>CM073136.1:37283950-39731450 GCA_037039145.1 Fundulus diaphanus
ACTTCTCCCATCTCTGTGAAGCTGTAGAGGTCCTGCAGCTAAGCAAGAAGCTGGACATGGATGCGCTATATGATGAGTATTGTGTCGTTCTGCCGCACCAACAGGCCATCGTGCAGTCTCGAGCTCCAGTTGCGGAGAAGTGGGCCACCTTACTCAAGCACACACACACACCAAACATGACAGCATTAGCTTCTTTCCTCTTGAGTGTACCAATCACCAATGCTTCAGTGGAGAGGGTCTTTTCACTGATGACAGGATGCTGGACGGACACAAGGAACAGATGTTCGGTAAACCTCATCAAGTCAGAAATTCAGGTGAAGAGCAACTTCACATTCAGTTGCAAGGACTTTTACACTTATGTAGTGAAAGAGAAGGTTCTCCTCAATGCTGCACGCTCCAACAAGAAATACAACTTCAAGAAGAAACCTGAAGGTAAGAAACTTAGATATGTAAGACTCCATTTGTCTAAGATGAAGTTTGATTGATTTTGAACATTGGTGGGCTGTCTACAGGGGTGCAAATGTGTCACTTTTGGGAAACAGTAGCCTTTTAGGTCAAAATATGTCATTGTTTTGCATAGGATTGTATCTTGGCACCTTTTTGTATTGTTGTCACCTTGTGATGGTGATGGGTTTGCACTCCTCTGTCTATACTGGAAAACCATTTGGAAGCCTATCATAAATTAATTCTGTCTCTTATCTTTCTTTCTTATTTGATTCAGATGCTGGTGAAAAGGTTTGAGTCCTAAAGGTGACCCCAAAGTCCTGAAGGTGTCCCCAGAACACTGAACAGTTTTTTTTTCCTGCGCCTGCCTTTACCAACATCCAAGTTCACCATCCTTCCTCCCCCTTCTCGTTCTGTGAACCTCTGGAGTCGTGAGTTAAGACTTTTTTCTTTTTTTTTACAGTTCCTGTGGTGTAGAGCAACTACAATTCCTGTTAATCCTTTAATTTAAAATTATAATTTATTTGAAGTGAATAAATTGTAATGAAAAATAAATAAAATTAAATAGCTAAGTAAATCGGAATTGGAAGTGCATCTGTTCATTGAATGTTCAACGTATTATGAATCTTTATTTAGAAAGAAATACACATTGGTTGGCCTATTCATGAGCATACATCAGCAATTACACATGTTTATGGGAATAGGGCATTATTAATATACAATGTAAGGTGGTATGTGCTAGAAATGTGTAAACCACTATCAGTGAGTCTGCCCGAGAGGTGGGGGCACCGCCGCGCCAAGCAGTGTCCCACTTTGTCCCTCAGAACATACCCCTTGTCCCCCCTTGGGCTTATTAGCAGGTGGTCACCCTAGTTGGACTTCTGTGCTCGTCATGGATTGTCCATCACAAACACCATGTTCAAGCATAAGGGTGTCCATATGTGCTCTTGGCACCAGGACACCCTAGGTCGCAGTTCAATGATCGACACAATTTCAACATTCTCACTAGAGATGCCAACAGGTAGGATCACAATGTTGAGTTTCCTAAAATCAATAGCCATTTCTTTTGTTTTGGAAACATTTATCTTTTTAAAAAGTGTGTACTCACGCAACTTAGTGAAGTCCCTGACCACTAGCCTGTGATCAGAATTACCTCTTCTGAGAAGGGACAGGATAACAGAACCGTCAGCACTCTTTAAACTGTAACAGTGCACATACTGGCTGTGACAATCACTGGTAAGTAAAATAAAATAAGGGGCAAAAGGATGCAGTCCTGGCGAGACCCGGTCGAGAAGAAGAGGACACGAGGGTGACCCCTGTTTACTTTCACCCGCTGAGATCGAACAGTTAAAAAGTTTAGCAGCCAACAGATGAGGCCAGAGTTATAAAAACGTACATTCTCTACTAAAAAAACAGGGCTGGATGGAGTTAAAAGTGGATGAAAAATCAATGTAAAGCAATCTTGCAAATATTTTTTGCCCCCTTCCAGATGGCATAAAGTCGTTTTTAGGAGATACATTCTGAACCTCCACCCCCTTGTAGGCTCAGTGAAGTGGGTTCAGCTGATCTTTGACTTTGGAAAGCTGTTCCTCCTTAACAGCTTAAAAAAAATTAATTGCCAAGAAGTCAGTACAACAGACCTCAAGTCGTTCAGTGACTTAACAGCCTTATTCTTAGAACCAGGAACAATAACAGGGTTTTTCTAGAGCTGACGGTCCCTATGGGTCTACACTGTCTTCAAAAGAACACAAATAATGTAAGTTGCCTTTATTTGATAATTTAAATCATCTCTACTCCATGTATTTACCAATGTCCTGCCAACATTTGAGTCAATTTCAACCACAAAAGTTGACATTGTAAGGTTTAGGGAGCAATAACTTTTTCACATAGGGCCAACCGGATTTTGAAATGACCAACCACTTTAAATTAGCCTTACCATTTTGGATAAGAATTGTGTGTATATACAGTATATTTGCGCCTGTTTGTGTAATGTTGACCCTGTGTGGGATGGAGAAACTGAAATCTCCACCTTGGTCACTGAACAAATAGTGGTTGGAGAAAAGGCCAAAATAATCTATACAGTATCACATGTAAATTATTTAATAGTGAATGTGTGAGGAAGATATTTGATTTCATTTCTGAAGAAAAGCATATTATTACCTCACAAATCCTTTACTCAGGATAAAACAAAGACAGCAGTAGTATCTGTTGTACGTTTATACTTCTATTGTGTACAATCAGTTAATTTTGAGTGTAGGAGAGATCCCAGTAGAAATACTAGGAGCACAATCTATCTTCCAAATTATCTAATTCCCTGCAAAGTAACAAAAAGCTGTCTTTAGTCTTTCTTCACGTCATCTGATGATGTATTTAATTTAATTTAATTCCCATAAAACTGCAATATACTATCGTGTCTTAGCCGGCCTGAATAATGTAGGACCCTCTATGTGCTAGTTAAAATATTACATTAAAATGACATAGCTAAGTTTAAAACCTTCACAAAGGCAGCATGGTGGCTTCCTCACTGTCAAAACGAATGCTAATCATAGTTTTAATGACTCCTGAATGGGGCGTTCTCCAGTCCTCTATGCAACCATGAACAGTGAAAAAAAAAAGTTAGAGAAAATGGATAGATGAATGAATGACTGTCAAACAGTGTCAAAAAGGGGCTACCAGTGTACAATTATTTTAATCAAAAATACCGTGTGCCCACAGGTTTCAGTTCATAAAAGTCAAGCATAAACAGGTGAGTATGAGTAGTATTTATTCTTAGCAAAGGTTTGTCATTATACAGGCTCCATGGCAGTTAAACAAAGCATCACACAGCCTGTAGAGAAAGGACAGAAAGGATTGGGTGAGAATGTCCTTTAAAAACAACCTACAATACTTCAAGATGTCAGGTGTTGACTTCCTCCGGAGCAGAATGTGTCTTACGATAAAAGATAATAAGCAAGATGGTCTGTGACAAAATAATTTCACTCCTCTCTCCTACCACTCGAACTATGTTTCACAGGGGTAGGAGGCCCCAGTAGTTTTTGTGGAGGAGGGGGAGGAGTAAAGGAAATTTCCTCTTAGCCATTAAAAATGGAGGCTTCTGGGATACACTTAAATGTGAATATTTTCTCAGTCAACGTGTCTTTAATGGCACAATGACCACAAATATCAAATTTGAAGTGATCCAACTTGTTATGTTTAATTACAGCTAATAATTATTGTTAAAAATGGAAGAACCTCCTAATTTTAAGATTTTGTTCCTTATACGGAACTCCGTATAAATGTGTGGTTCAATGCATACAGTTTTTTACTTCTCAATATGCAAAACAAATATGTATATATATATATAGTTTCAAAAGGAGAACGTATGATGTGATTTATTATTTGATGCATTCGGATGTATTACTGTAGTGAAACCTTGTGTTTCTAAGAATATAAATTCTTGACATGCTAAAGTATGTTTGCAGTCTAACAAGTATTCTATAAAGTAATCTGTTTGAAGAATAGAATATAAGACTGCCAAGTTGGAATAATTATAAGTATAGTATTTTTAAAGTATTTTTCATTTTTACTATGGCATGCATTGCCATAAAATATATATTAAAAGTAGTGTAGTGTGATGAGACCTAATAATGAGAATGAGAAATATCCCTTTTCCAGACGAGTATGTTAATCCCTTCCCAAATGCCAGGGCCAAGTGAGAGTAAAAGCAGGAGTGCCAGTGGTAAGCTTGAGTTCGAAATGGGATTCAGTCTAAACAAATTAAAGTTAAAATGTTAAAACGATGCCATTTAGATTTGCAGACAAACAGCTCCAATGTGAGACAGAAGTTTAGCAGGGGATCCTGTGATTTTTTTCCCACTTGGTTTAGCAAACTACACAATAAAAAAAATCCCATTACAGTATAATTTATGTCGGTTCAAACTAAACAGCCTGGAGAACAAGGCCATTTTTATGACAAGTCTATGTTACATAATTGATTAATCTCAATCTCTTTGGTCCTAGTTCATAACAAATTAACCCTTTTAAAGCTATTTTTTTTAAATTCAGGAAATATGAAAGTAATGACTTTCCAAAGATTGTCTACATTTATTTGAAACTTAGGATTCGGTATAACACCTGTCTGTGCATACCAGCTCCACTGAAACAGGTTCATGTGATTGATTTCTTTAATTGTCATTAATATCCCAGCTATACTCGACCTGTGCAATGACATATTCTAACATTTCCACCCCTATTTGAAGTTGTATCAATATTGTAATGGGGGCCTGCTACATGTCACTGTTGTATAACACACATCAACATGAAATTGTCTGCTCCAAGGCATAAATTATGACATGGGTATTCATTTAATGTGTTACGGTTTATTAGCATCTGCTGCATAACTGATGTGACTTAAGGAGGGCAGACATTGTGTTAACTCAACATGTTTGACTTGCAAATCTACACGGCTATCATTTAACTGGTCCCATTAACCCCAGGTTGTTTTGCTCGTCTACCTTTTAAAGTTTATTCAAACAAGAAAGCCGGAACATTAAGTCAAAGCAAGGAAGAGTGTTTTGCATTCTTTAAAGTGAATGAATACAGTCTACAGTTATATGATTAAACTGAGATGATCAACCTTTCTATACAGGACATGAGCTCAGGCAGTTAACTTTTCAATGCTTCAAATCAAACACAGAAAAGTAAAATGTTCTGTGCCGGGTCCAAAATTTGGGCAACAAAACACACAGGTTAGCAACAATAATTTAAAAATGATCATTGATAATTGCATAGAATATGTAAAAAAGGAGGAGCTGTTTAAAATCAGCATAATACATTGCATCATTTAATCTTTGGATGAACTTGCAGGGATATCCAACACTTAGATATAGGAAAGATCTTTTCCCCTTAGTTCTGATATTTTATTCTCTCTCTCTCTGAACCATATTGATACACATTAGATAAATGTATGGAAAGCTTCCTGCCATGTCTGCTTGCAAACATGAGAAGGGATCATCTCTATGAAAGCAGGAATTAATCCAAATTATTTGTGGATCAACACCTAACTTGCTGCTTTCATAATTCTTTTGGGACTAGCAAGGGTGTAAAGTTTAGCCCATAGCTAATTAACTTTTGTTTAGTTTTTGTGCAACAAACTGTGACATTGTGTAATAGGGTTTTATATCGTTCTAATTTTAAGGCCTGGTAAGCATTATATTGTCTATTTCAAAGGTGAGCAGTTCCAGTCATCAATCAACCCAGTGTCCTGCATGTTTTACACCTCTCCCCACCCAGACACACCTGGACCAAAGTTTTGAATTATGCTCTCAACTTGTCTCCAACTCCTGCAGGGGCAGCTAACCTTCATGCATATAAATTATAAATTAGAGATCTGGTTATTTAGTTAGGTTCCCATCACAATTGTCTTCCTACTAAACTATCTTTAAAGAAATTAAGAGACCAGTAAACATTTCACCTAATTCAGTCTCCATATAACTCTCATGCTGCAATATGGTATATCTACAGACACACATACACACAAATGTGTTGCTGGTAAGCATGAAAAAGTGTAAAAAGCCTGCTGATAAACTCCTATTTCATTGCAGTAGAACTATCCTACAGGCAAATATTTAGAAAAATGAAACCTTTAATTTGAGTATATTTGTAGGGGAAGAGAAATCCCATGTGAAATAATTGTGTTTCTGCCAAAATCATTGGTGCCACAATTAGTGGAAATCCTGCTATCATTTCTTTGTACAATCCTTTTTTGCCAGCAGGATGGCACTTACATTTGCTCTCAAAAAGCCAATTGGCTTTCAGATCATGTCTAATGGTTGTTAAGGAGACTTGGTGACCCCAATATGTCACTTTTTACTGCATTTCTCCAACGTATTTTCCACACATTATACTACTGGAATACAGCATTCAGTTATTTTAAGGCTTATTAAACTTCTTAACCAGGGGTGCAAATGAATTTGTCCCCATCTTTAACTACATTGGAGGTGAAATACCTTTGAGAGGGCTCACCACTCTGTCCTCACAACATATTTTCTGCTTTGAATCACAGTACTAATTTTGGATTATATCCTTTGAAAATTGTTCCTATAAACTTGGATGCAGAACAAGAAATGCGCCCTGTTTTGTATTTAATTTATTAAAGTAAATTAAAATAATGTTTAACTACTAAACTATAAAGGTGGTCAAATTCTTCTTCTTTTTTTCTTCTTCTTTTTTTTCTCCTTTTTTCCCCCCCAAATTATTCTCAAATTATTCTTAAATATCTTGTCACATGAATCCATTTTGATGTGATGAGAGCTTCGGCAGGTACTCAAGTTGTGCAGGACGTCTACAAAATCTGTCTTTAGTTTAGACAATTAAATAAAAGGTTTAATTCTACATGCTCATTTAACCAAATTAGAGAACAAATTATATGAGTAATGAAAAGTAATTGAGCATCCTGTAAAAGAGGGGAAGACAAACGGGCCTGTCACCCCCACTTTAACTCAGCATTTTCCCTTATTCAGCTTTTGATTCCACCTTTTCTCAAACACTGAAGTCCAATCTACAATTACAAATATGTAAAAGCACAAAGCACCTCTGACACCGTTTTTTGTGGCGCACTAATGGGGAAATTCACAAAGCAAAGCAAACTCCTCCACTACTTTGCACCTGCAGTTTTTGAACCGAATTTACAAAATTTAGAAATACAATATAAAAATACATGTAGATGCAAGAAGCCCATCAGGTCAGGAAAAAAGGAACTATTTGTTCTTGTTTTTGTGTCCGGTTGCAGTTGTCCTCGCGCCAGACACAAACACAAAGATTGGAAGTGATAAAAGAAATTAGGAATAAATGTTTATACTTATAATTTTCTATATAACAGCAAATTCCAGAACCCGTCTTGGGTAGGCATTTCTCAATGTTTGACTGGAGGCTTCACTGTGCAATGGCATATTTACCTCAATAAGTGACACGGATGTTTTCAATGCACTGTTGCGGTTTGTGAAACAGTGACATGAGGAAATTAAAAGCACTGATAGAAGCTGTTACTACTTGCTGGTGGTGTGCTTCTGCGACATCCAACCCATGATGTTATTGACATTTGTTGTGCAATTATATGATTTTAAGTTCATTTAACATTAATCAAATAACTCTCGGCCTGTTAGGGATTGTCCGGTGAATATCAGCCCAACTGGCTTTGATATTAGAACAATAGTTCGAGCACTGGCATTCATTTTAACAGCAAACTCTGGAAATGAAATAAATAAATGAATGGCAACTTCTCTTAAGTATAAGAATTTATTAACGTAAATAAATGCTTTTCCGTGGAACACCATTACATAATGTTGTTTACCTATAATAAAATATATATTTAAATCAACAACTGTGCTTTACTAGGCTAGTAAAACATAACTAAAACTACTAACGTGTCCTGCTGTTAGGGCGGTCCTTAGGAGGCTCCTATAATCTCATATCTTACGGTTATCAGACTATAGCCTTATATTTATATTCCTCCTGGCTGAACTCCAACACATTTCAATGTATTTAATTAGAAAAATTACTTAAAAAAATATCATGCACACTTTACTGGAAGAGAGGATGCATTCCACATCCAGTGATATCCCTCGTCCATTTTCTTTTCAGTAGCTCTCTATTTTTCCATTTCTTTCTCGTGTTTCAAAATCACTTGCAGCTTGCAGCTGGTCTAGTCTTCAAGAATGCCAAACAATTTGCGCTGGCCGTCATTTACATGCATACAAATAAAAATGGGTGGATTTTCCGCTAAATGCATGCATAATGCCTTATTTAAATGTGACCAAACTTTGTCAGTGCAGGCTGTCAATTTATTTTGGGTTTATTTTGAAGAGTTTTGCCATCACATCTAGTTTCTGAATTAGAAGCGCAATGAAACTCAGGTTTCACCAAATTTACATGTTTCAAACACCTTTGTTAATTAGCCCCTCACTTCTTTCGAACAAAAGGTCTGGAATGCATTACGCAAACTGTCCCATGTTTACTTTTTGTTTGGTTTTGTGTAACCTTTCTGTCATTCACACATGGCAGGTTAACTTGCTCAAGGTTACAGGTGACCTGTTTTTTACTGGTTTTACAGCTGTTCAATAGGACTGCCTGAATGGGACAATCAAATCTATTTAAGAGTCTGCAGGCAAGATGTGCTCGCTTTTAGTGAGAAAATACAGATTAGACAACCAAATTCAGGTTGAGTGCACAGTAATTCATTAAAATCATATTTGTATTTCTGATTCAGTTCACAAATCTACATAACATTTTGATTTCAATCTCAAAACACACTAGTAGAAACACTAAAAAGGTGTAATTTCCCTGCCATGCCACTAATAGGCTGAATGCTCTTTGAAACTCAACAACATTCACATGCATACAAACGCTCCCTGCTCAAAAGGGTGCTACCACCAAATAAAGATTCAGAATGGCAAGGACTCATAATGTTGATATGGACAAATGCCAGGGTTCAGCTGTTGTGTCCGGTGACCTTACACCACCAGTGTGGTATTTAAACTGGTCAGCATCTGTTGTGCTTTGGTCATGCAAAAAATTTCTAAGGATTGCAGTCATACTGTGCCAGCGGCCCCCCCCCCCCCCCAAAAAAAAAAGTTGGTAATTTTTTGTTTTGTGTCTGTTATGTGTAATTCATATGTATTCTTAGCAAGTGTCTGTCGCATAAAAAATGTCATTATGGTAACATATAATGACAATAACGATTCTTGATACATGTAGATTCTGTTTTCCTGTGAACATAACAACAGTAACAACAGCGACTTGGCTGTTTTAGAGTCCATTCACTCTTTGTGAAAGAAAACACACGCTGTTGTGGTGTAGACAAACAGCAGAGACACAATGACACTTTTCTGTTTTAACAAAAAAAAAAAAAACTTGCGTGCATAAGGCATCACATGCGCACATTCATCTTTCCTGTATATGCATACTGCTGAGTAGTTCAGGAATGACTGCTTCTAATTATCTAACAGCTTAAAGGCGATTTATTGCTAGGTGTTTAAGTGTAACACAGCTGTATGTTTTATATGACTGTGGGACTTTAATGGTCTGAAAACTGAAAACTTGCTGTTGGTTCTCTCTCCCTGTTGAGCTGTTCTGTTTATACCTCTCTTGCTTTATTTTCCCTGTGCACCGATTAGGGTGTACTGAATTGACTGTCTGTTGCTCTTCAATGAAAATGACTCCTAATGGGCCTCACTAAATGGCCAGATCCTAGCCAGTGGAGGAGAAACAAGGGGTTTTGTGCACAAAACAGTCCACACAGCATCGGTAAAAAGACAGAAAAGTCAGTGTGGATTGAGCGAGAGAGCTGCTTCCTATACTAAGGGGCTCTAAATGTCGGTGAAATACAGTTAACGAGCCTGACCTGACAGGGAACCACAGGGTAGGTGGCTGTCAACTCAAGCTTGGCATTTTGGGCTTGTTTAAGTGTGCTCTCTGGCCAGTGTGTTTATTTATTTGACTCAGGCACCCAGCAGGCAAAATAATTGAGTTCACATGTCGATAAGGTCTTTAAACATTAGCCTTGCCATGACAGCCACAACTGGGACATAATAACCTTAATAATTGGGTTTTAGATGTCACTTCTACTCCAAATAGGGTATTAATTGTGATGTTGATTTAATACAACAGGCATGCACACCAACAAACATGCAGTGACTACCTGAAAAATATATTTAGCTGTGCAGACAGCATGCAGAAGGAAGCAGTGTTGCACCTGGAGAAATTAGAGGATTTTACCATCAGGTCTATGATTTTCACGTTCAGTGTTAACAGATTGTGTACTTTCAAACATCACATGGGAAATGTAGATAATTTGTGACTGAAAAAAATGTTTAATCATTTGCATGCTGTTCCACACACACTCTCTTTACTATTTACTACGTATACTATTTCACAACTGTGGTGTTTACTCATTTCCTGTAAAATATAATATATATGTAAAGTATTTTTACACTTAGCCAATTATCATGTCGTTTCAAATCTTTGAAGTTCACTGGTAAATTTGTCTAAGGCAGGGGTCAGCAGCCTTTTTGAAACTGAGAGCTACTTCATCGGTACTGAGTCACACGAAGGGCTACCAGTACTGACCTTTGAACTAGAAGAGTCAGCGCAAACCAATAAAAATATTTGCAATGCTCCTTTTTTAAAAGATATTGTCATTTTAAAGTCTATATAAATGCCAGTGTGATTACAAAAGTTGAGCAACAGACTAAAATAACATTTTAGATGCAGCTCACTGGAGGGTTGTGCTTGCTTTAGAACGGGCTTGAGGACACCAACATGTTGCCCACGGGCACCATGTTGGTGACCCCTGGTCTAAGGCATAGTTCAGGATGTTTCAAGTGAGGTTAATAATAGTAAATGTGAAATAGTGGTATGATACCTGTATTAGATACTGTCTGTCATCATCTTTATTTAGTATACTTCTGAACTTCCAGTTCAGTAAGTTAACATTTAGTCTGAGAGAAGCCAAATCAAAGATATTCCAGTTGCTCATGCAAATATTATAACTATATAATATAATATATAAATATGTATATTTTTTAAATTCCTGCCACATTTGCATTGTTTAGTTATTAAGAGAGAAGCCAATTATTTTTTTAAACAAAACACTGAGGTAGGAGTGTACCACCAAAATAACATTGCCTGCAATTCTTGCGGTATTTGAGCATTCACAAACACACGAGAATCCATCTTGTCCTGAGTCCCGTCTCAACTCTTCAATCAAGTTGTGGTATTATTGTTTAAGGCGGGACATACGGTTGTAACGAAAGCAAGAGCTGCCGAGCCCACTGCTAAACCAAAATAAACATGGCAGCGCAGCAGGACGGACGTTTAGCTGCTGCTATCACAACAAGAAGTGCCTTGACCCGTGTAAACTTGTTGTGTTTTCTCATAGCGCCTGCTGCTTACATTTTCATTGGATACCATAATTGGCTAAAGCCAACCTGGTTTTGGTTTTAGGTAAATGTCGCTCCTTACCCCAAACGGATTAGATGGGAGCAGGCCCAGATAAATAAAGCGCAGAATGTAGAGTGCCACACATTATCAGTCTGGCTTGCCAGGTTACCACCAACAATCTCTCTTTGTGAAACGCATTATCTGAAGAAAACATGTAAAATGTGTTTCAGTCAGAGTAGCTACCCAAAATAAATGTAAGGCAAGGTAAAAATCTATCTACTGAAATTCCAGTTACTCTGTTACTGTTCAGGACCGATCAAAAGTTACAGCAATTACTGCTGGCTGTTACTGGAGAAGGTGGATCGATTTTGATCTGATTTCTCTTCACTGTGACATCACACATAAGCATGTTAAAAAAGAAACTATTTTCTGTTGCTTTTTTAAACGTGTCCTGTATGGCAGTGTAGTAGAATTTCTTTTGTAGTGCCAAAGAGAGCTCAACAAATTTACTAAGTGTAGCATTACTGCTTTCGCTATAGGGCTCCACTTAAAACCTATGCAAAAAACCTTTATTTTGGGATTATGTCAAATGCAATGGACACAGAAACGGAAAGGTAAAAGAGAGAAAAGGAAGGGAGACCAGTGAGGCAAAATGTTAAAAGGGAGAGAAAGTGACAAATAATAACCTCTATCTTTTAAGAATCCTTTAAATCCTTTGAATCCATAACAGACATACGTTATAAGATTTTATTGCTATTAGTAGGTAGCAGCACAATAATTCACAAGTCCTACTGGCTTTTATAATAAATATGCTTAAATTTAGTGTGATTGCATTCCTAGACCTAAGTTCCGATTTCTGGGGCAAATTGAACTCAGCACAAATTTACCTCCAGGCACAACTTCATACACTCAGGGTAAGATTTACAAACAGCATTCAAACAATCTGTTAAGCCTCTTGCCAAGACTGTGATGGCATGGATCAGTGATTCTTGAAACACAATCTCAACAACAATGCTTTGACTGTGCTGATTTGTGCGTGCTTGAAGCTGCAGCTACAGATTTACACAAATTTACTGGACACTCACTATATTGACATCTGTACGAATACATTTTGATTTAAAGCTTCTACGCATTCAATCACAATAAACCTTTAAGGACCAATTAGGGAACACTTTGAGGTTGCCGTGGGAAATAATAACTGATCCCTCAGTTACTTTTTAAACAAAGGAAAAGGTGATTCCATCAAGTTATAGCATCGTATTGAGAACCAGGGCAGAGATAAAGTAATCACACTCCTGGGTAGACCGCAGCCTGCCCCCCTTCTGCTCCCAGCCCAGGTCCCCTCCGAATCTGAGGCCACCGCCTCCTCACACCTTGCTATATTGGCTGCATTAGCAGACGTAACAATAGCAAAATCCATACCATGGATTATGTTATAACATAATAATAACAACATATAATAACATAATCCAAACATTTACAATCCCACACAGAATACGCAACCATTGACCTTGATTAACTAAGGGAGAGTGAAGCCGTCTCCTCCCCGAGTGCAGCTGCCCACATGTTTTCTAAAGTAGATAGGTCAGGGGGGATTTTAGAACCTCAAGCTGTAATGTTTCCAGTCACATTCCTCTCCTCTAATGATAATGTACTGTCAATGTAATCAATCTTCAGCAGTAATAATTAAGGTATGGGCCTTCAAAGGGTTTGTGTGCTGGAACACTTGATAATCAGCATGAATGCTTCACAAATCAGTTTAATCACACAAGATCATAGTTTTAGCATTTGTCTATAATTTTGGGTTCAACTAATTAAGTGCAGGCTGTATTAGAGTCCTATGTGTACATTATTTTAATTTAGTTTAGACTGGGCAATCTAAGCTTATGTGCTATTATGATTAAATCTGTCTACTCTCAATACCGACCCAATAAGGCCTCCTACTTGTAACAGCGCTTATGGATAATCCATCCATAAAAAGTTACCAATTTCTTAGTCACAGTAGGGGATGTTATAGGCAGGTTGAACCTTCCACAATGGGAAAAACACCCTTTTTCTAAAAAAAGTAGTAAAAAAATTGCAGGTTCCAAACAGAGCCAGGAGACCCTGTTTTGAATCTAATCTAGTTACCATTACCATCTATTCTAGCCAGTCTTTTGAAGGGTCTTTAGTGCCAGATACTGGTGCATCCTATATCAAAGCAAAAGATTGCATAAAACATTGATCTTGGCATGACTCTGGAGTAAACTGTTTTCATTCTTTATCATAGAAATAATTCAGTTCTCAAAATAATTCACCATCACAGTACGACATATGGTCATGACATAAATTAAAACCCAATCATGTAGGCTGGTGGAAGAGAAAAGTTAAAATAAAATAACCCAATATTAATATCACAACATGGTAATAAGTCAAGGATGGAACATTAACCTTTTAGTCATGGTCAAAGCAAATCGCAAAAATTGCCTAAAATTGATCTAATTAATCTGATACGAAGTAGAAACACGGGGAGAATCCTGACCTGTATCCTGTATCAGTTAATTAATCAGATTAATTAACTGATTAACTGATTAATCAGATTAATTAACAGTCTCTTTGATCTTGATGTCGTACTCACGACTTGTGGGAGTTGATTTCGGTTTTGTTCGGTGTTGTCCTGGCACCATTGACCCACAGTCCCTTGTTCATAGTCTTTTTTTATGAGAAATCTGGAATCACCATTGAAGTGTGTTATGCTGCACTCATATTTTGTGGTCAGAGGATGGAATCTCATGTTAGTTGATGTTTTAACACAGGCTTTGTTTTTAGTTATTATTGATAACTTTTATTTCTGTTATTGCACATGAACAGCTATACTCTTACCTATTTTTGTCTTTCTTGTTGTATCTGCTGCTACTCTGACAATATGAATTTCCCCTTCGGGGGATTAATAAAGTTTTTATTCTATTCTGTTCTATTCTATTAATTCCAGTGAAGGGCAGTTGTAAAGCTCAGTCCCAGTTCTTTGTCTCTGTAGTGGACCGCTATGGAGCTACAAGCAATTGTGTTCAAATTTTATACAGCAGTGGAAAACCCCCCACTGTCTATACCATTACTGTTCATGTTAATATTCTTAGAAGTTGTTTTTCGTAGTGTACATTGCTCTTCAATATTACCTATGAAAATGAAAATTTTGTGAGAGAAACACATGACTTGCTCCATGAAAACAAGCGAAGCCCAACAAAAGCAAACCACCACACGTAAATACAGACGGCGCTTGTAATGCCTGTATTAAGCTGGTATTTATACACACTGCTCTTACAATAGTTGTCAGGTAGGATAGGGGGAGGGGGAAAGGCGTTCTGTCGGGAAAAAAGCAAAGTCCAAAAAAAAGTGAATTCAAGTTCAAAGCAAACCCAAGTAACCGCAACTGCCGACTCACGAAAGTTGTTAGTCACTTTACAGAAAAACAAGCCTAAAGTCGCTCATATTAAGCCGACTTAACACTGAAGCTCACATACACACACGAACACCTCTCGTGGATTGTATGATGATGTTTTCATTCCACTGAGAAAAGCCAAATAAACGTAGCCTACCTGCACAGTTGTTGCAGTCGCTGGTATTAGGTCTGGGCATTCGAGTATTGGCTCCTTACCACTGAGGATATGTGGAGAGCACATAGGTGTCTTTGGTCCGATTCCATAGTAAAGTCCTCTCGCTTACATGCCTGTATCTAATACTGACATTTCTCGCCAATCCTTCAGGGTTTTGGAAAATCAGTGGGAAAAAAAACTCCCTTCATATGGTCACGATAATCATATCGCGAGTCCCTCCGACAGATACCAATGCAGTGGTGTTCTGTTGTTGCCATAATATGTCTGTTGAGAAAATATTCAGAACAGATGTGTTCATTATTGACTCATAAAAGTAAATTATTCAAGCGTCACCGCTCTGTTTGTACGACCCCAAGATGGCCACGACGCATGCGCATGTTCTAAATTTGATGAAACGGGCTATATAAATAAACGTGACTTGCCTTAACTGTCCACCAACAGTGTTTTAAAAATAATTTTGGGTTGATCTTATAGATTATGTATTTGTAAGAAATTTAAATATGAACAGATGTGCTTTGCAGGCAACATTAATTATCTCGGTGTGCTTCAACGATTTCAGGATTTAGGAGGGATGTAAAGTCCATACAGCAATGTGTTCTTGCAAATAGGGAATATTGCTAATTTTATTGTTACAATAGCGCTTTCTTTATGTATTTCATGGAAAAATATTTTCTCTTGATCCATTCGTTTCTAATTTTTGCAATCATGAATACACACCTGTACATTCACAAAGTTGCTGTGTTAGTATCTTATCTTTGCATGCGACTGAAAAAAAGAATGAGATGCAGGAAAATATACGGCCCTGTTTCTTTCTAACACAATAATTAGGTTTGATGCAGATCCACTCTGACATAAGTAAACACATAATCAGAGACATGCTCAAACATGTAACAAATGCTGCATGAACAGATTACTCACAAGTCTGTTGTAGCTGCCCAAGAAAATAATTAACCTTGAACAGAGCGAATGGATTTTGGAGGCAAAGGATTGATAGATGCATGCAAAGTAGGCAGTTTCTGCTGCTCGTGCTGATTGGTGACAGGCACAAAATGTACCGATCTGGAGCTAAATCACAGATTTTGATAGAAAACACAGTTGTGTTTAATGTTAAAAACCATTTGTGGTTATATTCTTGCATGTATATGTATATGCTAATGGATGACTATTTTTTGTTTGCTTGCATATGTTGCCTTTGTTTTGTGTCAGATACAGAGGTTTTTACAATCCTTCAACACTGCTTTAACACGGATGCAGAGATGAGATGTGGACACAATTGTGTTATCAGATTGAAAAAGAAGGATGATTTTATGGCTTTTTCATGATGATAAATGAATAATTTGTGTATCCACTGATAAGAGTTTATTTCATCTAATCACATGAGAAAACCATCTGGCTTACAAACCAAGGAACCGACCACAAACTTACCAGCCAGCCGAAAAATTAAATGAACAACCAATAAAAACAACCAACCACTTTGAAGCCACCCTATCAATCAACCAATAAGCCAAAGCAACAAAACAAATAACCAATCAACAAACTGTCAGTCAAGCATCAAACTAACAAAATAGAAAGTTAACCATACTTACTCAAAGTAATCAGCTATTTATCCCACCAAGCAACCAGCTATTCAAATAACTAGCCAACAACCAAACAACTAGCCCAAAAACATAAAAAACAAAACCAACAACAAGAACAAAAAACTAAAAACAAACAAAACAACAGTAGAATTTTCATTTTGGGTTTTAAAAGCATTGTGTTTGCTTAGACTTTAAGACTACTCACATAAAGCAATGATAGTCTTTCAACAAAACATGTTGCATCTATATTGCTTTTCAGTTTTTCACATTATCTGTTCTAAATTCTGCTCTCATATATTCTACACTTTAATACAGTTAAAATAAACCTAATTTTCATCATGTATTTCTTTTGTTTTAATACTAAAATAACCAAAAAGCTCCAATGAAAATGTGCTTGTGCTATTGTTAGTTATTGCTTATAGTAATTCAATTTGAATTATTATTGAATTAAATTAAAAGCTGTTTATGATTAACAGTAAACTAGAGGAAGTTTTAAAGGTATCTATCATAAAACTAATTGCCATACTCATTGTTTTTTAGCATGGGACTTCACATGGGGAAAAACAACTTTAATTGCAGTTTTGTATCTTAATCTTGTCCCTGTGGTATTTAACCCACACCCTCATGTTCCTTTAGCAGGCATAATCACTCACATGTGTAAATGTGTTGACCCCTGCAACCTGGCCCTGATAAGACCCTGATTTTCACCTAGTTTATGCAAAACTATGCTCATGCTCGAGAATGGAAAGGGATTAGACTGGTAAACACATGAGACAAAGGTTTAACGTGTTCTTAATAAACAAAAGTAACACTGGTCTGCAATATTATTCCCCAGTACTTGGGATTTCATCGGTGAGTGTAAATTAGTTCGCACAGGGAATTCCCCATGTTCTTTTATAAGCTTGGAAATAAGCTGATAATTACCACTGACTTTTTAAATAAGCGTTAGATACATGTGAGCAAAGTTAAAGCTATGAAACAATTTTATTCAAGCAGTAATATTAGTTGTATCCTAATAAATTCATAAATCATTGAAAAGTGATTCTATTTCAGGAATTCAGTTAAGAAAAGTGATACTCATAAAAACTAACTACACATGCAGAAAAATATCAAGAGCTTATTTGTGCTAATTTTATAACTTTTTGCTTACAGTTTTAAAAAAATAAAAGGAAAAACATTTTTATACTTCAATGGTGGCATACGGAAAACGATATTTGGTCAGGGTTTGTTTTCCATGAATTACTGCATCAATTAGGCGTGGCATGTAGGTAATCAGCCTTTCGAAGTGCTGAGGTATTAAAGACGCCTAGGTTGCTTTTAATGAATCTCTCCAGATTACTGAAATTAACTTTTCAATGATATCTGAATTTATCAAGAGGACACCAGTATGAGTTTGATAAAAATATGCGTACAGTCTCCTTTGAAAAATGAAGTGGTTTGCATTAAAGATGAAATTATGGCACATTTTTATCTCACCCACATTAATTGCCATCTTTCCTTAGATGATTTTTGTGAATTAGGTAATTTCTTAAATTGGTTGGCATTCTTTGACCTTGCAATCATATGTAAGCATAAACAATGTCTCACTATCACTCTTCGACAAACAATCATGTGAGAAAAAACTTGTTGTTTTGCCATGCAGGAATAAATCCTTGGTTAAGGCCTTTCATTTAACTTTCTAACCTAGTAGAAAAGCTACTGACTCGAGGCAAAAATCTGTAGCTAAACTGACTGAAAGCACAACAACAGCACCTTCAACCCACCTTGTTTTTTTTCCTGAGTAAAACACATCACTGTGAGTAGTAAGATAATTTTTTTGTTCAGCATTAAAGGTTTATACACTTTCATAGAGACTGCACCTAATTCCTGACATGTATGTAAACTGAATTACTCTTTTGCCATGGGATGTGATGTGCTGCTCTACAGACAAACCTTTTGCCTTTTTGCTCATTCCAGTTATCAGTCACAATTTTTTTTATCAGTCACATTTTTAATAACGTACCCCTTCATACATCCTGCACTCCACTAACTCATTTTTTTAATGAAATAGCCTGTAGCCAAACAAGGCAACCTGGCCTCTCAACCACTGTAATTTGGTCCCAGTAGTGGATTTGACATGGTTTTCCAGGACTTTCAAAGGCTGGGTATGTTCAAATAGTTTAATATGCACATCTCCTTCTTCATGAGTATACCGGAGTATACAGGTTTGTTTTTAGGTTCCAAAAGCCTACTGATCCAATACATGCATATTGCTGCAACCTCACAACAGATAATAATTTCTTGTTTTGTGTAATCCTGATCCCTATTGTGAAGCAGACAAGTGACAGTCGATCACAGTTTTTAATTACAGCTCTTCTGTCATTTTACAGTCATTAACCAACTAACCTATCAACTAACCAACCAAGCAGAATTTCTATTTGAAAGTCATTTGAAAGTCTGCTTTGACTGGTCACATGAAGCAGTGACAGATTTCCAGCACAATCAGAGAATCTAATTGTGAACCTCGTGTCACATTTGCATTGTTTGTGGCAGTTATTATTTTGTCCAAACAGGTGAAAATATATAGCTTCTTAAATATAATGGGTTTAAGATGGATATTTCTTCTACACAGTCCCTATCTGACTCACAATTTCTCAGAACTGAAGCAGCTGTAACTAAGAAAGATTTAAGCTGATAAAGAAAACGGTTGGCATTTTACGTAGGCTCCACAAACAAGAGTAGTGCTCCAATAATTACTGTATTTTTTGACAAAGACCAACCTTAACTCTCTGCAGCAACAAAACACTTGTTTTATATCTAAGTCTTCCAAGTGAGTTCCCTGCAGTTTTGCTTCCTGCTATGTGCCAACCCTGTGGGGAGTCTCGTCAGTCACCTGGACCTGGGACACCTTCTGACAAGGTCACAGAGGTTTGCTTTCCTGAGATTAAAAAAGCTCCATCCATCCAGGCTGTTTCCCTCTGGACAGCCATTACAATAGCGGATCGCCATGCCAAAAAGCTCAAATGGATTTGTAGTGCATAGGTTGTGACCTTCCAACAGACTGCTGTCATTTTTAGATATTTCTGTCTCATGGGATGACAATAATTGGTCCTTTTTTAAAATAGGTAATTATAGTTTTGATTATAGTTAATCCCACTTTTATTGCATAGGATTTTCAGTTTACTAAACTGACTTTATTATGATATTGCCAACATTTTAACTATAATTGGGTCCTCCACAACCACATGATATAACATAGAAGCATTCTGACGGTATAAACATGCCCAAATTACCTATAAAATTATTAAGGAAGTTATTTGGTGTGGGAGGTATGGTATAATCTGTATTGTTTTACAAATTTATTCTGTGTTCGGTGTCCCTGTAAAAGCTAAAGCAGCATCTTGGGAGTTCTACCCTTTTACAAAATCTTACAAAAGTAATATTATGTATATGTAACCTGTCTTAAAATATTTGTAATTTAGTAAAATTTTGTAAATAAATAAATATGTATCTTTTCTTAACACCATTCACCTCTAGTTAGTGTTTGTATGTCTGTGGCATCTGTTTGAGCCAGGCCAATTGCTGAGATCTTGATGGAGACTAGTTGAGGAATCAGCACCCAAAACATTTTATACAAACACAGCTGCAAAGACTGGAATATGTCCAAGTTCATTTGAAGCATTGATCTGCCTTCTTCTCATCATTTGGAATATTCAAGAGTCTACAACAGAGTTGTTTGATATCAGTTTGGATGTATGTTGCCTGTGTACCTCTTAGTATTGCTTGTTTTAGAATGATTGATTTAATATTCTGTCAGCTGACTGCATGTGGAGTAGTTCCAACTACTTCATTTTTATTAATAATTAATGCTGTTGTTTTAACCCTCAACTTACCATATATTGTTAGTTAGTGTAGTGAACCATAATGCTAATTTTTAAGCTACATCTGGAGGAGGAGGAAGACACCCTGTCACCTCCCCAATGTCTGCATACTGGTCAGCGGCAGACCATCCTTCTACGTGAAGGGCAGTTGTTGTGAAACTCAGTCTCAGTTCCTTCTCTCCATAGTGGGTCACCCTCACTAACACATTGTCCATACTCTGTACAATAGCCCGTGGATGTAAAAGGCAAGTGGCCAGTATCTTTGTGAAATCAACTCCTTATGATGTCACATTGTCTAATTTAAACATTGCCCATGTTTTTCATCTGTGGTGTAGCTTCAGTTAGTCCAAACAAAATTAAAGTAAAACAATGTCAAAAAAATCATTTTCACCACTGTGCCTTTCTCTAAAAATGAGTCACAAATAGTATTTTACAGCCTCCAGGCTGAATCCATGCCAACCGTAATAAGCAGAATTATCTATCATTGACAGTGATCTTGTGTTCCTATCTAAAAATAATCACGAATAAAACAGAATTGCTCTCTTTAAACTTGTTGCATCTCACTTCCACCGTTAAACCTCTTTACATATCTCACAAACACCTTGATATTGGTTTAACAAAAATCACCCTTTCCTCTGTGTACTCAGGATCAGCCTTGATGTCATTTTTGGCCAATTTGGTTCTCCAATCAGCACCTGAACATGTCTGAAAGAGACTAGATCTCTTCTGCTAGCATGTTCCAATTTCATTGACCAGGTTTCTTTGCAAATAAATGAGCAGAAAGCACTGACAGAGTTTTAAATAATGGTCAGTAGAAAGAGCAGAGACAGGTTTAAGCAACCACCTTTATCTGCTGGAATATCTCAATTTGCCTTGAATAAGTTGGTTAATTTTAAGCTTAGTTAAATCATCTTCACTTATCCATGCATCTCCAATATTAATTATGGGACTGAGTCTTACCTTATCACTGTAATAGGTCACTTAACAGAGTTTTCCTTTGGGAGAAGGTGGCTTTCCAGGGAGTAGAACTTCCATTCAGCTTCTGGAAAGCAACAGCTCAGAAAACAAACAAAACTGTTTCAAAAAGAAAAAGTACTCATGTTAAGGTAATGCATGTAGTCATAACCTAGTCCTCTTTGTGTCACATTAATATTTTTTTTTAAGTTATGGCTGATTTTGAGAAAGTATAGCATATAAAATGTTATATTTTTTGTAGTTTAAACATCTCCACCTTTCAAATTGTTTCCATTACAATTTTCTGAATGTAGTTATTGTATGGTATCGGAGATGTCAAAATAGAAGCAAATGAAAATAATCAAAAGCAAAGTATAATAAAATAATTTTAAAAAAGTGTCTCTTATAAAGCACATAAATGTTTATCTCCTTAGTACAAAGGTTAACTAACTTATTTCTGACTGTTGATTTGTTTCTGGTCAGTTTCACTGAGTGAATTTACTGCTAATATTGATTTAAATTTGTCCATTTGTCCATTTTTTAATAGATCTAAGTGAACCGATTTTACACTTTGTCTAACATAGTTGCATATTCATCAATATAAGCAATGATTTCCTTTTCAGGTTGATCAACATTATCATGTTATTGTAATGATTGTACATCTTTCCAACCAAATCAAGCACATCAAGAAGTCTAAAATAAAGCTAAGGATTAATATTATGACTGCAGATTAACAAAAATCTTTGAACTAAAAACTTTCAAATCAGGGGCATTGTAATTTGAATCTCTTTTAAAGAGACCATGGTAGCTCTACTGATAGTATTTCTGTCACTAAAATAAAATCTGATGGACATTATAATCAGCTTGAATGGTTGTATAAATAAAAGCATCCTTACAACAAAAGGAAACCATAAGTAGCATGCCTCTAAGTGTATTGACTATATAAAGGTGGGTATTCTATATAAGCAGGCTATATTTAGTTGACCTGAGCACAGGTGTATCATGTGCCTTTTAATATTTCTTAATAACAGTTTTCTTTTGTCCCAGTGAGGGTTTAAATGGAAACTCTCAAGCCTTGTATCAGACAGTCGGTATCACACTGACCTATTTGGGCAGCTCTTAGATATTTACATTAATGCCACAGATTTGTTTTATTTCTTTTTGCCCTTACGGAATCACTGTCTCTAGGGAAGTAATATGTTTTAAAGTTCACTTCAGCTTAATATAACAAGATACGTTTGAATGATTATTCAATAATTAATGTGTTTAATCCAACAATTTAGCATTTTTCTGTCCTCGAGCACACTAAATTTCTTCTTCAGGTTGTTAGAAATTCTGTCAAAAAAAAATTCATATCCAATATCCGAAAGCACATGATATCCATTGCAATTTCTCATAGTTGTGATTAGTATTAAAATTACAGCAGTCCTTTCACATACCTGTGTGTTTGACAAAACTTAAAGAGAAGGAGCTTTGGTGATAAAAACCCATAAACCTGTCAATTTACTTGTTTATTGGTTGTCAAAACCTAAACGGACTGGTTTGTGATTAATCATCATTGTTACAAGCAGTTTCCTATTCTCTCTTTTTAGATCTATTTAAGGTTCACATTATTGTAAGACTCATACTGAATTCCAAAAGCCTGATATTCCCTTATTTGAACGATATGAATAATTTTTAAAATGTCATAAAAAAGAAAATGCGCATCAGACGTGTTTCCAATTTACTGATTCCAGCAAATTAACCATGTGATGCACAGCTTTAATAAACAGGAAGTAGATCAGTGGTCACCAACATGGTGCCCACAGGCCCATGTAGCCCCCAAGGACCACATGCTGTGCCCTCAAGCCCGTTCCAAAACTAGCACAACCCTCCAATGAGCTGCATCTAAAATGTTATTTTAGTCTGTTGCTCTACTTTTGTAATCACACTTGCATTTATATAGATTCAAAAATGACAATATATAAAAAAAGCATTGCAAATATGTTTTTTTTGTGAGCGCTGACTCTTCTAGTTTAAAGGTCAGTACTGGTAGCCCCACAATACCGATGAAGTAGCTCTCACTTTCAAAAAGGTTGTTGACCCCTGAAGTAAATGTTACTATCTAGCACGGACCAGTAATGGAGTGAGGCAATGAATGTGGCAAGTTTTTTTTTTTAATGGATGAGAAATTCATGTGTCTCTTCGTCTGTACACATATACCTGTTGTTGCTTCCAGACCTCTTTTCGAGCATTATGGGAACATCCGAGAAGACGCAGAAAGAAACAGCTGATCAGTCATGTGAGGTAAACTTTTGCTGTGTCAGAACTGATTCGACAAATGTGTTTCCATCTCCTCTTTAGTGCATTTCCTGTTTTTCAAAAAAGTCAAAAACAAGCTCAAGCGAGTGTAAAAAGTTTTTGCGAAGTTTAGTAAGTTAATTTGAATTTTTCCTTTTCCATCAACCCCTTCTAATGTGATACTTCAAAATGTGCATTAAAAAGCGTTGATGGAAACGTGACTAATTACTGTGTTGCATGAATTAATCCTTCAACCCTATTGCTGGTGCATGGGGAGCTTTTGTCAGAGTGTTATATGGACGAGTTTGTGGGAGGTGTGAATGCCTACTTTTCAAACATGCAGTAGAAGCTGTTGAAGGCTCCTGCCAGACAAAGATCATATAAGGTGGGGAGACAGGATCCTGTAGGCTGTGATGTTTCTCAACACATTCCTAACTGCTTTAAGTCTTTTTTGTCATACCTTATCAGCCTCCTCAAAAGTGAATGGAGCCATGGTTTATTCTTGCTTTATATGTGAAAGGTCTTGTTCTTTTCCTGCATGTTTACAAAGGCTAAACGATTTCCTACTAAGACTATACCGGCCAGTCCAACAGCCATTCAACAATTTGATTGATAGACATAAGGAAACTTATGTTAGAATTTGTAAAGAATTTATGTAAAATTATACAAGATCACTGAGAAATACAAGCAGCTCTTTGCTGTCTGTCGAACGCTCTGAAAAAGACACTCCTAGATCATCTGCATCAGCATTATAAAATGTAGAGTTCTCCATACATTTGTGCTTCAAATGCAAACAGCTTTTAGAACACTGGAAAAAAGATCTTCCATGCCAAATCAAGATATTTATAAACTCTGGTTGCCATGCTGACATGCAGAGAGGGGAAAACCATTCTTTTTTTGGAAACAGTTATGCAGACACCCACATGGTGCCTTGTTGGGTCTATCAGTCACTGAATGTGTCAAATCATTATGATAAAAATGTATAGCTGTTCCTCTTTAAGTCCTATTTTTGTCCTAATTTATATTTTGTGCTGCAAATATAGTTTTCATGTATTACCATGGTTGATAAGCATTTGATACCTTAAACCTTTCACCATAAATGTTTGCTCAAATCCTTCTCTTAATGTGAGTTTTTGTGACTGAACAATTATGTTCAGTCAATGTGCAAAAGACTTGCACATTGAACTTTTCTCATTTTCTAGAAAATATATATTTTTTTATTTGAGCAAGAGTAATTTTGACCAATGCAACAATGAGATACATAGTGCCTTTTCTTCATTTTGCCACATCACAACCACCAGTTAAATTTATTTTATTTGGATTGTTATGCCATTATGACGTGACAAACTGCAACTCCCACCATGCAACGCAGTTGGGACGACTGCCCCGATGGCGACCTTATCTCGGTGACCGTGCAGATGAGAACAGATAAAAGCACACCGGACCATAGTCTTTTCTTCTTTTGGTGCAGTGCTGCTGTGTTGAGAAGACGTTCTGTGTGCTGCCTACACGTGGTCCGTAATTCGATCCTTGGCTTGCCCAAGCTTCGCCGCATCACTATTTCACCTGCATCTTCAGGGAGGTCTTGACTTCAAAATTAACGTTAATTCATTTATGATCCAACTGGAAGATCCATCATCTTCCAAGGAGCGACAAGATCCGCTCGTTTTTGTTTTGTCCAACCAAATCGTTGGAGGAGTGCCCAGAGAATCTGTGTTTTCTGCCCCTGACTGAGATCGACAAACACGGAGTTGTGCAGCATCAATCTCCTTGGCTGGAGCAACACCTGGTAAAGGATTTCCTTTTTTTCTCTTTTTCCACCCAAAATGTGGTATTTTGTGCCTGGGCAGAACCTATTAGGAATAGTTTTAATACTTAAGTACTCCAAAGGGTGTTTGTTTAAACTGTGCTGAATATTTCCATGTTCAAGCATAAGGGTGTCCACATGTGCTCTTGGCACCAGGACACCCTAGGCCGTAGTTCAATGATCGACTTTGTTGTTGTTTCATCTGATCTGCGGCCGCATGTCTTGGACACTCGGGTGAAGAGAGGGGCGGAGCTCTCCACCGACCACTACCTGGTGGTGAGCTGGCTCCGATGGTGGGGGAGGAAGCCGGTCAGACCTGGCAGGCCCAAACGTATTGTGAGGATCTGCTGGGAACATCTGGCAGAGTCCCCCGTGAGACGGAGCTTTAACTCCCACCTCCGGGAGAGCTCTGAACACATCCCGAGGGGGGTGGAGGACATTGAGTCTGAATGGACTATGTTCCGTGCCTCTATTGTTGAGGCGGCTAGTCGGAGCTGAGGCCGCAAGGCTGTCGGTGCATGTCGCGGCAGCAATCCTCGAACACGCTGGTGGACACCGGCGGTGAGGGAAGCCGTCAAGCTGAAGAAGGAGTCCTATGGGGCTTTATTGGCCTGTGGGACTCCGGAAGCAGCTGATGTGTACCGGCAGTCAAAGCGGCAGGCGGCTCGGCTGGTCGCCGAGTTCGGAGAGGCCATGGAGAAAGACTTCCGTACGGCTTCGAAGCGATTCTGGTCCACTATCTGGCGTCTCAGGAGGGGGAAGCAGTGTAGTACCAACACTGTTTATAGTGGGGGTGGTGTGCTGCTGACCTCGACTCGGGACGTCATGCGTCGGTGGGCAGAATACTTCGAAGACCTCCTTAATCCCACCAACACGTCTTCCATTGCAGAAGCAGAGCCTGAGGACTCTGGGTCGGGTCCTCCCATCTCTGGTGCTGAGGTTGCCAAGGTTGTTAAAAAGCTCCTCGGTGGCAAGGCCCCGGGGGTGGATGAGATTCGCCCTGAGTACCTTAAGGCTCTGGATGTTGTAGGGCTGTGTTGGTTAACGCGGCTCTGCAGGTCTCTGTATGACCGGTGTCAGAGTCTGGTCCGCATTGCCGCCAGTAAGTCGGACTTGTTTCCGGTGAGAGTTGGACTCCGCCAAGGTTGCCCTTTGTCACCGATTCTGTTCATAACTTTTATGGACAGAATTTCTAGGCGCAGCCAAGGTGTTGAGGGGATCCGTTTTGGTGGCCTTAGGATTGCGTCTCTGCTATTCGCGGATGACGTGGTCCTATTGGCTTCATCAGGGCGTGATCTACAGCTCTCACTAGAGCGGTTCACAGCCAAATGCGAAGCGGCCGGGATGAGAATCAGTGCCTCCAAATCTGAGACCATGGTCTCGCAAAAGGGTAGAGTGCCTCCTCCGGGTTGGGGAGGATGTGCTGCCCCTAGTGGAGGAGTTCAAGTATTTTGGGGTCTTGTTCACGAATGAGGGGAAGATGGACCGGGAGATCGACAGGCGGATTGGTGCGGTGTCTGCTGTGAAGCGGGCGCTGTACCGATCCGTTGTGGTGAAGAGAGAGCTGAGCCAAAAGGCGAAGCTCTCGATTTACCGGTTGATCTACGTTCCTACCCTCATCTACGGTCATGACCGAAAGAACGAGATCCCGGATACAAGCGGCCAAACTGAGTTTTCTCCGTAGTGTGTCTGGGCTCTCCCTTAGAGATAGGGTGAGGAGCTCAGTCATCCGGGGAGGACTCAGAGTAGAGCCGCTGCTCCTCCACGTCGAGAGGAGCCAGTTGAGGTGGCTCGGGCATCTGGTTAGGATGCCTCCTGGACGCCTCCCTGGTGAGGTGTTCCGGGCACGTCCCACCGGGAGGAGACCCAGAGGGAGACCCAGGACACGCTGGAGGGACGACGTCTCTCGGCTGGGAACGCCTTGGGATACCCCCGGAGGAGCTGGCCCAAGTGGCTGGGGAGAGGGACGTCTGGGCCTCCCTACTGAAGCTGCTACCCCCGCAACCCGGCCCCGGATAAGCGGGAGACAATGGATGGATGGATGAATATTTCCAATGTGTGCATGCGTTATAAGTGATTTTTGCTGTCTTGGTTTTGTTTGGTGAGAAACGAGCCGCGCCTATCAGCTGAGTTATAATTCTTTTCCATACTTCCTGCTCTTCCTCTTTGCAGGACAAACTCCTTAACTCTTGTGCCACTATCGCGCCAATAATGAAAAATTGCTGTTAAAGTATTTGCTTTCTTACTAATTTATTTTGTTTTTGCTTTTTTGTCACTCTTAAATGTTTCAGATGATTTGATAATTTTTTTTAGTGGACAAAGATGACCAGTTTGAAAGTTTAAGTCAAATCCATCTAAATTCAATTAGAACTCTCTGGCAAGACTTAGAAGTTGATGTTAACAGATGCTTTGCATATATTCTGACTGAGCTTAAGCTATATAAAAAAAAGATTGGGCAAAAGCGTAATTCATAAAATGTAAAAAAAGCTGTTAGAGATATTTATGCAAAAGACTTGCAGCTGTATTTGCAGCAAATGGTAAGGCAAGGCAAGGCAAATTTATTTATATAGCACAATTCAGTACAGAGACAATGCAAAGTGCTTTACATGATTAAAATATAAGAATAAAAGCAAGTAGGGATAGAATGTAGAAACAACAAAAAAAGAACATTTAAAAACAGTAAAACAGTTTAACTTGAACATTCTAAGGCAATTTTAAACAAATGTGTTTTTAATCTCGATTTAAAGGAACTTAGGCTTTCTGCACTTTTACAGTTTTCTGGAAGTTTGTTCCAGATAAGTGGAGCATAGAAACTAAGTGCTGCTTCTCCGTGTTTGGTTCGTGTTCTAGGTATGCAGAGAAGGCTGGAGCCAGAAGACCTGAGTGGTCTGGAGGGTTTATACGCTGATAACAAGTCTGTGATGTATTTAGGTGCTAAACCATTTAGGGATTTATAGACTAACAGAAGTATTTTAAAGTCTATTCTCTGAGATACAGGGAGCCAGTGTAATGACTTTAGAACTGGGGTGATCTTCTCTACTTTCTTAGTCTTAGTGAGGACGCGGGCAGCAGCGTTCTGGATCAGCTGCAGCTGTCTGATCCACTTTTTAGGCAGACCTGAGAAAACACCGTTGCAGTAATCAATTCTACTAAAAATAAACGCATGGATTAGTTTTTCCAGATCCTGCTGAGACATTAGTCCTTTAATCCTGGAAATGTTCTTCAGGTGATAGAAAGCCGACCTTGTAATTGTCTTTAGATGCTTTTGAAGGTTCAGGTCTGAGTCCATCACTACACCCAGGTTTCAGGCCTGATCAGTGGTTTTTAGCTGAAGCGACTGAAGCTGTGTGCTAACTTTTGATCGCTCCTCTATTGGTCCAAAAATTATTACTTCTGTTTTGTTTTTATTCAACTGAAGAAAAATTTGGCACATCCAGGCATTGGTTTCTTCTAGGCATTTACTCAGTGTTTGAACTGGTTTATAGTCACCTGGTGACATTGTGATGTAAAGCTGTGTGTCGTCTGCATAGTTATGGTAGCTGATATTGTTATTTTTTATTATCTAAGCTAGAGGGAGCATGTAGATATTGAAGAGGAGGGGACCCAGGATGGACCCTTGGGGAACCCCACATGTAATTTTTGTCGTCTGGGATGTAAAGTTACCTACTGACACAAAAAAGTCCCTGTCCTTTAAGTAGGATTTAAACCAGTTAAGAGCTGTACCAGAGAGACCGACCCAGTTCTCCAGGCACTCTAACAGAATGGAGTGATCGACAGTATCAAATGCTGCACTAAGATCCAATAGAACCAGCACGGTGGTTCTTCCACAGTCAGTATTTATATGGATGCCATTAAACACCTTGATAAGGGCGGTCTCTGTACTGTGGTGAGCACGGAAGCCAGACTGGAATACGTCAAAGCGGCTGGTCGTTGTTAAGAAGGTGTTTAATTGTTGAAATACAGCTTTTTCAATAATCTTACTGATAAAGGGGAGTTTTGAGATGGGCCTGTAGTTCTGGAGTAGTAGTTTGTCTAAATTGTTCTTTTTCAGCAGTGGTTTGATATTTGCTGTTTTTAGGGACTGGGGGAAAACACCTGACAGAAGGGACGTGTTTATTATCTGAGTCAACTCAGACGCTATGACAGGTAAAACTTTTTTATAGAAAGCTGTGGATAGAACATCAAGACAGCAGGAGGAGGAACTTAGCTGCTGAATGATCTGCTCTAAGCTTTTGTAGTTTATTTGGCTGAAATGGGACATTTTGTCAGAAGTAGTTCCAGCTGAATACAGCTTTGGTTCTGGTGTTGATATGGAAGTACAGTGATCCTCTAATTTTTAGGATTTTTTCAGTAAAGAAGTTAGCAAATTCATTGCAGGCCCTGGTGGAGTGGAGTTCAGAAGTCACTGACATAGGAGGATTTGTTAGCCTGTCAACTGTGGAAAATAAGACACGAGCATTATTAATGTTTTTCTTGATGATCTCTGAGAAGAAAGATTCCCTTGCATTTTTCAATTGTAAGTTATATCTGTAAAGTCTCTCTTTATAGATGTCGTAGTAAACCTGGAGTCTGTTCTTTCTCCACCTGCGTTCAGCTTTCCGACACTCCCTTTTTTCACCTCTAACTGCTGGAGCATTTCTCCAAGGAGATTTTTTTTTCCCAGAAAGAACTTTCACTTTAACTGGAGCAATGAAGTCAATGATGTCTGAGACTTTAGAATGAAAGTTATCTACTATCTCATCTACTGAGTTGCAGCCCAAGGTTGAAGTATCAGAGTAAGCTTGAATAAAAGTTTCCGCGGCATTGTCCTTAAAGGTGCGTTTTCTTACGATGTCCCTTTGGCTAAATGAGTCACTGGAAATTATGCTTTCAAAGGTAACAGAAAAGTGATCAGATAGGGCAACATCAGTTACATTGACCTGTGAAATTTTTAGACCTTTAGTAATGATCAAGTCTAAAATATGTCCCTGTTTGTGTGTTGGCTGTTTAACATGTTGAGTTAAACCAAAGTTTCTAAGTGTGTCACACAGTTCTACAAAGTATTGTGACTGAACAAAACTGTGCTCACACATCTTAGATTTTTACTTGTTAAACATTTAGAAAACATTTAGAAAACAGATTTTTCTTCCAATTCAGAATTATGAACTTTTGAGTTTTTATCCGAAATGATCTATTCCAAATATACTGACGTTGGAGGCTTTAACAGGGATAACGATTAAAAAAACATCAAAAAGCACTACATTTTTCTGCAAAGCACTGTAAAACTTCACAAATGTATTAGTTTTTAATTTCTCTTCTTCTTTTTTCTTTTTTTTTTCACAAAATCTCCTATAACTCCTGACCACAAGTTTCCCTTCCTTGTTTCTGTCACCATACTTTACTTGCATTGTATGTTATCTAAATTGCTCGGGAAAAAAGTTTGTGTCTGTTTGCTTAGCCCAAAGGAGCTCAGGATTTAATGGGGATGGGACACGAGGAGATTTGACGATCTAAAATGCGTACGATGACAGTGTCATGTGTGTGAGGATATAAACACTGTCAGAAGGGTTGCCAAAGCTCAGACAGCATGTTCCCGCAGGGTTGGTAGACCAAGGCTGGATTTGTTTGAGGATGAATTGGAATACACACACACACATACACACACACTCATATAAAGGCAGATGCACACAATGCATCTAATTGGCAGAAGACAGCTGCTGCCGACCAGAAAACGCATGTGAAAGCATACTCATCACTCTCTGGCCTGTGGGCAGCTACGCCACGCTTAACAATTTCCCCCCCATCATAATGAGCATAAATGTGCAGCGAATTAATTTCCTGTCCAAAGCGTTTTATTTACACGTCATGTGGTAGCACAAAGACTAACAACCTTTGATTATCATAATCTTCTCACCATAGATGCAGAATAATGTCTGGACTATAACTCAGCAATTCATTAGAGCAGCATTAATTTGATGTGTTTTGTTTTTAAAAAGTTTAAGGCTTTATTGTGTTCCATTAAAGTTTACTGCATAGTTGCAAGCACATGTGCCGTATCCCCTCAAAATACCTTAATAAAAATACATAGGCAAATTCTGGACTGCCATCACACACTTTTACCATTTTGCATGGGGAATCTGTTGAACCCTAAATGAATTGAGAGGTTTCGGTCATTAGCTACGTTTACATGGACAAAAGTAATTGGAATAAAGGGCCGATCGGATTAAAAAGGCGTCATGTAAACAAGCCAATTGGAATATGATGATCGGATTAAGCTCAATCGAAATTAAATTGTAATCCGAATGAGAGGGATGGTTTACGCTGATTGATAATCCGATCAACATGCATAGAAACACTTCTCAGCCTCCAGTTATTCCGGATGTGAAAAACTGTCCGATGTGCACATGTGCGGCTAACGTAAAGGTGACGTATTTCCGCACTAGTGAGTGACGGAAATACGTCGAAAAGCAACCTGTCGAGGCTCCCGATACAACCTTTCTGTTCGAAAAAAATTAAAGAGCTCAAAATTGTTGCTTACTCAGTAACGTTTTAACGTTTGAACATCATGCAAGTCTAGCCTGGGCGCTCGGAAGACAAACCAACTTGTATAATACTGCTCTATGTACAATTTTTTTTGTTCTTAGCAAATACGGAAGTACTTCTTCTTTTGTGTTTTTTTAGGGAAATATAATTGCGCATGTCAGTGTGGCTCTATTCTGAAAGAAGCCAGGTGTGTATGCACGCACATTATGATAGGATTAATTGACTGTGTGTTCATATAAATGGTACAATCCGATTATTTAATCCGAATACATTTGAATCCGATCATGAAATTTTGCGTATGTAAACATAGCTTCTGTGTGTCAAGTTATGGTTTAGACTGAGAGGACAGTGATCAGTTTGTGTTTGTGTTTTAAGGAATCTGTACATTATGTCATGTTTAGGAATTTTTAGGTGTAAGTCATCACAGACTTCATGATTCTATTTGGTAATAATATAGCTATAATGCATTTCAGAATCAAAATCAGCTATATTGGCCAGGTATGTGTACGCATACAAGGAATTTGAGTCTGGATCGTACAATGCTCACCATGTGGTAACTTATACAAGGCAAGGCAAGTGTATTTGTATAGCACATTTCAGTAACAAGACAATTCAAAGTGCTGTGCATGAACAGAATTTAAGAAAAGACAACATTACAGAGAAAATCACATTGCAGTGGAATAGTAGCAGCAAGTCAAGGTATAAGACAATTTGGACAACCTTCTCTACCTCCTGATACTTCTTGATCAGAGTGCAGTGTTGGATACCATTTCACACACCCTTCTCCTCCAGACTTTCTTCTATTGGCATAACAGGTACATCGCTCTCCTAGTTCTGTTCATACCTAACTGGCCGCACTCAGTTCATTCAAGTGAAAGCCTTCTACTCCACTCACTCTCCTGTTATTTCTGGTGTCCCCCAGGGCTCTGCCCTTAGCCTGATCCTTTTTCTTATTTATCTCCACCCCCTTGGCTCCATACTTCGCCACTTTAATATCAGGTTTCACTTCTATCCCGATGACACCCAGCTTTAATTATCCTGCCAACCATCTGCGCATTACCCCTCCTTCACCTCTCCTCTTGCATCTCTGCTATTAACTGGTTCACTGCAAACGTTCTTATACTAAATTCTGATAAAACAGAAAGTCTTCTAAGTGGTACCAATTCAACCCTCTCTAAAGCCAATAAAATATCTTTAACTGTTGACACTTCCTCAATCTCCCCTTCTCTCCAGGCAAAACATCTCGGTGTCATCTTTGATAGCACCCTTTCCTTTAAGTCCCACATTAATAACATTATTCACTCTGCTTGTTACCATCTTTGTTCCATAAACCACCTCCGTCATTCCCTCAGTCACCACTCCACCTCTGTCCTCATTCATAGCCTAGTCACCTACCGTCTTGACTATTGTAACTTTCTCCCACAGAAAACTCCCAATAAACTTCAGGTGGTTCATAATTCTGCTGCCCGTATCATCACCCTAACCTCATCTTTCCAACACATTACCCCTGTTCTACAATAGCTACACTGACTTCCCATCCAATTCAGGATCCAATTTAAGTTTCTCCTCCTTACTTTCAAGGCCATTCATAACCTTGCCCATCCTTATTTGTCCTAACGTCTCCATATTCACACCCGCTCTCGCTCTCTCAGATTTTCCTCTTCTGTTTGTCTCTCTGTCCCCTCTATCCGCCTCAAGACCATAGGTGGCAGAGCTTTTTCCTATTCTGTCCCCGAGATCTGGAATCAACTGCCTCCTGATATCTGCCATGTTGACTCCTTCCCCCATTTTAAAAGTTGCCTGAAAACATACATATTTAAAGCTGCCTACCCTGTCTACAAGACAAGATGGCGCCCGTGTTTGAGGCCTGCTGTCTGACGCTACCCGTGCTTTGTTCTTTTCTGCTGGTTGTCTTCAACTCTATCACAAATGTCAACTCTCTGATTGTGTATGATCGGCAAACCTTGCTGGACATTGGAGCCTTTACTGAAAAAGTATTAACTAGGAACTTTACAAGGCATAAAACCTCAACCCCATTATTGGGCATCCCAGCTCACCGGAGTCGTGCCTGGACTCCACCTTCCCGTCAAAATCCTTTTATTTGCTTTTAAACCTCTTAATGGCCTTGCCCCACCTTACCTGCCTGAGGTGCTACATCCCTAAACACCCTCTTGTTCCCATAAATCAGCTGACCAGTTGTTACTGAGGGTGCCTAAGACGAAACGCAAGCTCAGAGGGGATTGTGCTTTTGCTGTAGCAGCTCCCAAGCTGTAGAATGACCTTCCCTTTGGCATTAGACAGGCCTCTTCACTTTCTGATTTTAAATCCCTTCCGAAGACTCATCTCTTTTCCTCGGCTTTTGACACTTTTGAGATGTTGTTTTTGTTATTTTGGTTTTTACTTTTTTTAATTTTATTACTACTTTTATATACTTTTTTGCTTATTGCTTTATGATTTATTATTTGTATCTTATGATCGTGTATGGCACTTTGGTCCTGTGGTAGTACCTGGTTAGACATACCCCCCTTGAGTTTCACAACCTGTGCTATGTTTGTCAGGTACTCTGGTACAAAACCGATAACTGTTCTCTAGATTTTCTAAATAGTTAAAATTCAACTTATGTGACTTGAAGAGGTCGTTGGTATGATCTGTTGCATCTACACTATGTGTGATTCTTAACAAAGGAGAAATGGTAGTCATATAGGTGTTGCCTCAAACTTCAGGAACTCAAATATGGAAAAATAAAGGGACATACCAGAAGATTAATTTTGGATGCAAGGAAAATGGTCTGAGCTTTATTCAAAATTACCATATTTTAACAAACAATGTTTTGGTTTATGGTCTAAATATCTTTTAGATATCTGGTTATAGAAGAAGGTTACTGAAAAAAATAGTAACTTGAAGAAATTTCATAGTAATGAACACATTTTATTCCAGTTACCAAACATCCCGTTTTGAAATTCTATTTTAAGAATAGTATTATTAAACCACTTAATTAGTCAAGCTATTTCACCAACCATATTTTCTCCAATTTTTTTAAGTTGTCCACAGAACTAAAAAATTGTCATCTGCAAAAAACTCGTTAAGCTCCAACATGGATCCTTGTGGAACCCTACATTTAATTTCTTTGTTTTATTACCAATTTAATCTGTGCCTGTTTGTCTGTGTCTCTGCCACTGTCACCACTGAATTTCCCCATCGTGGGACAATAAAGGATTTCCTATCTTATCATATTCAGTGTTAGATTTTAAATAGCACTTTATATTATATCTTCCTATATTGCAAGATGACAAATTCTCTTTTATTTAGTAGCAGAGATAACTTCTCTGCTACTGTTATAATGTGTAAAGGTTTTCCATTATTAAAAAGAAAGTACATTACATTTTAATAATAATAATAGATTTTATTTGTAATGCACTTTACATTTCCAAGATATCTCAAAGTGCTACAGTTAATAGAAAACAGATAATAAAATAAGAAGAGGGACATTACAATGTAATTAAAATACACAAGTAAAACTTTTAAGCCTATTACACACAAGAAAACTAAATGTAAAACAAAGAAATTAAAGGAGACCATTAAAAACATTGTGTAAAAAGGAAGATTTTAAGGCCTGTTTTAAAATGTGACAGAGTCTGTAGGACCCTCAGATGTGGAGGCAGATTGTTCCACAGCTGTGGAGCAGCGCAGGAAAAGGTCTGATTTCCCATGGTGCTGGATCGAGTCCTGGGAATGTGTAAAAGGTCAGTGTTAGAAGAACGGAGAGTGTGTGAGGGACAGTAAAGGGTGAGAAGGTCTTTTAAATAAGATGGCAAGTTACCATGCAAGCACTGGAACGTAAGCGGAGAGATTTTTAGATGATTCGGGCAGAGACGGGAAGCCAGTGAAGAGAACGAAGAATGAGGGTAATATGATCATGTTTTCACACTCTCATCAGGATCCTGGCAGCGCAGTTCTGAACATACTGCAATTTCTGTAGGTTCTTGCCAGGAATCCTGATGAGAAGTGCATTGCAGTAGTCAAGTCTGGTGGAGACAAAGGCATGGGCGAGCCTTTCTGCATCAGAGGGAGAGTGAAGGCCGGAGTTTAGCAATATTTCGGAGGTGGAGAAATTTAATTTTGCATATGTGCTTAATAAGGCTTTCAAATGTGAGCTTAGGAACAAAGATGACACTAAGATTGGTGACCGTACTGGAAAGAGAAATGTTCTGGCCAGAGAAGATAATGCTGAGAATTTTTTGTTGTTGGATCTGATGCGAAGTACCAATTGTTAGCTGTTAAGGTGAAGAAAATTTTAAACACAATTGTTGTATATAGGCATTCTAAGCCCAGAAGTGTTACTGAATTCTGGGAAAAGATTTGGATCTGCTTGGCATCTTATCCCAGTGTGATATGTCTGGAGGATCTCTATCCCCTAATGCCTATACATATGCTGAAATGCCCAAAGCACCGCCACAGAAAGGTTTTGAGGTGGAGGAGGGTGATGAAGTGAGATGGAGCCCTTCTCCTTCTTCTATGTTGTAGAAGAATACATTTGACATATAGCATACTGTGTATTGCATAAATGTATTATACACTTTTTAATCAGTAGCAGCTCTGCTGCCAGTGTTATGTATTCCTGCAGGAGCTCTACTCAACTGAAATGTGTAAAAACAATCAATAACACAAGGAATTCTCTAAAGTATCTGACTCTGGCAATCTACCAGCAATGTAATATTATTATCTTAATAACTGAAATGATTGCTTTGTCTACTTAATAGGGTAAAAACTGGATTAAAAATCTGACCAATATATACATACAGCAGGTCAATAATTCTATAATTTACATAACTTCCTCTCCTGTATTTCAGATTCTTGCTGAACAAGGTTACCTTCTGTTTCTTTTGAAAAGAAGCAGCAGAGCAGACCTGTGAACTTAAGGGCTTGCTTTTCCACTCACAAACCACTCTGACTGTCTAATAGGCTGCAGGGTCACATTCAGCTGACTGACCGACAAGGGATGCATGTATGAGCTAACTTCTTCGAGAAATCTGTGAAATTAAAATATACTACATGTAGTAGAGCAGTAGACACATGTTAAGGGGTGGCATTGGCTGAATGTCAAATAGAAATATGTTTAGTATTTTCCCAGAAAAAAATTATGATGGTGTTTTGCATGACTTTTTTCTGTAAAGTATAAAGATAAGAATTTTGTTGGTCATCACTCCTGCTGCTTTTTCTGAATGGCAGCTAAGCCTTTTGCTTTCTATCTGTTTAAGCTGTATGGGAAGAGTTGCTTAGCTCTAAATGGTCATGTAATAGTCAGGGTGCATCTAGTGATGTTATATATTATATAACTAACAAATTTCGAGAGAAACCTTTGTTTTGTTAATCAAACTAAAAACATTATTAACTTTGTAAGGAAGGTGACTTCAAACATGTATCTACAAACTCAAAACAGGCAGAAATAATGGAAATATTAATTTTTGCTTATGGTACACGTCTCTGCAAAATCCTTAATCCTTATTGTCATCAGAGATGTACAGCTTATTTTGAAATTTGACTACTTCTGTTTGGTCATTGTTTGACTTAAAACTAAAAATCCAATTTTTATTTTTTTGATACCTAAGCAATGCCAGACCATCCTAACTACTAACACTCTTGTGAGAAAGTGGTTACTGCAGAAAGAAGACTAAGCTATTTTCAGTAGGTGTTTAAAAGTTAGAGGACGCAACTTTGAACTATTTTGAATGGATCTTGTAGAACAACAATCAAATATCTTGTGATAAAGCACACCTCCAGATTTTGAAATGCCAAAAATATAAATTTTTCATAATTGTTTTTTTTTTACTGGTTTTTATTTATACAAATACCTTTTTCCTATATTCTAGAGGATTTTACTGTATCTGAAGATTTAATGTCATGCAGACAGAAAGATTTCTAACTTTGGGCTAATAATAGTTTTATTTACTCTTGACATGTATGCCGGTGTTTTGCAAAACCTATTATGTGAGTTTAAAAGTGATAAACCCAAGGGTAATTTGTGTATGTTTGAAGTTTATGCATTGTCTTTGCTGTGCTCCATTTAGGAATATTGTATGTATAATAGGATCAAGGGTTTGGATTTAATTCATTTTGTGTCATGTCCAATTTAGGATCAATTCACACCCTGATATTGACATTTCAGTGCCCTATGGATGCCCCTAAGTGTTAAGATAATTATTTAAATTGAACAGAAAGTAGAACCAGCTATTAGTATCGGTTTGAAGCGTTTGATTCATAGTTGTGTCGATTCTGAAGCAGTGGTGCACATGTATAGTACACATAGCATGTGAGAGATGATCAGCGGTTATACAGTGGATTCTTTCCCTAATGTCCAAACAAATCTATGGGAGCATTGTTTAAATGAGTAGTTAAATGTGTGGGAACATCAATTTCCAAAGGCGTCATGTCTTTCTTTACCATCCAAATAAAAGGCAGACACATGATAATGGGAAGGGGATGTAAAAACAGTAACATTTTTATGTATCTGGAAAGTATAAAAATGTATTTTGTTGTCATTAAGAGCTCTTAAAGAGAAATCTTGTGATTGGCAGGTGAACGGTTTATACAATGGATGATAGGACAGCAGAACCAAAATCTATTCTTGTTGCATCTGTGGTAGAATTACATAATAATCTCGATCTTTGTGCCCTCGGTGGCCTTTATTGTAGAGATGATAGACGGAAACTATCTGAATAGAGGTGAAGTAGCTGGGCTGCTCCCACCCCCACAATGGACCTATGATTCACATTTGGTAGTGTCATATATTGATCTGGTTAGCTGGAATTGTCACAGTGAATGAGTTTAGGAGTATTTATGTCCAGCTATTAAAGGCATCAGTTATAGCTAAGGCCATATTTATGCATTAAGAGGGCTGTTTAGGTTGTGTATGAAAGGATTATATGTGAGTAGAAGAAAACAAATGGTTTGATCGTTAACAAAGATGCACAATAGTTGTCACAAGTCATGATGCGTAGCACCATTTCTTTTACTGATATTTAAATAAACTAACTAATCCAACACACTCCCTGACTCCTTCTCTCGTTTCTCTCACTTGCATATCATCCCTGCCCTGTAGATGGAAGCAAAGTCCCTTAGAAAGTGATATAAATTTGGCTTGATGTGATTTTTTTCCACTCCGTGAGTGGCACACTTGAAGCGTCTCTGCTGGCAGACAGGTCCTTTAAACTCTCTTCAATCAAGTTTCCATAAAGGCAGAAAGTGACCCAGTTCTCCTTACTGTGGGGGGCTTTGCATGAGCGTCATTCTGAAGTGACAGATATCGCAGTTTTGGATCCAATCGACCAGGAGCCTGACAGGGAGAGCAGGAGTAGAGGAGAAAATAGCCTTGGAGAGAGGTAAAATGAGAAGGAGGGCACTGGTACTGAGATGCTACAGATTTGATTAGCAAATGCAGTTTACGGGAAACCCTGAGGTCTTGAAAACACAAATGAAATAAAAGCAGAGGGTTGACTCAGGCTTTCTGTGCAACTTTTCCCCTCCTGGACTCCTAGATCAAACTGTGAACTTGGAGTTTAAAGCCTTAGGTGTATGCGATACCGGCTCTTTCTTGTTCTCTCAGTTGCTCCATCTCCCTCTCTAATTAATCCTTAGCTATGTGAACCCAGGATTAGATCAGACCAGGGAAATCAATGACTGACAACACACAAAAGAAGATGAGGGGAGCCATAGGCATGCTGCCACGTTTTAATCAGGGTGTGTAAGGACGGAAGGTGATAGCAACTATTCCCCTTCCTGGCTGAGTGTCTCTACGTGTGTCATGTCAATGCTTATTTGTGTCCACACATGTAAGAAGGCTTTTAGGGACAATGTCTGTGGGAGAGTTTGGAGGCTGAAGTTCCCACTAATCAAACTGATCCCTGGAAGGCTTGAAGGCACTTGTGGCTGTGGTGGCTAAGCAGGAGTGTGACCTCAGCAGCAGTAGTCGTGGGAATGGGAGGTACAAGAGTATGTGAATCTTGAACAGCAGTTTCCTTTTATGACTTATTTACTTATGCTGAAAGTCCTGAATATGTTTGAGTTACACCCCCCCCTCCATTTATCATCTTGAGGGCATTTTCGAGTACTTTACACTAACTGAGAATGTTGTAGCTATAAATTACATTTAAACTCAATGAACAAAAGTTTATAGGAAAAGACATTTCTTGAAAGCATCTATACTGGTCTATCAAATAAAACTCTAATAAAATAAATTTACCATATTTTTCGGACTATCAGGCACACTTAAGATCCTTAAGTTTTCTCAAAAATTGATGGTACGCCTTATAATCCGGTGTGCCTTATATTTGATTAACGTTGTGCTTACTGACCGATTTTATGTGGTACAATGCACTCAACAATCTGTTAAAATGTGTAAGTACGACTTTGGTTAGCAATGAAGCCGCTCCGCTCAACGCATATTCGGAGCCTTACAGTACACTGTGTCACTACCTGATCAGACCCATGAGCTGTCTACAAGACTGCCTGACTGTAATGTCGAAACTAGAAGTGCATTCATAAAGGCCCCCACATACTCGGGTGTACTTCACTCCGCGGAGATCCGCTCGTACTCGAGTCATACTCAAGGCGGACTCTGCGCGGACTCTGCACATACAGGTACATGTCACACTATAAACTTCACAGAGGCAAGAAGTCTTTACATCAAACTGTTTTATATGTGACCACGAGCTTGATACACTGAGCTGCTCCAAGCAGGCGGTCGCAAGGACGCGCAACCTCAATATCCCTCTCTGTTCTCACTGACAGGTGTGCAGTGGGAGCCTGCTGGAAAAGAAACAGCTCTAGCTGCTCAGCTAGCTAATCACACATTTTACCATCCGTTCTGCCACTTCATCCCACTGGCAGAAAGTGTGGAAATTGTAGGAATTTGCCACAAGAAATGTAGGAAACAGTACACTCGACTATGAAGGGTAAAACGTCAGTGGAGAGTCAGCGTGGAGCCCACCAAGCTTACAGTATGCGCACAGTACGCCCAAGTATGTGGGAGCCTTTAGGCAGCTCGCACCGGGAGTACGCAATAGCAACAATAAACCAAGTAAGTTAATTCATTATAAAAGTAAAGCTTATTTTGGCCTTGTGTTAGAAACAGGGCAGTGTAATCCAACTACTCTGTCTCCCGACAGCGACGGATAGCTCTCTCTCTATCAGGAGAGAGCTGTGTACGTGAAGGGGCTGAGTGATATTACAGTGGAAGTCGAGGGAAGGCCTTCAGTTTGTATTTAAAACAAGAATGTGTGTGCGTGTGCCCCTTACCTCTTCTCTTCACAGGGTGTGACAGGCAGGTGAGTCCTTACAGCTGGAGCCCATTAAGGTCCAATTAGGAGGAGCTTTTAGGGGAAAGGATCCCCTGAGGCAGATGCCAGATTGTTCTTGTTTGTCAAGTGGGAATCAGGCGTCCTCATTACTTGTGAACATATTCCTTCTCATGTTACTTTCTCACCTTCATATTGTCCTCATTCCAGGAAATCATTAGTCAGTTCTCATTTCACCCGTGGTTCAGTCCTCTTCCTCCTCATTTCCGAAGTTCACCAAAGAACTCATCTCGTAATCCCCAAACGCAAATCTCCTCACTGCTCCTTTGGCCGTTCCTCTGGATTCAATTCAATTCAATTCAATTTTATTTATATAGCGCCAAATCATGAAACATGTCATCTCAAGGCACTTTACAAAATCAAGTTCAATCATATTATACAGATTGGGTCAGATTATACAGATTGGTCAAAATGTCCTATATAAGGAAACCAGTTGATTGCATCAAAGTCCCGACAAGCAGCATTCACTCCTGGGGAACCGTAGAGCCACAGGGAGAGTCGTCTGCATTGTACATGGCTTTGCTGCAATCCCTCATACTGAGCAAGCATGAAGCGGCAGTGGGAAGAAAAACCACCCATTAACGGGGAAAAAAAAAAACCTCCGGCAGAACCGGGCTCAGTATGAACGGTCATCTGCCTCGACCGACTGGGGTTACAGAAGACAGAGCAGAGAAACAACAAGAGAGACAAAAAGCACAGAAGCACACATTGATCTAGTAATCTGTTCTACATTAGATGGTAGTAACGGGTGAGCCGTCTTCTCTGGATGATGTCAAAGTTAACAGAACACCAGACCAGGTGTACCTACTATGAAGAAAAAGAGAGAGAGCAAAAAGTTAAAGCTGAAATGACGACAGTCATTTCAATGTAATACAATGCAAAACTGGAGAACCGTAGAATGAAGAACAGTAGAAATCAGTAGAGTGAGAAAATTAGACCCTGATGTCCTCCAGCAGCCTAGGCCTATCACAGCACAACTATAGAGATAGCTCAGGGTAACATGAGCCACTCTAGCTATAAGCTTTGTCAAAAAGGAAAGTTTTAAGATTAGTCTTAAAAGTAGACAGGGTGTCTGCCTCACGGACCAAAACTGGGAGTTGGTTCCACAGGAGAGGAGCCTGATAGCTAAAGGATCTGCCTCCCATTCTACTTTTAGAGACTCTAGGAACCACCAGCAGACCTGCAGTCTGAGAGCGAAGTGCTCTGTTAGGAACATACGGGGTAATCAGAGCTCTGATATATGATGGAGCTTGGTTATTAAGGGCTTTATACGTTAGAAGAAGAATTTTAAATTCTATTCTTGATTTAACAGGAAGCCAATGAAGGGAAGCTAAAATTGGAGAAATATGATCCCTCTTGTTGATTTTCATCAGGACTCTTGCCGCAGCATTTTGGATCAGCTGAAGACTTCGAACTGCATTTTGTGGACTTCCTGATAGTAAAGAATTACAATAGTCCAGCCTTGAAGTAACAAATGCATAGACTAGTTTTTCAGCATCACCCCTGGACAGAATGTTTCTAATTTTGCCGATATTCCGGAGGTGAAAGAAGGAAACTCTGGAAACCTGTTTAATATGGGATTTAAATGACATGTCTTGGTCGAAAACAACACCAAGGTTTTTTACTTTATTACCGGAGGCCAAGTTAATGCCATCCAGATTAAGTGATTGATTAAGAAGTTTATTTTTTGAGGACTCTGGCCCAAAGATTACAACTTCTGTCTTGTCAGAATTTAAATGCAGGAAATTTAAAGTCATCCAGCTTTTGATGTCATCAAGACATGACTGCAGTCGAAGTAACTGATTGGATTCATCAGGATTTATGGATAAATATAGCTGAGTGTCATCAGCATAACAGTGGAAATTAATCCCATGCTGTCTGATAATTTTGCCAACCGGAAGCATATATATAGTAAATAGAATTGGTCCAAGGACTGAACCCTGTGGTACTCCACAGGTGACCCTAGAGTTTGAAGAAGATTTATTATTAACATGAACAAACTGGAATCTGTCCGACAGATAAGATTTAAACCAGCCTAATGCTTTTCCCTTAATCCCTACAGTATGCTCAAGTCTTTGTAGGAGAATATTGTGATCAACTGTGTCAAATGCAGCACTGAGATCTAACAGGACAAGTATAGACACAAGTCCATTATCTGAGGCCATGAGAATATCATTGGTGACCTTCACCAGAGCTGTTTCAGTGCTATGATGAGCTCTAAAGCCTGACTGAAACTCCTCAAGTAGGTCATTACTTTGTAAATGTTCACAAAGTTGATTAGCAACTACTTTCTCAAGAATTTTAGATAAGAAAAGAAGATTAGATATAGGTCTGTAGTTTACTAGCTCATCTTGATCAAGAGAAGGTTTCTTAAGTAAAGGTTTAATAACAGCTACTTTAAAAGCCTGTGGTACATATCCATTTACTAAGGATAGATTAATCATGTCTAAAATAGGACCACTGATCAGAGGGAATACCTCCTTAAACAACTTGGTTGGGATTGGGTCTAACATACAGGTAGAAGGTTTAGATAAAGCTAAAATTTTAGATAGCTCAGAAAGCTCTACTGCTTTTAAACAGTTCAGACACTGCGCAGGTTCTAAGGATTCCTCCAATGCTGCCTCACTTACTGAGGACGAGGTAATCATGTTTGGGAGGATGCCAATTATTTTATTTTTAATGGAATCAATTTTATTTATGAAGAATCCCATAAAATCATTACTGCTAAGAGCTAAGGGGATGGCTGGATCAACAGAGCTGTGGCTCTGGGTAAGTTTGGCAACTGTATTGAAGAGAAATCTAGGATTATTCTTATTCTCCTCAATTAATGATGAAAAATATGCTGCTCTAACTCTGCGAATGGTCTTGTTATACAACAATAGACTGTCCCTCCAGATTAGGTAGGATTCCTCTTGGTGTGTAGAGCGCCATTTTCTCTCCAATTTCCTAACATTGTGCTTCAAGGAATGCAGCTCTGAATTAAACCAAGGAGCCAGCTTCCTGTGAATAATCACCTTCTTTTTCAAGGGAGCTACATTGTCTAATGCAGAACGCAATGACAAAGTCATACCGTTTACAAAGACATCTATTTGTGAATTGGAAGAAACAACATTGCTGCCATCTACAGGGCATTTCTGCAATACGGAGGATATTAAAAAGGGGACAGACTCTTTAAGTTTTGATACAGCATTATCCGATAAAGATCTACTATAATGGAACCCTCTTTTGGGGGTGGAGAACTCCGTTAGATTAAACTCAAATGTTATTAAAAAATGATCAGATAGGACAGGGTTGTGAGGAAATACTGTTAATTCTTCACAATCAATGCCATATGTCAGCACAAGGTCTAAAGTATGGAGCCGAGAGTGCGTCAGTTTATGCACATTTTGAGCAAAACCAATTGAATCTAGGATAGTTTTAAAGGCTACACTAAGGTTATCACATTCTGTGTCAACATGGATGTTAAAATCACCCACTATAATAACCTTATCAGTATTTAACACCAAATCAGATAAGAAATCTGACAACTCATCCAAAAACTGAGTATAAGGGCCTGGTGGACGATACAAAACAACAAACAGAAGAGGTTTTATTGCTTTGCAGTTTGGATGAGGGAAACTGAGGGTTAAATGTTCAAAAGAACTGTAGTTATTAATTGGCCTGGGACTAATTAATAAATCAGACTGAAAGATGGCTGCCACTCCTCCTCCTCTTCCCACAGATCTGGGAATGTGGAAATTTGAATAATTGGAGGGAGTTGACTCATTTATACTAACGTAGTCCTCTTGTAGCCAGGTTTCTGTGAGACAAAACAAATCAATCTGTTTATCAGAAATCAATTCGTTAACTAACAAAGTCTTTGGAGGGAGAGACCTTATATTTAATAGACCACATTTAATTGTTTTATTTTTAGGTTCAAGGTGAACCGTATTGATTTTTATTAGGTTTTTATGATTTGTTACTTTTAGATAAGTTTTTGATCTGTTAAGTTTTGGCCGTGAGAAAGACACCGTCTCAATAGGATAATGGGTGGGTAACAGTACAGAAGCTGCAGAGAGGTGTGTTAAACTACGGCTCTGCTTCCTGGTCTGGACCCTGGGTTGTCAGCATTTAGAAGAACTAATAAATCCGGCCAGATTTCTAGAAAGAAGAGCTGCACCATCCAAAGTGGGATGGATGCCGTCTCTCCGGATCAGACCAGGTTTTCCCCAGAAAGTTCGCCAGTTATCAATGTAGCCCACGTCGTTTTCAGGACACCACCTAGACAACCAGCGGTTGAATGATGACATGCGGCTAAACATGTCATCACTGGTCAGATCAGGCAGGGGACCAGAGAAAATTACGGAGTCCGACATTGTTTTAGCAAACTCACACACCGAAGCAACACCAACTTTAGTGACCTCCGATCGGCGTGACCGGGTGTCATTACCGCCAGCGTGAATAAAAATCTTACTGTATTTACGCTTATCCTTAGCCAGCAGTTTTAGGTAAGATTCTATGTCGCCCGTTCTGGCCCCTGGCAGGCATTTAACTATGGTCCCTGGTGTCTCTAGTGCCACGTTTCTGACTATTGAGCTCCCAATTATCAGGGTCGGCTTCTCAGCGGGTGTGTCGCTGAGTGGGGAAAATTTGTTAGAAACGCAGACGGGTTGGTGGTGAACTGGGGGCTGAAATCTAGAGCTATGCTTCCTACGAACTGTCACCCAGCCGGCCTGCTTACCCGGCTGCTCGGGTGCTTCTGGAGGACCACTAAGTGAAGTAACGCTAGGTCTATGTGGCTCCGCGCTAGCAAAGGGGCGGCTATCAGCTGGTCTTTCCATAGCACGGAGCCGGGTCTCTAATTCTGACACCCTCGCCTCCAAAGCTACAAAAACACTACATTTATTACAAGTACCATTATCACTAAAGGAGGCAGAGGAATAGCTAAACATCTGACACAGAGAGCAGGAGATAAGGGGAGACTTAGTAAGAGACGGAGAAGCTGAAGTAATAGTAGGAGAGGAAGCCATTGTGGAGCTAAAGCTAGGCTAGGCTAAAGCTAGGCTAGCGCCCTTCTACCACGCCAAGAGAGCAAACCGTGAAACACGAGGAGTTCCCAAGCGTGATGTGCAGCAACAGAAAATGTTTTAAAAGTGCTTATGTGTTAGAAACAGATGTTACAGCAAAGAGATTAAAGATAAAAGCGAGAGAATCTGGAGCAACAAACCGTTGCTCACGCAGTGAAAACAGGAATACGCCTTACCGCAAGCAGGAAGTGACGTCAGCTGACCCAGCAAACAGGTCGGGCAATCAGAATCAGACGTTAATGAATCCTCTGTTTGGACTCGTCCTCAATCCACCAGCCTGCCTGCCTGTCCACCCTCCAATGTTCTGTCTTCATTTCCGTTTTCCCTTAGAAAGGAAAAGAAGATTCATTATCTAACTGCACCCCATAACACAACCTGCCAACCTCAGTCTCTGTGGGTATACTCACCTTCACCTTGGAAACTTCACCTCCACAACAGTAATTTTAAGTAGTATTTAATATTCTTTTCTACATTTAGCATCAGTTATCAGAATTAATTTCCTTCAACAACTACTTGCCTGTTCTCTTCAGTGCAGCCCTGGAATCCTCTCCTGATCCTGGAAGAAACATTGATTATTTCTTATTTCTTGTCCATAGTTGTTGCTTGCACGAGGGTCTCACATACCAACATCATGACAAAGATGGAGCAATTGGCCACTAACAAGAGGCTAAAAATGTAAACAACAACCTATGAAATTAATTACAAATATCAAAGATAAAAAAAAATGGTAACAAAGGAAAATCCAATTAAAGCTGCATAGAGGTGCTAATAGGAAAGGAGGCTAACCTGAGTAGTGATGGAGAACAGAGAGCCTGTACTGGGCTGGGGGACTGCTGGAATGGGAACCAGGTGTGATTCCAGATGTACACAAGCTGGGAGAGTTAACAGGGATTTAGGCAACCGAAGAAAACTGATCAAAATAAATTACCAAAAAACAACACCAACAACAACAACACAGGAATAATATCCCAATATAAACCAACACAAGAATCCCCTTAAAAAACAAAACAATGAATAAATAACGTCTAAATCAAGACATGCCTACACATCTTGACAGTTTGGCAGGCACAGAAAAACTTTTTATATTCACCTACAGTGAAAGTGGCTGGAAATGAACAATTCGGATGTTGCTTTTCATTGAAAGTAAATCATTTCCAAGTAGTACTGTTCCTGTGTTTGACCTTTTGCTTCATACTGCCAACAGCACTTTTGTTAAGCAGAGACTCCTGAGAGAAGCAACTGTCTTTACAATTAGTATTAATGTGTGATTTAATGCAAACCACCAAATCCAACAAGGCCTTTCAGGACAACCCTAAGGCAGAGCACTATGCTAAAACTCTAGTGCACTTTCACATCAAAGATTTACATTGATTTTGGAAGGAGTTTGAAAACAACAGAATGTGTTTAAGTGTAGCTGCTCAGAGATGGAGATGCATCTTTGCCAATTTTGAATTTTGAAATAAATCTCCACTTTCATAGATGCCCAGAATTGTACCAGTTGAGTGTGATTTTGTGTTTTAAAAATGTGTAAAGCTGAATGTGCAAATTGGTATCTGATTAAATTTAGTTCACATCTTGCGCACAAATGATCCATTATGTTATTCCAGGGTGCAATTTCTATATGTGGATCTGTGAAGATGCACACATGAGTAATGACTGTGATGGCTGTACCTACAGTAAGGTGGGAAGGAAATGCAATCTGTACATCTTTTCTGCAAATATGAGCTGTAGATAGGCTGCTCTTCTTAAATGGAAAACAGAAATACTGGTCACAAAATTGCCAAGCTGTTTTGTCACTATTTGCTTACCCCCCGGCCCAAAGAACCAAAACAGTGAGGCAGGATGGAATGGTTTTTCTCTGTATACCTAAAGAAAAATACAGAACAACGGATGTTACATTTTCTTTATTTGTTTCCACTTCAGTGAGACTGAATGCCACTCTTAGAAGCATGATTCTCCAGTATTGTGTTGAAATAAACAGCCCAGCAGACCTTTAACCAACGAGGTGAGACTAATCAGAACTTGCTGTCAGTGGACCTGAAGGTACCATCTGCCCCAAGTACAACAAACTCTGACCAGACAGATGTTGCAGGATGTACACAGCTAATGGATCAGAGAAGAAGACAGAAAGGGGGATGAAAATGGGGAAATATATCAGGAGTGATAATAAATGAAGAGGGAACTGAAAATGAAATTTGCATATAGGATTAAATCAAACTAATAGCAGACTAATATCAAACAGATTAAATGGAACGTAGAACTCTTAAAACCAGATTATAAATTTTTGGTTTTCTTTAGAAATTGAAATATATTACATATCATTTGGGAATAACTACTGTTTTGAACCCATAGTTTTCTGAAGGAAATACACACCAATCCCTGGCATTCTCACCAATAGAGTTCATTAGCATGTTTAAGACTGTAAAGTTTGGCACATTTGTGTGTTGGAGATAAGTGATAATACACAGAACACATGGGAACAAAATGGGTGGGTGTGAAATGAGAGAGCTCTGTATTCACACATGACCAAGAATGGAAAAATCCTTCCTTACACAGTTCAGAATTTTTAAAAAGTAGTGAGTTCAAAGCAACATCTCAAATGGCTCTCATAGTATACTTCTGTTAAAATAGCAGGTGTTTTTGATGAACATTAGGCTTTGATCAATAATTTCGAGACCTTTTATCCATATAATCTGACATATCATATGCAATTAAAAAATAACTAACTTAATGGCGTTTGTTTATCTATGAAAAAGATAAAGGCGGCAATAATCAGGTGGCTAAAGTTTTTTTTTTAATTCATAGCTACCATCAAATAAAGTCAGTATGAATTATATGACATACGATTCAGCTGTTCTGGGAAGATTATTCAGTCTGTTGTAGAAGAACATGTTATATTTGATGGGTCAAGTTTAAATTTATCATTTGGACCATAATTCCACATGATATGTTTGACAGAAATGCAGCTCGGTGAACGACCAAAAAAACCCATCCCCACAGGCATGCTCTGGGGCTACTTTTGTTCGAATGGATGACAGATCGAAATATTGATCAATTTTGTCAAAATACCTTCAGGTGTTTGTTGACAAGATGAAAATTGATTTTGTTATTCAGTATTACAGTACAAACATACATCCAGATCAACAAAACATTGACTCCAGGGGAGGAAAATTAAAGTTTTGGAATGGCCTATCCACTTCCCAGTGCCAGATTTGACAGAAGATCTGTGGTGTCACATGAAAAGGGCTGTAGACAAGAGATGTCCTCGCTATCTTAAAAACACAAATTTATTTATTTATTTTCTTTCACTTTCTTTTTTCAGGTATCACATTACACATGCCAGCTTAAATAATAATACATATTGTTTAGCAATGGTATCAAGGTGTTACTCGATTGTATCTGTTGCTTTATGTCCATTGGTTGTGCTGTTCTTTTTGCGTCTCTTTCCAGGTGATGGAGCAGACAGAGGACGTTTTATCATTCTCTTCCTTTTATCTCTTCTTTCTTTCACCTCTTCTCTTTCTTTTTTTTCTCTTCTTGTTCTTCCTTTACTCTCCTACTTTCCCATTGTAGTGTCCATATAATTTGAAATTCTCCCTGCAGGAATCACAATAAAGCTATTTACATGCACAAATCAAGCGGAGCATTATGGCGAAAGCTGTTTGCTCCACTTGTAAAAGCAAAATCTGTCGAGCTCTATTTGGCATTAAGACATCAATTCTTATTGCCACATTGCTAGACAGGACACTGGGAAGAACAAAAAAAAAAAAAAAACACTTGCAAGACTCAGCTGACGAATATTGCCAAATCAAGATGTAGGAACCTGACTGACCTCCAAATGAGATTAAACACCGAAAATATGTCAAAAGCTGCTTTTATTTATGCGGTTCAAGTGTGAGCACACCTCTGCAACTGGCTGGTTAGACCATTTTTGTAATTATTATTTTTTCCTTTGAACAGATTTGTTCTGGTTTAATTTGTATATGATACATGTCACATTATTTGGGAAAATGTTTTGAAATTTTTAGCATGGTGTTTTTTGTTACACAACAAACACTTTTACATTTTACCAGGGGTGTGAGCACTTTTGAGAGTCTCTGTAGAAGCATATTCTGAAGATTATGAAGCCAGAAGAAGAAATCTTGGCAAAATCAAGTTTGTGACAAGTGCTGCAGGAAAACTTGCTGCAACCTACTTCCTTCTGATCGTAAGAAAAAAGAAAAATCAAAAGGTCAAATGAGATGAAAAAGTTATTAGAGAGGCGCATACTGTGCAAGTGTTTCTGTTTCTTGGTCTTCAGTGAGAACAGATAATCTTGGCTGAGCATCAGTAGCAACTGAGATTTAAAAATAGGTTTCTTCTCACAGTATCAGTGGGGGTAAATTGGTGCTACATATTCCCCTAAAATGCTTTATTCTAATTATGGCCTAACTGGGGCATTGAACAATGAAATTAAACAACGCTTGAGAGCAAATGGGACAGCCATAAACTGCCTTTTAGATGTAGTCCTTTCTTCTTATTTTGTTTAATTATTGGAAATGCTACAATTAGTACATAAAGGATTAGGAGGTTTTGTCATATGTGCAGTAGGCCCTTTGGGTTTTTGGCTCAGTTTGTGTCATTTTCTCTGTCTGCTGAACAGAACAGAACCATCTCTTTGTTCTGGGGCTTCTGTTTAATGCATTAGAAACTTGAGTAAGAATAATTGTATAGAAAATACAAACTGTGAACCGGCTGGCACTGGGATGTTCCCAGAAAATGTGGGACAACCCAAAATAAGGGGAGCTCATAGATGAGACAAGCTCTCTTTAGAATACTCTCAGTTTGAAAGGAAAGACGTATTGTGCTATCTCTCCTGACTAACATTGTACACACATAATATTATGAATGTCCTAATAAACTAATCAAAATACAGGAACCATTTACATCCTATGTACCAGTAGCATTTTTGTTTACAAAGTTGTAAATTATAACATCTGGCTCAATTATAGTATATTGGTACATTATAGTACCATTATAACACCAATGATGTGTACTATTAAAAACAGCTGCCAGTTGTAATGGACACAATCACCAAAATCTGATCTTGCACACACCATAAACTAATTTCTTCAAGAAACTTAAAAATATCCTTGATGGATCTTTCAAATTACTTATAGCAACCTCTTATTGGATTCCAGTGGTGTCCTGAACCTCTTACAACTGTTATTATGAATCTGAAGTGTTATGTTTTATACAAGTGAGGAAAGAATGTATTAATGTGTTTTAAAATGTGTTTTATGAGTAATCGGGGTGTAACAGCTGCCACTTTGTCCCATTTTGTTCCCAGTCTCTGCATGGATGCATTTACCTCTGTGAATTCAATTCAATTCAATTCAATTTTATTTATATAGCGCCAATTCATGAAACATGTCATCTCAAGGCACTTTACAAAGTTAAGATCAATCATATTATACAGATTGGGTCAGGGAATAAACCACTCCCTGTCATAGTGCCTTTCACTGGCTGCATAGCTACCAGCTCTTCCATAATCTCGAAGTCTTTTGTAAATCCACATACAAAGATAAGTAACTTGTAATGAACCAAGGTTTGGACCCAATAATTCAGTCGATATACAGGGAGCAGTTTAAAAGTTTTATTAAAGCAACAGGTGTAGATGGGCTGAAAACGGGCTTGCTCATAATCAGGAACCACTAGAATGGAAAGGAACAGCTTAGTGGCTGCAGGACACACAGTGGATTATTGTGTACACTGAGAGATAGCCACTAACCTTTCCTGAATCTGGGAGGTGGCATTGAATCCAAGTTATGAGTCTGAGCAGCTTACTGGATGGAGCTTGGCAGGAGAAGCACTGAGCAAGTGACCGTTCGCAGCTTGAGGGTTATCCAGGAAACAGTCCAGGGCCATACACAGAAGAGCAGAGGCAGGCGGTGGTTCCAGAGGGGGGAACCTGATGTTTTTTGTCCAGAAACAGTCCAAGGTCTTGATCCACAAACATGCATGCACTGGCAGTGGTAACAAGGGGCAATGGCAGAGAAGCTTGTTCAAAATACTTGTAAGGTTTGATGTCCAGAATCAGAAGGCCAAACCAGTCCTGTCGGAGAGTCCGACAGGGGCGAAGTAAACAGGCAGGAATCCACAGAGCAATCTGAGTCACACACAGGAAGGCAGTCAAGGAATTCTGGAAGGTCTAATAATACGGTTGGCTTTTGAGAATCTGGCGCTTACACACTAGGAGAGCCAGGACAATATAGAGCTCCTCTCCCAGGTGCAGCAGCTCTCAGTAATTAAAGCTGCTGTAGGTGTAAACACTCAGAACTAATTGCTAGTTCAGCACAGGGAGCAAGGAGTGACTTCCTGCACAGAGCAGCAGAGCAACCAAGACAAACAGCCTACGGCTCTAACATTACATAACGGGGTGGTATCACAGACATCTCAATTCTTGTCCAGAGCCATTGAAACAAGTCAAAATTTTCAGCTGAAAAGCCAGCTGAAGAGCCAACGTTCTCAATCCGCCTTCTTAGGACGCACCTTGAGATGCACCTTTTTTTTCTCAGGGCAAATTAATGCTGCAGATGTCTCCAAGCAGTCATTGAGGAAACCCCCCATCAGAGAATGGCTCATTATATCTTGCAATTGTGTGGGATATTACAAATCTGTGCCATACTGCTGCATCTCTGGAAGAGTGGAGTTTGGAAAAAAACCTTGTTGCATTTGCAGTTTAGCTTGCAAATCTTCCGATGCTCATGCCCGCTTTGTATCTGTCAAATTCTGGTACTTCTCTCCCCATTTTACTGGGAATGGTGGTTCAAATTGTAATCCTTAAAGTGTAACTCACTCGTTCACAGTTTTCAGCCTTTTCACAATCATACAAACTGTACGCTGGGAATGGCATAACCTTTTCAGCAAGATGAATTCTTGCGTTATGTGTGCGTTTACAAAGACACGAGAATCCATCTTGTACCGCTTCGGCTTTAACCGTTGTTGTCCAAACTAAAAACAGTTCAGGCCAGCCACGTTGCAGTATTGTGGTTTTAAGCGGGATATACAAGTGCGACAAAAGCAAGAGTGGCTGAGCCCACAGTCAAACCAACACAAACATATCAGCGCAGGAGGATGCACGGGTAGCTGCTGTTATCACTTCTGTTTTGCAAAAAACCACGATTTCTTCTTTCATAGTACAACAGCAGGAAGTGTGGTTTTTTCATGACATCTGCTGCTTATGTTTTAATTTGTTACCATGATTGGCTAAAACCAACTTTTGGTAGACGAGCACTAGGTGTCGCTTCACCCAATCAGCTTGGAGAGTTCTCCTGATATTCTCTCTTTTCCCAAAATGTATTCAAAAGAAGCAGCCCTAGATTGATAATGTGCAGATCTAGAGTGTCACACATTATCAATCTGGCTGGCCAGGTTAGGAACGGCAAGGTCTTGTGTACGCTTAAATGCTGACTTGTTAAAAGCGGCCCATATTTTAGCACATTTTGCTGTTCTCCTGCAACAAACTTCATAGGCAGAGCTGTCAAGTCTCACACAACACATGATATTCTTCATGCAGAGAAATAACAAAGCCCACATGGCCTGCGAGTTATCCATTTACTGCACTGTCCGTTCAGGCAGCAGTCTAATCCCCAGATGATCCTGTTGCAGATGCAGCGCAGGCTGGAAAGCCACCCACTCCCACCCCCCCGCCTCTGACAGCTTTCCACGGACCGACTCGACACTTCCTGCATGTTGCAAAAGGTCCCAAATAACATTAATACGAGAGTAGATGTGTCATATTAATTGGATAAATTTTAACGATACATATCAGCTCAGAAAAACTGCTTAGCTAATGGCTGAAGTTACCTTAGAGAGAACATGTGCGTTGACTACCGAAACACACCAGTTGCTAGGTGTTTAATGCAATAGGACCTTATACAACCAGTCCACAGATGTAAAAAAATAAAATAAAAAACTACATGCGCATGCGATTGAGAGTGTGATGGGTTACTCATGTATTGCCTTTTGTCTTTTAGGTATGTTTTCCACCTAGTAGATAGTGTTTGATGCATAGTACAAGAGCAACTTCATTATTCAATCATTTTATCTTGCTGTCATACTGGTAACGTGATGATTCATGATCAGACCATTCTGACCTGTAAAAAGACAGAATTATTTTGGTATGTGCTGAACTGTCAGGATGTTCCTGTTTTGTAAAATGTGTAATGACAACAATCTTATCAAACAATAGCCCCATATGTACATATGGGGAGGGCCCCATATGTACATATTGGCTATATGCAAACCCCACTCAAGTACAAGTTTCTATCAACAGATTCCCAAAAAGAGCCCATAAGCGCCTTTCAGAATAATAGCAAAATAAGAAAAATAAATTGGTTTAAAAAAAATCAGGTTTGAATAAACACAGCCCCTGGATTTTCGTCATTTAAAGAGACAAAATTAGCCAAAGAGCAAAATTTGATTCATTTCTTTTTTTGTTTTTATGATTAGATGGCACTAATCCATCAAACCAGTACATAAAATTGTATATCCAGGTAGTAAATGTGGACAAGATCTTTTAAATGTAGGAATTTAACAAATGACAGAGGATGTTAGGGCACAATGAAAAGTAGTGAGAGAAGCCAATAAGAGAGGGAGAGTAGAGGTTTGAGGAGACAAATCTAGGAAATAAATATATTTAATATTAAGGAGAAGCACCAATAGAGCATATGATGAAGAGTAAGAAAACTTGGCAGAGGAGTGAGATAGTCTGTTTAGAGAGGTAAGGCAGGGTAAGAAAATAATTAAATATGGGGTAAGGATTTTTTTTACAGGTGTGAGATTTGGTCAGTAAATTTACAGATCAAAAGAAACACAGCTTACTCACAAAACTCATCTTGAAGTTGCAGACCCCTTCTATAAGGATACATCTGTCCTCAAATTTCCTTGAGTTATTAAATAAAGATGTGTTGTTGCAAGCAGGGCCTCTTTTTAGAATGTGAAGGATGACACTTTTGAAATGAAATGAAACTTCATTAAACACCTTTTGCACTGATTTGCACATCTCTTTCTACCTCCTACCTCAATGTGTTTTTACGTTTGTCTACGCTTTATTTGCTTACCTTTTTACTTCTTATTTTTAGAAGTTTCACTCAACTTTTGATATTTTGCCCAGATTCGCATAGCCACACACAAGTTAATATGACAAAATGGTAATACTTTTTTGTTGTATTTGCATTCATCCTGCTATCCTGGAGGTTACTTTTTGTGAGAAAACCCTGTTATAGTTGTTTCTTGTGGGACAGCTCTGGGGCAAAGAAAACTTTTATAAGTCGATTCTTATCCTTCTGTCTTGTCTATTGTCTGTGTTCTTTGTGTGATTATGTGATGGCTGCTACTACTACTTGCTAGGACCTAATAAAGGAAAGATTAAAACTGCATTATGGGCTTATGGGTTATATCTCTAGACAAATAGGCTACAAATTCAACTACATTTTTATGTTCTTTTTGTAACACCTTCCTCACTGCATTTCTTGTACAAAATGTTTGAATGGAATCAATTTTGTAAGAAAATCTGCCTCAAAAAGGGTCTTTGAGAAATAATTTGTTAAGTGTGCCTGTGCAAATTCTCAGTTTTCCGGGTCATTGCAACAGCAAACAGGCCTAAATCGGAGGCAACCTTTCTGAAAACGTTTCAACACCTATCCAGGAATCTTTGTCAATTCTAGTGGCTCACACTTGAGCAACCTGTAGTTGGTACGCTGCTGTTTTTAAGGACATGGCGGCCCATCCTCCTAGGTGCATTCTAAGTCAGAGGCAAATCAGTGACCCAACCTCCACTGTCCTGGGTTGTTAGAAGCTATTGCTTGGTGTGAGTGGAGGACTTGGTCACCTGAATGATGATGAGACTGCCGATGTAATCTCTTTGGAATGTGTTGGAGGACCGAGCTGTAAATACTGGGGAGTTGGAAGTGCAATCCTCCCCCTCTGTTTAGTGATGGCCTTTTCTTTTGACCAAGATCACTTCTTTCACTCCTCTTTCAATCCATCTGTTCTCCCTGTCCAAAATCTGGACATCTTTGTCATTAAAAGAGTGCCCTTTGTTCTTGAGGTGCAAATGGACTGCTGAATCTTGCCCCAAGCTGTTGGCCCTCCTTTGCTGTGCCATGCGTTTATGTAGCTGTTGTTTAGTTTATCCAATGTAGGAGTCTGGAGAGTCCTCGCTGCATTGGATTGCATACACAACGACGCTTAGCTCTGTCTCTGGGATGAACCAGTTTTTGTCTGAGAGTGTTATTAGGTCTGAAATGATCTGCTATGTTACCATGGAGTCAATCAAAAACAAGAAGTTAAAAAAACTTTATAAGCTCACAGCTGTTTACCCAGAATTATTTGTGCTAATTAGTCTGAGCTGGTTTACATTTGTGCTGACATCAGTAAGTTTTTTTTTTTACTTACTTTTTTTACACACAACACAGTTTTCTGAGTTTGACCAAGAGCACATTAAATTAGTGAGGCAAATTCAAGCTTTAAAGTTCAGTGGTGTGGGTAAAATTATTGCTGATGTCTTTTTTGAAGAACTTTTTATTCTCTGTTTTACAAATACATACTCTGTAATGAACTAATCTAGCCTAGGTATCAAGTGTAAGGGAAACAGAGAAGGAGCAGCGGTTAATAGGTGTGGTGTATGGGGCCTAGTAGGTAGCAGGCATACATATTCTGATTAATTTATAGTCTGAAGCAAGGTGGGACATCTAGATGTAGCTAGTCAGAAGGCTATAGGTGAGTCCCTCTCAACACCAATTTAAACACATTACCTGAAGTTCTGAGTAGATTCATCAGGCTTAGGGATTTCTGTACCTGGTAGAGGGAGAGCTGGTTTGAGCAAACTTCTGAGAATTAAGGAAGTGAGTTGGATGGGTTTAGCTCATTGGTCAATGAGAAAGTCTACAATTGTTTTTGAGGTTTAGTACGCCTGCATTTTAAGTTTGGGAGGCAATCAGTACCGTGATCTTGCAAAGACTGCAGGTATTCCATCTTATTTTTTTAATCCTTTACAGGAAGGACTGAAGGTTTAATACAAGCTGTGTGTGATTAAAGTTATTGAAGAGCGTGAATTACAACAATTTTGGCAGATGTTTCACTGCATATATCAAGTATAGTCTCAAAGGTCAACGCCATGACAAAGCTATGACGGGGATCACATATTAACCTTCAAAGAACTGCTCCCCTGTGCTGTGTAAACTTGATGCAATGATTAGAAATTCCAGCTTTCATTTTCATTTCTTCCTTACCTCCGGAGTCGAGATTGTGTGTTTTTAGCCAGCCATGCTATTAAGCAGCATTCTCTAACATCCGTATAGTGAAGTACATCTCAGTGCATCCATTATTTTTATGGTCTGTGAAACTAAACTAATAAAACCCTCATTTGGAGTATTAAAAATGAGTCACCTTATCCTTCTGAGTCTCTGCTGAATCAGCACTGTCTTCATCAGCCTGGGACTCTCCTCCTTCTACATCTCATGCCAAGCTGCAATCAATTCTCTCTTCATCAGGAGTACACAAAGAACAAATTTGAGACAAATGCTAAGAAGTATGTTTTTCTTCTGGCAATTTAGTAACAAAGTGAGTGTATAGTGTTTAGTTATGCTCCTCTATCATCATCTGCAAGTATATTTTGAGAGTCAATAACAATAACAAGATTTCCATATTATTTAGTTAACAAAAAAAATTGCTATCATGCGCCTATCTTATGTCAGATGTTGAAGAAGAAGGAGGAATTTTCCCTACTTGCTGACATTTTAAAAACAATATAACAATTTTTACATAATTTGCTGGTTAATTTATTTTACATAAGGCAGCTCCAATGGGTATTTTAAGATAAAGTCATAATGTCACATGAATTTAAAATCAAACTGAGGGCTGATATTTGACATCAATAAAACACATACTTGTAACAAAAATAAAATAACCCCTTAGTGTATTGAAAAACCAATACACTAAGGGGGACCAATACACTAAGCAGGCGGTCATAATGTTATGCCAGATCAGTGTCTCTTCCCCGTCTTATACCTTCTTTTAAACAACTCCAGTGTTGGCTTTCTCTTAAGGTTTGCTGTCATTTCAAAGCCTTTGTCATTGTAGTTGTGCACGACAAAAGTCACGACAGACACTCAGTAATCAGTTGCCCTACACAACACCTCCTCCAAATTCTTTCAGGATGCAGATGCATAGAAGTAGACTGCCTGTACAAATTCTCAGTTAACCGGGCCATTGCAACAGCAAACAGGCTTAAATCGGAGGCAACGGGACTTTCGCTCAGTTCTTTCTGAAAACGTTTCAACACCTATCCAGGAGTCTTTGTCGATTCTGGTGGCTCGCACGATTTAAGCCTGTTTGCTGTGTAGAAATAGACTACTTCAAAATTCTCTAGAAATTGACAATCATCTATTACGTCTTGTTTGGATTTAAGATGAGCCAATTCATTAAGCTAGTAATCAGCTTGTTATGAGCACTGTTATTGCTTGGCCTGCTTACTTCTTCTGACAAAGATTTTAATTCAGTTAAGATAATCAAATCCTTTACTAAAGGTTCTAGTGTATGTTTACACATACATGGCATAAAAAACCGCTAGTATAATTAGTTTTGCTTATGATTGTTTGCTGCCTATTGGTTTGGCCAGAAGGAACATCTTTGTGATGCAGCTAACAAAAAGTCACCCCAATCTCCTTGTGAGTCAGCACTATGCTACAGTCTGACACCTTTGGCTGACCATCAATTAATAGATGCTGCTGTTGTTTAAACAGCAGTACTTGTTTGATCACCAGCTCTGATTTCCATTAGGATATCCAGCTACTGGTCTACAGATGACCTTGATTGTCTTGATTTTGTGCGAAAAGGCTTTCATCTCCTAACCCTAATTAGGCCTGCTGACGTGACGACAGCTTTGAAAATAAATAAGGTTAAAAAAGGAAATGCTTTACCCAACTAGTGACCTTCTGAGTTTATGCCTTCTTTTGACAAGGGACTCAACCAGATATGATAAACTTTACTGCGGAGTGGCAAGCATTTGTTTCTTTTCACTCCTCTCCTCTGATGCTTTAAATAGTCTGAGCAATCACATCGACAGCCCTGGAGACCACAAACCCACTGCAGAGCCTGAGATTCACAGCATTTAAATAAATAAAAACCAGGAAAACGAAGAAAGCGATGTTTGATAATGCAGGAAGAGGATGAAGAAGTGCAGGAGATTAGCTGGAGATATGGTGCATGCTGATGTGAAAGAAATGTGGTGAGCACAGAGAAAGAGCAATAAATAAGAGAAGAACCACCTATGGTGTAAAGCTTGATGATGGGCTGGGAGGGGGTTTAATAGAACGAGCAGATTTTGTTTTTCTGGATCTAACTACCACAAAGCTCTAATACTTTTTACCTTTAAAATTTATGTTGTATAAATAAATTTCTAAGGGTGCTTATACACTGTTGCCTATCTTCAAGTATTTAGTGATTTCTCAAAAAGTGCGTTACATGGGTTGAAAATTGAGGAAATTAGGAGATTTTTCTGAAATATCAAGCTCTGCCATGTCTTTATATAGTGTATGTGTATTGGCATACAGGGTGGAGAATACATGGTTTTCAAATGCACCGGGATGGGTTACATTATCTTTTGCCATAACAGCACTGCATTTTCTTTCATGTTTTTCTTCCCATATTTAGGGATCAACTGATCAAAATCTGCTGATGGACATCCGATGCTCTTTAAGGCCAAGTCTACACGTAGCAGGATATCTGGGAAAAACGAGAAATTTTTATGTGGTTATGCATTTCAGCCACCCATAGACAGCATTATACATCCATTAAAAGGAATGATCCTAAAAACTACGGCCATAGTGGAGATTTATAAACGCTCCGGTTTTGAGCATGCATGTGTACATGAAAAGATGGATATGTGCGACGAATATTGCTGCACTGCGTCACACATGTGCGACCATTGTTTATACACTTGGCCATACGGTGGAGTTAAAAACGATTCCCATTCAACATTGTCTTGAGTTGTATTATCTTTATATTCTAATAAGGAATATGATTGGCCCCCTATGTGTCTGACGTATTAAAAAAACCAAATGCTCAGTGGTGTATTTATGCGGGTTGGTGTAGATGAAAACTTTTCTAAAAAAAAAAAAAAAAAAAAAAAAAAAAAACACACCTCACGTGTGTATAGTATTATTTAAAAAAAATGGTGTCAGGGAGATATTATGGGTCTAGTGTAATGATCAGAGGGAAAGGACCCAGAATTCAGCCAGACCACCAGAGGTTTCTTTAAAAAGAAGCTCTTTAGTCACAAAAAGAAAGACAGGGGAAAAATCCAAAGAGGCTGTCGAACAAAAAGATGGCACAAAAAATAAACAGACGAGCAGGGCAGACAAGGCAGGAACCGACAGGATGGAATGGCTCAGGTTTCTGGAGAAAAAGGGGGTCAAAAATCCAAAACACAAACCAACATACAGAATTTGCAGGAGGAGACTCACCTACACTCAACAGGACAACCTGGCACTGATGTCTGGTCTCAACAGTTTATATGGAGGTGGAAGCAGGTGAAACCGGTGAGAGGTGATTGCAGCAGGGGTGGAGTTAGGCAGGTGTGCAGAATAAGTAATTAGACCAGACATCAGTGCTGAGGCTCAAAACAAGAACAGATAAAAAAAAACAAACCTAAACTAAGAAGCTTCTGAAGACATAACAGAATAAACTAAAACAGTAAACAAGAATCTAAACAAGAATCCAGACAAGACAGAACTCAAAACAGCCAGATAATAAAAGACATGAGAGAGAAGGAAAACTAAAACTAACATAAACCAGAACAGAACTCAGAATATTACATCTAGACCCTGCTACGTGTGGTCTAGACCCAAGTGCCCCCAAATAATTAACTGAATCGATTGAAAATAAGAAGGCTGTCTTCATTTTATATAATTCAGCATGCCAACATAAGTGATTCTTTGTTGCAGAAAGAGTAATAACATGCAATGTGATATTATTATGGAATCATTGGTGAAAGATTTGAAAAATACTTGTAGAAATTCTGTATCAGTGGTGCAGATGTAAAATTTATAGACTTCTTCTGTCATGTTTGTTATTTCCAGAGCGGCAACATCTTGGAGGTGTGACACATGCCATTTTTCGATATATCCAAAATCACCCTAACATTCAAATAAGGTGCTGTATCTTACTTTATCAGCGTGTAACAATGGGCCAATGTTGCAATCATATTCCATATTATTAATTGTTTGGGAAAATGCATATATAGAAAACTACTAAATAACACAGCAATTGGTTTTTCAGTTAGTTTAATTGGTTTGGTGGGAATGTTTGTTTGTTGTCTTCACATGGAGTGAAAAGGTGTCATCTTGGCATTTGCTATGTAAAGTACTGATGTTTTGAGATAAACCGAGGCTTTGAAGCACGTCTCCAGCAATGGAGAGGGTGTTTCCTAAAAGTGCGTATCGAGGCTTGCTTCATTTAGGGGCAGAGCTGAAAATTATGACATTTGAAGCCTCGCTACTCAGCCGTACCACGTGACTGCTTCTGGAAATGGTTCAGATTGCCTGCGGGTTTTAACAGGCATTTCAGTGCCTCAATATTCAGTCAAAATGTGTTTTTTTGGTTGACTTTTGATAGCTTGGATAGTAGAGTTTGGATAGAATTTACCTTGCAGTATTTTTGTCTATTCTGTTCAGAAAATACATCTCAGTCAAAGTCAGATGTTCTTTATTATTTGGACTTGTAAAAGCTGCCAATGATCAGACATCACCATCATTTGAGGCTAGCAGACCTCAACAACGTTTCTGGTAGTGATAATGAAATCTCCATTAAAGCCACATCAGGCCTTCTCACTAGACAACCGTCTCTTACTCCTGAAATCTAATGACCATTAGACTGCCATGTGGAACAGGCCCTGACAACTGCAGCTGTTCATGACAGTTTAATCAAATGCTGCAAGCAGCTTTGGGGATTTCACAATGTTCCTTGCATGTAACTGTGTTTACATCATCAAACATTGATGAGTGTTTAAATGCTGTATGCTTGCAGACTGCGACTGAAACCTTGCCGATACTTTGTTCATTAGAGAACTTCACGCCATTAAATTGTGTTTTTGTTCTATTCTTGGAATTATATTAATCAATTAATTGATTACCGAATGCATAAACATATACAAAATAAACAATGCCCAACTGACTCAAAAATGTGACATCAAAAATGTGACATCAAAAATGTGACATCAAAAATGTGACATTAAATGAATTACCTGTTAACAGACACATTGCTGGGACTTCCATGTTATGTGTGAAGTATTCACTGTTTCCAGTTTTGCAGCATACTACATAGCTCCAGTTTGTGCTCTAAAATACATTTCAAACTCTTTTGTAGTTTAAATAAAAATCCTTTCGAAGAAGAAATACCAAGCTGGCCATATGTAAATTATAGCATATGGACTTTGCACCTTGCACTAGCATTCGTGCCTTGTAGACTTTTTCCTATTTTGTCTAGTTACAACTACAAAAAGCATGTTTTTATTATGATATTATGTGACAAAATTAGCTGAGGTTAAGTAAGATTAGACAGAGAAAATCCATGAACATTTGATGCTTAAGGACTGGTTTAGTAATTTTGCCTCTTCCTGTTTTTGCTTAGCACTGGGTGAATCTGTGCAGTGCATCAGACTCTCAATTTGATCTGATTTCTCTTTACTGTGACATCTCTGTGTTATTCCAAGACATAAGCAAGTTAACACATATTTAGCTGCACTTTATGTTTGGGAACTCTTCGTGTTTCATATGGTTTTTCTTGGTGTGGTAAAGGGTCGCTAGCTTAATATTAGCTTCATAACTACTGTGACTGGCTCAGTATCGCCTGTTGTTTCCCAGTCTACTCCTCCACTTTTCTCAGCTAGGAAAGTGGCTATTGGCTGTTCTAAAAGTCGCTAGATGATGTCATTGCCTAATTTGCATAGCGGTCCCTGTAAGTGTGATCCAGGCTGTAGGAGAGAGAAGCAATATTACTGTTGGCTAGACAAAAAGTGATTTAAAAATGCTAGTCTATATATGTCTAGAACAGCAGATGAACTTCCTGAAACAATTTATTAATTTTCAGGTTCTTTTCCTGAACCCACACTACATAAATATTATTTTTTATAATACCAAATTTACCCAACAGACAGTTATCATAGTCAATTCAACTTTATTTATGTAGCGCCAATTCATGAAACATGTCATCTCAAGGCAGTTTCCAAAGTCAAATTCAATCAGATTATACAGATTGGTCAAAAGTAATTCCTATCTAAGGGAACCCAGTTGATTGCATCAAGTCTTGACAAGCTGCATTCACTCCTCCTGAAGAAGCGTAGAGCCACAGGGACAGTCGTCTGCATTGTCCATGGCTTTGCAGCAATCCCTCATACTGAGCAAGCGTGAAATGAGTCGCACACAGTGAATGAGGTGAATACGTGTTTGAAGCTGTGTGTGAATCAAATTCAGGGAATTATTTTAGTGCAACTGTTTTAGAGAAAAAAAAGAAGCCACTGCAAAAAAACCTACATTTACATTAGTATTTATATCCTGCTTTGTAATCCAGGGCAGGATCACCGGCAGATTTGTGCATGTGTGATTAATTTGCAATGTGGAAACAGGGTGGAGTGGGTCTCAGGCAGCTGCAGCTGTTTCTGTCTGACTTCACAGCTTGGGGAAGTGGCAAGGGGTTCACGGCAGCACTCACTGCACCCTCAAGACAGTAACTGTAGACAGTGGCAGAGCCAGGCTTTTTAATTTGGGGGGCAACCATAACATATGGTTTTATGTTATCAAACCATATCTGATTACGACAACAACCAACTTCACAAGTATCCCTTTAAAACAAAGTACATCAGCTAAAATGATTTCTTAACTGTACCCCTCTTTCCATTTAGGAGGACAAAAAGAAATAAAACATATACAACCCTACACCATTAAAAACATAATTTAACATTCTTTAATATATTGGTCTCTGCTTAAACTACGGTGAACCAACATACACACAGTTGCAGTTTCACATATGAATATATATATATATATATATATATATATATATATATATATATATATATATATATATTAGGACTGGGCAACGATTAAAATATTTAATCGCGATTAATCGCATAATTTGCCTGATTAATCATGATTAATCGCATTGTATTTACAAACTCCAAGAATGAATTCAGAAGTAGTGTAAAGAGCACTTTTATTTTAATGTTCTGCTGCCATATGAACAAAAGTGTTGTAACATTTGTAGCACTTATCAGTAACACATATTTAGTGTAAATCTCAACTTAAACATGTAAAACAAAAAATAGCAATAATAATAAATGAAAGCTTATTGCCACTGACAGGAAATTCTCTTTATGGGGAAAAAATCTACCAAAAACAGGCAATTTCTGAGGTAACCGCAGGGAGCAGCATTACCATTTTATGTTCAATACCAAATTTTAACTTGGCAGTGGTTACAACTAACTTGTTTCTGTCATATTTGTTGCTGGAAGAACTTTAAACTGAAATGCTTGCTAACTCGATATGCTTGCATGTTTATTTGACGTTAACACGCGTTTTTTGTTGTTGCTTTCTCGCGTGCAAATAGTGAATGGCAGGGAAAAAAACAGGCAAAAACACATGGTTACTTTGAAGCGAGAAGCGACTTCACCGACGATGCAGACCCCGCTCCGCTCCGCACAAAACTTGTTCCTGCCGCCAACTCACCGCCTCGCCTAAGCAAATTCCTGCGGGAACCACCGCCTTCCGCATGTCGGCTTTGTTTTTTTCCGGCCAGCACCTTTCTTCCTCTTTGAATCCGAGGCTTGGCTGACAGCGAGGTTATTGGCGCATTATCGCCACCTACTGTTCTGATTCAAACCCATACGCCGTAGCTACAGACCTTCACAAAATAAAAGCATGTGAGCAACATGCGTTAATGCGCGTTAAAGTAAATATCGCCGTTAATAGTCTAATGAATTAACGCGAAATTAACGCGTTAACTTGCCCAGCCCTAATATATATATATATATATATATATTCAATAATGAATGAATATTCAAGAATGTGTAGTGTATAAGAAGCTATCAGCGTGTTAGTAATTTCAAAAATAAACATTTGTAGAGAGCAAGTGTTATTTATTGGAGAAAACTACTTTCTGTCTTATTAACATTACTGTCTTGGATCATGCTGCAGCCATGCAGCTGCAATGCCATGGACAATATAGCTATGTGTTAGAATGGGAAAGACGGAGAAAGCAGCAGTAACCTCTGGTGTGTGCATGTGGAGAGTAGTAATAGTCAAGCCAGCTCCACTAAGGGAAATCGGCTTCCACGGACCAAAAAGGCTAGGCAGGCAACTTCCAGCAGCATCAAAAACTGTTCAGAAGACCAGTGTCTCACCTAGAGGCATGCAGTAGTTCACAGAGGCTATGTTTCCCTTTGCTTTAGTGTATTTAACTTTCAAGTCCGATAGTCTTTCAAATTTTTTCCTCACTCTTTAAAATGTGGATATTATACAGCAAAATAACTACCTTTTTGCTGCTCTGTTATGAGTCAAGACAGATGATGACATATGGGAACTGCAGATTGCTGCAGTACTTAAAGTCTGTAGAACAGTGACATGGTCACTGTATCATCTGACAATGGCGAAGAGGAGCAATTTATACTTTCCTGAGCCCTTGACTGCTCTATTTAAGACATCATTCAGGGACCTATATTATATCTGATTATTATATCTGAGAAGTGAGGAAACATTTCAGACTAAATAATAAACCACAGTCTCATCTGATGTAATGAAATCTAACACCGCATGAGTAGTTCTTGTGGTTTAGTAGTGCTGCCCTTTGAGCCATACCTTGACTCATCAACAGATGGCATAGCAAAGTGTACTTGCTGTGGCAGATAAGTGGTAGAAATAACACTGCAGAGATGTCTAAGTAACAAATCAGAGACCAGCGTGAAGTCACATGGGAGCCAAAAGCTTTAGACAGTAAGAAAAATAACATCACTGATGGACAATGTCTCCAATCCCGTGCATGGAGCTGACCCAGAGCTGGAGAGCTCCTTTAGTGATGGACCGCTGCATCCTAGATGCTCTAAGGAGCACTTCTGCAGGTTGTCCCTCCCAGCTGCAGTTAGACTTTATAATCTCTGCTACTCACAACACACTCAATAACTGTTTATTTATTTATAAGTGTAGTTATAAGTGTAACTATTAGAGTAACGACTGCAACCATGCACCATAGCTGCAACAATAACTGTAATAACTTATGTGCAATAAGCTATTTAAACAAGGTGCTATAATCCGTGCATTAAGCAAGGTGCAATAATCCTGTATAAACTGTATAAACTGTGCAATAAGCCTGTGCAATAGTCCTGTATAAACTGTATAATAACATATGTGCAATAACATATTTATACATAGGAGTGTACAGAATTGTATATTGTATATAGCTGTATAACTGTATCTAACTGATTCTACTTACCTACTTTGACACCTTCTTCTGACTTTTGACTATTGAGCCGATGGGATAAGTGAATTTCTCCACTGTGAGATCAATAAAGCTTATCTCTTACACTATGTGCTTTCTCAGTATGGGGGATTGCTGCAAAGTTTAAGATAAATTCTGGACATTAACTGTGCAAACTTAACACATTAATATACTTTGATCTAAACCCTCATACCATTGCCTATATTTTTAGGGTTATTGTTATAGTGGAAGCTGACCCCTACCACCCCCATCTCTTACATCATATGCATCCTCCAACAAATTTTATTTCAGGATTGCTATGTATTCAGCTTTTTATTGCCACTCTCCTATAAAAAACACATTCATGGAGTGCCATACTAATAGTTGCCAACTGACAGATTTCCCCACCTGAGCTATTAATGTCTAATGCTTTTTTTACCCAGCTCCTCAGTTTAAGTGGATGACCATGTCTTGGTAGATTTATGGGGAGACTATGTGAAATATTGTTTTTATTTTTGGATGATCAACTGAGTTGTGCAAAATTTGGTTCAAAGCAGGATATATCTTTTTATAACATCCCTACTTTTCAAACGCCTTCAATTATTATGGTGTTAATGTAATAAAAAAGGGAAAATTATAGGGATATAGGAAGTATGTAATGTTTGTATTTACTGAATCTATACAGTGGTTTTCTGTTCAAATATTACAGCACTTCAAACTGTAAATTTGTATCATTTGTTTATATGTTATGGTCTATATCAGTTGTTTGCATTAGGAATTCAGAATAGTAGACTTGTAGTATGTTCTTACTATAGGTGACTGATAAGGGTTTATAACCATTAACTACTCTAAGAACGTCACCTTTTCCATCTACCTATGAGTTAGAGAGGATGTGTTTCTAGGTTTCTGGGTTTAGTTAGAAGTTCTTTGTTTAAGAAACTGCAAATTATCAGTCATCCGGGACGCTGACTTGGTGCTGATATGGTTGATTTATTGGCTCTGAAATTGATGAATGCTTAAAGGCTCAAAATGGTTAAGATGGACCAAGTGTGGTAGGAAGGGAGGAGGGTTAAGAGCCATAGAGCTATAATAGCTTGGCCTCTTTCTAACCTTGTTCTAACATCTTGTGATTTTAGTGAAGGTTATATGAGAAAAGAGAAAAAAAAAAACAAGTATATTAATTCAAATGTAGAAAATAGGGTTAAGCATTGGCACTAAGTTTTACAATTGGTTTAATCAGATTTTTATTTGTTCTAGGATAAATATGCCAGATTTATTGGAAAAATATATATCTGCTGGTTACAAAGGCACTAATGAATTCTGCCACAGGACCTTTTGATGGTTGCATTTTCAAAACTTTACACCCTAATTACAAAAAAAAGCATGTAAAACCACCTTAACTAAACAGAAAAGAATAAAACCCTTAAAATGATTAAGAAATTGTTGAATGTGGTGACAAATGGTGATAAGAGTAGCCTGTGTAGTTGATGAACCAGCCATAGGCTGCTCTGGTCAGCGCCATCTATCTGCTCTGCTGGATTGAGAATGTTGTTTTGTATGTCTAGATTAGTGGTAGGATGGACAGTAGCGTGAGAGCCAAAGAAGCGCACGCTGATGAAGAACATGTCAGTGATTTATAGCTCATGATGTTCTCACTGGCCAGGAACCTGAACAATAGCTGGTGCCAGTGACAGTCCTTACAACAGCCTTTATAAATTAATATAAACTAATGGAATCTGCCAGTGTGAAGAACAAAGTGATGCAATGGGCAGTGCTGGAAGGATACAAAGAGTACTGGAATGTACTTTATTGGACATATTTATAGGCACACCAAGATATGCTTTTACAGCTGTAGCATCTCACACTGAAAACACTGATGAAAAAAATATCCACCTTTATCTCTGTATATGTATTCTGTAAGGAGAAAGTCAAGTCAAGAAATAAATATTTTTTTGGAAATTCCCTGGGGCGCAATTATTGGTATCTCTGCAGTCAATACCTCCTACCACCCCTTTTGCCAGTGGGATGGTTCTTGATCTCCTATAGCATTATACAGGGTTGGAGAACACTGACAGAAGGACCTATCGACGGTCCTCTTTGCACTATCTTTCCACTTCACCCATAGTTCTGGAAAAGCTTAAGCTTAGTTTTATCTGACAAAAATGTGCCAATGCCTTGGTTTCCATCCCATCCTACCCAACACAGACAACACCAGGCAACAATAGGGTTTTGAGACATGGAAAGACTTGCCTTGCATGCACAGTGGGGGATACTTTACAGTGCTTGTCCCCTTTTTTGCTTGTCCCCATCTTGCACCTATTTTTAATGCATGACTGACACATAGAGCTTTGGGGTTGTGATGTGAGACTCTTCCGTACGTGTCCTGCACCCCAACTGAAACTCTAGTTTTAATGCACTTGGAAATATACAGCATCATTTACAGCAACACTTCACATTATCGATACAGGCATACACTAGAGATGACAATAATGGGATTAAGCATTAGGCTCAGCATGCTTTCTTTTGACCCAGCCCCAATCCCTGTACCGTTGTGTCAGGGATTTATGGAGTGGTGAGGACCTTGAGGGTTCAGGCAGTGTCATCAAGGTGGACCTCCCTTTTCCACACACACACACACGCACACACACACACACACACACACACACACACACACACACACACACACACACACACACACACACACACACACACACACACACACACACACACACACACACACACACAATATTATACTTGTTTTTTGTACAAGAACCCTTAATTAACTGTTCAAAACCTTGTTAATTTCACAATTTATTTCAAATGTAGTGTTTCTTAGGACAAGGACTTCTGCTGAAATATGCCGCATTGAGAAGACACACACTTGTTTGTGTCTCCTCTAAGCTCCATGTCTGAGAGCATAAAAATGTTTTGGGGACAGAGAATCCTGTCTTAACCAGATACAACACGTGTGAAAAATACAAATACATGCTCACACACATTCTGCTTTGGATGTGATAAAAAACCCAAACATGCAAATGGGAAAAATGAACTGTGTCTCTTTGCAGGCTCACACACACATAAACAAAGGCAGACCCCCACTCAAGTGCACTCAGGCAGCCGTGCACCCTCACTGTCACATGAATCTGCACGTGAGTTTGGAGACACTGGGGTAGAGAAATGCAAATGCTCATCTTTTCAAGTCAGCGGCATGGGATCCATTGGGAGATGAATGTGTGTGAGAGAAAAAAGGGGACATATTGAAGAAGAGAGCGAGATGGTGCTGGTTCACTGTCCCCGCCACCTTAACGTTCATCGCTGTGAAAAAAAAAACATGCTTGTCAGGCAGTGAAAATGCATGACGCGGTCTCAGGAGGACGTAGCGTCACCAAGAAGTCTTATTCTGTTTCATTTATTCTTCTTGCTTCTCTTTTGGTCTAAGTCTTTTTACCCAGTGTAACATGCCTTTGACGTGCTCTCCGTTTTCACTTTCCCCTGCCTTGTTCCTCTGACTCCCATCGTGCTTTTCCTGCATGGTCAGGTTGCCAATCGTTTGAGTGCAGCATTTGTGGAAGCGCACACACGCTGGCGAGACAGTGTGACTGACCTGATTGCATAAAAAGTAGACACGAGTTTTGGGAGACGCAGAGAGATAAAAATGATGACAAGAATGATTTTAGACATTTTAGAGTCTACATGAGTCTACAATTATTATATATCTATTAAATAATAATAAAAGTATATCATCAATAATTAATAACCATACAAATTCTGAGCCAACAGATGTGCAGAATTGGGAAAGTCATAAACAATAACAGCATAATGTCATGTTCATGTTTTCAATTTTGACCCTGAAGCAGCAAACAAGGCGACAGGCGGTGGTTGCAAAGAATACTTTATCAAAAGTTTGGGTAGTGGGGATGATGAAGGGATTCTGGAACTGGGGACTGGGCGACTGGGAGGGCTCTGGTCACGGACTGTAAATGCACCACACAACCACCAAAAGGTCTGACTACAGACCCGCATACAGCTAAGTAATTTTAGAATAATTTTAAAGGAGAAGTCCGGTCAAAATCAGAAATCAAACTGCTGAAAGTACTTTAAATATAAAACTACTACATACTGTGCAATAAATTATACGTTTTTTTAATTAAGAATAATTTTCATTTAATCATGTTTATGTGGAGGAACCCATCTTGGTCAAGAATAGTACTGTCACCTCCCATTTTGTGACGTCACTCAGCGGACCCGCTGTTGAGCAACGACGCACTATTTTCCAAGATGGCGACGACTGGTGCTCTGTACGAAGCAGAGAGTGATGAAGTACTTAGTGACTAAGTACTAAGTATATATATATATATATACGCGCGCGCGTGTATGCGTGTGCGTGCGCGCTCCGCTGCAGCACGGCTTTGCAGGCGCTGCAGCGGAGGAGAGATCGCGCTGAAGTGACTTGAGTTATATTTGCCCCCTAGTAAATAGGGCAGGTGGTCATTACTGTATAAATATTAAAAAATAAAAGCGTTCCAGCACATGCTGGGGCGGAGGGATACCACATCACATGTGGTATCCCTCCGCCCCTCTGGTCGGTAACCATCCCCGCAAATTCTAAATTAAAAATTCTAAATAAAAAAATAACTTACTGAAAATCCTCACTCTCATGTCATGTTCAAAACATTCTTCTTGAAATGGTCGCTGCATATGACGTGTTTTCTCTCTGGCCAGAAGTTAGATGGCAAATCCGCTCTCTTTAAGTTGGCAATCCAGCAACGATCCCGGTGGCTCATGAATCAGAAAGTTGAAATAAGCAATGTTTTTTCTACTTTTACCAGTTGTGTTGGAACATCCAATGGCCATGCACGTGAGCATTGTTGCTGTAACAATAGCTCTTGCGAATGTCAGTGGTGAAGTCCTCTGGAAATCCGCAAAAATTGTTGATGATCGCAACTGTGTAGAACGGCTCCTACTGACTTTGCATGGAAAGCGGGGAGAAATGCTGTCGCCGCTCCGCTTTTCCACGTCGCAGGATGTGATGTCAGACGGCCCTTACTGCCCAAATATGGGCAGTAATGGCCGCCCCCATACACAGTGATCCAGACGACAATTTATGTTTTTATTTTCTTATTGATTAAAGATAAGATCATTAAATAACCACAAACGTATTAGTTTTAGTTATAGCTAATGGTCCCCTGATTTTTCCTTGTTGACCGGACTTCCCCTTTAAAGCCAAAAGCCAGAGGTGCATTTCCTTTTAATTAGCATTTTTATTTAAAAAAACATATTCCAACAGAAATCCCTGTGTACACATACTTGGCCAGTAAAGCTGATTCTTGAATAGCTGTTCAGTGAAACTGTAGTTTGGATTAAAATATAAAATATATAAAGTGTGTGAATGAAGTTTTTTTTTTATGTTGTCTTATTCCAAACATAAGAGTTGGTGAAAACCATCACAGATAATGCAACAAATAAATAACCCAGATTTTAATCTCACTCAAACAATGTTATATTAAAGTGGAATCTATCAGATTTAACTGCTTTACTCCTTTCATATCATTATAAGTAACTCTACAGCAGAACACACTAATTTTATCCTATTTATGTTTATTGGAATTAAGATGAAATACCATAGGTGCATAACCAATTAGAAGTGTTAATTGACATGTCTGTATATGCACAACTCATAAAGACATTGAGAGTTTTAACACAGTTTTATCAGTCATATTACAAGTCACTTTGTTTTTTATTTTGTACAATCACACTGCAGCTTGTTCCTTTCCTCATTTTGACCTATTTTCTGTCTCAAACAGTCCCACATTCATAATTTACAAGCAATAATTTGTGTGGCTCCCCGTACTCCATTTCTCCCTGAGCTAGTCATTTCAATTCGTAGTAAGAAGGATAGAGAGTAGTCCTCAGCCTGCGGCAAAAATTAGACAAATGTGGCAGGTTGCAGGCCAAACTCATCAGAGACATATTTGTGCCACAAAGCGATAAATATCCGAACCACTAAGATTAAATATTGTATTGTGTCAAGGGGCTCACCTTCTATTAACCTGTCAGTTTTCCTAAGATTTGTCACTTTTTCTATAAAAACATATTGCATTTTTGCTCCTCTTTTTTAACTTCTGCAGCCTTTTTGTGTGGTAGTGGTATAAATACTTTTTTCTTCACGAGAGTAGTGTCTAAAAAGGCTTGCCTCAAATTTTTTCTAAAAGGACAGCCAGGTAGGGACCACTGGCAATATTGGGGTGGCACTCTAAAACCAAAAGCCTTTTAGGAGATTTATTAGGCTGCTGTCATATATAAGCTATTTGTAAAACCTGCATTTGGAAATTTAGGGAGCACCTTATGATTCAAGTCTGCAATTTTACTAGTTGATGATATGTATTAATGACTAAATAACTTCTTTATGTTGTGCCGTTTGCTTGTGAGACCCTCATGCAGGCATGGTTTGTTTGTTGTTAATGTCCTCTTCCTTATTTCCTGGAGGAGAGGGAGACAGTGGTGGAATGTTGGATGATGGTTAAGTAGGAGAGTAACTTTAGAGATGGGAGATGAGGACCAGGCGGTAGATCCTTGGAGGAGCAACCACAGGAGCAGTAAGGAGGTTCTTCATAAGGACCCTAGGGTAAGTTCTGTAGTGGACTCAGGGAGACGAGGATGCAGAGGGCTTGGAAATAAGCACTAGAAAATGAACTCCATCCTGAAAGCAGTAAAGTGCTAGCCTCCTCGTGAGACCATCCTGATCTCACGAGCTTTCAAGGTTTCACTCGGAGATCAGTCTGGCTACTTTCCGTTAAAGAAAATTTGGAGCCGTTCACCAAACGAACGTCCAATCAGCGTTGGCTTTGAGGCGGGTTGAGGTGTGACGCAACGAGAAGCGCGACAGTTCAGTCTAAAGAACATGGCGGCTTCAGCCGATGAAACTAGCGTTAGCGTGGCTATCGAGCAAGTTTTATCGGAATTACAGAGTATTTCTTTGCTGAGCTAATGAGCCTTTACCTGCAGCAGCAAGAGTAGCTTGGCTTGTGGTTGTGTTTTCGTCGCGACGACGAAGCATGTTGACGAGTACGTCATATGCTTCGTTGATCTGATTGGTTTATTTGGCCCGTCTATCACCAACATAGGCCAATCAGCTAACCAGTATTTTCGCCCCTTCCCAAAATTACTTCAACGGAAAGTTTCCAGATGGATATGCGGAGCAAATCCATCTGGCGGAGTCAGGTAAGTAAAGTGCCACACAGACCCAAAATTTCAGCCAGACAAAGAAAGCGTTTTAAAAGGTTTATTTCAATAAAACTACAGGTTCAAAACAGGAAGCTGTCGGAGGCACAGTCAGGAACCACTGCAGGGAAAGGAAGCAGGTTAGTGGCTGCTGAGGATTCAATGGAAAATAGAAAACTCAGAATAAAAGACACTAACCTTCTGGGAAGCCAGGCAGGGATCGTGATTCTGTGAAGGGGTTCCTTTGACTCCAGGGTAATCCAGCAGACAGTTGCAATGAGAGTGATGATGTCAAAACAGGCTGTGGCTCGATTTTGGAGGGACGCAGTTTAAATCAGTGGCAGCATTTGGCAGAATCACAGACGCTTGGCAGGAATCTGTAAAACAGGCAGAGACGTGCAGAAAAACCCCTGGGTTAGGCCAGGAGCATTGGCTGTGGGGCAGAATTGTGGTTGTGGTCCAGAGACCAGAAGTCAGGTAGCTATCCGATGAGAACTTGGTCAAAATCATACAATCAGGCAGCCAAGAAACTCTGGACATCTACTGACACAAGGCTTTCAATAATCTGCCACCTTCTGTCTGTTGGAGACTGGCATATAAAGGCGGAGGAATAGGTGGAGGTGATGAGCTTGATGGAGGTGCGGCGAGAGGCAGCTCATGGGTGCATCAGCTGAACGTTAATTATAAGGAGCAGGAGGAATGTGGAAGCATGCAGACATACAGACCACAATTATCACAGGAAGGAGGAAAATGAGTGGTTTTCCTCACGTTTCCCCCCTTCCTGTTATAGATGAATAAAATAAAGCATTTTATCAATTATTTTCCCACTTATCCTGCTTTTAATGAAGGTTCCTAATGGACCAGTATTTTTACACACACACACACATATATATATATATATATATATATATATATATATATATATATATATATATTTATTTATTTTCACTTTAAAGATGATATGTAATCATGGCCATACCTTCATCTTTCAAAGATTAAGAAGTTGGCATGATGAAATGGACTCTTACTAGCATTTTAGAAGAAGAAGCCTTTATTATCATTGTAGGACAACACAACAAAATTCAATTTGGCAATATCTCTTATCTTGTAGCATCCACACCGTCAGTAATAAATATTAAAATGCTATTGAAATGTTATATATAAATTGCCAGTAAAACTAGTACGATAGCAGATCGGGCGGGTCATGGGCGGGTCATGGTTCCTGAAGTCGTTTCCCAGCCATGGGGAGGAAGTTGTGTTTTAGTCTGTTTGTGTGAGCACGCATGACTCTAAGTCTGCCACAGGGAAGGCAGGTGAAAAAAGAGTCCAGGGGAGGGCCGGGGTCATTCCTGATCTTTGTGGCCCGTTGGATGAGATGGCTTAAGCAGATCTCCTCAAAGCGTGAGACTGGAGTGCCAATGATCCACTGAGCCATCCTGATGACCTGCTGCAGTTGTTTTTTTCTGAAATACAGTGCAGTTGGCATACCACACTATAAACCCGTAAGTCAGGACACTCTCTATTGTGCACTGGTCAAAGTTTTTTTTAGCAGAGGCGGAGGGAGTTTATTCCTCTTTAGAATCCTAAGGAAAAAAAGACGCTGATGAGCCTTTTTAATAATTTGGATGGTGCTCACAGTCTAATTTGGGTCCTCTGAAATGTGTTCAAGAGCCTTGAAGTTTTTAATCTGCTCCACTTCCTCTCCATTGATGCTGAGGCCCGAGTGCATTGTGGTGCTTGATTTCCAGAAGTCAATAATGACCTCTTTTGTCTTCCTGGTATTGAGGTTGAGGTGGTTGTCACTGCACCAGACCACCAGTGCCTTGACCTCTTCCCAGTATGGTGCCTCATCATCATTATTGATCAGCCCCACCACGGTTGCGTGACTGCTTCATCAACTCCATTGCTGCGGGGGAAGAACGGAGGGTTAAGTAAGACCAGGTGTTTTCTACGCTTTTGATTCACCAAGATCTCAATATTTCTGTATTTAAGTGGCAAATATGTTTGGAAAGAGGAAATTCTGTCAGTGATGGAAAGAATGAAATGTCTAATAATGAATTCTTACTGATCATAAAACGTAGATCAAAAATGTAGTTACATTACTCATTCTTCTTAACTATTTACAGGGCCCTCACTGAACTACTTAAATATTAAAATGTCAACCTCATAGTGTTAATGGAGTATATAAGTATATCTTCTTTTGTAACATTTTTCCAAAAATGTCTATTGACATGCAGAAAATCAAGGGTAACAAAGTGACAAAAAACCCATGCCTTAGGGAGCAGTAGACTGGGGAGCATTCTGGGGTAAGTGTCTTGCTCAGGGACCCAGAGTGTCAGTCTATAGGATTTAAACCAGGCATCTAGTAGCCCTGATCTAACCACCAGGCCCACCACTCCCCAAGAAAAGTCTGAAAGTTGCTGGACTCGAACTTAGGAGCACATGCTTACCAGCTAAGCTACTCAAGTAAGCCCTTCTTCTAGCTACCCTCATGCCGTGTATGAGCATTGAACTGATGACCTTCAGATTATTAGACTGATGCACTGCCTACAGTGCCAACAAGGATGAAAAGAGACTGCTTTACTGTAACGTTTGTTCTCTTACTGGAGCTGCAAACAATCCGTTCTACAGGACCATCGTCAGATGGGAGAATGTGCACATTAACCCGTTGGTGGCGCTATTTTCCTTATAACTGACTTTAAGCAGGTATTTAACATCTGTATACTGCACTGTGCAAGTCCTGATCTAGTAACAGACATATTGTATGTAATTTGTCTAACTCACATTAACACAAGTTACTGAAAAGGATAACCTTTCCCATGTTGGTGTTTATTACTAAATGAAAACCAAGATTTTTGCCAAGTTTTATCACTAATCCCGGCAGATCATGTATGCTATGTGTTCTCTCCTTTTCCTTTTTGGATCGTATAAATGTGAAGGCAGTGCATGTGCTTTGTCCCTGCATGAATATTTGGGTGCTGCTCAGCTGAGCAGTCAGCCTACCAGCTCACCTGCGGTGCCATATATCTCAGCTCCTTAATCTGATTTGACTGCATTCCTCCAGCTCCTGTCGCTGCCAACTGCCTTCAGTGTGATTCTGTTGTCTGGCACAAAGTAATGAAAACACATAAAGCTCTCATTACGTGCCAATGGCCGTGAAGCGCAGTGCAAGCAGACCTGTATGGGCTCTCTCCCTCCTTTTCAGACAGACTCGCACACGCCACAGAGAGGAGGAATATGTTCTCACATAATCTACACATTGACACGCACACAGCTGCAGACACTCACCCTCAAGCCCGCACCACGCTGCAGTGAAATTACACAGCTGTCATCAGCTTCTGATTGATGGTTCCTTCTCTCATGGTTTTTATGATAAGCTCTTATTGGCTGCGTAATTTTTCTCTGGCCATGTTAGGATGAGTGGGTAAACTGATTTCGAGTAATACATGAGCGGTCTCACATTCATGCAGATTACAGCCAACTGTGCTCTTGTAGAATTATCTCCAAGTTGGTACTTCTGTGCTCTTTTGTTGTTATTTGTTGAAAATATATTTGAGCTATTAACTTTAAAGATACAAACAAATGAATTCAAAATCTTCCCTGAGTTTTATCCTTTTTCCTGTCTTTCAATACTCTCAACCTTAATGTACCTCGTTAACAGGATTTTAACCGTCGTCATTGAGCAAACTGAAACCGGCCCTGAGTTCCTTTCTAATATTCACTGATGTACATTTTGCAAGCCTTGTTTGAGTTACTAGTCTTTTTATCTTCACTTTGTTCAAGTGTGTCATTGTACGTGCAGGTCATTAACCTTCAGTAGGAAATTAAAAAATATGCAGACAATCACTCAGGAACAGGTTCATTAAACTTTTTTTACTTGGACCTATTACACAAATTTTACACCTATGTGCGCTCGCTGACGCTGTGTAATGTCTCTATTGTGATTGTTGTAAAGGGTTCAGTACAGGACCAGAGGACTGGTATGACTGAACTTTAATCAACTTGGAAAGAAGATGGACTGAGGAGAGAAATTGGATTTCTTGGAAATAAATGAAAGAATTACTACGCTGTGGAGAATAGAAAGAGGTAAAAGAGAAAAACTGAAATAAAGATAAAAGCGCTGCCAAGAATGAATGATTCAAATAAATATTTTTTGCCTTAAGAAATCATGTAATATAATTTATTACCTATGTGGTTGTATATATGTTCTTTTTTATCCAGGTATATTTATAGGTTGAGATTAACAGGTCCTTAAGGACATTTTAAACGTCATTTCAGTGGTGTAAAAGATTTTGTAAATATTTCATAAAACCTCCTTTAGCAACAATAACCTTGCACAGGCGTTTTCTGACAGCCTCAGGCCATATTCCCCTTTTCCAAGATTTTTAATCCAGCTGCGTTCTTGTCTGTTAAATTCCACACAGTTCCACTTTGCGACTTCATCGTGTTGACGTCATTGAAATTATTTAGATTTATTCTTAAATTACTGCATAATTCCATCCCTACTGAAGTTAACCTTGCATAAATACACATTTCCTGTTGGTTACTTGTGGAAGTGGAACTTCACATTCTTGTCACTCTGAACAATCTTTTCAAGCGATAAACCCCCCAAAAACTTTCTGAGGTAGAGAGAGCCTTCTCTTTTCTTCACAGCTCTTTCAAGATCTATGCTCAATATGTTTTTACTTAAACAATTATATTTTACTATTTGTTCTTAAATGAATCTGTATAATACGCAATGAAACAAAGCAAGGGCTCAGTTGAATTGTAAACTTCTTGTTTTTTTTAACTCTTTTTAAAGACTTCACCATAGTGGCATACTCAAACGTGTGCTTTCTATCAATCCAATTTTAGTTGTGATTAGTGCTCTTGTCTTCTGTAACAGTTGTACATCTTACAGCATGTTCCTTGTCATTTCAGCTCAAGAAAATACAAAATTCTTTGCTCCACCTTCTGCAAAGTTGCTGTCACATAAAAGTCTTAATATTATCAATATGTGGGGAGCAGAGATCTTAGCTACAGGGTTAACAAAACATCTTTACAGGTGTTTTATTTTGGCAGAATTGTAAACAAAAGTTCTGCGATAAGATAATAATAATAATAATAATAATATTAATAATAATAATAATAATGATAAAATACTCTTTTTAAATGGAGGATGATGCAAGCATACAACATCCCTGGATCGGGGCGGTCAGGGACAAGACTTGCATGGATTTCTTACCTCAACATGGTGTACAGTTTTTGGCCCTGTACTCTTTAGTCTCGTCTTCTAAAGCCCCCTGACTGTGCCCGGTTTCAGGCTGTTGTTTTTAGACAATGATTTTTCCATTTTACTGTCATGATCTGCAAGACTTTGCTGTCTGTTTCATCACTTTTGGTTCAAGTTCCACTTTCTGGTTCTAATGTTTTTAGTTATTCCTAAATTCCTAAGTTATTTAGCACGTTGCATTTCTCTAGAGCTCACCGCTGTTTAGCCATGTTATGTGAAGATATTGTCTGTTATCTGTATGTTGTTATGTCGGCCGTCCTCAGCTGCCTCGTTTCATGTGTCCTCCAGCTGTCACACATCAGTGTAATCACTTGCTTGTTTTTACTGCAGTGATCATCCTCCTCAGTATTCAAACTCCTCAGTTTATTTATGTAATGTTCAATTCTTGTACTACCCACCTCTTGTTTTTCTGCTAGTCTATTTTTTTAGTTTATATTTTCTATTATTTAATGATTTGTATAGTTCTGATTTGTGCGGCTGTTGTCTTGGCCAGATTTCTGATGTCAGTGGACATCCTGGTTAAATAAAGGTGTATACAATCCACAAAATATCTGCCAATATTACAGCTGTAATATTGTAACATTTTTCAAGATAAATATCTTGTAAAAATATAGATTTAGTCACACATTTCAGAAAGTGAGACACGTATCATATAGATTAATTAAACATAGACTAAAATATTGAATGTTTTTTGAGGATTATGGCTTACAGATAAAACTCAAACTATAGTGTCTCACAAAATTAGAATATAACAAAAGATTAAGAAATTGATTTTCTTAAATCCATAGGTTTCATGTTATAACATTCCCAGTTGTTTAGAAGACAGCTGACTTGCCAGCTGCCCAACAGACAATCATTAAGGAAGGGAAGGCCAGAAAAGTTTATTGTTAAAGAAGCAGACTTGTCACAGAGTGCTGTATTCAAGCATATCAATGGAAAAGTGAGCGGAAGGAAAAGGTGTGATAGAAAAAGGTGCACAACCAACAAGGATAACAACAGCCTTGAGAGGACTGTCAAGAAAAGTCCATCCATGAGTTTGAGGGAGATTCACAAGGAGTGAACTGAGATAGGATCCAGCCTATCAAGAGCCACTATGCAAAGACGAATTCCACATATGCACTACAAGCTACTGTCAATCCACTCAGACAACAACAGAAGTGTCTGACCTGGGGAAAGGAAAAAAAAAAAAGAACTGTTGCTTAGTGGTGGAAAGTCCTCTTTTTAGATGAAGGTAGAGGTTTGCGTGTCAATTAGAAATCAGTGCCCCAGAGTCTGGAGAAAGACTGTAGAGACACAGAATCCACATTGATTGAAGTCCAATGTCAAATTTCCCCAGTCAGTTATGGTTTTGGTTGCCATGTCATCTGCTCGTGTTGGTCCGCTGTTTTTTTTCTGGAATCCACAGTCAACACAGCCATCCACCAGGAAATTTTAGAGCATCTCATGTTTCCTTCGGCTCACAAGCTGTATGGAGATGCTGATTTCATTTTCCAGCAGGACTTGGCACCTGCCCACGCTGCCAAAGGTACCAAAAGCTGCTTCCGTGACCGGGCGTTACTCTGCTTGATTGGCCAGCAAACTGGCTCGACCTGAACCCCGTAAAGAATCTATGGGGTATTGTCAAAAGGAAGATGATGCAGTAATTCAAGCAAAGGGAGGCCAAACCACCTAATGAGTGGATAGAAATAAACATACTTTTCAGAAGACAGGCGTTCTTTTTTTTTTTAAATATCCTTGTTTTTATGCAATGTAATATTCAAATTTTCTGATTTATTATAATTTAAATAATTATAATGAATATTACATAAAATAAAGGCTTAAAATATTTGAGTCTATTTGTAATTAATCTTTATGATCTACGAGTTTTACTTTCTGAAATGAGTGACATGATGCATTGCGCTTTTTCACGATATTCTTTGAGATACCTGTGTTATGTGAACCGTCATATTGTAAAATCCAAAATTATCAGAGCAATAGGAAATCTGAACTATCGCCCAGTTATTATTTTCCTTCTCGATTCTTCTTTCCCAAGTAGATGATTCAGCAACTGATGTGCTTTAAAGCATTTTGTAGTTTCTTGTGTACAACATGCACTGTGGGTCAATGACTGAGGTAGTGAACATGTTCCATTAAAAGAACGTTAAAAGAAAATCCGTTTTCACCGCTGGGTGTGAAGTGAAACATTACAAGGCTGATAAAACAGTTGTGCTGTATTCGTTGGTGGAAAGGCATATAGTTTGTCATGAAGACAAAAACACATTTTGTGACAGTAGAAGACTGACAGCTCAGCGCTGGACTCACACAGAATTTTCATGTAATGAGCTCTTGTTCTCCACTCGTTTTGAAGCATTTCACTTAAAAACACAATGTTCCCGCAGGAGCTTCAGACGAGGTATTGGTTTGTCGTAGCTGTTTAAAGTAGCACGATTCAAAACTATAGAAATTTATTATTTATTTTCTCCCTGATCTATTCCATGTACCCACTAAGGGAAACTAATGAGTAGAACAATGATAACTATGAATTTACTGTTGTTATCATTACTGTTATTTAAATGAGAGGCTATTTACAGAATGTCACATTCCTTATGTGTTTGAGTTTTGCATTTCTTTTAGTCTCTTTTTCGTCACAGTTTTTTTTGTTTTCCAATTGTTGCCATTTTAGTTCATACATTCAATTGTTAGGTTCTTAGTTAATTTTTGTGTTCTTTGTAAATTGTGTATTATTTCTGTTAGATTTCTTCCATGTGTTTTCTCTGTTCAGTTCCTGTTCATTACACTCGTCCCCTCAGCTCATTTGTCTTTATTAGTATCCGCTCTTCCTCATCTCCACCTGATTGCTCTCACCTGTATCTTCCTCACCTTTCTCTACACAGCCTTCGTATGTATGCATGCTCCTTGTTTTTATTACTTATTGATGGTTTGATTTCATGCTCTGCGTTGCTCTACCAGATGTAGAGGTGTCAAACGTATTTACATTTATTACTCGGGTAGAAGTATGGATACTAGGTTTTAAAAACAATTCTGCACAATTTGAAGTATCAATTCAAGGTTTTTACTCAAGTTAAAGTATAAAAGTACCACTTTCAAAACTACTTAAAGTTTAAAAGTAATTTAAGAAAAAGATGCCATTAAGGGGAAAAGGCTAGGCCGTACCAGAGGGGCCTATAATACACAAACGTAAAAAAAAAAATTGGGATAGGCTACGTGTTTCACTCGCATGTATACCCATTGAAAATGGTCACATTTTAGTGCAATACAAATATATTAAAGAACCATATGTGTAACACTGAGGAATGAGAAGATATCATGACTGGTTGCCTATAAGTATTGTAATGGTGCAAAAAGTCAAACTGCAGAGGCATGTTATTGATAACCTTTATTGTAAATGTACATCCAAGCTCAAGTTGCAGGTATATGTAAGGGGAACTGATGTAGGATAACAAAACTGGACAACAAAAAGCGGTGAATCCAGGGGAGGCAACAATTACCCCCATATGGTTGTCTATATACAGTGGACGGTGCTGTCAAAAGGAACATTTAATCCAAGTGATTAAACAGAAAATTTAAAAATAACTAATCTTGGTTGATCCCTTCCTGATATGTACTTTGTCAATTCCATAGTTAAGGGCATTGTCAAATAAAACTTTGCAGTCGTCTTGGAAAAATTCTTCAAGATGTGGTCAGGAAGTCTGCTCTTCTTCTTGGCTACCAGTCTCCTTGCTGGTGCTCAGTTGGCAAACTTCGCTCAAGTTCTGTATATATGTATGATTAAAAAAATGCATAAAAATGCAAATAATATTTGCCATTTATCTCAGAATGTGAAACTCATATTCTATACAGTGGAAGAGTAACAGACTAAAATAACGTTTTAGATGTAGCCCACTGGTGAATTTGGCTTGAGGGCACCACAGGTGGTCCTTGGGGGCTACTTCTTGGTGCCCGCGGGCACCATGTTGGTGACCCCTGCAGTAGAATCATTACACATTGAGCGATACATTCGATAATAAATTGGGTGCTTCGCTCAAAATGAAGTGGATGTTATTTTCAAATTCACTCCCAGGTGGGTTTATTTCTTTGTAAACATACAAATACAAATTCTAAGAATATAAAACTCAATTAACTATCAGCACATCTCTTTGATCAAGCCTCTTATCTCTTTTCTGTGAAACATTGCTTTTTTTCCTTTCCTTCTGTATTGTTTTTCCCTGTCCTTCCAATGTTCGCTGCTGCTTGTTTTGTTTTCTGACTTTTGATCAAAATAGCATTTTCACTGCTGAAGCCTTAAGGAAAATTAACTTTTTTTGTGTAAAAATTACGACCCAAAGAACCCAACTCCCCCTGGCCCATTTAGCCCTCCTTCTTTTTTGAGATTACTTTTGGCCCCCCAGTCCTCTCTGTTCTTGCTGTGTCCCTAAGGGTGGCAGTGAATCTGCAGGAGACGTTAATTGTCCTTTCTTCACATCTTCCTTCTGACTGTCTTTCTGTCACTGTTCTATCTTTTTTCTATTTTTCTTTCATCTTAAGTTAGTTTTCTTCTGCTTCATGCTGCTTCTCATACCCCTTTCAACTTTTCTTCAATTCCCCTAGGATGGTTTTTCATCCTCCAGTTATATCCACTCCTAATTCTTTTTCATCGTGTATTTAGCAGGCATCCCTTTCTCTTTCTTTTTAGTTTCTCTTATGTCTGCAAAGACTTTTGTCTTTTTATTTTTGGACATTTTTGCCTTTTCTGTCTTCATGCAAACTGGATCTACATGTGCGTTTTTGTGTATCTGAGCAGAGCTGTCATCCCACACCAGGAGACCTCTGTTTCTGTGACAAAAAGGCAATTATCTCGAAGATGTTCATGGACTTCAAGGTAATTGTAACACAACTGACTATCTGGCACATTGAGTGCTTTTACTCTGAATAAACTTTAATATCTTTTTTTCTGCCATTCTTCCCTTATGTACCTTTTTTTTTTTACTGTGTATGCAGGATCTTTTTAAACAAAGAAACCGAAGTACATTGAAGATTTCTTGCCAAAAGCCATGTTAAAAGAAGTAAAACTAATAAAAGTATAATGAAAACACCCCATCTATTTAAGAATAAAGCAAACTTTAAGCACCTGCCAATCTGTTGCTATTTTTTAATTACATTTAAACACATTTTCATTGTAGGAAATTAAAAAGGGCAGCTGGTTATTATGCATTTTTCTGTCCAAGATGGCTTTTTGCCAGCTTCATTAACCTAATGACCTTGCCATAATCTGTTTACAAAACACACAGTGTTTGGTTGTTCATTCATCTATTACTACGGTAATTACACATAGAGGAAGTATTTTTCAGTATTTTATGGTATATTCCAGCCAATTCTACCCCCATCTACTCTTAGTGGCAACTATAGTTAAAGATGTGAAGTTTCATTGACATAATTACACATAATTTAAGCACACTTACCTAAAAACTATAAAAATCCACTTTTTTTTCTATTCACCAGTGCCACAACTAGCAGGACCCTTCAAAATTCCTATAAAATAAATGCAACTGAAGTACTTTCAATACATACTTTCCTTTTTAAAAGTGAATCCAAACTTAATTAGTGATCCAGTACTTTCTATTTTCCTGGGATACGACACAGGAGACTCTTTCTCTTGATCACACGTCATATTGAAAATATATAAAAGAGATGCTGTTAAAGCAAGGTAGATATGTGTTGATCTTCATAAATCAGAAAATGGCTAAATGGATACAGCTAAATTCGCCCTAATTTGTCCAGAATCAGTGTAAATATATATTGCAAAACAATTAGAATTGTGAAAAAGAGGACTGATGTTCTAAGTTTTTATGGCCAAAATCATAATGTGAAGAAGATAGTAAGTAAAAGCTTCTTGTTACAGAAATACAGTCAGATTCCTGAGTTGATTTGAAAGCCTGTTCGTGTAGATAATGAATAAATGATTAATGTTATCTCCTCTGAGTTGCTGTAGTGTGTACAAGTCACTAGTTATCATGGTAACGTTACACTCAGTCATGTGTCGTAGATAGGTTCTCTGTAATGGGCGACAGTAAAATAAGTTACCTGTAGTTTTCAAGTCTTTTTATTTCTTTCTTTTCTTTCTCCAAAACTATTTACAACATTTAATAAAAGTTTGTATATACTGCAAATTTGATATTCTAAAAAGCGAAGGAAGAGGCTACATGTTCATGTGTTAAATCAGGCCTAAAGATAATTTCGTATGCACTGCTCTACAACGACGCAGTGTTATAAGCAGATTAGATCATATGAGACTTGACTTAGACCTGAAGCACAAGATTTGAGACTTGACTTGGAATAAAATACTATACTGAACATCTCTGGGTGCGATACATAATCAAGGAACATCTCTGAATGCAGTGCAGCCTGTTACAATACCTCACTTACTGTTGCCTCCATACATGTTGCTTAATGAAATTAGACATTGCCAACAGGAGGCTGGACACAACTGGTTCTTGAAGCTACAAGCAAAACTATGATAATTACCAGTCTAACTAGTTTGATTGTTTCATCTTTACAATATTTATGGTACAGAAAATACGTGTATTATCAAAACCAAGTTGAATTTTTTTTTCCCTGTTATGTCTTTTCTAGGGCCAAACATTATCAAACATGACTATGTAAGTCATTACCAGGAAACATCGCTTCTTAATGTCAGTCAGCCGGAGCAGTTCATAATTGTTAACAACCAAAAGGTTAATGTTGTGAAATGACTCAAATCAGGCCGTGTTTTTGTCATGTAGTCGGGGCTAATTTACCGACGAATTGTTCTGAAAAAAAAAAAAAAAAACAGTAATTACCTTTACATTCAAAACTTCACAGGTTGAAGATGCAGATCTTGACAAGTCATTCACAACAGATGACTTCTGAATGGACCGTGACAACATGAACCGTGATTATAAAAAAATATGGGCCATTGTTAAGCTTGGTTAGACATTTTAATTAATTTCTGCTGCAACAACAAGTTGTGTCCGGCCTCCTGCTGACAATGCCTAATTGGTGATGTGCTGAGTCTGTTCTCACATCTGTTAACAAAGGATCTGACAACTCATGAACCTGAAGCTAACAAATTCTTTGCACCAAGCTAATAGGCCCATGCCTATTTTCCTCACTTGTTCTTTGAGTCTTAAGTGTTGAACGAGAGCGAGAGAAAAAAAAAAGATGAGCAGATACACATCATTGAGTGTAGTAGTAGTTAAACAGAGATAAATGTCAATGAGTCATTCAGAGTGTTTTATCCTGGAGTTTATGTTTCTCTGTCATGCGTTGCTCACTTTTAACAGAATAGCCTTGACTCTCTGTTTTCTTTTTTTTTTTTGCCACTGCAATCCTTCACAGATTAGTTTTCCAGCTGTCAAGCTGATAATGTTTTTTTTGTCCCCACTTGGTTTCTGACATCAATTCTGTACCTCCCTGAGGAACATTTTTTAAAGTAAGATAAATAGACAATATTCACACTTCTGGATTTAGTTTCAGATGTAAGGATGCCCAAAGGTAACAAACATTCTTACTTTAGAAACTTTAAAATATAGATGTTACATTTCTTCACGCCAAGAAAAACCACGGGGGAGTATTGGAAATAAGTGGTCAGCTACGTGTAGTTGTTTTCCGTGATCTAAAGCACTATGCTATCCCTCTTGGCAGTTAACTGACTGTGAAATGCTATGTATTGTACTTCTATGTTTGCCCTCCAGCAGTGGGTTTCTGAAAAGTGAATGTAGCCCATGAAAGTGAACGAGGAGCTCTGTTTATAGATTTTACAAGTTGTGGATATAAGATTTCTCTACCCGTATTCCTCTCCATACTGTCTCATCAATAACTCAATCATCACAGCCAAATGGATTAGTCGATATTTGCTGGGCATGGCAGTTTATCCGACGAAATCTTTCAGTTAAGGTCGTAGAGGTCATGGGCAAAATACAGCCTTATTTACACACAAACACAACACTCATAACGCTGTAGCACTTTTTCAGGTACAGTTTTAGTCAGTGCCCTTTAAAAATAAAGCCCGTCTAAAGGGGAGGTTGATGTAAAATACTTCAAAAGACACAGAAGGTCTGGGTTGATAAGGGGTGCTCAGCTCTTTAAGGAGGCTTGTTGAAGTTTTAAAAGTTTTGATCTGTCACATCAGATTTACATTTGAATTTACAACATAAATTGAATTGAAAGAGTCTGATAAAAAAAAAGCAGCACAGGTTTTTTGTGTGTGTTTGAAAACTGCAGAGCAGAGAACAATACTTTTTAACACAGTTAATACACACAAACTATCTTTAGAAATTATGTTTTCAAAAGCGTAGGTCAACTAGTGTTTGGACCTCAAGGGCTCTGATTTAATTTTCTTTTGTCCCTCGTGGGTAGACGGTGTCTTTCTTACCAGCTTTGCTGTCACTTTAAAACACCAGCTTACTTTGGAACATCTGATGAAAGAGTTAAAACAATTGCTAATTTGTGGCCCCTTGGCAGCTCTTTCAAGAGTTATTAAGGCACCCCATTTATGATGAAACTACTTTGAAATTGAAATAATGTTACTGCAGGGGAACTCAGTGAAATGTGATGATGTAGCTATTTTTACAAACAAAATTTGGATTCCACTTTAAATACAGCATACTTAGCAAAACTAAGGTACTTCTCAAAAGTATTTTTACCTATTTCTCTCTTTGCGACCCTAGATTTCAGTGTTTTTTAATGGGATGTGATAGAAAAACACAAAGTAGTGTATGTTGTGAATTTGAAGCAAAAACAAGCCTGGTTTTTAAAAGTGTAAAAATCTCAGTTTTGTGCCATACATTCGTATATAGCCCTATGTTTAAGTTGATCTAATAATGCAGCTGCTCTGTGAAGGCCTCAGAGGTTCTAGGGTCCGAATTATGAAGACCAAGGAACAAGCAATACATGTCAAGGATAAAGTTGAGTAGAAGTTTAAAGCTGGGTTAGGTTAAACAATGTTTCAGGCTTCAAACATCTGACAAACCACTGTTCATTCTCTTATCCAAAGACACACAAGTTATGGCATAACTGACAAATGCCAAGACTTTCCTGTCTACCTAAACTGACAAGAATGGTAAGAGGGGCATTAATCAGAGAAGTTGCCAATAGGACCATGATAACTCTGGAGGAGCTGCGGAGATCCACAGCTCAAGTGGGAGAATTTTTCAATAGGGCAAATATCAGTCATGCCCTCAACAAATTCGTCATTTATGTAACCGTGGCAGGGAACAAGCCATTGTTGAAAGAAAGCATTTTTGCCGTTTGCCACAAGCCATGCAGTGTATAAAACAAACATGTGAAAGAAGGCCTTCTGGTTAGATAAGGCCATAATTTAACACAATGGTCTATGTCCAAAATGCATTTTTGTGCAACATTGCACGTCACCACCATCCCGATTGTAATATATGGTGGTGGCAGTACCATGCTGTATAGCTCCAGTTTTTCACCCCAGCAGTTATAGGGAAGCTAGTCAGAGTTCATGACAAGATTAATAGATTTAAATGCAGGACAATCCTGAGAGAAAACTTGTTAGAGACTGCATGAAAGACTTGACCCATTGTCAAGTCTTTCATCACTACCTTTTAGCGGGGCAATGACCCTAAACGTAGAATCAAAGCTAAAAGGCAATAGTTTTGGACAACGCAAAGCATATTCCCCCAGAATCTGTTGGCAAAACTTGAAAATGTATGTTCAGACACTCTCCATTCAATATGACTGAGCTTGAGCTATTTTGCAAATTGGAGTGGTTAAAGATTTGAGACTTTATATGTGGAAGGGTGGCCAAAACATGCCCCAAAATATTTGCTCTTTGGATTTTTATTCACAATAACGTTTAGAAAACATCCCTTTCCTTCTATTTCACAATTATTATATAATTATTATATAATTAGTTTTTGTTAGTGCTTATGATACCAATAAAATACACTGAAGTTTATGACTTTAATGTCAATGGCTTGTACATAGCTTTATCAAGTCCGACGACTCCAAAGCCCTTTACATTCACCCATTCACACCCTGATGGTGGTGAGCTATGTTAGTAGCCACAGCTGATGTGGGGCAGACTGACAGAAATGAGGCTGCCATACATCGGCCCTCTGACCCAAGGACACAACGACTTAGACGGTCAGAGCAGGGGATTGAACCGGTAACCTGCCAGTTACAAACTCCCTAACTCTTGTCCCACTGTCGCCCACAATGCAACAACATGTTGACGGTTTAGGGCATATGAATACTTTTGGAAGTCTCTTGCTGGCTGGAGATAGGTGTGACCATGCAGCGTTTATGAAGAGGCAGAGACAGAACAGTGAACACAGAGCAAGAGATTGTGTTGCAAAGGTTTTATGGCAGCATCTGACCTGACCAGAAACCAACCTTTTCAGCTTCAAAGAGCTGATGAATATAGATGAAAGGCTTTGACGAAAAATGAATCTGCCTGAGATTAAAGATTAGAGCCTTCTGTAATTGTGATTATGCATGCATTCGCTCCATTGGGCAGATGGAAGATATCAATCAATGGCAGGGATCAGCACTTTTTGAGTTTTAAAGACCAGTGACCTGCCCTCTGTTTCTGCTTGTGTGTGCATGTCTTTTTAAAGTTTTATAAACCGAAAATAAATGCCAGATGAGCATCTGTTTGACAAAGATATATTGCGGTTTAACCAAACAAAACATGTATTGCTTTATGTGTTCTATCACCTATTTTACAGTCATCGCTCCACTTCTTCCTGAGAACTGTGTGTGCGAGTGTGTGTGCGTGTGTGTGTGTGTGTGTGTGTGTGTGTGTGTGTGTGTGTGTGTCTGGGTTAATATCAGCTTCTGTCAGTCAGCCAGCAGGACTTTAAAAGGTGCTGATCAGCAGGACCACTGATGGGTTAAATACCCCACGTCTTGATGCTTTGATCTCACTGCTGACAAAGTAGGAGATGACTGTGTCGGGCGGAGGTTGACCACGTGGAGGATGAAGGGGAAGGGGCAAGCGAGGTAAATACATATGCTGATCAGAGGGAAAGATCCAAGAGACTGTGTTTGAAGCATAGGGAAATTGGGTGAGTGTAGCACTGCGGGTATGAAAAAAGATACGATGAAAGAACACAAAAAAGTTTCACTCTGATCAAGTGAACTGCAACAACATATATAAAAACGATATAAAATTGATGTTGAGCCCAGCAGTATGGCATCTGACATAATTTGGTTCTTGTCTATAATAGGGACCACACATCTGATTGTTGCAGCATTTATTTTACAGCATGGAAACGACACAACCCATATGTTGCCAGAGTTACTTTTTTTTGGTGGGGAGGGAGAAGCTCAGAAGCAGATGCTATGATGCACACAGAGGTCTGATCCTAGAGTTATCCAGCTGGTCTGGGATCTATCAAAGACAGGAAGTCAATTAGACATTCAATACTTCATCAAAAAACAAAACAAAAAAACAAGCACACAAAAAAATAAAAAATAAACATAAGTTTGACTGTGTGAATTCACAAACAATATTTGGTAGGGATGGACTGTATCTGTTTTATCACCCAATTACCCCATAGCATACAGGATAAGTATCATTCCAAAAAGTCGTGTGATGCTATCTTCTCACTCAATGTAATTTACTGAATGTAAGGGTTTCCTATATAATTTAGTCTTACGTTCTTCACAGATATTTATTCATTGCTATAACATCACAGGATGAAACGTTTTTTAACAACACATAACTAAACCAAACCTTCATTATACTATAGTAACATTACAGACTCAACTACTGACAGGCTCACTTCAGTAAACAGTACGCTCTGCTTCTGCTCATTTTTCCACTATTTATCCCTCCACTCATGCCACAGCAGCTTTTCCCGGTAAGAGGCCAACTAACTTTTGTGTGTGTGGCTTCACCTTGCCTCTACTTCGTTCTTGTCTTATCTCTGACTATTGTTACCATGAAAGCTTAATAAAAGAAGCAACAAAAACATCAACTATGTTCTTCAGACATGGATGTTGTTTGCAAATAAATAATAATGAAATAATACTGTTTCACTGCAGAAATAGAAAAGCCCCACCGAATGTACAGTATACAAATACAGTAAAATGTGTTTAGAAATGGTATTTAAAGCAATATTTTTTAGAACTTTGTATTTATTGAGTTTAACAGATGTTATAACCTGTACAGTAGAAATGCAAAGTAGTCAGCCCTTAGACATTTGCTGTTGAACAAGTACATGCAATAGTAAACAATACAGACAATATATATAGAAAAAATAAACAAAATGAAAAAGAGTCAGATGCCATGCTTTGTTGAAATAAGTCACCATCAGACTCCATCACTCCATGAAAGGCTCTCTCTGTAGTCTTAAGGTGTAAGTGATCTCCTCCATCTGATATATCTCTCTTCCTTACTTAGTCCTCATAGTGTAAGTGGGTGGATCTGGACTCAGCCATTCAATAATAATACACTTAAGTGCAGCAGTCAGTAAAATTCTCTATGGATATTTTCTGCTATTACCTCCAAAACCATCAGGAACTGCCCCTAAGATGGCGAGCTGTGTTTTTTTTTAACAAGCGGCTGCTGAAATATGGCATTGAGTACAGTAAAAACATCACTCCAACAATGATTAACCTTCGGACATGTCCAAAATATGTGGGTATGAGTTCCTAGGAAAGTGCCATACTTTCACCAGCAGGTGTCAGGATTTGTAGGATTCATTTTAGCTGTAATTTCAGGTGTCATAAAGAATTTTAGGCTTATATTTAAACTCTCCCCACAGACCGGAATTAGTAACTAAGTGTGAATCAGAGCAGATGTTTCTCCACACCCCGTCAGTTATTTGAGCACCAATCTCAGCCTCCCACCTTGCTTTAATGTTTAGAGTATTGTTAATATACAAATTAGATAATGCCTTGTAAAAAAGGAATAACGTTTCCGGGAGTCTATTACCCTGGTGTAATTTTTTTTTTTTACTTTTTTTTACGGCACTAGTGGCTCTTTTTTCATACAGTAGACTGACAGGAAAGGGGGTTTGAGAGAGGAGGAAGACATGTGGCAAAGGACCTCAGGCTGGAATCGAACCCGGCTCAGCCACGTCGAGGACTAACACCTCCGTATATGGGTTGTGCGCACTACCCCTGTGCCATCGGAGCACGCCCACCCTGTTGTATTTGTAAAAGCAGTTCCTCAATTTTGAATGATCTAAGACTTTCTTCCATTGTTCGTCAAAAAAAAAAGACTCCTTAGCTATAGATATCGAAATAAATCTGAAGAGGGAAGATGAAACTGATCTCTCAGCAGCTCAAAGGATTTCAGACAACCATTATTCACCATAGGTTGACTAAATTTTAAAGCCTGCATCAATAAGAGATGGGGCAAAACCCTGGAGGCTGGAGACATCTGAGATAACTGAAATTTCATTTGGGAGACTACATGACTGTTTTGATTTACGCCAGATCTTCAAAGTAACCTTAGTCCATTCACCCATTCATATACCTTTCAACGGGACATTACAAAAAGCCAGAGCATCTATAGATCATTACACAAACTCTTTTCAATATTAAGCCATTGAGCGTAAGACAGATTTGGCATCCAAGCAATCAGAGGTCTCATTTGAGCTGGCCAACCATAATGTTTGAGGATTAGGAATGCAAGTACGCCTTGTGGTTTTGACAATTTTAACGTTTGCAGCTTGATCCTTGGGCGTTTGACCTGCCATATAAATTTGGAAAAAAACTTATCTAATTCGTCAAAAGTAGAATTTGGAATGTTTATAGGCAGCATTTGAACAAATGTATAGTAGTCTGGGTAAGACGTTCATGCGTGTACTCTCTATACGACCAATGAAAGACAGAGCCAGGACCGTCCATCGCTCCAAACCTTTTTTAATTTTCCCTATAATGACCTTGTAATTTACATTGTACAATTATATTAGATACAGGGGGACCTAGATACTTTATACCCTCCTTTGGCCATTTGAAACCACTCTGATCTTTAAAGGTTTGTGATAGGTTTCCCACAATGTCCATTGCTAGTTTTTTATCAATACTGACTTTATACCCGGAGAGGTGGCCTTATGAACTGATTGTATTCTTCAAGTGGGGAATGATTATTGCTAGATTGGATATGTATAACGGTACATCATCAGCATATATAGACAGCTTATTTTCCACTCAATTTAATAAAAATTCTTGAATATTCTCTTCATCTCTGGTTTAGGTTCAATACCTATGTCTAACAGCAAGGACAATTGCTGTAAATTTTGACTAATCACCATACAGCTAAATCCCAGGTGGTTCCCCTAATACTTAAAAAGATCTTATTTGTAGAGCAGAAAACGAAGCTGCCAACAGCAGAGGCGGTAAAAGCTGGGTGAGCATTATGATGAAGTGTCAGTTGTGCCCTGAATGAGCGCTTATGTATCTGGATATCTATAGGGCAGCAGAAAATTGGGTTTGCATGGGGTGTCGTTCTTGTAAAAACAACAACTAGTCATTAGAAATGGGAAAAGGTTCCTCTGGTTTAATGTTTTGACAAAGGACGCTTCAATGAATTGAACCAAACCACCAATTTTACAGATCAAAGTCAACATTTCTATCAAGTTACAAACAACTCAGGGTTGCTGACTATGCTTTAAGATTTTGTTCTGTGGAACTGAATTATTATCTGTTAGTTTTTAACTGTGTGACATTGTAAAATAATATTTGATGAGAAAGAAACTTTTTCAGGCTCATGACAAGTTTTTAAAGTAAACATTTTGACTTCACTTAAGCGCTCAGATAGCTTCACAGAGCCACCATTTCTTACACTCTGTTTTCATGTTTATATTTTCCCCCTCAGCTTTATTTCACGACTTTTGCATCTAGCAAAAGTTTCCACTGCAAGTCATTAAAGATTCATCTTATCTTCACAGAGGAAAAGTCAGGCTGACGGGGAACAATGCAGACAAAGATATGGGGGAAAATGGGACAAGACAGAAAAGTGAAAGGAATGTGGAGGCTAAGAGACAGCCCAACAGATAGACAGATAAAAAAGCCCTGCCAACCAAACCTTTGAAAGAAAAACATGTTTTCTCTCTGTTCTGTTTGGCTCTGTACTCTCCGGCCACAGTCTTCAAAGCCATGGCAAAAGGTGACCCTTTTAGCTCTGCTCCCTGGCTTCTTCATAAAACCTCCTCCGGTCTATTTACCTTCTGCAGGGATTACACTCAGCACTCATCTTTCACTGTGGCTCATTTGGGAAAATATCTCTTGTGTTTCTCTGGCCCAGCCACGGTATGCTTTCACATATGTGTGTACGTGTGAACGGGTCTTGGTGGAGGCTGTGTCATATGGAGAAAATTTGTGTTTGTCAGTGTGTGTAATTCTATCATGGAGGGGCTTCTTTTCTGTCTGCGAGGCTACTTTCATCCATGAGTGTCTTATTTGGCACAGAAATGATTTTCTGACTGACTGCGTCGTTAGTAATTTCCCTGACAGGCACATCTAAAAGAACAGGCAGGGTGGTTGGTGTTTGTTGTGGAGATCACAGTGAGTCAGTGGAAGACGTCACGTCAAGAGGGATGATTTCCTTTTAAAACCCTGGATTGAGGCAAGTTATTATTCATTCAGTTTTGAAAGTCAGTTGAAGGGAAAATTCACAATATCTAGATTTGTCTGGCTATTCAGGTTGCATCTTAGATGAAAAACAAACAATTGTTTTTTTTTTCTAAATAAACTAAGGTGACCCTTTAAATAAATATGGAGAGCAGCAAGGAGTATGACTTGATGCTTTTTGGGCTTTCAGTTGAACACCATGAAAGATGCTTGGAGATCATTTTAGCTTGGGGCCTAGTGTAATTTATGTCCCTTATCTTTTTCTAAATGACAATTACAAGGAAACATAAATTAAATTTTTAACCAACCTTACTGAGGAAATGCTTGTAGCTCGCGGACAGAAAACAGAACATTTCTGCGAAGCATGGCTTTGAAATTCTGCTCAAAAGCTGTGTTTGCGCAAATCTAAGGACCAAAATATTTAATGTGACTAGTTGATGTTTGCTTTAAATTATCTGTCAAATCAAATCTGACTTCCTGGGTTTAAAAAAATAGCTACTGTTTGCTCAGTGCTCATCTTCAAAGGTTGTAAAACTTTACTTTGGTTGAGATCAGAATGATCTTGTTAGAGTTGAAAACAGCCTTATATATCGTTAAAACCAGACCACAGAATAAAAGACACAACCTTTTTCTATAACATAAAAAAAAATACATACATTTTTTTTAGTCATAACAGGACAATGTGAAAACATTTCGGTGGTATGAAAACCTTAAGGCACTACGTGTGAAGAACTTCAAACTCAGAGTAGTAATGTTTTTTTTTGTTTAATAAAACTCTTCTCTATCCTTCCAACTCCTTCAAATTCTTCTAAATTTTTAAAATCCGTTGTTATGGATATTATTATTCAGCCTCATTCTTCTGTCAAGTACCAACTATAAACCAGAGGATACCTGAAGGGTGAGAGTGGATTTGACAGAAAAGACTGTCATTCCTGCTACTTTTGTTGACAAAATCTGGGGCTCCTTTGAGGCATCATGGCTGAGGCTCCTAAAGCTTATACTCTGCTTGAAGATGAAAAACACTCCCAGCTTCACCACAGTCATCAAAAGCCCCATGCCGAACATCCTTGTCCCAGCAGTGACCAACTCAAACAGAAACCTCGGGTAAGGATTTCAGCTTTTTCCTTGTACATGCAAAAACATGTTTTGAAATGCTTTTACTGTATTGGAGCGCCACAGATGTGCCTCCAGTATTGCCCTTGGTGATTGAAAACCGACAGTGTGAGCATAATCTGTCGTTTTGCATAAGACGCTGAGGAATTTCGATTCGAGGTGTGGGGTTAAAGAAAGACAACTTTTAAATCTGAGTATAGGCTCACAGGATCAGTTCATCTCACAACTATGTGTTTGTTGGAAAAATGCTCCAAGTCAAGAAGGATCTAAATAGGGAATGTGTTTTCAGACTTTTTTTTTTCTTTGACTGAAGGTTGTCATGGAAGGTTGTTGAAGAAAGTATGCAGTAGATTCTGCTTTGTATCTTGGTTCCAGATGATCTAACATATTTTTTAGTACAAGAAAAAAATCCTGCTTGATTCAACTTTGTATACAATGGTGAGGAATCTGCATGCCCTGTCAGGGGATTCTAAAAGTAAAATGATGAGGGTGAGTGTGACTCACTGCAAAATATTTTTGTTCATGCCTGAAAACATCAAATAGTCTTTGGTTACTGAGAGGAAAGGCTTTTATTCAAGTCAGTTGAGTTATCACAGTGCTTTTGCTTGAGAAATAGAAGGCCAGGCAGTTGTAACAACCTCTTTACTGTTTTAGCTAGGTGGACGTTTGACATGGTTCTGTGACATTAGATCTTATGGGATCACCATAGGGGAGGACAAGGCATGGACTGCTATACAGTTGTTTCACCATTAGTGACACTGGAAACTGTACAGTTCCTACATTCAAAGGTCCTCTTCATGACATGTCTGAGAACGAGGCAGAGGGATCAGAGTTTCATGGAACATAGGTTTATCCAGAGCTACCCATCCCCCACCTATTGTTGTGGACTGCCAGTCAGCTGTCTGAAAAGCAGCATGCTATTTTTCCTTATATTTACAAATCAGACAATTAGTAGGACATGATGAAAAATATGATCTAATTAGTTAGATGGTAGAGAACTGCATGGCAGTTCAGTTGGTAGCAAGAATGTTGTGGAGGTTCTGGATGAGGACTGGCAACTTATCCAGTGTGCACCTCACCTCTTGCCCAATGAATGCTGGTGATAGGCACCAGCTCCCCTGTGACCCTGCAAGTACTTACAGACAATAAATCAATAAATAAATGGTCATTTTTTTTATTAAATATTAAATTTCACAATATTCACTTTTTGCAATTGACATAGATTTTCTCTGAAGGATTCAACTGTCAGAATTACATGGTTTGTATCATGATTAAATGTAGCTATATTTCTACCTTGATTTGTAGGAAACTGAAGTATAGAGGCTATGCTTTCATGCAGTGTTCCGTCCAACCATATAGTTCCAAATACAACTGCATTCAAAATGCAGTACTCAAGCAAACCAGCAGCTTTACACTTCATTCTGATTTGGGAGATCTGGGAATAAAGCTCAGTATTAGTATATTTTACAGAACGGTATTTCTGCCATGAAGTTTTCTTAAGTGTTCATCCTCTATCCTCCCCTAACCCATAATACTTGGTTTTGATTGTATTTTAGTTTTCACATCAAAGAATATTGTCATGTGAAAGACTATTTCAAAATAAAGATATTTTAGGATCTCTTCATTTTTGTGAAAAGCTTTGCATAAAAGCCATTTAAGTCTGCACAGCCATCACAGTCACTGCATTTTAGTGGAAATGTGACTTTGCATCATTTACATACAATCTGTTTTTCTTAACACGCCACACTCCTTAGTCTGAAGGCTGCCTACGTGAATAAAAGGCAGAAATAAAGGGAAAAAAGACCAAAACCACCTGGTTTGAAAACATACTGGCATGGCGGCACTAACAGGCTGTGATTACATGTTTAGCTGTCTGTCCTTTGACCTTGTTGGATGTCAGATTCCACCACACTCCCAAAAATTGTTACACTTTTTTTTTACGTATTTTCATCATGCAACACCATCATTAAACTGTGCTGCTATCCTTTTTTCTCTGTTTGGATAACTCTAACATCCACCACCAACTGTATCAACAGACACAGTTTTGTGTATAAAAATGATTTTACATACAATGCGTTTGTTTGGGAAGACGTGTAGGGAGCCCAACAAAGCTAATATTAAGGGGTAAAAATGGGTAAAAGATGCTGTTTCGGGTGAATAACCTGCTCTCTATCTTCCATTAACCTGACTCATGGCCAGCAGTGGGTTTGTTTCCTTTCACTGTGGTAAATGTCTGTTTATGTACAAAGTGGAAAGCTGCCAAGGATACATTTCCTGTAGTGAAATGCACACTACCCTTCCCAGATTATTGTCCTTTTGTCAGTAGTAGCATTGGGAGCAACAGAGAATGAGGCTGGACTGCACAAAAACACATTGAAAATAATAATATACTTTCATATCCAGTTGTTATTTGACTCTTCCTCTCACTTTTCTTACATGGGCCCTCCTGGATCCTTTTGTCTCTCTGCTTTCTTCTTACATTTGCTTGATGTGATGCTTTTTATTTTCCAAGTGAATAGGGAAGACCATAATGGCCTAGGCCTATCAAAGTACACTCCTCTCCATGTAGTGTTTGTAAGCAGGCGACACAGCTGCTTTTATCCATGGCAGATAGCAATCACTGGCAAACAATGTGATGACCGTTACAGAAGCAACTCCATTTCGGGTTCATACATCATATCTTAGAGCTGGAAAACCTAAAAATCTTGTAAGTAGGAATCATAAATAAATTACAATTTGTCTTTTTACTGGTTTCCAAAGATAACAAATTTTAAAAAGCACCTTTCTGAAACAGACAGTCTTTTAAGTTGCCCACTAAAACAGGAAGACTCTCTGATTTATGGATGGGTTTTATCCACAAATCTGACGAAGGGTCAGTTGATGGGGGGGTCTACTGGGGTTTAAATCATGAACATGGGAAATAATGTACATCAGTAAATAAATACATTTAAAATAAATAAATTATGAATTAATACTTTTTGTTTTTGCTCTACAAATCCATTTTAAGCAAAAGAAACAGAAGAATGAAGCTACAGAGAAACATTGGATTAATTTACAAATAACATGGAGAGTGAATACAGAAGTGTAATAAAACAAATAATTTTTTTTAGTTGTTTTTTAAAGGGCCTGTCACAGCAAGAGCCCTTACACAGATATATATATATATATATATATATATATATATATATATATATATATATATATATATATATATATATATATATATATATATATGAACTCACAGCTTGCTGATTGCATTCTTATATGCAAATTACAGAAATGCTATTAGAAGCAATTGATTTTGTTTTTAAATGGTTATCCAGTTGGTTAATTCTAGCCAGGACAGTTACACTGTAAAATGAGAAATACTAATAGCATACTGGATAGCTTGATCTTCTCATGGCCTCTGTTTAGATGTACCAGTTACACATTTGGCCATTAGTCACTGGCCATGGAAACACAGTAATTAGCCTGTCAAACATTAGAATGGCCCTAATGGCAACTAACACTAGTGATGGACTTTTATAACCTTTAATCAATGAGACATTAGATTAAAAAAAACAGAACGATAGAGACAGATTTACAAATACCATTATTCGCTTTATTGGTCACTAAGCCCAGACAAAACAACTGCTAAGAGGAAAGTCAGCATCTTTAAAGGGCATTCTGGGATTTGTCTTGACATTTAAACTTGTCATTGGCTGCTTTAATAAATTTTGGTGAAATTCTGCTCTTAAGTCTCTCATGCCTTGTGCTTTTCAAATGTTTTTCCTCTTCCACCCGATTTAGTTGGGAATTTCTCGCCCTGTCAGAGATTTTACAAGAGAAGAGAGAAAATCCTGTATCAAAGTTTTTCTCAGCCGCTTTCTTGGCAAACCTTTACTTGAAAACCTTGGTTGAATCAGCAGTATTTGATTCCTAATTTGTTTAGGGGAGTTGTATTTTCAGCACAGAGCTCAGCAAATATTAGTACAGTTTGTTTACTTGCAAAATGCTGAGATTTCTGGCTCCTTCTCCAGCATGCCTGCACAGCTCAGAAGCCAGAGGAATGCTGACTTCCATGAAGCAAACCACACACTGGGACAATACTGGACTGAAATTACAAAAAAAAAAAAAAAAATATAAAAAAAAAAACTGATTATGTTTGAAATGGTACTGGAAACTGGCACCAGTATAACACTTATCCTGTTAAGAGGCGATAATTTGTATCTTAGTTCAGATCTGTTTTGTCATTAGTGAGGAAGTATGTAAGCATCTTATGTGCAATCCATCACTGCCACAGCGGGATTTGATCTCCTCTCGCCTGGGGAATAACTGTGTGAGAAATATGAGCTGAGAGTGATAACGCGCTGGCGAATACAGATTGGAAACATTACCACTAATAGTGCAGAGGCTACTTTTTGGAAGTCAATAATGACACCCTCATCTTTCACTGGCTCAGGTAACTTCCCTGGCTGTCATATCACCCATGCTAATGCAGAGCGAGAGTGGTGTGCGCCACAATTCACTGTTAAAGGGGGTAAAGTTAGAGTCATAAAATAAAGTTTAAGACCATAAATTAGGACGTAATTGATGATTTGGACTCAAACAAAAGCTGCAGTTTGCAAAATGACCTTTAGTAGAAGACTACAAAGGTCTAGCCAACAAAGATGCAGCTGATGTGATTAGTGTCAAACCCATGAATGCCGTCTTTCTGTCTGATTTCCAGCTAAGGTAACTAGACTCTATCCCAGTGACCCATGAAGCCAGCTCAATGCGGCCTACAATTCTGAAAACACACACATCTCCGGAGCCAAACCTGATCATGACTCCATCGCATTAACATGTACATCTCTGCCTTGTCGAACAGAGAGGTTCAGGAGATCCTTCATTTTTGCAAGAATAAGGCTGTACAACACCTCCTGCTGAACACGAGCATTTACAAATATCAAGTATTGCTGATATTATGGTACTGTGTTTGTTGGTGTATGTCTGGTATTTTATGTGCTACCGGACACATGAATTTCCGTTGTGGATATTCATCCATCCATCCATCCATCCATCCATCCATCCATCCATCCATCCATCCATCCATCCATCCATCCATCCATCCATCCATCCATCCATCCATCCGTGTGTATGTCTATTAGCGAAAGGATGAGATCCCGGATATAAGCGGCAAAATGAGCTTCCTCTGGAGGGTCACCAGGCTCAGCCTTAGATATAAAATAAGGAGCTCTGTGGTCCAGGGGGAGCTTGATGCAGATTACTGCTTCTCTGCAGTTTGGCCGTTTTGGACATCTGATCCGGATGCCCCCTGGGTGCCTCCCTTTGGAGGTTATCTGGGTGTTTTTCCGGGGCTGACCCAGAACTTGCCGGAGGTAATGTATATCCTGTCTGGCCTTGGAGGGCCATGGGGTCTCTCAGAATGAGCTGGAGGATGTTGCTGGGGTGAAGGATGTCTGGGTTTCCCTCCTGGACCTCTTGGACCCGATCTTAGATAAGTGGAAGACAATGTATTGATGGATGGATGGATATTAGCTGCTTTTCTTCCCATTACTGGCTGATAATGACTTTATTTAATAACCATTACTACTTCTGTTTGAGTAAGTGACATGTCATGCATCATTTGAAATAGAAATGACTGCCTTAGGGGAAAGTTAAAAGAATGCAGTTTAAATTGAAGGTCTGGAATTTGGAGGACCAGTTGCCAAAGTTAAACTTTGAGAGCAAACTTTGAGACCATTCAAATCACATTAAATGTAGTTTGTCCTCTTTAAAACCAAATGACCACAGTCAGATTTTTAGTTTGTCATGCTGTATTGTTGTAAATTATTTAACTACTTAAAATATACCCTAACAACAAACCAACCTGATCATTCTGAGAGATCATAGAAGGTTTCAGTAAACATATTAGAGTGTTGCTATGTAATGCTAGGGTGCTCAAAACTACAACTGTTTATATTTCCCCTCACATTTTCTTCAGCAGTATTTACATGTTTTCTTACAAACAACAGCAAAAACCCCAGGTCTGCATGTCAAGAACCCTGCATGTTTCTGGAAATTTGGCATCACAAATGCATGTAAATGGTTCGTGGGGCGAACTGGAATGGCCAGATTGTATTGACTATAATATCCTGTTCTGACCTCCAAATCAGCAGTTTGAACAGGTTCAGGCTTTAAAGACAATCTTCATCCTCATCAGTTGCTTTCGCCTTAGCATCCATGTGGGCATCTATCATGGTTTATGGATTAAAAATCATATTTTGGCTCAAAATGTTTTGGTTTAACTCCTAAAGGCTGAATCAATTTATTCTACTCCCTCTGAATTGTGTTCCTCAGGAAAAAGTCTCAGACTGGATAAATATACTTCAGAATACATGCCAGATTCTGTTGAAAGTCAATTTTACATCATTGTGTAAAAGCAAATAAATCTCTTTAAAATTTACCTCAGTGTGTTTATCCTATTATTACTATTTGTCTAGTTTGAGTCCTCATGACCCCCTCTCAGATCAATGACTAGTTTATTGTGAAAATAAGGTTTTGTTTTAAAGCTTGCTTTTTGTAACATCCTGCGGTCGGTGGAAATGGATAATGTATTGTCCTTCTGTGTTTTTATTACAATTGTACAGTTGTTAAAAGAAAACAGCTCTGTCTCTGTGTGCTGTAAAGTCAATATTTTTATCAGTTTAAACATATATATATATATATATATATATATATATATATATATATATATATATATATATATATATATATATATGTGTGTTTGTGTGGTCACGTGTGTGTGTGTGTGTATGCGTGTGTGTGTAAACAAAGCATCTCCTGATACCGTATACCAGTTGCTATGAGGATAAACGTCATACCTCACTGTTGCACATTTTTAAAACATCTGAATCTGACGTGGAACTAGTCGCAAATAAATTAGCCTCGTCTGGTTTCTATTTTCAGAAGATATGGAGAAAATCTAAACTAGGATGCTCATCAGTGCTCACTGCAAGATTACAGTTGAGGTATATCAAAATTATTAAGCAGGTCACAGGCAGTCTAAGATAGGACAGCCATCCCTAATGAAATAATTTCAACCGTTCATGTGTTGCCTCAAGATGAACGAATTAAAAATCCCCTTTTCTACTTCTGTGATTCAATTGAAGTCGACCTACTTTCTGGAGAACTTCTCTCTGACTTCCTTTTCTCCCACCAGCAAACATAGAGGAAATTACCAATTGTTCATCTACTTTCAGCGCAGATATTTATAGGGGTTGTAAATATGAAAATCGTAAACTTTCCAAAAACACTGAATTCGTTTAAGTGATTTACAGCTAGAAATTCCCAATGGTAATGTGGATGTAACCACAAAGAAGCCTCACCACAACACATTAGTTCAAGGTTAATGCTGATTTCTTTCTTTGTTTTAGAGGTCAGACAAGTTATTACTGCTGCAAATCAATCAGCACTGACAGAATGATTTGCAATTCAACAGAAAAAAGCAGAAATTGTCAACTTCTGCTGAGCTGCCTCTACAGCTGCTGGGATGCATTTAGAATTAGTTTCACGTAGAGGCTATGAGAAACCAAACTGCTGCCTACTATGTATAAAGCATTTCCCAATCTTCTTTTTTTTGGCAGATAGCTTTTCCTACTTTTTAACACATCTCTTTGTATATTAGGCACAGTGGTGTTTTTTGTCTGGACCATATGGGCATTTGCTCAGGGGAGCATTGGAAGGGGAGGGAACCTGTCAGCTGTGCCTTGAACACATTTGCTTTTGCTGGTGACAATAGAGATATTGGATAATGTGCGTTATGTGGAATTTAACTACATACTATCTTGCCCCAGAATTTCTGATTTCCTGAGTTTTGAGTGGTTAAGTATATCAAATGGAGGGACTTGTCTGTTTAGCTTATTCCTGAACTGAACCTATTGAAGAATGTATTCAGCTCATTGGCACTGTCCAGACTTCCATCTATACAATCCTCCTTTTGCTTGACCTAATAGGTCTCTTAACCAGAGGTTTATATTGAGAGCAGAGAAAAACAAGATTTCGATCAGGTTTCCCCAGAGGAGACACCATCTGGTGGTTGGGAGATATATGAACCCTTCGCATTAGCATACAACAAATCTAATGTCTTGTTTTCTCAGGTGGAGCAACTGAATAACTGGTGAAACATTGGCAGTATTGAAGAGAGCTAGGCATTATTAAAATCACCAGCTATTGCCACAAATGCATTGGAATGTTGTGTCTGCCTCCTGGCAACAACAGAACTGATGACCATTATTGGCAACAGCCGAGGGTGGAATGTAAACAGATGGCAAAATAACACTGGTGAACTCTATGGATGGAAACTTACTGCCAAGGAGACGACACATTTATAAACTAATTAGCCATAATTTATAAGGGGAGACTTATTATAAGGTGGTTCCTCTCAAATTAAGCTCATACTTGAAATGGTAAAAAAAAATTACACAGTGATGCTTTAACACACCTGAATCAAATACATTAAAAACAATGAACCAGCTGTCACCCCACCCCTCCCTAACATAAAAGAACAGAAACATGCATGCAATATGTGTGAACTAAGCACAGAAGAGCCAAGTCAGAAAACATGGGTTAAGAGATGGGTCTTGAGCCTTCTGTTAAAAACATCAACATCCTCAACGTCCTCAGGTGAAATGGTATACTATTTCATAGACCAGGGCCATAATGATATAAAGAATTCTCTCTTGGGATTGTGAGCAGACCAGTGCCAGAGGACCTCAGACCAGCGGAAGTGTATAAGTCAAAAGCAGCTCTGTAAGATATGGAGGTGCAAGACCAGTAAGACACTAGAAAAAACATTAAAATAATCTTAAAATCGATCATAAAAGATACAGGGAACCAACACAATGATTTTAAAACAGGTGTAATTTGAGCCTGCTTCCTGGTCTTGGTCAGCACATTCGTAGCAGCTGAAGTCTGGGCATGTTTTTCTTTGGGAGACAAGAAAGCAGACCATTGCAATAATCTAAATGACTAGAAATAAAAGCACGCATAAGACTTTCAGCACTGACCAGAGAGAGACTCTGGCTGTGCTTTTTAAATGGTAAAATACTGTTTTTACTATATTTAGATATGTGGAATGAAAGTAAGCTGAGAGTAAAAAAATCCATTCATGCAATTGCACAGTATTTTACATTATTTTGTAAATTGATGGCTATCTGCTTTTTTCAAATTGAACATTTAAACATTTTATCAGATGCTAAGGACTAGTTGCACACTTTTTAGCTTCTTAGGAAGTTGTTTGGCACATTCAACCAGCACTTTTTATTTTTCATTATCATCTGCCTTATTATCTATTAACAATTGCACAGTATTTTTTTGCCATGCTCTGCTGCTATACAGCTTAAGTTTAGATTTAGCCTTTTCCTTTCATAGTGTGTTTTTGCATTCTTGAGGGTCTCTTCTAGAATTATTTGCTTTTCCGTGGGTGTCTTTGATTTTTTTTTGACGATAATTTGTCATTTGTCAGGGGCATAAGGACTGTGAGCTTGTGTGAGTTCATATTACACCTTCAATTATTTGCTGTTTTTTTTTTTAACGGCTGTCTCAGTGCTACTTTGCATTCTAAATCCAGATTGATACTTCTAAAATGATCTAAAATGTGTGTCATTTAAAAATTATTTATTGGGGAAAATAAAGCTTTTCTAATGTTTTGCTTAAGATTGATAAATTGGATTCAGGTCTATAATTTTTAAAAGCACTGACATCAAGATTGCAGTTCTTGAGAACGGCCATGGCTGTTTTAAGGGCAGCAGGGAAGACAGCCGTCTGAACAGAGCAATTTACAATGTTTAAAATATCATGCTGAAATAATCTATAGAATGATTTAAAAAGCGGTATTGGAGTTGAGGCCAAAGGACAGGTGGTTGGTTTGAGTCGGCAGGAAACTGATGTTTTAATGCATTTCTGACACGATACTAAGCTGCATACAGCACTACAGAGCATCTTTTCTTAGGCCGTTTCCTGGCAACCAGTGATGTCGATGATACCCCTCTAATAACAAAACTGGAGAGGTCTTGGTGTTTTGGCTATTAGGGTCACTTTGACATAGCTTGAAGATTTTGTCAGATGTGATAGCCTTATCTGGAAACATGTAAACTCCCATTCCCGACAGAATTAGCTGTGGTAACACATGGTTCGTGTGGAATTTTGTGTTTGTCAGTTCTTTGTCATTTACTGGATTTTTAAAATTCAACACCAGCACAACTGTTCCGTTTTAATGTAGCTGCATTGTTATTCCATTTCACAGACATAATTACTTTTTCACTCAGATCAATTTTGATCTATTACTACCCAACTAACTCTCTATATTGTATAATTTAACATCCTGTCCCACATATTGAATTTAACAACAAATGTTATAGGAAGTTGTCACACCTTGTATTTGTTTTTACCTTGCAAGAAGCTTACCGTGTTTGGGACAGGAGCAGTTGATAAGCTGTCTAACTGGCTGTCTAAAAGTCTGAGCTCTTTTTCTAGAAATAGAAGATTTTTGTAGCACTGCATTTGTTGTTTCTCACTGGTACAAATGTCTCAACTGATCTGTCAGTTACTGGCACAGCCGATATGTACATGCCTCTGATCTTTTCACTGAATGGTTATATAATTTATACTATTGTTTATTATAGGAAAGCTCCATTGAAAAAAACCTAGATTTCTTTGTATTAAAGAAATGCCATTTATTTTTGTGAACAATACATATTTACGTATGCAGTATTCATTTTTCTTTTTAAGATTTAGTGTTTGCATGTTCAGAGGAAAAATATGTAAGAAGTTGTTTTTCAACAGGACATACATTTATATTAACATTTTATTTACAGTATGCATGGGAAATTTATGAAAATTCATTTAGTAACCAATAATATTATTTTAGTCACACCCTCATATAATCCACATTTGTGCTAAAAAATAGACTATTGAAAGAACATAATTCAGTAGATTAAACTTTAAGAAAATACCTACATTTATTTCAACCGTTTTTTCAATATATAATTATTTGTAAATGATTGATGCTACTGATGCAAAAAGTTTTCAAGTGAATCAAACAATGTGATCTTCAAATTTCTATCTTTATTTTACTTTCCATCAAAATTATCTGATGCAATTTTTTTAATCAGCAGTGGTTTGCTGTTGAATGTACTCTAAAGTATAGTCCTGCCTTAAATAAATAAAAATTATATATATATATATCTCCATCCATCCATTCATTTTCCAACACGCTTATCCCTATTGGGGTCGTGAGGGGGTGCTGGCGCCTATCTCCAGCTGTCAATGGGCGAGAGGCAGGGTACTTAACGTTACCTTTGCCAAGCATCTCAAGGATCTCTAGTGCTGTCTGTATATCAGCTCATTGGTTTCTGTGTTGGTCACTGTAGGGATTGTACTTAGTGCTGTATTCACATCATCTAGGAGATCCTGTGGAGGCACTTCACTTAGCTTCACAAGTCGATTTCAGGGTTGACAGGCTCTTTATTTAGCCATGATCTTATCTCTTAGTTCAGATGTTCTCACATTGTTGTTCCTGCATCATTGGGGCTTGGTACCCAATCGCTGGGGGGTTGATGTTAATGCCCCATACCTTACTGTGTGTCTTAGTTTCCCCTTGCTCTAGTTGTGAAACTATCTCTTGGATCTCTACTTGCGAAAGCACCTGCCGTTTGTGGATGTCGGAACACTGACTTACTAGCTGTTTCACTGTTAGTTTAGACTGCGGGTATCAAAGTCTTTTCATACCTTATTGCCTTATTGTCTTCTGAAGTCCATTGCCTTAGTGTTGTAGTAACCCATTTGTAAACAAAGTGTCCTGGTTCATCAACACTTGACGCAGATCTTGTTTCACTGGGCAACGTCTGAGTTCTGTTTATGTGCTCTCAACATGCATATGAGGTAGGCAGTTAGCCTTAAAGGTCTTGCCCAAGGAACACTAATATATACACACACACACACACATATATATATATATATATATATATATATATATATATACATACATACATACATATATATATATATATATGTGTGTGTGTGTGTGTGTGTGTGTGTGTGTGTGTGTGTGTGTGTGTGTGTGTGTACCAAATCAGGGCAAAACAATTAAAATGTGCCTAATTTCTTTGAGATTTTTCACCTGTGCGCCAGAACTGAATTAAGTAAATGCCCCTCTTCTTGCTTTGAAGCAGTGCAAAATCATCCTAATTGAACTGGTATTTACAGATTGTTTTCATCACTTATTTTGTTTACTGTTTGCTCCTTAGAAGGACAGTTTCATTTACATTCTCACCATGTTGTTTCATCCATTAATTTACTTTTCTTTTTTCCCCTGTGGGATAAATGTTACTTTTATTAGTCAGAATAATGGATCTTTGCAATTATAGTGATGTCACGTCTCATTTCTATGATCGACTGATGGCCTTTGTTGTCAAGGCGACCAGAATGCTGAGATGAGGATAAAAAGGAAAAAACTGACCTGTCAACCAGTTTGTATAATCAAAAAGACATTCAAATACCTTTAGAAGGCACGCCAGCATAATTTACACTAAAACCCTCATATTTTGGTGTACTTTTGACTTGATTTTTCTACAGTATGTGTTCCATTTGAAAGGTGCCATGATATCACTGTATAAACAATTTAATGTAGTTGATATTGCTACATATATAAATTCTCCAGATTTTCATTTAAAATATAACATCAGCTTGTTGTTTTGTCAGGCCAAATGTCCCTCCTCGGTAAAAAGGGTTGGGATGCTGGGATAATATTCGACTCTACCAAGATTACTTCACACTGATTGGATGCGACCATATCTAGAAAACCGGTGCAATGCTCAATATTATGGTTTTATGGCTAGTTGAAGTGTTTGTGTTGCAGGATGTTGGACAGGCGAGGCCAACTGACCAAAGGCTTTAACCTGGTGTCGCAATTCAACGCTATGGGACCAAAATACAAAGTCACATAGACTTCTCGCTGTGGTATTACAACACTGGAACGTTATACAGCTGGCTGCCAGCTCTTCACAGCGGTGATTGTGGCAGAGAGCTCACCCTCCCGGGCAGCAACAGGTACACCATGCAGCTGGCAGCAGTTTGGCATCAGTCAGCCAGATTTTTCAGTTACAAACACACCTTTCTTACATATAAGAGCATTTAGAGATGAAATAAACGCATGGGTCATGACAGCATTGTGGTTGCCGTCTTCTGTGTTGGTACAGAAGTTTTTTTTATTCCGTTCGTTCAAAAACCACGACTTGAATTCCCCCGCAGGAAACTGTTTTCAGTCAAGTCCCGTAAATGAACTTCCGCTCCTCTTCTGTGTTTTTCATCCTTTTGTAGTGAATAGAAACTTCATACATTTTTCACCCTCAGATCAGCTCCCCTTTTGAGTGACTGCTGTGAAGTTAGTCTGAGGTTGAATATTGGATATTCGCGTTCTGCAGCTTCTGCGGTGACTGCCTCCAGTACAGGGAGGCTGATCTGGGGCTGGTGCTCTTCTGTGGAGCAGCCAGACATGCAAGTGTGACTCATGGCCAGTGCATCAGCTGGGGGGACGTGGGAAGGAGAGGGGCGGGGAAGGCTGTTTGCTTGATGGTGTGATCTGATTGGAGAATATGTATTATTTAGAAATACAACCTACGTAGAAAGATAACTTGTTTTCTGATCTGACCATTTTTTAACAAAGCAACAAAGCTGACTGCCCCATAATAGGTCTTTTGGTATTCAGTTTTTCCTTTCACATGGCCTCATCATTGCACAACAGATCATATTATACCCCCAAAACATTAGACAAAATTTGTTGTCATGGCCCTTTTAACGCTATTAGAGTCATATTCAATAAACAGCAATGTGTGTTCTAGTAAGGTCAGAACCTTAATTGTTAGCTTAAAAGTACCATTTGAAAATAATCTTTAAGCAGATATTAAACATGTAGTACTCTAATCATAAAGTTTGTGATTTGCGGAATTCTCAGTTTCTCTCCAAAGGTTCTTGGTTTTCCAGTTTCTTTCCTCTCCATAGCTCTGGTTCATAGATTCTGTTATGCCTTAAATACTTTTTTTGTGCTGCTCATTCTTGCTTTGCTTTTAAAAAGAAAACATGAAACTGACAGTGACGCTTGCTTAACTCTTCCTTACCACCTTAACAAAGCCATAGGCCAATCACCTGCATGCTATGTTGCATTGAGGTTGTAGTTTAAGCAAAAGCAGGTCTGGGTAATTATTGAGTGCATATATGATGACGTACATGGTCACACATTTCAGTAGGTTGACAATTTTTCTTTTGTTATATTTTCATTTTTGAGAAACTTCTTTTATTAGCTGTAAGTCATACTAATCAAAAGGAACTAATGTAAGCACCTGAAATATACCCCTCTGTGAACTAAATCTTTATGTGTTTAACCTTGAATTGAGTTACTGAAACAAATTCACTTTCCAATGATATTCAAATTTATTGAGATGCACCTGTACATCACAGCAAATACAGTTACATCCCAGTTAAGTAAACAGTCTTTTTTGGAAGGTTTACTGAAGGATAAAAATTGTAATGTTTATATGCGAATAAATCACAAATTATTTCCCCAATTGTTTTAGCTTTCTTCTCTTCAGTTATTATCATCACTCTTCTTCCTTGGCATCTTAGCCCATACCATATATGGGCTAAAAGCTATCCACTCCTCTCTCATATAAACCCATTTATTGGTCAATCCTTCACTATTTTCTGTGTTGCTTATGGAGGCTGATTCTCTAAAGTGTCAGAAACTGAAGCAAACTTTGCCAGAGGCACTTGTCACATGCCCCAACTGCATTGAGTTGATAGCCTTAAAGTCAATTTTGTATTTTTTTTTATTTGATTTATTCTAAATAAGTAAAGTGTCAGAGATGCCCTTCTGGAAGATTGTCCTTGGATTGAGAGGAAAAATACACAAATTTGAAGGCAAGGACACACTCCAGAGCAGATGCAAAATGTATGGGGGGAAAATCCATTTAAGTTTGGACAGTGAAAATAAAAGAGATTGGACTTATTCATGACTCTTTATGTCCTTTAGAAGAAAATAAGCAGGGCTCATGAGGCCCTGAACACTGTGGACTCAGGTTCACAGAGCAGATAAGAATCATTAAATGCTTATAACCACTCAGGATCATGGATCAAGATCAATAAAAGCATAAATAGTATAGTTGTTTTCACTAGATTGTAAAACTTTTGTCCTGTGAAGGATAGTTTTCCAGATCTCCTCACAAATGCAGAGTTCTCTTATAGTGCTGCTGGATCACTGTTTAGTCTTAAAGTTTTATTGAATCAGACTGCTTTCAAAGAAATCAATGCATGGATGTGCCAAAATTTTGTTCAATGGAATAAAAACAAAACAGAAGTAATAATTTTTGGATCAATAGAGGAGCGATCAAAAATTAGCACACAGCTTCAGCTAGTAACCACCGATCAGGCCTGAAATCTGGGTGTGTTGCCTGTGTCCTCACTAAGACTAAGAAAGTAGAGCACATCACTCCAGCCCTAAAGTCCTTACACTGGTTCCCTGTATCTCAGAGAATAGACTTTAAAATACTCCTGTTAGCACCTAAATATATCACAGACTTGTCATCAGTGTATCAACCCTGCAGACCACTAAGGTCTTCTGACTCCAGCCTACTCTGTATACCTAGAACCAGAAGCAAACGTGGAGAAGCAACATTCAGTTCCTATGCTCCACCTATCTGGAACAAACTTCCAGAAAACTGTAAAAGTGCTGAAAGCCCGAGTTCTTTTAAGTCAAGATTAAAAACACATTTGTTTAGGATTGCATTTGACTGTTCTAGCTAAACTGTTAACTGAAACATCATTACTTTAGGTTTGTTGTCCAAATGTTTTTAAAATTATAATATTTGCTTTTAGTTTCCATTTTCCTATGTTTTATTTTGTTTCAATTTTCTACATTTAATTCCAACTGTTTTTGTTGTTCTTTTAATGGCTTTTATTCTGCTTTAATTTTCCTGTTTTAATCATGTAAAGCACTTTCCATGTCCTTGTACTGATAAATTTGCCTTGCCATTATAACATATTTGTTGTTAAACAGATCAATAAATGGTAGATTGTGTTTTCCAAATAATTTAAGAAACCGTAACATTGTAGAAGCCAGATCCGCTGGAAAGGCTCTGTTCTTTTGTAGAGCTGGACAGTAATGGTTTTGATGTAAACTTGCTACTTCATAGTGAGATTTTTTTGTTTTTTTAAATTGGTTTAGCCATCCTTGTGCTGCATCTTTCCATTCTTTTTTTGGAAATAGGGTGATGACTTGTGTTACAAGGAAAGAAAAAGTTATCAGAAATGAAAGTGTGGTGATTATGTTCAATAATTGCATAATAGGGTTTGTACAGGGGACTTAAACAAATATTAAGGGGATAGTTCAATAGTACAGTTATCTGGAGTCATTATGGACAGTGAGTTTATTGCTAAAAGTGGCTAGGTCTCAGGAAAATATAAGTTTTGGAGAAATGCAACATAACTTTTACATTCTCAACAAGCTAATGGCAAATGAGAATGAGGCATAGACCAAAGCCTACTTCCTCCATCCTAAAACAACTCCAGTCTCAAAAATACCATGTGTCAGGTTGTGTGGAGCTCTAGCAGAATCAAGTTGCAGACAAGAGCTCAGGAGTTGCATGATGAGGTGAACAAAAATATTTGTTAGTTAAACAACAATAAACTTACAAGCAGGGTAAGCGAAGACAAGGACCTTGGGTATGACAAGGAGAAGATCAGAACAGGGGTACCATAATTGAAGACCTGACAAGGAGTGAGACGAAACTGGCAGTTTAAAAAGGAGAGATGACTAAGGGGAAGGCAGGTGAGAGTGATTAGTACAGGTGAATCTCGTAAGAGAATGAGCTGAAGGAGAGGGAGAGCCATGAAATGGCAGGAGACAGGAAGGAAAAACAACCTAACAGTGATCTAAAAATCACAATGAATAAACAGGGAACACTTTTGACCACAATGATGTCCAAATTTTGCACAGGGAGAACATACGCTTTGAAAAAGGGGTGAAAGAAGCCATCTTTGTAAAAAGTTCCAACACATTCCACATAGATTACATTGATCACCTAAATCAAGTATTTGGGTGATCAAATATTTTACTCACACCGAGCAATAGCTTCTAACGACCCAGGACAGTGACAGGTGGGTCATTTGGATCTGACTTAGAATGCACATAGGAGGATCATGTCCTTAAAAACAGCAGCGCTCCAACTGCAGGTTGCTCAAGTGCGAGGCACCAGAATTGAAGACTCCTGGATAGGTGTTGGAACGTTTTACGCCTGTTTGCTGTTGAACTGAAGACAGGCAGGAAAACTAAGATCTAACAGAAACAAGAATAAACTAACTAAATCCATAAAGAGTGCAATACTAAAATATGGCAGGAAACAAAAGGGAAATAACTGAATCAACAGACACATACACAACTGTAAAAAGGTGAAAAAAACTGCCAGAATGCACAATCCCCAGAAACCTTAAAATAATCAAAGACCCGGGGATCGTGACACAATTGATGTTCATACAAATGCTAATCTATAAATCTGTAACTGCCGTCGAATTTGCATTCGTTTTTGTTTTTGCTTTTACATTGAAACATTTGGCTCATTAACTGCTAATTTTGCTAATTGGTAATAGAAAAAAGTTGATATAAAATGATTCAATAAAAAAAAAAATTGGTGAGCTTTCAAATTAACAATGTTTTATGAATTTGTAAATAGCATTAATTTCACCAGGTTTTGTGATGAATTAGTGACCTGTTCTGGGTCTAACATGCCTCTCATTCAATTTAAGATGGCAGACTTCAGAGTCAACTTAGATTTGTGCCAGAGATGAGAACTTGATCATGAACAGGTAGGCCAACCAGAAACCCAGCTGGACATCTACTCACGCTGAGGCTTTTACATATCTGGCACTAGCTGGAAGGGGCAAACCCCGTATATGTAGGCAGGGGAACTGGTGAACGGGATGAAACTGATTGAGGAGCATCAGCGGAGCGCAGGTGCGCTTGATTAGACATAGACAAGCAGGCCAGAACATGGCAAACTTTTACATTTGATAAATTTAGAAAATAATATATAAATCAGCCTTTAGTAGAATTTGCTTATGGTAACTTACAAGTTAAATGGTTGAACAATAGCTGGTAATTAAAAAATAAAAGACTAAAAGATAATTGTCAAATGTCCATTTAATTATTAAGGTCTAAGGACAAACAGTATAGATTTAATTCTAAGCAAAGGCAATGCAGAGTAAGAGGCATGCAATGGATTTGATTAGAAAATGTTTATTTCAGTCATTAGAAACTTGAACCCGACTTTGAATTTAGGCAAAAAATGTGAGATTTGCTTTGGAAAAATGAGTTGTAAACATTTATATATCTATAGTTTAGTCCAATTTTATGTTCATGAAATGCTTCTGCCACCTTTTTATTGCCACATTCTACCAATAAAAACAGATGTCATTTTGTAATATCACAAAATCATAGTTCCACCAGCAGATTTCTTTACTTGTACTCTGTCCTGTTGATAACTTGTTTCTGTGGTTCTGTAGTGTTGGCAATGATTCAAGGACTACAGACCTGGCTTTGTGCTGTGCTGTAAATGATTTGTTACCTTTCTTCAGCCAGAGGTCATGGTGCTCTGCCTTTCTTATACAGATGTTTCAGCTGGATGTTCCGTTAGTGTTTAATGCAACTTATGCTGCAGAAGCAAAGTTAAAAAAGGATAATAGAAAATAGGTTGCAATAGTAATACATATTTAAACTTAAACAGTTTGGTTTGATCATTGTTCCATAGAGGAAAATAATTGCAGTCTGTTAGTGTAAGCCTCTCTCTTTATGCAAAAGCTGCTGGGAATGTTCATTTGGATTCATTCATCTTACTTTCCTAAACATTTCCCCAAGTTAACAACAAAAATTTTTATCATTCCCTCTACTGTTTTCCATCTTTGCATAGGTGGAATAACAATCTATTAAACTCTTACAAAAACTCATGCAGACATCCATGCTCAACAGAGTGAAGGTTATAACTTATTGTAAATCCTAGTAGAATCAGGATGCATTAGTAAAAAAAATGTTAGCTCTCTTAAACAGTTCCGTTTTATCATTTTAACACAATAGGTTATGAAAGAAAATGGAAGATTAAGTAGACCTCAGTGTTAACATTGTTATCAATAGTGTTGCTGCATCTAAAGTAATTGGGGATTACAGTATAGCTGGTATGGTATTCATAACTTCCTATGTCTTTTGTGTATCAGAGTTAACTACATCTCTGTGTGTCTCTGTATATGTGTGTGTGTCTGTCTCATTAGGCAGTGTTTCAGTGACACTGTTGAGGAAGAGGTCAACTATTAATCCTTAAGGGATCACACATAGCCACAAAGAGAACAGATGACACAGCACACAGGTTTCTGTTTTCTGCAGAGAGTGGGTAATTAGGGTGACTATCAATGTTAAACACCCAAACTGTACAGCATTATTGGAAGTGTGCACCAATTCACATGCAAACAAAAGGAAAGAAGCCAGGTAACCTTGGTTTATCCATTCTATAAAATGGTGAGATAAGATTATAGTTTTTCATCAGGCACTTGGAGCAAAAAAAATTGTCTGTAAATATAAGATAAAAGAAAAGGAACAACAAAGCCGAATAACCTTTGAAGTGTTTTACTTTTGTTAAAGCTCTTTATTTGTTCGGCCTTAAATTCGAACAGCTATTGGAATTTGATACTGGTCGTAGAAGATGTTGTATGTCTTTCAATGTTTTTTTGGATAGGAGATGCAGAATCTGATTCGTATTATGATGTTTATTTCAAACAGGGAGAATGCAAATCACAGAACATGCCAGAATTAGCCATGAAGTGTAGTTTTCATCTGTAGTCCCTGATGGTACCATATAGAATACAAAAGATTATATAAATGCAACACATACAAATCAGCTAGACACTTCCATCACAACATTAGCTACATTCTAAAATTAGTATACATAAGTAGCATACTTAAAAATAATTAAACAGCCATAAAACACAATAACATATCAGTAAAATACGTTAAAATGCAAACATATATAAATCCTGTCATCAATGGCTGCAAAATTGAACAGTGAGAACAGCATATGATTAGACATGGTGGTAAAGAAAGAGTCGACTGTTGGGTCTGGATCAGGGGTCACCAACATTTTAGAAGTTGAGAGCTTCTTCACTGGCACTCTGTCATACGAAGGGCTACCTGTACTGACCTATGAACTAGAAGAGTCGGAGCTCACCTTTATGTAATATATATATATATATATATAATGTATTTATCATTTTAAATCTATGTAAACACAAGTACAATTAAAAAGGAAGAGCAACTAAATAAAATAACATTTTAGATGCAGCTCACTGGAGGGTTGTGCCATTTTTTGAACAGGCTTGAGGGCACCACATGTAATCAGTGTCCGAAATTAACTTCCTGGTTCACCGGCCAAGTTGGCCGGTAGATGTAGAAATCAACCGGCCAGGCATATTTTTTACCGGCCAAAATATTAATCCTGACCAGACCTCAATTTTTATCAAAAATTAAGAGTGAAATTATGTTAATTTTTGGGGGGCGTGGTTGGGGGCGTGGCTGTCTGGACCCTGGAAGAGAAATCTTTGTTTCCTGACTTTAATAAGAAAATATTGTAGTTGATTATAAAAGGCACAATACGAATTATCACATTTACATCAAGGCAATAAAAAAAACACTACAGATTATCATTATTCTATCCGTGTTGGTCTAATTTGTGAACGAGGCAGAGTTTCATCAAGCCTATACGGTTCAACATTTTTCTCTCAGCTGCCGCACTTAAAGCACGCAGGGGCTCGCGCAGCGTCTTTACGCATAATCCAGCTGCTGGATTTTACCCTCGTGCGCTGCGCGCGAGGGATAAACAGTAGGGAAAATGCATAAATAAAGACTGTAAAGGGCTCCTTTAGAGGGAAGAGAATGAATAATGGGTCTGAGCTGAAGCCCCTGATTTTACAAGTTTCTTAAAAAGTCCGCACCTATATTACATGTAGCGTAATTTTGCGCACCTGAATTCAAGCGCAAGGCAGCAGCCCACCGAAGCACCACTGGCTCTGTGTCGTTAAATACAAAAGAGCATTAAACATAGCTACTGACTCTCCTATTGATTTTAATTGGGCCATTTTGGTACGAGTGGAAGGACATTAAACATAGTGATTCACGTTTTGAAGGCTGGCCGCTGATAAAAGCACCTGGCTCCGAGGGAAGGGAGGAGAGAGGCGCAGTTGTAACTGCGTCTCTCTCCTCCCTTCCCTATCCTATCCCTATCCCTCTTGGAACCCTATCCCTACCCATGACTGGTTTTGAATAAAGGCTTTATCTGGGAGCCACTCTCCCCAGAAATAAGATGTGAAAGAAGCTGAACCAGCTCCGCAGAAGGCGGGTCTAGACTGAGCTCTGTGAACGGATCATCCGCAGCCCAGATGGGCTTTGTTATTTTTATTTTATTTTTCATTAATTTGGTACAAAGATTTACTCGCCATGTGGCAGCTAGCCCTCTGAAATTCACTCGCCAAATGGGAAATTTACTCGCATTTGGCGAGTGGCGAGTGTTAATTTTGGACCCTGCATGTAATCCTTGGGGGCTACCAACATGTTGGTGACCCCTGGTCTGGATGGTGGTCTCCCCCTTCCCCCCCATCCTGATGATGGGGTTCACCTCTCGGGTCTGGAGGCTGGATTCCCTTTTTTGGTGCCGGGACCTGCACCTGGGGAGCATAGGATGTGTGTGGTAAGTGCGAGTGTGTGCACAGTGTCCCTTTTGTTTTTTTGGTGGGTAAGAGTATATGCATGTGAGGACACAAGGGTCAGAATGTGTGAATGTGACTGTGTACTTGGTTTTCTGTTCGTATTTTTGTCAGGTTAGGGTTTGGACCGCCCCCTCTCCTGGGACATCGCAGGTCTCCACTAAGTGTGGAGCCCATTCCCCCCAGAAGTGGAGCAGTAATACTCCACTTGTGAAAGTAAAGTCTGTTTGGCTCTCTTTAGCATCTAGATTATTACGATTTTCATCCCCATGGAGGGTGTATGTAAACTACTAAAGGCCAGTGAAGGTGCTTACAGGCCATTTAGAAACATTCATCATTTGTGTGTTTCAGGCCTTTTTTTTTGAATAACCACTCGTTCTAGTTGTTACACTGCGTTTTAATTAGCACATCCAATCAGGGATCAATATCACTGTTCGGCTTAACTGTCTCCTTACAAAACAAAATGCCACAAAACTCACTCAGTTGTAAAATTCTGATGTTCTTGTGATTTGCTAATGAGCACGAGTACAAATGCAAATTGCTTATTCACAGAACTTGATCTGGGATGCTTGATACCCGCTGCCACCAGCAAGATTCATGTGGATTTACTAATTGGTAGGCTTACTCAGTGTTACATGATGCACATAATATTGCATCTTCAAGATGAGTCATCTGACATTTTTGTCTCTGCTCACACCATCAGTCACAGCCATTACGATCCCAACAGAGAAATAAACCACTGCAGTGAACAGCATGAAAGATACCTAAACTGGTCAAACTTTTAAACGGCTTTGAACCTGGCTCTTGAAGTCACACAACAAAGTTTCGTGCTGCGTATTACCTTTAAGTCTAAACTTTTCCAGTCTTCATTATCATGCTGATATGAGAAAAACAACAGCTGAAGACATGCCACCTTTGAAGGTTGTAAACATAAATAAACAAAAATCAGACAACTATTGGGTCTGAAATTTTAAAGCTGCTAAGATTTTTGGAAATGCCCTCTATAAAGTATTCATTAGGGCATCATAAGTTATAAGTAACCGAAAGGCAATGATGCTGTGCATGGAACACGATAATCGCTGTTAGAAAAATGCTATTGTTTAGACCTTTTATACTTTGTAGTCATTGCATTAAAGTTTATTACTTTGTGTATTACTTAAACCTTGTATAAAACTTATGTGCAGCTGTTAAGCTCACAGGACATTGTGACCTTCGACGCAAACAGAGGCGCTGATTCTCTGCAACTGCTATCTCATGACAAGGAAGGAGAATACAGTTTTGAACATGGATTCTGGGAAATGAAAAGCCTTGGGAAAATATTGAGTGGAGCATGGACAATAAATACTGAAACATTCTCTGCATTAGTTAAAACTATTTAGCTCCATCCGGGAAAGGCTGTGCATTCTGTACACTTGGTTGAATTCCTTGGCCAAGATAAAAGACCTATGTATCCCAGAAGATGAGTTTCTATCGTTTCTCTTTTTAGTAAGGTCAATATCACCATTCCACCAACAGTTGGGCATCACACATACATACAATGGCCACCCAAAAAAGAAAGTAGTGATAGTAAGTTTTTGTTTTATTTTAAAAGTTGAAATGGGGATGTTTTGTTTTGACAGAAGGAAGTTAAACAGTAATACAATATATATTTTTTTACATAATATTATGTTGAGCTTAAATCTTGGCCTAGATGGTTGGGATGATGATTCTCTGTCATAGTTGTGGCATGAACTTTGTCCTCGCCTTAGGTTATTTCTTTTCATAAAGCTTTATAATGAATTGGTAAAAAGTATTTTGAACATATAAACTGTTTTTATTGGGTGTGGAGAAGTCTTCCCTTTTCTCATCAACAAATCTCTGGGGGCAGTAAATGTGCTCACGCTATATTTTTCGATCAGTGTCGATCAGTGGCCACACATCCTTTTTGTCATGATTTGTCTTTGATGAACCCAGACACAGCACGCACACACAGAGCTGGTTTTGAGAGTTTATTGCAAACAGTGGGTAGTGGATGATGAGAACCAGAGTTAGTTACCGGTCGGGAGTTGAAGGGTGCAGGAGCTGGCTGACTGGAACGGACCAGAGATACAGATAGGATCAGGAGGTGGACTGCTGAGACTCCCTGTGGTCCAGCAGCAAGTGAGTTCCTTGGACGACGAGGCAACAGATAATCCAAAACTGAACTTTAACAGAGTTCCTTGGGACTCAGATGTAGTTAATCCCACAGGGCAGCAGAGTGAAATCCGGGAGGTGTTGGGCTGCTGCAGAACCAGGACTGTTTACGAGGGAACACAAAGGCAAAGAAGCAGAGCTCCAGCAGCGCAGCATGATGAGTACTTATCTAGGCACACCAGGAGGAAGACATGACAGACGAGAACGGGACGTGACATGCTTGGTGTTAGTAATGACTGAAGACGAGCCGTCGACGAGGAACAGACTGAGGTGAGTTATATAGTGGTGTGAGCAGGTGGAGCCAGTCCATAGTTAATTGCAGCCTGACAGGTGATCCTAATCAGGGCTGCACTGGGAAAGGAGGAGGCAGGGAATACTCAGAGTGCAGCCATCCAGGCTGCATCATGACACTTTTAAAGATAACATTATGAAGGTCATTTCTGACAACAAAATTAAGATATTTCAACAAAACTTGTCAGTAATGCCCTACTATTCCATGCACTTTATGATCCATATATGGCTTTCGGTTTATAGATGCATGACGCCATGCTTTGTAATCACCTATCTGCTTTAACGAACAATCACGATGCATACTGTGTTTTATTTGTATTTCTTATTTTTAGCATTATTATTTTATTTGCTTTAAAATATGAATCTATTAGGTGCTTTGAGTTCCTGTAGAGCATAAATGCACATCCCACGAACCTCAAATGGCTGATAGACTACCGGATGCTACTGGGAGTGAAGGAGTTTGCTAACTCTGCATGCAGCTTAGACATCTGCCTGAAGTCTGAATTTTAATGACTTGTAGGTGGCCAGGGTTCAGTGTGAAGTATACAGCAGTGTCTTGCGCAGAGGGGCATATGCTAATTTCCATGCAGTAGTAATAGGAAAGCTGGTGTTTTTTGATTGCACTGCAGCACTACAAAAATAAATGCTTGCAAATAAATATCGTGTCACCCTGCTTTCATGAAAAATCTCTTAGGCACTTCTGAGCCATGTGTTCACTCACAACATCAACAAATACAGACGAGATTCCTTCACATCGTAAGGAAGGACACCAATTTCTTAATTTGCGTCCTTATTATCTGTGAAACCTACTCTCTTCCCTCGTCAACTGCTACCCTTTTCTGCTGCACATATGGCTCCCAGACTATTGATGGAGAGGAGAAAAAGCACTTTTACAATAACATTTGGTTTGGGGTAAATTCAGCACTGTTTATTAATCTTATTGTACAACAGTAAAAGGTGTCAGTGGCTGTTTAACTGCACATCCATAAGAAGATTTTTTTTTTAAACGCATAAGAAAACTAATCCATAGCCATATCCATGGACCAACTACACAAACAAAACTACTGTCTTTCCCAACAAATACAGTGAATTGCAAAAGTGTTTCTACCTTTTCAGTGACCTTTTCCCTATTTTTTTTTTGTCAGGCTACATATATATACATGTATTTTATAATGGTTTTCATGTGATACACAACCACAAAATTGTTAATAGTTGATAATTCAAAGAAAAATGATCTATGGTTTTTAAAACTGTTTACAAATAAAAATCTGAAAAGTGTGGTGTTCAGCTACCCTGAGAAAAGAGTTAATGTAACAGCCTTGCAGCAGTTACAGCTGCAAATATTTTTGGGTATGCTCTACAGGTTTTCACATCTACAGAGTGAATGTATTACCCATTCTTCTTCTTTTAGTAATATAAACTCATCCGACTGAATGGAGAATGTCTGTGCAATGTCGATCAGCCTTGCCACAAGCTCAGTTGGATTTAGGTTTGAAATTTAAAGGGGTCATCCCAACAGAGGAATATGCTTTTACCTGTGCCCTTCTATTGTCACTCTGGCTGCATGTTTAGGGTCATTGTCCTGGTGTAAGGAGAACATTTACCAAAGTCTTAAGTAATTTGCAGCCTCTAATGGACTTTCTTCCAGGATTGCCCTGGGTTTAGCACCATTCATCTTCCCATCCACTCCGGCCAGCTTCCCTGTCTCTGCTGAAAAACAGCAAACCTCACCACTATGCTTCACACTGTTGGACACACAAGTGTTTTTTCTTGTACCAACCTTCCTGGTCTTTCTGAAGAAAAGCATCTCCACACAGTATAACACTGCCACCACCAAGTTTCTCCCCACACATGGAGGGAAAACTTGTATTTAAGCCAAACAGCCAAATTTAGGTTTCGTCTGAACCTAAAGAACCTTCTTCCACAGGTTTGTTAAAGTATTAAAGAGTTCTCCAGCTGACGTTCAAAGGTTGGGATGTTGTTTTATAACATACCCTGTTTTAGGCTTCTCCCCATCCTTCTCCCTTACCTGTCTGGTGTGTTCCTAGGTTTTCATGAAGCTGTTTGTTCACTAATGTTCTCTAATGTCTGAGACCTGAAAAGAAGACATAACTACTGTATTTACAATGAGATTAAATTACACATAGTGGATTTTCTTTATTTATCTTTACTGCTGATACTCTTACTTTTGTCGACTTTTGATGGTAGTAGGGTGGACTGGATTTTAATCATGTTTAGAAATGTAAAGAGGGCTCAATCCTCATATGTTACATTTCACATTTTTATTTGTGAAGCAAAAATGGGAAGCCATATCTTAATGTTCTTCTATCTTACAATGATGGACTTCTTGATATTTGAATATTTATGTCTATCATATAAAACTCAAATAACATACTTTAAAGTTAGTAACTGTAACCAGGCAAAACGTAAAAAAATCCCCATTTTTGGACAATAAAGGTATTTACCTTAAAAGGCAAAATAAACACACTGCATCAGAGCTGGATATATCTTGTGTTGCAAAAAAACAAAAACTTACTATTTACAAAAAAAATTAATCTGAGGTCGCATTAATCTTGGCACATCACCCTTGATCACACTGGGTGAACAATATTTTCAGGTTTTATTCTTCTGTTTCTTTTAAAAGACACACTATTTTCAAATCACAGCCTTTCAGTTCACTGGCATTTTCTGCTGTCACTGATGTTGGCACACAGCTGCAGCCGTTTCCATGCCTGGCCAGCAGTTCAGAGAATCAGCAAATCTTTATTTAAGCCATCTTTAAAGGCAGTAAAAATGGATGCCTCCATATTCAATTTATGAGTCTCATTGATTGAAATTCTGACAGAGAATCTGCTTCAAGCATATTTAAAGTATGAGTTTGAACATGCCTACCAGTGAAGCACGAGAGAAGACTGCAGAAAGCTCCTTAGTGTAAAAAGTGCTTAAATTAAATAACAATTATTGCAAGGAGCTCACACGATACCCAAGTAAAGTACAAATTCCCAAACTGTCAAAATTCCCTTTTTCTGAAGGAACAGAAAATACTGATAAAAGAAAACACAGTTACGTATTGATCAAAGGAGATTTTGTGAGCATATCAGTAAGAATTTCAACAATTTAAGGCCAAAAGTGTCCACAGATGTATTGTTATTTTCAGGCAATTTGAATCCCAAGTTTCGAAAACATGACATAAACCCCTTGATTTAAGCATCTTCTCCCCTTTCCCAAGTTCTACAGCCTTTAGGGGGCAGTGTTGATTCATATCTCACACTGTCTTTCAGAGTGGTTGGAAGTGCTTACAACTGCTGTATGTAGGAGGGAAAGAGTGAGCAGAACTGAAGATGAGGAGGCAGGGAAGTGTAGGAGTTTGGAGAAAGAAGGAAATTTAGAAGAATATAAAAAAGAAAGAAGCAGATGCATACAAAAAGGTGGGCGGAGAACAGGGGAGGGATGCTAAGTTTGAAAAGGCTGCACAATTATTATCATTAGGCTCTAATAGTTTTAAACACAGTGAGAGTGAGAAAGTTAATTATGAAATGTTTAGTTTTTCTCCCACTGCTAAGCATTGTGGCACATGCATCTCGTCCCAGTTTTATAAGTGGAAAGTGCAAATTAATATTTGCAGAAAACTGCAAATACAAATCCAGTTATCGCCATTCTCAAAAGGTCTCCTTCTCTGAATGAAGGCTGAATATGCAGTGGAGTGTGGCAGTCAGACTTCCTGAAAAGAACACAATCCCTTCCCGCCCCTCAGCCGTCCTTTTCCCCGTCCCGTTGCTTCCTTCCTCACCCCTCAGTTATGTTCCTTCCCCGTTCCTCTGGGCCCATCTCCCTTGATACACCCTCCTCTCTGCTGTCTCTCAAGGTAGATAAGGTCATTGATCAAGTGAAGGCATTTACATCAGTGTCAAGCTGTGAAGTTGATGTTGAATTAAGGAAAATTAATTTTCTCCGAAAAAAAAAATAGGTCAAGGGGAGTACATGAAAAATAATTAAAGGGTGACTAATCAACATCCTATTTAGGTAGACAATGTAATAATTGGGTGAGTAAATTGAACTTAAAAAAATTCAAGAGCAAAAGGTAAGCAAGTGGAAAAGTACTGAAACAACTACACCATACGTGTAAGTGTAGTAGTTTTTCCGCTATGGTGACCTCTGGGGAAAACATTTTGATATTCAAAAACATCTCCTGGAGGAGGCTTGCTGTCTAAAAAGTCCCAAGAAATAAGAAACTGGCTCACATCTACAATCATATTCAATTAATTAGAATATGCGTTTCTAAGAGGCTTGTTTGTCAGGTTAAAGGACCTTTAGAAAAAAAATTAAGACGGTAACATACTTTTCATTAAGTCCCAATTTCTGTATTAAAATTTTTCTTTTTTAGTGGTCTGATGCAATTTACAAATCTTAAATGCTGTGTCTTTATCAGCTGGAGGTTGAAAAAAAATCATAACAGAAAAAAAAAAGGATTTAAAGCATCATCAGTCTGTGTTAATCTAGATAATGCGTTTCCCTTAGTGAATTGAGTTACGGAAATAGATTAACTTTTCAATAATATTCAAATCATTTGAATATGGCTTTAAATGTTGTCGTAATCACATGAAACAACAACATTCAAATTGAGAGAAGCTCAATTGATTTCTGAGTCCCCCTTAAAGCAGATCACTGGGGCTTGTTTGTGTCCTTGGGCAAGACACTTCACCTGGAGTCTGCCCCAGGGCAGCTGTGGCTACCAACATAGCTCACCACCTTCATGGTGTGAATGTCTGCGTGAATGACTGACTGTAGTGTAAAGCGCTTTGAGGTCATTAGACTTGATAAAGCATTGTTTACCAATTATACAGAATTTTAAGATTGAAGGAAAGGGAAGACAATTTCCAACGGAAAACTTTTGCACATATGTTCCTTAAATACAATTCCTTGCAAAAGCATTCACACTTTTTGAAGTTTGTCACATTTTGTGAGATTACAGCCACAAAACTTGATGCATTTTTGGTGGATTTCATGCCACGTAATAAAACATTTCATGCCATGTAATAAAAAAAGTATTGCACAGATAAGCAACAGAGGGGAAATTATAAATAATTTTCTAAATACCTAAAAATATTAATTTAAATGGGCCACACATTTGTTTTCAGCCCCACCAATGTAATACTTTGGAAAAAATTGCTCCAATTATGGCTGCAAGTCTTTTGTGGTGGGTCTCTACCAGTTTTGAACATCTAGAGACATTTTTGTCCATTACGTTATGCAATAATAGCTTAAACTCAGTCTGACTGAATGGAGAGTGTCGATTAACAAATGCTAATTGTTGCCACAGATTCTTAATTAGATTTACATCTGGACTTTGAACCAACCATTGTTTAAAATAAATATGCTATAAGAGAAACCATCCTAAAGTAGCCCTGGCTGTATGTTTAGGGTTATTGTCCTGCTGCAAACTCAGGTTCTACCCCAGTGTCTAGTCTTTTGCTGCCTTTAATGGGTATATTTTAATGACTGCCCTGTAATTAGCTCCATCCATTTTCTTATTAACTTTTACTACTTTCCCTGTAGCTGCTGAAGAAAAAAATTCACAAAGCAAGATGCTGTGACCACCATGTTTCACATTGGGAATGGGTGTGCTGAAGATTAACTGTGGTGTTGCATACTGGCTAGGTTTTATGTGGGATTCAACCGTGCTCTGTGAGATATGATGTCATAACCTTACCATTCTTTAAACTGTTGTAGACTACAGTCACGAAATAATCTCAAACCACTACATAGCCAAGGTGGCTTACATGTAGCACTAATGCCTGTTGATGCATTAAACATAGCAAGGACCATGCCACCACCCCATTGACGCTTTCTCATAGGGATCGCCTTATTTTTCTTAACTAAATGCCTAAATCACCACTTTATTTTTTTTAATTTAGCAAGTGCTTTACTAAACAACACAAATGTATATGTATTTTATATAGTATAAATAGTATAAATATATAGTATAAATGAAAACTCATTCAGGAAAGCAAGGGGTTTAACTTCTCCAAAGCTTTATGCTTGACCTGTTTGCTGTCTTCCTTACTCTTTATGTTCACCAATGTCTGCCGATAAACCTCTGAGGCCTTCACTGAACAGCTGTAGTTATACTGAGATTAAAATGCACACATTTGGACTCTATTCACTAATTAGGTGATGTCTGTAGGCAAGTGGTAGAATTATACTTTATATGAAGATGAAAGAATAAAGGGGCTGAATACAAAAGCAGGTTTTTCAGATTTATATGTGGAAAAAAAAGAACATTTAAAAAAACACTTTCCTTCCACTCTACAACTATGCACTACTTTGTGTTGCTTTACCAGGTTAAATAACGTGACTTTCATAGCTGTAATTTAATAAAGTATGAAATAGTTCAAGGTTTATTTTGGCAAGGGACTGCAATATGTGCATTTATGTTGAAGTAGCACCGTGTAGCGTTTAGCCACCATGGGCGCTATATCTGTAACGTCTAGGTGTAGTGCTCCTGAAGGCCACTGGCAACACTGCACAGTTGCAAAATTAAAAAGTCTCTCTCCGTGGTTTGGAATCTGATAGCAGACCACTTTGAGCCAGCAGACTAAGAAGTCATGTAGTTACTTGTAAAGACAAGGCAAGGCGAGTATATTTGTATAGCACATTTCAGTAACAAGACAATTCAAAGTGTTGACAAGGCCAGATTTCCTCTCTAGACTAAAACCTACATCAGAGAACCAAAAATATATCTGATCAGGTAAATATCTGTCATATCTGTTTTGTCCTGCCATAACCTAGAATTGGTCTGGTGACCTATGGCTGCACTTTGTCACATGACCCATTCAGCAACGGATCCGGAGTTACATAGGCGAGTTTACGAGAAGGACAGCCTACACAGAGCATCAATATGCTCCAAGTGTTGTATATTGACCAGAAAAGTAATTTAATATATCTCAAACGAAGCAAATACTTGGGTCAAAACTTACAATGTGTTGCATTAAAAACACAATGCGATACCTTTAGCATGACAGCATGCTACAATTTTTGATCTAAATAGGCCCCAGCCTTAGTTTGTGATTATTTCTGGTTTACAAATGATGAACTGGGTCCTATACTGTATATCATTTTGGTCAATATAATTTACAAAACAATAACAAAATAATGCAAGTGATAGAAACAGTTTCAATATTGCAGCATCCTGGCTGATGTTTAATTGAGAATTATGACCACAGGTAAAATTTGGAAATGTAGAAACTTTATGCGGAAAACGACCTTTCTGCTCTGAGCTCTGCCACCGTTTGTATAATGAAGAAAAATGAAGACCTTTTAGCTCAGTCCTGCTGCATTATTGAGTTGTCCGGCTATAAAACCGTACAGGCAAATTAAGCTATGTGACTGAAACAAAAACAATGGTCTGTTTATTATCAAGGTGGTTTAAGTCACTCTGTATAAATTCCTAAGGAGGTTAAAAACAAACAAACAAGAAAAAAGCTTATGCTCAACATATGCATCATATTTCCTGCAATGGCTCTGAAGATGCTCCATAACATCAAACATGTTTTCCAGCGAAGGAAGTAACTTTAAATAGGGCCTCCTGACAGCACCCTGTGCTGCATTCAGGCGACTGTAATGAAGCCAATCACTTTTAATTTAGCCTCCCTGCGTCAGCTCTGTGATGGTATAATTGGGTTACATAATTAACACTAGCAGGAAAACAAACCACAGCACTTCTATCAGTGTCTTGCAGAAGGATAAGGAGCTAAGAGCTGTTGCAAACACGGAGGAGGTGGGGGGGGGTGGATAAAGGGTGTCTGTGTTGACAGCTATGATGTGCTGGATCTTGTGAGGAGATAAGGTAAAGGTAGATCAGAGAAAATGAGAGGAGAGGGGAATAAAATTGCAGATGACATAAGATTAATGAAGAGAGCGGGGGGAATTTAGATGAAACAAGACTAACGAAAGAAAAGGGCAAGAAATGAGAGGACATATGAGAAGAGGAAATTACTGTTTTCAATGCTATTGGCTTTAAATGTTACCTATCAATTTAAATGTTTTTGCTTGAAAACTCACCAAGCGATTCCAATGGCAGTAATAAACCACGTTATCTTGATTATCAGCCCTCTTTTGCTTTTTCTCCAGTTTGAGATTTTTTTTTTTACGAATTGGATCTTAATGATCAACAGAACAGTGAAATAAAATCAAAGCTTTAATTTAGCCTTTTCTTGTCACAGGAACACGACACTCCAAATGAAGCAACACTGGAATGAGTGTACTCATTAGCGAAGAGGATGAGCAGATATTAATAATGAAAACACCATATGTAATCTGTAGTGGAGGACTGATACATGAAGAAGAAAGGGGTTGATGAAATGGAATGCAAGGCCTTCATTAAGTGCAGTGACAGCAACCTGCTTTCGATATGCAGGGAAGTTGCTGCTGCTCAGGGACCGCCTGTACTCTGAGGCTAGAGCGTGAACTCCAGGAGAAGACTGTGGAATTTTGCTTTGAAGCTCGGTGAGCTGCGGAGCCGCAGCGGCGACGGACAAACTTTCAGCAAAAACGCCTAGTGAGAGACAGAAAGGAATCCGGAGGAAGAGAGCAATCAGTCATCATTCTTACTCTGCAGCAGAAAGCAACCAATCAGAGGCCAATCAAAATCTCCACTCTCGGGACATCAAAAATAACTCGGAGTAATTCAGCAGCACAGGCTGCTGGGAATCAGTTCATGATCATTTCATCAGTGGGCCCTTTGCTGGGAAGGCAGAAAAGTTGGTTCGGAGTCATGACTGTACGTTTAAACATACAGAAAACTTAAAGCGACCCTATAAACTCACCTGCAAATTGTGGCATATCCTGCATGGCACATCCTTTTAAAAAGAGGCCAGAGGTATTTTAAACATTGTAAAAAGTAAAACAGGTTACATGTATGTAAATGTTAAATAGAACTTGTGCCATTTGGCCATATGTCTTATAGGTAAAACTTTTTATAGTTTTCATATGGTTCAGCTGTCACTGGTGTTTCCCCATTTATGAATGAGTTTGGTCAGTTCAACATTTTCTGGGATATTTTATTATGTCTGTCTGTTATCAATTTTATTCACTTAGATTAGCACTTTTGGTCTGATATTTGATGACTTCTTGCTTACTTTCTGATTTCACTTCTGTAAAAGCACTTTTTGTAACATTCGATTCGTATGAAAAGCTCTCATTAAATAAAGTCAGATTGGATGATTGAGATTGAGTTTGGGATTTTATTGAATTCACCAACATAATTCAGCACTTAACTGAAGTAATTTTTATTGAATAATAATGAATTGTGATTAATTTTATAGATTAATTAAATAGCAACCAAAGGGGCTATGGTACCTCTGGAGGAGCTACAGAGATCACAACTTTAGGTAGAAAACCCGTCCAAAAGGACAACTATTAGCTATGCACTCCATATATGTGGCCTTTATGGAAGAGTAGTGAGAAGAAGGCCACAGCTAAAAGAAGACTGTAATATATCCCGTCTGCAGTTTTACACAAGTCATGAATGACGACACATCAAACATGGGGAAGAAGGTGCTTTGATCAGATAAGAGCAAACTTTTTATCCAAAATGCAAAATGCTTTTTGTGGTATAAAACTAACACTGTGTATTGCCCAAGACATACCATCCCCACAGTGGAACATTGTGGTTGGAGCATAAAGCTGTGATAGTAGTGCTTTTGTCTACCTGAAGTAAGTTCATGGTAAGCTGGATGGCGCGTACGTACAGCTCTGACGTGGAAGAAAATCTTCCCTCTGGTAGGAGGCTGCGATCCATCAGGACCAAAACCTCACGCCACAAGAACAGTTTCTTCCCATCTGCTACCGGCCTTATGAACAAGGCCAAGAGCCGCCCGTGAAACTGGACACTGTCTCTCTCCCCCGTTCAGGACTTACAAGCTTCTGCATTTATTAACGCACAGTTTACTGAGTGTATATAGCTTCTGTATATATATCCTTTTTATTTTACTGTATTTTTATTTTTTTGTCTGCACCATCAACACCAAGTCAAATTCCTTGTAAGTGCAAACCTACTTGGAATTAAACTTGATTCTGATTCTGATTCTGTAATAAAATAATTCAGAGTTGATAGAAGGTTCATCATCCAGCAGGATAACAGTCTTACACCTAGGCTACAATCAGAGTTACAATGGAATGGTATGGTTCAAAGCAAATTCATGTTAGGATGGGCTAGGCCATGTTAGGATCTAAATGCAATTAAGAAAAATGCGGCACATCTTTAATCGCTAAACTTGAGCTATACTGCATAGAAGATTAGCAAGAAATTTCAAAGCAATGGCAGCTGTGAAATGTGGTTCTAGTTATGAAAAACTCAAACATCTACAGTATCTCAAAATTACATTTCATGATCTATTTTTCTTAAATTTAGTCATGAAAGCAGGGCAGGATATTTTTTTTTGTAAATATTTGAAGCAATACTGAAAATTGGGAACCATTTGCAGAGGTTCTGCTGAGCCTTTGGCTTTTTTCTTTGCACCTTGTTTACTTTATCTCTGTGCACTGTGGGCTGCTCTGGTCAGGAAATGCCAGTTTGGGGGAAAAGAAAACTTAATTTTCTTGCTGCTAAGCACCCTGAGGGCTACAAGTCTTCATTGAGTAGGAACAGAAAATTGGAAAAAGGAACTGACATAATATATTCTCACTTGCTTTTTTTTGGAATGTACCCTGCAAATAAATTAATCAAATTCTCACGCTATATATTTTAACGTCAGTCCACCGCGATAGCTGTGAACATTTTACCATATGAATTTTGGTAATCTAGACATTTTGGTTCTGTGTGTTTTATTCAACTGCACATCTTTTTCTGTTGCTCATGAATCTGGAGAGGACCACTTGCTTGCAAATTGAGTCTATTAAAGTGCTGTGTGCTGCTGTGTTTACACCTGTATAGGAAGCCGTTAGACTGATAATCTGCTCAGAAACAGCCACGACAGAGGAGAAGGTAGGTGTTTGGAAAGACAGAGAAACAACTATCTATTGAACCGATAAGAGAGGAGGCAAAAAATCTCGAGGACAGATTTAGATACCGCATGGGAGATTGGTCAGAAGGGATGAAAACAGTCAAGCGGAGGACATGATAACGATATAGGACACATGAAAGCCAATGACACTTGAAGAGTATTCAGCTTGAAAGTGCAAGTTTTGCAACTCTTTCTAGACAGTTTAATGATTACCAAAACAAAAATGCAATGCTTTACAATAATAACCATATCCCTTGAACTTTTTCACGTTTTGTCACATTGCAATTTTCTTGGGTTGTGTGATTTGATGGGGTAGGCCAACACAAGTACACTGCATAGTTGTAAAGTGGAAGAAGAAGTTTACAGTTTTCTATACCCTTTTTTAATGATATGTCCATTTGTATTCAAAATCCTTGAGTCAAAACAGTGTAGAGATACCTTTTGCTGCACTTACAGGATTTTGGCAAATGTCTCTAAAAGATTTGTATATCTAGAGACGTACATTTTTGCCCATTGAAAACTTGCTCAAACTGGGTAGAAAACATCTGCCGAACTCCATATTCAAGTTTTACTAAAGCTTTTCAGTTGGATTTTGAAATTTGACTGGGCAATGCTAATGTGAATATGCTTTGATCCAAGTCATTCCATTGTAGCTTTGGCTCTTTTTAGCCTCTAACAGTTTTTTTCCCAGGTCTATCTGGCTATGACCAACATCTCTTTCCCTGCTGAAAAAAAGAACCCAAACTATGTGACACTGCTGCCCCCAAGTTTCACCAAGGGGATGTTGTGTTCAGGGTATGCACACTGTTAGGTTTCAGCCATGTATAGCATTTTGGAAGTATGCCATTAAAATCTGTTTGGAACATCTCATGAAAACAATAGCATTCTCTTGAATCTCCTCCACAAAGACCGAATTTGTGAAATGCACAACAAATAGCTGTCAAGTCCATGGATTCTTCTACTTTGAGTGGTGGTTTTCTGCAGATAGATTGTCTGTTTAGGTGGACTTCCATGCCGTGGTAGGCTTGCAGTTGTATTTACGAAAGATTGCGAAAACTCTGTTTCATTTTCCTTCTGCTTCGTGATATATATATATATATATATATATATATATATATATATATATATATATATATATATAAACAACATTCCAGTGGCACACTGAGATTTGTAGCTGTAACGTGATAAAATGTGAAATGGACATTGGCAAAGAAAATGTGGCATGGACAGTGCTATGAAATGCTACCGAAATGCTGGAGCAGCTATGGACCTGTTGGCGCCGGTTTAACAAACCTAACAGACAGCTGTCTGCGGGGGTGCATGTTCCTTCCCGTGTGTGAGCTTTGTCAGCATGCCGTACATTCAGCCTTTCCCCAGCCTCATTATTGAAAGACAAGGGAAGAGGGTTAGTTACAGATGCGTTGGCTGCTGTTGTCTCGGCCTCTGTGTTATGAACTGGAGCCGCATGTCATTAAGTTAGCCCTAAAGGGACACAGAGAAAGAGAAACAACTTTTATATACCCATTAGCTTCGCGTTGTAGCCTGTGCCGAGTGTCAGCTGGTCAGAACACATCTAGCAGGTGTGTAGGTGTCTGTGAGTACTTGTGTTTCTCTGCCCTGCAGGCTCAAAAAATATTCGCTTAGCATAATTCATCTTGATGAGGATCCCAGTGGGACTCTGACAGTTTTAGAGTGCAGGTATTTTCTCGTGACAGTGCACAGTGATAGATCATTCACTCAAAAAAATAAACTAGCCTTTAACCTCGGAATTGGCAACAGACCATAGAGGGAAAAAGTAATTATGAGCTTCACATTCTTTGTTCATGATCTGCATTTGTATCTCAGGTTCAGTTAAATGACACCCTGTAATGTTTTATGTGCCAATTGCTCGCCTGAAATTACATTTACCTAATTCTAATGTCTTGTGAGAAGCGTATTTTGAAATCATGTCCAAATCTTAAAAGCCACATCTGACATAAAATGAATAACAAGTCACAAAGACATGTAATGAGCCAAAAGAAAAAAAAATAAGAACAGAGGGTTGAATTTTATGCATGCTGTAGATGAAGAGCATTTGATTGCATTATTAACAATCTCAATGTGTGTTGGAATAAAGGAGGAGTCATGCAGGGATAATCACCATTTCTGTCTTCACTCCTCCTCTATGATCCTTACAATCCCTAATCTCCCAGAGATGTGAATACAGTTTCTGCAGAAGTTTAAAAAAAATGTTTGATGGAATTAATTCCTTCATGGTTCATGTGAAATGTCAAGAATCACCACCAGAAAATAAGTGTAAAGTCAATGTTAACGAGGGCACTTTTATTAGAGAGCTAATGATAGTTTTTTTTCTTTCAGTAGACTCCTAATAGGGGTGGCTCTGACAGCTACATGAATAACATTCATAACTTTAGAAGCATGGATTTTGTGTTTTTTTGTTAGGAAACACAAAAAACAAGATTATTGTCCAAATCCTTTGACTGTGATTAAAAAACAAAAACCTATTTTTTATTTAATTTCACTCTAAACACCTGGAATCTGTTGGTGACCTGCCTAGTGAGTCTGATTTGTTCGAGATATTTCCCTGAAGACTTTCCAGGGCAAAAACCTTATCATTCCCACACGGGAATCCCAAGTAGGTAAAATTAACAATCTATGATTTCTTCAGGGGTGCTTACAGTGCCATGCTCAGGTTGCTTAAATTGAAAGTTCTGTATGTTTGGCTCTTTGTGGAATTGGTCTTCTGTCTTCTCCAACCCCCAGTCAGTCGAGGCAGATGACCGTTCACACTGAACCTGTATCTGCTGGAGGTTTTCCTCCCTGTTAAAGGTGAGTTTTCCTCTCCCCCGGCGCTTCATGCATGCTCAGTATGAGTTATTGCTGCAAAGCCATCAACAATGCAGACGACTGTCCGCTGTGGTTCTACACTCTTTCATGAGGAGTGAATGCTGCTTGTCAAGATTTGATGCAATCTGCTGGGTTTCCTTAGATAGGAAACTTTTTGACCAATCTGTCTGTATGATTTGATTGAGTTTGACTTTGTAAAGTGCCTTGAGATGACATCTGTTGTGAGTTGGCGCTATATGAATAACATTTAATTGAAAAAAAATCAATGAATAGCTTGGGATAAACATCATTACTTCCAAATTGTGCTTATAGGTTTAATACTGAGCGTCAACGGGGAGTTGTGAGTTATTCAGGCTGCTGTTCCAATGCAAAATATATTAGCCATGCTGCCAAAGAAACACTCTGACAATATTGTATTTAGTGATGACTATGGATGAGTTGGACAAGAAGGAAAAAATTGAGCAGAGGCCAAAACATATTATAATTTTGTTATATCTTCAGAGCAATTCATAAAGTGATTTTGTTTGTGGCTGCTTCTTCACACAGAGCACTTTTTCAAATTAAAATTTTTTCACAACATGGCACCATTGCATCATCTCACATGCATGAGCTGCTGTAAGCTCATGAAAATCCTTATGGTGTTTCCTCCTCCAGCGTAATGGGTGGATTAGAACTTCACCTGCCAGATATCTCAAGAGAATTTGGGCATCACAACATTTTTTTAAATTTTATAACTTCACTTCAGGCCCACAACATTCTCTGCAGTTCTTAGTTTGAACACTAAGCCGGTGCAGAGAAAAAGCACCTGTAATGAATGATTGCTGGCACAAAAAGATCGCTAGACAACTCTGACTACAAAGTTCAACCTTAAGTCCTACTTTTAGGTAGGTGTCTGTGGAATTTTGCAATCAATAATTCTTTTGTGTTTATATTCAACTATGCATAGACTTGTAAAAATAATTCTTCAGTTGCATTCAGATTATAGCCTGCTGATCTCGCTGTTTGACGGGCTATGCACCACAAGCAGAAAGTCCCAAAAATAAGGATGTGAGTGATTGCTTTCACACTGAAGTAAGGTTTACTAAATCTGCTGTATTTCAGCAAAGTTTGAATTTAGGCTGCTCTTAATGTGAAGAGGATCTCATGTGGGTTAAGCATTTGGACATCAACCGAATTTGTGTACGAAATTATTAGATCAAAGAAGAGGGAAAAAAAACAGCATGAAATTTAAAATATTTTGGAAATGTAATTTTACATAAAATGTTAAACCATAAAGTCATCAAACACGACAATCCAAACAAAGCTTTTTTTTCCCTTTTTTTTTAACTATGCATGAAATAAGTAAATGTGTGATTAACCGCAACATGTAAGGTCAAATCATATGTTTGCATTTTGCACCCACACAAGCAATCGTGGGTGGATTGTGGAGTAATGTGTTAGAAACTTGTGTGGGTGCCGTGAGATTAGACACAACATGGTGAAGTAGTTCTCCTTTTTTGGAATTAAAAAATAAGGACTGACCTCAAAGGTTTAGTTTCAACAGATTGGTCTTGTAGTTCTGTGATATCTGAGAGTCACACTCTTCCTCACGCTTTGGCTCTCCCCCTGTCATGCCTTGAAAACTCTGAAAAAGTAGATACACGAGAGCTGAGGCTTATCTTGGCTATGAATTTTCACTTCAGTGCATACATCATTATGATATAGGTATTTTCAGGGCTGTAAGATTAAAGGTATGCACCGGTAGACACACTTTGGCTCCATATTACACATAGCACGGATAAATTGTCCTGGCGTGCAAGACTGTGGACACAAGACTCACACAAGTTCACATTGAGATGAACATTCTGTGTACTTTCGATAGGATGAGCACTTATTACTGTGCTCAATCTCTAGCGGGCATTCTGCTTTGAATGAGGTGGCCTCTTAATAGCCAAAGATGAGTTGTATATATCAAACATTTTAGATGTTTGAAAAAATTCTCGGAAAAAAAAGCCCAGCCTTATCAATGCCATGTTGTGAAGGTATTGAACAGAAATCCCAATGTAGGCTGGAAACATTACGATAATTTTTTTTTTTTTTTTTACAAATTCTTCTTTGATAAATATCTTAAGCTCAGTCAGATTGAATCAGGAGCATCCCTAAACCTCCCTTTTAAGTCTTGCTACAGGTTCTGAATTGGATTTAGAGCTGGAATTTGACTGGATTAATGTAAAACATAATTGTGCTTTAATCTAAACTATTTGGCAGGACATGTCTTGGTGTTGTGGTGCAGAAAATTACGGTTTGCTTTAGTCTCAATCTTTAACAGCTGTTAACAGTTTTTTTTTAGCACTGGCCTGTAGTTAGATCATGTAGTGTGTCATGTGTAAATTCAATTTTAGTCTAATCTTACCAGAGTGCCTTGGTAGGCTACTCCTTCATATATGCCAGACTTGTGGTTTCCAAAAGAATTGATCTGTTGATAGAACTGATGATGGTTTGAACAACGCTCTATTAAATGTCCATAGTTTGGGATTTTGTTTTATGAACTAAAAACAGGCCTTATACACAACTTTAACCCTGACCTGTCTGTTGTATGTCTTACGGCATTAACAACACAATACCTTTTGAGAAATTGGTATGATTGGATGTTAAAAGACAAAAAATGCCATACTTTCATTTGATTTGATTTTCATTCATCTTGGATGTTTGAAAGCGAACAAAAAAACCTGGACAATTCCGGCAGTTGCAACAGCTGCTCATTTGGGGCTGTGTCACAATAAGATACGCATTGGTTCAAAAGGATTTAATCTAGATCTATGAGAGTAAAAGGGGTTAAATGTCAATGTATTCCAGAGTTTCTCTTTTTTTTATTTGTGAAACAGTTTAAAAGTCAAGTGTCCATTTCCTTCCATTTCACTGCAGAACACAACTTTTTGCTATATTTTATCAGTCCATCATCAACATCCAAATACAACTCTTGTAGCTGTAATATGACAAAATGGAAAAAGGCCAAAAAATGGCCAAAGATTATGAATATTTTTACAAGATGGATTAAGTAACACCAGGTTTTATGACACTATGTATGCCAAGGTTTTGTGTGGATTGTGAAGCATGAAGGCTGAAAAGATAGAAAAAACAACAACTTTGGAATACATCATGACATATAAAATAATAAGCTTATTATTAATGTATCACTACACCTGTGCATTTTTTCCTAAAGGTTCCACCTGTTGTGGTATGAGAAAGCTGTGGTCAATTCTTCTATGATGCAATTCCAACAATCTTTGAGCTAAATTCAGAACTAAAATAAGAAACATGACTCCACCTACATACTTTTTTGTAAGAACTGAGGTTCGGGTAGAATGTTAGATTTTTCCCTTGACTTTAAATACTCTTTGAATTATTTCATAAGATGGATGTGGATATGATGTATGAAAGCCTCAGTGAAAGTCAAACAAAATGCACTGATGTCTTTTTTTTTCATTTTCCAAAGACATAGATTGGTTACAACATGGAATTTTTGATGTTTTGATCTTGTATACTGAAAATGACTCTCCTTTGAAGGATGTCAGATTTCAGCCTAACACTGTTCGGAACGTTTTAAGAATCCTGACCCCCCCCCTGCTTCTAATCCTAGTTCGTTCCTCAAGAGCTCTGGTGTATGGAAAAAAGGGAAGCATGACAGTCAAACAAAAACATTTCAGTGTCTTTGAGTTCAGATTTGTCTGGGTTCTGTAATGTAGATATTTCCAATGATCACTGTAGACTGAAGTATTAAGTTATTTTTTTTTACAACATCTACGCTGCAATAAAGATAACTTTGCTTCAGCAACCAACACTTGAAACATCTGATCAAAGGAAGGAATACAACTAGAGTCGTCACTTACTTTGGAAATCGGGATATGGTGCTCCAGTGTGTTTTGTGGGGTTTAAACATTGTTAATTTTAACTTCCTCATCGTGTGACAGGCATCTGTGTGATGATCAGTTAAAAAAAAACAACCCAAATAATCTAGAGCTATCACGTGTGGAAAAAAAAAATTTGTTCAGATGAAAAATATGAAACCTAAAAAATGGTTTCAACAGTCATTTGTTTAGAGATTATAGTTGTACAGATGTTTTACGGGGTCATCCATCTTTAAAGTCTAGGTGATGGAGCGTGTTTTACAGTCTGCTCGTCTACTGCACTATGGTGTGAGAGCTTGTGCAGGCCATTCGGTGACATTTGAATTACTCCTTATTCACACTGACTTCATGTAAGGCCCCGCAGTAACAAGTCAATTTGTCCACAGTGGCACTGCCATACAAAATTTATGAATGGTTCACATCACTCAGACACCAGAGAGGAGTATGATTCATTTTCTGAATACACACATAGCTCATGTGTACTTTCAGGGATTCTACTGGTGGCATAAACTGTACCCCATAATCTAAAATTTTAATAAAATATGCCACAAACAAACCAAAAAGAAAAAAGTGTGCATGGATATTGATTTATTGTGATCTAGTGGAACAGTTAAATTCACATCTATATAAGAGTAGTGTGTCATATTGTTTAAGGTTTTGACTCTAGTGCAGGGAATGATTATGGACACAGTGAGATCGTTTAACAGTTTTATTGAACACAAAAAGCTGGAGGGCACGCTGGGTTCTGGCCAAGATTCAGTAGAAACACATGGGAAAAGAGGTTAGAGATTACTGCCTTGCCTTTATAGGGATGGCTGTTAGATGAAAGAAGGAATGAGGTGAGTCCTTACTGACGTAAAGGGGAAGGAGAGCAGACCCACATGGACTTAGTTTGGTATGTGGTGGAAAACCAATGGTTGGATGGTGCTGTTTCTTTCTTACTTCCTTTCTGAATTGAACTTGCAGCGGACTGGATGGCATTGGAGGGTAGACAGGGAGGTGAGCTCAAGGTAAATTGCACAGCTTAGAGCTTTGCTGCATAAAACCTTTACACCATTGGCCAGTCTTGTTACTTGTCATTGTTTGGAGAGTAGCATGTTCACACGCAGCATGCACATCTACAAGCAAGAGATTACAGTACTTTTGTATAGGCAGTCTCCATAGCAAAATCTGTGAATACAGATTGATGTATTAATAGTCTGAGAACTAACAGCCTTCCTTCCAGATGACAAAGTGGTGGGTGTGCAGATTGCTGTGGTCCATATTTAACTTAAAATCTGAAGCAGTAATTTATACTGTGTAAACTTCAATCTCTCATCTTGCAATACAACAGTTGGTTACAATGGAGACTGAATGCACTCTAATACACAGACATTACTGAACAGTCAGACAAATTTATATGGCTAGTTGGGCATACAAAAGTGCGAAACGTGCGGTTTTATCTCATATAATCTCAAGGAAGACACTGCATTTTGAGATTTTTCTAACAAATGAAATGTAATTTCATTACTAATTTCTTCTGTGTTACCTTTCTCTGTCACTCTCAAAGGTTTCAGATTATTGAATAACCATAAATGGATAAACAGAGGAAATACAAAAAGCCGCTTTATACAATGTGATAAAATGTATTAAAGGGTAGAAACTGTCCAAATCATCCAGGCCCATTGAAATCAAGCAATTGCCCCTTAACGTAAAAACTGCTTGTGCCAACTTTGGCATCAACATCAACTAGGGTCTGTGAAAACTGATGAATAATCTGGATCACTAGAGCTCGGAGATTACCCCACAAGAATAAACTCTACTTGAACATAAATCTGTCTCCTGTCGATTGCCTGCTGCTGGATTTTTAAGTCTAGACGGTCCATCCCAAGTTCCTTTTTGCAACTTTTTTTCCCCCTCCAGCAATAGCCTTGTGAAATTATTTCATAAACAAATTACCAAATGTTTTAATTTTTCCTGTCTTCTCATTTTCTGACTCTTCCGCTTGCATTCGTAATTTTCAATGACATTCGCACCTGCGCATCTAAGGTGCCATGCTGCAACTTTGATTGACAGGTAACATGAATTAATCTGATTTGATGAAGAATGCCCCAAAAATTAGGAGGCTTGTGCATAATGAATTGTGCAAAAATTATACCCAAAATAGAATGGGAATGCTGAAATAATGAATGTCAGACACATTTTAAGAGAACACATGCAAAATCTATTTTGTATTTCAGAATTTATTACTGTGTCTACACTTTTTCTCTATAACTTTGATAGGGTTTGATACTGACTTTGATATTGACAAGCCACTGGTGTACCCACTTTGGTGAAATCTTGTCCCACTCTTCCATGGAGAATCACTTTAATTCAGCCACAATGTAGGATTTTAGAGCATGAAGAATCTGTTTAAGATCACACCAAACAGATTATTTTGATTTAAGTCCAAATGTTGTTTAGGTCTCTACAAAATCTTTATTTAGTACTTTTTAAACCAATCAGAGACAGACTTGCTTGTGTCTTGGATTATTGTCAGGGAAAATCTGTAGCAAAATGGAAAACTGTTTTCTGGGTTCTTTTTTTAAGTCTGAATAGCCTGCATGTTTACTTAATTACTTACTCTAGAATAGTTGTAGGAGTGATTGAGAGCTGAACAGTTGTCCTGTGCCATCATTCATTGAGAGATCAGCATTTAAATACTTACCAACAGAATCAACATTTAGCTTTTCTCAAACCCCTGATGTGTTTTTTTAAACAATCTCTTCACCTGGAATGTTAATTATATGCATCATGTGGCAACAGTGACCTGCATGACTCAAAGAGTGTCAAATCTAAATTAACTTCAGTGACATAGATAAAACCGATCTTACAAAAGGCTCCAGTTCAATCTGGACTCTACGGCTTTTTCCTGACTAATTACAGAGAGAACAAGGCCCAATGTGCCGCCATAATCTCGGTCTGTAATGACCGGATCTATTTAGTGATTTGAGACCCATCAAACAGACACGGCTCTGAGCACAAGGAGTCTACTTCATCAATGTAGCATTAACTGTTCCCTCTGAAGATAGGAGAGTGTGAGACCGATACGGATGGAGGGCAAAGGAGTCACAGTATCCCTGTGTGTTTGTCAAGATGGAAATTGACTTCGGACTTTAATAAAAGCCGTTTTGATGGAATAAAGAGCACAAACACATGACGGTTTGTCAAGTGCTTCCCCAGAGTAAATAAAACACTCAATGGTAATGTCAAAAATCTTCTGTCTTTTTCCATGATGTCAGACAGACTATAATGAGCTCTCTCATCTCCACCCACTCCCCTGAATGTTAATTTGCAACCCATGATCAACTGTAAAGAGAAAGTAACAGAAAATCCTACTAGTACTTTGGGGCCATAGACTTGGATATACCGTGTAAGACAATGTTGATGGCTGCACTGCTGTATAGAAGCTCCAGAAAATCTCGCTGGGTGTCTCCATGACAACGTAGAATGGATCAAAATACTCATCTGGGAACTTCCGTCTTTGAACAGCGCTGTCTAAGGTAAAAAAAATAAAATAAAAAATGCAGCAGATCAGTCACATTCTTTGTTTCAGCTAAACAAGACAAAAATATACCAATGTCAGCAGACTGCATATTCAGCCCATCAGCAGTTTTTAACTCTTTCACATGGCAAGTTTTTTTGTATAGCACATTTCAGTAACGAGGCAATTCAAAGTGCGGTACATGAACAGAACATGAGAAAAGAATACAAACAGAGGAAAGCACATTGCAGTGGAATAATAGAAGCAGGTCAAGATATACAGTAAGATAAGGTGGACTACAAACTTCAACATTTACATTCAACACATGGATGCTATGTTAAGTTTACAGGAAGATTGTCAAAAATCCACTCCACAACTCGACAGCCAGTGGCCTACGTGTTAAAAAGTCAATTTCAAAAGCTTGGGTCAAGAATAAAAATAAAAAGTGCGTTTGCCAAAATGTAGAAATGGCTCCTAGTAAGAGCCAAAGAAAAATCCACAAATAAAAGCCTCTGTGAGTCTTTGTGTCGTCTGGATGCTTTTGGTAATAAAGTGACTTTGGCATTATTCATTCTTTTGCCCTGTTTTTCAACAACGTCACTATCACTTTATTTTAGATCTATAATTATATATATATATATATATATATATATATATATATATATATATATATATATATATATATATATATATATATGTATATATATATTCTAGTTACATATGTATATATTTATATTATTTTGTGTGGAATGTTGTATATATATATAAAAATGTTTGTATATCTGTATATCTGGAGCGTGTAACAAAAGTAATTTCCCTCTGGGATTATTAAAGTATCTCTGATTCTGATTCTCCATTCCTGTGAATCTGATATGCAAACTGAAGTGGGCCAAGCAGCTCCCAAATATTTGTGTTCAGAATTAATTTTTTTATACAGTGGAGTATTCCAAAAAAAGTAAAAAACAAGGCAACTGGACTTGTTATCCGTAGTAGAAGACGTTTCGCTTCCTCTCCAGGAAGCTTTCTCAATTCAAAAAGTCTGGAGTAATGTGGAGTAACCAGCTTTATACCAATGCCAAACAAAGGCCTTGTAATGGCTTAGATAACATGCAAATTCAACCGAAACAGGTCCAACCCTTAGTAATGGGCGGTCGTTAAAGCCATTAAGCCAGCAGATTGGACCGAAACTGGTCCACTCCTCTGTAACGAGGAGTCGTTAGGGTTGTTATTGGCTTGGCTTAAAGGAACAATGTTTTGATCACCCGAATGAGGGTGAGAGTTAAGGTGGAGATTGGCAGGAATTAATCCTATTGCTCTATTGTAAATTTTTGAGAGTTGGAATCTAAGGCCTCCTCCTCTGTTTAAGGTTGGTTTTTCTCTCTTAACGTAGATGACTTCCTTCACACCCCTTTCAAACCATCTGTCTTCTTTGTCCAAAATGTGAACATTTTGGTCCTCAAAAGAGTGTCCTTTGTCCTTTATGTGTAGGTGGACAGCAGAGTCTTGTCCTGAGGAGGTAGCTCTCCTGTGTTGAGCCATGCGTCTGTGGAGAGGTTGTTTGGTTTCTCCAATATAAAGATCAGAACATTCCTCACTGCACTGAACTGCAGACACCACTCCGCTCATCTTAGGTTTGGGGGTTTTGTCCTTGGGATGCACCAGCCTCTGTCTGAGGGCCCTGTTTGGTTTGAAATGTACTGGGATTTTGTGTTTGGAGAAAATCCTCTTGAGTTTTTCAGAGACTCCAGCAACATATGGGATGACGATGTTTTTGCGTTTATTCTTCTCACCATTATGTTCTGCAGCGGGTCTTTTGGATTTTCTTGCTGATTTGACAAAAGCCCAGTTAGGGTACCCACAGGTTTGGAGGGCATCTTTGATGTGTTTCTGTTCCTTGTGCTTCCCTTCTGTTTTAGTTGGGACATGCTCGGCCCGGTGTTGTAAGGTTCTGATGACCGAAAGTTTGTGCTCCAGTGGGTGGTGTGAGTCAAAAAGAAGATATTGGTCTGTGTGTGTGGGTTTCCTATATACTTCAATGTTGAGGTTTCCATCTCCTTCCATGTTCACCAGACAGTCGAGAAAAGGTAGCTTGTTGTCATTGGCATCCTCTCGAGTAAACTTGATGTGTCTTGTGAAGGCTTCCACCTCTTTTAACTGGATTTTGACAAAGGTGTCGTCCACATATCTAAACCAGTGGCTTGGTGGTGTTCCTCTGAAGGTTCCCAAAGCTCTCTTTTCCATTTCTTCCATGTAAAGATTGGCTACAATTGGTGACACTGGAGATCCCATGGCACAACCATGCTTCTGTCTGTAAAAATGATCGCTGAACTTGAAATAAGTTGTAGAAAGACAAAGGTCCAGTAGGGTACAGATCTGGTCCAGAGTGAAATTTGTTCTGGGTGGCAATCTAAATACCTGGAAATCATGACAATTCGTAAAGCAGTTTACAGCATATCATTAAAGTTAATCATCAAATCCTTTAAAAATTGGAATAAAAAATATCTATATCCACAAGTAAAGATGCTGGATATAACTTTTTATTTCTTAATCCTTGTTGAACTGCACTAAAAGAAAAATTCCTGTGGAATCAAATGTTTAAGATTTAACAAACCATCCAGAACTAATCTCATTTAGAACGTTTGCCTCTGACTCTGTACATATCTAATGTATACAGACCATTTGACTCACAAAATGCAGCTGCTCATCTGAAAGCGCAAACTGCATGATGCTCCATTTATTATTAATCCACGAGGAGAGAGGAAAAATAGGAAGATCAGAGCAAAAAAAGGAGTTTTGAAACTTTTAAAAGATAAGGCAAAGTGCTGACTTGTGAACAGTGAAATCGAGATGAGCTAAGATTTGAATACAGACAGGTGGAGGGGGTGTTATGTAGAGGAGTGTGCCAGAGTCCTTTGTGAGCATTAAGCTGAAACTGTGGTACAAGGTTTAATTAGCTCGAGAGCCAAGCAAGTGGTTCAAATTATGATGAGACTCTCAGAGAATGATAATCAAAAATAGACATGCCAGTGTGAATAAATGTTCACAGTGACTTTCCCTAATGCAGCTGGATGAACACAGAAAATGGCTGAATAACATCTCAAAAAGTCCGGAGATTCACTGGAACAGGACCTATTTCCTATTTAGAAACCAAAAATTACGAAGATAAAAGAGGGCAAATTTAACCCAATCTTGCTGCATCATTTCTTAGAATTTTATCTAATCATTATGAAGGCTTGTCAAGAAATCTAACAAATGGGTGGCCAATTGGTCTAGATTCCTGCAAAGAGACATATAAACCTAGTCATACTTCTCTAGCTCATGAAGACCTCTGTAACAAATAAAAGTTTGTTACCTGACGGTAAAATAAATAACTCAGCAGTTTTTTGAGTGTAGAAACTATCTTCCAAGATCCTTGTGAAAGTGCTTTAACCTCCATTGGTGGTAAAACTATCAGTTGGGTTGGAGCAGAAATATTATTATTTAAATGTTCCCATTTCAAACTATGCAATGACCTGATCAGACTTTTCTAAGCCTCTACCACATGATGAACCAGAACTTGTAAATTATGCCATGCAAAAATGTTAATGCAAGTGTGTTGTTTATAACCTTACACCAAAAAGTGAGTTCATTAACTAGCATAAGTTTCAGGATTTTTGCAGACGTCTGCCCCCTCTAGTGACAAGTTGAAATGACACCAGTGTTGTGCACGTGCATGGGAGAAGAGGAAAATAATCTGCTGCTGTGACTACGGAGGTCTTTTGTTTAGAAGCGTGATGTCTTCTCAGATAAGGAAGTTATAAATATTGAAGTTAGCTTGTGTTCTCTCGTTAGTGCATCGATTATGGCAAAGACTCAACAAAGTAGTAGGGTGAATAAGAGGGTGCAGCCTGTCCCATCCACGTCAACACATTCTCACTCCCTACTCATCATATATAGAAGCTTGGTCAGGTTCTCTCAGAGTCACATGTTGATGCACGGGGTACCCCCCTCTTGTCATCCTTTTGACGTGCAGGGTGCTCTCATTGAATATTATAGCAACCCAGCCTACATTAAACATTTTAGCAAAACAACTGTATTTATATTCATTTTGATGACATTTCTAGCAAGACGCATGTATATTATCTTCATAATCTTCATTGTGGGAAGTTAGACAATCTTTCATGCATTTATTTTGCCGAAGATTTTAATGGGTTCTCAGAAAGACGGGAGGAAGTGACATTTCCTGCAAATTATGCAAACTTTTCACTAGTGATGTCATCAAAATGCATATAACTGCAGATGTTTTGCTTAAATGTTGGTTGTTATTTACCACAATATCAGCGCAACTTGGTGACGTAGGAAACGTCACTTCCTCCCACCTTTCTGACATCCCATCAAACTAATCCAGCCTGTAGAGGCAATTGTGGTAAATAGAGAATAACTAATTTTACACGTCGGGCAATTGTAAGAGCATGTATGGGAAAACAAATAAATAATAATTAACTTCAAACCTTGCACTATGCACCTTTAATAATCCTATTTTCTAGACTAGAGGACACTACATGCAGGTGGGAAACTGGAAAAAGGTAGCCTCAACATCCGACAATGAAAACTTACATTACATTAAGCCATTTGGATATCAGCAAATTATGAAGTTTCAGTTCCACTCTGTCTCCTATTTTTTTGTGCAAACATGTAAAATATACTCCAAAAGTTTCTCCCCTTTTCTTTGTAAAAAAGCCAGGTCCATATCTCCCATTGTGCAGGCGAGCGGACTGATTGGATTTCTCTGTTACAGGGACCTGTCAATGGAAATAACTTCAGAGTGAACAGAAATATGAAAAGGTGCTCCTAAGAGAGCCCATGCTCGGTGGATAAGTGGGAAAAGGGCACCCTGTCACAAAGAGAGGAAGAATGAAGACTGAAAAGTAATGAATCTTACAGTACATGGCAGCTGATTTTTTTTTCCCTCAACAGAGGACAAGGTCAGAAGTCATGTTGAAGGAGATGATGTTCATTACTGAGCTGTGAAAGACTCACCGTAGTTCAATTTTCTTGACATATTTCAAGAAAAATATTGCAGGTAAATAAGTCACAGTAATAGAATTATAAATAGATTTAGATTGAATATTTCTAAATTATACATATGCTTTTAAAGACACCTCTATTGTAAAATAAAAAAGGCATTAAATGAAAATATATTTGCTTTTCACAAGAGAACATATTCATGTGTGTGAAATTTTATTGTACATTCCCAGAGTGGTCCCTAAAACAAGTTGACAGAGAGAAACCAGTTGCATGTTAGATAAAGATAGTTGATTCATTTCCATAAGTTTACTAGTTAGGATAAGGATCCATCCTGCTCATGAAATGAGGCACTTGAGGTTCAAGAGAACAATATTAGATGAGACTCTGGTTTTGGTTTACTTATTTCGGAAAAACAAATTTTCATTCTTCTTTGTTCGCATAATCTTTTTTTTTAAGAATATATGGTTAGTGTATAATAAATTTGACTTGTTGTTATGCTTAAAATCTTATGCTTGTGCAATTTTAAGCTGGTCCAAATGCACGAGAAGTATAGGAAATGCTTTCTTTTGTATTCTCAATTTTATCAAATGAAATAACATGTATATCAAATTGTGCTTTAAGAATTCTCTCCTCAGTATCCTGTTTTGGTTTGATCACTCCACATATTTAAAATTTTGAAATAAAGAACATGAAACTTAATCATACAGATATGCTTCAAAATATTAGCAGCTAATGGTTGACTTAGTTCTTCTATTCTTCGGGTGCTTAGTATCTTTTCTGTCGCCCTGTCATTGTTTTTTGTTCTACTTGTACCCAGAATACTGCCAGACAATTTAAAACAGGCAGGTGCTTTTTCAGTGCTTTGGTGATGAGTGGTATCAGCCATCTTAAAGAGCAACGTGAGCAGACGATGTCAGGACAACAAAGCAAAGTGGGAAGTATTCCCTTTCTAACTCCAACCAAGCAAAGACACGTCAGGGTTTCAAGGTAAAATCCCGATTTATATTCTGGACTCATAATAATCCCTTGCAATTACTGTACTAGTCAAATACACATGCTGACAACTAGATAGCCCTTTGTGAGACAGACTTGACTTTATCAAGAAATTTATTGGTGTTTTTATATGTTGACATTTTGAAATACAAGATTTTATCCTACCAATAAAAAAGAGTTATATTTACTTTTATTCCATATTTCCTTTTGGTTGATTTTGGCTGTATTTGCTTTGATAAGATAATAAATACCTTTATTGTTCCACAATCTGGAAATTCAGGTGTGATGGTGGCAAAAAGGCATAGACAGTTACACACTAGATTAGTAATAAATAAGCTAATTTAAAGTTAAAGGAACAATAAGTAATAATGACTTACACAATGCCTTTCACAGAGACCCGTCATTTAGGGTCCTGCAGATGTGATACTCCACTGAATTTTTACTTATACAATGCGACATGACCTCTTAGACAGCAGACGCTTTGAAAAAAAATCCGATACGTACCCAAATTAGAAGTGGCACAAATCGGATTTTTTGGGGGGGTATTAAAAAACATTGGAATTGAACCGTTCACACTGCCATGAAACAGACAGATATGGTTAACATATGGGCAAAAAGATCGGATTTGGGTCACATTACGTAGCCTAAGAAAGTGTTGATGGAGAGGACGATTGTTTAAAAGGAATGTAACGCCCATCCAAGGTGACAAATGAGCATGATTTAAGTACAGTAAATATTTTACTTAAGTGCTAAAGTAAAAAGAGAATTGCCTTATAAGAAAGGCAAAAAGAAAATATTGTACAATAATTGAATGTCATATTTAGATAAAAATGCAATGTTCAAGTTAAATAGAGGAAAGACAGCAGCTGATTTACAGAATGATGTGAGAAAACGAATATGTATGATGGTGCAAGCAAACACCTCAGAGGAGCTAAAGTGTGTGCAAATGGTATTTAGCATCTGAGAGACAGTGTAAATGATTCCTGACCAGATCAGGAACCTGTGCAACCATTAGCATGTTTGTAATGGTGTGTCATGCTGGGGTTTGTGTTGTGATACATGTGTTGTGATAAGCCTACATATTTGAAACTCATACACATCTAGAAGGTGGACCATCAGCCAATCAGTTTACCAACACAACAGACCATTTTTGTCACCACTTATGTTGGAGAGTGCAGCCTTGTGATTACCAGGCTGCTGGTAAAACCAAGAAAGCTGTTTATAATAAATTTTGAATAATGTTCTGTTTCATAGAATTGATCTCAGTCAGCAGACATTTGAATGTAATAAAATAAATAAGAGTGGGATTAGTAATGTTCAGGAGAAATACATTATTGTAGAATCATTTATCCAAAGGTTTTTACTTGTAGGAAGGCGATTACTGACCCAAGGAATATACCGTAGATCCCAGGATGAAGTACGACAACATGTGGGTGGTAGAAAATGATCGGTCTTCGATTGTTCATCTGTGTCAACAGATCTGTGGCTTTTGTTGTTGCACAGAGAAGACTCCCAGTGGAATATTGGTAAGTAAAATAGGCAGGTAGAAACAGCAGCAAGCTTTTGTGGAGGTGTGCAAGCCTCCCATGTGAGCTTTGCATTGGTGGATTGAACCAAGCGGATCAAAAGGACACTCAGAGGTACAAGATAACCTATGGGTAGCTAATTTGCTATCATGACAGACAATTTGGTAATGCATGGGAGTCCAGCTGATCCCTTTATGGTGTGGCTTGAGGAGTTGATGGCTTGCAGGTGGTAAGAGAGGACAGCAGGAATGCCCCAACCCTCTTCAGGGGTGTTGGACTCCAGTTCTCAAGGGCCAATGTCCTACAATGTTTATACGTGTCTCTGCTTTTACACAATTGAGTCAAATAATCAGATCATTAGCAGGATTCTGGGGAACATGACTGCATAATGAGGAGGAAATTCAGCTGTTTAATTCAGGTGTGTTGGACCAGGGACACATCTAAAAGTTGCAGGACACCGGCTCTCGGGGACTAGAGCTTGACACCAATGCTCTAGGACAGAGGTCACGGATTAGCGGACCAGGGTCCGGATCCGGACCCACCTGCTGGCTAATCCAGACCCAACCTGATTTAAAACATTTATATATTACTGCATGTTGTCCAACGACAGTGTCTAACTCAGGGGTTAAAGTTCTCCGTCGCTGCGATGGATTTCCATCATTTGGAAATTGAGCGCAAAAAGTCCCGTCTAGACTTTTTATTCAAGGTTATAATCTGAAGCTGCTCTCAACCAATCAAACCTGGCAGAGCCGGGACATTAGCCAATCAGAAAAAGAGCAGGGCGGGTCTTTCCAAAGCGGACATTGCCAGTCTGAGGTCTATCGGTGTTCATCATTTTGGGAGAGCATTTTAAACTGGCCACAGATGGTATGAATTAAAGTAGCGGTGGTCAAAGGTTTTCTTTGGATTTATGCAAACCAGCAGGTCATAAAGTTCAGCAGATAGAACAGCTGACAACAACTTCCCTCGGTAAGCGTCAATCTGCTCCTGCAGTTAATTAATGAATTATTTCCACCTGTGGCCATGTAGTCTGTCAGCGTTTATTCCCTCGCAACCAGGGATCTCCTCGTGATTCGCTATTATGTTTTATTTAAGACACAAAGAAGAGTAACGCGCTAGCTCAGGCTAATTTAGCATGACCCTTGAAGAAGAAGAGTCGGAATGTGAAACGATGTCCCGCATTTGACTGGGTTCGATTCGGAAAAAGTAAAAAAAATAAATAAAAAAAAACCTGCGCTGTTCTGAAACAAAGAAGGCAGAGCTGCATCGGCTGTCGGTATGCAGCAGTGTTCACCTGATGAGCAGCTGCGCTCCAGGACACTAAATAAAATGACAAGGATTTTGATGCTTACAGATTGTTAAGAAAACTACATCAAAAAGATAAAACAAATAAACTGCAGCTACAACATGGACCGGAGAACGGGTTCTAACTGGGTGAGGCCAGAGAAAGGCGATTCTCAGAGAGTTTTTTTCAATGGATATTTTAAAAGTACCAGATTTAGTTTACTTTGCACACTAAGATTCTTTGCACACATGATGTCCATGCCCCGGGAATATATGGGCTTGCGAGAAAATGTTTTCAGTCAAACATTATTTTTGCTTCGACCCCTGTGCTAACTTCACTTGCGCCGCTTCTCTTGTTAATATGGCAAAGCCCTCCGGAGCGTTCCCAAACATATCCGCTTGCTCATACATATGGAGAAAATAGCTGATTTAAAGGCGCAGAACGAATGAGCACCTTGATATGTGCTTGAGGTTGGCTTTGTTGCCAATCAAACCCAGGTTTAAAATCCTTGCAGGGCAGCCTAAAGGTCACTTCTCTCATTAAGCCATAAAAAAGAAATTAAAAAAAGTTCAGTTGTTTTATAAAAGATGTGAAAGTCAAGAAATTGTCTGTCAGGGTGCAGGTCTCCCTTCTGCACCATGGACAGTTCCAGATCCTTCCACCATCCACTCTGCCCTGCTTCACTCCATGCTGGATCAGTTTCACCTGCTGCAATAATCAAGTCCGGACTCAATACACCTGCCAGCTCTCCTTTATAAGCCCTCTTCAGTCTGCTCCTCGTCGCTGGGTCATCTGCATTCTCACCTTCTTGCCTGCCTGAGTTTCTCACGTCAACTAGCCTGTGTTTTCTGCATCTTCCTGCCTGAGATCCCTACCTCAGACTCCGTGCTCAGCCGACTACCTGCTCCAGCTCCGCCGCGTCTCCACCCTCAGCCATCTCCACCACCACTCGTCTGTTCCAGTCTGGTACAGTCTCTGGTCTCCATCTCCATTACTCAAAGCCTTCAATAAAGCTCCTTAAACATAGCTCTGTGTGTGGTGGTGTTCGGGTTCATCAGAACAAATCCTGACAGCATGACCCAGCCAAAGTTGAACCCGATGCCCACACAGAGCTCTCATGGTGAGCTCGTCTTACGAGACGCAGCGGAACGTTTCTGGATTCAGCTCCAGGAAAATTTGAGGACCTTGCCTACTCTCAGCCCACCCAAGAAACGGATTGAGGAGGTTAAACGCGTGCGGGGCTGCTTGGAAAACCAGATGGGGCTTCTGTCGCTCCTCGGAGTGTCTGGGCTGTTTGAGGAGCTAGAATGGAACATCAAAGCAGCGCTTGCCCAGCTCCTCGGCAAATTACCACCATCCAGACCTCCGCCAACCAGTCTGTCCACCTCACCTGCTGCCTTTGCCGCCGCTGCTTCATCCGCAGCCGCCGCTAAAGATTCAGCTTCAGCGCTTGTCTTTGCTGTGGCTCCCGCTGCTCCTGCAACTTATGCCGCTGCTGTCTCTGCTGCAGCTCCCGATACCTCACCGTCGACAGCTGTTTCTACATCGCCGCCCGGCTCCTCCCGGCGCAGACGCCGGACTCGGCGGCACCTGAAATCTCCCGAGGCGAAGCCTGACATTCCAGCTGAAGCCGCACCAACTGCAGCCAACGTCACCTCCCTTTCCCCGGTGAGTCGGCCGGGCGCAGGTGCTGCCGCTCAGGAGAGTCTGGCTAGAGCACCCCGCCTTCATGAAGATCAGCTGTGGGATTTTTTCTACGGGGCCAGGGACGACCTTCTTCCATGTTGGTCTGCCCCTGATAAGACCCGCACAGTGTACGAGGCTGGGGTGCACACCGCCTTGCCAGCCATCGCAGAGGTTCCTACCGCACACGCCACGGCCCAAGCCTGCGTGGGTGTGCGCAACTCCTCTCTGCCGGCCGTCTCCAAGCTCCCAGCGCAGCCGGCTGAAGAAAGCTCAGTCCCGCCGGCCGACGTTGAAGTTCTGGCCGCACACGCCACGGCCCAAGCCTGCGTGGGTGTGCGCCTATCCGTTCTGTTGACCGACAAGGGCTCCGCTCTGCCCGAAAGCTCCGCTCTGCCGGCTATAGTTGAGGTTCCTGCTGCGCACGCCACGGCCAAAGCCTGCGTGGGTGCGCACGTCCCTTCGCCGGCCGCGCCTGAGGCTCCTGCTTCGCTGGTCACACCGGGAGTTCCCGCTTTGCACGCCACGGCCAAGGTCCGCGTGGGTGTGCACATCTTGCCGCCGCCGGCCGACGAGAGAAAAGCCCCGCCGGCCGACGAGAGAAAAGCCCCGCCGGCCGACGAGAGAAAAGCCCAGCCGGCCGACGAGAGAAAAGCCCCGCCGGCCGCCGAGAGAAAAGCCCCGCTGGCCGCCGAGAGAAAAGCCCCGCCGGCCGCCGAGAGAAAAGCCCCGCCGGCCGCCGAGAGAAAAGCCCCGCCGGCCGACGAGGGAAAAGCCCCGCCGGCCGACGAGAGAAAAGCCCCGCCGGCCGACGAGAGAAAAGCCCCGCCGGCCGAAAGAAGCCCTCAACCTGCGCCGCCGGCCGTCTTAAAAGGTCCTGCGCCGCCGGCCGTCTTAAAGGGTCCTGCGCCGCCGGCCGTCTTAAAGGGTCCTGCGCCGCCGGCCGTCTTAAAGGGTCCTGCGCCACTAGCCGCCGAAATCTCCGCTCTGCCGGCCATTGCTGAGGTTCCCACTACGCTCGCCACGGCCAAAGCCTGCGTGGGTGCGCACGTTCCGCCGGCCGCCGAGGACCCTCAACCTGCACAGCCGGCTGTCCCAAGGGTTCCTGCGGCACACGCCACGGCCCAAGCCTGCGTGGGTGTGCACGTTCCAGCACTGCCGGCCATCTCTATGGTCTCTGCTCAGCCAGTCACAACAACGGTTCCTGCTGAGCCGCCGTCAGTGTCTGAGGATCCTGCTGAGCCGCTGCCAGCGCCAGTCACAGCTCCAGAGTCCAGAGAGGGGGTCCAGGGGGACCCGCCTCCAGTCACAGCTCCAGAGTCCAGAGAGGGGGTCCAGGGGGACCCGCCTCCAGTCACAGCTCCAGAGTCCAGAGAGGGGGTCCAGGGGGACCCGCCTCCAGTCACAGCTCCAGAGTCCAGAGAGGGGGTCCAGGGGGACCCGCCTCCAGTCACAGCTCCAGAGTCCAGAGAGGGGGTCCAGGGGGACCCGCCTCCAGTCTACGCACCCGAGTCCAGCGAGGCGGTCCAGGTGGACCCGCCTCCAGTCTACGCACCCGAGTCCAGCGAGGCGGTCCAGGGGAACCCGCCTCCAGTGCCAGCTCTAGTGTCCAGCGAGGCGGTCCAGGGGGACCCGCCTCCAGTGCCAGCTCTCCAGTTCAGAGAGGCGGTCCAGGGGAACCCGCCTCCAGTGCCAGCTCCAGTGTCCAGCGAGGCGGTCCAGGGGGACCCGCCTCCAGTGCCAGCTCTAGTGTCCAGCGAGGCGGTCCAGGGGGACCCGCCTCCAGTGCCAGCTCTAGTGTCCAGCGAGGCGGTCCAGGGGGACCCACCTCCAGTGCCAGCTCTCCAGTTCAGAGAGGCGGTCCAGGCGGACCCGCCTCCAGTGCCAGCTCTAGTGTCCAGCAAGGCGGTCCAGGGGGACCCGCCTCCAGTGCCAGCTCTAGTGTCCAGCGAGGCGGTCCAGGGGGACCCGCCTCCAGTCACAGCTCCAGAGTCCAGAGAGGGGGTCCAGGGGGACCCGCCTCCAGTCACAGCTCCAGAGTCCAGAGAGGGGGTCCAGGGGGACCCGCCTCCAGTCACAGCTCCAGAGTCCAGAGAGGGGGTCCAGGGGGACCCGCCTCCAGTCACAGCTCCAGAGTCCAGAGAGGGGGTCCAGGGGGACCCGCCTCCAGTCTACGCACCCGAGTCCAGCGAGGCGGTCCAGGTGGACCCGCCTCCAGTCTACGCACCCGAGTCCAGCGAGGCGGTCCAGGTGGACCCGCCTCCAGTCTACGCACCCGAGTCCAGCGAGGCGGTCCAGGGGAACCCGCCTCCAGTGCCAGCTCTAGTGTCCAGCGAGGCGGTCCAGGGGGACCCGCCTCCAGTGCCAGCTCTCCAGTTCAGAGAGGCGGTCCAGGGGAACCCGCCTCCAGTGCCAGCTCCAGTGTCCAGCGAGGCGGTCCAGGGGGACCCGCCTCCAGTGCCAGCTCTAGTGTCCAGCGAGGCGGTCCAGGGGGACCCGCCTCCAGTGCCAGCTCTAGTGTCCAGCGAGGCGGTCCAGGGGGACCCACCTCCAGTGCCAGCTCTCCAGTTCAGAGAGGCGGTCCAGGCGGACCCGCCTCCAGTGCCAGCTCTAGTGTCCAGCAAGGCGGTCCAGGGGGACCCGCCTCCAGTGCCAGCTCTAGTGTCCAGCGAGGCGGTCCAGGGGGACCCGCCTCCAGTGCCAGCTCTAGTGTCCAGCGAGGCTGTCCAGGGGGACTCACCTCCAGTACCAGCTCTCCAGTTCAGAGAGGCGGTCCAGGGGAACCCGCCTCCAGTAAAAGCTCCAGAACCCTCCGAGGATTCTTCAGTGGAGCTCGACGCCAGGAGAACCAAGGCAAAACTCCACTGCCGGCCGTCTGAGATCCTGCTGCCTCGCTGCTGGCTGCTCCAGCCACGACGGAGTCGCCCTCCACGACGACCGCCACCGGTGACCCTGCTGCTCTGCCGTCAGCCTCGCCAAGGTCGTCCTCCGCGACGACCACCACCGGTGACCCTGCTGTTCTGCCGCCGGATGACTGCGCCTCGCCGGGGTCGCCCACCGCGACGACCACCACCGGTGACCCTGCTGTTCAGCCGCCGGATGACTGCGCCTCGCCGGGGTCGCCCACTGCGACGCCCGCCGCCTGAGACTCTACTGCCCTGCCGCCGGCTGACCCTGCTCCGCCGCCTCCCGCGCCCAGGCCGTCCTCCACGGAGCCTGCCGAGGACTCTGCTGCTCCGCCGCCTACCGCGACCAAGCCGCCGCTCTCAAAGAGGCGTCGCTCCCAAGCCGCCGCTCTCAAAGTGGCGTCGCTCCCAAGCCGCCGCTCTCAAAGAGGCGTCGCTCCCAAGCCGCCGCTCTCAAAGAGGCGTCGCTCCCAAGCCGCCGCTCTCAAAGAGGCGTCGCTCCCAAGCCGCCGCTCTCAAGTCCCACGAGTTCCAGCGCTGTCAAGTCCCACGAGTTCCAGCGCTGTCAAGTCCCACGAGTTCCAGCGCGCTTCAAGTGGTTTCTGTTCTCCCGGCACCTTTTGTTGGAGTCTGACCCCCCCATCCTATCCTCCCTCCGCCCACCCGGGATGGGTGTTCTTGTTTTTGAACTAGTGTTTTGTTTAGGCCGCCTGGAATTCGGCCTTGAGGGGGGGGGTAATGTCAGGGTGCAGGTCTCCCTTCTGCACCATGGACAGTTCCAGATCCTTCCACCATCCACTCTGCCCTGCTTCACTCCATGCTGGATCAGTTTCACCTGCTGCAATAATCAAGTCCGGACTCAATACACCTGCCAGCTCTCCTTTATAAGCCCTCTTCAGTCTGCTCCTCGTCGCTGGGTCATCTGCATTCTCACCTTCTTGCCTGCCTGAGTTTCTCACGTCAACTAGCCTGTGTTTTCTGCATCTTCCTGCCTGAGATCCCTACCTCAGACTCCGTGCTCAGCCGACTACCTGCTCCAGCTCCGCCGCGTCTCCACCCTCAGCCATCTCCACCACCACTCGTCTGTTCCAGTCTGGTACAGTCTCTGGTCTCCATCTCCATTACTCAAAGCCTTCAATAAAGCTCCTTAAACGTAGCTCTGTGTGTGGTGGTGTTCGGGTTCATCAGAACAAATCCTGACATTGTCTATATACCAAACTGTGAAAGATTGTGGTTCTCTATTTCAAAAAGCACTTTGGATTTTAAAATAGAAAAACGTTCTATTTTTATGTTATTTTTTTCTTTAAAAAGTCAATGTATAAGGTGGATGCATAAACATTTTATTTCAGTGTTAAATACTGTTTAAAAGTAACGGATTGTAATAAAAAATGTGTCCGGACCTTTACTGGTTGTTGATTTTCTTTATTCGGACCCCACTGATTTTTAATTAGTGACCCCTGCTCTAGGAGATCAGGATCAAATGAACAAAAGAGAAGAAAAGATGAGGCGTTTGGGAGCCACATGGTAGTGAAAACGGATTTGATGATGACAAACTGAGCAAACTTACATCAATGACACAAGCAGAGCAGGACTTGGCTCAAGGGCAGCATGACTGGAGTTGTAAGACCATAACAACATAACGAACAACACAGAGAAATGAACTAAATATGACATGAGATTACCAGCAATAATTAACTCCAAAATGATCAGAAAACAAACAAACACCCTTGGATGGTGACAACCCATGTGTGCTATATATGAATTATTGATTTTATTAACATCATTTGAAGTTTGCTGTTGAGGTTGGGTCCCATGTTTCCTAAAGTGTGACTTTCTTTCTCATCAACACCACAACACCAAAGTACTGTATATTGGCCTTAGCACACTGAACACAGCATGAGCTGAGCTCGCTGCTGAATCCTGCTATGAGTTTGCTGTTTGACACAAATCCCTGCCCTACAGTGTGCAGACTCCTGTAGAAACTGGGCGTGATTTCAAATGGCGAGCAGGAAGCTTTATCAGTGAATGATCTCACATGCTAAAAACAGTGCTTGCTCTGTTCATCCTGTTGAGAAGTTACTTTAACATTTTATATTAACTAATATTCATACGTTGATATTTTAGTTAATTTTATTTGACAAAAATTCCAGCTGTAGCTAAAAATTTATATATTTCAATAGTGCATGCACATATTTAAATCACTTACATTACAATGTCTTACTCATACTTGGGTAACCAACAGAAATGTATCAGAACTGCCAAGGACCCGTATTGTTATACTTAGGTTTTTCTAACACCAACCTTTCTCATGCTTGAGAAAAAAAATCCATAAAAAAGAAGAAAAGTCTTACCAGCATGCATTACAAGAGAAGCTTGACCTCGAACATTTGGCTTGGACAAAGGCCTCGCAGAGAATTTTTTGAGTCTGATCAAACTCTTAAATGTCCCCGTGAGAAAAAATAGAGGAAATGGAGCTCCTGTCAAAGACATTTTTTCTTTTCCCACAGCTGGTTCTGTCAAACTGTCTGTTCATCCACCTTGCCAAGCGCCACAGTTTGGCAGAATATATATAAGTAATCGAGTTCTTGGGTTTCGAATGGCACAACCTATAAGCAATCTTGATAATGGAGGCTCTTTTGCATCTTTACTCTAAAAATGCATGAATTCATGGTAAACATAATAAACTGAGTAATTTCTTTCAAGTACTTGAAAGAAATTGCATCCAAATACTTTAGGGGAAATGATGTATCTTCTACTCACCTAATGCCCTAGCAACTGTTCAGCACTTTTTAAACCAACTTGTGGGAAACAATGACTAAAGCGAGACAGTTATGTTGCTCATACTCAAATTCAGTTTTCTTTGGATATTTATTGTCCATTCCCGACTTATGCGATTTCTTTATGTGTGTGCTCCCATATCACTTCCTTCGTTAGCATTAGTTTGAAAAGATTCAGTGGGACTTGAACTGGCACACATTTGATGATGGATACACTCTAACGCAATCCACTTTTTTAACAGTAATGACAAGCAGAGTAATCTTGTTTCTGCCTTATTGCCCTAGAGATGCTGATGATTGGTGCTCCCGGAAAAAAATATTAGGATTATTCATTTATTTATTTCCTTTACCCATTGTTGCAAACTTTATTTTCTGTCAGTGATATTCTCTTGCAAAGGACTTATGTAATTTAAGTTTGCATATCAAGTTTTGTTTGTTGTTAGCTGCAATAATTAGGGGCTTGGATTTTTTTTTATTAATTATTTTACTTAGCATTTCTATGATAAAAAACAAGAGTGTAAAAAAGGCTCTGTTATTACAACAAATGTTTAAAGTAAAAGTTAACAGATTACAGATGGCTTTTAAAATATGATAAAGTTTAACTTACCATTTACCACAGTTGAGCCCCAGTTTCACTGACTCATAATGGCAGTGCACTGCACAGCTCCGGTGACTTTCTAGTGCTTCAGGAACAGTTTTTTTTCAGGGCCAGTCCGGGTATTTGCAGCTCTTGTGAGAAGTAAGGCCCATGCAAACTGACTCGAGGGAAGTTTTGAGTGAACGCCCCTCTTTAAGGTGATTGGCCGCAAGGCGAAGTGAAATGTGAAGGTTTTCTCCAAGGAAGTCCAAAAAAACTGAAGCGTGACAATATTAATATTAATGACCACTATGAACAGAGATGATCAAAGCAAAATATATTTTTGTTATATTCAAACCATGAACCACGCCTGAAGGGTAAAAAAAAGCGAAAGAGAAAAAGGACCCCTTGGCTTTCCCAGACACCCTGTAACAGATCTGTAGATATACCGAGGCTTTCTCTCATTTCACCCTGAAGGCTATTTCTGAAGTGTCCATCCATCCACCTCTTATGGTACAAGGCAGCGACTGTCTGCCTTTCCCTGCTGTCGGTCTGTCTTTCTGCATAAAGATTCAGACCACCCGGGAGGAGCTTCGCAGAGTTACCCTGCTGAAAGCAGCTCGAGTTCAGTCAAGCTGCATGCTCCACCCGCTGCTGACAGAGCAGCCCGCAGACTGGTAGTAAGCAATCAAACTGAAAAAAATTATTTCACTGCTGCGAAAAATAATTTTGAATAAAAATAGTCTCTTAAATCCTCCGGGTGAGGCAGCGGTCTCCTTCAAGAGAGATGGCTGCTCTGACACAGGCTTGGTCCGTGGAAAGCACGCTCAGTTCCCCTAGTTCAGCCGGGGTTAATTCCCAAAAATCAAACCAATATAAACATATTTGTTGCGGTTAAAAATCTTTTTTACTAACATCTTCTTCTTGCCTCGCAATGGCTGACGTAAAAGATCTCAAATTTTAACTCAGTGCATGAAGACAGCCCAAGAGAGCAGCGGTATGGTTTGGCAATTGTGGCCACTATTTGGTGCTTGGACCCAGAGGAAACCCTGGAAGCTCCCTCGGCTGAGAAGCCCGATGTTGGCAAGCGGTTTACCCCAGGAACCTGCAGAGTTCAGACAGGCTCTGCTTTATTTTATTATTAGATGTGTGATCCAGATATTTATCCTGGTGGATTTATCAACAACAGCAATATCCAAGACAATCTTGCATGTACAGATATAGAACTATTATTTAAAATTTTTCTTTTATTTATGTTTAATTTTTAATGCTGTATGATCATTTACCATTTCTCGCAGATTTCTTTAAAGCATCAACTGGAGGTCGGGGACAGAAGGAGTCGGGGGGATGGGGGACGAGGCTAAAGCGACACCCAGGAGGCATGTTCCTTTTCCGGGCCTTTCTAGGCTGGTGGAATCTCTAAAGCTGCCAAAATTAATCCGTTGTGGGGAGGAGCCGAGTATTACGTGCGAAAACGGGCGGGTCAGTGGAACTGCGGCTTTGGTGTCTCACTACAGAAAACCTAGATGGATGGTTAACAATCCCTCTCCCTCCAAAGTTGGGAAATGTTATAGGAGAGGATTAAGTGTGGTCATGTTGACTATAGGGGTGTTGTTCAAATTATTTTCAGGGTGTATTCCAACAATTGTGCCACCAGTGAATTTGGCAAAAACCTTTCTTTCTGTGACGTGTTTCCCCCCAATTAATACAAATCTATCTATCTATTTGTCTATCAGTCAAGGTTATTATAGTCGGGGATGTTAACATTAATGTTGACACTGAATGTTATAAGCTTAATGTAGCCTTTAAAACTATCCTGCATTAAATTGGTTTTGCTCAAAATGTGCATAAACCAACACATTCCTGCCTTCATACTTTGGACCTTGTGCTTACATATGGCATTGATTGTGAAGAATTAACAATACTTCCTCACAACCCTGTCCTGTCTGACCATTCTTTAAAAATCTTTGTGTTCAATTTAACCGACTTCTCCTCCACCAAAAGAAGGTTTAATTTTAGTAGATCTTTGTCAGATAATGCTATGTCAAACTTTAAAGAGTCTGTCCCCTTTTTAATTTCCTCAGTGTCACAGAAATACACAGCAGATGGCAGCAATTTTATTTCTTTCCCTTCACAAATTGATGCTTTCGTTGATGGTGTCACTTCCTTACTGCATTTTGCATTAGACAATGTACCCCCTTGAAAAAGAAGGTAATTATTCACAGGGCGCTGGTTTAATCCAGAGCTGCGTTCTTTGAGGCACAACGTTTGGAAATTGGATAAAATTGTGCTCTACATCTGTAGAGGAATCCTATCTAATCTGGGAATACAGTCTACTGTTGTATAAAAACTTCTTATTCAATTATCTAATCTGGATGGCATTAAATTGGCCTCTGGTAATAAAGTAAAAAATACATAAAACCTTTGTGTTATTTTTTACCAAGACATGTAATTTAAATCCCATATTAAATAGGTTTCCAATGTTTCCTTTTTTCACCTCTGGAATATTGCCAAAGTTAGAAATATTCTAAAAGAGTCCATGCATTTGTTACTTAAATGCTGGTCTATTGTAATTATTTACTATCACGAAGTGCAGTTTGAAGTCTTCAGCTGATCCAAAATACTGCAGCAAGAGTTCTGATGTAAATCAGCAAGAGAGATCATATTTCTCCTATTTATCTTCCCTTCATTGGCTACCTGTTAAATCAATAATATAATTTAAAAATCTCCTTCTCACATATAAAACCCTTAATAATCAAGCTCCATCATATATCAGAGATCTGATAACCCTGTATGTACCTAACAGAGCACTTCACTCTCAGACGGCAGGTCTACTGGTGGATCCTAGAATCTCTAAAAGTAGACTAGGAGGCAGATCTTTTAGTTATCAGGCTCTTCTCCTGTGGAACCAACTCCAAGTTTTGGTCTGTGAGGCAGATACCCTGTTTACTTTTAAGACTAGGTTTAAAACTTTCCTTTTCGACAAAGCTTATAGTTAGAGTAGTTATATAACTCATAGTTATAGTTAACTAGTGAGATGGCTATAGGCTTAGGGTGCAGGAGGACATCAAGCTCTATTTTTCTCACTCTGCTGAGTTCCCCTACTGTTTCTCAAATTTGCATTGTTTGTTATTTCAACTTTTAACATTTTGTTCTCTCTCTTTTTTTTCTTACTAGTGTAGATTTAATACGGGCCTGCTCCTGCTTATCGCTGAAGGCCCATCTTACCCCGGTTTAAGATTTGGCAGTAAAGGAGAAACAATGATCAGAGGCAAACATTTAAAATATGCATATTTAATTCATTTGGAATTCCAAACAGAGACAAAAGTTACATTACCATTGTTACCTACGTGCTTCTCCCAGGCATTGCAGTTTTTGTCTAATCAAAGGTTCGCAAAGACATCCTTTTAAAAGACTGACTGCCCCTCCTGCTTAGTTCGGGAGGGGGTGGTCCCAGATTTGGAGGCTATCTGTTCTCAAACAAAGAGGCTGTTCTTCTTGGTTAGGGGTCAAGCCAAATGACCTCTCCAACCATAAATTGGCTTTCAACCCATCCTACAAGCTGTGTGCTTTCTGCCTCAAAGTGGAGAGACAGTCTTAAAGGCCAGGCATTCCTTATTAATATAACAACTAAGATATTTTCCTCAATAGTAGGTACGTCTGGTCTGGTGGACTGTTAGCTGTGACACCATCCAGGGGCGGCAGATCATCTGCCATTACTCTCTAACATAGAAAGGATTCCTTGATCAATGTGTGCTTCTGTGCTATTTTGTGTCTCTGCTCTGTCTTCTCTAACCCCCTGTTGGTCGAGACAGATGACCGTTCACACTGAGCATGGTCTGCTGGAGGTTATCCTTCCTGTTAAAGGGGAGTTTTCCTCTCCACTGTTGCTTCATGCATGCTCAGTATTAGTATGTCAACTGTGGCTCTACTCTCTTTCAGGAGGAGTGAATGCTGCTTGTCGAGACTCTATGTCATCTGCTGGGTTTCCTTAGATAGGAACATTTTTGACTAATTTTTCTGTATGATTTGATTTGAATTTGACTTTGTAAAGTGCCTTGAGATGACATGTATTTTAAATTAGCTGCTGTAAATAAAATCGAATTGAACTGAAGCCTGTCTGTCTGTATTTTCAATGCAGTGTTATGATAATTCAAAATAGAGGTGGTCCCAACAAACCTGCCTGTACCTATCTGGCAGCACATGTTATTGAAATTAAAGATTGATTTTAAGGATTTCTGTAAAGTTTCATTGTGGGTTAAATTTTTTTTGGTATTTTTATTTTAATATTTAGAACAATTAAGTAAAATAAGACTATGTTTCCAAAGATTCTGCATACATCCAGTAAAAATAATACTATATTATTTCTATATTACTATATATAGGTCAGTCCAGTTTCTGCTTTATGCTGCAGTCAGTCCATATGTGATTTAAGCATCAAAGAGGAGTCCAACGCCTCAAAGTGGATGCTTGTGCCGAGCGTTTTGACAGACTTGTCTGACACGCATTGGGAGGAGCTACCCTGTTTTTTTCTAACCCTATTTACTGTGGTAAAAGCTTTGATAACTTACTGATCCCAACTTCCTCACTAATGCTTCTCCAGGCAAGACCCTTTACTGTCTCTGTAGTAATAGCTTCACTGATCATAGATAATGGGATGGGTACAAGAAATGACAATAAGTTTGTCATCCATTGTCGACTTCCCTGCTTTTCATGGTCTTTCTGTCCTGTTGGAAAATCCGCCGCTATGTCACATGGCGGGGTCTCTCTGATTGGTTGACGTTCTGCATCCAGCTGCAAAAGTCCCGATTTTCCAACTCTAGCTTCTGTCGCTATGGATGCTCAGACGCTTGAAATATCAAAAACGCGCCACACCTAATGGGTGAAACGTGTTGCAGGATTTCTCAATGCTCCTAGATGCACGTCCACAGCATAGAATTTGCATATAAACCAGACGCCCCTGATACTCAAATCTTGTTCGGTCTGAACGCAGCATTAGATATAAGATGAGATGTTCCATTTTCTAGGGGGGAGATTTGGTAGATATTGTTTCTCCTAATAAGAAGTAGCCATTTGGCGTGATTTTGGTATTTGAGTATACCAACTCTCATCTGCCTCCATATGGAGGGTTCCTGGGAAAATCCCAGTGAGGGGGCACCTGAGGGCAGAGCTAGAATTTGCTGGAAAGTCTATATATTCTTCATGGCCAGGAAACACCTCAAGTAACTGCACAGCATTGCTAAGGAGTAATTCCCCGAAGCTAAATCTTTGCCAAAAAGAAGAAAAGAAAGCCTTCTACCTAAGCAATGTTAAGACGTGTTTGTAAAGTAAAGAGTAAAAAGACACAGACATCTATTGGTATTTTTAAATGGAATATCTAAATGTTGTCAAAAGGTGTTTGGGGTATGTGTTAAGTCTATGTTTAGGCTAAATCTGGACAGAATTGATGGCCTTAAACAGTTACATTTTCAACATATGTTTCTGGGCTAAATAAAGAAAAGCACTTGCCAGCCTTAAACAACATTAAAAACTATCTCAATTAACAATTTACGTCAGACCTGTTAACCTCAGTGACCCAAATATTCATATGCAAAAGAGGATGGATGGATGGATGGATGGATGGATGAATGGATGGATGGACTGATCACTGTGACACTTTTTTTGAGAGTACAGATAGGTGTAAACATTTATTCCACTGACCTTAGGTTAGGATCACATTGGAAAACCATCTAGACATTATTTCCTGTAATTCCAGCACTGAATTATCTTATTAAAAGGGAGATTATTGCACAATTGTCTGTTCATAATTTTTGCTAATTACAAATTTTCAAATACATAAAATATCCTTCTTATCATTATAGTACTCACAGTATTAAACTGTTGGACTTTTTATGAACTTTACTAGGTACTACACAATCAATTACAGTAATACAATCAAAGCCAATGGCAGTAATTCAGATTTTAGGACTTGAAAAAGTATTTTTCCTAAACACCATTTCAGTCTACCAATTTTCCCTTGAGAGTACTGTTTTGACACAGATTACTATCTGTATAACGCCATCTGTCAGGAAGAATGATTGTTGACGTTTATCAATCCAGTCATCTGTGCTTTCACACACTGTCAAAAAAACTGTCTTCAGATTGAATGTGTCACATTGGTATCGACGGAACGGCTTGAGGAGAGTGAGTTCCATAAATCACATCTGTTTTTCTGTACTCACACACAAATGACTGCTGAATAAAAATGGTGAGATTTATTTAACACACCCATATCACATTTAAGAGCAAACACCTTACCTCATCTGAAACTTTTAAGATGTCTTGTATCTACTGCCTAATTGTTCAAAGAAGAGACTATCATCACTTTGTCACTAAGAAATGAAGCTTAAGCGGAAGTTCAATTGAAGAAACTCTTTGCTTACCTCCATCCAATCAGAGGCTGATCCAGAATCAGAATCAGAATCAGAATCAAGTTTATTGAGGTAGTAGGTTTGCACTTACAAGGAATTTGACTTGGTGTTGATGGTGCAGACAAAATAAAATAAACTAAGATAGAATAGATATATATACAAAAGCTATATACACACAGTAGACTGTGCGTCTACTGATAGAATAAGATAGAATAGATATATATATATAGAAGTTATATACACACAGTAGACTGTGCGTTAATGCACCGCCTCCGATGCAAGCCAATCAGCTTCGAACCGCTCCTCCACGAAGCCCAATCACCATCCTGTGTTCATCTTAAAAGCAACTTCAAATCCACGTCTCTTTTATTGATATTATTGTATCAATAAAATTCTTCTAATTGTCTTTTCTCTGTGTGTGAGTTTTTCAGATTGAACTAAGGATACAACATAACATTGTCTGGAATTAAAAGTTATATCTGAACAGCAAACACACTTAAATCAGAGGCAACCGGATTTTTGATCAGTTTTTTCTGAAAACGTTTCAACACCTATCCAGGAGTCTTTGTCAATTCTGGTGGCTCACACTTGAGCAACCTGCAGTTGGTACGCTTCGGTTTTTAAGGACATGGAGGCCCATCCTTCAAGGTGCATTCTAAATCAGATGCAAATCAGTGATTCACCCGCCACTGTCCTGGGTTGTTAGAAGCTATTGCTTGGTGTGAGTGGAGGACTTGGTCACCTGAATGATGATGAGACCGTTTATGTAATTTATTTGGAATGTGTTGGAGAATCGAGCTGTAAACACTGGGGAGTTGAACTGGGGAGTCACTGATTTGCATCTGACTTAGAATGCGCCTTGGAGGATGGTCCTCTATGTCCTTAAAAACAGCAGTGCACCAACAGCCGGTTGCTCAAGTGCGAGGCACCAGAACTGACAAAGACTCCTGGATAGGTGTCTATACGTTTTGATTAAGAACTGATCAAAAGTCTGGTTGCCTCCAATTTAAGCCTATTTGCTGTTGTGATGACCCAAATAACTGAGAATTTGCACAGGCATGTTATATCTGAAGTTATATTAAACTGTAGATGCCTAAAGAAAATAACATATACAGTCAGAGGCCTAGGCATGCCAGAAGTGATAAGATGCCTATAGGCTTGTTAGAAGTGAAAGAACGTTAATCTTTGTCCCAGATCAGTGAAGTGAACAACTGGTTCAACTGGTTGGTCTTGATGGATGTTGCTGCAAATATGGTTCACACAAAGAAAACAATATTGTATGGATTTCATAGTGAGGTCATGACTGAATGTCAGTCACTGTAGAGGTTTTTTTGGCCAGACACAAATCCAAAAGAGAGAAGGATTTGAAAATAGAGAGATAAAAAGTGAAGCATTGGCTAGTTCTGCTGTCTTTGATGGTATTAAAGAGGAAATGTTCTGGATAGACAATCCATGCCTCTGGTGAAATTCTTCCTTTGTATTTCTGTTTTAAACAAGAGGCTCCCATTTTCTTTTTCTTTCTCCCCTTTCTGTTGCTCTATTCACATTGTCCTCCATTCCCTACATGCCTCATTCCATTTTCTGTCTTTTAGGCCCTCTCCCTGTTATGCCCTGTCTCTTGGTTTCATTTTCAACTAACCCATTCTCCCTGCTTTCTTCTGATTTCTCTCCAGTCATTTGCAAATTCTCTTCTACTCTTTTATGCTCCCATCCTTAACTATTCAGCCTCCCTACCCTCTTTGTTGTTTTCTCTTTTCTTCTGGGTGGATGATTTGCTGTTCTCGTGCATGAAAACCACATTAAAATATTTTCCAATATATGACCGAGCACCTGGCAGGCACTAAGCTGCAGAGACCAATCCGTTACCTTAGCTGGCCCTCACACTGAAGTGCTTCACAGAGGATCAGAGGAGACCAAGCTATCCAACTAAGCTGTCCGACAATCCAACTTCTCCAATGTGTGTTACATTGGTTTTGTGCAAAAAGAAGTAAAAGAATAATTGTGTACTGCAAGCAATGCAAATTAAATTTTATAATTAGCATTCTCAGGTAGCATTTGAGCAGTATAGGATGCTGTAGTTGTTTCTTATTGACAATGGCTAAGCATGCTTGCCCTTGAAAAGTAAGACAATGACCTGATTGAGATGCAGCGGGTAAAACGGGTTCTCTCACACTGTGAAATTTTCAGAGCTGGAATAGAGAATAAGCATATCTTGGTAGGATTATGTCAAGATAATGGAATCATTCAAATCGAAAATGGAATAGGACAGTTTAGCCCTAATCACGTCTCCTGTTTCAGTTTTTCACTCCCTGCCTCCTTCTCTCTGCCTCTCATTTTGTTTCGTTCATTCCATCATATGCATGCAAACACCATCACCATTCTCCCTTACTGTTCTGTCCTTTTACTCCCCCCCATCCCTGATGTGACAGCATGGAACAGAACCTGCATAAAAAGCAGTTCGCAATTAGGATTTCTCTTTTCATGTTGAGGCACTGCGCTGAATCTAAAAAGGGGTGAAAATGCACAAATGCTCAGGCCATTCTCACTGACAGCATGCAAATTTTCGCACTTTCATGCACTCAAGCAGTGATGACACAAACACACTTTAACACACATGCATGCACAACTGTAGAAGCCCAGCATCCCTCTCCACTTTTAGTTACCCTCCAAGGCTATTTAAATATAAAACCTCAGTGTCATTTATGCTGGCAAAGGAAATAAAACATTAAAGGAGCTTTTCTAGATGTGTCTATAGTGCCTGGACAAGAGTGCAAATTAAAAAGTTTATCTTGGAAAGTGTCTTCTGTAAAGTAGTAGCACAGAGCTTGAGGTGAAATTAATAATATATCTCTCTCAGGTGCATTACAACCAATGCAATTGTTGAAAAGATAATTTAGTGTACATTAGCTTGCAAAAAAGGTTCACACCAACCGAACTCTTTAATAAGTCAAAATCTCAAAAGGAAATTTCATTTGATTCAACCCCTTTTACTCTGTTAACCCCCAAAAAGCATCAATAGAAATCACTTTATAAGTAAATATAGCCTACTTATGTCACCTGTTGCCAGGTTGAGTTGTATCCGCTGATGACTTGAAATTTCGGTATTGATATATATTTTGTTTACGTATATGAATACCGGAAAAAGTTTCTGCTGTTGAAGTGGAAGCATAATAAAGTAAAGCGAAAATAAAATGAATGAAAAGGAACAATTCTTAAAATTGAACGTACAAGAACAATAAATCTGTATTTTTTTAATCACTGGCAATATTTGTTAACCATTTTCCAAGAACTATATAAGTTCAATTTAAAATGGAAAAAAAAAAAAGCACAGTAACATAGCAGTAGCACCCTTAGGCCCGATTTATATAGTATTTATATAGTTTATCTAAAAAAAAGGTCATTCTGGGGTGAGTTAACTCATGATAGGAAATTCGGACAATGTCTTTGTCATCAGTTGCATTTTATTGTTGAAAATCACAGCTTTTCATTTCATGAGGGAATCATCTGACCTGCAGCCAAGGCCTCAGTCAAGAAGAAAGATAATGTTAAAAGACAGCCAACAAGTCGCATGTAAACTTTGCCACAAGCCATGTAGGGGAAGCTGCTGAGAGGTGACAAGAAAAAGAATTGAGCTAAATATAGTCCAATTCTGGAAGAAAATCTACTACTGGCTGAAAAATATTTGAGACTGGGGCAGAAGTTTACCTTCCAGTAGAATAATGATCCTTTACATACATTAATACCTACAATGAATAGTTTAGAACAAAGCATATACATGCATTAAAATCACCCAATTTAAGTCCAGATGAACATTTTATTGGGAATCTCTGGCAAGACTTAAAATTTCCTTTTTAAGGACGCTCTCCATCCAATCTGATCGACCTAAAATTAATGAACGAGCAAGACTACAACTAGAGAACATAAACAGCACAGACGAACACAGACTTTAAAGAAACTCACAAACTCAAACACTCCAGTATCATGACAACTGAAGTTTTAAGTGTCACTAAAATAAAAAATCACACAGCCAAAACAATGTTGTGCTCAAACCTCATTATTTTTCCTCCTGCTGATTCCACTTTTGTAAACTTTAATTCACTAAGTACTCATTCATATGTTAACTGGGACAGAAACAAGCAGATGCCGAGATGGATTTTTATTTGCTGGCATATTTTGTTGTTACTGTCGTCATGATCGCATCTTTTTCGCCTGGCATGAGCCATATGCTTAATTTCTGATTCAGGCGAAGCCATCCGCTTAACCTCTATGGAGCTTTTTCTCCATGGTTGAAATATATCAGCCAGCAAGACAAAACAAGGGTGATTTTTGTTCATGGCCATGCAAGGAAGTGAGGGAGAAAAAGGAAAAAAGAGCCAGCCAGGAAGAGACACTAATTCAAAACCTGCCAAAATCATTCTTCCCTAATTCCCGGCAGTGGAGGTGGACTTGGTCACTAAAGCTCTTTGGTAATGTATTATGGAGGCTCTGGATAAGATGGCCCTTCTGCTGCAACACAAGCAGATTTAGATGTCTGCGCCAAGTCCTTCAATTCAGTGCTGTTTTTTAAATAAATCCTTTCTGGCTCCGTGATTGTTTCATCACGAGGTATGTAAAAACAGTTCTCTAAACTGGTAACCAGAAAAAATTCACCAGATTCTCAGTACAATCTGATAAATCAGGAAGTATGCAGTGTACAGGGCATTATCAACCCATATGCATGTTTATTTCTGGCACTTGGATGTGTGTGCGTATCAGTGATCAGCCATGGTGTTCTATATAGAAGCCATTGTATGTGCTTCTGACAGGCAACATCGGTTAAAGATGGATAGAATGGATTTAACTGTGGCTGATATTTCTCTGTACTGCTATGACTTGCTATGGAAGCTCTAAAAAAACAGTGATGATGTTTCCCCTTGAAGTACCGTTTATTCCATATTATAAACTTGATTGAAACAAAACCCAGAGATGGCGGCTCAAGTTGGAGACATGGACTCAAATCTCACTTGGATTGAACAAAGACTTGAGCTGTGCTCATTGTCCAGGGCTTGAGATTTGTGAACACTCCTTATCTCTGATAATTAGGGGTCAAAGTGAACCACTAAGTAAAGTACTAAAAACAATGGACATATTCTCCTGGGTTAATAAATGATTAATAAATTAGCTGCATTCACCGATTATGGACTATTATGTTTAGTCTAAAATAATCAGTTTATGCTAGCTGTAATTTCATAACATAACACATAGATTCTGGTTTACAAATATGCAGTTGTGGTTATTTTAATTACCCAGTCTTGGGTCAGATATGGACCAATAAAGTCCTGGGTTAATTTAACCAACAGGGTTGGGTTATTGGTTTGATCCAACATGCTGGTTTAGACTATTAGGTCTAATAGTGACATAAAAATATGAACCCATAACCTGATTTTCTAAACAAGTCATTTTTGAGTTAAAGAGAATATTTTTTATTCATTGTTTAATTCTGACTTAAGAATGAAACTATGCCGAAAAAACAAAAACGAAATTGAAACTTAGTATATAAAAACTGTGTAACATATTGCCTGTTTATATTGACTTTATTACCAGTTTTCTGGTTAAAGTAAAAATATTGATCAATGCACATCCTTCTGACATTTCTGCAGATATTATCACTAGTTGCCAGATCTTTTGAGAGAAACAAGCGACCACATCTATAAAAACAAGCTCAAAAGAAACCCCACAAGCAACCCACCACACTGTAATACAGAGCCCATTTCTATATGGTATAAATGTACTGTATTTAGTTTTTTATTTCTACCCACCGCAGGCGAATGCGGACAAATATTTTAGTCCATTCACACGGCCGTTAACGCTGCAGCAGCGCGAGCAGGTCTCTTATTTGCTCTTATTGAGTGGTACGATAACCAGAAAAAGGGGTTCTGTTGAAAAACAAAAAAACAATTCCAAACAGATGGCTTTGTTCAAACGCGAGCGCAAAAAAACACAATCTGAGACTAACAAAGTTTACAAGCAACTTTAGAAAAAAACAAGCCCAAAGTAGCTTATAATAAGCAGACTTGGCAACACTGAATATCACCTAACTGTTTAACCAATAGTAATTTTATCCCTTGGAAGAGGTTCAGTTCTTGCCTGCCTACCAAAGTTTGGTTTCAGCCAATAAAGGTATCATGCAAGGTAAAAATGCACAAACTGCTTCTTGCTGTTTTTATTTCAATGATGAAATCGTGGATTCTGACAAAACAAATGTGATACGCAGGAGTGACCGGTAAATTTCTGCATTGTATGTGACAAAAAACAGTCATGAGACACCGTCAATTAGGGGTGGGCGATATGGAGAAAATCTAATATCACGATATCTTTGGGCTATATCACTATACACGATATATATCCCGATATGTACAAATAACCTTGAAAAACAAATGTTTTTAGCCAAATAGTGCCTAAAGTTGCATTGATATATCTCAAATTAACATGTCAATTTTTTTTTTTTGGAAAAATTTATTGCAAAATAAAAATGAATTTAAAATGTTTTATTTTAGCCATTTTTTTAACCACAGCTGCAAATAGAAGCTTTTCACAAATTACAATATTGTCACATTAAAGCTCTTTCATGGTCAAAACTGGACCTTAAAAAACAGAACATCCCAGCAGCCAAAAGGAACACCAAGGAAAAATCTGACACAAAATAAACCTGAAATAAAAGGTGCTCTTTTGTGCTTAAGACATAAAAATTTGTATAATAAAAATGTGACAATCCCAAAAACAAAAGCTTGTATTGCAACTATAAAATCAACTGACCAGTCGCAGCTACATATTCAGAGCATCTCAAAAATATTTCTATTGCTCTTTAGGTGCTGGGAATTTTTAAACAAGAAACTTTTTTTTCGGTCATATGGGATTTAGCAAAAGAAGACGCCAGTTTCAACAGTTTTACGGCTGGTTTAATTAAAGTTTCCTTCAGGGTGTGGGGGTGTGTCGACACGCAGAGTATACAAGAGTCTTCATTTTGCACTGGATGACTTTTTAGGTGGAACAAATTTGTGCTACTGCTACCTTTTGTGGCAATGGTGTTACGTCATATTTTGCAAATTACCACATTTTGTTCGATATCCTTCTTGTGAAATCCAAACCACTGCCATATTATTGACCCAATGCTTTTTCTCTTCAGACTCAATTTCTTATTTACCTGAAACGCCCGCTGTCGCCATAGCATAACAGAGTATTGCAATCAGCACCATCAAGTTCAATAACGGTGTAATAACTCAAGTGCCAATCTTCAAAGGCTTATCATTAATAAAGCGAAGGAAGATAAATATTTAGACAACAGAAATTAAAGGATTGCAGTGAATTTTTATTTGTGCCTTCCCAGAGGCACAAATAAAAAAGGGGAAAAGGAAATGGAATACACGTAATTTATACTGCTCCTAGAGAACACTGGACAAAAGAAGAAGAAAGCAGGACATAGGGGGAGGACCAAATCCCCAATACAAGAGAGACTCTGGAACACAGGAACAGTCAGGTATGTACTTATAGCCAAAAGTTGTATAATTATATAAATATCTTCACAGCTTTATGTCCCACCTTAAAGCATAATACTGTAATGAGATTGGTCGAATTGTGTTGAGTCACTTCTCAAACGGCTGAGGTAGGACTGGAAAACATGGATTGTCATGTGTTTGTGAACTCAAACGTACGGCAAGAATTTAGCTTGCAGCCAAGGTTAGTTTCTGTTACATTCGTTCCCAAATTTGACAATCCTTATGTTTTCTCTTTGACTGTGAGAGTAGAGATTTCAATAGAGGTTTATGGATTCTTATAATCTAAGAAATTCTTAGACTCAAAGCTAAAGGAATAAAATCTCGAGGTGATAAATACATTTCTTTATTAGACTGAGGCTTCACAGGGACACCATAGTAATACAATTATAGAAAAGGACCAAAAGTAATTAATTTAAATTTATTGCAGACCAATTATTTAGGAAAAACAGATTGCGACAAAAACAAGCAGCTTTACTACAACTTGTGCTTGATTTAGGATATTGTCAAAACAATAATTTCTACAACACCTGCAAGAACATGGAAGGTACATCTGAAGTGTTATAGGCAAGCTGGATGGCATATATTCGATGAGAAAAGGCTCATTTCACTCTTTAGAGACTTGACTTGGACTCACCCCTCAAAGACTTTATAATTTAGATGTAAACATCTATGATAAAGGTCCCAACAGTTCCAAGTAACACAATCTCTTTAGAAACCAAAAATATGTGACACAATCATTAACCATTAATAGAAGAAGGTAAATATGGAGTTGATGTAGGTCTTTCTCTTGCAGGAATGCGTTACTGATTGCACTGAACCTGTTAACTTTTGAAACAGTGTGAAATCATTCACCTGATTAATTCAGTGATCAAAGACCACAAGCATTTAATTAATTTTCACAACTGAACTGGAATTGATATAAATAAAAATGTAAAAAAAAAATCAGTTGAAGCTTTATGAACAAGATTGCTTCACCTGTTTTAGTTACAGATTGAGATAAGAATGAAACCACTCATTCATGAGAATTAATCTTTGCTTAATGCAGCACTGTTTCTGTTGTGCCATAAGAAGTGATTGTTCAAATATACTGACAGACTTGATAACTGGGTCAGAGCGAGGTAACAGAAATGAAAGGAAAAAAAAAGAATAAAGCTGAGATAAATGTGGATGCAGTAGGAAGTTATTTTGGAAAGAGTCTGTATATGTGAGGATAAGAGGTGTACTGGGAATGGCTGATGCGTCTCGGTACATTTGACACATCTCGCAGCCTCTGGCATCAGATAAGTCAGCCGGTGGTGGAGAAGTATTTTAAAAATCTCTGGGATTATAATAACTCCTGTTGAATCTTCTTATAGGTAGACGTAAAAGATTAATGTGGACCTTTAAAAAGTGATGATGGAAGTCATGAAAGTTAACTAAGCTCCTTCATGCTCAACAGATTGTACCAATAGTTTATCTTTCAAAGAGCCTCTGTCATTCGGATTCTGTATTAAGTGAATCCTGAAGTTCAATGTGATAGATGGTAACCTTTTGTCAGCTTAATAGTTGGTCACCTGTGTGATGGAAATAATGAAAAAATATGAAATATAATTGAAAGTTTTTCCTGGAAGCATGGTTCACTGATGAATGCTGTTGTTTCTTTAATTGCCCAGATGTTTAAATGCTACTTCATTTATCAAGACATGATAAATGACAAAAAATATAAATTTTGGCAAACACTTTCACTAACAGTACTTATCATGCAGAGGGGATTTTGTTTTCTTATGTGTCAGAAGCTATCAGTTCTTTCTAAACTTTGTCAGCCTTTTTATGTAAAATAAAAAAACAAACAACAAGGCTCTGTGTGGGTACAATATATGTTTTCATTTGTCTATGTTCTATGGGCTGAAGCATAGCATATGTTTAGGTAAAATTCACTGGAGATATTAGAGGGCATGGTTGTGTGTTTTTGTCTGGCTATTAAAACAACTGGAGGCTGCTTTTGAGCCACCTGTGGTGACACGCCACATCATTCTTTAATCCGGCCCTGTCAAGCGATCATGGCCTGGTTTTCCATCAAGACTTACTGACCCCCGAGGTAATTGAATCAAGTTTTCATGTTTCTTTGTGAGAATATTTGTTTATGGTAGGCGTGTAGGTGTTTTCCACATTCAAACAGGCAATGGAGTTTCTGCGCTTGTGGGGCAAGCATTTTTGCAAGATGGAAACTGTTCCCCATCCTGCTTGTAAATATGATATGGTGCAAAAACAATCCCCTAGATTTTTTTTTCTTCAAAACGTTATTCCTGTTCCCACCACAAATCTCAATATACTGTATTTTATGTGACAGACCAACACAAAGGATTCTTTGCAAACAAAAACTGAAAAGCAAGGCATGTTGGTCTGAGTCAACTTTCAAGAACCACCTTCTGCTACAATTGCTGCAACTCTTTGGGTGTCTGCAAATCTGCAGACTAAAATTTCACCTGCAAATCTTTGTCAGAATAGAAGGACGGTGTCCCTGCAGGGAAAAAATCCCCTTAACATAATACTGTGGTAATGCTTAGCATATTTAGAAAATATTTATTGAACATATCAACTCTTATCTGGCTCTGTTGGGGCTCTGCTGGGGGACTGTATGCCCTTGGACCTCGGGTCTCTGGGCCCATGACTGGATCTGTTCTGGTGTAGAGGAGAAAGACACAATAACAAACATTAGTCACACACAAATATTAGATACCACTGCACATAAATTATAAGACTATAAATATGCAATAAATATCATTAAGATATCTAAAAAGAATCAGTTACTATTCATGAGCCTAATTGAGGTAGGTACAAAGCTGGACATTGCTCTCTTTGTCCTGAATGACAGTCACCTGTACCTGCGACCTGAGGGGAGGGGGCTGTACTGCCTGTGGAGAGTGCTTTCAGCGGCTATCTGCAGACCTTTGGATTTGACTCTTCTGTTGTAGATGTGTGAGAGTAGTTCCTGTTCAAGACCAATAATTTTACTGCTGAACTTGATGATCTTATTGAGTGAGTTACGGTGGATGGTGCCGAGTCATGATTGATTGAAGGAAACATCTGTAGAAAGTAGACAAAATTGACTGGCCAACCTGAAGTTTGCAGGGTTTTCTGAGGAAATAGAGACGTTGCTGGCACTTAAAGAAGATGTGCTCACTGTTAAGTTGGAATGCAAGTTTATGATCAATTACTGTACCAAGATATGTGCATGAATGAACTTGTTCTCTTGCCTCATTGTCAATGTGAAGTGTGGTGGTGTTGTTCTCTTCTGAAATTTATAACTAGTTCTTTAGTTTTGGATGTGTTGAGGTCCAGGCAATTGCTCTTGCAACAGTCAGCAAATGAGACAATTTCTGTTTGTAACTGTCTGTCAGTGTTATGTTGTGCCATATTAAAGCCATGATGAAACCATGGAGAAACTGCCAGCCGATACAAAGATAAGTCTCCCACTTCTGCTTAAAACAGATGCCGAAGTGAACAAATCCATCTATGCCAGCTTTGTTTTGCTTTCGCAGCGGACTCCAGACGGAGCTGGTTCCAAGCAACGCAGAGCTGAAAAGCCGGCAGAAGGACCCACTTTTGCATGCTGAGAGGAAAACCTGCTGAAACCGTGACTGCAACCGGGTCAGAGGCTGCCTGCAGAACATCCAGGCCTCGACCGATGCGCCACGCTTCGGCAAGCTCATGGCTACATGCCTCTAAGTTGCCAGACCACACTGCCGGTTAGCTCATAGCTGCAGAGCCGCAGGCTAGCCCGCTGCAGAAAGACCAACGGTTTTCCCTGCTTTTCAGTGCTCCTTCCTTGGATGGCCAAAGTGGACCGAACTCACATGAGGCACCAACAGGTTGGACAGAGAGACCCAAAGGGAAAGGTTACATGGTCATTGGAAAATGTTTGTAACATGCTTATATGGTGTCTTTAAACAAAGGGGCTACCGGAGATAGCTCATTGCTAGCATTCGGTACCATGTCATTGTCGAGTGTGTTTTTATGGTTATAACAAACGTTATCTCCACAAGGGTTTCATACATTGATGGGACATTAATGTTTACATTATCCGGCCCACTCATTATGACTAAAATAAAAAAAAAAATTCAGCGCTGAAAATCCACTAGCCAAAATGCTATTTAGCTCCTGGTTACATCCGGTTCCGGACTTTCAAAAGGAGCTTGTTTTAAAGCATAAGTCTTTTCTGTTTTACTCCACCGTCGTTCGATAGTGCTATGAGCCTTATTCCCGCATTAATATTGACTATTAATGTCGATTTATAAGCGTTTTGGTTAACGTTAGGAGTAACCGATTTTAGCGACCGATCGCTGCAGCGACCCCTAGCGCCCGGAGCAGTGTTGCCAACTCCTCAGTAAGGAAAGTAGCTATTAGCTGTGCTAAAGGTCGCTAGAAGTCGTTGAATGACATCATCACCTAATTTGCATAATCTGCCACATGATGTGATGTGCATGTTATTGACGCTGTGGGAGAAATAACGTCGTTAGAGAGAGACAAAAAGTGAGTAAAAATACTCAGAATATATAGAGCTACTTTTCTTTCTGTCCATTAATGTTTATTTATTTATTTATATTTTTTTTATTTATTTATTTTTTTTAATTAATGTTTATTTTATTACAATACTAACCCTCCTCCTTTACCCGGGCTTGGGACCGGCAAAATGAACCATAAAGAGACACTATCACGGAGTTACAATTTTTTTTTATGTTTTTTTTTCAACTTTTTATTTTACTTTTTTTCCTTGTGGTCCACTAAGGAGCCTACAAATCACGGTAAAACGTGAACATGTGGCTGTGTGAATCAAATGCCTTTATTTATTTAAGATAAAACATATCAAATTCAGACATTTATTTTAGACCAAATAAAATGTTACATTTACATCCCGCTCGCTCCCGCCCTGAATGTAAACCAGGGTGGGGCAGCACCGCATGATCAACCTGCGCCGTCAATCCCAGCGCATGCGCGCTTCATTTGCAGTCTGGACTCTGAGGGTAAACATGCTGTGGCTCTGACTGCAGCGCTGAGAGGGACTCCTGCGGTAGCGGGAGAACGGGGTTGGGACGGGGGAGGCGCCCCACGGCAGCACCTGCCGCTGGAGGACAAGAGTAGAAACGATACGTGCTTTCACGTAAGAGTCTCCAGTGACACCAGAAAAGTCGCTAGATTTGTCGCTAGTCGCTTTTTTTGAAAAAGAGTCGCTGGAGGGGTCTGAAAAGTCGCTAAATATAGCGACAAAGTCGCTGAGTTGGCAACACTGGCCCGGAGGTAGAATCACATTAATAAAATCGGCCGTTCATAAAGTTTAAATGATTTTACTGAGCAAACCATTCTTTAAAATATTATTTCCTCAAAGTAATGTTTTGTGTAATTCGGGATTTGCATTGTGAATGGGTTGAAACACATACCAAATGTCGTTCTGTATTAGTGAAGCTAATTTAACCTCAATTCACATTCTTTAAGATGACCTTTGGTTCTTTAACTCAAACAAAATGTTATTTCATCAAATAACGTTTTGTTTACTCAGGATTCGCATTGTGAATGGATTGAAAACATGCCAAATGTTTTTCTAAATTGGTTAAGCTAATTTAACTCCATTCCATGCTTTTTGAGCACTGAATTATTCTGATTATCATTTTGTTTTGTCTTATGTTTTGTTTTTGCATGTAATTAGTTCCTTAGCTTAGCTTCTTTTTATCTTCATTTTGCTTAGTAGTTTAGTTAAGTTTCACTAGCCTAGTAGAGAGGATTTGTTAATTGAAATATTGTATCAATTCAGATAAACAGCATTACATAGTGATGTTCTCTGGATGTTTATTTTATTTCTGTTATTAAATTCTTGAACTTGAAAAGAAGTTGTCACTCCTTTATTCTATGTGTGTGCAGTTACTATTCATCAAGCGGAGCACTATATTGAAAGCAGTAATGCTCCACTTGTGAAAGTAAATCTGTTGAGCTCGCTCTGGCGCAAAGACAGCAATACTCAGTGCTACACTGCCAGACAGGACACGTTAAAAATAAATACATAAATAAAAATAGCAACGGTGAAGTTCGGCGTTAAGACCTTGGTGTTCTTTGTGATGGTATGGTACTACAGAAAGAATAAATACAGAAATAGGCCAGTATATTCTTGAGAAGAATGAAGCCACAAGGGTTTCTTTGTGAGGAAGGATGGGTCAAAATCAAAACAGCGCAACACATGCTATTAGTTTATGCATACAGGAGATTTCTTGCAGTATTCGTTTTAATAAATGGGGTGTCTGTTAAGTAATACATTTCAGTAAGCTGGCCGAAGTCTTCTTCCTCATATCTCGTGGAAATGATCCCGTTAGAAATATGGCTATTAAGAAAAGAACATTGACATATTCAATATATTTTTTTACCTACAGAATTACAACTAATTGCCAATGTTATATCATACAAAAACATAGTTTAATCCATTATTATGAAGCTAAACTATTATGCAATGGATCGGTACTCAGCATAAGAGAACAGCAATGTGTTCATTGCTGTTCATACTTGTATTTTTTTATTGGTACATTATTATTAGTGCAATAGCCGAGCCATGTGCGGATAATAAAGCCAAAAGACAGGCTGATGTCTTTGTAGTTATTCGCCTTTGCTCCATTAAACACAATGAACCTCTTCAAATGTCTTGGACAATTTAATTGACTTGACCACATAAAGCACCTTAAATTACAATTTAACTGATGCACTTTGACGTGCAACAATTTTACAGTCGATTACTACGGCCCCATCTACAGGGAAGTGAGATTAAGGGTATCTGCAAAGGTATTCTGTAATTTCCCACACGGATCCGGCATTTTGGGACACCATGAACAATCATTTTTGAAAACATGTCCCAGAGTGGATACATTTCAAAACGTCAGTTTCCCGTTTCCGTGTGTACATGATCACGTTGTACATGTGTAGATGTTTGTGTCTGATCGGCCGCCATGTCGCTGTGTTTATGTCAAATAATTTGTCTGCATTTGTCTTCAATATCTACATGCTCCCTCTAGCTCAGATAATAAAAAATAACAATATCAGCTACCATAACTATGCAGACGACGCACTGTTTTACATCACCATGTCACCAGGTGACTATAAACCAGTTCAAACACTGAGTAAATGCCTAGAAGAAATCAATGCCTGGATGTGCCAAAATTTTCTTCAGTTGAATAAAAACAAAACAGAAGTAATAATTTTTGGACCACTAGAGGAGAGATCAAAAGTTAGCACACAGCTTCAGTCGCTTCAGCTAAAAACCACTAATCAGGCTCAAAACCTGGGTGTAGTGATGGACTCAGACCTGAACCTTCAAAAGCATCTAAAGACAATTACAAGGTCGGCTTTCTATCACCTGAGGAACATTTCCAGGATTAAAGGACTAATGTCTCAGCAGGATCTGGAAAAACTAATCCATGCGTTTATTTTTAGTAGAATTGATTACTGCAACGGTGCTTTCACAGGTCTGCCTAAAAAGTGGATCAGACAGCTGCAGCTGATCCAGAACGCTGCTGCCCGCGTCCTCACTAAGTCTAAGAACGTAGAGCACATCACCCCAGTTCTAAAGTCCTAACACTGGCTCCCTGTATCTCAGAGAATAGATTTTAAAATACTTCTGTTAGTCTATAAATCCCTAAATGTCTTAGCACCTAAATACATCACAGACTTGTTATCAGCGTATAAACCCTCCAGACCACTCAGGTCCTCTGGCTCCAGCCTTCTCTGCATACCTAGAACACGAACCAAACACGGAGAAGCAGTATTTAGTTCCTATGCTCCACTTATCTGGAACAAACTTCCAGAAAACTGTAAAAGTGCAGAAAGCCTGAGTTCCTTTAAATCGAGATTAAAAGCACATTTGTTTAAAATTGCCTTTGAAAGTTCAAGTTAAACTGTTTTACTGTTTTTAAATGTTCTTTTTTTGTTTCTACATTCTATCCCTACTTGCTTTTATTCCTATATTTTAATCATGTAAAGCACTTTGCATTGTCTCTGTACTGAATTGTGCTATATAAATAAATTTGCCTTGCCTTGCCTTGCATGTGCCCAGTGTTTCTTTGATGTTTCTGTGGCAGTGTCACAGCTCTACCAATGGGCCCAGGATACTTCTCACAACATTTTCAGTGGTGCTGCATCTTCTCATTTGGATGCACATTTTTTCTTAATCGTTTTTGAAAATCTGCCACGCTCGTCTTCATGTGGACAGGGAGCAAGTCAGTTAATATCACAAAACAACAAAAAAATGTAATACAACCTCATGTAACTTAAGCTAATGAATGCGTCTTTTAAGAGCTCGTTTTTATCTCTGATTCAGAATAGTTGTGCTGCTTTGTCAGAGTTAACAAGGTTTGGTTCAGCAGATATTCTCCCAGGGTTCACTCTTAGCAGTTGCCATACTAGTGTGAAAACATGACTATGGTGGCGGAGGCAAGAGCTGCACAACTTCAAGGACAGGGATGTGCAAAGTGAGGTAGAGTGAGAAACTACCCACCCTCACGCTACCCTTCAAATGCACCTCTTAAAACATGCAGGTGTTTCAAAGGGTGTAAAAATGCTGTTGTGCATGCGCAAAGTGATATTTAGAAATCCAATAAATGGGTCAGTAAAAGCAAATGCAACCTCAGTTTGTCATATAACTTGAGAAGTATCCTTTTAAAAAATACATATACAAAGTCTTAAGTGTGAGAACAGAGTATTGTGACTCCTGGATTTAGCAAAATTCCAACTTAGGTATGTTTACATTCTGAAGTTTTACCATTATTACAAATATAGAACCTGTAGAAAAAACAAAAAAAAAAACAGTTTGCGTAGATATATGGTAGAGACAAGAGAAGAGGAGATCAAATCAGTATTTCCAGTGCTGAACAGCTTTTTCCTCACCTCCGTTGTCTCTCACATCCCTCATAGCAGCATTCGGTCTTTAAACTGTGAATCATATTATACACCAGGTGTCTCTGAAAAAAATTCCTATATTATTTGGGAGGAATTGGTGAGAATTAAATGGAACTTCTGCTGTCTTACTCACTTGTACCTGTCCTACTGTAGTGTTTTGGCATCGGATAAACAAATTTCTTAATATGAAGCATACCTTTTGATCACTTCTAATTTATATTTATTGAATAAAAACTTTATTAGGTAGATATGTTCAATTGCTTGTTGACCCAAACGGCAAATCAGCCTGTCACATGGCATGGCCGGTGGCATTTCACCGTTTAGATGGGCGAAGAGGGCTTGCTGAAGTTAAAATCTAGCATCAAAATTGGGATAAAAGGGTATGCAAGTGACTAAATATGTCTTGTTTCTTAGTGCCAGACTAACTGAGTATTTCATAAACTGCTGATATACTGGGATATTCAAAGACATCCGTCTCTCTGGTTTATAGCAAATTGTCCAAAATCGAAGATGACAGACTGGTTCAATATAATAGAAAGACAACAACTGTTCAAATAACCACTTGTCACGATTTAAGTACGCAGAGTTATCTCTGACTGCACAACGCATTAAACTTTGAAACAGATGTGCTTCAGCAGAATGAGACCACACTAGGTGCCACTTCTGTTAATCCAGCAACCTACACAGAATGAAGCAAAATTGAACAGCAAAAGTATGCAAAATGTAGCTATGATTTGTAAGAAATCTATCTGGTGAGTCTCAATTTCTGCTGCAAGATTCAGATGGTAGGTCATTAGTAATTATGTGTAAAAAACATGAAAACATGTATATATCATTTCTTATAGCAAAGGTTTTGGCTAGTGGGTGTGGTATAATGGTGGTGGTGGTGGTGGATGGGTGTGTGTTCTTTGCACACTTTGGAGAAAAAAGAACCAATCAGAAAAGACATTGTTTAAATGTTACAGCCTTCCCAAGTTTTGCTGCTGGTCATCACTATCCCTTCATGACTAAAGGGTACTCATCTCCTGATGTCTACTTCCACCAGAATATTATTCATGTTAAAAAGCACAAATAATTTCAAACTGGTTCTTTGACTAGTAGAAAGAGTTCACTGTACTCCAACGTCCTCCACAGTCACCAGATGTCAGCTTAGTAGAGCAAAATTGAGATTGAAATGTAGTAGAATGAGAGATTCACATCGTGGATGTGTGACCGACAAATCTGCAGGAAATGCACGATGTTGCTATATCAATATGGATCAACATATCTGAGGAATGTTTCTGAGACCTTGTTGATTCTATGCTGGGAAGAGTTAAGGCAGTTATGAAGGCAGAAGGCAGTCCAACCCAGTAGCAAGGTGTTCTTCATAAAGTGGCTGGTGAGTATTTATGGAAATTTTATCGCATTAGTGTTTCTTCAAATTTTGATACATCAGTTTATAACAGAAAATAATATTGTTTAGATTAGGAATGGCGTGATAAGACTATACCAAACTGTCTCCATCCAAGGGAATGGCAACAGATTCAAATAATTTTAAAGAGAATCTAAGACTCTCAATTTGTTATGTCTAAGAAAATATATTTAACTTGCAGTTGACAATGTAAGGCTGTGCAACTGCAATAAATGGGTACTTCATTTTGGAACTGTTTATACATTGCTGCCCAGTTTGCAATCAGATACACCTTTTTACTTTTCCTCCTTGCAACTTTAAATTAGGGGCCAAGGAGTCAGGGTATGCCTTGGGCTATTGCTAGGAGATACCATTTAGCCCATGTTTTCTGCCTCAGTTCCTGTAAGTGTTGAATACATCAGGGAAATGTTGAAATCTGAAACTTGCAAGGTGAAGTTTCTTGGCTAAATACATTTGACACTGCAAAGAGATAGACTCAAAGCATTCAGTTAATTCAGCACTACTAAAAGCAAAAATTTGAGGGTTAATCATGCCTGGGGCACAGTTCGTTTGCATTAGTTTTAGAGGGTGAAACTCCTTTTTCATCACTGTTGTTCCTTGGCAAAAGTTCGAAGGTGGTGGGAAAATACTTTTTTTTGTAAAAAAAACCATTAAAAATCCAGGGGTAAATAGCTCTCAGATTAACCAAAGTCAACTCATCAAAAATACAAGTTCATCCAAAGGCCTCTGGCTATGTAGTTTTAACACACAGTGTTTCTTAAGGCTCAGACTCCATGTACGCATGGGAGCATGTACTCCAGGCTTTATATTTGAAACCCCCACTATAAGACAAACCAACAATAATTGATATGTAACCACAATCACAAATAATACACTGTTGAAAACTATACAAAACATTTACCTGCATAGCAAACTATTATTAAAGCAAGTAGGTCCACATGAATTTAGACATTTTAAAATTTAAAGCAGCAAACACAAAAAGCCCTGAATAGTGTTTATACACTCTAGAAATAAAGTGAAATCATCCGTGGTATGGGACAGGGCCATCCGTACAAATTAAACCCAACCAAAGGAAATCTCAGTTTGTCTCATTCACTCCAGATTATAACCCACCTGCTGCCACTTTCTGTTTTGTGTACAGGTAATTACACTGGTGACAATTAACTATAAATAACAACCTTTCACATAAATAAAACGATGCCCACTAATTAAATCTTAAATTAAAGCCTGTACAACATACCATTGGGGGTTTTCTACCATCATATTCGTCTCCTCGATAATCACCAGGGTGAGGTGTACCACAGATTAACACATACATTTTGACAAGGTCTGTCCAGCGATACCACAGAGGGGCGTCTGTGTGCTTGTTTTTGTCAGATTGGGTTTTTGGCTGGCCCCTCTCCTGGGACATCTCAGGTCTCCACAAAATGTGCCCCCCTGTCAGCCTCATGCCCGGTGATTGGCCCCCTGACCCGCTGGTGCGTTGGTGGTACTTGGGGTTCAAGGCTGAGTGCTTGGGTGTGTGCTGGCTTTGCTGGGGGAATGTATGCCCTTGGACCCTGGGTCTCTGGGCCCATGGTTGGATCTGCTCTGGCATAGCTGGTTGCCGGCAGAGCCGGCAGGCTCATCGCTGCTGCCCCCAGGGGGTTCTGTACTGTGGCTGCTGGGGTTTTTCCTGGGGCTCTCCTCTACTCTTCTCTGGGATGAGGGATGCAGCTAGCCCTGTGTTGATTCTTCTTGGGCTTCTGTTCTGGGGGCCCTTTCGGATGACCTGGGGGTGGGTCTTTGGCTCCTCACAACTACTACAGAGCATATTTCTTATGGACAAACATAACATATCCATATACCAGTGCACTTTCACAAACACCATTTGGTTACATTTCAACTTCGATACAGAATAACCCTATACTTAGCTTTGACTGCCATTAAATACATTTTGAAGTAATGTTATAATAGGTGTTGGTTGTTTGTACCTGTGGTACTTTTTCCACAGGTACAAACCTGTGCCCAACACCAAACTTGTGGGTTGGTGTTGGGCCTAAGTTAAAACTTTCCAGAAAATCAGGAGTGTAAAAGTGACTTGGATTTTTTGTGTGGGCTCTTTGTACAAACCATAAAAACCCACAAGAGCACGTTCTCTACCAAGTGACATTTTGATGCTGTGCCTAGATTTACGTCACTGTGTAAGGACGCTAACGTAAGTCACGCCGGCCTCTCGTCAACCGACTCTCCCAGCTACTTTCTGTATAAGCGTCAGATTTTGCACCCAAGTGTTTCGTTAACTTGGGACAATACCAGGTGAAGATGGCATCAAGCCTGCTTTTGGAAAAAGGTGCGATTCCAACAGGGACTCATCTGCAGTGCACTCAGTAAGTGCTGTTCCTTGTGTATCTTTTTACCAGGGTTCTCTCTCCTTTCTTCGCTTTGTTGTGGGTGTGAGTGCAGAGCAGTGCAGTGTCTCTGTTTGAAGGTGTCTGTGTGTGTGAGAGAGAGACACAGACACTCACGGCAGCGCCGACACTAGGGATCGACGGTAAACAAACGATGGCACATGAACGCACGCACATGTAAGTCACACGTAAGCGAGAAATAAAACGGGGTTTGAAAAAGGAATTAGCTCTATTTAAAAAATCTTTCCCCTAAAAAGTACATGTAAAATACCAGGTTATGACTCATGCTGTGCTATGGATGCACTGACACTGCTGGAATACCTTGCAAATGGGAGAATTAGGATGGAATACAATTTTAGGGATCAAAGGTTTTCTGACCAATGATTATTGGGTAATATGCTGCTTTAGACTCTCTAGAGCAGGGCCGGAGCCAGTGTCACATTACAGAGGGAGTGGGGACTTGTTGTGTGGGCCCTTATAGCTTTTTGGCTATTTCACTTGTTAACGATTCACATTATGGATCAGGGGTCTCATTCAAAGCTTCCATACGCACAAAATGGGGCCTGATACTTGTGTATGATAGTTTACATGCAAAAGTTGTGATCTATTAAAAAAAATAAAAACTTGACTGGAGAATATGCTTTCCTCAAAGCAACTCTGACCCATGCGTATATTCATTTTGGAGACAGAGGAAATTGCCGATGCAGATAGTAAAGTGGTGAATTGCAGTCAAACTGCATCATGATTTCTTTCAAACTTCAATTTCACTCCATATCAGACTTTAATCATAAATTGTCTTCATCATAATCTTTTTAAACTGCAGTGTTATTCATGCTTGCGCTGGTGATACATAAGACCCTTTCAAATAAATAAAATAAATGTCCATATGCCATCTTAAATCTTCAATAAAAGTCTGCACAAGATTTTATCGGGTTTTTCAACCATCACATCTCCCTGATGATCACCAGGGTGACATGTTCCACAGATTAACAGATTATTGTGACAAGGTGGGAAGCAATGACTTGCTGTAAACAGTCGAATACAGTAAAGCTGTGCGGTGGATTGGCAAGACCTTGCCAATCTGCATGAAATGCAGTTTCAGGCATCAAATATTTCCTGGCCAATGATGATGACTGGCCAATATGCTGCTTTAGACTCTGAGCATTGCATTCTGCCATAACCTGCAGGGGAGACTGGCTACGCTTCCCTCTCAGGTGCTAAAAGGCTGCTCTCCAACCCCCAGAGCGCAGGTGCGCCTACGCTCATACCTAGACAGCTCTCCTGACAGACACCACACGTAACGATAAAAAAAATCGTAGATAAAACACGTTTGCTCCTACATTGTGTAGTGTCCGGGCAATAGCAAAAACAACACACCACACACAAACAGATTTCACTCGGGATCGTTCATATGTCAGACGGGAAATCGTGCGAAACCCCTCAAGATCAAATGTTCAGAGTAAATAAACATGGACGACGAGGAAGAACACTGGTGATTTTTATCAGAGAAAAAAACACAACAAAAAGAAAAGGCGTTAAAGAAGTGGAGACAGCGCAAACAGGGGGCTTTACTTTGCTGCACTACGATATAGAGATGTGTGTGTGTGTTTTTTTTTTTACCTCAGGGTTTCCCTCACCTTGCTTGCTGATTGGCTGCATGTCACATTCAACAGACTGCATGCTCGTTTGTCCTCAGGGAACACTGGTCCTAGACAATCCAACATGTTGGATAATCCCGGTTTGCCGTTGGAGCGGTCCCGACTAGTCCCAACGTTCTACCAAGCGGACCAGATCACTCTTAAGACACAGCAGGAATATCTCTTAAAATAGTCGGGGCCTGTCGGAAGGGGAAGATCAGGGCAAAAATGGAGCTAATTATTCTGTAGCGTAAACCAATCTTAAGAGACCGACTTTTCGACTTTATTTTTTTGCTTTATTCGCCATCAGTCTGGTGGTGGACAGCGTGGGCACAGGGCAGTCGCACCCTCTGCCCCCCCCCCCCAACCATATTGTCTATTTATGGTTGAATCTGGGCATGTAGAGGGCAGAATATGAGGCGGTATCTGGTATGCAAACTTTCAGGTGCTGCTGTGATCTATAAAAGAAAATTGTGTGCTTTTGTGCATGTGTATGGTTTTCTGAATATTTTTTTTCTTTTTCCATTTACATTTTTTTGACATACATATACTTTTAGTATGGATTATGTGCAATTTTTTGAAAATGAGACCCTAGATCTTAGTCAAGAAAACAAAAAAGCACCATAGATGTCTGACTGGGGATTGGCAAAGAAGGAAAATCCATCAGACAAGGTTATTGTCAAAAACATGAATGGACACGGCTGGACTACTCACTAAGGCTTCCGATAATCTGGCACTCTGTTGCTGACAAAAATAGAACTTATAAAGTGGAAGAAACAGGTGTGTAGAATGAGCTTGACTGAAGCAGCATGGGGGCAGGCTTGCCAATTCTGTCCATAAGGCTTAATTAACAACTGAAATCCGGAGTACTAGAAGGATGGAGACAGCAGGCAAGCAAAATCATGACAAATGTATTTAACTTCCTGTTTTACTAATGTCTCCCTCCTTGTGTGGAAGCCTAAACAAAAGAAATAACATGCCTCTGTACCAAATACTATTTTTTTAACCAGAAGCTCCTTACACATGATACGGTTAACTTTGAGTCTGATGGTAATTAAAAATGCATGGTGACAGACACTTTAGCAGCTGAAGTAAAAAAAAAACATTTCAGATATTGTTGTTTTCCTTTTTAAATGTACATATATTACATTAACCTTGAATTTCAAAAGCAAAAGTCATAACTGATTGATCATTTTAGGACCTTTATAATGAAGGTTTTATAGTGGCAAATGTAGCATAATTTGAATGGGTCTCCTCAAAATTTATTCTCTTTCATGTTTAAAATCTGTTTCTGTTTCTCAGTATTGTTTTATCCACTTCACAAATTGCAGTTCTGTGGAAAATCCCTGAATATAAGAAAATCTGAGAGCTCAAGTTAAATTTACATCACATATTAAACTTTTTCATGAGAAGTTTAAGTTAAAAGAGTAATCCAAACAGAGACTCAGAAATATTAAGAATTAATACACATGTTTGGTTCAAATATGTTTGATAGATCCATCCATCCATCCATCCATCCATCCATCCATCCATCCATCCATCCATCCATCCATCCATCCATCCATCCATCCATCCATCCATCCATCCATCCATCCATCCATCCATCCATCCATCCAAGATGATCCCCAGATAGCACCAGTTCCAGGACACATCTTAGGCTACATTCACACTGCAGCCTGAAGTGACCCAATTCGGATTTTTTTGCCCATATGCGACCTGTATCTGATCTTTTCATGACAGTCTGAACAACACAGATTTTTCAAATGTGACCAAGGCCGCTTGGATATGTGGTCCTGAATCCGATACGTATCTGATCTTTTCAAATGCGACCTGTGTCTGTATGGCCAGGTCGCATTTATCCGACCTGTACGTCACTGATACATATCATTGATACGGTAACAAGCACCTGTTGCAAGCCAGTACAGCCCCACGGCAACGTGTTTAGCCCGCCGAAGATGTGTGTCTTTACGTAAGGAGCACTAAAGAGAGCCGTTCACAGACGCACATAAAGGTTGCCTTTGTCATTCGAAAATTGTGAATGAAGTCCGTATCAGTAAAGCCGCTCACATCGCTATCCCACCATTCCTGGCTTCGACTCCGCACCCACACGTTTCTCTGTACGGACGTTACTGCCCCATAAAACGCCATTGCCAAAAATTTGGCTCTTTCGTTTCGATCTTCTTAAAAAGATTGCGTCGGTAATGTGCTGGCTCCGGCTGGAGAAGAACTTAAAGAACGCAAGATATGCTGCAGCATTATGATCCATGTTTACTTCCGCAAACACTGAGCACGCTTGCTATGTGTGACGTCATCGCGTCCTCTACTGCGCATTTGGGACACTTAAGTTGCATGAATTCAGTTCACACAGGAGATCACATACAAGTCGCATATATTTGGAAGTGTGAACGGACATGTAAAAAAATCAGATTTCACAAAAAAAATCGGAATTGAGCATCAAGGCCTGCAGTGTGAACGTAGCCTTAGATACTACAAAAAGTCCGGGTAATTTGAACTTTTGTATGGTGCATAAGCACAGACAACAGTCAGAAACTTTGTTCTTCTCACCTGAAGTCGCAAACAGTTAAACCTCTTGTTCACCCGGATAAATTCCAAAATCATGGCACTCTGCCAGGGGGTTGTAAGTATCCCCACTCCCCCCAATGCCTCTCTCCCTGAGAAACTACGAAGTAAGAGAGAGTCCAGCCCCTCTCCAGGAAATGGGTTCCAGAGCCCAAGCTTTGCATTGAGGTGAATACAACTATTTCTAGCTGGTATAACTCAACTTCATACAACATCTCTGGCTCCTTACCCACCAGTGAGATGGACCTAATCACTTCCTAATTACAGATTTTTTGTTATTTCCTTAATTGACACAAAATCAAATAATCACCGGTAAAATAACTATCCCCAAATAAGTTATGTCTCTTTTCAGTCAAAGTATTTAGTGCCATCAGTATGATGTTTTAATTTGAAATTAGGTCTGATGCTTATTTTATGCTTTCAACAATCCTGTCTTAATGAATATTTCACTGTCCCACTAGGCTCCAAAGCTGAATTCGTCAGGTTCTCTGAGTCAGGTTCAAACTTTTGGAGCAAGAGAGCTTTGCGCAGCAGTTTCACATTACGCTTCAGCGTCCCTGAAGTTGTCAATTCCCTGTTTCCTTCTGATTTAAGTTATTTTATGCCTGGGCCTTGAGGGCAAGAACGATCCAAGAGAAATTATTGACACATCACTCTCGCCTCTCTCATCTTCTTCAGTCTTTTTTCCTTCTAAATAAACGTAATATTTTAGTCTCTAATAAATGCAGACTATAGTCTCTAATAAATGTATACTGATTCTCAAGATGTTTCTGCCTTGGTACTGGTGTCTAATTGTTTCACTGCACTCTTTGCTTTTTGTTCATCATTTTATTAGTCCCCACTTACTTTCAGTCTCTATCTCTTCATCCTTTCCTTCACGGATAATATACCAAGAAGTTGCTTCTATTTTCCTTTCAACCTTAATGCTTTTCCACACCATTTTTTACACAAAGTAACTCTAAATATGGAAACACAAGTTAAGGAGAGTTGCATCATGGAGAGCTAGAAAGAAAGTTTGGGCTCAAGAGTAGTTGGATCTGGCTTGGCAAAGTGGTCTTCAGAGGAAACTTTTCGTCTGGACTAAAGGTCCGAGGAAGAGTTTTAAAATGTTTGCATCAGACAAGTATTTTACTCTCAAAGTGTCAAGAACAGGTCCTTTTGTCCTAACTGTATTGTCATCAGAACATTGTCTTGATGTTCTACCCACAGCTTTTTAAAAAAGGGTTTGCCTGTCATAACGTCTGATTTGATTCAGATAATGAACACATCCCTTCTGTCAGGTTTTTTCCTCCAGTCTATAAAAACAGTAATTATCAAACCTCTGTTGAAAAAGAACAATCTAGATAAATTACTACTGCAGAACTACAGGCCCATCTAAAACCTCCCCTTATCAGTAAGATTATTGAAAAAGCTGTGTTTCAACAATTAAATACCTTCTTAACAACGACCTTAGTGCAGCATTTGATACCGTTGATCACTCCATTCTGTTAGAGCGCCTGGAAAACTGGGTCAGCCTTTCTGGTACAGCACTCAACTGGTTTAAATCGTACTTAAATGACATGGACTTTTTTGTGTCAGTAGGTAAGTTTACATCAGAGATGACAAAAATCACATGTGGAGTTCCCCTAGGGTCCATCTTGGGTCCCCTCCTACTCAACATCTACATGCTCCCTCTAGCTCCGATCATAAAAAAACCCCAACATCAGCTACCATAACTATGCAGACGACACATAGCTTTACATCACCATGTCACCAGGTGACTATGAACCAGTTCAAGTAAATCAATGCATGGACGTGCCAAATCTTTCTTCAATTGAATAAAAACGAAATGGAAGTAATAATTTTTGGACAGATAGAGGAGCGATCAAATTAGCACACAGCTTCATGTAATAAACACCGATCAGACCCGAAATCTGGATGTAGTGATGGACTTTGACCTGAACCTCCCAGCCTACTTTGCATACCCAGAATCAAACACGGAGAAGAAGCATTTAGTTCATATGCTCCACTTATCTGGAATAAACTTCTAGAAAACTGTAAAAGTGCTGAAAGCCTGAGTTCTTTTAAATCAAGATTAAAAACACATTTGTTTAGGACTGCCTCTGACTGTTCTAGTTAAACTGTTTACTGAACCATCATTAGTTTGTAGTCCAAATGTTTTTAAAATCATTGATATTTGCTTATAGTTTCCATTTTCCCATGTTTCCATGTTCATGGCTGCTGATCCTTTGTGTGCGGGAGGAGTCAGAATTGCTGTCAGCCTTTCCCCACTGCGAGCAGCCGGGGGAGCAGCCTGCTGAGAGCAGCCCGCAGCCAGGGGAACTGCCAGAGCTGCCTGCTTCTCTGACCAAAGATCGCTCAGCACGAAAATGCAATTTCCAACCTATAAAAATAATTTCACGGCAGTTAAATCTTAAATTTCTGCGATGTATTTTTGTGAACATCCAAGTTATGTTTTCCCTCTTTATAGCTTCATTAAGGTTTCTACTCAGAAATAAACAAATGCAAACAAACAAAAAACAAAACTACTATCCAGGCATTGTTGACCCAGTTTATTTTTCTCTTTCACAGACTGCAATTTTAAACTGTTCCACTTCTGACCCAGGACTAATAAGGAAATATAACCCAAACAGCAGTTTTTTTTAAAAAAGCCCATCAGTTTTACAAGTATATTTTGTACCAAGAAAATCTACCTGGCACAAGTTCTGCTCAAGATTAGCGATAATGTTTGTATGTTAAAATTCACAAGTCTTCAATTAATATCTAAAATATATATAAAAAAAAAAAATATATATATATATATATATATATATATATATATATATATATATATATATATAAAATATTCAAATAAGTGAACATGAAAAAACTCAGTCAAGTCAAAGAATCCAACATTGTTGTGTTGAGATAGCTCCTTTGCTTACTCTGAAATGAACACCTTTAAGGTGATGTGCTGCCTGGATAAAGGTATTCCTTGATACAACACTTCAGCAATGATATGTGATCTCTGTCTAATTGCTTGATAACAATGTTATCAAGTCTGACATTTTTTTTAAAGTTTTCTAAGGTCATGGAAGTTTGAAGGAAAGTAACAGGTTGTGTTTATTTTTAGCCAGTCTAAATTAAACTGAATCAAGCAGAGACAAGTTACAAGGCCTAAAAAGCTTACGGATGTTCCACATTTAACTCAAAACTCCATACATGTCAACTAAAATTAAATTTAAGCAGTATGCAAATATTTCCTAGGCTACTTAATGCATCGGCAGGATTTATGTGACAAATGCTTGGCAGAATAAAAAAATAAATCAGCACTCATGGCAACTTGAGGCATGAAATTAATATTTATGAAAGTACCTGTAGCCCAAGGAAAAACACATTATGCAGACGTATCAGGCTTAGCGTTTATTTCTACCTAATGTCTGCAAGCCGGAAGGTTTATCTCAAAACTCCTTTGTCATAATAGCTGCTTAATATTTTCTGTATGGGACAATAAAAAGGAAGTGCCATCTGTAACTTACTTCTAAGTGAAGAAATTGGGGTTACCACCGTTCCCCTTAGACTATGCTAATACGTTGCTTCCAGTCGTGCCATTTTCTGGATACAGTTAAATTTAATGTGATACTTGGAGGCTGCAGGGAGGTAGCTGTACAATCAGATGAAACCAAAACAGAGAAAAGATATAACTAGGTGAGACAGAATAAGTCAAGACAAGTCAGCATGACGCAAAAGAGGGAGACAGAAAAGGGCAGAAGATGGAAGACAAGTCCAGGAAACATGCACATCAGGGTTAAACTTGATAATGTAATGCACAGATAAAATTGAAGTAAAATGAAAACTTATTCTTGGTAGTTGTTTGTAATATAAATTTCGGTGTCTGATTCCGGCTATCCAAATTTAGTCCTATACAACGCACACAAAATATAGAAGCAAAGGGGTTTTGATAACTAATTATAGCTTGAACCCCTGTAAAGCAGGGCCCCAAAGAGTCAATTATTGGCTTAGACACAAACTGTCATAGTGAAGGAAAATCTCAGGTTGTGACCTTATATAGGTGGTCAGATACACCGACTGCCAATAATGCTTTACAGACAAAAGATCACCTATGACAAATATCAAGCAGAGTCAGATATTCTCTGGCGAAATTGTGCCATGTGGCTGCTGCACAAGTCCAATTTTTGCTATTTTTCAGTCATGAGCACCTCTGCCGGCATTTTTCTCCCCTTTTTTTACTGATCATCTTTGGAACATTTGACTTTAATAATAAGTGCATTAGCAGGTGTAAGGTGCTGCCCATTTATTTTTTGGACTGATAACTCATCAAGTCATCCATATTTCATCCTGCATTGTTTGTTTGTAACAAATTTTGCATGTGCATATGATCTCCCTGCATTGTTTGTCTTTCAGCTCTGTCAGTTTCTTCACTGGCTGATTTTAATTAAGAGTACATTAGAGGCTGACATTTTTTCGGGAATCCCGCGGGTCACGTGATTCCCGTGGGAATCCTGCGGGATGGGAGTCAACATTAGTAAATATCACGTGATTGGGACGGTACAGGATTAAATATGAACGGGAGCAGATGGGAGCGGGAGTAAACCAATAGCAGGTACAATAAACTAGGATCGATGCCAAAAAATTAAATAAAATAGAAAATAAAAAATGTAGGATCGCCGCTGCCATTTTGTAGTTTTTTTCCAAGAAATCTAAACTATAATGCAAGTCAAAAGAACTACACGACCCAGAAGCCAACAGTGCTTCTGGTCTATTTTTTCCGCCAGCGCTCAAAAACAGAATGGGCGGGATCAACTATGGAGCGCTCCATAATTAACCGCTAGTGGCGAACTCAAACTGGAAAAGTTGGATTTGCAACGCAAAGTCAGAAGTAAGGACTTATCTATTAAACTCACAAAGCGACTGTAAAGTTGCAAATATTAACAAACGTGACGAGAGTTAAATGTCACGGTGTTAACACTCTGCTTGTAAAACATGTTTCCTTGACTCATTTCCCAATGTGCAACAGTGTAATAATATGGCCAATAACTTAAAACTACTTTATTATTTTATTTAGTATTATTTGAACAGTTGTGTTTTTTTCTGTTTTAACCCACTAACTGAACAATGTGGTAACAATTCTCTTTCACTTTTTAACAAAAGTAAAACATTGTCTACTTCCATGTCTGGTCGGATAAAAATGGGACGGAGCTGACTGGATTGGCTTTTCCTGGGTCCAGCTCCGCACCACCCCCGAAAATTAACATAATCTCACTCCTAACTTTTGATAAAAGTTGAGAGGTCTGTCCAAGAATGTGTTTAATGTTCGATGAAACTATTGGTTCTGATAGTAAACACTAATTAGTTTATGGATATTTTATTGCAAACGGAAAAATACTAATATGCTTGAATGATATTCAACTTTTTCTTTTACAAAACTGAGTTTTTGAACCATTGAGGTACATTATCTAAATTGTGAAAGTAATGCCTTTATGCACTTTTTTCTTAATTGAGTATAGATCTCTTGCTAGGTGCATTTTTCTTTAGTTTCAGCAATTTGAAACATAAAAGTAACTTCATTGTTCATGTGAAACAATTACTTAATGGATTAGTAAAAGGCAACATTGTCCATTTTGTTTATTCAACTAAGATAGGCATGGTCTGTGTCCTTGTTTGTTACTTTTATTATTTATTCATTATTATTCCTTTTACTTTAACTGGCCTTTACTACAGCTAAAACAGGAACTTAACTGACCCTTCATAGACATTCAGGTTTAATGTATTGCCAGAAAACTTAATGAAGACAACAAGAATGGGAGTGGTGCAGGAGCGGGAGACAGGGCTTTTTTTCTATTCTGGTCCGGGATTGGGACGGGACACAATTTTTTTCTGTGGGAGTGGGACGGGACAGGAGTGAAAATCCACTCCCGTGTCACCCTCTAGAGTACATCTCTCAGATACACTCTACCTGACTGTAGCTGTCAAATGAGAAAGTAACCCTGTTTTAACTAAGTGGAAAATATATCCGCTAGCTTCAAAAATATGTTTTCATGAGATATAATTAATGAATTAATTGATTGATTTCTGTGTGGTCAATGCCTCGGGAACTGTTGGTCTGGATATGAATCTTTGAAATCTATCAAGAGAGCAGACATAATATTAAACAACAAGACTTTCAGAATATTATGAGAGTCAGTTTAGTTGAAGTGTGTGCCTGAGTTGTATAGGTCTTCTTCCATGTTCCAAAAAAACCAATTCAGAATCTTCATCCAGCTGCTTAAGTTTTTGCAACATATGTTAATTAAGAAGAAACCCCATCCTGTTATGTTTAACAATTTTTTGAAGCCTCATCTGTTCTGTAAGTGCCTCCACTCCTAACACCTGTAACCCATTAACACGGTTAATTTACTCTTACTCTGCACTTCAGAAGCTTTTCCACTTGTACTCATGGCCCTTTGCAGAGATTTAACACTTAATAATTATGTCCAGGTTTGTGACTTTACATATGGTTTAATTGTGCTTCTCACTATCAATTTGCTTTAGTTTAAGCCATTAGCCAAATAACTAAACCCAAACGTTCACTGACATTCCCCCAAAGAATAAATTATCAGACACAACTTGTTATTTGGGTCTTAAAGTAGACTTTAAGAGGTTTAGGAGCCAACTCCATTCAGGGAAATTTATAAGTGGGCTCTTGAATTAGAGAAGGTTACACTAGTCTTAACAAAAAAGTGCTCTGTTGCAAGACTCTGTGCGTGTAGATTTGTCAAATCTCCACTGTGAATTGATTAAGTCAGCAGGTAGAGTTTTAATCAATTGGCCAAATGCAGGGAGTCGTTTAGATGAAGCCGCTAATTCTAAACTTCCCTCCTTCCAGTAAAATTGTAAATACTAAGCTGAGCTAATCTTATCCATCCATCTATATTTTATACCCGCTTATCCGTACAGGTCCTCGAGGAGGGCTGGTACCTATCTTCATTGTTCACTGGGTGAGAGGCAAATTACACCCTAAACAGGTCGCCAGTCCATCACACACACACACACACACACACACACACACACACACACACACACACACACACACACACACACACACACACACACACACACACACACACACACACACACACACACACCGAAGAACAGTTTGATGAGACAAATTTACCCTGTTCTCTCTGGGCAGTGGGCACTCTAGTTTATTTCCACTGTTCATACAAACTCCATGCAGAAAGACCTCATTGCTGCTAGGGACCAGTTTTAGCAACTAGGCCACTGTGTAGCCATGAACAGACCTTATCAGATATAAAAATAATACGTACTGAGTTTATTATGGCTCCTTCAATTCTTTGAATTCTACCTGTATGAGAAGATGGAAAACTCATTGACTCTATGCATTTATTTGAGATTTAAGTACATTTCTTATTACAGCCTTATATTTAGGTCCAAAGCCTCAAATACATTCCTAAGCAAGATATCTTGGCCTGGTGCATAGGTTCCATTAAACATGGGATGGATGAAGGTAAAACGTGAAATTCTTATCTGAGCCCCCAACAGATTGTTGCCTAAGGCAATGGACACTTGCTTTCCTTGGGAGATTTGTTAAAGATTCTGTTAGGAAACTTTGTTTAACTTTTGACTCAGCTATCCCTCTGAATGTTGATGACATGCCTCTGGTTTGCACTCGTATTTATGCTGCAATATTAGTGGATATTACATCAAGATACTTTTGCAATTTTTTTGTTGAATTGGTCACTGTTCCCTCAGCTTAACAAAGCTTGTGTTGCTATGCTAAAATTACTTACTGTACACAGACTGTATACGTTGCCTGCCGCCAGGCTATTGTAAAGTCCAGCAAGAATGAATAAACTTGTGTAAATTTCTGCTCATAGTATCAGCTGATTAAGTGGATTGATTCATTCTCTGTTCACTGTCAATATCTGTATTACTGTACAAAGTTACACTGACTGAGACAAACTCAACAACGATCCTTTGCAAAAATGAATAATTATGTGTCACCGTGTCATTAGAACAAACATATCTGACCTTTTCTAGTTTCAGAGGCCATTTAAAATAAGAAATCAGCCAAAATCGGGAACCTAGTTATATGATTTGCTTTTTTACAAACTCACTATATATATATATATATATATATATATATATATATATATATATATATATATATATATATATACTGTATTTTTGAAATGCTTTGGTTATCTATATTTTATTGATGGCATTAGGTGCTTTTATTCTTATTCTGAAGTACTTTGTGATATTTATCTTGAAATGTTCTGTATGAACAAAATGTTAGAGAACATTTTGCTCCATTTTGCATTACTAACACTTATGCAAAATGGAGCCCTTTTAGTCTAGAAGAGCCATTGTCATCTATTCAGGTTATACATTGACTGACACATATATCACTGACCTTTTATTCTTTCCTAATGAAGTGTCAATGCTAACACTGTTCACTAATTCTCCTTACTTAGTCTGTCATTCCACATTCCTTATTTTGAAGGTGTACCCTTAGTGAGTGTGTCTGATAATGGGTTGTGCTCCTTATTCTTTCTTGTTTGCAAAGTAAGCCAAAAGGTTTTGCAGAGTTTGCTTGTCCAGGGGACCTTGCAAAAGCATGTCCTCCCTTCGGACAGGTAGCTTATTTTAGAATATGGGTCAAAATAAATATTCAAGTATGCTTCATTTTGAGGGTGATGCAATGTGATCAGCATTTTTCCAACAGAATGAGTAAGTAGTGTTTTTGAAGACACACCTGGTGGTCACAGTGCAGTTTCCAGAGGTTCACATGAGCAGGTTAAACCTGATGCAACATTTGAGGTAAATATTTGAACAACTGTAAAATTGTGTTAAACCATTAAAATCCCTGACAGAGTAAAGGTTATAACAATTTTCCGAAAAGTATTTCAAGTCACATATTATATGCAACTTTGTGTTTACTGTACATTCTTTTTTTATATTTTTATATTCAGGAAATTGTGATTTTTTTCCTTGCTGCAGACTGGGATGCAGGATGTATCTGTCAAGCTGTCACAAGAAAGTTCTGGCATTACCGTATGATGAAAAGGAGGAAGAGATGAGCTCCAGCATCGAAGGTGTGGGTTCATTATAGCCTCAGAATTTTGGAGAGTTTAGGTCTGCTCAGCAGCTTCAGGACTACTTCAGACTATGTAGCAAGCATTTTGACAGTCTTTTGGCATGTTGTGGACAGTCACACGTAGACTCACCAAAAAAATAAGACGCAACTTCAGGCTTCCAATCGCTTCAACATAACCTTCAGGGGACAGAGGATGTTATGGACAGCACAGACCCACTCTGCTTTTGCACAAACCATACACACGGATAATTTTGGAAACAGAAAGCAGTGCCCATAACGCTGTGAGAGTAGCATTACTTACTTTATCTGTCAGTTGTCACATTGTTATGGCTGATGTGTATTTTTCTGTCTACAAATGGAGCCATATGAGTGAGTAAATTTTCATTGCAGAAAAACAAAATACTACAAAAAAATACAATAAAAGCATGGATTTGACATATCCAAGTTCTCTTAAGAAAATTACCACAAACATCTTTGTAAACTGCTTAGTAAAAATGTGCAATTCAGTTGAACTTACTGCCACTCCAGAAAAGTGAAAGTAAGCAAGTTATATATCCTCTTCAATATATTGTCAAACAAGCAGTTAGATTTGATGCGGCTTTGTTCCATGAATCCAGTGACAAAGTCCCTAAGCTGTTGAGAAAAAGAAGAATTTGTATTTAAGTCTGCTGTTCACATAAAAAGGAACATTGACGTAGAGTTATATGTACTTAAGAGACCTCTAACATGAAATTAGAGAACATACCGTACAAAATCACATCAACCACTTTCAGATTAACGGAGAGATACTTCAGACCCAGTGTTCAACCCTCCTGGTTGGATTCAACCTGAGAGAACCGTCCATAGTTCTGTTTTTAGAAAGTACAGTACTTTGATTTCATCTCTTACCGCAGAGCTCATATGTATTGTGTCTTAGTGCCTCTCAGGTTGCAGGTCTTCATTGGACTCCACTGCTATCTTGGCTCACAATAACAAACAACCTCTATGACAGCTACCTCCTGGAAAGCCATCCATCAGTTCCTGCAGCTCCTTCAGCCATTCCCTACCTCTCCGCTCTCCAACGCACCCTGCTCAGTTCCTAATTTGATTTCAAACCCTCATCACCTCTGTTTAAGCCGGTCAGCCTCCTGAAAACAAACTCACCTCAGAAATACTTTCACACCAGGACTAGCCTCTACTTTCCATTTACACCATCACTGCCTGCACTGTAAGTCATTACCTCCATTTAACCATTTGGAAAATTCTTTTTTTTCCCTCTCTCCGCTGATTCAACTAACTGATCTCCTCCAGTTAGTTCTCTCCAGCTGCCACAGAACCATTTACCCAAAGGCTCTATTTACACACTAACCTTGAACTGTTGTTCCCAATAAATTATCAGTTTCTTATAAGATTCTGAGTCCTGCTTGATTTCTGCATGTGAGTAAAAAAAAAACTTACTGAGACCAGGACAGAGATAAGATTGCAACTATGTTGAAAACCCATACCAGTAACTCTAGATATTTCCAAGGATAACCTATGGGTACCCACCTCAAGAGGTTTACCAAAGTAGGAGAAGCCAGGAAAATAAACAGGATATTCTCCAATGCACCATCAAGCACAGATGAACCAGTTGCCACTGAGTGGAACTTACCCAGAGTTGCTGATCCAAGGTCAAACAATCCTGATTAACACCCAGGAAAGGGCAATCACATCTAATATTCAACCAGTAACACACCTCTGCATGACATAGAAGCTCTGGTCAGGAGTCATACTGGCAGCGATGAGAGTGGCGAGCAGAGGGGAACAGGAAATAACACTGGTTGTATTTTACTGGTTGTCAAAGCAGTTACTCAAGCCTGCAAGACAAACTGTACAAACCTTTACACCACCTCAGTTAACAACAAGAAAGCAAATGACTCATGGCCACAAACCCCCTCATTCAGATCACTAGAAAGAGCATGGATATGTATTTTGAGATGGAAACACCAGCATTCCCCTTCTCTACATGTATGACATTAAACTGTATGTCAAGAATATTCACTTGATCCACCTTCATAGGTTTTCCAAGCACATCACAATTAAATTGAAATTGGATATCTAAGGCCAAAGAAAAGAGGAAAGGTGATTATAATCAAGGTGTTGAACTACCAGAAGACAACATTCCAGATGCCAGACAACCACAAGTACCCTGGAGGCCCAGGACAAGGACAAAACAGCGTAAAACAGCAAAGGTTCTGTGATACATAAGGAAAATGGCCTCCAATTATGGACTGCTAAATGAGTGTCTCAGCCAGCAGAAACAAAAACAAAACAAAAATTTCAAGAGGGAGGGCCAGGAGGTAATCACGCAAAGAAAAGCTGTTCCTTGTTCAGTAATCACACTCACCACCTGAAATGTCTCCGTTAGTCAGTTCTTTGTTGGATCATCCTGTCATTCCCTCCAGCCTGTTCCCTTGTGGTGTTTTTATTTTGGATATCCCCTGTACTTTAGTTTTTTTTATATCCTTTTTTAAACAAATGTGCTTACTTTTATCTTCCTGCCTCCTGCCTCTTCTTTGCATTTGGGTCCTGTTCTTCACCATTAGATGTCACAGACAGGACCCATCAAGCAGGTTGTACAAATATATCCCACACATAATAGCTAGGTGTAAGGTGCTGCCAGGCATTAGTTTGGCAGGAATAGTAGACTGGAACATTTGTGGAGCGTAAGGGCTGGATGTCCCACAGTCAATACTGATGTTGGCGGGCAATTCTATTCCAACTGCAATAAATTCACACAAGGCATGCCAATAATGTATTTAGGTTGTCCAATGCAGTGTCAAGCACAATAATAGTTTTCAATAATCAGAAGGTCACAAGGAGAATTGAAGGTACCACAATAACACATGGGACATATGGAGAGAAGATGATACTGAATTTGTAATATTTAACAACAATATTACCATTGCGCTATTTTCTTATACAACAGTGATGCAGTGATATCACAGTTCAGTGTAGGTATGTATGTTTAAGAACCACGGTTTGTTTCGAGGAATTTGGAATGAGGCCAAATTAGCTTTGCTAGGTGTTCAAACAGCCAGTTTAGCCAGCAAAGCAAAAGGGAAAATAAAACCTGATTTTATTTAGATAATGTTTCAAAAATAATTTGTTGGATTACAAATCAATACCCTTTTGGACAATTGATTTTCAATGTTATTTTAATTAGCCATCAGAGTATAAAGGCCATTATTTGTGTTTTCCTTAAAATTCCATTCGTAAAATTATTAGTTAAAAATTCAGCATCAGATTTCTCATTTAAAGTTATTATTTTAGATGCATTTACATGAATTTCAATCACATTTATTTTGGAAAGTATGGGTGTGTCCGGGTGTTGGGTGTTCCTTTTGTGAAAGGGTGGTGGAGCCTTTTTCTGGAGGTGGAAGCTGACCTGTGTGTATGCCTAAACAGTTTTTTGACTTTCTCACGTGGATATGAACCTTTTTAAAACATTGACCTGTATATGCATTACCCCAAAACCTTCTTCAACCTGGACCTCATTAAATGCACCAACAACCTCCCATGTAAGTCTAGACATTTCTTTTCTTTTACTACTTGAGGACACATGTCAAGCTTAAGCTACGACCCAGGCTGCTCTATGTGACAACCATTCAAGTTTGCCATTACACAGAGTGACTGTTTGACTTCACTGATTGACAACCAATATGGTGTCAACAAATGGGAAAAGATTCACATTTTGGCAGACGGCATTCAGAATTGGTAGCTCAGCTCAACAAGAAAGGAAATAGCCACTGTGGAACTATTTAGCAACCTCTTCAAGGCTACGCTCACACTGCAGGGAAATGCGGCCCGAATCCAATCTTTTTGCCCATATGTAACCCATATCAGTATTTTTCATGGCAGTGAGAACGGCCCAATCCCAATCTTTTCACCCCCCCAAAAAAATTAGATTTTTGCTACTCCCACATATGGCACTAATTTGGATACGTATCAGATATTTTTCAAAGCGTCTGCAGTCTGAATGGTCATGTCGCACTTTATCTGTCTTTCATGTCACTCTCCTGTCTCTCACTACATGACCACACACAGTAGTAGCAGTTAGCGCTCCACAAAATACCGATGTTAATAGCTGTGCTGCTATTGTTGGCTACCATTGCTCAACAGCTTTCTTATTATAACAATGAGAGATACGGGCCGTTGTCCGTGTTTTTTATTCTTTCGAAGTATTTTTTAAACAAAACTTTTATAAACACTTCTAGAAACAATTACACTCACAATTACTTCCATAAACAGCGCGCTGTTGTGTGACGTGCTGTGTGACGTCTCCTTCTGTTGTCTGTGCAAGCGGGTCACTATGCGGTCTTGAACCATTCAGACAGAAGTATGATGGCGGTCGCATTTAATACTAGTATGAATGGCCACCTCAAAAAAAAAAACAAAAATCAGATTTCGGCAAAATGATGCCATTTCAGGGGAGGGCTATGTCTCAGCTTTCCATGTCAAACCTGTGCTAAATCTGTACTGTACCAACATATTGACAGTTCATGAAGTCTCCATCCTGGATTACCTTCGGGCAAATTTTGCTCACTCTTTTACTGACACCCTGCTAGACATGGCATCATTAGTGGATACCAGATTGAAAAGAACATATATTACTACAGAAAAGATTGAGTACAGAGCCATAATGAAGATTTAGGCAGATGTCATGCTTTCTTTTTGGGTTGTAGCAGGGTCATCTGCTTCACAAAGTCCATTGCCAACAGTATCAGCAGACTGCACCACTTTAAAAAGGCAACAAACCTCCCCACCCCCTCTCCCTGCCTACATGTAGTCTGTGAATTCTTACAGTGTTGACAGGTCTGTGTTTTGGCACAGAATCTCTAGAAACCTCTGCACATTTTGCATTGAGTGGACTGTTCGTGTTTAGGGAAATTAAAGCATAATTTAGCATAATTTCCTTTACCACTTTATTAGGTGTGTGAGTTTGTTTAAAACCAAGGAAATACAGAGCTATTTTTATTTAAATGGTTTTGAGATGCTCTAATACCTGTGACATGACTGTTCAGGGATTTTACAGAAGATGTCTAAACTTGGCACTGTTTTTTATTTGACCAAATTTTTGGGGGTTGATCCCAATACATAAAGAACAATGCAAATACTTTTGACACACTCTGATACCTGTTACATGTCTTCTTTAGTCACTATCTAGACTTTTGTTTTTGTAATTTCAGGTCATCTGTTTTTATTTCATTTTATAATACTATATAAGCACCAAAGAGCCTTTTTATTTCAACTGTTTTATTTTGCCTTCCTGCTTGATGTAATATTTTTGTTGCTATAATCTTGTTTGTTGAAGGTCTACTGTTAACCACAAAAAAGATACGCTTCCTTGTGTTTAAAGTCTGCTGACAATTCCTATGATTTTGTGCTTTGTTATTCTTATTGAAATAACTGTTGACTGTGTCTCCCCTGTCCCTTTGAGCTTCTTTGTATAAAAAAAGGCAAATCAGTTATGAATAAAAATTAATTCATTCTGAAATTTGAACAACCTTTAACAGTTTTTCTCCTTGAAAAACTCCTTGCTGATAAAATATCCAATACTTATTTCAAGTTCCGTTTACGCACTACTGTTTTTGTAATGCTCAATTTGCTTTTACAGTATATGGTCTTTCTTTTTGCCTATTAAAACTAAGCTTTTTTTCCCCCTTACACTTCCAACTGATGGTGTTTACAGCCAGCATATCAATAATGCTTCTCCTCAACACAGACGTGATTTGGAACACTATTGACTTATTAGCAAACACACAGCAACCTCCAGTAATGTATTGGAAATATAATCAAATTTCAGTCTGCAGAAAGATTGAGAGCGCCTCACTTTTCAAACACACATCCACATGTATGAGGGCAGGCACTCTCACATGACAACTGACACGCACAGAGACCGTCTGTGGTAATGGAGACAATGTACTTCTAATGGAATCCTGCAGTCTGAGTAGATAATTGTGATGGATTAGCATTGGATTAGATTCGATTATGGAAAGGAGGAGTGTACATTATCGGCATGTCTGTGTCCTCTGCATTTTGGATTGGCCAACAATCAAATGAAGTATAGTGAGTCTTTATGTTTTTACTCTTAGTAAGGATTATACTAGTTATCCTTTGCTGACTCATTTCTAAGAGTCTCTTGGGAGTCTGCCTATGCACAAAATCGAGCAACACAAAAGTGCCTTGTAATTACATTCTGCAGGATGCAGAATACTGCTTGTAACACCTTTAGAGCAAAAAGAGTGTTTACTGTCTCATAAAATTAAAAGAAAGAAACAGGTAAAAAGACATGTGGCATTAATACAATTATTATTATTAGTAGTAGTAGTAGTAGTAATATACTAAAATGGCTTTGTTCTTAATAGTTGCACCACAATAAGTGATCATTACTAGTAGCATTAAACATTTAATTTGAATAATCTACCACCTGGATGTGAGTCGGATCTGGTGGCTGGGGGGTGGGGGGGGGGGGTGGTGGTGGTGGTGCATGTACGTTACATTATGTGTACATATTTTTTAGTTGGCCAGCATTTCTCAATTAGAAACTTTCTAATTTGATCATTCTTATTTAATGAGAGGCACATCTATATTCGGAAGATATTAAATACATGATCAATTTAAAAATATAGATTCCTTGACAACCACCATGCTTGTATGCATAAAGAGTAGAGTTTCAAAGATAAGTTTCTTCTCTCGTTCAGCTGGCAGGGAAATCTGTCTGAAACTCCAGATGATTATCCACCAGAGGAGATGTTCACAGCAGACTGAGCTGGTTCTGGTCTAGAGGCGACGTGTAGCGTGCTGAGGTCTTTTTTGAGGTCATTCTGCCTTAAGCCTCTTTTAAGATAGATAGACCCTTCAAGCTGCACCTTCTTTCCCATTGGCATTTTTTGTATGTGTATAATCTGCAGGGTTCATCTTTTCCATTCATTCTATTACCCAAATTAAAGCTAAATATTGATGATGCAACAGCATTTTAGTTTTCACAGATTCTGTTGGAGGCAAAAGAAAATGCTGCAAGATCTTTTTAACAATGTCCTATGAAAACCCTCACGTTGTAGCACACTCAACATGGCATAATTTTACTATCTCAAACTTTCAATGTGCTGTTCACTTTGTATGGTCTTATTCACAGTGACACCATAATTGACAGATTGTGCAATGCTTTTACTGCATTTTAGATTTTATGAGATTTACCTACATGGTTATATGAAAAGATTTCAGATATTTCTGAAAAGTGCGGGGTGCATTTATATCCAACCACTTTGACTGATTATTTGAAAAACATATCCAGTATAATGAAATTCCCTTTTTTTAAATCTAAAATCCAACTGTGTGTGATTTTATCTAACCCAATAAATACAACTGTTCTGTCGATCAAGGAACACTGTAGACATCCATTTGTGGAAATGCTTTTAAAGTACAGTTAATTAAAAAAAACAATATCTCAAGATTTGAGATTTGAACATTTGTAAAAGAAAAAAAAATGAAAACCAGGGATCATACATCTGTCACAGTTTGTGGAGATGCAGACCAAGTAAAATATATTTATTTGAAGAAAATGTACAGCGTGGATCACAGGGAGGAAAACAAATCTGGAGCATAAACAGACAGGGAGTAATCAGACTGCTTAAATACTAGGAGGATAGGGTGCAAGAAAGCATGAGCACCAGGTGGAGCAAATCTGATGATTAATATACACAGGTGAGAGCAATGAAGGGAAAGCTGAGGAAAAGGGAGAGTGGTGAAATGGCAGGAGACAAACAGGAAAACAAAACCTAACAAGAACACTAAAACAGCAATGAATAAACAGACTCTAAAAATAAACTGAATAGTAACTGATTTGAAGACAGGCAGGAAAACAAAAGATCTAACAGAAACAAGAATAAACGTACTAAATCCATAATGAACATAATACTAAATAATGACAGGAAACAAGAAGAAAATAAAAAATTCTAAAGACTAATAATACTAAATCCCCAGAAACCCTGGGGGTTATTGACAGTATCTTCCATTTCACATTTATGACAATGCTTGTATTGGCCTCTCACACAAAATCCAAATAAAATACATGAGGTGTGTGGTTGTATTGTGATTTAAAAAAAGTTCAGCAAGTGTGAAACTCTATAATAAGTAACATTGTATATTGTTTTTTTCTCCCACCTTTCTGCACAGTGGAGTGTAGAGGAGTCTATATTACGTTTCCTACACCCAGAAGGTGAGATGGAGGAGAGCTTGACTTTAGCTGCTGACAATAATAGCTGTCCTGATGTCAGATGTGAAAGCATCTTTCAGCACTACCTATTTCTCAGTGGACTGGCTGAAAGAAAACAGGAGATAATTTTTAGCACCTGTTTCCTATTCTATTCTTCTGTCTTTGCTTTTATAGCTTTTAGTCTCCCAGGCCCAGCAGAGGGTAGTTTCTCTCATTATGTATTCATAATAACATTAATAATTGGGCTGCTGTTAGAGCTGGGAGAAGCAGGTTGCGCTGACAGCAGGAAAACAGCTTGCATTTTTAAATACATGTTTTCTTTTATTTTGTATATAAAATAAAAGGAGTAAAACTGCATTAATGCATACAATTACTTTCTTAATCTCACAGATACTTTAAATACTATTTTAATATGACAGATTACTCAGAACAGAGCATTTTGCAGTTCAGTTATAGGTCAGATGATTTTGATTAATTTGAATTTGCACTCTGAAATTTGCGCTTTTAGAGCCGCTGACAGTGTGTGTATTCCAGGAAATTACAGGAAAGAAGAACTGCCTGTCTTTAAGGTTGTTTCCATGCTTACATACCAATCAAATGCAATGTTAGTAATTCATAGGCATTGTCAAATGGCAGCTTTGTGACTATTTATAATCTCTGTATAACGTTACAGAAAACTACACAGTCTGTGATGTAAAAACCCAGAGGGCTGCACATAATTCATAAACAGGAAGCAAAATTATCCAGCTCTGCACTAAAAATGCCAGAGCAGCATTTCCTTCCTATTCATCCCTGGAGGAGTGGGCAGCCTTTTCACTGAGAATAGATAAGTATTTAGGTGGAAGTGTGCAGGCATGCTGACAACTATTTATCATTCAACAATGCAGAAACAACTGACTAAATGCAAACACGGTCATATATCGCCAGGCCATTATGCTCATTGTTTTGTTTCTGGATTGTGCAGGTGCTATAGAAACATCTGGCTGCAGCCAAGAATGTGAATGTCTTTTTCATACCCAACATTTTATTTTCGTCATTACTGGATAACAAGTTCAATTCAATGTGTGTGTGTGTGTGTGTGTGTGTGTGTGTGTGTGTGTGTGTGTGTGTGTGTGTGTGTGTGTGAGTGAGTGAGTGAGATAGAGAGAGTCTTTAGGGCAAGGTGAGTACAGAAATAGTACAACAAAGAGTCAGAATTCTAAAATACATAATTAAATTAAAAATTTTGTAAGTTTTGTACATTTCAGCATGACAAATAACATATTTAACATTGGATGGATTGTAACATATAGTTCAACAAAATATTAGAGTGTGTGACCTTTTTTTTTTGTTGGCGACATTTCTTTTGGCAAGGCAGTGTAAATATATGTTTTAGATGTTTTTATGTTCTCAGTTTATTACTCAATACAGTAATCAAATTAGAGGATCTAACCAAAATTTTAATCAACTAAAGGGTAAAATTATCCTGTGTGATACCAGTATGTAATACTGCATATCCAACGCACCTCAGCAGGCTGGTAGCACTGACTTTGCATCTGACAAAAAACCCTCAAGCCATTGGTCCTAAACCATCTTTGCCAGCTGGTGAAGTCTTCCTTGGACCTGCTGCAGTTTGCCTACAAGCCTGATATAGAGATGGCTGATGCCATCTTCAACCTCCAGCATCGAGCTCTGTGAGGATCATGTTCTTTCATTTCACCAGTGCTTTGAGTAGCATTCAGCTGGGACTTCTGAGGGACAAGATGGAACTGTAAGGAGTAGACCACCAGGTGTCCCAGTGGACACTGGGCTACTGCGCAGTATATGAGAGAGAGCGAGAGAGAGAGAGATAGATCCATATAAACAGTTTTAGTCTGCTCCTTCCTGATTACTTAAGTTTTTCCCCAACCAAATCATAGTGCACCATGTGACTACATACACATGGGAAATTTTGTAATTTTTGGTATCAGAAACTACAGTCTACAAATGTCAAATATTTTGCACTGAATTTGAAAAAAAGATGACAAAAGTAAGCTTTTTATTAATTGTTAAACTGTTGTGCAACAGGAAAGGTGCAGAGCTGCTAAAAACAAAGAAAACAGAAAAGTTAAGTAAATCACAGTAAAAGAATTACAATCTACACAGGGCTTTGTGCTGCTGAGAAGAAGACGTTAAATATGCTCATCAGGAAGGCCAGTTTTGCTCTAGGATGCCTGCAAACCCAGTGCAGGTGGTGGGAGACAGAAGGACTCTAGCAGAAATAACATCACTGTTGGACAGTGTCTCCTATGCCAGGCATTAAGCTGTTGCAGACCTGGAGAGCCCCTTTAGTGACAGACTGCTTCACCCTACGTGCACTGAGGACTGTTAGTGCAGATCCTTTCTCTCAGCAGCTGTTCAACTTTATGATTGTCACTGCTCCCAACAAACTCAGTAAGTTTACATCACTGCTGCTAATTGCTTAGTTGTTTCCATTTTTGTAGATAGTCTGCTGTTGTTTTTATCCACATTTATACAAGCAGATTTTGTAAACATTTGGGTCACCCTAATCAGTTATACATTTCTTTTAACCTGAGTATAACACTTTTATTAAATGTAATTTTTTTTCCTTATGTTATGGACTCTTCCACTTAATTTCGGCTGATATGCCTGGATTTCTCCACTGTGTAACAACACAACATTATTCTGTTGTATTCTATTGTATCTACTGTATTCTATTCCATTCTGTTCTGCTCTAAACTACAGACCAATGTCACTTAGAGGGGATGACAGTTTGACAGAAAAGATAGTGTTAGCCCTAGTGAGTGATTTTGATTTGTAAAGTGAGGGGTGGAATACATTCTTGATATCTGCAGCACATGAACATGAAGTAAAAATATCTATGAGATAACTGCTAATAATTTAAAGGAGCATGGCGTAAGTTCCACATTTTTTTTTCACATGTCTACCCCCTCTGGCAAAAAGTTCAAATGACACCAGTAGCATGTACGTGGATGGGAAAATAGCACAGCTCTTTTGTTTAGAGACGTAATGTCTCCTGAGGTAAGAAAGTTATAAATATTGAAGTTAACCCGTGTTCTCTTGCTAATGCATCAATTGCAGTGGAAACTCAACAAAGTAGCCAGGTGAATGAAAGCGCGCCACGTCACACCCATGTGCACGGCACGAGGATTCGGCCCAAATCACTCTCTCATAAACTGAGCCGGCCTATAGAATCAATGCTGTAAATAGAGGATATCTCATTTTACATGTCGGGTAATTGTAATGGCATGTATGTGGAAAAAAATACAGGCCCTATGCAACTTTAAACACTAAATGATCAATATTTATTTATTCAAGATAGAGACAGATTTACAAATTTTCACATATATAAATATGAATTTTGGAACTTTTTTAGTTTTTTGAAGTGTGGCATATTTGGCCTCCATACAGTAAATCCTATAGTACAAATTTATTTTAGGCTTGTGAGACATGTTTGGATTTGTGCTCCAAATAACATGTACCAAACTTTCCTTTAGAAATTAAGGTTCTACATTAGCATCATTAGCATCTTCATTTTATTTATGGCTGCTCACCTCCAGCCACAAATCCAGAGTGCAGGTGAAGCGATTAAGGACATGCCTTGTGGCCATCTGAATGTAGAGCAAGTTACAAAGAGAATTTCTACTAATGAAGAGGAGACTATAACTGACTTAATGGAGGTTGAAAATCAGTTAAATATTCCATAACAAGCATATAATAGTGAATAAAATGTTCCCAGGCTATTATGCTCATGAACCTATGATTGGCTCATCTTTTCATTTTTATCATTGTGGGTGGTAATTTTATTAAAATGAATGGACATGTCCAGTGCAAACAAACAGACACTAACTGGATGTGTTTTCACATCATGTGCACTATGGATTTAAATCTTGCCATCTCAAAGGCCTTTCAGTTACAGGTTAAAGTTTTTATACAGTCATGTCAGTTGTTCATATGAAACAAGACATTTGTCAAAAATGTGAAGTTCTTAAAAAAATCCACTTCCAATCAGTTCCCAGTAAGATTTGGCATGTAAATTCATTAACCTTGTGATCTTGCTTTATAGATTTTATTTTCTTTGTGTACTCTTCTTCAATTCAGTCGTGTCAATATAAAATAATGACATAGAGATAATGTGCTGCACTCTCATTCCAAGCATCACCAGACATTTGTTTGGAATTCATTCCAGCATAAGGAGATGCCCAGCAGGGTTTTCTCAGCTTGATGATTCCCTCTTTCTCTTCCTGCCCATCTGCTTTTAGGAATAAACCCTCCCCTGCCAGACTCTATCACCCCAAGGATTTCATAAAGAGGTGACCCACACATATGGCCATTTCATTTGATGGCCATCCTATCAGAGCTGTGGGTAAAGTAGTTGGAGGTATTTGCTCATTTTGGCTTTCTGACGTGATGGTTGTATTTGCTTCAGACATGATTGCTTGTCAGACGACATAAACTAAGGCTCCATCCGAAACCCTTATTGAGTAAGGACTCTGTAGCCAAAACAGAAGTGTGTCAGCGGTCGCCATGATAAGTGCTGTCTGAATAGTACAGTCAGTAAGGATGGAGGTAGGAGAAGGAGCCTGTAAGCTTCCTCTTGTGGCTAGTTTTGCCTAGGAATCCTGTAATGTACCTGTTAAAGTTGATACTTGCACTCAAAACAGGGTTTTACAAAAGGGCATTTCAAACCAGACTGCTGTTGAAAACGTTCCTAATCTGTTTCAACTTGGTCCTGATGGGGTTTATTATGATGCAGCATCTTGCATGAAAGCCTTCAATGATCACTGTGAGTCTGTACTGACCTTGGTGGCACCTGTAAAGCTCAAATTAGTTTCTTTAAAAATGTTGCTGCCATGGCTAAATGAGTAAATATCTTCATTTGGGAGATCTTTTCATAAGGTTGAACGCTTATGGAAAGCCACAAAACTGGAGATACACAGACTACATTTAAAAGAACTGATTGTATCTCTTAGTGACATGATAAAACAGGCTAGGTCTGCCTTTGTTGCAAATGAAGATGAACAAAAGGAATCCCAAGGTTGTGTTTTATACTATTCATGAAATTGTTTCTTCTTCAGTGTCATAAATGCTGGTTTTTACATCTGACCGTTGTAACATGTGTTTTATTTTCTTTGTAAAGCAGGTGGAGGAGATTAGGTCAAAAGTAAAGCCAAATGATGTGATCACCATCACTTATGTGTTCTTGTTCCTGGTCTGTGCTTCCAAATGTGACATTAGAGGATGTTATGATGCTCCTGAAAAAAAATTAAACTCTTGCCCATTTGATGCCATGCCTTAATTTTTTCTGTTCAAGGTAATTGGGTTGGTTGCACCCTAAGTTGTCAAACTTATAAATCTTTCTCTTTTGTTCAATTCATACTTGACAATGGATTATTTTAAATTGGGTCTGAAGACTAGAAAACCCCTGGTGTACCAGTCATACCACTAAGTTGAAATTTAGGTATGTTAGTAAAACCTTTCCATCAGACTTCATAAGCTCCTGATAACTCTTTAGTTTTATTCTGTTTTACTAATATTCATAAAATTCTCCCTTCTTTTAGCAATCAGCATTTATACTGATTGTTATTATTGCTTCCTGTTCAAATAAAATTTCCTTATATTTTCTTTTCTTTTATTCAGGTAATCCGTAAGAAAGAGACAATGATGAACTTTTGATCTGTGATTAGTTTTGGTCAATCTTACTTGACCCACTGGTCACCACCAAGCCATTTGCGATTCTAACAAATTTTCCCCACTCAGCGACACACCTGCTGAAAAGCCGACTCTGGTAAATGGCAGCTCGATAGCCAGAAATGTGGCACTAGAGACACCAGGGACCATGGTCAAATGCCTGCCAGGGGTCAAAATGGGCAACATCATATCCTACCTAAAACTGCTGGCTATGGATAAGCGTAAATACAGTAATATTGTTATTCACACTGGCAGTAATGATACCCGGTTACACCAATCGGAGGTCACTAAAGTTAGTGCTGCTTCGGTGTGTAAGTTTAATAAAACAATGTTGGACTCCGTAATTTTCTCTGGTCCCTTGCCTGATTTTACCAGTGATGACATGTTTAGCCACATATTATCATTCAACCGCTGGTTGTCTAGATGGTGTCCTGAAAATAAAATGGACTACACTGATAACTGGCAAACTTTCTAGGGAAAACCTGGTCTGATCTGGAGAGATGGCATCCATCCCACTTTGGATTGTGCAGCTCCTCTTTCTAGGAATCTGGCCGGATTTATTAGTTCTCCAAAATGCTGACAACCCCGAGTCCAGACCAGGAAGCAGAGCCGTAGTTTAACACACCTCTCTGCAGCTTCTGTACTGTTACCCACCCATTACCCTATTGAGACGGTGTCTTTCCCATGGCCAAAACTTAACAGATCAAAAACTTATCAAAAAGGAGCAAATCATAAAAATAAAAAAGAAAATCAATACGGCTCATCTTGAACCAAAAAATAAAACAATTAAATGTGGTTTATTAAATATAAGGTCTCGCCCTCCAAAGACTGTTAGTTAATGAATTGATTTCTGATTGTCAGATTGATCCATATTGTGTCACAGAAACTTGGCTGCAAGAGGACTACGATAGTATAAATTATTTTCTTCCTATAATTATAATTATTCACATTTCCACATTCCCAGAACTACGGGACGAGGAGGAGGAGCAACCATAATAACTACAATTCTTTTGAATATTTAACCCTTAACAATAAAACCTCTTCTGTTTGTTGTTTTGTATCGTCCACTAGGCACTTACTCTCAGTTTTTAAATCAGTTCTAAGACTTCTTATGTGATTTAGTGTTAAACACTGACAAGGTTACTATAGTGGGGGATTTTATCATTCAAGTACAATGTGATGACCTTATGTGACCTTAATGTAGTCTTTAATACTATCCTAGATTCAATTGTTTTTAGACATGATTAATCTATCCTTAGTAAATGAATATGTACCACAGGTTTTTAAAGTAGCTGTTGTTAAACCTTTACTTAAGAAACCATCTCTTGATCAAGATGACTTAATAAATTACAGACCTAATCTTCCTTTCTTATCTAAAACAGAACATAATTGCTAATCAACTATGTGAACATTTACAAAGAAATAACCTATTTGAAGCGTTTCAATCAGGCTCATTATTGCACCGAAAAACGCTCTGGTGAAGGTCGCTAATGGTATTCTCATGGCCTCAGATAAAGGACTTGTGTCAGAACTTGTCCTGCTAGATCTCAGTGCTGCATTTGATACAGTTAATCACAATATTCTCCTAGAAAGATTTGAACATACTGTAGGGAATAAGGGGAAAGCATTAGGCTGGTTTAAATCTTATCTGTCTGACAGATTCCAGTTTGTTCATTTTAATAATAAAGCTTCAAACTCTAGGGTCACTGTGGAGTACCACAGGGTTCAGTCCTTGGTCCAATTCTCTTTACTATATATATGCTTCCGATTGGTAACATTATCAGACAGGAATGAGATTAATTTCCACTGTTATGCTGAGGACACAGCTTTATTTATCCATAAATCCTGACAAATTCAATCAATTACTTCGACAACTGTGGCACTAGGCTCTTTCTGGAGGAGTTAATGCTGCCTGTCAAGACTCAATGCACTCTGCTGAGTTATTTTAGATAGGAAACATTTTGACCAATCTGTCTGGATGATATGATTGAATTTGACTTTGTAAAGTGCCTTCAGATGGCATGTTTTTGTCATAGTTTGGGTTTAGTTTAGTTTTGTTTTTGGACTTTTCTTATGTAGCCTGTCACTTCTCAGCCTCCAGCCACCAACTCCGGTCACCTGAACAGGTGAACTCCGGTCACCTGTTCATCCACTTACTTATACCTGCCTCAGCCTACTCATCTTTGCCAGATCATTACAACCCTCCGGCTTATCCAGCATTTTCTGTCTGCCTGCCTGCCCGTGATACGATCCGCTTCTGTCTCCTGATTCTCTGAGTCTGCCTTACCCCTGTCGGACCTGATTGCCTGCCGGTTACCGGACCTGTTTCTGCACCCCGACTCTGTTCCCAGATTCTGCTCTGGACTCTCCCTGGATCTCTGATCACCTGGCTCTGACTCTGGACTGGCTCTTGGACTACAGACTCTGGTTTATCCCCTTGATCATCCTGTCTGCCTCTGCCTTCCTGGTTCTGACCCATTGCCTGCCTTCTAATAAACTGTCTTAAAACGCTACCTGTTTGTCTCTCTGAATTCCGGGTTCTCTGGTTCTGTTCGATACAGTTTTGTGAATTGGCCCTATACAAATACAATTTAATTGAAATTAGTTCCTTTCGTACATTGAAAAGAAAGCTGTTATTTGAACTATATAATTTTTTTTCCTGTGTAAACGCGCCTATAAATGCTCTCTTCCACCATCTTGTAATGATTACCATGTTATGGCACAAGGAGATAACGGAAAACTGACCTTGCGGACGTCAGAGCAATTTAAAACAAAGACTTTCTCAGTTCTTTTTCCTCCACTTCTTCTTGGAACCTGAGAATGAGCTGGAAATGAAGCTTACCCCGCTTCACTTTACAACCACTCAACATCTTTGAAAGTCAAGTAAGCTGCTGCTTCTGATATCACTTTCAAGGGTTTGAATTTTCTTTAATTTTTGAAAATGAAAAGAACAGCACACAGCAGCTGAATATAGCTTTATATACTATGTTTGCTCATTTGTTTCTTAGTTTGCTAGGTTTGGCTGTATAAAGCATGGGCAACTATGGTTGCGTGATTTAGCCTAGAAGATTTGTATGGAGGTTAAACAATGTATTTTAGAAATAGTCATTGACTGCACCTATTGGCAGCTCCTGACCTAGAATGGCTTTTGTTTCCCTTATCTTCTCTTTTATTACTGTGGATTTCTCACCTTATTTTCTTTGGCAAATTTGGGTTTTTAGCATTGTCTCCCCTTGCTAGATTGTAATGTGTCTCAAACAGAGGCAGTTAAACAGAAGAGACAGTGACTAAGCTTAATTTGCATAGGAGCCAGGCTGTGCTAATTGCTGTTTGATTTTAGTTAAGAGAGAAATACATTTGACTGGCTCCATCAACACAGTGCAAATTCCCAAAATGGAGTATGGCATGTGAGTTCTGTCTGGTGTGTATGGCCATGTGTGCTTAATTATACCTGCAACAGTTTAGCAGAGACACAGAGAAAGAGAGAGAGGGAAAAAAGAAAATGAAATTGTAATAAGCTTGTGTTTTTATGACCAAACATAATTAAAAAACGGAATTGTTGAATGAATTCTTTCTTGTTACTCTGGCTTCCAAAGACACGCATTATATGACCAGTACAGTGACATATAAAGGGAATCATAACCTGATATTTTACATATACTATCCTTCTGAAAATGTCTTTAAATTCATGTTTAGTCATTTTTAGGTGAATTCTTTTTTTAAATAGAGCTCATTCTGACCCTATGTCATACCCCTTTTTTATTTCTCGCGAGGGTAAACGCGGGAATTTGACTTGCGTGTGCGCGCGTTTATTTTACCATTGCTTCCCCGGTGTCGTTGCTGCCGTGAGTGTCTGTGTCTCTTTCTCTCCCTCTGTCACACACACACACACGTGCGCACACACAGACACTGCAGCTGGCCGTAACAAAACGAACCGAGAAGAGAAAACCCTGATAAAAAGTTACACAAGCAACACCCCTTACCGCCTGATGCCATCTCCGCCTGGTATTGTTAATTACCGCCAAATTAACAAAATGTGACACGGATACAAAGAATTACAGGGGAGACTGACGAGAGGCGGGCATGGCTTATGTTTTGAGTAACCGCTCCAGTGAGTGCTGTAGATCACAACCTGATGAAGCCAACAGGACTACGTCATCCACGAAAAGCAGAGACGCAATCCTAAAGCCACCAAATCGGATCCCCTCAACACCTTGGCTGCGCCTAGAAATTCTGTCCATAAAAGTTATAAACAAAATCGGCGACAAAGGGCAACCATGGCAGAGTCCAGCTCTCACTTGAAACGAGTCCGACTTACTTCCGGCAATGCGGCCCAAGCTCTGTCATACAGAGACCTAACAGCCCTTATTAAAGGGCCCGGTACTCCATACTCCTGGAGTACCCCTCACAGGTTCCCCCGAGGGACACGGTTGAATGCCTTCTCCAGGTCCACAAAGCACATGTAGATTCGTTGGGCAAACTCCCACGCACCCGCCAGGATCCTGCTGAGGGTGTAGAGCTGATCCAGGGTTACACGACCAGGACAAAAACCACACTGCCTGATGTTATTTTCAAAAAGGAAAGACTGGCAATAATTTTTCAATATTAAACCTTCTATAAGAATAGCTGTAAAGTTGATTTCTAAAGGAAACACTGGATTATATAGATTCTTAGTGAGGTGCTTCCTAGAACTGTCCTCAGTTTTGCATCCACAAGGTAAGGCAAGGCAAATTTATTTGTATAGCACATTTCAGTACAAAGACAATGCAAAGTCCTTTACATGATTAAAACATAGGAAAATAAAACAGAGTAAAAGCAAGTTGGAATAAAATGTAGAAACAAAATAAAACATGGGAAAATAGAAACTAAAAGCAAATATTAAAAACAGTTGGACGACAAAGTTGAACTAATGATGTTTCAGTCATGTCATGCTTTTAGGCCCATACTTTTGATCATGAAAACAAACTTTCCACCCTGGGGAAAAGATTGGCCCAGGAAACTTTGCCTTTGACCCATTATACAGACTTCTCTGCTTCCAGACCCTTTTTTAATTTAACAAGGTAATGTACTAAAAAGGACAAACTGAAAATAATGTGAATTAAGGTAGCAAGGTGAATTAGGAAGTTGACATTATAGTTTTATTGTGATTCTGCTATAACATATAAAACCTTGAAAACCAAGAAATGTATCTGGCATAGTGGCTTTTGTTTCAGAATGAGCACTAATTTAGGTATTCTAATTAAATGTGATAATTTGGCCAAAGGCAGCACTGGATCAGCACTGACATGTAGCTTTCATAATGGAATAGAAGATCTCGGCGCTATGTCTAGCTGCGCTCCAAAGAGGAACACCATTGGCACAGTTCAGTTGTTTTTATTCTACAATAAAACTGTCCCTGGTTACAATAAAATGCCCACCCGTCCACAGAGAATCATTTTAACACTGTCATTAAGTCCTATAGCTCTCCTGCGTCCCTAAATGGGTGCTCTAGCTGGCACTGGTGACAGCAGAGGCTCATCCAAATTACTTCTTGGGACTCTCAAAATAATTGGGATGCCATTAAATTGCCCTCGTCAGCTGCTGTTAATAAAGCTCAGTTGAACAAAATACCCCAAAGACATTGTCTCATGGATAATTTATACCTCAACTCTACCACAAACAAGCTACCTCTAAATAAGTAATGGGGTCCTAATTAGCTTCAGATTGTCTCTTTTAGCACCGATGCTTGGTTTTATCCTGATGACAAACAATTGTAACACAAGAGAAAAGTACAAAAAAGACCGAAGGATATGGGCTGAAAGAGGGTTGGCAACAGCTCGTATATGCATTAATTTATGTGACATATCTGATTCATTCTTTGACGCTCAATAGTCTTCACTGTATTATTTATCAATCAGGTCACAAAGGATTAATGAGCGTTTTTGGTCTTAGGGAGTCTCTGATGTTAGTGATGAGGCAATTCTCAGCATGGCAGGTTTTGCTTTCAAGATGCTTTATCAAGATCACAATCTCTGCTGTTTTGCATAATTGTTAAAAATGCTAAAATTGATTTTACCCACTTTTTTTTAGAAATAAAAATCCATAAAGCGCAGCCAGGATTTGTATTCAGACCCCTGCTTTAATACTTTATAACCAGCTTTCCTCTATATATCCTTCTTTGCAAAGTAGTTTGGACTCAGAGCTGTTGGGGTTATAAAATTAAAACTATGATGATCCATTAGCTGGAGTGCTTCTGTGAAGAGCAATGTTCAAGTCTCATCATAGATTTTTAATTGGATTCAGTTCTGGACTTTGACAAAGCCAGTGTAACACATGAACACGCTTTACACCATTCCAATGTAGCTCTGGCTGTTTAGGGCTGTTGTACTCCTGGAAGACGAACCTCCTCCCAAGCTCCCACTAGAGCTTTCGTTCTTTGCACCAACATAATATAAGCCTCGTGGCTGCTGAATTTGATTAATGCTTTTCCTTGCCCTGGCTCCAAGTTTTGTTAGATGAGCATGTCTGGGTAAGGTCAGCAACTGTGCCATACTGTCATCTGTGAAAAATTCTGAAAACCATGTATGCTTTTTCTTTAACTTTACAGATGTGCAGTACTTTCTATGTCTTGCACACAAAATAGTCATACAATGCTTTAAGGTTTGTGGTTTTAAAGTAGCATGACAAGATGCAAAAAATTCCTTGGACTATAAACAATTTGGCATTGCACTGCACACAATGTTTCAGATTCCTAATATGCAAACCTTTGGATTTGATATAAAAAGAAACAATTTTTTTATTTGTCAGTTACATGATGAAACTGAGTTAAGAGAATTAGGCTAAAATATAAAATGAATTAGTGACAGTCTTTTAAAGGGCACACATAGTTGCTGGAGGAGATGAAAGGAGCTCAAAATATCCTGTTTTCACCAGTTTAACATTACTGAATAGCTTTTCTGCGAAAGGGTTGATTGCTCTATGGTGAAGTAGTTGTCAGACTGAGACTTATTTTGCATGCTGAAGACCGACTAAATACATTTCCCACAGCTGAAATGCCTTCTGGCTTTTCCATAGCCATAATGGTGGTGAGCTGGGCATATTTTACTGTTTGTGAAAAGTGGACACATTACTATACGTCAGGGACTGCACTGTTGCTGAGGTGCGGAAGCATTAATGATGCACTGGAGACAAGTTGCAAAAATATATTTCTCCAGGGAGGGAAATGCACAAAATGCAAGCAATCAATGGGACAGTTATCTTATCGCGCTGATCTAAATGACGAGACGTAATTAAGCCTACAGGATGTCTGCAACTGTGTATGTCTCACAACATCAGTTACCCTTTTTTCTTAGGATGTCACTACTCTGGTTCTCCTGCATCTCATGTGTTCTGGCCAGACTTTAAATTGGGACAGTTGGTTTCTTAACATGTATTCAATGTGATTTCCTTTAATAACTATTAAACATGTACAGGATCAGGAGTTTTCATTCCCCCATAGATATGTCTGTCAGGTAAGTTGTTTTTAACTCTGCACACTGAACATGGCACCATTATCGAAAATGTTTATATTTCTGACTGAACTTATGCCAGTACACACCCACAATATTAGATGTAGAGAACAAAGGTTCAGCATCATTCTGAAGCACCCATTGACAAGGTTGTAATTGGGTTCTGGGCTATTTTAGTTTGAATTTTTGGTTTTATTTTCTGGGCTGCATGATGTTGTGTTTATTAATTCTTCAAAAATACTAGATAGTTGCAGAAAACCATTAGAAATACGCAATATGATTACATTAACAAAGCAGCTGCAACACCAATTATGGTGAATTTTACTGGACATATCTAGATATCTCACAAGACACAAATATGGGACACCATCAAGTGGAGCGCTAAATTAATTGCAAACAACTTCACCATTAAGCGCATAATAACTACTATAGAAACTGCAGAGAATCATAAATGGCAGTGTCAACATGTCCTCCATGTATTTGGTACCATGCTACTGTTAATAGCTAATAGCTACGGTCATCGTGTGAAATGGTTTTTGGCACTGTTGCCAAGTCCGCTTGTTTTGTTTTTCTAAAGTCACTTGTAAATTTCATGAGTGGGGGTTTTCTTGGGCTAGTTTTTGAATGTGTAGTCGCTTATTTGGGCTCTAAACATATTGACTATAAATACGAGAAAAGGGACCCGCTCGTGCTGAGTCGTTACAGACAACAGTGAACAGGCTGGCTGATATCATTCCGCCCCTCCACGCAAACACATACTCCCTGAGAGGGAAAAGGAGACAAGACGAGCAACGAGCTGTCTCTGCTGGGAGGACAGCGTTTGCTTCAACTCGGAGCTACACTTTATTCTGCACCACCTTGACCACCCAGGGACATACACAAGGATCCTCTTTGTGGACTTTAACTCTGCCTTGAACACCATCAACCCAAACGTCCTCCACCAGAAGCTCACCCAGCTCAGTCAGTCAGTGGATCACCAGCTTCCTGACTGATTGGCAGCGACAGGCTAGGGAGAATCTTCTCCCACTCAAGAACCATTAGCACCAGCGCCTGTCTTCTCTCCCCAATCCTATTCTCCCTTCAGCTGACTCATCTGTGAAACTCCAGAAGTTTGCAGATTAAACCAATGCCATTGGTCTGATTCAAGACAGTGACAAGTACATATACAGACCGAAAGTGGATTGGCTGGCCAACTGTTGTGGTCAGAACCATTTGCAGCTTAACCCGTTCAAAGACTGTGGAGATGAAGTTGGACTTCCGGATAACTTCCCCCACACTCCCTCCCTTAGGACCTTGAACAACACCATATTTACTCTGGATCACTTCCTGTTCCTAGGAAGCTCCCTTCCTCAAGACCTGAGATGGTTCTCACACATAGACACCGTTTGGAGGAAAGCCCAGCAGAGACTGTACTTCCTACTACCTATTACCATTTTATTATTTTTTTTTGTTGCACTTGTGCTTCATTTATCTTTTCAGGATAAAATAACTGCTAGCAAATTAACTTTTTTTGTTTCCAAACAGTATTGTTGTTATAGTTTCAAACAGCATATTCTTGAGTTTTGTAATTTGAGTTTTTGACAAATCATGTCTCAGTAGTTGCACTGTTACCTTTTCTCTTGTCTGGTGAAATGGTTGTTACTGACGTACCAATAGCAGCTGGTATTCATACATGTTACATCTGGTTACTCAGATAAACGGGGGCACTTAGTCTCAATCCTTTTCCATATGATATTTAATACACACCTCAAATCTCTACATATTTAGGCAAAACATCACTGAAATAAATATCACTGTAACTTTTAAACCTGATCTAACTTATTTGAAGACTCCAGTCTGCATTTCTTTATTTCTTTAACCTAATTTCTCACATTCATTATAAAGACTTCCGTTTTGTATCCCTAATGGCCACATAGACATATCAGTGACATCTACAAGTACAAAACACCACTTGCACACTGGGGAGTTCACTAGACAACAAGGGAGCTTCCTTTGTCATAGCAACACATGCCCATGTCATATAGTCAGTGACACCAAAATATGACTTTTTTTTAGTCTGCATACAAGTTAGCAAGTCAAAAAGGAAGGACAGATCCATAAAAAGAGTGAAAGAAGTAGAAATTAGCACAGAAAAATAAATAAAAACAAGAAAAAGTACACTGAAGGGCAGGACAATGACAGCCAAAGGGAGAACAATTTGAAAGGCAAAATAGATGAATAAGAAATTTCTAAATATTCAGAAATAGTCAGCCAGAATGTGAAATTCTGGATTGTCTTTGCCATAAATAAGAAATAAAAGAATATGCAGCCTTCTATAAGACATACATTTTCACAGAGGCCCACTGGGCTTGAAGCATTTGTTCATCCTATCATAATTTTTGTCTATTTATGTGGCGCTTTATGCACACTTGGGCAAAGCTGAGCAAAGGTTAAATCTAGTTAAAATGAGTAAGAAAAATAAGGTCCCTGGCCTCAAAAGGCCTACCAGTGGAACTATCAGTTTTTCAGTTTTAAATTTTTCATTATTAAAACTTCAGCAAGAAAATCAAATCGGTGTTTTTTTTAGGGCTGCACAGTGGCGCAGTGGGTAGCGCTGTTGCCTTGCAGCAAGAAGGTCCTGGGTTCGAGTACACCCCTGGGTCTTTCTGCATGGAGTTTGCATGTTCTCCCTGTGCATGCGTGGGTTCTCTCCGGGTACTCCGGCTTCCTCCCACAGTCCAAAAACAGGACTGTTAGGTTAATTGGCTTCTCCAAATTGTCCTTAGGTGTGAATGGTTGTTTGTCCTGTTTGTCTCTCTGTGTTGCCCTGCGACAGACTGGCGACCTGTCCAGGGTGTACCCCGCCTCTCGCCCGGTGAATGCTGGAGATAGGCACCAGCACCCCCCGCGACCCCATGAGGGATTAAGCGGTTTGGAAAATGGATGGATGGATGGATGGATGGAACATTATCAGGGAGATATGTCATGCTCCCAGTTAGTAGATTTGAGGTGTTTCAAATGTTTAACCTTTAATTTATCTGTAATACTATTTTTAACATTAAGAAACTGCTTTTAATTGCAGCAACTTGGAATGTAGCGAGCACAATGAAAATAAAAGGAAAAACCTGAAGTTCAGCCTTGACTCTTTCAAATCACATAAAACAGGTATATTAGAACTTGGAATTTAAGTTATTTCAAGTTCTAAGATGGTGTGTTATTAATTTAAAGAAAAACTAGAATTTTGCTTGAACTGAACACACCAATGGTAGACTTCTGCACACAAGTGTTCCAGGATCATCTTATAACAATTGAGAGTAGGAGGATAAGCTGTAAGTGTGGTTAAAGCATCCAGCAATGGGTCACAGGCATCCTTTCTTAGGACTGTCTTAAGACACTAATATTTATGGAATATCTGAAATTGTTAATCTTAGAAGAAGCTGATAATGCCCCAGTTCTAAAATAATCTTTTGATAAAACCTGTCATGATTTGGTTATTATTTGGACCAGTAAGCAGCACAGAGTTGAGACGCAGCATGATGTGGATCATGGTGAGTTTACCGAAGATCCAGAACTCATAGGCAGCACAGCTGTGACCGGGAGAACAACATAGATAGACAGAGAACTTGCCAACTTGTGAAAAGAACAAGTGGCTTTAAATAGAGGGGAAGAACAAAGGGGAAAATCAGGAGCACAGGTGAAGACAATTAGACCAATCATTGACGTGTGCAAAGAAGGAAAGTGACAAGGAAAGATACAGGTAGAACACGGGGATCTAAAGGGAACAGGAATACAACGAAACCAATAAATACAGAGGAGAAACGCAGGGAAAAACTACCTGGGCCCGTTTAGAAAGATGGGTTAATAGATATCCAGAGTAATTTCTGGGGTAAAATTCTGCATACCATGGCTTTTCTGTTTCCGAAAGCTCAGAAGCCTTTATCCTGAGTCAAATTATGACAAAAGATTTCTCTGTCAAACAACCCTGCAACTGAGCAGAGTTGTTTTGGCAAACCCTGAGTTGTTCCTACTTTTTAGCTGAGATCTGCACAAGGAAGTGTTGGGAAAGGCGTGTCTTTTTCTGGGGGAGCTTGTATGCTGGAGAGCAAATACTCCACAGAAAGAAGAGGCTAATCAGACCACAATTAAATGTCTTATAATTTCTGGATTAATATATTTTCAAGTGTTACCGTTTTTTTCCGTTTTCATTGATTTATCTTACTATTCTCAGCCCACACACTGCTTTCCTAACACAACATGGAGACACTGTTAGTTCAGAACAATTTCTTTGTGCCGCTCTTAATTTGTTTTTATTCTAACGGCAGCTCTTTAATAACTTAGGTAGAGGCAGCTGTATGTCGTGTTGATTATAGCCAATTAATGCTTTAGTTAATTAAGGTTATGGACCTTATTAAACTGTATTTTCATACTTCATCTTGATTTGCTGCCACATCCTTTTTATGCCTGTTGGGTTGCAACTAGATACGTAATCAATGCGCCACCCTTTTTGGGTGTTGAATGAGTTTAGTGTGAGAATACAGCTTTAATTCTCCGTCAAATAAGACTCATATCACTCATGACCTTTTCAGCAGTTCTCTGCTGCTAACTCACTTTTTCAACAGCTACAGCATTGTTTCTTTTTGTTAGTTATGGTTTAATATTCTCCATATGCCGTCATTAGAGATTTTGAATTCCAATGGCGGGAAATGTAAACTTCCATGCTTCTTATTTCCTGCCGCTGTCATGGTTATCTGCATTTCATTGATGAGGGCTTCTTTCATGCTTGCGCCTAACTCAGGGTTGATTGGACATCAAGTTTAGTTACCTTATTGATATCACCTGTTCTGAAACTGAAAATGCTGAGTATGACAACTTGAGGTAGAATTACTCAGAGTAGCTGCTTTCTACTCAGGGTAGATCACCAGTTCTTTCTGAAATGGGGCCCAGGTGACAGAAAAAGGGACCTAAAAATAAACTATACTAAGAAGTACACACCTAAAACAGAACTGCAGAATCCTGAGGACCTAAAACTAAGTAATCACAGCCCTGGGGATACCTGACAAAACCAATGTTTGCTTTAAAAAAACACAATCAATCAAGCAATCAATCAATCAATCTTTATTGTCAACTACAATCTGCATTGTAATCGAAATTACAGTTTATCCGTCCGTCGAGGAACAGTTGACTGAGGCCTTGCGTGCCAAAAGAATGCAGCCGTTAATGACAAATGACATTTGAAATATCATCCTCCTTGATTTAAATCAGAAAACAATATATTTTTAGATATAGTTGATATTCCTCCATTTCCTAGTTTTAATCCTTTGGTATAGAAAACAAATATGACCTGTAAAGTTCGTTTGAATAATGAACCCTAACAAGAAGAGAAGTGTGACTTTAAATGAATTGAGTAAAACATGGAAAGGGAAGTGACTAGAGTAAGTGCTTGTCAATTTTGTGACAAGAAAGCTTGACTTGCTTGCCTAGTTGTCTTATAGAAATCCCATTTTCCAGAGTATCTTGCCTTCAAGTTGTTTAAAAGCCAGCTTAAAGGTATAGATTTTTGGAATGTGTATTGATTAAAAGTTAAATTCACCCAACTCCTTGACTCCCTGAAAGTCAATTTCACATTGAACTAAGCAAGTGGATTGTACAAATCCCCACTTTGTCAGTTGGAATTGTGGTCAGTCTGTTTGCCACTGTGGTGCATGTTTAATTGCTCCTTAAAGTCCATCAAAATCCCCAGACCCAGAATACACTATGATCAGTCACTGCAATTGGTCTAAAAGAAAACAAACTAATGCACATCTCCCCCAGAGACTGGGGGTTAGCAAACGGCTTTGGAGAGATGCTTTGGCGAAACTGACCAACAGATGCTTTGATGGAATTTTTTTTTTTTTAAAGATTACATTAAATTTAATCTGTTTTATGCATTGGCATGGAATGAAAACACTCCCCATAAGTCTAATTAGGAGCCCAAAAGCATTAAAGGGATACTTCAGATATTTTGAGGTGATTTCCTGTGAAATTCTAGTCCATATGAGTTTGTAGGAATGTCAATAAATCCTTAGAGCAGTGAGAGGTGGCTGGTCGCCTCTCACAGACATCTAGGTTTAGCTCATTCTAGCAGTTAAATATACTCACACTGTAAATGTTTATGTCCTGGGACACTATGCTATTAATTATTGATTGTCTACACCTTCGCAAGGGGCTATTGTCAAGTTTGTTGCTTGTTACTATGCTAAAGTTAAATTAGTGGAGGCTGCCAGCTATAGCAAGTCGCATGAGCTGAAATAGCTTAAGAAATACTTAATAGCTTAAGTATTTCTGAAAATGTATTGAGGTCTCCTGAAGCTCACAACACTATGACAACTAACTACTACAGGTAAGGTAACTATTAGTGATCATAACTTCACAGAAACACTTAAAAAATCTGAACCATCCCTGTAAGAACAAAACAGACAAAACAAGTCATGTCTCTGTGCTCATGCAAATTTTTTCCCTCACATTACTTAGTGTGATAGCCTGAAATAAAACTGTCAAACATGTTGGCAAGTGGGACACTGAAAGCAAAGCAACTTGGCAGAGAACATCTGCTTAAGTCTTCTCAAGCTCACAAAACGAGGTGACAATGTTTGGCAGGGAGTTGGCGGCTTGAAAAGTGATAATCCAGGTGAGCAAGATACAATTAATCTCTTAACACAGGTTTTATGTAAATTAGAGCCCTTTTTCTTTCAATTTCACTATGTTAAACATTTATTTTATTTTCTCAATACTTTTATTTTGTACAAAGGATTTTAAGAAATTACATAATAATTCAGCACAATAAATGAAAGTAAGAAAAAGGGATGAAACCAAATGACTGACTTGGGTGGAGACCTTTCAAGCTGGTATGAAACATTTTATAACACTTCTAACTTTATATAAAACCATCTACAATGAAATTAATGCCCTTAGTGATGATTCATTAAAATGCTTTCTCTTTCCACACTCTACTGCAAAATTTGTATTGCGTTTTTCTCATTCCACATTTATATTTCTCTTCATGATGAATTCCTTCTAATGTTTTCTTTTAAACAGTCCTTTATGCTTGCAGCTGGAAAGCCATAAACACATGCTGATTGGTCACTTTATTAAGTAAAATGTTGCTAGTTGGAGTGGTCAGGGGTGAACCACCACATGTCCCAGTGGATACTGGATCTCACTGGTCAACCGCAGTATGTGAAGACATGGGGCTGTGTTTCTGACAGGTTGATCTGCAGTACAGGAGCACCACAGGGAACTGTACTGGCACTGTTTCTGTTTACCCTTTACACTGCAGACTTCTCCATCAGCTCACCAGGTTGCCACCTACAGAAGTTCTCTGATGACTCTGTCATAGTCAGTCATCACAGATGAGGACGACTCAGAGTACAGACAGTTGATCCAGGGCTTTATAGACTGGTGCCAGCAGAACCACCTCATGTTAAATGCAGGGGAAACAAAGAGGCTAGTGGTGGACCTTCACATGCACAAACCCACCTCTCTTACATAGGTGAACATCCAGGGAACTGATGTTGAGATAGTGGACTCTTATAAGTACCTGGGTGTTCACTTGAACCATAAACTGCACTGGAGTCACAACACTGGTCTGTACAGGAAGGGTCAGAGCAGACTTAATCCGCTGAGGGGACTGATGTCTTTTGTAATGCCAAGGGCACTCCTGGAGACCTTCTTTAACACTGTGCCACCTTTTGTAGTGTGGTTTGTTGGAGCATCAGCTTACTGTATATGTTGTTGAAAAGAAGCAGCTGGATAAACTCATTAGGAAGCCCAACTCTTTTCTGGGATTCCCCTTGGAACCAGTACCAGTAGGTGGTGGGAGACAAAAGGACTGTAAGAAAAATAACATCATTGATGAACAATGTCTCCCATCCCATGCATGGAGTTGTTGCAGAGCTGGAGAGCTCTTTCAGTGACAGACCGCTGCATCCCAGATACTCTAAGGAGTGTTTCTGCAGGTCGTTCCTTCCAGCTGCTGCCATACTTTATATTCTCTGCTGCTCACAGCAGACTCAATAACTCTTTGCAAACATGCTGATGGTTGCATGGGTTCTGATCTAATCATGAATTATTTGCACTGTCTCCCAGATACTAAGGTACACTTGCACATGCCTTAGCTACTTCGAGATGCTGCAGTACAAAATGCATATTGCCAACTATCTCAAGTTCTGTAAATAAACTGGATTTTCCCCACTGTTTAATTTGAATATTTCACTTTTTTAACCTGAGTATGCCAAGTTATCAATCATTGTGCAATACTTACTCTGGTATTTATTTCTTACTTTTTACTCTTGGTGTTTCTTTAGAATAGGTGTCCCAAAGAGGGGGTTGAGACTCCCCCGGTGGGTCGCAAGACATCCTGTTAGGGTTGTGAGATGATCCAGTCCATGATCCAAAATTTCTAACTTTCCAGTGTCAGAAATATACTTGTTTTCATATATTAAATGAAAACAAGTATAATCATGGAAAAATATTTTCTCTCGAAAATGTATGACTTTTTGACATCAAAAATGGGTTATTGAGTCTTTTGTTGAAATGTATTCCTTTGTGGCAAATACATTTTCTTTAATCTGTAGTGGCCATAATAGAAATTTTATGTTTTTATTACAACAATAAAGTCATTATATTATGTGTACAAGAATAAAGAACATAATGAGAATAAAGTTGCAATATAATGAGAATAATGTCCTTTGTACAATCGTTTGCACAATTGTTTCAAAGAGTTTTCATAAAATTACTACTTTATTCTTGCTATTTTATGACTTTATTTTTGTAATATCAAAAAAGAAAGAGATTCACACCCACCCCGACAAAAGGGGATCACCGGTCTCCGACGTTATTGTTTTGGGGGTCGCACGCTAATAAGTTTGGGAACTAACTTTGGTTAAAGTTATTAATACTAATAGACCAAAAAAATAACAACAATAACAACAACAACAACAACATTACTCCAATACCAACAGCCTGAACTATTGATACATTGCAGGGTGGATTCATGCTAAGTGTTATGCGAAATTTAGATCATTCTCTATAAACTGGAAATATTGTGATTAAAAATGTCAGCATATCATGAATTGTGGATATACTCAGTCCAACAAGAAGAAATAAATTTCTCTTTCTTTCCCATTTGTGTGCTCAGTTTGAACTTTAGCAAGTCAATCTTATATCTACATGTGTTGCATTGGTGCAATTTGATTTGTTGATTAGCGTTTTTTCTGGTAACAGAAGTTAAGAATTAAATAGGTGTACCTAATAATTTAGCTAATGTTTTGTATAAATGCCCTTGAATCCAGTAGATTTAAATTAACCAGAAATTATTGCTTTTATTTCATTAAGCATGGAAGAAAAGGAGGCAGTCGAATAGGCTGAGGCATGCCATCTTGTTTGGCTCTGTGGGAGTTGGATGGGCTGGGCTTGGTAACTATACAAGAACATGCTACAACAGATCACAAGGTACAGAGAGATGTCCAGTGGTCTATGTGGAGACACGAGCAGAAGGAACAATGCCAGAGCAGGATCATGACAATGTGTCCGCAAGTAGTCTGGATTAACTGGAATGCATCTGCGCAGAAGATCACTTGGTTCCCTTAATTGGTTGTTTTAAAGCACAAGCACATTACTGAGGGCTAGCAGAAGCTCCAGCGTATCTGCTTTGCCCACAAGGAGGATCCCTAGAGCACATCCTAAGCTGTTGCCCTAAAGCCCTGGGTAAGATGAGGTCCACCTGGTTCCATGACCAGGTGCTGAAGGCAGTAGCTTACACTATCTGCACCAGAATCTAGCAGAAGAAAGGGCAATTTGGCCACCAGGCTTTCAGGCGTCTTGGAATCAGAGGGTTGATAGAAAGAAGAGCTAACATAAACATCAGTGAGGCTGGCAAAAAGGCCTCAAGTTGGGAGTGACTAAAGAGGAGAGATACATGGATCAGTGTCCTGCTTGTACACACACAAAGGATTGATCACCCCGGTTTGGGTCGACCAGGTGAGAGTGTCTTCCGATTAAAGGCCGGAAACACCCAAGGACCCTGGTTCTATTACTGATGATGTGTTCAAGCCGCATCGTCAAGTTGTTTCAAGGAAATAATTCAGTTTATTTAAAAAGCACTAATTCACAGTAAGTGCCATTTCAAAGCATTATAGCAAACTAATTAAACTTTATGTGTTCGTGTAATTGCAAAAAAAATCTTATCTGATAGTTGGATTTAGATCTATTGACATATAGTCAAATTTAATTCCATTTATAACCTAGGTAACAAGGTAAAATTCAGTTGATCACATAACGTAATGGATAAAAAGTTATCTAAAGAAGCACATCAGAATGAAAAAGGGTCGTAGTAGCTGCATTGTGGGCTGGCCTTCGGAAATGCGGTGCCAACTGCGCTGCTATCTTTTTTGCACATATATTTACTAAATGTGGAATGCTTTTAAATATTTTAGGATGATGAATTTTGATGGTATTAAAAAAATAGATTTTGCAGGTAAAAATGTACTGGGTAAGGCAAGGCAAGTTTATTTATAAAGTATTTTTCAGTAACAAGACGCTTCAAAGTGGTAATAGCCTTTAACTTTAGTCCCAAGACTGCCCCAGCTGTATCCTCGATTTCAGGACCTGTGCATAGGTATCAGTGTTTCATGCCAATTGATTGCTAGAAAATTAAATAAAAAAGTGAAATATTTTCATTCAAATATAAGGGGTCCTGACCGCAAAGCTTAAACAACTCCCTTAAATGATTTACTGGAATTAAATTAATAACATTAATTTATTGAGACCTAATTACTCATACATTTTTTTGGATTTGTGCTAACTCAGACATTTTCCTGTATTCTTGATGTTGAGCTTGGTGAGAAATATTAACAATGGAAACATGCACGTACTATACATGTGGTTGTACATTGTGGACCCAATCTTCAAAACGTTTGCACGTGTTAAAAATGTGCAAATTAATTAGCATGTACAAAGCTGATCTTCATACCAGGTGCACAGCAATTTGTATGTGTAAATGAACAGAACAGCAAGTGCAAACATTTCTGTGTCTGTGCCTTCATGAATATGCAGATCACATGCTAATAACCAAACCACACAAATTTACGGGAGGAGGATATGCAAATGTACTTAACACCTGAAAAGTTTATCAAGGCTAAAACTGTTTATGGGCACAGTTTTTGCATTTGTATTTAGTACGTTTGAAAGTCAAGTGCAAACTCGCAAGAAAAAATGCCTGCGGTCCTTGTGGCCAGAAAGGATGCATTGGTAAAAAGATAGATGAAGGAGATAGAGTCTCTCAGCATGGAAACATACATATATGGACTGTCAGAAATAACAGTTGTAGAATACTATTAGTGGGGAAAGAGATGTCAACCTTGGATGGCGGTGTAGTAGTCGTAACATAGTGGGAATCTTTATTAATCTTTATGCAATTAGACCAGAAATACCGTCACCAATATTGTGCCTTGCCTATAAACAAAGAAAGCTATTAACCGCCACCTAAGAACAACCATCAGACTGCAAAGATAGAAAGATCAAGCCCCTTATCTGTGAACACTTGCATAGGTTGTCTGAAGTATATCATGATGCCTGACATCTGGATCGTTTTATGGTAGTCATTGGCAACAGCAAGTACAGAACACATACTGCAAGGGACTTATTCAGCACAATCAGCAGTATTCTATCCTGGTGGTGTCTGCCGGGTAGGTTAAAATGTTAGTATGGTCTCATTTCATTTAAAGCCGAGTTCAGTTCTTTGTGAAAATAATGCTGCAGGGTGAATTATAACAGGAACAATAGCAAGAGCTTACAGTGAGGGAATTATACTATCTGTACAATGTCACATACTGATTTGAATTTATTGAAGGCAATTGAGCAACTAATGAGATATATTAGACAAGAACACTATTAAAGACAAAATGATGTGCTTTTCAGACATTATTAAGAACAACCATTGTGCTGGTTGTTCTCAAGATACAGTCTGTAAGGGTTTTGTGCAGACCAAAGGGGGTAACAAGTCATTAATCTTAGATAAATGCCATATCTGATGAAACAGCAGAGAAATGTCATGCTCTTACTAAACTGGCTGTTTCATCTTTAGACTTTAGATTTGATAATAAGGGAGAGAAAAATTAAATGGCTCTAATTCTTTTGCTGAGTTTGAGTTAGAAGTGAACTGAGGTTTTGCATTTGTATGACTTTGGTTTTACTAGGATTTACACAATTAACTTAGAGAAAGCAGTGATTTATTGTATTATGAAAGGAATAATTGAAAGGAATACATTGTTCTCATTTTATTTTAGAAAATAAAAGTCTGAAAATTTGGGTATGCATTTGTATTAATCCCCCTAAGTCAATATTGTGTAGAACTATATTTTACTATCAATTAGAAGAAATTAATTTTACGTTCTGCTTAATTTTAGTCTTTGTAGCTATTGTAGGTTGTCTGAATATAGGTTAATGTTCAAAATAACTTTTTCTTAGTGTCTGACCTCCAATAGTCATCCTTATTTCCACTGAAATAGGAAACAAAAAACCCATTGAAAACAAATGGATTCAGAGATAAATAAACTTATGTGCTTATTTTACCACTTGTGGAAGATCTACACAATTGTACGATGTAAATTTCAAGGAAAAATGCTTCAAGTCCAATATTTTAGCCCCCATTCTCATTATTAAAGAACGTGTTGAAATTGAATCATGGGCTGGAGAGAAATACAGGTGGAAAACATTTGAGACTTGATAGTGAGACATCCAGACCAGCATAATTAATTTTGTGAAAGTCCTGGCAGATTGATTAGTTAAAACAGATTGCAGGTGATATGGAACCTAGTTGCTGCAGTGAACCATGATGTCTGCATTATTGCATTTAGTTCTGCCTAATGCACCAGGGCAGTGGCACCTTCATGTTACCTGGCATGAAAAATTAATTGAAAGCTCTCTGAGACTCATTCATCAGTCTGGGAGTCATGCTATTCTGCAATAGAAACTGTTAAAATTTTAAATTTTTGTTTTTATATTTATTTTAAGTGCTTGAAAGGAGCACTTTGATGATTTAAAATTGACTTTCTCCTCATAACACAGCCTTGTTATAGAGTTAAGCTAAGCTTTTATTTAGGCATGATATGTTCATTCAAATAATTCAGACGCTAATATACTTTGGAAAAACAGTTTTGCGAGACAGATTCCTACTACATGGAAATTAAACATTTTCTAGGGAAAAGAAATGTAGACAGTCTACAAAAATTTGATATTTAAAAACCAAGCTCCAGATATTGCTGAGGGCACACAAGAACAAATATGTCAAATCCAAGAGAGGGTGATGATAGTGAAGGATTGTGTGGAAGGGATGAGGAATCAAGGAGGTAGGCATGAGGGATGAAGGAGGAATAGATAAGAGATGGAAGATATGTGGAGAAGTGCTAAAGAATTTAGGAGGCAGGGAAAAGAGAGTGACGAGGGCCAAAGAGAGGAAAGTAAAAGGGATTGATCAGTTATGGATAAGGAATAAAACAGGAAAGTATCAGTGATAGCAATGACCTGGAATAGTGGATGAAGAGTTGAAGTAGTTTGAAGCTTGACCTTTCGAATAATTGAACCATTTACTGATAAAACTGTGTTCATGTATTTCAATGCACCTTTTGTTAAATAATGATTACAGGTACAACTAAAATCATGTAACCCCTCTACTGTTAGGTTTCTAAGCTAAATTCATAATCACAACAGTAACTTAAAACACCACTAGATCCCAAAAGCAGGGTGGCTTATCTGGCAAAATGGGCAATGGGCCACATGCCTCTGGCACCAAAGATCACAGTTTCAAGTCCTGGTGGGGGCATCAATTTTGCCGCGAATGTAGAGTCCTAGAGGTTCTGGGTTCAACTTCCACAGACTGTCACGCTGGGTCCCTGAGCCCCAGAATGCTATGTTGCCACTATGTTGCATGGGTTAATGGGTTAAATTTCATTAGAATTTATTTTGCAATGACAATAAAAATGATGATGATGATTATTAAGGAGATAGATGGTCAGTTTCCACATACTTCACATATGTTAGAGGGCACATTCCTGAACAGCAACATATAACAACTGATCTAAAAGAACATAAAAAAAGTCAACTTCTAATTGCTCACAAACATATATGTACCAAATTGTTTTGGATTCTGTTCTCTGGAGCATCTGGAGGAAGAAGAATGAACCATAGGTACCTAGAGAGAAGGATGGTGGTGGCTCAGGGTTGCTCTATGGCTGATTTTCTACCTCTGACACTGGAAACATGCAACCTATGAAAGACAAGATCTGTTCAATCATGTTTCAGGTTTTTCTGGGAGAAAATGTCGTACCATATATGAGGAAGTTGAAGCTTTGGCTCCATTGGACCTTTAAACAGGACAGTGACGAAAAGCACATCTCTGTTTAGCTTGGATAAACCACTAGTAATATCCGTTCTGTTGAGATCTTAAATTGTTTGATTAGTTTATTACAAACAGTTGATAGTTTATATATTTTGCCCATACACCTAATTTGCTCTTAGTATTTAATAATTTTAGCTGCAACTGTATATCCAAAGTATACTATTCCAAATACTTTTTTATTAATTTTAATGTTTTTTATTTTTAATTTTTAATTTCTCCATTTTACAAAGAGTAGGGTGTTCCATATCAAGACTATGGGATCAGAGTAATATAACAATGTTTTATTGTTAATATAATTAATTTGCATAATGAGGCGTATAAGGGGTACTGAGATCCTTTTACTTTTTCAACCATTTTTCACTTTCCCTCCTATTCACTGATGTCATTCTGTGATACATCATAAATGCATATGTGCACAATCTTTTTGTCCTCAGGTGTCCTTTGTTTATATTTCACCTTAATGATCTCATGCTTTATAGCATTTGAATGAAGCAATTATGATCTTTCATTCAGCCTCCTCTGCTCTGATCAATATACGGTTTGCATAGCCACAGTCCAGCAGCTCTGCTGAAAGGCCATTCGGAGAGGCAGAGAGTAATGCATCGCTCCGTGGTATATTTAGCTGTCTGTGCAAAAGATGCAATGTCAATACAATGACAAGCTTGGTGTTTGTGAGAAATAACTTTTTTCCATTCTGTATGAGAAATAGCATTTTTAACACCAGTTGCTACTTATTAGTAAACAATGATTGCGTTCACTGTCCTTCCCTGAGCTTTGCTGTTATAAAAAGTTTGATGGGATGATCAAAGAACAAAAGAAAAGTAATTATTTGAAGAAGAGACTGGGTGTGAATTTGAAATTTGGTCTTGATTAACCCCTAACTTGTCCTTCCGATTACAACCCTCATTTCCATGTCAACATGATTGTATACAAATATCTATGCAATATTCAGGTACATAACTGTATTTTTTTAGGGCGTACTCTCACTTCAAGTTCTATTCAAACAAGTAACGTTTTGTTGTGCGGTTGTGAATTTGTTTTGACCAGGGTTGATTACATCCTGTGTGGGTTTATCAATCATTTCAAGTGGTTTGTGCCAGAGCAGGCCTGAAATTGACCAAAGCATTGGTAAGTGTCTCAATATATTCATCCTACGTCTTAAATGAGTCTTACAGTTGGGGACACAGTGGCCCAACCTATCTAAGGACGCATTGAACAGAATTTTTATTCTTTTTTAAGTATGTTACTTTATCACTTTTTCATCAAATAGCAATGAGACCTGAGACCTTCAACAAAGACACATTTTATCCACTCCCAGTCTCTTTCTAACTCTTTCCTAGGATCTATCTTCCTCCCACGACTTAATTCCTCCTCCACCCTTTCCTCAACTTTAGTTTCATCCTTTTGTTCTAAAGTTTTGGTTGTTACCCTTAGAAATGTATCAACGTGAATAATATTTAATCGGCTATTGATTCAGGCGCATGTTGATCCTTATGCACCACACGTTCAGCTCAATAAACAAGCAACATGCAAAAGTGCAAAAGAATAACTTTAGACATTATTCTTAAGCCTGTGGTCTTTTATTTGATTGCAATAGATATACAAAAGCAGAGTAAAAGGGAACAAATATCAGCATTATCTCAATCTTTTATCACAAGTAGCTTTTTTTTATGCAGTGCTTATTCTCATTTGTTGTGCAGGAGCCAAACCATTTGGAATAGCAAGAGATGTCTCAGAAAACCTAAAATATTTTTGGAATGAAAGACAAAAATATAAAGAGAAAAAAATAGAAAAAGACATTAGAGATGTCTTTTAGAAGGAAAACAGAAGTATTTGATGATCAAACGCTCATACAAAATCTTAATAGCAGGGAAATATACAAGTTTTCACATGCTGGTGCTGGTGGATCATAGCCAGATGGTAAGTACAGGTTCAAAATGCAAAACAAAGAAGTAGGAGCATGAGAAAAGTGAGAGTAGGCAAATATTGCCAACTGCATTTAAACTCAAACAGACTGTTTCACAGCTGATTAAATGTTCGCCTGCACTAAGCAGGAGTATCAGGTGGGGTGTCAATGAATACGGATGCAGATTCCTGACCTAGATAAAGGTTTTACTGATGCTAACTACAGCACAAAAACCATATGAGTACAGCTGTAAAATGCCGGCATATATTTCCTGTCACAATACATCATTATTTGAAAATTGGATCTTGTGTTTACTCAGGTTGTCTTTGTCAAATATTAGAATTAGTCTGACCATCAAAAACATTTAAGCAGACTGCAGCAACCTTGAAGAGTAAAAAACGTTTTCAGACTCTCTCACCTGAGCTGAAGACCTTTGGTGCTCCTCTGGAGTCAGCATGGACATCTTGCCTGCTTTTCTGATTATGGTCTCGTTGACCTAAATAGGGTGACTTGAGAAGATATTTTCATTAAAAAAAACTTTGCAAGTGATCATATTATCTAACAGTAGACAATATTTTTTGTAGGTTTGCAGTTTTGGCTTTCCATGCTTAGATAAACAGTGGTCATTAAAAAGTCTAAAGTCTTGGATAGTGTTTTCTAATTTAAATCTGACATTGTGCTGTATTCCTTGGTCGCCATGATACTGTTTGTTTACTGATGTTCTCTAAAAAAAAAAGAAAACCTGCTTTTTGATCTGGGACCTGCTGAGATTAATTTGCACACAGCTGGACTGGTTACTATAATGACTTCTGTGAGGAATGATTTGCATTGGATTTTATCTAGGCTTACTAGAGTAAATGCCATGAAACACTTTTCCAAATTTCATTAGTATTAAAACACATTAACTTTGCAATAATTTTCTTTGCAATTTTTATATATGACTTTGTCTGACCCATCATATGAAATCTTTAAAAAACATATGTAGTATGTCATTATGTCCCAAAATGTGAAAGAAATCAAGTGTGTGAATACTGTTGCAAGGCACTGTAATTTTGATTCTTTTTAAAATCACTGTTTACAACCCCCCCCCCCCATCCTTGATATTCATGTCACAGTTTATTGTGATCAAAATAGACTACTCCAAAAAGTTATCATGTTTGACTGTGTACAATTAGCTTTTTATAGGCACTGCATATTATACAACAACCATCTATCAGGAGGACTGTCAGTAAGAGTTTGCCCCAGAAATGCAAAAGCTAAAGCAGCTCACAATTGCATTTGATCCGCTACACACTCTATGATCATCCCATCAACTTGGCCCAACGTTGCAAGAAAAAGAGAGAGAGGCAAATATTCTAAAGTGAATTCCTTGACATGCAATATAGGATTTATGGAAAAGGCAACGGTTTGCTCATCTTCATTGGATCTTGGAGGAGATGGTGAAGAAACTCAGACCTACATTTTCAACTACCACCGAAAAGGGGCAGAAACATAATCCTTATTTGACAATGGGGCCTTCAGATTTGTTACGCCTCTCTGTCAATTGGTGCCCACAAAAATCAAACGGACTCAAAACATATTTCAAGGGTTTACAACTCTCCCATGTTTTGGAAGTGAGGAGGAAAATGACACGGCATCCGAGCGACTGCCTGCCATTTTCTGTTGATGAGATGTTTCATGCTTCTTTAAGCATAGATTGCAAAATAAGATTCACATTGTGTCCTCCAGAGCTGAGGGAAATGATTATGGCCTTGCGGGCAAAGCTGTCTCAGACTACAGAATGAATATGCCAGTGAAGCATACCACATTAAGATGCTATGGACCAAAGCGTGCACTTATTCTGCTGTTGATAATGCCCCTTGGTGTAGCCGATTCCCAAAGAACATCCCACAGTAACAGCACACCATGACAAGGAGTTAAAATTTAGAGGATGTGATGAATATTCCTGCATTCTTCCACAGGTTTATCTTCAATATTCACTTACAGTACATGCATATGAGTGGTTGCTGTGACACTCGTTCTAACTTTAACTGTCAAAGCCAAATATAGCATCATACAGATATTGATTTGGAGGTTCTTGTGTTGTTTTTTAGGAGGTTGGCTCAGGCCATTTGTTTTCTGAGTGGCTCACAGTGATTGATGTAAACCCATCACAGACTTCAATGAGACCTTTTGCAGAGCTCTGAAAACAAGTTGCAAATCTAAGGGAGGGAGAGCTTTCTCATTTATCACTGACCTATTTAGCAACTGTTGCTCAAAGAAGCCTCCTGCTGCTCCTTCACGACATCTCTTTTTCTAGACATTACATTTTTGTTAGCACTGTGTTTGTTGTATTTTATTTGCTGCCAGGGAAACAACGTACAACGCATTCTATCAGAAACCTTACCTGATTAAAGTGTTGTCATCTCCTCAAAAAATGAATCATTTATGAGCAGTGACTGAGCTATACAACTTAACAAAAAACACCTCACAATTATGTGGCTGACCTAAATTATTTTTTTATCTTAACTGAAAACATCCATCCATCCACCCACCCATTTCCTATCACTTACATGACATTGGGTAGTGAAGGTTGCAAATTCAAAAGGGACATCCTTCTCTTCATTGAAACTCTCAAACTTATGCTGGAGGATGCTAAGTCATTCCCATGCCAGAGGGAGAACATTGTTCCTTCAGTTCTGGGTCTCCTTCCCTTGGTACATGCCAAGAAAACCTCCAAGAGTAACCAAAAGATAAACAAATTAACAAATTAAAAGATAAGAGGGCAATGTGTTGTTGTTTTGTTTGCCACCTCTCTCAAAAGAGCAAGAGGGGTACTTGAACATTACATTCTCTTGATCTCTTTAGTGCATCCATTCTGTTTCAGGTAGGGAGGAGATTTCTTTGACATTAAACATTATTTTCCTTTCTGCATATCCCCAAGCTGGTCATTGCAGCTGGAAGAAAAATTTAAAGGGTGGCAAAAAGGATGAGGCTTACTTCGGTGACAGGGAAATCTTGCCCTGCAATCGTCGCTGTGGAACAGAAGCAAAGAGTTTGAGAGGATGAGGAATGACTGGAAGGTGTTGTGATGGTTGTCTCGATTTATTTGGAACTCTCTAGGTGTTTCTCATCTGTTCACGGAGAGGCTGATAGATGCAGGGGTTAGGAAGAAGGAGGGTGAAAAAAGTAAATCGGGCTAAATAATGAGATGAAGTAGGTGAGTGCTTCAAGAATGAGTCAAATGCTAAGGATCTGTTGTCTTTATTTATTTGTTATTTTAGAACAAAGATCAATAACGTTTGCTTACAGACTGGAAGTTTACACCATAGAAAATCTGCAAATTAGCGACTGCACTTTGGTTTTATTCAAATTGCTAGAAAATATTAACATTTCCCTACCAGTGCAGAATTATTTGTTAAAACAAGTCACTGAATCAGTGAAGAACTAGACACTAAAGCTCTGAACTTTGTTTTTATCCAGGAGGTCTCATTCAGGATACTGTGATGAAAGACACTGAGGTACAAACAAGATTAGAAGTGGGGATAAAAGGAGACAAAGAGAGTAGAGGAACCTTGTTGCTGTAGTCAAGGGTGAATGCTGCACTTTTCAACTATGCCTTCCTATTTATTATTAAAGCACTCAGATGAATCTTTCATGCACCGGAAATTAAAGAACAGAGTGCAGGAGTACATGGATTAAATTAGTGATATAAGAAAGCAGCTGAAAAGAGTCAGAACAAGACAGTGCTGAACGAAAGGAGAAATAGAGGTACAGTGCCCTGCAAAAGCATCCATACCATATGAACATGTTCACATTTTTGTTATATTGCAACCTCAAACTTTATTATAGTGTTTGGGGAATTTTAAATGGCATGCCAACAACAAAGTAGCGCATATTTGTGAAATGGAAGGAAAATTATCCATAGTTTCCGAGGTTTTTGTCAAATAAAAACAAGAAAGTGCTTCTTAAATTTCTATTCAGCCCTCTATACCTAAATAAAATCTACTGCTACGAATTGCCTTCAAAACCCAATAAATAACTAAAGTCCCACTGTGTGTAATTCAATCTCAACACACTAATGTTCACTAAAGTTTCGTAGAGAACATTAGTGAACAAATAGAATAATGAATAACAAGGACTGTACTAGAGGGGACAGTGATTTGCTGAGTAATATCAAACTGGTTTTAGACAGAAAACAGCGCTAGCTCTGCACATCTAATGAAATACACATTTAGTCAGAGGAGGTAAAAGGTCAATTTTTTTTTCTGGAGAATCTGCAGGAATCCAGAGCTTTGGTGGGAAAATATGTCAACATGAAACCCATTAGTTATGCACTCTAACAGTGCACATGACCTTGAACGCACCATCCCCGTGTTGAAACCTGGGAGTAGGAGTAGTATGCCACAGGGATGCTTTTAAGGAAAGTGGATGAAACTAAACACAGGCCAATCCACCCAAAATCCCAATATCATTTCATTCCACTTCACATTTGTGTACTACTACTGGAAGAAGCTTGTGTTGGTCTTTCACATAATAAAAGTTCACAGTAAATAAAAGTTATAACCCAAATTTCAGTTCCATTGATCACAGTTTAGGTAGAATCTAAAAACAAAAGACATATTAAATCCTTATAAAAAATTAACACAGTGTTGGAAATTTGGCTTTTACTATTCATCAAAATTAGCCCTTCAGAAACTGGTTTTCTGTTTTTGGACCATTAGCTCTCAGCTGTACACATTGTTATGTCTCTGATATACTTTCAAACAGACACTGATATAACAACGCAGCCATGCATCATACAATCGCCTTTCTTATTTTTTAATATGCAGTTTCACAAGTCATTAACAAAATTGTGGGTATAAAAACTGAAAATGTTTGATCATTTGTTGATTATAATCTCTTTACATTGGTCAGACCAAAGGCTGGGGACATACTCTACTTAATCTTAAATACATGATGCACTTCTTAATATCAAACAATTTCCATTGGTTTGTATTTAAAATCTGTGAGACATCCTGCATCCCAGTGTGACTCATGCAGTGCACTTAAATTTGTACAAAAATAGCTATGAAAACTGGATGTTTCAATTTTTCTGCTTTATAACGGTTGTTGGCAGTTTCATTAAAGTCTTTTACAACCTGGGATTATCCACACCTCCCTGCTGTGTGATGAGTGACTTCTTTACCAACAGGCCCCAGGTGGTCAGGATAGGGAAACGCACATCTGCCTCACTGATCCTTAACACTGGCAGGCCGCAGGGTTGTGTTCTCAGCCCTGCTCTCTTCACCCTTTTCACCCAGGACTGTTCTGACATCCACCCCACAAACACGGTGGTGAAGTTCATGGACAAAACCACCGTGGTGTGTCTTATCTCCAACAATGACGAGACCCAGTACAGAGATGAGGTCCACAATCTGACACAGTGGTGCTCCAGGAACAATCTGATCCTGAACACAAGCAAAACCAAGACTACAGGAGCTCCAGGAAGACTGAACACTCTCCTCTCTGCATACAGTGTATGGAGGACCAATCCTGCCATAATTAAAAATACATACAGAAATAAACAACTACTCAATAAAAAAATAAATTTAGGGCAAAAAATTGGCTAAAACTATATCTATAAGTCTGCCAGAATACTGACAAGCTCATAGGCTAAATCCTCTTCAGGCTCCTTGATATTGCGGAGGGCCCACCAACGTTTGTTTAAATAATGAACATCTGAAATTGCAGGGCACATGCCCAACACACTCTCAGTAGGCAGCTGTGGGGCACAAATCCTATGGCACCAAGCTCGGATCGTCCAATAAAAACACTCGAATTGCACACGTTACGTTTACCTTCTGCCGGATAATGTGGGACCATCTAGTGTTGGTTGTCCTTGCTGGCTTATTGAAGGATAGATATGAATCTTCTCTTGAATAAATGAACAATATAAGTGAGCCTTTATTTGTAATTTTATGTGTAAAAATTAAATTACATTTAGCTTATATAAAATGGCACTACTAGTCTGCTGGTGTATGCTAACTTATCTGTTTAATTTTGAATTGACCAAAGGCAGGTCATATGCAACACAAAGAAAATTAGTTGCTGCTAATAGATGTTGAGTTTTTTGTGCCCCACTTAACTTATCATGCCAGAGACGCCACTGTGTATGTGTGAAAAACGTAATGAGAGAGAGAGAGAGAGAGAGAGAGAGAGATAAAGAGAGAGAGAGAGAGAGAGAGAGAGAGAGAGAGAGAGAGACTTAGGGTCAACAGTCCAGAGCAATGGCGAGTGTGGAGACGTGATCAAGAAACAAGATGAAAAGTCCAAGCTTGAAACGGGTGGAGTGTCAGGTGTGTTGCATGATACCAGTGATGGACAGTGGCACTGAGGAAGAGACAGGAGGCCAAGGTGGAGGTAGTAGAGATGAAGATATTGAAGTCCTCTTGGGGAATGACGAGGATGGATAGGATCAAGAATGAGTAAATCAGAGGGACAGCTCATGTTAGAAGTTTTGCAGATAAAGCCAGTGAGGGCAGACTGAGATGGCTTGGACATGTACAGTAAAGAGGAGGAATAGTGAGTACATCGGTAGAAGGATGTTGAGGCTGGAGCTGCCAGGGAGGAGGCCCAGAGGAAGACCAAAAAGGAGATTTTTGGATGGAGTGAAAAAGGACATGAAGGTAGTTGATGTGAGAGAAGATGCAGATGATAGAGTTAGATGGAGACAGATGACTCGCTGTGGCAACCCCTGAAAGGGAAAAACATAAAGATGAAGATTCACACAGTTATCTGTTGTCTGTGGTTGATGCCTTCACCAGGATCTCATTAACAAACACTATGACAGGAGGATGTTTTTGTTTGAAGTCAGTCTTGCATATTTGAACACGTAGCAATTGACTTAAATGTCACTTAGGACCAAAATGTCCCTTTTCAAGAGCTGTTAAAAATTATACAGATTAAGATTTCTGCTTTATATGGTAAATTAATTTTGATCAACTGTATTCATGATCAAAAGTATTAAAACAAATTTGATGGCTTTATCAATTGGTTAAAGAGTAATTGATTAGTAAGCTACACCAAAATATGTATCAGTCAGAAATATATCTATCAAAAACAATGGCTGATTAGTAACACTGGATTGCTATTTTTTGAGAACTTTTATCTATTTAAAGTTGCGGATATATATATGTCTGCATTTCAAATCTTAAACCGTATTTGGCTTGTTTTGTATCTTGTTTATTAGGTTTGTGTATCTGGTGCACTCTTCATCCACAAAACTGGAAAATGCATATAACTGTGACATTCTGAGCTTTGCATGCAACAAAATGTTTAAAGGAAACCTGCAAGCATCACCCTAAGATGGAAAAACTGATTTATTTATGTACGACTTCTCACAGAAAAAAAGTGTCAAAGGACTGAAAAAGTATGTATTATCCACTGACCCATGTTCACAAACCCTGTGGTCCATAAATGCACATTGTTTTAGAAGCCTTTCTTTAGAGAAATCATGCATCTTGATTTGCTGAATAGTGGGAGGATAGCAGGTGTTTTGAGATCAGGCTGAAGGTATCTAAGGGACCACAGGGAAGATTGTTAAAGTTATTTATGTGTTGACATGAAGTAATTGTTTGATGTTTTCTTTGTGTTCTTGCCTCACTATCCATCTGCTAGTTTCTTTAAATACAAGAAAGACTTATGGGGAAAACCAGTTGGGCGGTGTGACTTATGCTAAGCCTTGCTTGGGTTATAGCTCATTTAAACTGTTCCACTTGTCCTTCCCCTCACAACAACAAAATATGCAAACTTTTTTTAGCCAAATGCCTGTGAACACCCCCCCCCCCCCCCCCCCCCACCCAGAACAGGAAGATCTGCTTTTAATCCACACTGGTTAAAGACTAAAGCAATTGTTAAACATTACCAGACTTATAATCGATCTAACCAAACTCTGATTAAGCGTAGTGTCATTAAGCAACCCATCTGTTTGTGACATTTGGTTGGGTTATAATTGATTCGGGCATGTTGTGCATTTGTGAGATAGGGCAAACAGAAGGAAATCAAAGCAGCCAGACTCTGAGATGGTGCATCTGGCAGTCTGACATTTAGTTGGCTCGCTGTCTAACCACCTGTAAAGGTCTGTTTGTTTACATGCCTGTTTTCGCTTTGGTTTGTCTGCAGAAAGCTGCATATGATCTTTGTGTTTTCCTCAAGAGCCTCTAGTTTTTGAAAACCTCATCTTGGTTTGTTAAAACAGTTATGATACAATGTTAAAAATAAAAATCTTTGTAGATTAAGATCTCCTCCAGCTATTAACGTCTTAAATGAAAAAGAATGGGCTTTAAGCGCTTGCCTGCTCATTGTGGCAAGCCCATTTTGGCAGCAGTTTAGTGCTGGCTGTGGTTATGTGTTATACCCTTTATAACTAAAACACACTATGTGTATTTCTTGTTCAAGTCAATGTAAATTTTATTTATATAGCATCAATTCATAACATGTCATCTCAAGGCACTTTACAAGGTCAAATTATATCATACAGATTGGTCAAAAAGTTTCTTATCCAAGGAAACCAAGCAGATTGCATTGAGTCTTGACAAGCAGCATTCGCTCCTCTTGAAAGAGCGTGTGCCACAGTGGACAGTTGTCTGCATTTCAATGGATTTGCAGCAATCCCTCATACTGAGCATGCATAAAGCGACAGTGGCGAGGAAAACTCACCTTTATCAAGAATAAAGAAAACCTCCAGCAAAACCAGGATCCCTGTGAATGGCAATCTGTCGTGACCAACTGGGGGTTAGAGAAGACAGAGTAGAGACACAAAAAAGCACAGCATACATTGATCTAGGAATCATTTCAATGTCATAGGGTAATAATTCAATTCAATTCAATTTTATTTATATAGCGCCAATTCATGAAACATGTCATCTCGAGGCACTTTACAAAGTCAAATCAATCATATTATACAGATTGGTCAAAAATTTCCTATATAAGGGAACCAGGCGATTGCTTTAAAGTCCCGACAAGCAGCATTCACTCCTGGAGAAGCGGAGAGTCGTCTGCATTGTACATGGCTTTGCAGCAATCCCTCATACTGAGCAAGCTTGAAGCGACAGTGGAAAGAAAAACCACCCATTAGTGGGAAGGAAAAACCTCTAGCAGAACCGGGCTCAGTATGAACGGTCATCTGCCTCGACCGACTGGGGGTTACAGAAGACAGAGCAGAGACACAACAAGACAGACAAAAAGCACAGAAGCACACATTGATCCAGTAATCTGTTCTACATTAGATGGTAATAGTGGGTGATCTGTCTTCCCTGGATGATGTCACAGTTAACAGAACGCCAGACCAGGTGTACCTACTATGAAGAAAAAAGAGAGAGAACAAAAGTTAAAAGCTGAAATGACAACAGTCATTTCAATGTAATGCAATGCAAATCTGGAGAACAGTAGACTGGAGAACAGTAGAAATCAGTAGAGTGAGAAAAATAGGCCCTGATGTCCTCCAGTTTAAGTGCAGGAAATTTAAAGTCATCCAGCTTTTGATGTCATCAAGACATGACTGCAGTCGAAGTAATTGATTGGATTCATCAGGATTTATGGATAAATATAGCTGAGTGTCATCAGCATAACAGTGGGAATTAATCCCATGCTGTCTGATCATTTTGCCAATCGGAAGCATATATATAGTAAAGAGAATTGGTCCAAGGACTGACTAATAGCGGATGATCTGTCTCCCCTGGATGGTGTCACAGCTAATAGAACGCCAGACCAGGTGTAGCTACTATGAGAAAGAAAGACAGAGAGAACCTAAAGTTAAAAGTTGAAATAACAGCAAACAAGGCAAATTGAAGAACAGTAGGTGAACTCAGCAGAGTGAAAAAAAATAGATCTTGGTGTCCTCCAGCAGTCTATTTTGCCTTTGGACTTTTCTGGACTTTCTTTATTTAGCCTGTTACCTCTCAGCCACCAGCCACTATCCAATCAGCTCAGTCTCCCTCCAGCCACCACACTACTACAGATCATCTCCACCTGTTGCCACTAATTAGTCTACTCAGCTCACCTGTTCACCAGCCTACATATACCTTCCTCAGCCAACTCGTCACTGCCAGACTGTCTCTTCTCTTCTCATCCCGTCTTGTCCGGTGTGATGTGCCCTACCATTACCAGATCCTGTGTGCTCAGCCAGCTGGACCCTTCAGTTAAAAGTACCTGTGTCTGTCTGCTTTTAGATAAGAAAAAAATACATATAGGTTTGTAATTTAAGTCATCTTGATCAAGTTTATTAAGTAATGTTTAATGACAGCTACTTATAGATTACATGATAGACATTTTAAGAAAGATTTGTTCTACCAGCACAGGTGGCTGATACAGATACTTTTAGTTTTTAATTAGGGCAAAATCATTACAGAAAAGTTAAAATCCTACGATTAAAAATGAAAAGTACAACACAACATATTCATCTTTTAATAAACACACTTTTGACATTCTCTTTAATTCCAAAGTAGCATATATCCAATGGCATTTAATTACTCAAATGCAGACTTTGGTACATTAAAATCCGCTTTGCATTCAATTATTAAAATTGGCTAATTACAGCAAGTGTTTTCAAAGAACAACTGACCCAAATTCTGTTGTTACATTGCTCTTTTACCAAAAAGAGTTAAGTTTATCATTGTTAAAGAATCAAATTAAATTATTCAAAATAATTTGCAAACTGGATAACCATCGTTTAATACAACAAATGAGCAAAACTACAACAACTACAATGGATCTACAATGATTTACACATTCACTACAAATCTGACTAATTTATTTATTTAAAATGATCATACTTTGTAGAGCAGGTAAAAAATTAACATGATTTTTTATTTGGTTTTAAAAGAAAATGTTAATTTTTTGGGCCTCGATGTCCTTTGATTGGACAATTTTGGACCATGTACTAAGAAGTTTGGACACCCCTGTTTTAGATATAAGGCAAATAAGAAACATTAGGCAAAATTTGGTATAATAATAACTAAACAATTTTTTTAGTCTCGGGAAAGTAGATTATATTTTTGCGGATGCTGTTGTCAACAAGGGCTTTGAAATTGAAACACAGTATAATTTCCAGTCAATTTATTGGCATGGTGCACTCTTGTTTTTTTTTTTTTAATCAGGCGATTTAATTATGGGTGGAATATGGAAAGGAACTTTGTCCTTGACCTATAATTGAGAGATGGGCTTGGATGCCCCTGATTCTGAAAGAAGTATGTGACAAACCCATCAATATGAAGATGGTTTCAGTTTCCTTTACAATTGCAATAAAGGAGGTAGGGACTTCCTGAGTGATTTTTGTGTTTCATTGAGCCCCTGGAAAACATGAAGTTCAGCCGAAATGGGAGCCATTTCTAGGTGTTTGATTATCACTACAATATCTAAAATGTAAAAAAAAAAAGTATTTTTGCTATTTTATTTTATCTGAGTTTATATTGCTTTTTAGGTTTGTATTTAATCATTGTTGATACTATAGAGTGAGATTTATGTTATCTGGCTCCGGCACACGTAAAGATTTATCGGCAAAGCCACATGTACACTGTCCACTTCTGAGTTACCTCAGTATTTATTTCTCCTTTGGATTCTGTTTGTTTCTATTTGTTTCTGTCTCATTCACTCCTCACTTTGTCCAATGATTCTTTATTTTTTTAAGCATGCTTTTTTTAATGATGGCTCGAATCATAATGATCCTGGCTAGAAAGTGGAATAGAAAATGACCGCTACTGTTCCAACAGGCACAAATACTGGAGTAGTGTAGTGATGTGGCTTCCCTATTACCATGGATTTTCTGACAAACCAACAACCCCATTTTATTTGCTTCTTTCCTTAAAACAATTCCCACTAAAAATCTATAATTTTGAGGCAGATAATTAGGGATAAGACAAACAAGGATTCCATTTCTAAAAAAAGCTCAGATAAAAAAAAAAAAACATTTGCCATAGGAAATAAAACTCTCAAATGAATGTGACCCTTCTCTTGTGGGATTTATCTTCATGACTCCATTGCCCAGTGGCTTGCTGGGAAGTCTGTCATCCATCAATGCGAGAAAGAAATTGGAGAGAGGGAGACCTGAGAAGATAACCTCCCTGGTCTCATGTAATTACTGCTGGTTTTAGGCTGGTCCCAAAGCCCTTTCATTGATCTTTGATGGTTAAAACGCGCATGTGTCTCTTTCCAGCCCTGTGACTTCCTATTACACAGATATTGCTCATATTGTCCTGAGGTTCTACCAACTCAAAAAACTCCTGTTTATATCACACTTCTCTGCTGTCTTGCTCTACATTGTCTTTCTCTGGAATGGTTTTTAACTTCATTGTATCTAAATGTATCTGTATTGTGATTTGTTGTTTTTCATTTTTATAGGTTTTGGCAAGGTCAGGTTTAGAAAGGTTGTGTAAAATAGAAAATGTTTTCTAGAGAGGGCGACTGCGAAGGTCTCAGGTTTGTTGAGAGCTTAAGTGAACAAACAAAATCACAAAGACCAAGCAATCAAGCAGACAGGTCGGGCACAAAGTTGTGGAGAAATTTAAAGAATGGTTAGGTTTTACAGAAATGCTGCACACTTTGAACTGTTCAATCCTACATCCATGTAAAAACTAGGGCAAAACTACACAGTTACCAAAACATGACCATCCACTTAAACCGAACCTCAATCTTTCCTGTCTGTCAGACAACTACTGCTGCACATCCCCCTGAACACACCATCCAAGTGAAACATTGTGGGGGTAGCATCATGCTGTTAGGAAGCTTTTCTTTATCATGCGGAAGCTGGTCAGAGTTGATTAGAAGACAGATGGAGCTAGATGCAAAGCACTACTGCGGGAAAAAACTCTTAAAGGCTACAAAAGAATTAAGATTGAGGACAAAGACTCATCTTGTAGCTGGACAATGACCCTAATACATAAAGCCAGAAAGGAATAGTTTAGGTCAAATCATGTTTGTATATGAGAATGGCCAAGTAAATGATCAGGCCTAAATCTAAGAGAATCTTTCGGAAGATTAGAAAATTAGTGTTCACAGACCTTTTACTGCACTTACAGCTGCAAGTCTTTTGGATGATGTCGCTAGAAGCTTTGCTAATCTAAAGACTAAAAGTTTTCCTGCTAAATTCCTGCAAATTTACTCTGGCTCACTTAGAATTGATGTGCACCATGCTATTTAGTATTTTTTTCATTAACTATTTAAAAACCATGCATTAATTACCTAAAATAAAATCGAAATATGAACGGATTAGAGTTTGTGATTATAGCATAATCAGAAGAAGTTCAGTTGGTGCGAATAGTTTTGCAAGGCACTAAACATAAAATCAGATACAAATTACAAAATGTTTTTTTTAAGTAAATTTCATTTGAAAGAGAACTATGCTGGCACGGTCTAAAATGTAATGTCTAAGATGCTACAGCAAAGCCAAATGATATTTCTTTATGTATTTCACTAAACCCCTTGCAACTATGGAAAAAAAAACTTTGAAGAAATCCTGTAAATTACAGAAATTAAATGCTGCCTCATTATTTATCACATTTATGTAATAAAACATGTTGGTAGTAAGCAATTGATTCTAGTTGCTCATTTATTTATCAATTCAGTTTTACTGGGCTATGTAAAAGACACATTTGACAATGTTTTGCCTCACAACTCATTAAATTATATCTACATTTGATTGGGTGTTAAAGTACAGTGGACAGAAAAAGTATTCAACCCCTGGGAATTTTTCCCAGCCTGGAAGTAGAGTGGATTGTATAAGAGTGTGCACCAGTTAGTTCATATAACATGCCTACAACATTGAAGCTGTACTTTTGTATTGTAAAGGAAACAACTGTTATCATTTTGGCATGCTTGCTTCCACATTCTTCCTGATGCACCTGTGAACTGCCTCCAGCGGTAGCGCAATAAGGTTAATCTCCTTTACCTGTTCCTCTGCCTTTATATACCAGATTCTTACAGACAGACAGTGGCAGATTTTTGAAAACTTTTATTAGTAGATGTTCAGCGTTTCTTGCCTGTCTGAGCCCAGCATTACAGAGAGTATGACTCATTGTGGTCCTATGGACAGATTCCCTAGTCTCTGCTTTGGAACTTTCTTAGAAATTGGAACGACCCATCCATTCTACCACTCTAGCTGTAATATTTATTTTAAAATATTTTTTATCATTTCACTTCATCAAATTAGAATATTTTGTGCAAATCCATTCCAAAAAATAAGATTAATTTTTTTTTTTATTACAGATTGAAATTATAGTTTGAAAAGTCCAGGGGCAGGGGTGAATACTTTTCCAAGGCACTGAATTGCTTACCCAGTTCAGAGCAGGTTTGTGGTCTGAGCTTATAAAGTCAGTGATGGTGAACTATATCTATGTGATATCTATATCATTTTAAAATGTGTAACTTCAAACAGTGTTCTGTGACGGAGTTTTGACTGGGAGTTTGAATTTTATATGGATAAGTAATGGCAGGTACCATTTTCTTTCAACTGTTATTTTCCTTCAAAATAATTACACTACTACTTTATTTTGATGGGCTGTAAAATGAAAATTGCTCATCTACGCAGGCTCAGCGATTCAGAGATTGAGCTGAGAGGAAGCTCCATACTAAGACTTTGTTCTTCTGGTTTTTGTCACTTGCTTCTCCACCTTCGTCTGTTTAAACTTCCGTAGATCTCCCTCTTTGTTGCCATGTTTCCCAACAAACCTCTCGGCTCTCCAAATATTTCTCTCCTTTCATAGAAACACTTGGCTGATTCTGCTTTCTTTTTTCTATAATGTGTGTCTTTTAGACATTCTCTATAACATCTTCAGCTTCAGGCTTTCGCCTAAATGCTCACACCCACTCTCCAAGACTTTCACTCTCAATATTGCTCCTATTGAGTTGCTGTGATGTTTTATTACTCTAGCAGCAGGAGTATATGATATTGACCCCTCCTCCACCTTCCAGTAAGCTTCAGGTAATAGTGAGAGGGTGTAGAGAAATATAACACAGACCAGGTTGATTGACCTTGATCGCAGTGCAACAGCAGGGGGCACTCTTAAGCCTCAAGCTGCCATTTGTTGCTGTCACTGCCAGCTTGTGTTTGAATGAAATGGGTAGAAGGGGAACAACGGTGCTGCACTTTTGTCATGGTTATTTAGTGTTCTTTTCTTCTTTGTGAATGCATGAGTGTGATCCCAGGCGTGGAAAGTGTGTCCTTTGCTGTACTCTGGAAAAGGGCAGTAGCTTTGCAGGGGAAAAAAGCCCATGCGGTCAATCTTATTAACATGGACAGGCTACTGCATATGTTTATGTTCACATGTGTGGTTACTTATTATTTTGATTTTAATTATAGGCAGTGACATCAAAAGCTACGACCAGAACTGAGAAGGAAGCATTTGTGTAACCGGTTATGATATGAAAATTTAAAGGGGACGTATGCTTTTAAATCCTTCCCTTTCACATTACAACCATTCAGTTGTGGTCTATATAAAGTGGAACAGCAATGCTTTGGTTTGAATTTGTCACTATTGTAGCTAAACTGCTCTTTTATCCCTGTTCTGAGGTGCGAATGAGAGCAACTCAATTTGGTGGAGTCTCTTTAAATGCAAATCCCCTGTGCAGGTCGCAGAGCGTTCCACTCCACCCCATTTGGCCATTTTTGTAGTATGCTGGTGAACAGTAAAACTAATTGTGTGGGTTAATACATCCAAGAACCAAATATTTTGACTCCTCCACGTGTAGCTTTGGCATCCTTGAGCTTGGACAACAAAAGCACTCTGAGAAGAAAAATTGCAAATTTGCAAGATTTGTTAAAAAAAACAAAGCAATAGAGAAAACTGAAGGGGTCGGAAAATATGACCTAAACCGAATATAAAGCAACTGTAGAGACTAAATAGACATTTTTGGTATTCCTAGAGACTCCAAGTACAAAACAAAAAGTATTTTAGGGTTTAAAAAGTGGATTTTGCATTATACGTTCCCTTTAACATCCATATTACTAATTTGTTGCTGTTAATTTAAATAAACTTCTTGAAAGTTTCAGACGTACTATGGATTTGCACTCACTACATAGGTAGTCTCTACGATATTTTTTATAGAAGAAATTTAAGTTTAAGTAATAGTTAGACAGTCTTAAATTAAGCACAGATTTTTGCTGTTGTAACAAATGTGTCATCATCCTCGTGCTTGAGTTTGGTTTTGGGCATGAGTGTGTCTCTTCTACCTGGTTGGAAGATGTCGGGGCGTGGTTGGGGACATGGTGGTGCCTGCCTCCACATCTGCTGGTTACTCCCTCATCAAACCACTGAGGGATATAATGTGCAGGATTTCACCTGATGTGCAACCTACCCTTTAAAGACAAGCCAAATGCTGAACTCTGGGTTTTGTAAGTACTTGGTAGCATTTCATCTGTGCTTTTTATCCTTGTGGATTATCCTGAGCCTTGCTTACCTGTGATCTCCACTTTCTCCCACGGTTACTGCTGCCTTGCTTTTTTTGTAACAATTCTAGAGTGCTTGATGTCAAGAAACCTCCACCATCTCATGTCACCACCGCCAGGATCTGCCTCATCCTCAAGCATGACACCCTTATCTGAGCACAGTAAGCTTCTCCCTTTAATGATTACCATTAAGGCAACCTCCCCCTGTACTCCTAATGAAATGTTCTCTCCCTCTTCAGATCCAGTTGAACCCAGGTCACTGGAGCCCTGAGAACAAAATTGTCTGCTTAGTTGTATTTTGGAAAAATAAATTAATTTCTTACATTTTTGTTTGTATTCTGATTCTACATGTGGTTAGAAGCTTCCTGGTAATATGTCAAAATGTAAGTATTTTCAACAGGGATAAGAAAATTTGAGAACAAAGTTATTTGTAAGTCTATATTTCGTCCAGTGGTCAAAACTGACTCACAAACATTTTCCATCTGTCTACATTACTTACTGGATTGGTTTGAGGCCAATATAAGTCTATGTTCTTGATTAAAACTCTAAGCACCAGTCCTAAAGGTTTATAATATTTTAATGGTTTCTGATACAGATGATTGTTCCTTAATTTTATTTGACTCAACGCAGCCTTTGATACCATTGACCATAACATTTTATTGCATAAGCTGAGGGTCTTGGCTGGTATCTTTGGTTCTGCACTAGACTTGTTTCTTATTTATCTGGGAGGGGTTTCTCTTTAGTCAAAAAAATGTTTCACTTCTAAGGTTGCCTCTCTAACCTGTGGGGTTCCATAGAGGTGAGTTCAAGGTTCCTTATTTGCTTTTTACATGTCTCCTTTAGCTGGCATCATTCAATCTTTTTATTGAGATTTCTTATCACTTTTATGCAGATGATATTTGTATATGTCTTTTAAGTGTCAATAGCTAGATAGGTTGTCCCTCCTTGTCCACTGCCTATCTTTGATTAGTTAATGCCGTTTCAGCAATTACCATACATCCAGTAATACTGAGTGCCAGGTAGTGGCTTATTTATAGATTAGGCTCCTTGGTATCATGCATCTTTTCTGTTTTTTTTCCCACCTTTTTAGTATTGTTTATTATTCTGTTTTGTTCTTTCCTTCAAACTTCCTGTCATTAATATGTATTCTGCTAGTTTATTCTTGTTAAATCTTGTTCTTCTGTCCTCAGTGCAGTTAGTCTGGTTTGTTTATTTAATGTGCTTTGTATTCTTAGGTTCTGTTTTGTCCTCTTTGTCAGATCATTGCTCTCCTTCTCCCTCAACTCGTTACTGTTATCTCATCCTCCTGTTGCTAATTACTCTCTCTGGCCTTCCCCTATGTCTCCTCCCCTATTTATACCGCTGGTTTTCTCTCCCTCATTGTTGGATTCTCTGTTGTGTTACCTCCTTTCCTATTATGAGGCTCCCGAACTTGGTTTGGTTTTGGTCCAACACCTACACCTTAGAATATGACACCTAGACCATGATTATAGCTCCTCCTGGACAACATGCAAAAATCAGTCAGGCTCTTTTTTCTTTTTGTGCAACTCCTAAGTCCAGCTTTTGAAATCTTGGTGCAATATTCAATTCTTCAATGGGCTTTGACTCATGTGAAATGTCTGTCTTGTTCCTGTTTCTTTAATTCAAGGAACATTTCTAAACTGTGGCAACTGTGGAAAAAATAGTACCTACATTTGTGTCATCACACTTAGATTATTGCTATGCCCTGTTTACTGGTTTGGATAAATTTCCCCTTTCACACCTCCAAGGCGTACAACATGCTGCAGTCAGAGAATTTAGATGTTCCAGCAAGTGACTCACAACCCTCATTTTATATTCCTTAAATTAGCTACTGTTATGGAAATATATAATCAGTTTATGTATTAATCACGTATTTTCCTTAAAGCAGTAAGAGTTACCTAAGTAGTCTACATAGGATGGGGTCTGCAGGGTCACTCAAAGCTATAAATTCACCCAACCATCTTGTGGGATACCAGGCAACTAAGAGTCACATGAGGTTTTATGGTGGGTAAAAGTTTTTTATTGTTCTTAATGTTTTTCTTGGTAGAATCCTAGAAACACCTGGTCAATTAATTAAAGGAGAAGTCCCGTCAACAAGGAAAAATCTGTGGATCATTAGCTATACCTAAAACTAATACGTCCGTGGTTATTTAATGAATTTAGCATTAATCAATAAGAAAATAAAAGCATAAATTGTCGTCTCCATTACTGTGTATGGGGGCGGCCATTATTGCCCATATTCGGGCAATAATGGCCGCCCGACATCACATCCTGTGATGCTGGGTGCAATTTGCTGGGGGGGGATGGGGGGGGGGGATTTACCCCCCCCCCCCCTCTGTTTGTGATGTCCCCCCCTCTGGGCATTCATGTTTTATCCCTGGGGGGATACATTCCTTCGTCACTGCGACGGATTTCTGTCATTTGGAAATTGAGCGCAAAATGTTCCGTGTAGACGTTTTATTCAAGATTTTAAACAGAAGCTGCGCTCAACCAATGAAATCTGGCAGAGCCAGGACATTAGCCAATCAGAAGGAGAGTAGGGCGGGTCTTTGCAAGGCGGAGATCTGCCAGTCTGAGGTTTATCGGTGTTCAATCATTTTAACTTTTGGAAGAACATCTCAAACTGACCACAGATGGTATGAATGAAAGTAGTGGTGGTCAAAGGTTTTCTTTGGATTTATACGAACCACAAGGTCAGAAGGTTCAGCGGATTGAACAGCTGACAACAACTTCCCTGGTAAGTGTGTCTGTCGCTGCTCTTGCAGTTAATTGATGAGTTCTTTCCACCTGTGGCCATGTCACCTGTCAGTGTTTATTCCCTCGCTTCCAGTAATTTAGCTGATAAACGCAGCGACTAACCAGGGATCTCCTCATGTTTCACTGTTATGTTTTATTTAAAACTGAAAGTAATGCTCTAGCTCGGCTAATTTAGCATGACACGCTTTTTTTGAAGAAGAAGAAGGGTCAGAATGTGAAACGATGTCCCGGTTTGACTGGGTCTGATTCGGAAAAAGTAAAAAAAAAATCATAAATATTATTCCACCTGCACTTTTCTGTAACAAAGAAGGCAGAGCTGCAGTCAGAGCGGCTGTCAGTCAATATGCAGCAGTGTCCACTTCATGAGCAGCTGAACCAGGATGCATACAGATTATTAAGGAAACTACGTCAAAAATAATACAAATACTCCCATTCATGTAGGCCATGGTATGGGGGGGTGGGGGGGAAGCCGTCTGGGGGGGGGGCTTATGTTGTGTGAGCCTCGCCTCGGACGGCTCCCTTCACCTACTCTCGCACTTAGACATTGAGGGTTCTGGGCAGTTGCTTGGAGGGGGTGCGCTGGCACCAGCTTCCTTCCGGAGGGGGGGTGGACTGTGCCGTGCATCCTCTTCGGCGCTCCCAGTTTTTAAACACACTTGAGAACAACATGCAACAACACAACATCTGAGCGGGCTTAGGGAGGATCGGGGTCTTTTGTACACCCCCGTTCCCCGATGGCGGCAAGGAGTCTGGGGCCTGGAGGAGGTGCGGGCCACCGGGTCCGGGGTCTTGGCGGGGGGCTGCTGTGGGTAGTCAGCGGCTTGCCAGGTCTGGGGCTGATGCCTCTGCTCCCCCCAGGAGGGGTGGGGGGCAGGGGTGGCCAGGGTAAGGTGGGGGAGGGAGGGGGTTTATGAGGTACTTAGGGGGTGAGGGGGGTTCTGGCTGGGTGGCCCGTACGGGTCGTGTTGGCTCCCCCTCTTTGGGGGGCCTGGTCCGGGGGGCGTCTGGTCCGGGGGTGGGGCCGGAGGTCGGGCACAGGCAGTCATACAGTTGAATTGTGGTGACCCCCCCTCTTGTGAGTGTTGGATGCGAGTGTTATGTGGGAATGTGTGTACAGCGTCCTTTTTTTTGTAAATCTGTGTGTGGTGAGTGGGGCACTAGGGAAGGATGGTGTGAAAGAGTTTTGTTTTTTTTCTTCCAGGTATGGGTCCAGTCTGCTAACCTGACAACAGCCAGCTGTATGTCGCTCCGCCTAGCTCCACTCACATACATCTGGGACACCGCCGATAGAGAATGATTTCTCCAACCAATTTTATGGTCTGACCAATCAGGACGCAGGGCTGGAGTTTCATAGATGTGACGTAGTGGAGACGCGACCATGACGTGAGACTGTTTTGATAGCAATGGCGGCTCGTCGAGGAAGCAAGCGTTAACATCGATGCTGCTATTTCTTCCGTGTTGTCCAATCTACCTAATATTGTTTCATTAAAAGAACATCAGAGAACACCTCTGAAGGCTTTTGTTGGTGGAAACCATGTTTTCGCCCTTCTCCCGACCGGATTTGGCAAGTTTTGTTTTCCGGGGCGCGTCCGCGGCGGACGCGGAAGCGCCCCGGAGCGGTTAGCGGTTAGCGCTAACTATGTTAGGAGGCCTATAGTCCTCAACGCGGTCGCCCCGGAATCGACTCCGACCCGCGGCGCTTTGCCGCCTGTCTTCCCCCCTCTTCCTGTCAGCTCACTGTCAATAAAACACATGCCACTAGAGCCGCAAACACATTATTATTATTATTTTTTTTTTTTTTCTGCGTCGCTATCATCAGCGTCACGGGTTAGCTTCGGTGTGAGTGGTTGAAATAGCACGTCAATAAAGATGACAGACAAGTGGCTTATCCAATCATATGCAAGAATTTTTGATAAGGCCCAGCCTTCTGTAAAGGCAATTCCTATGGCGGTGTCCCAGATGTATGTGAGTGGAGCTAGGCGGAGCGACATACAGCTGGCTGTTGTCAGGTTACCGGTCTGCTCCCTCTCCCAAGAACATCTCAAGTCTCCGCTAGGTGCGGAGCCCATCCCCCCACCTCCTGTCCTCCTCCACTGCGCTGGCGGGCGCCTTGGCCCTCTGGCGCGCTGGTGGGCCTCGGGTTTGGGGCGGGTTCCAGGGTGGGTGCCGGCCCATTCCCGGTGACTGCTTCGGGGGGCCTGGCCCCCCGGGGGTCGGCCGGGGCCCCCGCCCATGGCCGGGACCACTTCAGCGGGGCTGGCTGCCGGCGGAGCCCACGGGCTCGTCCCCGCGGCTCTTGGGGGCGTCGGCATTGCGGTGGCTGGGGGATTTCCTTGGGGTCGTCTCTCCTCTTTCCTTGGGGGGGGGGGGTTGCAGATATCCTGTGTCGGCCCCTCCTGGGCGCCCTGCTTTGGGGGCCCCTTTGGGAGTCCGGGGTTATGGGTCCCCTGACCCCTGCCTCTGTGCTCGGGGAAGGCGGGCCTTTGGTTCTCCACAACCACTATCGAGCTATTTCCTTCTGGATAGTTTTCACCCAAACTAGTGCACTCTCACAAACTCCCACAGGTGCAGGGTTCCAGGTATTAAGTGTTCACTTATATACAGAAAGCCTGTAATTTATTTATTTATTTATGTTCTTTCACTTTCTTTCTTCAGGTTTCACTTTACACATGTCAGCTTAAATAATAGTACATATGATTTAGCAATGGCATCTAGGTGTTACTCGATTGTATCCGTTGCTTTATGTCTGTTGGTTGTGCTGTTCTTTTTGCATCTCTCTTTCCAGGTGATGGAGCAGACGGGGAACGTTTTATCATTCTCTCCCTTTTATCTCTTCTTTCTTTCACCTCTTCTCTTTCTTTTTTTTCTCTTCTTGTTCTTCCTTTACTCTCCCATTGTAGTGTCCATATAATTTGAAATACTCCCTGCAGGAATCATAATAAAGCTATTAACATGCATAAATCAAGCGGAGCACTATGGCGAAAGCTGTTCGCTCCACTTGTGAAAGAAAAATCTGTCGAGCTCTATCTGGCATTGAGACATCAATTCCTATTGCCACATTGCTAGACAGGACACTGGGAAAAAAAAATAAAATAAAACAAATAAACTGCAGCTACAACATGGACTGGAGAACGGGTTCTAACTGTGTGAGACCAGAGAAAGGCGATCCTCAGAGAGTTTTTGTAGTTATTTGTTATTTTTACACGGAGTGGAGCGCGATGTGAAGCAACACTGTAGAAGCGAGTCGCACCAGAAACATGTGAAAAAGCCTCCTGCAGAACTATGGACTCATTGTACTCCAACCTAAAAACACCTGCCAGACAGACAAGCTAAACCAGCCAAGATTACCTTACACAATATTTAACTTAACGCAGAGGTTTAATAACATTTTTCTAATGAAAAATGTTCATCTTTAAAAGCAAGTTACGTTTTTTTCTGATAAACAATTTTACTAAATTTTTTAAAATTTAACCTCCCATCCATGGATTTTCTATACCTGCTTTTCCGTACAGGTGTTATGTCATGCCGTATCTGATTGGAAAACGCGGCTTGACGTAACACAGGGTCGTGGAGGAGCTGTTGACCATCTTCAGCAGTCAATGAGCACAGAGTCCATCCTGGACATGTCACTGGGCTAAAATATAACCGTTTTTATAACACCATCATCCCACAGCACCTGGTAGGAAAACTAGAACATCTGGGCTTCAGCATACCTCTTCGCAACTGGCTGCTGGACTTCCTCACCAACAGACCTCAGTCAGTCCGGGTCGGACAGAACACCTCTGATGTCATCACCCTCAGCACAGGCTCCCCTCAGGGCTGCGTCCTGAGCCCCCTGCTGTTCACCCTGATGACACACGACTGCGTCCCCAGGTTCACCACCAATCACATCGTGAAGTTTGCAGACGACACAACGGTGGTGGGCCTGATCAGAGACGACAACGACCAGGACTACAGAGAGGAGGTGGAGCAACTGGTGGGCTGGTGCAGAGACAACAGCCTGATCCTGAACATAGAGAAGACGAAGGAGATCATCGTCGACTTCAGGAAGAACTGGCCTCACCACGCTCCACTGCTCATCAACAGCTCAGCTGTGGAGGTGGTCAGCAGCACCACGTTCCTGGGAGTGCACATAACGGACAACCTCACCTGGTCGGTGAACACCACGTCACTGGTGAAGAGGGCACAGAAATGACTGTACTTCCTGCGGAGGATGAGGAGAGCGCACCTGCCCCCGCCCATCCTCACGACCTTCTATAGAAGCACCATAGAGAGCATTCTGACCAGCTGTCTCTCTGTGTGGTGTGGAGGCTGCAGTGCCTCCGACTGGAGGAACGTGTGGAGAGTGGTGAGGACAGCAGAAGGGATCATCGGGGCTCCTCTTCCCTCCATCAAGGACATCTCATCTCAGCGCTGTGTGTCCCGAGCCCGTAACATCATCAGGAACCCCTCACACCCCCACCATGGACTGTTCTCCCTGCTGCCCTCTGGGAAGAGGTTCCGCAGCATCCTCTGCAGGTCCACCAGGTTCTGCAAAAGCTTTTTCCCTGTTGCCATCAGACTGTTGAACTGCTGAAGCCACAAAATGGACTCTGTACCACATTCGTATATTTGCACATTTGCATCTCTGTATCCTTATCTAGCATTACAAATGCTGCTGAACTCTCAGTTTCTAAAATGCATTCTTGCACAGATGCCCTTTGCACAATCATTTCTGCACATACAATTGTTTTTTTTTAAATAATACTCACCTGTACACCTGTACACTGTGATTTCTCCTGCATTGTTTACATTGTTTACATTTAAGCTGTTTACTATAAATCACTGCTGCACCTTATCCTGTAATTTATTGCAATTTACTGTAATTTTTCAAGCTGTATGCAAACAAAATTCCGTTCTGTACGCACTCTGTGCATACAAAATGACAAATAAAGTTGTCTAAGTCTAAGTCTCTTTGTCCATGGCTGTTGTTGGCCTTGTATGATCATAGGATTGATTTATATTGAATGTGACAGTGGAGTTAATGTACAAGTGTGAAGAAGATGATGTAATGATGCAAGCTGCTGTCTTTTGAATTAGCTGCAGTTTATGGAGGGTTTTGAAATTGTAAAGTGGAAAGATGAGTGGACTGTGGACCAGTTTGGCAAAAGTGCGAAGGAAGAACTTGCTTGATGCTGCAAATATGAAAGTTAACCAGGTGATGTTATGGATGTGGAAAGTGAAGGAGATTATGGAGAGGGCTGTCCAGGATGGCGCCAAGGCTCTGAAGCTGGAAGGTGGGAGAGATACAGAAATTGTCAATTGAACTACCCGATTTGGTTAAAGTGGACTTTGCACAATAAGCAAATGAGGTTACTAAGGTGGCATGACGTCCACAGCCCCGGGAATATATGGGCTGACTAGAATGTTTTTTTCAGTCAAATTGATTATTTTTGCTTTAACCCCTGAATATTATGGATTTTTCAAAATTCATATTAATACATCTCTTGTCTCCTTCACATTTGTAAATTTAATTTTTTGTTTGTTTTTAAAGAGTATTATTACGTTTTCTGCTCAAAGCGGTTAAAGTATACTAATACCCACACCCGAGTCCCGACAGTAAATGCCGCAAGTTTAAAAACAATAGTCTAACCCACTGGATCTAGCTAGCTACCTGAAAGAGCACCTGCTAGCTAACCATTATTAATAAAACTTTTATTCATTAATAAAACTTTTGAAACGATCCCCACCTCTGTTTTTTTTGCAAATCGCACACTGCTGTGACATAATGTTGCGGTAAGGCACTGCGCTCTACAAGCTAATTCAATAGGAACTGTTGTACACAGCTGCGATCAACAACAATTATTTCAGATTTTCAGAGGCCTTCACCATTGGTATTCGCTAGAGCTATTGTTGAAGCAACAATGCCCACGTGCATGGCAGTGGGATGTTCCAATACATCGGGTAAAAGTGAAAAAACATTAGTTTTTTCACCTTTCCAATTCATGATCCACCACGGGCTCTTTTGTTGGATTGCCAACTTGCCATCGAATTTCTGGCCAGAGAAAAAACACGTCATCTGTAGCCAACATTTCGAAGAACAATGTCTTCAAGATGACATGAGAGCGAGACTTTTCGGTAGGTTTTTCTTTTTTATAATGTAGAATTTGCCGGGACATTTGTTTACCCGACCAGAGGGGCGGAGTGATATGACACACTTGGAAAGAATGCTCACTGTTGCGAAGCCAACTTATTTTATGCGACTTTGGTCTTCTTTTTTCTAAAGTCGCTTGTAAATTTCATGAGTTGCAGGTTGCAGTTTTTTGTGCTTGTTTCTGAAAGTGAAGTCGCTTGTTTGGGCTCTAAACTAAGTGACACTGAAACATCCCTCCGCCTCATAACGCACTGGAGCTCATCCTGACAGGAGCAGAGTAAAGGCAGAAGGAGCCGCTCTGCCTGTGTTTTCTGCAGTTTACGGTTGCAATAACTGATAACTGCTGAAAGTAGATTAGGCGGTGCAGATCACCATTTTGAGCAGAGATTGGTTTTAAAGATGAGTTTTATACTCATAACATTACAGAACCCAACCCATAAACCGTACTTTAATGCTTATTTGTTGTCTTTTTATGTCTCTAAAATGTAAAATTAGTATTACTTTAAATTTAAATGCTTAATACCATGTCTATCTTTGTTTAAGAGGTTAAAAAAATATTTCGGCATGAAAACGGATATTTATTTATAAGGGGACAGATAGGGCATTGGGACTTGCTCAACAGCCGATCCCGCAACCTGATATCACAAACTGGGAGGTGGCAGTACTGTTCTTCACCAAGATGGATGCCTCCATAAAAGCATATTCAAATGGAAATTACTCTTAATTAAAAAAGCTTATCATTTATTGAACAGTATGTAATAATTTTATATTTAAAGTACTTTCAGCAGTTTGAATTCTGATTTTGACCAGACTTCTCCTTTAAAAGTTAACGCCTGAGTTGACACTGGAATGCGGATCTGTTTTGTTTGTGAGAACACAAGCACAGATAGAAAATGAGTGTGTACATAGCCCTCCCCCAGTCACTAACTTACTCACCTAGGGGCCGGCCTATGAATAGACATGCGATTGGGGGTTTCAGCAGACACCACTTGCAGCCGCCACGGGAGGGTGGACTCCAAGCTTTACTAAAATGGGATTTTAGGATAAAGTTGTAAGTGTGTGTCTCCCCTGGGAATTCCAATTGTAATACATTTCCGAGTGTTTTGTCTCTGATAATTGTTTTCTTCCCTTTCTGCCAAATCTACGAACGGGTGAGGCGGGCCACAGTGAATGAGACAGGAAGAACTAGAGGCCGCTACCAGTAGATTTTAGGAATCATTTAAAAATTATAGCCCCATTTACACTACTCTTTTTTAACCGATCCATGCCGAGTTCAGACCGAGCTTGGATCAGTTCACCGTGCCGAGCCTGGTTCTTACGACCATTTACACATCACGCTAGCACGGTTCCTCGCCTCCTAGTGACGATCTACGGTACTACTGCTCTCTAGGATTGAAGGAGGGAATCAAGCAAATAAAAATGGCGGCGCTCGTAACATACAGGAAGTTATGTTACTTTATAATTGTGATATTTCATTGTTTGCGGAGAGTCAGGCGAAGAAGGCAACCTTTGGTAAATTTACTTGACAGAGTCGGCTTTTGGGAAGTGGATAAGACAAACGATAGTCTAATCAGGGCTTACAGACGCAGGAAACAACGACAGACGATTAGGTTCATCATACTGCTAAGCAGAATCATTACTGGAAATCGTGTGGCACGGTAGGGAAGCTAGTATTTTTATGAATGTCTGAAACCGCAAAATTTGTCAGGTGACTGTAAGGATGACGCAGTCTGCTTATGCGCTCTTTGTTATCAGAGAACCGAGCCAGTGATAAACCGTGCCGAGACCTACTATTGAACTGGTCTAGATTTAGCGCGGATCGGTTGTGTCTGGCACGGTTCAGTTCAGTTTGCGTTCCATTTACACTCGATAGTTATCTCAGTTACTGAGCTCGGACCGTTCTCGGCACGGTTAAAAAAGAGTAGCATAAATGGGGCTTATAGTTTTCTTTACAGGACTTTGTGATGTTTTGGCGGAAAGGTGCTTATTAAATAAACTTTACTTACTTATTATTCTGCTGGAACCTTCACAAATAGGTCAAAGGTATGTTTGGATCTGACTCCAAAGAAAATATACACTTATTACATACCTTTGTAGGTATGCCTGTTTAATTGCTAGTTAACACATGTGATGTGTCACAGGGAAAGCAGGAACAGGTCAGCAGAGCACAAATGGAGATAACAGAGAAAAACCTGTCTCAAAACAAGCTTTGAGACAGGTCTAGAATAAACCTTCTGAATACGCTGTCGGGCTACCCTTACATTCACTTTGCAAACTTTAGAGTCTTTGCTAGGAATGGTGTTCACTACTATTCCAACTGGCCACTGGTTTCTCTTGTGCATTTTTAAGAAACACATCACTGTCATACAGATTTGGCTTGGCTGAAGTGTTGTAAAGTATTCCTGACACCAGCATTTCCAGAACCCATCAGCTAGAGCCTGCATCTGCGCCACTGCTTGCTGTAAAAGTCCAAAAAAGGTTAAAAATTAAAACTGAATTTCTATTCTGAAGCTGAAGACATTTCGCTTCCCATCCAGGAAGCTTTCTCAATTCAACATGTCTAGAGTAGTGTGGAGTTCCAAACTGTATAGACCTGCAGGCGATGCCTCATTGAAGCTTATACCCCGTTTACACTACCCCTTTTTAACCGTGCTGAGACCAGTCCGAGCTCGGTAACCGAGATAACTATTGAATGTAAATGGAACGCAAATTGAACTGAACCGAGCCAGACACAACCGGACCGCGCTAAATGCAGACCAGTTCCAAGTGTGAGCTCGGCCTGGTTTTTTTCTGGCCCGGTTCTCAGATAACAAAGAGCGCATGAGCAGACCGCGTCATCTCCTTACAGCCAGCTGACATTTCAGACATTCATAAAAATACTAGCATCCTTACTGTGACACACGGTTTCCAGTGATGATTCTGCTTAGCAGCGTGATGAGCCTCAGCGTCTGTCGTTGTTTCCTGCGTCTGTAAATCCTTTTAGATGTTCGTTTGTCTTATCCACTTCCCAAAAGCCGACTTTATAAAGTAAATTCACCAAAAGTTGCCGTCTCCGCCTGACTCTCCGCAAACAACGAAATATAACCAAACATAACTTCATGAATGTTACGGGCGCCGCCATTTTTATTTGCTTGATTTCCTCCTTTAAAGGAGAAGTCCGGTCAACAAGGAAAAATCAGGGGACCATTAGCTATAACTAAAACTAATACGTTCGTGGTTATTTAATGAACTTATCTTTAATCAATAAGAAAATAAAAACATAAATTGTCGTCTGGATCGCTGTGTATGGATGCGGCCATAAATGCCCATAATTGGGCAGTAATGGCTGTCTGACATCACATCCTGCGACGTGGAAAAGCGGAAGCGGCGACAGCATTTCTCCCCGCTTTCCATGCAAAGTCAATAGGAGCCGTTCTACACAGCTGCGATCATCAACAATTATTTCGGATTTCCAGAGGACTTCACCACTGACATTCCCAAGAGCTATTGCTGAAGCAACAATGCCCACGTGCATGGCCATCGGATGTTCCAACACAACTGCTAAATGTGGAAAAAACATAGCTTATTTCAACTTTCCGATTCATGAGCCACCGGGCTCGTCGCTGGATTGCCAACTTGAAGAGAGCGGACTTGCCATCTAACTTCTTGCCAGAGAGAAAACATGTCAGCAACCATTTCGAAGAAGAATGTTTTGAACATGATATGAGAGCGAGGATTTTCGGTAAGTTATTTTAAAATTTTTAATTTTTAATTTAGAATTTGCGGGGATGGTTACCGACCAGAGGGGCGGAGGGATACCACATGTGATGTGGTATCCCTCCGCCCCAGCATGTGCTGGAACGCTTTTATATTTTAATATTTATACAATAATGACCACCTGCCCTATTTACTAGGGTGCAAATATAACTCAAGTCACTTCAGGGCGATCTCTCACTTCAGCGCGCCCACACACACACACGTGCGTATATATATATATATATATATATATATATATATATATATATATATATATATATATATATATATATATATATATATACGGGGGCCCGACTGAGTTTTCACTGGAAATAAGTCCGGTTTCTGTCAAGAAACTCTTCTAAAAAATCCATATCGCTATCAGATGATGATAGCTCCACGGAACTCTCATCACTGTCACTAAGTACTTCATAACTCTCTGCTTCGTACAGAGCACCAGTCGTCGCCATCTTGGAAAATAGTGCGTCGTGACAAACAACAGAGCGTTGGGACTTGCTCAACAGCGGGTCAGCCGAGTGACGTCACAAAATGGGAGGTGACAGTACTATTCTTAAACAAGATGGGTTCCTCCACATAAACATAATTAAATGAAAAATATTCTTAATTAAAAAAACTTATAATTTATTGCACAGTATGTAGTAGTTTTATATTTAAAGTATTTTCAACAGTTTGATTTCTGATTTTGACCGGACTTCTCCTTTAATCACAGAGAGCAGTAGTACCGCAGATCGTCACTAGGAGGCGAGGAAACCGAAGAACCGAGATAGAGTGATGTGTAAACGGTCGTCAGAACCAAGCTCGGCTTGGTTAACTGAACCAAGCTCGGACAGAGCTTTAACAAGGGTAGTGTAAATGGGGCTTTAGATTCACATGCAAATTCACCTGGAACTGATCGCTCCAACAATGGCGAGTCGTTAGGCTCATCATTTGCCTGGCTCACAGGAGGAATGTTGTGGTCACATGCATGGAGGTGTGAATTAGGGTGAAACTTGGCACAAATCAAACCTATCGCTGTGATGTAAGTTTTTGAAAGTTGGAACCTTAGCCCTCCCCCTCTGTTTAAAGTTGTTTGTTCTTGCTTTACGTAAATGCTTCCTTCACCCCTCTCTCAAAGCATCTGTATTCTCTTTCCAAAATGTGAACATTTTGGTCCTCAAAAGAGTGTCCTTTATCATTGAGGTGCAGGTGGATGGCTGAATCTTGTCAGCCATCCACCTGCATTTAGCCCTGGTCAAAATCCTATTTCTTGGATCATCTCTAGTTCTGTGGTTTCAATGTGTTGCACATACCAATAAAAATAAAGTTGCTGCTGTTCTCTTTTTTCTTGAGATGAATAAAGAGGCCTATGTCCTTTTAAAGTGTATAAAGTAGCTAAAACTGTGCCTCTTAAATAGTGTAGTAACAGCTTCCTGCCTCTAGATGTCAGTTTTCCCACAACCCATTAAAATAACCCAGAACTATCCAAAATGAGAGAAAAAGTGACGCAGAATGATGAGTTTAAAGTGTAACTCACCGTAACAGGAACTTTTTTTTACATTTTTATGTGAACTGAAATGAAATTATGAAATAAAAAGTGTCATCTGTACAGGTGCAACCAGCCCTTAAAATTACTTTATGATGCCAAAGTGGCCCAATATAGAAATGAGTTTGACACCCCAGGTTTAAGGTTTGCCTGTCCAGAAAAGAGGTCTCTTTAATACTTCAATGATATTTTTGGTAACACATACAGCACATACAGAGAACACACTCTAACACGCCAGATGAATAACTTAAGTGGATCAATTCAAAAGCAGGAATGTGAAAAAAATCTTCTTTTTGTTGTGTGTGAAGTCAACATCAGTCTTGGATAAAAATTTAAAGTAGGTGTCTCATTGGTTGGACTCGGCATGCTATTAAAGTTATATTGGGAATAAATCTTAGAAATACAGTATATGGACTCACTGGGTAAATTTATATTTAATTAGCTTGTTCTTTGTGAAACCTGAAATGTTAAATGTAACTAAATGTTTTTTTGATTTTAGCACTTTGTAGTTTTGTTAAAGTTAAACCTTGTTAACCCTCTCATGCAATTTTACTGGATGCTGACAACTGCCAAGTCAAGCATAGTAATGGTGTTTTACAAAGAAAGTTATCATGTGGAAAAAAAAGCATTGGTTGGGAAGCTGCCTAAAGTAAAAATATTATTCTGTGTTTCAGGAAGTGTGTGTTGGGATGTCTAAGAAAATATCTCTCACAAAGAAAAGTGACTTATCGGTTAATGAGCCATGTTTTGTTAAAATGTAAGTTCTCACCTATCATATGTAACCTTTATGAGGCTTTTGGAAGCTGTCAACCTGTGCTCATCTTTACCCAGAAATGTTCACCAGACAGCATGTTTAAATGCCAGGCACTGCTGTGGGCTTTTATACGCATGCATGTGTGAGCACATGAACTCTGGCCCCTGTGTTCAGTAGGTAGGGAAGAAAAATGCATTATTGATGGTATTTGAGGTATGCAAAGCAAGGCAAGGAACCGCTTTGATCTCTCACAGACACCGTGTCACCAGCAATCTCCCTCAGATTTAACCGTGTGCACACAACGCCAGCAGGCAAGAAACACAAATTTCTACTTCATCACCTCTCCCTTTTATCTTTTCCATAATTTTTTTCTCTTTCTGTTTAAGAGATGCAGCCCACGGAACAGTTGCGTCGGTATTTGTATTGCCCTGGTTAGAACAACAAAAAGAGAAAAAAGCTATTATAACCCTACTTTAGTTTAAAAAACAATTGAAAATGGAACAGGGGGATTTGAAGCCAATTAAATGTATTCACGTAAGGTGCTCTTATCTGCTGAATTGAATTTGCGCCTAGGATTGATATAGCATGCATTGCTATAACTCCAAATCATGCCCAAGAAAGTTATGCAAATAGGGCTCATTTCCCTACAAATCTGAAGTGACTTGCCTCTGCCGGTTTTCATACAATGACTTAATAACCTAAATATTAGGTAGTGCCACAGTAATTGCTGTGTAAAGTTTACACTGCTCAAAATCCCAGATTAATAATTTTTACTTATTTTGACACTGCTTATCTATATATGGGCTTGATTAGTTTAAGGAGGGCCAATATATATATATCTATATCTATATAGATATAGATATAGATATATATATATATCAAATTCTACAACCTCAAGGAGTTTACAGAGCATAACCAGCAGTTACAAGGCTGCAGAGCAGGATTTGTTAAACAGATTTATCTAGCAGCACCTGAGACCTATTGTAGCTACAGTGTAAGTGGGAATGTGTGTATGCACATCTTTGTTTTTCAGTCACAGCCCACATGGTAGAGAAGCGATCCGGCTTACCTTTTGTGACAGTCACTTTTAAGTCTCTTTTTGAAATTGGGTGGTTCAATTTACCACTGTTGTAGTTCCTGAGCCTATTTCAATCGCACACCCACCCACTCCCACACATACACACAGACTGAGTCGCATGTGCTTCTCTGATAGGCTGTTGGACAAGCCATTGACCTTCGCTTTGCAATCTCGCAGGTCAATCAGTAGGCCATTCTTCCATGTAATGTTTACATCTCTGTGGGCTATTTGGTCAAAATGGTAAGATTGCCTTTGGTCAACAACCTGTGTCTATGACAGTCAATTTCAATGGTGTGGCACAAAGGGGGAGGCCATCAAAGCAGCACATTGTTATTGTTATTTTTTAACTTACTGAACCTAGTGGGACAGTGAGGTTAAAACAAAGTGTTTTTTGCAAATGATAAGCTATGATAACATTCTATGTTTTGTGGTGGAGTGGGTACAAGGTATAGATTTAACAACTCCTCCCCACTCCATCAACAATGTAAGCAATAGAAAATATGAGGTACTTCAACTTAAAAGAAATCAATAAATCAAAATAACTGCTTCAGAAAATAGCTTGTGGTGTTTCACAAGGCCCATTCTTAAGACCCAAGTTCCTTCTCACTTAATTTACTATTGTCCATACAGCAATTTATGTGGTAAAATCTCTAACAGCAGATGAAACAAAAGTCTACGATCAAGTGTATAAAATGACAAAAAAAGATTCCAAGAGGGATAAGACTTGAAAAGCACTGGGAATGCAGTATGAACATTGGAGTTCACTAAAGTTGAGGAAATATTCAGATGTCACTGCGAAGTTGATGGATACATGAGTACATGTCTTTGCTAATAGTGCTTCTAGTGTTAACAATGCTTTTTGCCCTATTCTGACAGTATTAGTTTTATTTAGGGACCACATGCTACTTGTAATAACGACGGTGATTGTCTATGTTATTAAGCTTGTGTGAATCAGCCATGTCAGTAATTTGTAAAGTAAAATTTCCCCTGCAAATAACGTACTCTACTTTGCTGCACTGCAAATTTGTGTCATAATACTACTAATCCATGATGATAGGCATCCCTGTGATTTTTACAGAAAAGAGGGGATATGTTATGTGATGATTTTTATTTCCTGAACAAACTTTTATTTGCTTTTCCCAAAGAATGGAGGCTGCATTGTGGCTGCATTGTGTGTTTAGAAAACCTTTCAGCCCGTAACATACGGCACCTAAAAGAAGAGGATGAAGAGAAGGTGCGATCAGAGCAGATCCAAATGTGGATCACATCATGCACTGCACTGTGCAGCATGAATCATACCACGCCGAGCTGTCGCTTTTCTGCCAGGCATTGCAGAACAGTCTGGCTCTATTAAGTAGCTGTGTCAATGGCTTTCTGATAGTTCTGTAGGCATAAGAAGCCATGTCTTTATATGTCCGCTCACGTGCCCGGTGCTGGAATTCTATCCAGGCTCCAAATAGACTATAGAAACACTATCAGGACACTTGGTGTAAATAGCCTTATTTTATCATGAGCAACTGTTTTTTTGGTATTTTTTGTATAGGAATATAATGTGCCTATGCACCTTTAAGAAGTTAATTCTTAGACATACTGTAAGTATAGATCAAAAAATGGAAACGACATTGAGCATGCACCCACACACACACACACACACACACGCATATATATATGTACTGTGCTGTACTGTTGTTTCATATTACAATACAGTTTATGCCAGATATTTTCCTATGCTCTATATGCCTTTCCCTGTCTCATATTAAATTAATGTTGTTTTAGGTCAGTTAGGATTACCAAAATTATTTATTTGCTTACTGCCTGGATAATGAGTGACAATGATAATTGGATTTTTTTATAACTTTCTTTAAATTCAATAGCTTACATAAACTAAAGTTTGTATGCATTTGAACATTTTGGAAAAGCTCAGATGATGTTGGGTTTTTGGGCATTTCTTAGATTAATTCATAATGTTTAAGTTAAACTGAGGAACACCTATGGATGTTTTTAAGGAATACCTCAAATGCTTTGCTTCTTTGTGTGAGATCATGGGAAAAAATTAGCCATGTTACCAAGAAGAGAATTGTGGTCCTGCACAAGTCTGGTTTATCCTTGGACTGAAATTCAGGAGGGCTGAAGGTGCCACATTCATCTGTTCAAATACATTCTTACTCAGTGATTTGGAATTGGTTGACTTTTGTGTGATCAGGGTGGATTTGACAGAAGAGCGTAGTATCTAGAGATTTAAGACAGTGATAGTGATGTGAAAGCAGGCACTTGAAACTAGAAAATGACCAAAAGTGGTGACTGTAGAGTGAAAGTTGTGGTTGTGAAAGGTTAGAAGTGAAAATCAAGGTTCCCTGAAAAAGAATGCATTCCACCACTAAATGCCATATCCCCTTAAATACTGTTTTTTCCCACAAAGTCTGTGGTCCTAAATTCAGAAAAAAATCATAGTAGGCATCGTCATACAGTCGACTCATCTGAAAAGAACACAGATTTCTCTACAAACAGAAAGTTGAACTGTTTCTAGATGAAAGTATAATGACACATCAAGGCCTCAAACATAGAGAGTTTTGAGGACTGCTACCTCACCTGACTTCTTTCATTTCGTGTTTTTTTGCTAATTCAATTAAATTGCCATGGTAACTTCAAACACAAATAAAAGTAATAACACATATCCCGAGTCCCGAGAATTTAATAAACAAATTGTGTGGTTTGGATTTGAGATCTGTGTTACAATTTAATATACAAATTGTGTGGTTGCACACTGCGAATTGTGCCACATTAATGTAGCTCGAATAAGAATAAATAAAGAGTCTAATTTAGAGGTGGAGAATAATAGGTGTCTCCATGCAACAAATGGGTGGCAGTAAATTCCATTGCTTCTCCTTGGAATCCACTGCCTTCCATTCATTTACTAATTATTTCATTCTTAGTTTGAAATACAAACTGTTTTGTCCCTTATAATATCCATTACAACTTATTGGGCTGGATTTAGCTAATTTGGATAAATTAATTTAATTTGATGTTGGTAAAAACATAAAGTTCCAACAAATCATGAGCTTTTAATCAGTTTCAAATCCACCCATCCACCCATTTTCTATACTTGCTTATCCTTGCTGGGTCACAGGGGGGCTGCTGCCTGTCTGTAGCAGTCCTTGGGTGAGAGGAGGGGTACACCCCATGGCCATTATATACGTAGACGCTTCCTTAAGCAGGTTCTGCCTATGCTGGGGATGCGTCAGAGCGTCTGCCATGTTATATGTGGCAAATCTGCAGTTAGACTCAGTCACTTAAACAGTATCAGAGGGACTTTAATCTCAGAATATACTTTATATTCGTAATATTTAAATTTTTCGTAATATTCCGAGTTTATTTTCGTATATATATAGATCTGGACATAAACACACACCTATTTATTTAGAATACTTCAAAATCTATATATGCACATCGATCAAACCATTGATCAAAGGCCAATCTGGCTGCCAATCTCTATCAATTAATCTCTCCATATTTATCTAAACTCCATATATATCTTTCTATCTGAATACTTAAAACATATACACAGGGAACATAGACATTCACTACTTTCTGCCACATACAATATGGTGGTGACATCGACGTGCAAACCTGCGCGCATTCGGGCGTCTACGTATATAATGTCTATGGTACACCCTGCCTCTGCGTTGCCAGTCTATCACAGGGCAACACAGAAATAAAGGACAAACAACCATGCACGCACACACTCACTCCTAAGGGCAATTTAGAACAACCAATTAAACTACATATGCATAGGGAGAGCATGCAAACTCCATGCAGAAAGACCCCCAGGTTGAACTCTGGGTTCAAACTCAGGATCTTCTTGCTGCAAGGCTGCAGTCTTACCAATGTATTTTGCTTGAAAATGTTGTGCTGCCATTTGAGGTGAGAGTGTCCCTCTAGTTGTTTGTGGACAAAATACTGAGTGGTTGAAGCAGATGGGTCTTGTTTATTTCCCTTCTGTATAGCAATGTAGTAGGTATTCACATGGAAACGTCTGTGCCATTGCACTTTCAGTTTAGTCACAACTTTAGAGGTTGCAGAAGAGTTTAATCTCAGCCAATTGGTACATTGAAAAATGATTCTCTATTGGAATTAGAGTAGTCTGAACTTTGACTAAGCTACTCTTGCACATACCTGAAATTTCAATGTAAAACATTCTATTTTAGCCTGTGGATTTTAGTTGTTGTCCTGTGGGAAGGTAAGTCACCCCAACAATTATACAGACAAGTATACAACAGTATACAGAGAAAAATCTGGCGGTAATGGGGTGGGTCAGGCACTCTAAGGAATGTGGTTTGAACACAACAATAAATGATACTTAATAAATCCAGCAGCAATCAAGTGACCATGGCTGCATTTACTCTTAAGTCTACATATATACCTTCCAACAATCATGGCCACCTGGTTTGTTGTCTTTTTCCATCTTCACTACCCGTCATCAAACACAGTCACTACACACTCAAACTCCACACAAATCCCCTTTATGCCACACAAGTTAGATCTGGCAGTCTAATGAAATCTTCCTGCTGCATTCAAGTTCCTAACTGCTTATCTGCACTTCAGCAGCTAGTCCCCCACACACTCATTCATGAGTCCTAAGTTGACGTTTGCAGAATTTTCACCTGTTTTTACTTAATATAATTGGCTCTTTTCTCTGTTATCCTGTTTCTTTGTCCCCATGCTTGGTTTAATTGTGCGACTGTGGTGATATCTAATGATAAAGTATTGCTTAATAAGCAGTCTGCCATCACTGTTGTTGAGGAGCTACACCAATTAAACTCTAATGGTTCATCCTGTGGATCGTTGGGATGTGTGACTTGTCCAGTTATCTGTGGTATTTTATAACACTATATGTATATAATAAGGGTATCAAATATTTCGAGCACAACTTCACCAACTCCTAGGTAGCATAGAAAGAATCAGAGATCTGGTGAAGTAAAGACTTACTTCACCAGATCTTTCACCAGTACTGGGAAGCTACAGTACCGAAATTGCAAGCCAAAGTGTTTTGGTATGTGGTCTTCATCGGGTTCATGTAAAATTACCAGCGAGTTTGAGTTTGAACAAAAACTATACACAGAAAAAAAATCACACATTCACACATGCAAACTCAGATCAATCAGCATTCAAGGTCATGTAATTATGCTGACTGGAGAAACCAGAGTCCAATCTTAATGTTAAAGAGGACTTTCCATTTAACATCCAAAAGTAGTTGATATCCTAAGGTGCACATGGAAATTCAGACAAGTTAAAAGTACACATAGCAACAAATGACCAACAATTAGACAACAAGACCAGGTGCCAGTTTTGTTGCCATTGCAGTTCTACATATTCAGAGGTTATGGTGTGTTGTTAAAAAAATTGTAATTCCTCTTTTGAACAAAAGCAGCCAGATTAATTGTGTTTTTTTAGACCTTAAAAGGTTCCATTTACTCTCGGCCCTGCCGATTGTTACAACTCAATAGGCTTTACACACCAAGATTTAGATCAGAGTGCTACTTGGGGTTAAATGCCTTGGTCAGGGGCCAAATCAACATGTAATTATTTTTCCTTATTTGGTCATTATTCATGTATTCCTGTTAGTTTCTGTTCTCCTCCTGCCTCTGTCTGATCATTGGCCTCTCTCTCCTTCAGTCTATTTACCTTCACTCTCCTCACCTGTGATATTTGCCACCTCTTGTTCCTTTCGTCTCCTGCCCTATTTAATCAGCTGGTTCAGTCACACTCATCGTTAGGTCCTCTGCAATGCCACCTCAGTTCTGGTCTCTACCCAGTTGTGTTCCTGATTCCTGTGTTTCTTGCCTACCTGTAAGCTTCAATATCCTTATTTAAATAAAATAAGGATATTCTTTGCAAGATGCAGCTCCCCAGTTCTTGTCTCCTTTTTAGTCCTGCAAGAAACTCACCAAACCTGCCAAAAACATGATAGTGTTAAGAGTTATGAGACTGATGCTGGAGCTGCAGAAAGCAGTTAAAAGCAGATAACCCATGGGCACAGAAGACTCAGAGGCTGACATACATATATTGGACACAATTACTGATTAAGGGTAAATGGGTCAGCTTGGTCACATCCACAATATAGTATGATATTCTTCACCAATGTCATGCGAGGAACACTGATGTTATATTGTACACCCCCTTGCAGGTGCTTCTATATATTGCTTACATAACAGATGATCGGGACTCTCCATTTCCTGTTCTTATCCGTCTCGGATTGTTTTATGTATGAGAGTACAGTACTGAAGCTGCAAACATCCCTCTGCCTTGTTAGATTCAATATGTTAAAGTACAGTTTCTCTTTCAAGAGTCTTTTTATTACTACCTAAATCTACAGTAGAGAAGATCACTTTTTTCAGGTAAAGAACTTGGGAGGACTGTGACAGGGTACGGTTAATTTCTAACAAATATGTCAATCAAATAATTTCTGGTTCTCAGGGGACACATTTAAACATGATTTTGAAAAGGCTCACTTTTCATAAAAGTCTTCATGTTTTACATGTCTGACGAATTTTTGCAATCTAAAAATGTTCAAATGGACTTACGGATGGAATTGACATGAAAGACCAAATTCAAGCACTACAAGTTGAGTGGGGTTTAATGCAGTGCTGCACATGATGACAATAGCTGACTCCTCAGCATTGAGATCGGGTCTGGAGGCATTTTAATGGATCTTTTCCTTTATCTCCGCTATGTGCAGTTCACTTTAGCGCTCTCGTTGATAAGGGTTTCAAGGGAGGAAACTCAGTTTTTTCCAAAAACAGATGTCCAGAGTGGTGAGAGAATTTCTGTTGATGCTTTCTTGTTTGGAGTGGTTGAGAGACGTCTTTGCCTTCAACGTGCGTTTTTGAACCAAACTTTCTGTTGTGTTGGCTCAGTAGTGGTGAAAGTTTTGGTGGTTTAATTAGGAGTCTCTTTAGACTAAGGGTATATGAATAGCTTCTTATAGTCCTTCTCCTCTATTAGGATCTATTTTTCTTTTTTAAAGCCTTTTATTTCATTTTCATATTCTGTTAGTCTTATATTAATTTGTTTTAGTACATCACTGCTGTCTCTTGTCAACACCCCAGGTGCTCTTCAATTTTGTCCATTTTTGTCAGTTGACTTCATGCTTGGCTGAATTGTGACTGTGGTGATATCCAATTACAAAGTATTGCTTAATAAGCAGTCTGGCATCTCTGCGGTTAAGCAGCTACACCAGTTAAACTGTAATTGTTCATTCTTTGCACAGTTGAGATTTGTGACTTATCCAATTATCTGTGGCATTTTATAACTATACATGTCTATATTAACATTTAAAAAAAACATAGGAAACATTTGCAGTATATTATTAGCCAATTATGCAAAATGCATTAGCAGTCAATGAGCTGCACAATATTAGATTAAATAGATGCAAAATAATGTATTAATATCCTTTGTTTTATTGCAGTGAAACAAAGGTTGGGTTCACAGAACTTTCCCAAAGAATCTGAAGTTCACCAAAAGTTTGCACATTAATTGCTACTCTCAGTTTACAGTGCTGTCACAATGCATACTTTTTACAGTGATGTTGCAATTGTGTTGTTTGCTAAGAAAAGAAAAAAAGGTTTCCTTGTCTGCATCTCTCATAGGGCTTAATTAGTGTGGTGTAGATGTTTTCAGTTTTGGGCCCAAGAATGTAGCTATTGTTTAAACATTACATATCAATAAAGTTGAAAATCAACCACCTAATTATGTTGTTTCCCTTCGAAGATCTGTGTAAGGTTTATATGTGCCATTTTATAATTATACACGTCTATATTAACGTTTAAAAAAAAAAAACATAGGAAGCATTTGCAGTATATTATTAGCCAATTATGCAAAATGCATTAGCAGTCAGAATGCTGGAGATAAGCACCAGCACCCCTCGTGACCCCTACAGGGACAAGCGTGACAGAAAATGGATGGATGGATGGCATTAGCAGTCAATGAGCTGCACAATATTAGATTAAATAGATGCAAAATAATGTATTAATAGCCTTTGTTTTATTGCAGTGAAACAAAGGTTGGATTCACAAAACTTTCCCAAAGAAGCTGAAGTTCACCAAAAGTTTGCACATTAATTGCTACTCTCAGTTTACAGTGATGTCACAATGCAGACTTTTACAGTGATGTTGCAATTGTGTTGTTTTCTAAGAAAAGAAAAAAAGGTTTCCTTGTATACATCTCTCATAGGGCTTAATTAGTGTGGTGTAGATGTTTTCAGTTTTGGGCCCAAGAATCTAGCTATTGTTTAAACATTGCATATCAATAAAGTTGAAAATCAACCACCTAATTATGTATGTTTCCCTTCGAATATCTGTGTACGGTTTGCTGCTGTTTTGACAGCAGGCTGCTGGCAGACACATATTGGCTTGTGTGGTTTGAAAGAAGAGATTCACATTGCACAGTGCAACAGGAGAGACTTTGCAGGAGAAGGGTAATTAAGTGGCTCGGCTTTGAAGCTTGACCGCTGACCACACGAGGCAGCAGTTTTCAATATTTACACCAATTCTCTCTGCCCATATGGGCATAAAGAGGCTTTGTGAATTCACAGTAGTTGACCTCTAACTTTGGCTTGGATGTCCAGTTCGTCTCTGAGCACAGCCTGAGAAGATTAAAATGTTAAATGTTGCTTGTGCCCAAGGCATTGCACAATATGTTCACCACTGCATTTCTTTTATGTACACCCAATTGTTAATAAGCAGCAATGTGAGTCGGGTTCTTGAACTTTGCATGTGTATTTCCAGTGCTCCTGACTTACAGTGTTTTGGTTAGGTTTTTTTTTGTTTTTGTTTTTTTCTTTTCTTCATGCTTGCTTGCATTTTTGTGGTTTCAGAGATGAATAAATGTATGAATACAGCCCCATGGGCCTTTGCTTTATTTCTTTTGGTTCATTGCGAGGCATAAACAGTTTGACAGTTTGATTTCATTTCACTTGTCTTTCCCTATCCTTATTTGATGTTGGAGTGAAAACAATTTCATTTGTTGTTTACATTTGCCAGCCAGTATGTTTATATTTACTCTTGAATGAAGGGACAACTCATGCCTTGTTTTAATGAATGTATCTGTATGGAAAAACAAGTGCCGCTTTATGTTTATATTCAAATAGTCATTAAAAAAAAAAAAAAAAGGAAATACCTAAACCATGTTGTACTAGAAACCTAAGACATTTACATTACCTCTCAGAGATGAAAAACTTTTTTTGTCGCCAATTTTTTTTCCTGAAAAAAGTAATATGCAGCATGCCGGCCTAAACCCTACTGTCATGTTTCCCAAGACGTAGTATCTTCTGAACCAAATGAGATACTGCCTGAAACGTGAATACATAATGGTGCTTTCCACCCCTCTCCCAAAACAAAAGAGAAAACTTACAAGTACGTGCCACAGGTACTGAGTAACATGTCCACAGTAAACACACAGTAACAGATAAAGCTGATTGAGGTAAATTGAGCCATGAATAGGGAGAAACAGCTAGTCAGCGGATAAAAAAAACAGAAACACAAACAAAAGGTTGTAAACCTTAGTCTTAGCTCAATAGTTAAAGAAGATAGCTACAAGTTTAACTCCTCCCGACCAGAAGGTGGCACACTGCACTCAACGGCTCTCATTCCAACCTTTAGTTGCACTGTTTGCCAGCTGGTTGCCAGGTGTTTCGGCTAGCGTTGGCAAACATTTTAACTTACCTGTCCAGAAGGAAAGTAGCAACCTTCATGTGGCTTCTGAGCCCCTTTGCTTCCTTAAGTTGGCACCAACGCTCAAAATTTTGACCAATGCTCACCCTTGTTTTGCTTCTTTTTTGGTCCACTTGGATCTGAGAAATGTAATGCAGAGAAGAAGCTATTTCTCAGCACTATCATGGAGCTAGTATGATCTGGTAATGCCTGAGCTCCGTCTCATGTGAGCATTCTGTCTCACTTGAGCATTCCTATTGGTGCAGAATCCTTTCGAGTCAACTTTGGCATTGTAACCAGAAGTAATTCCAAAAAAGTTAAAAAAAACAAAACAACTGGACTTTTTTCCGAAGTTTGAAGACGTTTCGCTTCCTATCCAGAAAGCTTTCTCAATTCAAAATGTCTGGATTAGTGTGGAGCTCCAAGCTTTATGGTACTGCCCAACAAAGGCCTTGTAATGGCTTTTTGGAATGACCATAACCTGGATGACTGAGAATCTTCACCAGCAACCATAAGTAAATATTTACATATTTTGAACCCATCTAACTTTACATAACAATTATTTAGAAACTGTATATTTGTTTTTCAGCAAAACTAATATTTTTATTCGGCACCACTCTATACTTCCGTGGATGTATTATTTTTGAAAAATTGATAATTTTAATGAAAAATTGTTGCTATGACCTTTAAATTGCTGCATAATTAGGAATTGTCCATCCATCAGTTTTCTATAAACCCCTTCAAACACAGAAGGTAGCAGGGTGCCTTTTTTTTTACCAGCAATCATTAGGCAAGGGGAAGGGTATACCCTGGACTGTTCAGCTGTCTTTCAAAAGGTGGTAATGGTGATTGGTGAAAAGTGCAGTCAGTGGCAGACTAAGAGGGTGGTCTCAGTTTTTGTTCCATCTGAGAGGAACCTTGAACCCAAGAAAACAAGTATGGCTTTTATTCAGGTTTTTATATACAGTCATATTCAATTAATTAGAATATGCATTTCTAAGAAGCTTGTTTGTCAGATTAAAATACCCTTTGGAAAAAAACAACAACCATTAAGTATTAAACAGACGTTTCACATCTACTTACCTGCATCCACTTAATTTTCTTATCTGCTAGCAAACCACCTACCTGCACTTGCTTACTGTTTTTTTATGTTCCATGTCATTAGTCAAAAAACAAACTTACAACAAAAAATAAAAGTTTAATTTACAAATAGGGTTAATGAAGTAATAAAGGAAAGGAAAGAAATATTGAAGTACAGACTGAAATTAGTGATGTTTCAGTCAATGGATTAAATGGAACAGTCAAAGGCAACGTGTACAGATTATTTTTCAAAAGTGGTTTGATATTTGCTGTTAAGGCCTGGGGTAAAATAGCTGACAAATGTGATCTTATTTTAATCAAATCAGACCCTATGTCGGGGAAAACTTACTTAAAAAAAGCTGTGGGTAAACTACAGATTTAGCAAAAGGTTGGGCTTAATTGATGTATAATTTCTTCCAAGCCTTTGCAGTTGGTTTGGTAGAATCAATTTATTTTGCCCAAATCTGTTTAGACTAGAAACAGCATTGGTACTTGACTTGCCTTTGGTACAACCTTTGCCTACAGAGATGGTAAGAAAATTCAAACGTAAATTTTCCAGTATCATCGCTACCGATCATTTCCCAGAAGTAATCTCTGTCCTCCCTCTTCTAGATACCCCATCCTCCTGAGTCCAGCAGTTTGTGTTACAATAAACTTTCTAAAATGATGTGATGCATGTGCGTCCGAAAATTTAGTCTGTTCATGACATAAACAACATTGCAAGGCATATTCATTATTTTTTGTGTCTATCGGGGTCTCATCTTAGCTGTGAATTGATTTTGTTCACCTCTTAAATCTATCACCTTCAATACAGCCAGAATGTTGCTTGCTTGGGTGTACAGCATTTGGGACAGGTTGTCAGTTCTCTTAAATCTGAGTTTATGGTTCGTATCCAGAAAAAATGGAACACCCCCTCCAGGTTAGGTCTGAGTCTTAATCTGTAAAAAAGTGGTTGTCCTCTTCCTGAGTAATGGCAGGATGAAAAAAGGATATATGGATTGGACTAGGTGTGCATTCAAGACAGTGTTGATCTAATCCTCCCAGGAAAGTCTTGACACTGATCTGAACAGAATGGCTCATCAATTTGGACCAAGGCCATGGTGTGAAAAATGCAGACTGAATTTTGAAAGTTTACATAAAAATGTGGAGTATGATGCAGTTTGGTAATTTATGTATTTGATATAACAATTCTCAAAAGTGTCACAGGTTTACCCTTGCAATGATGTTCATGGTGAAACAGCAGTAAAAGAGCATGTCTTGTCTGCTGCTATCTCTCAGCCTGTTTTGTCGACCTGCATCTCAGGTCTCCTCAGACTGACAGCTGTCTAAAAGAGACTTGATCGCAGTGCAGTATGACGCTGTTCATTGATAGCAAAAGCAAAGTGCTTCATTTATGAAATAACATAGAGGCACTGATCCAGGAGTACTTTCTTTGTGAGAGAAAGGCAATGGCAGTGGGAAGGGGATGCATAGGGGCTCTTAAAACCCTCCTGAAAAAGGTTGTGCTTCCCCTTATTCCCGCACCTCCTCCCAGCATTGTTGATGATTATAGATTCATATTTTGTGGTTGGTTGTTTATCTGATCCAAAGTCAATTTTTCCATAAATGTAACTAAGTCCCTTTTTTGAATAACTACGCATGCGCAAGACCATCTTACCTGCTCTTCCCCTTCTCAGGGGAACCGCGTGAACAAATCTCCCAAATTCACTCAGTTTTTGTTTCTTTCTACTGTGGCCTTCCTTTTTTATCTCCTAAACTTATACATGGTTTGCTTCTTACAACTATCGGCCATTTTCAAAGTATACGGTGAGTGCGGCGGAACTACAATGAGCGGCTAACACCGAAGCTAACCGGATACATAAACGCGAGAATTGCGCATGCGCAGCCAGCAAGCGGAAATTAACTAGGAACAAGCACGCACATTGCCGTTACGTGAGCACGATCAACATTTTTAATCTCCTTTTTCTGCATACATAATATATTTACTACTGTCAGGATGGAAGGACCATTTCACCCTGTATAACAAAAAGTGTTTCTGAACAGGATGGCCAACTATAGCTTTAAATGACCTGCCTCTGAGGTGGGCTTAACTTTACAAAGAAGATGAGGTTCTTTATCATCCACGAGGAGTGCAAAGTAGAACGGCTGCTTCTGCCTAATAAAATAAGTTAGCTGAGGCACTGATTAAAAGTCCTTATGGTTGCCTCTATTTCAAAGTTTTCTAGGGAGGTCTGACTGAAACAAAACACAGGGGAAGATCCAGAAGTTGTTGGATGGAGTTTTTATATGCCTTCTGGTCTTGGGATAGCTTAGAATCTCTCAATCTAATTACAAAATTAATTACATGCAAAAACCCTAAAACCCGCTTTGTCAGAAAACCATTAGTGAACATCAAGTGTGTAGATATTGATCAGGCAGAAGCAAAAAGACAATAGTGAGAGTAAAAAAAATCTTGGCAGATGTTTGTTATTGTGTAATATTATTTAAAAGAAAGCTTTAAATGAAGGTTAAATAAAGGGGAAAGACAGTAAAGGAAAAATGCCAATGAAGTAGAAACAAAAACTTTATTTTTGGTACAGGCTGAAATCTCATTTGCTTGAAACAACTTTAATATAAAAAGTAATATTACAAAGCAAATTTCTCCTTGAAGCAGTTTGCTAAACAATGACAAAATGAGGAAAGCCACTTTAGAATGAAGCTTTAGATAAAACCAAAACCTCTTAATTGGGTTGGAGTTATTCATGATGGCAGTTTGGTTACAGGCACCTTTTAATGCATTGAACAGAAATGGATTTTCTACAAAAAAAACAAAGCAAATGAAAACTAAAAGTATTGTCAATATCCTTACTGGTTAGAAATCCAAAAGTCAATAAAAAAGGTAGCACTTCTGTTTACCTTTGAACATTATTATTTGCTGTGCAATGGTGCAGAGCAAGCAAATTAGTTCTTAATGATTTCCTTTGGAGTTTTTCCAGACACGTATGAGCTAAAAAATAACAAGGTTTAGCATTCTTTCATTGCAGATAAGCAAATGTGGAAAGTAAAATATTGTTTCTTCAAGCTCATTATGGCATTAATTTTAGATTATATACAGTTGAGTCCAGAATTTTCCATACCCCCAGCAGATTTAGATTAAAAAAGTGGGGGCGTGGGGCATGGCCTAGTGTTTAGAACAGGGCACTTGCATCCTAGAGAGGCTGCAAGGTTACGGGTTCATATCCCACAGACTACTACTCTGGGTCCCTGAGCAAGACTATCAGCCCTAGAATGCTCCACCGCTCCCGAACAGAAGCGTTAAATGCACAAGACAAATTTCATTGGAATGTATGTCGCAATGACAAATAAAAGTTATAAAAGTGAAAATTTTTATTAAAACTCTTTTTATTCAACCAAGAAGATATAGTTCGGAAATGACATAAAACAGCCTTCTCAAAAGATAACGATGTAAGAGGAGATTCCATTTAAAAAAATTATGCAATTTTTTTTTTTTAGAAATAATTAGTCATTATTTGCAATTTTCAATGGTGTCATGGTTTTCAGATGTTTTGCCCACATGCAGATGCGACCAGGCGACAGCAGATAGATTTAAACAGTTTATTAGGAAATGTGCAAATACAAGGACGAAATAATGACTGCAGCTGCGAGGTCTGAACGTCGAGGCGGAGGAGACTGCAAGAGAACGGAGTGGTTAGATCAACGGCTAGAATCCAGTACCAGTCAGAACGTGCTATGCTTACCTATTAGCCGGGCGGACCTAACCGGGAAGGAGTGAGTGTCGGGGAGACCCTGTGAGCCTGCTCTAGATGGAGTAGGTGGCTAGTGGCTGGAGGGCGGCAGCAGCGGCTGACGAGGGATCCAGAGCTAGCCTCCGCTGGGTCGAGTGACAGATGGATTGACCAGAGTTGAAGTGGAAACACCAGTATCCGGGTAGGGGACCTCGAGCCCAGCTGGGTAACCTCCAGTGAGTAAGAGGGGGAGCGCCAGAGCAGAATCTGAGCCTTGTGATACTGGTGAACCTTCTGGGACGGAACGTCAAGGCAGGTAAGTGCATCCAGCACAAAAACTAAGACAAAAACAGGAGAGTCCAAATTAGTCAGAGTTGTGTGTACAAAACTCACAAACAGGTTTCCAAGGCTTGGTCAGAGGCCATGTCGTACCACGACTGGTTTAAGGCTCTGGCGTCTTCCATCTGTCAGTGCCTTGCTTAAGAAGCCAGAGGAAGCCGCCTCCAACGAGCTGCAGGTGTGGACCACGCCCCCACAACCAACTAGACACACCTGAGGAGCAGAGTTAGAGCAGGCACATACAGAGAACCCTGACAAATGGTAATGTATTTTTTGGATTTACAGCAATTAAATCCTCTTTATACAGTCATATTCAATAAACTTGAATATTATTAAGTGCATTTATTTCAGTAACTCAATTCACTAAGGGCAACACATTATATAGACTAACACGGACTGATAATGTCCTAATGCATCACAATAATCCAGGTAGGGAAAAAAAAGAAGAGTTAAAGGTAAACTCAGCCTTATAAGCAGTACTTTCGCATTGTGGATCAACAAGTTAAACGGTGACAATCAAAACTGTTTGCTCACATGCAAAAGAGGACCATCAGCCTACCGACCGATCGTTAGGGCTTTAATGGCCACTTATTGTTCCCAGGGGGCTGAGTCAGACTTGCAATAACAGCATTGTAAGAGGGGGACAGTTGGACCTGGAGGCCTCCACCTCTGTTTAGTGACGGGCATTTTCTCTTCACAGAAATTACTCCTCTCTCAAACCAGGATGAGAGCATCTTCATCCCTGAAAGAGTCACGGCTGGCCTGCAGATGAGCAGACTGATTATATTTTAAAGCCTTTATTTCACCTAGTCATGATATTGCATCGGACCAATAAAAAAGCAAAACATTTTCTGTGCTTGATAAAAAGTATGTTTCTTATCGATTTAAAGTTTGTTTTCTTCAAAGAGCCATTTTAATCTGACAAACAAGCCTCTTAAGAATGCATATTCCAATTCCATATAACTGTAATTGCTGTGGTATTTTAACAATCTATACTTGGAGATTAACGAGAGAGCAGCTTTGTCAAATGTGGACTGTGTCTTTAACCATTACTTTTAACTATATTTTACATTTAATAATCTTAAAACATCTAAATATATATCATCTATTAAAGGAGCAATAATTGAAATTTCATTATTTAAGATAGATAGAACTAAACAATAGTGATGTGTAGAACTAAAGGTATCTTTTTAGATGGAATGTGGCATGACGTCACACACCATCACTCTCCATTCTCTTGTTTACAAATCCAGACCGGCAAACCGCGAGTGCATCCATGTGAACAGCTGCCACTCAGGGCTTATCCCCTCCCTGCCCATAAAATGCCACCTTTAAGCTTAGATGACTGAACATTTTACAACTCCTGCCAAATAATATGTAATGACTTGTTTTGGAGGATGTTCACTCATTTGTTTTAATATAACAATTCCAGACATTACTGGGTTGTAGCACCTGGCTAAATAACATAAACCATAGCTTTAACAGAGCTGGGCAACAATGGAAAAAATGATAAAACTTAATTTGAGAAGGTTAACCAACATAGAGCATGGCAACAGATGTTGGTTGTTCCACATGAGCTGAGTCATAGGACATTGATAAAAAGGAAGCACACGGGTAGACCAAGGAAGATAGTGAACTGCCAGAAAACTCAAAGCAACATAAACAGGCCACAATAAAATAAATGAAAGACAAATGGGCAGGAGTGAAACAAATGTTTGTTGAAGAACTTTAAGAAATAGAACGGTCAAGTGCAAACCATCATTATACAGCCACACAACAGTAAAAGAAAAATTTGCACTGGGCTAAAGAGAAGCACTCGTGAGCAATATGTTTTGTGCTGGAATGTATGTTTAGTGCCTTCCCAATAAAGCATGCTCAAGAAAGCAACCTGATCTTATTTGTCAATGATAATATGATATTGCATATCAGGTAAATAAACTCTTATCTATTAGGTAAAAGTCCAAGAATTCGTTACATTTTCTGTCCTTCATCTATTTATTTATTTTTTTGTCCTGATGCTATTTTCTTGTTTGCTCAAAAGCCTAACTCATAGTAAGTTCATCAGTGCTCCAGGGAATCCTAAAAACTGGCCACAGTAATGAATGAACAACATTTCATTCATCTAATTCAGCAGAGCGGAGCTAGAAAGAGATGAGCTGTCCTCTCAGAAACATTTGGTCTGATCATTTCCCCATGATGAGCATTTTGTGAATGATTAGCTCTCGTTACTGTTGAAATGTAAAATCTTTGTTTGCTCCAAATATTCCATTTTTATTAGTACTTTCTGACCATCTTAAACTACTCAAAGTTATTATCCCACCATTCAAAATTAAATCCGGCAGTGAGATGCATTTGTAATGAAGATTATTTGCTAATGTGTCTGATATCCCATAAATCTTCGTCTGTATTTTTAAAAAACCAAAAGTGTGTGAAATTAAAAAGGTTCTGAGATGAATATAGGCATAAACGTGTAAACATGATGATGAGCTAGAATGAACTGAATACTAGAGAGTTTGGCTTGCCTTGGGTTGCTCGTGGAGTTGGGGACAGTTTAATTGAGGTAGTATTAGGGACCTCTAGGGAGGTATTTAACTTGTCAGACTAATCATCATAATGTTTGGCCTCAGGTCAAGGCCCATTTTCATTCATGCCATCAGAGATACAGGGTTACTTTGGTCAGCTAAGGACTCCTCTATAGCTAGGGATGAAGCAATTTACAAAGGAGAGTGGTTGTGTTTAACCTTAGATGGTCATTTGACAACTTGATTGCCATTTTGGCCAGATATACTGTTTTGGGTCTAGAGAATTAAATCAAGGGTCACCAAACGTACTTCAAAAGTTTTCCCAGGTTCTAAATGGCATGAATTATTTTTATACAAAGGAAACTTTTGAAGTGTATTTTCATTCTGTGGATCTATAAACTTTATTATGTTATGTGCCCAAAAAGTACACGAGGAAAGAAAAAAAAATATGTTCTATCTTTTTTGGATATATATTAGTTCTATACACTATAATTCAAAATAGTCTAAGGATATCAAGCAATTCAGCTCATATGATTGTGATTCACTTTAAAAGCAGATGTTTATGGGCTAACTCAGTGAAACATTTGATTGGCAGCTCACTGTGGTTGTCAACAAGGCTACTTGAATAATGATAGTCAGAGTATAGACACCGGTTATGACCCCAGTTAGCTTACATATGTTAAATGGGACTTATGAATACATTTTCAGGTGTGAAATATCAGCAGAATTCCCCCAGCAAATAGTGACTGTTGCCCATACAGCAGTTAGGGATGAGATTTATCGGCCTCCAACATATTTTGATGGAACCAGAAAAGCATGAAACTGAAACTAAACCATTCACTGCATTGATTTTCATTTTTCAATTGGTATTCTGCTATGTGTGACATATTTTACTGACTAGAACACTGGCATTTTTTTTCTTCATTTTAGTTTACAACACAATGAGGTGGAAATCACTGTAGCTATATCATCATAATACATGTTACATGTGTATTTATTTATTAGGTCACAAATCAAAATTAATTGTAATTTAAAAACTTTTTGTGTAACATTTAGCTATTTGATTAAAACATGTGCTAAACTGCAATGGATTAATCACAAAGCTTCTAATTAATTCGTTTTTTAATTATAACCCTAAGCTTTAATTTCTTAACATACCAAAAATACACTACAGAATTTGAAATAAATATTGTTGATGGTATACATAACATATTTTTTGGACCATAAGGCACACCGGTTTATAAGGCACACTGTGAATTAACGTGTCTTTGTCCATTGTAATATCACTCTGCCCCTTCATGTACACAGCTCTCTTCTGAAAGGGAGAGCTATCTGTCTCTGTTGGGAGTACAGACCACACTGCCCTGTTTCTAACACAAGGCCAAAATAAATGTAACTTTTATATTGAATTAACTTACTAGGTTTATTGGTGCTGGCACATACTCTGGACGCAGGCTACCTAAAGGCTCCCACATACTCGGGCGTACTGTGCGCATATTGTGAGCTTGGCGGACGCCTCGCTGACTCTCCGTGGACGTTTTACCCTCCATAGTGGAGCGTGCCATTGCCTACATTCCTTGTGGCACATTCCTACAGTTCCCACACATTCTGCCAGTGGGACGAAGAGGCGGAACGGATGGTAAATTGTGTGATTAGCCAGCTGAGCACCTAGAGCCGTTTCTTTTCCAGCAGGCTCCCACCTGTCAGTGAGAACAGAGAGGGGGACTGTGATGTTGCATGTCCTTGCGACTGCCTGCTTGGAGCAGCTCCGTGTATCAAGCTCGATGTCACATATAAAACAGTTCAATGTAAAGACTTCTTGCCGCCGAGCAGTTTACAGTAATTATTGAGCTCTGCACATACCTGTATGCGGGAGCCTGCCTTGAGTATGCCTCAAACGCACAGACCTCCGCGGAGTGAAGTACGCGCAAGTATGTGGGGGCCTTTATGAATGCACTTCTAGTTTTGACATTACAGTCAGGCAGTCTTTTAGACAGCTCAGGGGTTTGATCAGGTAGTGGCACAGTGTACCGTAATGCTCCGAATATCCATTGAGCGGCGTGGCTTAGTTGCTAACCAAAGTCAACCTTACACATTTTAACAGATTTTTGAGCCCATTGTACCACATAACATCGGCCAGTAAGCACAATGGTAATCACCGGATTTTAAGGCGCACCATTCATTTTTGAGAAATTTTAAGGAGTTTGAGTGCACCTTTTAGTCCGAAAAATACAGCATATATATATACATATATATATATATATATATATATATATATATATATATATATATATATATATATATATATATATATATACTGTATATATATATATATATATATATATTACATTCACATTGAGTTTGAGAAAAAGGTATCACATAGTAAAAGTAGATTTATCTTCAATTAAATGTGACTTACAGCTAAATGTGTCACAAAAAAAGTTTTAACTTTACCACTATACAGTATACTTGTCAAATTGAGGGGTTGTGGTAGGGAGGGGGTGTAGTTGGTGCCACTTTCTCAAAACAGGTTGGCATGTCTTTTCTTGCATAAAAATGTCAGTGGAATGGATATCTGTATTCAAAACGATGCACAACCATTGGGCTGTTCAGTTGTAAAAGGTCATAGAGACTTTAATGAGGTGTCTGGTGGGAAAATAACAAGCACCTTATGCCTCAGTAGACACCTCTCTCTGTCAGAACAGGTCAGGTGTAGCAGGATGGAAACACTTCACATCTGAGAAGATAGCAAGCAAAGTTTGAGCTTTTTGTTTTATAGCACATCTTTTTTTTTCAAATCAAATCCTTTGTTAACAATTTCTGAACGAACGCTCTTTGAAGTGTATTTCTTATGGAACTCTTTAATGGACAACAAATGGCCCAATTTCTGCCACTCTGTATTATATAAAAGTCACAGGTGGAGCAGACAGCCTCCTCATTACTAAATGAGGTGAGCTGATGTTTTGCTGGTGTGATTAAGTGTGGCCATTAGTAACAAAACCGTTTTCCCTTGTTCATTTATTCAACAGACTCTTCTCGAAGAGAATTGCCTGTTTTATTACATGCGTGTTGCCCTTCAGTTCTCTATCAGTATATACAAAATTCAAAAAGTTTCCAGATGAATACATCTTTAATCCAAGCTGCATTTAGCCACAGTATGTTTGTAAAGTGCTAAGAATATCGTTCTTTTTGTTTACCCATGGGTGTTTAACTTGCCAAGCCATAGTACTTTTGACATTCAAGAGCCTTCACACAACAGCCCAAATAGCTGCTGTTGTGACAGCTGACATTGCACACATGCAAGATGTGAGAATTCTATCAAAGTGGATGATATTGTAATTGGCAGATGTGCTTAAATCATTGATTGTGTGGTTCCTTTTTCTTTTGACAATGTCTGTTAGTGCACTCATGATTGCGATTGGAAAGTCAGTATACAATTTCAGTATAGTTTTCATTTACCCTCCATGTTAAAGGTGAGAGGAAATGGGTGGGTAGAAGTGTGTCAGCCGTCTGCCTGATGCTGTTGTCTCTGCTGCAGGTTTTTGTGATGAATGTGGCAGTTGATATGGTATTTGATGTCCCTTTTTCATGGGTGACAGATTGTGGTTGAGTGCAGATTTCTGTTGTTGACACCACACAGCAGCACATGGAAGATCTGATGCTTACTGACAGTTTGTCACATTGTTGTTGTGATAAACCCTGGGCTTTGAGATTGGAAAAAAGAAGTCTTGAAAGTTTAAATATGAGGTGTTGCACATTGTTGCATTACGTGCCCCACAGTTTGAAGGGGTTTGAAGTGTCATTTAAATATCAAGCAGATCAAACCTGACTTTGGAACATAAATCTTAAACAATGACAGTTCACTTTGAGCTTGAAAAAAATCTGTTGTTCTGATGACAACGTTGGACATTTCCTAGACTTATTCAGTGCAACACAAGATATGGTTACAAACTCAAGTTAAAACAACAGACAGGAAAGACATCGGTATTTTTACCAAACTTTCCCAACTGTTTATATGCCAGAAATGTAACAATAATGATGAATCTTACTTGTCCAGACTTGGAATAGCTTTTAAAGTGATTTCAATAACTATATGTAATGCATCATGATTGACATCAGGTACACAATACAGCTTACAGAGATATACAGAGAAACAGGCTGGTGACCTGAATTTGATAGCTTTCAGAGGTTGCCACAAGAATTGGCACAAATGACCATCAGTCCAAAGCTCTTAAAACCAGAATATGCAATGGATGAAGGGAAAATGGCTTGTTCTACTGTTATGTCCTCAAACTGTCTCAGAACATGAGAAGACTCTCTTGCAGGTATTAGTTTAGGATCTACTAAATGTAGTCCTCCACCACAGGCTCCCTGATTACCCTCACTACTTTTTGAGGTTTTAAAGATCTGTCTGGCTCTCACCCCGCCAATGGATCCAACTATCCAACAGGTTGTGATCAATGCACGGTTCTGGCTTTTTCTTTACTAGACTGTCCAAGACATATGCCATCAGTCTGATCATAGAATTACAAAAATTATTACTAACCTTTGTTAGAAGGCAGTCTGGTACCAAGTATCAATGAATGAATTGATCAATTAGTCAATCTTTATTTATAGAGTGCTTAATACACCCAAAGTGACCACAGTTCTGTACAGGTCCTTAAATTTAAAGCGACAAGAAAACATTAAAAATGACGAATAAGGCACTAACATCCACCATAAATCAAATAGACTAAAAGAAAACAGCTAAATACAGTAAGTAAAATAAAAGACAAATAAGTGCTCATAAGTTGTCTTATGTAGCTTGGTGTGCTTGGACACTTTTGTTCTGGCCATCCAGAGAGATGAATGTGTATAACATCTACACACACACACACACACACACACACACACACACACACACACATATATATATATATATATATATATATATATATATATATTAGGGATGGGCAACGATTAAAATATTTAATCGCGATTAATCGCATAATTTGTCTGATTAATCATGATTAATCGCATTGTATTTACAAACTCCAAGAATGAATTCAAAAGTAGTGTAAAGAGCACTTTTATTTTAATGTTCTGCTGCCATATGAACAAAAGTGTTGTAACATTTGTAGCACTTATCAGTAACACATATTTAGTGTAAAGCTCAACTTAAACATGTAAAACAAAAAATAGCAATAATAATAAATTAAAGCTTATTGCCACTGACAGGGAATTCTCTTTATGGGGAAAAAATCTTAACCTGACGCCGCCAGATAGATTTGCTCCGCATATCCATCTGGAAACCTTCCGTTGAAGTAATTTTGGGAAGGGGCGAAAATACTGGTTAGCTGATTGGCCTATGTTGGTGATAGACGGGCAAAATAAACCAATCAGATCAACGAAGCATATGACGTACTCGTCAACATGCTTCGTCGTCGCTCTGTTACGAGCGACGACGAAAACACAAGCCAAGCTACTCTTGCTGCTGCAGGTAAAGGCTCGTTACCTCAGCAAAGAAATACTCTGTAATTCCGATAAAACTTGCTCGATAGCCACGCTAACGCTAGTGTCATCGGCTGAAGCCGCCATGTTCTTTGCGTCACACCTCAACCCGCCTCAAAGCCAACGCTGATTGGACGTTCGTTTGGTGAACGGCTCCAAATTTTCTTTAACGGAGAGTAGCCAGACTGATCTGCGAGTGAAACCTTGAAAGCTCGCGAGATCAGGATGGTCTCACGAGGCTAAAAAAATCTACCAAAAACAGGCAATTTCTGATGTAACCGCAGGGAGCAGCATTACCATTTTATGTTCAATACCAAAGTTTAACTTGGCAGTGGTTAAAACTAACTTGTTTCTGTCATATTCGTTGCTGGAAGATCTTTAAACTGAAATGCTTGGTAACTCGATATGCGTGCATGTTTATTTGACGTTAACACGCAGTTTTTTGTTGTTGCTTTCTCGCGTGCATATAGTGAATGGCAGGGGAAAAACAGGCAAAAACACATGGATACTTTGAAGCGAGAAGCGACTTCACCGACGGCGTCGATGCAGACCCCGCTCCGCTCCGCACAAAACTTGTTCCGTTCGCCAACTCACCGCCTCGCATAAGCAAATTCCTGCGGGAAACACCGCCTTCCCCATGTCGGCTGTTTTTTTCCGGCCAGCACCTTTCTTCCTCTTTGAATCAGAGGCTTGGCTGACAGCGAGGTTATTGGCGCATTATCGCCACCTACTGTTCTGATTCAAACCCCTACACCGCAGCAACAGACCTTCACAAAATAAAAGCATGTGAGCAACATGTGTTAATGCGCGTTAAAGTAAATATCGCCGTTAATAGTCTAATGAATTAACGCGAAATTAACGCGTTAACTTGCCCAGCCCTAATATATATATATATATATATATATATATATATATATATATATATATATATATATATATATATATATATATATATATATATATATGTATGTGTATGTAGATTTTATACACATTACCCACATAAAATCAATAGACCATTCATTTGTGTTTCATATAGTAAACAATAAAGCACTGCAGTTTGGTTATCATCTCTTGAGTTCAGTTATGTGATCCACAGATAACTGTTTTTAATGAATTATGGATACTGTGGAGGGTGCTGTGGTGATAGTGTAGATAAATTATAATAAGCAGTATATGCAAATTATTCCAATGCAGTAAAGAAGATGCTTTTAGATGCATTTTTAATATGTTTCTGTAAAGACCAAAGGAAAAGTCAGTTTCAAATCATCACAGTAAATTTTAGGAACTTTAACTCTATAAGACTTATTCAAGTAAAAAGCCCCTTTTGATGCTGATCATGCAAAATGTAAATGTGATTTTGACTTCAGTTCATGGACAAAGAGAATTTCATTGCATACTTTAGGGCTGCTGTCGTTCAGTTAAAGTTTATCATCTCATTTTAAATTGTGAAATTATATCCATTTGAAATTTGCCAGTTGCTTTAAATTTTATTATTTTCTTCCCAACACTTCTCAAGATTTTAATTACCTTCTCTGCAATTGCCTCCATCAATACACCCAAACCCCCAGTCTGGTCGACCTGCATTAAGGTTCCTTTTCTGTTTATTCAGTATAAATGTAATTCTTACATTTGCATATGTTAACAAAGTTCCACCCAAGTACCAAGAGGATGGAGGGGGGGAAAAATTGCTGAGGTTGCCATGATTCAAACTTTATTTCTGGTTTGGACCAGCGAGGAAATCAAGGAGTGATTGAGGTCAGTTAAGTTTAATATGTACTGCACCAGCATGTACTTTTTTCAGTTATATCCTTTGCCACTATGGCCATTTTCAATCTATTTGATTTTAATTTCATGGCTGTCTGAGGCTTTGATATTTTGAAAATAGCCAAAAAAAACAGACATGTCTCCATCTCTTTACTGCTTTACTGTTTACTTTTCTAAAAAGGTTAAAGATGTAATGCAACATTTTATTTTACAATCCCAATTCTTGCTGTTAAGGGATTTAATTTTTTTATTCTTTCCTTCTTCCTCTGCCAAAATCCACTTGTGCTGACTTATGGAGCGGTACTAACCTGCCTTCACAGCCTGCCTTCTCTGCAATTGCCTCCATCAATACACCCAAACCCCCAGTCCGGTCGACCTTTTCCACCTTCCTTCTAACGATAAACCAGTAAGCCACAACCTTCATTCTGTAAAGATTCCTTCTGGGAAGATCAGGTAAATAACTCAAAGTAACTCATGTCTTGCTTCTAGAGATATACCACACTAAAACTGAGTTTATTATTTAGATTGCAATGAGCAATGCTTTTAGGTGCACAGGTTCTTTATTAGGTTCTTGTTTTTTGCCAGATTTGCTTAAACTAGTTATTTAGTGCTATCCACGAATGCTTCCACATAACTTAAATTTGTTGTGTAGTGAAAGCGATTAGAGGTGCACAGCACCCAGAATTGATTTCCTTTATGTAAAGGGTTCTGTGATAGCCAGGAAAGCTGTGACATTTCAAACAAGAAAGTGTCAGTTTAAAAGTTTGCAGAGGGGCATTGAAGCAATCAATATTTCTTAGAGACAGTTTCAAGACTGATTAGGTTGATGGGCCTCTGCCAACAACAATTCCTGATAGATTGCTTGGGTTGTTACCACAAGCACTCACTTTTAATTTCTGTCCACACAGATTACATCAAAAATCTCCCACAGGACCTATGCTTCTACTCAGTAAAGAAAAAAAAATCTATTGATATTATGAAATGACCTAGCTGATTTTGAGTAAGGAGGCGGGATGCTCAGAACACCAATCAGTCATTGTGTTCATGTGCCCAGTTGATCTGTTATCTGTTCTCCGCCTTACCTCCCGATCAAATACAACAGGCACTCCAAAACAAATAACCATCTATCCAGTGGGACAGCCAGCCTTTCTGGGTCACAGCTCTATTGGAAATGTCCTTGAAACAAACTGGGTTTGCCAAAGCAGGCAGTCGACATGAATTAAACAAAGGCTATGAGCAACTAAAAATGCCTTTGTTTAAATACTGCGCTAAACATATACATAGTTAAAGGAAGTGCATGTTTTAAAAAAAATCAATAGTGTTTCATTGGACACGGTCCTATCATTTGGCATACAAATTGACCAATGTTGGGGTTTATTGACAAGATTGTTTTGATGGTCCACATGGTTGTGTGTGTGCTGTAAATGTTTTTACTCTGTTTGAATGTGTTCGGAAACAAAATATATTCTTTGTATAGGTTACATACTAAATGAATGGATACTTTGCATTACTGTAGTAATCATTTTATCTGCATTGGATGGAACAATGTATGTATGGTGTTATGCTATTTTGTGCTATATATTTGGTTGTGTTTTGTGTTTATAGGTTCCAATAATTGACAATTTGGCAAAGATTATTTGAAAAAAATGTTTCTGCAGTCAAAGCTGGGAGTTACAAAATAGTCTTCTTTATATAGCAGAATCAGCTGTCAATGTATTGTCTTACATCCACTTTGTGATTTCTTATCATCACAATATTAGAAATAAAAGAAAAGGGAAAATAGAAGTAGCTCACCAACTTAAAAGGAAATGTTAGGACTATCACGTTAAGAAAGAGTTGTGTGATGATGTGTAATGATTCTGTCTGTTCCTGTCTGATATATCCCTGCCTGCAGTCTCATGATGTCACTCTCTGCCTACTCCTGCTCCCACTCTCCTCAGGTAATCAAGATCTGAGCATTTACACCTGCGGCGTCTCCAATTAAGTGGAGCCGCTGCACCTGGGAAGTCCAGTATATAGACCAGTGAGTAACTGCCAGATTCTTGAAAGCCACAGTTTGAGTAAACCATCCAGCATTTATTGATTTCCTGCCTGTTATTGACCTGTCTCATTCCTGTGTATTATCCTGCCTGTCTTGCCCCTGTGTTTGGACCACGGAAACCCTTAACCCCCTCTCAACCACATGTGCCTGTCTCTGCCTGTTTGGATACATCTGCCTGTTGTGTACCGATCGTTACCAACTCTCGCCTAGACCTCGGATTCTCCCCCCCATTTCTGGCCCTCCGGAAACCTCAGGCTGTTATCTGATTCATCATGTATGACCCAAGAGTGGACTATGGATTCCCCTTCCGTCTCTGCCCTGCTCTCGTACTAAAAGAAGTGGATCAGTCAGTCAGTGATTCGGATCACCCAGGCGGAGGCCTTGGATCCATGTATCAGAACCAGTGCAACCTCCGGGCTTCTGAAAAAGGTTGGTGGCTTTTATTCAGTGCTCACATCTTCATAGTGAGTTGTTCCCATCCACTAACCTGGTTCTCTTTCCCACAGTGGTTTCTGAGTGCACTCCAGTCAGGTCCTGTTCCTGCTATACCCGTTAACTCAAACCTTTTAAACATTATTCTGAGTCGGCTGAATTATCAGGTTTTCAGATTATGAGTTGTCACAGCAAGGTTCAGTAGACATTTTCTCAAAATAGTTGAAGCATATATATATATATATATATATATATATATATATATATATATATATATATATATATATATATATATACAGTATATATATATATATATATACAGTATATATATATATATATACAGTATATATATATATATATATACAGTATATATATATTTATATATATATATATATATATACACATATATATATATAGTATATAGTCTCAGCTAGAAAGTTGTACAAACCCAGAGTTAGTCCATAGAACCATTGTTGTAAGTAGTTGATTAAGTCGTGGTGAATTTGATTCAGGGTAATGGTTTCCTAGCTTTCTGAAATGGAAATTTCTGCATACCCCAGGGTATGCAGAAATTGACCACAGAACCTACTCTGGAGTACTTTCTATGTTAAAGAAAAAGTAAAGAGTTAATGGCAGTAGTAACTCATTTAGTGGCCTCATCTAGGGGAGAAACACAACTCAACATAAACAGTAAATTCCTTAAGTCTGTATTAAGAGTCGAAAAATTGGTGCAACAAGATGGTACCCGACTTCGGCATTCATGATGGCTGCTACTTGCAGCAACACTGAGTAAAACCTCATAGTTTGACTGTTTCTAGGAGCTCTGTATTATTTATGTAACATTTAGTCAGTCATACAGGTTCTACCTTTCAGTGTTCATCAGACGGGATGCACAAAATACTGCCTGGAACACTGTTATTGTCATTGTTATTGTTTTAACAACATTGCAAGTGTCCATTGTTTTTCCTACTGGCCCACAGAGGCTCATGAGTTCGGACCTCTAAGGCAAAAGGAGCGCACCATAAATGCCATAAAAAAAAACATACATTAGAGATAATTAGGTATTATCAGAGAAATCATGCACCCTTGTATTCACATGAATGTCCCAGCAGCACTGAAACATTTTTATAAAACAAATACAGCACAGGAAATGCATTTTCCTCTGATAGTGTTTCGATCTAGAAGGATATTTTGTTGATGTCTATGCTTCTAAGAGAAATCGAAAACATCTGGAAGAAAAAAGGTAAAACTTTAGACATATGATGTTCAACAGGGTTTCAGTGCTTAGAAACTGATTTCAAACTGCTTTAAAATTATTGGTGCATCATAAGTATTTCATCCCACTGGCCTGGCTTGAGGAGCTTAATTGATGGTGAGCAATGATTCAAAAAAGCTTCATTCATCATTCTTTTCCTATGCTGTTTCTGCAGCACTCATAACTTGTTGACATCAAAAATGTAGAAAAATAGGCTACTGTATAGAGAAGAATAAAAAATGTATTCAGTGTTGTTTATTGTTAAGTCTACACTGGAATCCTAACACAAAAACACAAGAAAATGTCACATTATTTTTTTGAAGCGAAAAATAAAATCTAAAACACATCCATAACAAATTGAAGCATTTGATAACTTAAAACCTGTGCATGTGAAAAATTGCTTCATTTTCACATATACGCATTATAGTTATTTTTAAACTAAAAACAAACTCTTCCCCTGAGGAATTCCTCACATCAAGAGAAGGAAAAAAATACTGTGCCTTCTTCATGTTTTACACTAGATATAGTCTCACTTTTTAAAACCTTCAAAAGCAAACACTTTGTATGTCTTAATTTTTTTATGTTTAATTAATTGCAAGACATTTTATATCTTGAAGGGAAGCCAAGTAAAGGAAACGGAAAATGTAGAAGAAAGTGATCTATATAGAATATATAAATGTATGAAGTTAATCTACCACTGTTTATTATAGATCTTGCTTAATCAGTTTTAACAAAACTGCTCATTTGCAGCAAGAAAAATACAAAATATCTCACAAATATCACAGAGAAAATTAAAGATTCTTGCTGTCATGTGCAGATTACTCAGCAAAAAAATTCACATACTTTTGAGATCTTATAGACCTATAAAAATATTTACACCACTTACTATAAAATTAAATTCATATCAGGAGTTGTATTAAAGGATAAATCTTTCAATTTTTTAAACGTGTGAATGAATAATGTGTTTGTCATCCAGAAAGATATGCAAGTACTTGTTTAATGACAATTATGCCAAATGCTCCTGTCATGGTTTTTAAGTGTTGGCCCACATGCAGACACAGACCGAAGCAGGAACAGTTTTAAGATGTTTATTTTTAGGCTCAACAAAGCGAAAGCACACGATGTGTGCAACAAACGAGGTCGGAACGTCAGAGCCGGAACGACTGCGGGAAGAAAGAGGATATATTACTGAGGATCGAACCAGGGGAAAATCTTCCAGAAGTTACGCCGCTTACCGTTTGGACGGGGAGACCTGTCCGGGGGGGATGAGTGAAAAGGGAACTCTGCGATCGTAACTTTCTGATGGGAGGTGGTGGCTGAGCGACAGGAGGGCTGGCAGATATAATACAGGCGGGGGGCCCGAACAGCACCACTGCAGCGGCAGGCAGGAGGAGCAGCTGGAAGAACCGAAGTGTGACTGACGAACCAGGTGAATCCAGGAAGGGGGTTCTCACGCCCGGCTTGGTACCACCAAGGGGGTATGAGTGGAGATGCCAGAGCAAAATCTGAGCGGCGGGAATTCGGATGACTGGTCCTCAGAGCACGGACCAACACAGGTGAGTAAATCCAAACACGACAAACTGGAGAAGACAGGAGACAGGATTAGTCCAAAAACAGGGTGTCCAAAAACTCACAGGTACGAAGCTCGGGAGACAGATCTGTGGCCTAGGCATACCACGACGGGGTAACACTCTGGCGTCTTCCAGCTGTCTGTGCACTCCTTTTAAACCAGAGGTGAGGGTTTCCAAATGAGCCGCAGGTGCGGGCCACGCCCACCCGTCAACTGCAGCCACCTGTGAAGCAGAGTTAGAGAGCACGGAAAACAGAGAACCCTGACAGCTCCTAAATTCAATTCAATTCAATTTGATTTATATAGCGCCAGTTCATGAAACATGTCATCTCAAGGCACTTTACAAAGTCAAATTCAATCATATTATACAGATTGGGTCAGATTATACAGATTGGTCAAAAATGTCCTATATAAGGGAACCCAGTTGATTGCACCAAAGTCCTGACAAGCAGCATTCACTCCTGGATAAGCGTTACTCCTAAATAAGGAGTAATTTTCAAAATTATCATTTTGTTTGACCATTCTCAGTCAGAGAGCCTACTGAACAACTCAAACGATTAGGTAAAAGGTCCTATCTGTTTGAGTAGTTTGATATAGACAGATATCTGCGCAAGAATACATCTTTCAGCTCAGCATAAACATGAAACTTTCTTTAAAATAGAGTATAAATCTTATGAATAAGATATTACAGCAGGTTGCTAAAAGAATAAGCATGCAAGGTACACTTAAAGAGTTTAAAGTGCAGCTAACCATCCACATTCTATTAGTTTTTATGGCCCATTACAAACACCAGCTTTAAACTGAGACTAATTCCACTCAAGAATCTTGCAGTGATCTTTTGAGTCAGTCCTTGGTCTGCTGACTCATCTATTGGCTACACAAGAAAATATTCTAACAGTGGCTTATGTGAATGTCATGACACTTAGATATTTATGGTTTGTGGGGAGTGACTTTGCCCTTTTCATGACTTTTAAGCCAGTTGAACCATGATGTTGACATTTTTGTTTTTAAGTGGCAGATTTTAATTTATATATGGCATTTTCCAACCATATTACTCAGCAAATAACTAGTCTAGGCATTACCTTAGATAGTTACCTGCCTTCTAGTCAACAAATTAAGAATTTTAGAGATTTTTGCTAGGCTTTTAATTAATATTCAGTGAAAAAATAATACTAATTATTATTTCTATTCAATGTTTTTGTTGATTTACAAGTGATAATGCTAAGCGAACTAAGAGATAGAAAAGAAATGAAGAATATTTCAGTACACCATATATTTCATACCACATTAAGCATCTATGTTGTCACAATGGTAATGTGATTAAAGAAGTTAAAGTATTTAATGTGCTTTTCTGTTTAATCTTCTTTTAGCAGATGTAATTTCACTACAGCAAACTGACAAAGCGTGTAATGTTTTGAAATAAGGGTAGAAGAAAAGCACTCAGAACATTTTGATGAAAGGTAATTATTTTATTGATTGGCCAAACTCTCCAGCATTTCAGCCAGGCTTGTGGGCAGTCCTCCAAAACGTTAGCAGCATGTGAACCCTTTGCAATAGTGTTGTGTGGTCTAGAAGCTGATTAAATTATTTTAACAAGGGATTGGGATAACACAAAGAATTCCTTCCAGAGAAGCACATTAATTAGCAAGGAATCATAGATCAGAAGCATTATGGCTACAGGGCCAGTCTTATTAATTTATAGTGCCTTTTGGCCAACATAATGTTTCTTTTCATAAAGGAGCAAAGGTGAAGTAGGAAGAGGAGTAGAAAAACATGTCATAAATAACTAACGTTATAGAAAGTTCTGAACTTTAAATCTGTCCCCAAGTGTTGTGTCAGAGATGGACGAGAAGCTGAGTACAGAGAAATGGTGGAATGCTCTTTGGCATGGTGTGGGAACAATCATGTCATCTTGAATGTGAACAAAATAAAGGAGATGATTGTAGAACTCAGGAGAAACAGGATTAGATCAAACCCCATTTCCATCATGGGTGAAGAAGTGGAAATGTTTGAGGAATATAAATACCTCGGTGTTCATCTAGACAACAGACTGGACTGGAGACCTAACAATGAAGCCATCTACAAGAAAGGAAAGAGCATACTGTACTTTTTGAGGAAGCTAAACTGTGCATGCACAAGACCTTCCTACTTGCTCTTCCACTTCTATGGGGATCATGTGAAAGAATCTCCCAAAATCACTCTGGTCTTATTTATTTGTTCTGGAACCTTCCTCTTCTTCTCATAAACTTGTAAGGCAGTTTGCTTCTTGCGACTATACGTTTGCTTCTTGTGATGCCTACACCACAAAGTTCACACAAAAATTAAAAAAGTTAAATCCCTTTGGTTTAATAACTAAACACTAGTAAAGACAAGGCGAGTTTATTTGTATAGCACATTTAGGTAACAAGACATTTCAAAGCGCTGTACATGAACAGAACATAAGAAAAGAAAAAATAAAGAGGAAAGTACACTGCAGTGGAATCGTAGCAGTAGGTCGAGATATGTTGGACTACAAACTTAATCTAATGATGTTTCAGAGAACTACAAAAGTTTAAATTGAACATTAACATTTAAAGGTAATTCTAAACTAATAGGTGTTTAACCTTGATTTAAATTAACTAAAAGTTTCAGCACTTATACAGTCAAAAATCTATTTTTTTAAAACATTTTTAACATCCTAAAATTGGATCCTAAATCTAATCTATACACTCATCTGGGATTTTATTCCAGATAAGTGGAGCATAAGAACTAAATTTTGCTTTTCCTTGTCTGGTTCTGGGTATGTAGAGTAGACATGAGCCAGAATACCTGATTGGTCTGGCTGGTTGATACACTGACAAGTCTGTGATGTATTTTTGTGCTAAGCCATTCAGTGATTCATAGACTAACAAACTAATTTCAAGTCTATTTTCTGAGATACAGGTAGCCAGTGCAGGGATTTTAGAACTGTGATTATTTGCTCTACTTTCTTAGTGTTAGTGAGGACGTGGGCAGTGGTATTCTGGATCAACTGCTGCTACATTCCTTACAAATACATATTTATATGTATAATGATTATCTTTGCAACAAAAATTCACTCAAATCCAGATTGCGAATGTGCAGGTCAATGACAATAAAGTCTGTCTAAATCTTAGTTTAAAGTCTTACAGTGCACTTTAAACATGAAGGTTTCATTTTCTTAAATGTCACTTGGCAATTCTGAGCAATTTTGCATCTGGACTTGTTTTGTCTCCTCCATTTTAAAAAGCTTGTCATTCACATGTCAAAGACCTGGTAGGAGCCCTCACCAGCAGAGGCTGCTATCATCCTCCTCATGTCAAATAAAATATTTTTAAAAGATGGGCAGATGTAAAATATGATGTTCTGAATAATCCTTTGTATCTAATCTGTTTGTACACATTTTATTAAACTGTCAAGTCCAAACTACAACCCTTGTTTCCTCTTGTCATTCCTCATCTGATTTTTGAATAGAAGTTGATGATTCAATAATTTCTGCCATAATTATTTTTTTTTGCATTACAATATAATATTGCACCATGTCAGTTTGTATCAACTGACCTTTCTGTCTTTCAGCTCAGAATCTCACTGTAAATTCTGTTAGACCGTATGCAAGGCTGGTTGGCTTCTTTAAATCATACCTTCCAGATAATTCTTTGCAGTCCCTCTCAGACAAAGGCTTAGTTTCCTCCTCACTTATGGTGGGAGGAATCAGCTAAAGCTTTGAAGTGGCTGATTCTGCAAACACACAACCGAACTATTAATGAAGAGCCTCTCTGAGAGGCACAATGCTTTTGTTCCATGGGCTTGTTTGTTTGTCTTTATTTTTTATTTTACTGTGGTCGGGTTGGTAAAATGTCTGCAGGGATATGAAAGATGTGAGGAGTTTTGAAGTTTAGTCATTTATTTCTGAAATGTCAACTTCCTTTGCCTGCTTTACACCACTGTCCCTCTAGTTTCCTTGTTTGTCCCTCCCTTCTTTCTGTCTTTCTCTCTTAGGCCACTTCTGTCTTAGGAGTCAAATCTGGCTTGTTGCTCCCAAGTGTGCTGGGCTGGAGCATTCATTTAGCCATTGCTTAGCCGGGCTTAGTTGTTTTTGTGCCCCAATCTGCTCTCTGTGCTTTTGGGGCTTCACTTGAATGTGTTTGAGTGCATGCTGTTCCCACTTGCAAACATTTTTAAAAGCTGTGTTTGTGTGTGTCCCTCTGCACTTCAACTTCAAAGTCTGTCTTTAAGAAAGCTTCACTTTGCTGTCTCATGCAACTTTTGTAGCTTTAATAAGGTTTCATCCTCCCAAAGACTTTGTGGCTTTGTGGATAACAAGACACCATTTGGGATGAAAGGAGATTTATATATATATTCTTGTTTGTAGTGTTAGTTTCATGAAATAATGTAATATATAAAAACCCCGACATCTTTGATAAGCTTCTGCATCTCTGTGCTTTTGAAAGGATTAATTTTGCCTCAGTTTTTCTTGAACAGTTGGCTGCTCCTGAATCAATGAAATATTTTAAAATGAATTGGTTGGAAACTAAAGATTTAGCTTTGTTCAAAATGAGCAATTAAAAAAAGTCAATTGCCATTATGTAGCAATTTTCCTGAAGTTCAGCTGAAAATTTTCACATCAAAGATAATCTTAGAATAATAAAATATGTTTTTCTTAAAATATATATTTCTGATGATGTTGAGAATTTGCATTCAGTTAAACCACTCTGAATAAAAATTCCCAGATAAGGGAGTTGCACTTGGAAATCAGAGGTAAAAGTTTACGTAGACTTACCTATTTTGTGTAATTTATGTATTCATCTGTTGTCATCTGTTTGCAACAGACTGTTCCATGTTAGCCTACTAAATAAAGTTTAGCAGGCTGGCAAAGTTAACTTAATGTGTGCACTCCAAATAGTCAAATAAAAGTAAATTAATAAAATAAAATGATAAAGGTTTTTTACTGTAAATGCAAATCTAACACATCCAATTTTTTAACACTGTATGGGCTTAAAAAAAGAATGAAAAATAAACAGTATAAACAAAACATAAGCGTCACCATTCAGGGTCTTGTCTGGTACTTGGCTAGAGAGCTAAGCTCTGTGATAATCATTGTGGTGTACAGCCAACTTAGAGCTAATGCTAAGCTAGCTCTTGAGAAACTTTACTCCTTTGTTACTGGCCAAATGAACAGTAATCCAAAAGCCGTTGTGATCATTACTGGGGACTTTAACCATGTTAATTTAAAGGCTGTGCTCCCCAAGTTCCATAAATTCATTAAGTTCCTGACCAGAGATAATAATACATTAGCTTAAGTTTACTGTAACATCCCAGGAGCATACAAAGCTGCTGCAGCCCCTCACTTTGGTTCATCAGATCACATCTCTGTGGAGCTGATTCCTGCCTACAAGCCACTCATCTGCAGAACCAGACCGGCAATAAAAATCATTCAGGTTTGGACAGAAGAGGCCTGCTCAGCTCTACAGGACTGTTTTGGAAACACTGACTGGGATGTATTTAAACAGGGCGCTGACTTAGAAAGCTACACATCATCTGTGCTTTCCTGTATCCACATTTGCACTGATGCTGTCTTACCCACAAAGACAATCAGAGTGTTTCCTAACCAGAAACCATGGTTGGACAGCTCAATGTGGTCCCTGCTGAAGGCCCGGGATGCAGCGTTCAGATCTGGAGACAGACTGGCCTACAGCAGCGCTAGAATCTAACTTAAAAAAGGCATCTAGAAGGACAAGCAAAGGTACGAGCAGCGCATCGAGGACCACTTCAGCAGCAACAATCCACGCGACATGGAGAGGCATCAGAAACATCACAGAGTACAAGCATAGCAACCAGCAGCTGGGACTAGCACGTGTGTCAGGCATGTCTCATATGCCATTTTCTTCAGGGGAGTGAAAGGAAAACAGCTTTGTCGACATAGTTAGAGACACTGTCTTTACTTGCGAAAACTGTGATCAGATTCTTTCTACAAAAGCTCTGACAGCCAGTTTCAGGTTGCCATGTTCTTTGGCCAGGGTATAGTCAATGCATACACAGACAACAGACTCTACTTTACTTTGGATCCAAGGTTTTCCTTCATGGATGCAGTCTTTTACAAGGCAAGTAAGATCAAGACATCAGCCCATATGTCCCCCCAATGCAGCCGGTGGAGAGTTGCGGGCAAAGAGGACACTGTTCTGCTCATACTTGTACCTATGACATCGCAGAGATTCCAGTTATCGGGGAAGTCCTCATTCCTGGAAGCTGTCATAAAAATGGGTTAATACTGGGCATTCTGGGATTCAGAGTTTTTACCTGTGTATTTATTTATCTGTGTAGTGTAGTCCTTGTTTTCTTCAGTTTTCTCCTCTACTAGAATGACACCGGTAGAAACCCTGTCTGCTGAGCTATGTAAAAATGACATGTAATAATGTAAATAATAAATACCAGTTTGATGTGAATGAAGGCCTAGCATGGCAAAAGTGCTGAAATGTTTCCTGCCAAGAGCCTCTCTGAGAAAAAGGAATCACACAAGACGTTTTCAATGCCCCAGAGTAAATCACAGAAATGACAAAACTGTTTTGCAGATGTGCTTTTGTCCAAAGTTTTTATTGTTACCTGGATGAATGCTTTGTATAACTGTTATTTAACGTACGAAAAAATGGCCTGTGGCATTTTAAATTAGGTTTCTGTTACAAGTAGTTTTTGTTGGCCAAAACTATGTAATAAATAGTATTATTTGGCATACAGGCCGGAAAGTTCAGTTTTGGTCATTGTCAGTCATATAAAACCAGAGCACCTTCTTCCAGATTTGTATTTTCCCTTTCATGACATGTGGATCAGGACCTATTGCTGTCTATCAGCAATGGCTTTCTTTTTGCCATTCTTCCATTAATATCACATTATATGAGTGCACAACGGCAAGTTTAGGTGGATCGACATGTGTTTGTAGGTTTGCTCTCATGGCTCTTGCCATTTTCATATGATGAAAACAGCCCTCCATCAGATGTTCTAACCATAGCATATCATTTTATAATGACCACAGTGAAGGCCACAAGCCAAAATGGGATTGTCAGCAAATATATTTTTTTCCCATATAATTCAACTGTTGCTGGAGTCTGTAATTCATCATATAATTTTATAATGCGATCCGTTGTTAAACTTTGCAGTATTGTCCTTGACATGTGAGGTGTTTTTTTTATTTTGTTTGCTAATGTTCTCAAATTAAACTTTGAGGCCTTCACAGAACAGATGTATGTATGCTGAAATTAAATCACTCACTGGAGGACTGCGTTTCCTCACTAGGTGACTAATGACGGCAATTGCTTGTACTAGATTTTGTTTAGGACTATCAAAGTTAAATGGAACACAGAATAATGCATCCTCTATTTTCAGATTTTTCCCCCCTAACAGATAGTATAGACCATGCATCATTTTCTGTCTAATTTACAGCTATGTGGTAACCTGACTCTCGCCAGATGGATTTCCTTAGGCCGAGCTCCTCTTGGCTCCACATGTCCATCTGGACTCGCTGCCATTGGGAGGGATTTCAATACCACATAAAATGGACGAGCCAATCAGGATCACCGGGTGGGATTTTCGTAGATGTGACGTATCAGAGAAGCGACTGTTTGGATTCAGACAACAATGGCGGCTCGCAGCAAGGAAGCAAGCGGTAACATTGATGCTGCTATTTCATCAGTGTTATCCAATCAACCGAATATTAATTCTTTAAGAGAACACCAGAGAACGGCTTTGAAGGCTTTTGTTAGTGGAAAGGATGTTATCGCCCTTCTCCCGGCAAGAGCTTGATCTTCCCTAACTTTGGCGTCACGGGTTGGTTTCGATGTGAGTAATTAAAGTAGGAAGTCAGTAAAGATGACAGACAAGTGGTTAATCCAATCATATGCAAAGATTTTTGATAAGGCCACTCCTTCTGAAATACATCTCCAATGGAGAAATCCCAGATGGATTGGGGAAGCTCTGCGGAACAAAATCCATTTGGTGAGAGTCAGGTTAGCTATGTGGTACTTGATGTAGCGCTATCCCTGGTTCTAACACAATTTAACTTTGAAACTTTGAAGTAGTATGAATGCTTTTGAAAAGCAGTTTGTGTGGTTTTTTTCCAACTTTTTTGCTGTAGTAATGTCATCCCCTAGCTTTGCCAGCAAGACAAATTTCTGCGTTCACAAACACACGAGAATCCAACTTGCACTGCTCGGGTGTGATGGAGGAGCTGTCACGAGCCGGGACATAGTTATGTGTCTGTGTCAGCCTGCGAGCACACCCGCGCACGCATACACACAGGCACATACACCATCGCTAACTTATTTTTTTTGTTGCAGCTAAAGTGGCGCGGTTCATCGTGGGTGCACACGCGGTGTTCCTGCTTCAGTTAACATTCATCCTAACCTGTTATTTTCAGCTTCAAACATTTTCCCGGTTCTATTTTCAAGCAGGGTTGTTTCCGGATTGTGGCGTGCCGGGAGGGAGTCGCATGATGACGTAGTGATGTCATCAGAATGTATTGAGTGTTGTCGATTAAATTGAGTATGGTATTTTTGATTACAAGTTTATTTATTTATTTTTTTCTCTTTTTTGGCTTGTTTGGACTTTCCGTGGGCGGAGCCTGTGGCTTTAAAAGCAGGGCTCTGCCCCACAGGGAGGCAGTCTGTGGCTAGACTCCTGAGAAGTCACACTGAAGCTGATGGACTCTTACATGGAAGGTACTGCTGTTTGTCTGATTTTAACCTGCGTTGGACATCCTTTGTATATAGTCTGCACCTGCCATCTTTGTCCACCTGAAGAAAAGCTTAATAAATTTCACTAAAGTGATCTCCGGCCTTGGCCAGTCATTTATGTTTGACCAAGTCATAATAGAACCCTGTCACATCCGGCTTCAACCTTTCCTGTCTGTAACAAAAATGATTCAGGCCAATCATGTTGTAATATTGAGGTTTAAGGCGGGACAAACCGGTGCAACAAAAGCAAGAGCGGCTGAGCCCACAACAGAACCAACATACACTTGGCAGCGCAGGAAGATGCAGGCATAGCTGCTGCTATCGCATCTGTTTGTGAGAATCCATGATTTCTTCTTTGATAATAGAACAGCAACAAGTGCCTTGACTATCTAACCTTCTTGTGGTTTCTCATGATGTCTGCAACTTACGTTTGATTACCGTGATTCACTAAAACCAACCTTTGGTAAGCGGGTACTAGATGTCACGTCGTCGAATGAGCTCAGAGAGTTGTGCTGAAATTCCCTCCTTTCCTCAAACGGATTCAATGGGAGCGGTCCCAGATTGATAATGTGCAGAACTAGAGTGCTACACATTATCAATCTGGCTGGCCAGATTAGGTTGTTCTGCATTTTATAGGTGCAAAATCCCCTTAGAATTCAAGCGGAAAAATTATGCAAAAGCAGTGGCACACAGATTAAATATGAATTAAAAAGCAACCACAACTGAGACAAAATCAAGGATGCCATCTGTCAAAGAGAAGTCAGATGGGTCTTTATCCATCAGGTGGACCAAAGAACAGAGAATGAGATTAGCATGTTTCATAATCTGGAGGTGAAAAGGATTTACTTTTCCCAGATATGCAGCTCATAACCATTTGTGCAAATTGTTGTTCAAAAGGTGCTTTGTTTTAGATGTATTGTAAGAGGTGGAAGTACATTTTTCGAGCTGCCCATTTGCTGCGGTGAAAGGCACCTGAGGGGAAGTTTGTCCTTCCCCAGCTGCCTCTTGTTAATATTAAAGCTGAGTCATCCCAGGTGTGCGTGTGGTTGCAAGTACATGCAGGAAACATAGACAGAGATGATGATGTCTGCATGTGAATGCAGATACAGAAAAAGCACATTGGGTTGTCACATGGTTGTTTAGGCTTAGAAGGCAGACACCCTCTGGTCAGAGCCAAATAAAGTCTGCTCACCTGTTTGTGGCCTTTGAGGAAGACTGTGTGTGTCACCTCCCCAGGGATACTGCCATGCTGACTTAAAGCTGCTGGAACAATCAGCAGACTCTACAAGGCCAGGCCAGATAAAATAGCCCTAGCACATCTGACTCCAAAATTGAGGGGTTATTTTGTTTCTGTATAGAGTCTGTGCAGGGTAACTTAAGGCCAAGGAGGATAAATTGAAAAGGTGACTGTTCTGCTTCAATGGATACAGCTAGACCCAAGACCTGAAATTTACTTATTAAACAGTTTAGAACGACTGAAATTTTGGGAATACTTATATTTAACTTTCAAGTTATGTACCTGTATTTAACATGGTCCCCCCATCCCACATAGGTTGGTATGCAGTCAGAAAATATAACACCTTGTAGATAACAAGGGGGGTTCTTTAGATTTCATCTTATCCCCTAAGTGAAAAGCAAATTTAAACTAAAGGTTAATAAACTGGGAACGTACAAAAAGAGTTTTGTTAAAGGTCTGTTTCTAATAAGGCAACACAATACCTTGCAAATGTATGCATATCCTTTCAACTTTTTTCATATTTTGTTGGGAATTTATTTGACCAACACAAATTAATACATAGTTTTCAAAGGAAGTAAAATGATAGTTTCCATAATTTTGTACTGTATTATAGTTCAATGATATTAAGGCAGACATATCAGTGCTTTGTTCACAGGTGGAGATGTAGATAAAACAAGTGATATCAGGGAAAATAAGTGCTAAGAGTGTGAAGAGAAACCAGGGCAATTAAGTGCTAAAGGTTGCGGTGAATGAGGAAAATGGTTTCATACAGTTTGCCCCAATAATGTATTCAGATTGTGTTTCAATGTAGGTTATTTTAATTCAATAGGTCATGGTGTAAATTATACTAGTATATTGCCTCATAAAATGTTCTTCTATTATGACCCCTTTTTGAACTATGACCACCTGCTCTTTTAAAGTCTCTCTACAGCAATATAGAAATAACATACCTGTGGAGATTATTGAGCTGCAAAACACACAATACAGCATTAATACAACATTCCTGAAACAACAACTTAAATAAAACTTTTAAGATGTTATGAAATACAAAGGATCTGTATCTCATAAGTTATCCAATGTGACATTTGGTCATCAGGACCATTTAACTCTAAAAATCACTTCCTGGCCATGTTGCTCATAGACCGATGGAGTGACCTCTCCCTCCTTTGGTATGTCTTACAACATGCAAAAAGTGTGTCTGTGGAGCCCACAGCTGAATACTGGGAAGTGGGGGTTGGGATGGTGGTGGGTGGGTGGAGGGACAGGAGGTGTGAAAGGGCTGAGAAGAACCCGGCATGCAACAGTGCGTGATGTACAGACTGACACAGACATTTTGTAAATCAAACTGTCCAAGTCAGTAAGGTATTCTTCATTTGTTCTGTGAAGATCACCAGCATAGCTCAAGGTAACAGCCAGAACAAGCTACACAGGCAATGTAGTTATAGTCCTGACTTTTTTTCTGGAGTTTGAAATACATTTTTACTTATAGTCAGTTGAGACTCACATGCATTTGATATAAAAGAAATACATTCTAGAAATACCTTTACATTTTAGTTTTTTGTAGAACTGTGCATTTTAAGAACACTGGTGGCAAGTAAGGTCTGAAATGCTGTAACATAGTTGTACTCTACAATTCTCAAGTCTCATACCAAGAACATAACCAATAGACAAAGGATACCTATAAATCTGCTCCACACAAAATAGAAACATAACTTTACTCTCTTACTGTCTTCACAATAGCCTATAATCATAGTACTCCATCTTCTAAATGCTTCACTTCCTCTTCTTCAAATTAGCAAGGGTGGTCCTGGTGTTGATTTAAGCACAAAACAGACCCATAATCATAGCTGACATCAGCACACCGAAACTGGGAGCTTTCGGGTTGACAAATATAGTTTCCCATTGTGATTTTGAAATCTTCACCTGTTTAACACTGGATTTCAGGAAACTGTTGTAAAGTAGTATATCCTGAACTTTTTGGTGAGTTCAACCCATGTTATTTTCTATCTGATAGTGCCCTCTTATTTAGGACCAGATGAACTTTAATAATTGTAGCTATTATTTGCTCAGTTTTTATAGCAGCTTTCTTATCAGCAACAATTTTGAAAACAACTAACAACCAACTAAACAGAAAATAAACCATTGGCTCATAGAAAGTAAAACTAACTTTTCTAGTTTCCTGTTGCAGCTAGCTGTGCTGTATTGACATTGCTGAATTGCAGGTAAACTAAGAGTCTGCATGGGGATTCAGTTACAAAATATTTATATTACTGCCCTTGACTAAACTATAATAGTGCTACAGCAAACAGCCATCTTTTTTTTACCACTGTTAAAATAATGATACTTTATTGCTGTGTGGAGCCAAATTGCAATATACTTGGGGTGAGGGAGGGGGTATCTGTGGACTAGGTCTCTAAACTTTGCACTCATGCTGAATACCTGTAGATTTTGTACTTGATGTAATTTCAGGAAATGTACTTGAGGCTCACCCGGTTTCTTGTTCCTTTTGCACACATAATGGATGTTTGGCTTCCCCCACTGGAATCCTGTTACCCTTATAGCAAAGTTACGGTAAGGTTTCACAAATGTTCTGGTATGTTAAGAACACTCTCAGGATAAATATTCCCACTGCATTCAGCTAAAGGGAAACAACTGAAACACAGGGGCTTTATGAGAAGCATTTCTTGCCTTCATTACGCTTTTCCTTCAGCCACCAAAATTGCATGTCCTTTTGTAAGAGCCACAGCAGGATACCACTGAACTAGTAAACTAGGACCTATAAGAATTTACTTTTATATAGTTGTGTTGCAGTATTACTTTTTATGCTAACGTGTCACTCTTGTCAGAGGTCAAGCCAGATTTTTGTTGCAACGCTTTTAAAATATTTAACTAATCGTCAGCTTGCCCACCTTAGGATAGAAGTAATTTCACACTTGATTTCAGAGAGGATTTCTAGTAAGTAAGCTTTTAAATGACTTTGTTTCTGTGAGAAGAGCAGAACATTTGAATATTAGCACTTGCCAGAGAGCTATATTTTGAATTAATCAACCACGCGGATTACATGAGGTAAAACAGTGCTGGCAAAATCACTTAGCAGAAACAGAAAAGTTGTTCAATTGACCATCATACAATATAAATTTGAAACATTCATGTTTTGGGGAAATAAGTAAACTATTTGTTTTAAATATTAAATAAATAGTGTTATGGAATTTTCTTTTTACTAAGAAAATATATTTCAGGTATCTCGGTCTGATGCTTGAAAGGACATATGTATTCAGGTGGATTTTATTGAGGGTCAATACATGCATTCAGACTTATGAACAGTGGCGTTAAAAACTGTACAACCCTCTAAACTCTAACATATCTATGTAATATCTAATATCTAGTTCTTCTGGTTAGATATCAGATATTTTAGAACCAGTTGAAAGTCTGATGATATATAACATGAAATCCCTGGATTAACACTTTGTTCTACAGATTTACAGTATCAAGTCAGTTACTATGGTATCAAAACTTAAAAGAGTGTCAAGCAAAAGTATTCATACCACTTGAGCATTTTCATATTTTGTCTTGTTGCAGCTACACACATATATGAAATGTTTTGGGATTGTATGTAATAGCCCATTATACAAGGTCCATGATATCCATTTTTGTTTTTATTTTTACAAATAAAATGTGAAAAGTGTAGTAGGTATTTGTGTTAAGCTACTCGGAGTAAGTACAATGAACAGCAAGCTTTCTCTACCAGCTTGCAGAAGTAGAGGCACAAATCTAAGCACATTCATCTGTCTTACATTAGTCTTACTGTCAGGACTCAGTCAGCAGGGCCGTGTAGCTTGCTACCGGTTCTGCTGCCCTTGCTTTTTCCCACAGGTGTGCGGTGTTGGCCAAGTGGGCGGAGTCCACACACCTGCGGACGGTTGAGCAGCACCATTTAAGCAGCACACAGACAGCGGGAAGATGCCAGAGTGTTACCGTCGTGGTATGCAACCAGTCGTGGCCTCTAGCTTCGTGATCACCGCAAGATACTTAACGCTCTTACCTCTGTGTCTACCAGGTTCCTCTGCGTGTCCCGACGTCCTCCTCCCGTGTCAAACACCTCCAAGTCATTCACCCATGTCGGCTCCTCTCCTGAGCTCCTCTGGGTTCCTCTTGAGTCAGTTCCTCATCCTCGGACCCTGCTTCCTTCGGACATCTACTGGTTTCTCCCGCTGTTCTGGACCCCTGGACATCCCGGTGCTGCTCGGACCCACTTCTGCCTCCGCTCTCTGGTCTCTCGGACACCTGTGGCCCCACCACCAAGCAAGCGCTGAGCCCACACCTCCTCCTCCCCGGTCTGGCTTCCCAGCTCAGTGGTAAGCTTACGTCCAGCAGCACATCTCCCTCGTCCCCTCCTGTTGTTAATACATCTCCCATTTCCCTAGATTGATCCGGTCCCGTGTCTTCCTGGTTCTCGTCCCGACTCAGCTCTACTCAGACAGACCTCTCTCCATGATCCTTGTTTAATAAACCCTTTTCTAAATCTACCTGTTTCCCGAGTGTATTCTGCATGTGGGCGAAGCACATCAAGCCAAGCATGACACTTACATTACTGTGGAAATAGTTATAAATTAGCTCCAGAACATCAAGGTACCCCCACCATGTTTGTCTGGGAGCTTGATGTTGTTTTTTTCCAGAAGTGCTGAATTAGTCCAAATGTAATAGGACACACACCTCATTTTATCATGTCATTCTCATGACTGTGGCTCAGCAAGAAGAGTACTTGTCCTGCAAACCAAAAGTTGTTGGTTTGATTCCATCTTGCTCCTGTCACATGACAAAGTGCCCCTGGGAAAGCCAAAGTTGCTTACTGTTCTGCATATCAGTGTATGAATTTGTGCATGTTTGTGAGTGCAAATGGCTGAAAGCATCTCAAATATAAAGTGCTTTTGAGTGATAAGTATGACGAGAAAAATTGCATACAATAACTGCACAATATCTATATATATATATCCTTTCTGATAAGTTCATTTTCTTTTGATTTACAACTTAGTTTTGAATTCACTATTACATTTGAAGATGTTTTTTTTATTTAATCAGACTCTCATTGTCTGATATTAAAATTTGTCCGTATGTGTTTTTTAAGTATGACACAAGCACAAACTGTAAGGTGAAAAACATTTTTTTACAGCATGACAAGTCTACTGTTTCCATGCTGTAAAAAAAAAAGTGCAGTCTACTGTTGGCTGAATGATTCACTAATATGCATTGAGTATGATATACTTAAATTTTCAGAGCTTAAGTTCCATTATCGTCTATTGTAATGTCTCTAAAACTGGTTTCATTTCCCACCCAGCAGCTCATATTTTGTCCCCACTCACTGTGTTTTTTATGTCTTGGGAACAATGTAATCAGTTTAACTGAACATGAGATTTGAGTTAAGTAATTACATTAACAGCTGAATTATCTGTTCATGAAACTCAATCAGTCACAGGCAAGTTGAATTCAGCACGCTCACTGTTTTAGAATTCCTTCATCAGATTATATTTCTGAGGCAGATACCCCACTTTAAATGCATATAAATGTTAAAGGTTAAACCTTTAACATATTCATAAAACCTTATGCACGTCCACCAGTAAAATGAAGTAAGTTTGTGCAGAGACCTGTGTCACCATTTTGTTGTGAGTATTCATTTTCTCTTTCAACATCCCTACCCGTCATGCTCTGCTGATGAAATGGGCTGTTGCAGCATGAGAAAAGAGGATCAAGAAGATATGCCGCTGCCCTGGATGTGCGTTGGTGTGTCATCTGATTTTTTGATCTTTCTGAGAGAGCAAGTTTGAGATCTTTCCCTCAAGGGGCATTTTCAATATTTCATGACTGTGCAATGCATCTTTTGACACTGAAAGATGCATTGAATTAAACATGAGGGGATGCATAATAAAAACTAATGTTTTAGTGCGGGTACAGGGGCAAGTATCTTTAGGATCACTTTGTAATTAAAGAATAAATGACTGTAGATTTTATTAAATTTAATGAAGCCGAAATTCTCTTGATGTAGCTCATGCACTTCAAATATATTCTCTCAGAGCTTGCAACCTTGCAAGCCCCTTTAACATTTACACTCTTTATTAGCCATTTACAACAGTTCTACTAGCTGATGGAGGCATGACAAAGCAATATAAAAGATGTTTGTATATATTACTAAATGTGCGGGGAAAGGCCTAAGGGCTTTTATTTTCCTGCAAAAGCACCATCATAGGCAGCGTTGATAGTGGTCAGTGCTTTAAAGAGCAATTGCTGTAATGGCATTATAATGAGCTGACACATGAGACTTAAAAAATGTCAGCATTTAGAAATACTAATTGGGATCACTGACACCAAAACAGAACATCAGTACTTTATATTAAGCCATTTTATGGGGAAGGTCCAACCACCTTTGCAGAATCTAAATTTATGTTCATGTTTTCCTGAAATATGCAGTAGGTGTATACATTGAATATTTTTCAGTAGTAATGCATAAAAAAATTATTTCATTCAGCAAAAAAAAATAAATCATTTACTATTTTTTAAACTGACATCCTCTAAGGATGTATGTTGTTTGAATAAATTATTATGTGCAGAATATCATGGGCAGACATGTCACAGATGTGTTAAGAATGCATTTTCTGGTCTAAAATTATAGATTCTACATTCATCAGAAAAACACTTAAATCAAAATGTTAGTGTAGGAAGAATTCAGCCAACCTTGCCAGCAAGTTGAATTCTCCCAGCATTTGTGCGTTTAAAACACACGAGAATCCATCTTGTCCTGCTCAACCGTGACTGACTCAAAACAGGTCAGACCAATAACGTCGTAGTATTATGGTTTAAGGCAGGACATAGAACTGTGATGAAAACAAGAGGTGCCAAGTCCATAGCCAAACCAAAATAAACATGGCAGCGCAGGAGGAAGCACGTGTAACTGCTGCTATCACATATGTTTTGTCAATGTCACCGTCCAAATAAGCACGCTTTGAGCAGAGTAACTTGTTGTGGTTTTCGTCGTGCTTGCTGCTCATGACATGTCCATTTGATTGGCTAAAAGCAACCTTAGGTAGGCGGGCCCTAGTTGTCGCTTCACCCAATCAACTTGAAAGGTTCTGCTGAATGTTCCTCCTTTCCCTGAACGGATTCGATGGGAGCAGTCCCAGATTGATAATGTGCAGAACAGAGAGCGCTGCACATTATCGATCTGGCTTGCCTGGTTAGCGTTCAGCACCAAGGGTGCCATAGGGAGTTTGGGATTGAGCAGTGAACTAATGGCAAGGCAAGGCAACTTTATTTGTATAGCACATTTTCGTCCAAAAGCAACTCAAACTGCTTGTACATAAAATTTACTGTGCACTTCGAGGCACTTTTGGACAAGCAGAAGGCGGCAGATCCATGAAGTCCAAGTTCCTTGTGTTGAGAAGAAGCACCTCGTCCATTTTTTTCACTAGGGAGTGGAGATTTAGCAGGTGAATAGATGGGAGCGAGCAACGGTGCTTGTCATCAGGTCTTTGTCTCCGGTAACTCCCACAGAGAGCTGCCGCGCTTCCAACCAGGATCTTAAAAACTTTCAGGATCAATAAGAACCGGAAAAAAAAACTGCCTTTAGAGGACTGTCTGATGCCTAGGAGTTGCTCTCTATTGAAAGTGACTGTAGTGTAGCAGCAAATTATAGTGGAAATACACAAACACACACAAATGAAGCACCAGCAGGCATAGTATCAAGGCAGCTATCCAGATCCTATGTCAACACCACAGTCTAAAATTCAACTCTATCGCTACAATTAAAACCCTTCTGTTTTTCTCATGTTCCAAGGCTGTGGAACAATCTTCCTCTACAGATATGTTTAGTTGACTTTGTGCACTCTTAAAATACAGTTAAAAAATTTCTTGTTTAAACAGACATTTTGCTGAAAATGAATTTTCATTGTGTGTTTTATTCTGTGTTATTTTATCTTCCTTTATTGGCACTAAATTTAAATGGTTATTTTCTTAGCTTTCTATACAGCATTTAAGATGGTTTTGTGTGTGAAAGGTGCTTAATAAATAAACTTCACTTACTCAGTGTGATCATCTAACGAGACACTGAAATATCAAAGCTCTGCAGTTATAAACTGATCCCAAACCTTGACAGAGTATTCTTCCTGTTTTTAGGCTAGAGCCATGGTGTCAGACTTAGAGGACCTGACTCAGTTGTTGTTCACTCGGCTGCCAACTGCTCCAGTGCAATCGGAAGGCATAGCTTTAGGATTCCAACTGAACCTCTCTGTCGGCTGTCAACAATTGGTTAGACACATAATTAATGACATTCTGTACACTGTTTTTTATGCAAACAAAAATGTTGTCCAGGTAAGAATTTCTACTAGACAGCTTTACATCTAAACATTATACCTGACTCAACACATACAGCAACAATTTTCAAAATGCATGCCTTGCTCCTACTATATTATTTCATAGAGCAGTTTTCTGAATTACTCGTCTAACACTAGAATATTGACTCTTTGTTTTGACATGTCTAGCTAATGACTTGACTGTTAATATACATCAGTTCAAATACAGCCAACATTATTAAAGTGAAAGGTAAAAAGAGCTCAGCCAGCTTTATGGATTTACTTTAGCTAATGATCATTTTAGCCATTCAACTTATAAAGCAATACATTAACCAAAGGCTGGCTAAAGAACTATGAGGCACAACATCATTTTAGACTCATCATATAGGAAGGAACAATAGACTTCACTCTTCACTATATATTCAGAACATTTGTCATGATCCAAAGGACTGAAAGGAGGACTTGTTCGTCAAGGGTTCTGAGATTTTAATGATCCTCTAAGGGACTTATTTCCCACTTTGTCTTTCTCTTTCTTCTTATTCTCTTTCACTCTCTCCAAGGAGAAATCCCAGAAACTTAGATAAGGATTGCTTCACTGAGAATATGTGACCTCATTTTATAATGTCAAAGTGAGCTAATGGCTTTGGACAGTACAAGCAAAGATCTAAAGTATTAAAAATATAATTATTAAAGGCCCATGTATTTTGGACCATTATAGGTGGTAGTAGACAGGGTTTCAAACAGGGAGAATTGTCTCTAACTGGCAGCTGTCAGCACTACAAAATCACTTTTAAATTTCACATTAATTTCTAATGAAGTACAAAAAAAGCAAAAAAACAAAAACTGCTTTTATCTTAGGTTCCCTTTTCGACTTTTGCTCACTTCACAGTGCTAACTCAACTCTCACCAATGATACCATGGTAATGGGAAACCTTTTTAATGGCCATTAGTCAGGACTAAACCAATTGATATGCTAACAAATTCCAACTTATTTTCTTGACTTTCTGTGATTTTTTGCAGCTCATTTTCTTCACGTGTTCAGTACGTACTCTCTGTATCATTCCACTTTATTAAGCATAATTGAATTTATGGACTTATTTTCGTATGAGTAGATGAAGTTGGTGGTTTCCACTAGAGATGCACCGATCCGATACCCAGATCAGATATCGGTTCCAATATTGACTAATTGGCTGGACTGGATATCGGATTATTGATGCCGATCCAGCATTCCGATCATTTCTCTTTTAATAATATCATACACAGCAATACAGTTACTGCGATCTAGTCACTTCTATTGTATGTTTTCAACAGCGGTTACGCAGAGCAGGACCGAGCCAAGTCTGCTATTTGGAAACATTTCAAACTTGATACACCAACAAATCCGACTGAAAATGCAGCATCTGCAATACATAAGTTGCGAGGGGGCTGATAAGGTTGGTAAATTCAACACAATAAATTCAACACCACAAACTTAAATAAGTACCTCCAAAAGCACCAAGCTAAAGAACATGCGGAACTTTTTTTTTAACAATGTTTATTTCAAGCCTGATAACTTGACCCACATGGGAAGGTATACTTTTTTTTAATGCAACAGTAGTACTGGACTGGTATCGGCCGATACGCTTAGCCCAGGTATCATATCGGATTGGATCAGAAAAAAACTGAATTGGTGCATCTCTAGTTTCTACTATAATGTGGGGCAGTATGTGTATATTGTATTGTATATTGCCCCATTAGAAATACTTTATTATATATCAAGCATTACTTGTTACTACTATTAAAATCAGTTTTAAATATTGCTTTGTTTTGAATAGCACATTGAATGAAACCATTACATAATAAGAAACAGATTAAAGTATTTCATTGCTACTGTTTGTGGCTGTGGTTTATCAGCTTCTTCTCAACTGGCACTGATGAAGGCGTCTCCTGTGAACAAAACAAACAATTAATTGGCCAACAAGATATGCTTTAAGTAATCTTTGAAATAAGTTGTGAAAGATAGATTTTTTTTTTAAGTGTATTGTAATATTTGTTCTGCAGATTACTTACCTCTGTCTCCTCCTCTGCTGTGTGTTTGGGCTAAAAGGTTCCAGTGGTAGCCAGGGCACCTTTTAAAGGTTCCAAAGGAGTTGATTCACTGACTGAGACATGGGGAAGTAAACTGTGCACTTAAGGGCTTAATACATTAGATTTAAATCCAGAATATATATATATATATATATATATATATATATATATATATATATATATATATATATATATATATATATATATATATACAGTATATATATATATATATATATATATGTATATGTGTGTGTGTGTGTGTGTTAAATAATATTTGTTACATAACATTTCTTTGTTATCTTTGAAAGTACACTCTCAGTCGACTCACTTAGCAAAACAGATATCGTAACAAAACATAATTTTACCAATAACACAGCTGAAACCAAATCAACTCTACTCCCCCACCTCATTTCAATGCTATAACACAATAGATGAGTTTGTAGATACTTTCCATTCTAAGATTTCAGACATTATCGATTCCATTGCTCCCATTAAAGTGAAGCTTGTCTCTGGGAGGAAGAAATCTCCATGAAGAAATGCCCCATTAGTGAGATGTGAAAGAAAATTTTGTCGTGGGGCTGAATAGCGTAAAAGTCAACTTCACGTTCTTTATGAAATCTTCAAAGAGAGGCAGCAAAGCTATCACTCATCACTAAAATATACAAGAAAAACTTTGCGGAAATCAGAAAAAAAAACATCAACAATGCTCGCGCTTTATTCACTACAGTTGAATGACTCATAAACCCTCCTGTTATTGTACCACCAGAGCTCCACTCAATCAGGGCCTGCAATGAATTTGCTAACTTCTTTGTAGAGAAAATTAAAAAAAATTAGAGGGTTAATATGTGCATCCACACCAAATCCAGTACCAGTTATGCTCAAACATAAATGCTGAGAAAATGACTACATTTCAACTACTCAACTAAAAAAGCTTAGACAAAATTATAAATCAGTTAAGCTCTTTCTCCTGCTGTGTTGATAGCCTACCCCCAACCTTCGTTAAAAAGTCCAGCCTGTCCCAGACCTGATCCAAATGGTAAATTCATCCCTCTCATCAGGGGTTTTCCCCCGGGCTTTAAAAACAGCAGTTATTAAACCACTGATAAAAAAAGAGCAATCTAGACAAATCTCATATGCAGAATTACAGTCAAATCTCCAACCTGCCATTTATCAGTAAAATTATTGAAAAAGCTGCATTTATACAATTAAAAAGCTTAATTACAATGACCAACCGCTTTGATGTTTTTCAGTCTGGTGTCCATGCTCACCACAGTACTGAGACCGCCCTCCTCAAAGTCTTCAATGACATCCACATACATACAGACTGTGGAAGAACCACAGTGCTAGTTCTATTGGACCTCAGTGCAGCATTTGACACTGTTGACCAAGATATAGTATTAAACCGACTGGAGTGCTGGGTCGGATTCTATGGTACAGCACTCAATTGGTTCAAATCCTACGTAAAGAACAGGGACTTCTTTGTGTCAGTAGGTACCGGTAACTTCTCATCAGAGCGGACAAAAGTCACATGTGGGGTACCCCACGATTCAATCCTGGGACCCCTTCTATTCAATATCTATATGCCACTAGCTATCCCACTAGCTGAGGTTATAACAAGAAATGAGTTAGCATAACTACCCAGATGATACAAAGCTCTACATTACGATGTCACCTGAACCCATCCATGCACTGAACAAATGCTTAGGACAAATCAATGTATGGATGTGCCAAAACTTTCTCCAGCTGAACAGAAACAAAACTGAAGACCTGAACCTTCAAGAGCACATAAAGACAGGCACAAAGTCAGCCTTCTACCACCTGAACAAAATGTCCAGGTTTACAGGACTGATGTACCAACAAGATCTAGAGAAACTCATCCATGCATTTATCTTTAGTCACATTGATTACTGCAACGGTGTCTTCACAGGTCTCCCTAAAAAAAATCAATCAGCCAACTGCAGCTGATCCAGAATGTTCCTGCTCACGTTCTCACTAAAACCAGGAAGATAGAGCACATCACCCTAGTTTAAAAGTCCTTACATTGGCTCCCTGCAGCTCAGAGAATAGAATTTAAAATACTTAATGGCTTAGCACCAAAATGCATTAAAAACCTGTTGTTGGGTGCGCTCGTGGCGCAGCGGGTAGCACAACCCATATACAGAGGCCTTAGTCCTCAACGCGGTTGACCCGGGTTCATATCCGACCCGTGGTCCTTTGCCGCACGTCTCTCCCCCTCTTCCACCCCCTTCCTGTCAGCCTACTGTCATAAAAAAAGTGAGCCACTAGAGCCGCGAAAAATCCCTCCAGATCACTCAGATTTTCTGGTTCTGGTCTACTCTGCGTACCCAGAACTAAACAAGAAGACACAGCATTTAGTTTACATGCTCCACAAATCTGGGACAAACTTCCAGAAAACTGCAAATCAGCCGAAACACTGAGTTCCTTTAAATCAAGACTGAAAATCCACCTATTTACAGTTGCTTTCAGCCCATAATAACAGGAACATTGACCAACGTATTTGATTTGTATTGATGTTTTCACCTGATACAATTTAATGTTTACTGGGTCTCACAACCAGTGACTGTTTCGATGTGTTTATGATGTTTTTATGTTTGCATGATGTAAAGCACTTTGAACAGCCTTGCCACTGATATGTGCTATACAAATAAACTTGACTTTATTTGACATAGAGTATCGGGATGTTTTAGTCATTGTGCAGATGTTTATTTGTGCATATGTTCTTTTTTACCCTGTTTCATGGTAGGTCTGTTAATCTGAGGTTGTGGTGTGGTAGGCTACAAAATGCTGTCCCTTCAGATCCTCGTGAGCTGCTTCTGGGACCTTATTTGAGTTGCTGACAAGGTTATTTTCTGCCTGGTTGTGAATAAACACTTGCTTGGTCTGCACCTTATCCAGGTGCTAAGGACCATACTAACAATCACCCTTAGCATAACCAGATATTTCCATACATTTCTGTAATTTTTGTAATACCCTTTATAAAGAGCAACTCACATGACAGGGTTCTTTTGATCCTGAAATGATGCAAGTGTCTGCCCATCACAGAGCCATCACTGTTTGCAAGTCAACCTAGTTTCCTTGAACAAAGCTGACATTTTACAGCAAACCACTTAGACACTTCTCCCACAGCTGTTTGTACTCTCACAGAGGGGAATATCATCTGTTGAAGGTTTTGAGAAAGCACTATTCTGATGGGATGTTTTTTTTTTCCAAACTGACATTTTCAGCACATGCAGTCTCCTTAATTTTTTTAACAAGGACCTACAAATAGCTCTCTCCCTGTCTTTAGTTCACAAATATCAATCCTTCATACCAATTTATATCACTCATCCAGTAGCCCTCCCCTTGTAAGGCCTTTTCTTGTTAAAGACAAGTGAGATTTAAATCTAAAGTGCACCAGACTGAATTACACACTGAATAATTCATAGTTTTTAGCTTCAAGTATTATTTTAAGCACGTATGTTTCATATTGTAATGGTGTAAAAATATTAGCAATAATACCAAGATTCTTTTTGCTCTGTAGGTTGACCATGTCTGTGTTTTTTTTCTTGAGTAAAACTACAATTTTCTACCATTACTCACAATGTGGTAGTATGTTTTTCTTCAAATCCCTTAAAACAAATGATACAGAAAAAAATGGGGGGGGGGGGGCAAATACGTTTTTGCATTTGTGAATGTTTGTAAGTCTTGCGGTGAATTACATGCCAAGCTGGCGGACACCTTTTTTCTGATTGAATGATGGTGCTCCTTTTCCTGTCTGCATTTACAGTTTATATGTCTTTCAGATTCATAAATACATTTCCCTTTTTTAAAGGATGACCTCTTATTTTGCATGTCTTTATAGCTTACAAGGAGCTGCACCATAATCACACCACATAAACTGCTTAGTTCATTTTGATCTGAAATACTCACTTTCAGATGAACCTACTGCAAATGTTGTAAAGGGTTTTGCTGCCATTTTGTTTGTTGTAAAACGCTTGCTTTGCTCCATGATTGAAGTTTTTGAACTAGTTGCAACTCACTGTTTTTCATTTCACCTTCTGAGTAAAATCCGACTTTTAAAAAAAGGTTTAAAATCTTAACATCATTGTGAATGTTCTTGTTGCTTTTACACTATCAGCTATCAGTCTGTGTTTTAAAATAACATATTAATGAGAGGCAAATAAACTTTTTTGAGTGGAGGTGTGCTTTACGCCAATGCATCCAACGTTTAGCATCCCGCTACGTGATGTATGGCTTTGATGCAACTGCTTGGCCATCAAATACCTTCCTTGAAGCTCTCTAAGCACTGCTCTTGTGCTAATATGAAGCCCACAAGATGTTTGGAGGTCTGTAGTGAATGACTCTGTAGAAAGTTTGTGGATGATTTGGTCTCGTTTTCAATTACTTCCATTATGTTACAATACCACACACAGCTGACTGTGGAATATTTAGGAGCAAGGGAAATTCATGACTGGACTTGCACATGTGGCATACTATCACATAACTTCTCTGGAATTCAGCAAGTTCCTAAGAGTGAACTAATCGTTCACAAATGTTTGTAGAACAGTCTGCAGTGGGATGCCATTTTAAAATTTTATCCAATGATATGGCATAGTTTTTTCTCCTAACACACCCATTTCTTATCAATATGAATATCCAGCATGTTTATCTTTCCAGTAGAGATCTCATGTGTTTTCAAAGTGTTCCTTCAATCTTTTTTGAAGAGTATATATATTCAATTAATACTGCATTAGTCCCAAAGGGAAATTAAATGCTGATGTAACTCATGTTATAGGGGTTTATTCAATGAGATGTTGTAGATGCTGATCGCTGCAAGCAGAAAGGATCTCCTGTGGTGGTCTGTCTTATAGCATATCTGCAGAAGCATCATTGAAGACACTCCATTGTTTTACAACACTCTGATGAAGAGGATGCGCAAGGTTGCCCATAATGTTCTTCATTTTATGTAGAATTCTTTCTTGCACCATCACCGAGCTGCCCACCCGTGGTTTCTGGTTAGGAAACACTCTGATTGTCTTTGTGGGTAAGACAGCATCAGTGCAAAAGTGGATACAGGAAAGCACAGATGATGTGTAGCTTTCTAAGTCAGTGCCCTCTTTAAATATGTCCCAGTCAGTGTTTCCAAAACAGTCCTGTAGAGCTGAGCAGGCCTCTTCTGTCCAAATCTGAACGATTTTTATTGCCGGTCTGGTTCTGCAGATGAGTGGCTTGTAGGCAAGAATCAGCTCCACAGAGATGTGATCTGATGAACCAAAGTGAGGGGCTGCAGCAGCTTTGTATTCTCCTGGGATGTTACAGTAAACTTGATCTAAAGTATTATTGTCTCTGGTCAGGAACTTAATGAATTTATGGAACTTGGGGAGTACAGCCTTTAAATTAACATGGTTAAAGTCCCCAGCAACGATCACAGTACCTTCTGGATTACTTTTCATTTGGCCAGTAACAAAGCAATAAAGTTCCTCAAGAGCTAGTGAAGCGTTAGCTCTCGGCTGCAAGAACGTTGCAATGATTATCACAGAGCTGAACTCTCTAGCCAGTTTAAATGGTCTGCACTTAACTGCAAGGTATTCCAGGTCAGGTGAGCAGAAGGTTCCGACGACTTTTGCCAAAGAGTACCAGATGTTGTGGATGTATATAGCCAGGTCGCCAATCGATCGGCCGGGAACAAATTGCGCTGCTCTAGCAATACCACTTCATCGGGTATGTTGCCATCTAACCACGATTCTGTGAAAATCGCTACACAGCTGTCCATCTTACGCGCAGCGAACCGGATCTCGTCAAGTTTGTTGGTGAGGGATCTTATCGAAAATGATGGCCTGCATAGGTTAGCTTTTAGCCAAGTCAGCAGGCCTGCCCGACAGCCTTGCCATCTCCTTCTCTTCTCCTTCTTCCCTCTCCTTGGTTTCTGGAGCGGATACAGTGGAGCTTCTGTTGTCCGTTGCAGATCGGGGTGAATAAAGTCCGGATTCCATGGTCAGTACGGTTTGTGAACTCCCGGGTTTGTTCGCAGTTCCAATAGCTCCTCTCTCCAGTATTGTATTAGAGCTTGGAGTGGTGATAACACGAATAAGAACACAAAAAACAAAATTAACCAGAGCCCTTTAGCTGCAGCGGTAAACTGCGCTGCTATGTTGCTGATCCACAGAAAGCTCTGCCTGCTGGTGTCTAGGATGAAGATCTCCGTCGTAGCCTCCTGGCGAATGATCGGAGGGAAGGATCCTCCCCATTTCATGGTTCAAGAAGTCAGATGGCTCGCTAGGTCCAGCCTCTTCCAGGGAAAACTGTTTGTGGGTATTAAATGTTTAAGTAAGTCAAAAAATGTTTAGGCTTCCCTGTGAGCTCTCTATTGAAGGTTCGTCTGCATGGTCCAAATCGTGGTCGGATCCTTCTGTTATGTATTGTGGTATTGTAGCAGAAACAAAATACAGACAAGAACCTAGGAGCCACATGTTGAAGTGAGTAATGAAGATTTATTAAGTTAAAATAACAAGACTTACATACTGGGCTGGAATAGACACGGACCAAGCAGTAACCAGACCAGGCATGAGTTAGCACAATGGAGAATCCGACAAGGAAGAAGAGGAAACCAACAGGTTATATAGGTGAGGAAACAGAAGGAAAGGCAGGTAAGCGATTAGCACAGGTGAACATCATAATGGTAATGAGCTGAAGGAGATGGAGGGCAATGATATGGCAGGATACAGGGAGGAAAACAGAACCTAACAATGGTATAAACATCACAATGAATAAACAGAAAATGACAACATAAACTCACTAACTGAACTGAAGACAAGCAGAAAAACAAAGATCTAACAGAACAAAAGAATAAACTGACAAATACATAACGAGCAGAATACTAAATAATGACAGAAAACAAGAAAGAAGGAATATAATAAAACAAAGTAATAAACCCGTGATTTTCAATTCTGGTCCTCAGGACCCACTTTTCTACATGTTTTAGATGTGTCATCTAACATGGGTGAATCAAATGATTCAGTAGCCATCAATGGCTCCAGAGGCCTCCTCATCACCAATTGATTTAAGACAAGTGTGTGGAGGCAGGGAAACGTAAAACATGCAGGACAGTGGGTCCCGAGAACCAGAATTGAAAACCACTGTAATAAACAATACTAAAAAGGGGAAAATCACAGGCTCCACAATCCCCAGGAATCTAAAACTAGTCAAACACGTGGGGATCATGAAACTGAATAAATAATATGGACAAAAACTCACTGGTAACACTTTAATATCCAGGCTGCAGAGACAAAACTTCCCAGTAGCATGTCTTTGATGACATAATTTCTTTTTCACTAGGACTGCCCTTCCACCACCTTTGCTCTTGCCACTCTTCTTTAAATTTCTGTCTGCTCACATGGTCAGAATATAAACCTGCAGCCATGTTTCTGTGAATCCTGCATCTCGATATTCTGGCTGGGTCCTTGTTGAGGTTTGTGGTTCATCCAAGATCTTACATTGCCTATAATAATCGATGGAAGAGAGGGCTTAAAGTTCCTCCATCTCACTCTTGCTCCTACTCAGCACCCTTGGCACTTCCTCTTCAACTCATCGGGGATTTGGAGACATAGTTGAAGTATTATTTCAGGTTTTGAAATGTTAATCAGCTTCTCTTGGTTGTAAAAAAAACAACTGGTTGCTAGGATGATGCATCATAACAAATGCTCAAAAAATCTAAAAAAAAACAACAACAAAAATCTTCCAAGCATCACAGAATCCAGCACCACCGGAGAAAGCTGTCTATATCCATCAAGTGGAAGAATACAAGTTGCTTGCAGAATAAAAATGGATCCTGCTAATGTTACAAGATCCACCATATATATATATATATATATATATATATATATATATATATATATATATATATATATATATATATATATATATATATAGTCTATATATATAGTCTATATATATATATATATATATATATATATATATATATATATATATAGTCTATTTTAAGCCCTTCAGCACAAATCTTTGTCTGCTTAAGTTACTGTGTGGTTTGTAAAAGACATCCTACAGATGGGCACAATGACAGAGGTGGACATTGAAATACAAGACAGATGCTGCTGTAATTATGTAAAATGTTCTTTGAATGACAAGTAGGTATGGCCAGGTGTATAATTAGTCACTAATAGGTATGAAATAAGTTTCCAGTCAAAGAGAACTATGGCTTGGCACACATCCTTCCTCTTTGTACTGAAAAGTAGGGCATCATGCAGTAAATAGGAAAATCACTGGAGATCATGTTGTATATTTGCAATAATGTGACACAGCAGAGGATAAACACATCCATACCATAATCCTTGTTATCCAATCTGCCCTCTAATTTTAAACCCAGCACACTCTGGTACTGTTAAACATGTGTTAGAGCTAACACTACACTGCACCACATGAGGCCTTCATTAGGCTCCAAGAGTGTCCACAAAAGCACTGGGATCTCCTTAAGATTGATAGTGGCAGACTTGAGATCAGTTAGGAGACCTTCCCCCTTTCTGCCTCTAGCCCAAACCCAATCGTCCTTCCTGAGGAAGAGACTAGGGACCTCTACACTACACAAAAGCAATAATGTCTGATAAATTGCCTTTCCTGGCACAATCATGCACCAGAATGTTCCCTGTGGTCTTTAGGAGCAATGTTTTGGAGCTGCAACATCGTCGAAGGGTAATACTGAAGTAGTCTGTTTTGCAAGACAACTGTGAAATGATGAAATCATGTGCTTGGTAGCAAATAAATCACACCCATAAAAATTGCATATAATTACACAAGACATTATGCAATGATGAATGCTATGTGAGTTGTTGGTTTATCATTTTTTAGATTTTTTATGAAGATTATATAAAGTCAAAACTAGATATTTATGAACGCTATAAAAAGATACAAAACTTTTTTTTTCTTTCAGGCCTTTTATACATGTAACCAGATCTTGACTATCTCCCCTACATCATTTTTAAAAATAATATTGCACGCAGGAAAATTTTTAGAAAAAGTTTTCATCTGCACAAACCCATACAAATTCACCACTGATTGTTGTTTTAAACATGCCAGACGTATGAAGGCAGATTTGTGTCTTTATTATTCAATCAAAAAAAAGGTTGCTTCAATCAAAAAATATATTTTCAATTAAAAAAAAATTCACTTCAATTAAAAAAAAACTTTTCAATCAAAGAAAAAAAGTATTTGAATCCAAAAATATATTTGAGACTCAAAAAAATACATTTGAACACTGATTTTCTTTGATTGAAAATGTTTTCTTTGATAGAAGTCCGTTTTTTTTTGTTTGAAGCAATGTTTTTAATTGAAGTAGCATTGTTTTTTGATTGGACCATATAATGGGTAGGACATTTGTGTCTTTATCATTCAATCAAAAAATAAGTTGCTTCAAACAAACAAACAAGGGAATCAATAAAAAAAGTCACTTCAATGAAAAGATAAACGTTTTCAATCATAGAAAATAGTTTTGAATGCAAATAAAATATTTGAGACTCCAAAAATTGCATTTGAACACTTTTTTTTTAATTGAAAATGTTTTCTTTGATTGAAGTCATCTTTTTTTGCGTTTGGGGTATACATGGGTAGGACATTTGTGTCTTAATCATTCAATTCCAAAAAAGTTGTTTCAATCAAAAAAAATATTTTCAATTAAAAAAAAATAAATTAAATGCAAAAAAAAAATTACCCGTCAATAAAAAAGTATTGAAGAGAATGTGTTTTTTCTTTGTTGTTTTTTTTTTTTGAAGAAAAAAAAAATTTGAAGTTCAAAATTTTTTGATTAAATAACTTTTTTTTTGAAGAGAAAAAAGTTTTAAAGTTCAATTTTTTTTGATTGAATCATTTTTTTTTTTGAAGTGAAAAAAGTTTTGAAGTTTAGATTTTTTCGTTTGAATCACTTTTTTTTTGAAGCTCAAAAAGTTTTGAAGTTCAAATTTTTTCGATTGAATCATTTTGGAACAAACGTACCGTGGTGGGCGGGTGCTTCTCTATTGGTCAGACATGTTTGATAGACAAGTGTCTACACCAACGACGTCTTTCTGACAAAGAAGTCTTGTTCGGCACTCGCCAGAAAGCTTTTTACCAGCAAGAGGGAACAGTGGTGAAGTTGTCGGTAAGTAGATGAAACAGGTTGAAAATAATTGGTGTCATGTTGTTAGCCTATTCTGTTGATATTTACAATAAATTGTACGCTTACTAACTTAGTTCACGTTGAGGAATGTTTGTAATGGTGTGAGGTTAGATGTCTAAATATTTTCAGACAGGCAAGCAAAGTGGGCGAACCTATGGCCCCCACGCAGCAGCTTGCTATGTGCTAAAGAGCTACTGTGTTGAGTAAAGTGGCCACAGCGCTGCCTGTTTAGCAGATGCTTTTATCTTGAGAGCGGGATATAGGCTGCTTAAGCTGCTGTTAGTCGAGGTGCATGCGTCTCTCCCCCCCATACAGTTATCGCTGGGTCCGGTGTCGGCCAAGTGCCATGTACTGCGCTGGTATGGCAGGCCGATTTAACATTTATTAGCTTGACTGAATATGTATACCAGACATCTCAAATACATTCCTTCCTAGTCAAAATTTACATTTCAGACATCTACAATAACATTTGTCCTATCTAAAATGAATATTTCAGATATCTTGAATATAATTAAAGTAGTACAAATTACGTCACTTTCCCCATTCATGTGTATAGGGCTTTTATTTACAGACATCTACAATAACATTCTTCCAATCTAAAATAAACATTCCGGATGTCTAAAACTGAATTCCGACTAGGATGAAATCTAATTTCAGATCTCCATAATCCAGTCAATACTAGTCATCATCATTTCAGATATAAAAAATAAATAAAACATTCTAGATATCCAGATATATAATTCTTGACATCAAAAATATATTTCTACTAGTAGAAATGACATTACATATATCCACTACTGATTATATGACGAATTAAATTGGAATTTCAGATATCTAAAATTTCAATATGCCTATTCAAGGTTGTGTTGTGAATTGGCACTATATAAATAACATTTAAATAAATTGAATTGAACTTCTGGTCACAAAAAACGAAAACTTTTAAAATGAGATTATAGAATTGTTACATTAGTTAATCTTTCTCCTCTTCCCATCTCTCAGAGTTACCCTAAAAGCCATTTTGTCTTAGCTGATCAGTGGAGTGGACATGAGTATTTCTCCAGCCAGCCATCAAATAAACGTCACATATTAGTGCTAGGGTATTTTGTATGTCAGGGTTCGTTTTTAATGATGCCTTCCTCATTCTAGTGAATTCAGTCTATTTTAAGCAGAGGAATTTTTAGTCTTGGGTAGTCATTTAACTAACCATCCTTTTATGTTTCTTCTGCAGCATTGGAAGCAAAGTTGTACTACTTTGTAGCAAAAATTATTACAGTCTGTGTTATCCGTGGCGGAGTTGCCCACCATTTTTTCTCAGAAGGGCTGTTTCAGCAATTTGCCGGCTTCCAAAGGCCCCTTTCAGACCAGAAGTTCTGTATGATCACAAACTCTGGGAGCAGCTAATCAAGGTATGAGTATAAACTGTCATTTGTCACCTTCAATACTTTTTAAAATGCTTAGTCCTGGATAATGTGGGCCTACCACAGATGAGGCTTAAAAGCCTCTGTGTGAAGTTTGCATGTTCTCCCTGTGTATATGTGGCCCCCTTTAGGCACACCGGTTTCCTTCCATTGTCCAAAGACATGCACTTAGCATGAGTTTATTGGTGAGACTCATGTGTCCGTCCATCCATTTTCAGACCCGCCTAATCCCTGATGGGGTGGCGGGGGTTGCTGGTGCCTATCTCCAGCGGTCACTGGGGGAGAGGCGGGGTGGACTCATGTGTATTCATCTTTATTCAGACAAAAGAAGGTGAAACCACCAATGAGGCTAATTTTGCCATTGAAGAAGCTGCAGACAACATTAGCATCAAGGGTTGCCTTAGGCATGTCCCAAACTGGAGAAAAAAGGACTCCCTAGTTCGCTCCGCTGTCAAGTTTATTGTCAACGGACCTATGAGAGTTGCCCACGACCAGTAACATATTCCCACCCTCTTATCTTAACAAAGGTGTTGATGTTGTCATAAGATCTGAGGGGAAAAAATGGGCTCCTCCATGTTTCTGTTAGCATACTTGTGTTATGGTGCTTTTATGAGTAAGATTGATGGACAGGGATATTAATCTATACTTCTAAAAACCACCAACCAGGCCAGAAATCTGGATTTAGTGACAGATTCAGACCTAAATTTTAAGAAACAAGTTAAGGCAATTACAAAATCAGCCTTAAGAATATCAGATAAATTGTGTGATTACTTTGCAGGACCTGGAGAAACTAGTCCTCCATTCATCTGCAGTCAGCCTAATTATTGTAACAGCATGTTTACAGATCTACCATTTAAATATACAGGGGTTGGACAATCAAACTGAAACACCTGGTTTTAGACCACAATAATTTATTAGTATGGTGTAGGGCCTCCTTTTGCGGCCAATACAGCGTCAATTCGTCTTGGGAATGACATATACAAGTCCTGCACAGTGGTCAGAGGGACTTTAAGCCATTCTTCTTGCAGGATAGTGGCCAGGTCACATCGTGATGCTGGTGGAGGAAAATGTTTCCTGACTCACTCCTCCAAAACACCCCAAAGTGGCTCAATAATATTTAGATCTGGTGACTGTGCAGGCCATGGGAGATGTTCAACTTCACTTTCATGTTCATCAAACCAATCTTTCACCAGTCTTGCTGTGTGTATGGGTGCATTGTCATCCTGATACACGGCACCTCCTTCAGGATACAATGTTTGAACTAGTGATGGGTCGATGAGGCGTCATGAAGCGTTTCAACACATTGCCAAACTGTATTGATACTGTGTCACTGAATACTGACACCTGCTGGACCTTAAAAATCCCTACAGGCAACCTAGTTGACAGAGTTAACTGACACTGATTTGATGACCAAGTATACACAATACAATTTAAATCATTGTATGTTGCATTGCATTATTTTATATTTTCATTTGAATTAAACATATATTTGATTTTTTTTTTAGATACAGTCAATAAATAATGTGAACGAGGATGCTTGTGGACTGGCTTTTATATTTATTTATTTATTAAAAATTTTTTTGCTGCCATGTCCTTTCAATGCTAATGCTCACGTTCAATGATTGATCGAACTACTCAGAGTAGCAGCTTTCTACTAAGGGTAGATCAGCTGTTTTTTCTGAAACGACGCTCAGAACAAAGACGCACAGCGCAACCCGCCCAACCATAAAGGCGTCTGCCCAACCCATCCATCAGTGGTGCGCTCCGATCAGCACCTGGCGCTCACAGAGCGAGACTGTGGTACAACACCATCACACCAGAGAAGCAAAATGGTTAAAAATTAACCATTATTAACCGTTATTTTGTTTACAGTTCAACTTGGATTTTATTTACTGCGCAGCTTAGCTTTGCTGTGCGCAAATGCACACGCGTGCAGCTTAGAGGGAACAGAAACAGTTTGGCCCGTCAGTCAGTTCGAAACAGTTCCTGTATCGGTCACGTGACTTTCCCGTGTCGATACGCGCATCGACACGGGTTTTGCTCTATGAGCTCGACACATGCGCCGACGCATCAGTGTTGCCTGACCCATCACTAGTTTGAACCATTGGATGCACATGGTCCTCCATTCTGGAGGACCATGTGCATCCAATTTGTCCTCTTTTGAACTCTGGTATGTCACCCATAATGTTGTGTGCATTGCAATATTTTGAGCAAAACTGTGCTCTTACCCTGCTAATTGGACCTTTACACTCTGCTCTTATTGGTTTAATGTGCAATTAATGAAGATTGGCCACCAGGCTGGTCCAATTTAACCATGAAACCTACCACACTAAAATAAGAGCTGTTTCAGTTTCATTGTCCAACCCCTGTAATAGAGATCTGCAGCTCATTCAGCCCCAGCTAAAAACAAACCCTTGGACCACATCAGTCTGGTTCTGAGGTCTTTCCATTGGCTCCCTCACTGTCAGAAGACAGACTTTTGAGTTATGCTGCTGGTCTATAAAGCTCTGATTGTTTTAGGACCAGGATCCATCAGTGGCCTTCTGATCCAATATAAATCTCTAAGACCTCTCAGGTCATCTGGATGCAATCTGGACCGGTTCCCATAGTCAGAAGCAGACCTAAAGAAGCTGCATTTAGCTTCTATGCTCCACATGTCTGGAACAAACTCCCAGACTCAGCTAAAACATTTTTATGTAAATCCAGATTAAAGACCCACCTGTTCTTAGGTCTATAGTTAATATTAGCCTGGCGGCCCACCATGCTAATAATACGCTGAGAAATGCAGAGTGGTCACCACGCCGCGGTGCAGGCAGCCTTTGAAAGCACCCATGATTGTTTTGGTCTACAGACAGTGCTAAAGCACAACCTTGTGTCAAAATAATGCTTATTGTTCCTTTAATAAATTGTTTGTTAATCATGTTTTTTTTTTATATGTACTTTTTTAATGTCCTCTGTACCTTGCTTTAAGGTTTTTGTAGAAATTTTCTTGTACATTAGATGTGCTTTAGAAATAAACTTGCCTTGCCTCTTAGTTTGCAGAGGGCTTCAAGATTCTGGGGCTACTGAAAGAGCTGCAGAAAAACCCAGCGGTTGTTCCTGACATGTCCGTGTGTGAGGAGAAAGCCCTCACTGCCAAGGACATGAGCCACAGTGGCCTATTCTGCTCAGGGGAGCAATCAGCGCGTTCTGGAGAACCAGTTGGTCTGCTTTAGGAGAGACTGGCTGATTGACATTGAAGGTCTGTTTTTGCATTTTAGTCAATTTCCATAAATTTAAAATTACTTTGTACATACATCAGGGGTATTTTTTCCATGTCTAACAGTCATATTCTTCTATTGTTCTGTCTTATAGAAGAGGAGGATGGTCCACCCTCTCTCTTGATGTTCTGATGCTCACCTCTGGAGCCTCTGCCATTCCTCCACTTGGCTTTTCCTGCCAGCCTGAAATCAAGTTTCTGCATGACACCAAGACAATTTACCCAGAAGCCAATACTAGTGTTGTTGTCCTGTTGTATCTGTCACTGCACTCCTCCTACAAGGCTGTTAGAATATACATGATGGAGGGAATTTTGCAAGCTCCGACCTTTGGAGTTTCTTAAATGATCACAAATGTGACAGTGAAAGGTTACACTGTAAGGTGATGACGGGTTTGCATGTTTGTCCAGCTGTTGTTAATGTTTTACTTAATTTTAAGGTAAAACGTGGTTTTACAAGTCTGAAAAGTGCACCAGTGTTTAAAAAATACTGTTCATATGGTTTTTACTAAAAGCCTTTAGCTGGTCCTGAGGATAAAATATCAGAAGACTGTGCCAGATGATTCAGGTTTTGTCATTAAACTTCTGAAATGGTTTTAGATTTTAACAACTTTCAGGAAGTTGACAAATGGTTATCCAAGACCATCATATGTTCTCTTCTAGGTTTGTCTTTATGGCAATAAAGAAAATACTCAAAATTAAAGTTTGATACATAAAAAAATATTAAACTGAACTTATCATGGCCACTAATGACAAAGAAAAAATAAATAAACAGATATTTTTGCCAAAAGGAGGGAGAAGTTTAACACAAGAAGAGGGCCAAAATAAAAATGTGTTTTTTAAAAGAAAGAGAATGAATAAATTTCGTCCCACTTAATGATTGTGTCCCACTTGTTGATTCTTCACGAAAACATGCAGTTTTATATCTTTATCTTTGAAGCCTGAAATTTGGCCAAAGGTTGAATAGTTCAAGGGGGCTAAATACTTTCAGAAGGTTCTGTATGTGAGATCATGTTGGTCCAGACAACTCCTGTAAGACAGCAGCTCCAGATGTAAGGGAGAGGTTGAAACATAAGATATGTAAACTATATAGAATTTCCCATTAGAGTCAATAAAGAAGCTGTTTTATATTACCTAGTCTATCTGATGTGTTTGTGCATAATGTGTACAGTCCTTTGGAGTTCTTATAGAAGAGATGTTGTGAGCGTCTGTCGTCTTGACTTAGTTGGGCATCTAAATTTGCTAAACGTAATCTTTCGCTCAGAGCACAATTAAAATGTGTTAGAAACGCAAACATCCGAAGGTTAGGTTAGGGATACAGTGACGGTATTCATGCTTCTTCCTTTTCCTGAACTAAAGTTTACAAGTTCCTCACAGCGGCCTGACTGCAAGGTTTCATTGGACCGCACCCAACAGTTATTTCAGAATCAGAAATACTTTAATAATCTCAGTGGGAAATTATTTTCGTTACACGCTGCAGATATAAAAACAACATAATTATATAAATACAACATTCCCCACAAAAGAACATAAATATATATATATAAATATTTACAGATCTAAAATAAAGTGATAATGGCAATGTGCAAAAGAATGATTAAATGTCAATAATTGTCAAATGTATTCTGCATCAGAATTACAGACGAGCTGCTGTGTGATTACTTTCTGTGGGCAAACCATGGTGGTACCAAGCCTGTCTGAACTGTTCCAGCCTCCTTTGAATCTCAGGTGGATATACAATATGTAAAGAAAGTCTGTGGATATCATTATCTGGGTTAAGATTCTCTGCGTCCTCCAGACAGTAGAATGTATGGTAGAAATGCTGCAGCACATGCAAAAATACATCCTGCCAAAGGCGTTCTATGCGCTGATTATGAACTGATTCTCCTGTTATGAAGCCTCTGTGTTCCAGCCCTTGAACTAGATGCATGCATAAAGCAAGCAGCATGTTTTCATCCCCATGGTCTGATCTGACTCTTGATGGTAGTCCATAGTAAGATGTTGCTTTCAAAAAATAACAGAGTACTGTTGTTGCCCTATTGTTTATACTGCAGCTGAGGTAATCCGACACGAGTGTCCATCGATGGCACCATGTATCACAAAGCCCCATCTAGAAAGTTGAAACAACACAAAATAAAATTAGTACTTAAAATAAGGATACAACCCCCTACCCGGAGACAATATACGATAATGATCAGAAAACCCGTATTAGAAATAAATCAATGGTTTCAAAATTTTTTGCTGAAATTATGAATAATTGAATTAGTATATCAGCAAATATTTGAAACACGTTATCACCTAGTGCAAAAAATCAACATTATCAATCTTCAAAAAGACAAAGTTATATATTCATTGCTGGAAAAACACTCAAGGTCACTATATTGTTTCATTTGATAATTTTCTGTAAAAAGCAATTCAGAGCACAATAACTCAACAATAGGACTTATAGAGCTACTGATATCAACCTGGAGGGTATCCCAGATAGGAGGCTTAACAAATATGGAAAAGCCTTAACATGGTTGTTTTATAGTACTATCTACATATCCTGGTCATTATTTTTGAAAAATTATAATGCATATTTGTTGAAATCCGGCTTTTGTGTCCAAAACTCAGTATGGCGCCTTCCTAGGTTCAAACTTCTTGCATTGAATTTCAAATTAACATTGGTTTCTGCACGTGCAAAGTAATTCTGAGCGTGTGACATTGGTCCCCTGGCTGCTCAGGACTATAAAAGCCAGCTCAGTCTTAAAAAACAAAACAAAAAAATAGAGCATCTTCTTGTGCCTCCATAGAGAGCACTATTGCACTTTTCAAACTCTCTAGCGACCTTTTTTATCTTCAAAAAACAAATTTACCAACTTTTTATGTGTTGTTGGGGAGTGTATGTGAAAGCAATCAATTGTTCTGCAGTTAGTGTCTTGAGGCGGCCGGCAAGGGGCTGCTGTGAGACTGTGATGTTGGTCCTAGGTTGGACATTGGACATGGGCGATCTGCGGTATCTGCCTGCTGTTTGAGACGATACAGAGAGGGTGATCTGGGGCTGATGTGTCCACATTACAAATGAATCATTATGCACAAAGCTGCCAGTGATCCCGCCTGGGTTATAAAGCAGGAAATATATGTTGATTCTGATATATGATAATATATAACAGGACCAATTCTGTCCACCATTTGACTCTGCAGCGCCAGGTTGTGGCTTCACTGAGTCAGGGCCTTGAGCCAGCAGGTCAAATTGATCAGAGTCTGGCCTGCTTGGCTCCACAAAAACCTTCCTAAACCGCCGGGGATGAGGAGGGTGAAAAATCCTCCAACTCAAAAGACCGAAACGTGGCGTAACTACCAGCATAACTCTGCTCACTCTCCATGATTCAGTACAACAAATCAAGCAGCCTGTCTCACTCTCATATATATATATATATATATATATATATATATATATATATATATATATATAAATCAATATGCCACAAACTGTTGGGGTACGGCATATGGTAAGCCCACCTTGCAACAGTCCGACTCCACCTTCTTGCAGCAGATGTCAGGTTTGTCCTTCCCAACATTTAGCGTACCCTGGCCCCCGTGTGACAATCACACCTTGAGCACGAAGAAGCACCCTCATCATCTGAAAAATACAAACATGAAAGCATTAATGATTAAAAAATACTCTCACTAGCGGATCCAACTTAAATATCAATTTTCTATAGAAAAGACAAACCTCATTCCCAGAGTTTGGATACTGGTCCTGCAATGTGCTCACACGCTCTTGCAGCTGATTGTCATCTAAGGCAGACAGTCTTCCTCTTATGCGTAGGTCCACCAGCTTTGATTTGTTGTTCAAAAAGGACGAGGATCATCCCATCATTTTTGCCTTTTTTTTGATTGTATGTCCTTACTTCATAAGTACGTCTATGTGCTCTCTGGTAACAATAGATGGTCTGCCACTCCGCCCTAGGAAAACAAATGTTAAGTATTACATTTTATACAGAAGACAACCCAATCTTTAACAGCAAAAAAATAAAATAGAAATCAATTAATAAAAAAAAAGAAAAGAAATTTTATTTGTGAGGACTTACCTGAACTAACCCGCCTTATGAAGAAACGACGATCCTCGGTTCGATGGAAATGAGCTATTGCTAGCGCTCAAACTGCGTTACTGTTCATTGTAGGTTTCTGTAGACAATAAATGTTCAATTCTGTGAAGGTTTCTTACACAACTTTCTATTGAACGTCGCTCTCTGTCGCTACACATTCCCTGGCTAAGGGCTCGCTCAGTTTCATGCCCTTTTCTTGCAATTCTGTCAATTACTACCAACGCAAATTGACGGACAGAAAGCGGAATTTACAAAGTTGGATGTCTTACATATTGGTTTCAAAACTTTTGATCATTGATTTTTGATATCTGAAATAAAAACTATGACCGGTAAAAAATGGATTATGGAGATCCAGGATTAGTTTTCAGACATCCAGAAAGTTTATTTTAGATAGGAAGAAAGTTATTTTAGATATCCGAAAGTAAAATCCCACTACACAGAAATGGGAAAAGTGATGTAATTTCTACTATAAAAAATTATATTTAAGATATCTAAAGTTTCCACTTTAGATAGCAAGAATTCTGTTGGAGATATCTGAAATACACATTAAGTCAAGACTTTAGCACTGCAAAAAGGGAACTAAAAGTGAGTAAAACTTTCTTGAAATCAGTGTATTCTTCCTTTATTTGAGCAGCTAAATAAGACTATTTGCCAATGGAATGAGTATTCTTACCCCTAAAAGAAGGTTATTAGCTATTCTGCACTTGAAATAAGATGATGTAGATGAACTGTTATTATTTTAAGTGCAAAAATCTTATTCCGTATTTGAGATGTCTGAAATTCATATTCAGTCAAGCTAATAAATGTTAAAACGGCCTGCCATACCAGCGCAGTACATGGCACTTGGCCGACACCGGACCCAGCGATAACTGTATGGGGGGGAGAGACCCATGCACCTCGACTAACAGCAGCTTAAGCAGCCTATATCCCGCTCTCAAGATAAAAGCATCTGCTAAACAGGCAGCCCTGTGGCCACTTTACTCAACACAGTAGCTCTAGCTAGCACATAGCAAGCTGCTACGTGGGGGCCATAGGTTCGCCCACTTTGCTTGCCTGTCTGAAAATATTTAGACATCTAACCTCACACCATTACAAACATTCCTCAACGTGAACTAAGTTAGTTAGTACAATTTATTGTAAATATCAACAGAATAGGCTAACAACATGACACCAATTATTTTCAACCTGTTTCATCTACTTACCGACAACTTCACCGCTGTTCCCTCTTGCTGGTAAAAAGCTGTCTGGCCTGGGGAGTGCCGAACAAGACTTCTTTGTCAGAAAGACGTCGTTGGTGTAGACACTTGTCAATCAAACATGTCTGACCAATAGAGAAGCACCCGCCCACCGCGGTACGTTTGTGTCAAAATGATTCAATCGAAAAAATTTGAACTTCAAAACTTTTTGAGCTTCAAAAAAAAAAGTGATTCAAACGAAAAAATCTGAACTTCAAAACTTTTTTCACTTAAAAAAAAAAAAAGATTCAATCAAAAAAAATTGAACTTTAAAACTTTTTTCTCTTCAAAAAAAAGTTATTTAATCAAAAAATGTTGAACTTCAAATTTTTTTTTCTTCAAAAAACAAAAAAAAACAACAACAAAAAAACACATTCTCTTCAATACTTTTTTATTGACGGGTAATTTTTTTTTTTGCATTTAATTTATTTTTTTTTAATTGAAAATATTTTTTTTGATTGAAACAACTTTTTTGGAATTGAATGATTAAGACACAAATGTCCTACCCATGTATACCCCAAACGCAAAAAAGATTACTTCAATCAAAGAAAACATTTTCAATTAAAAAAAAAGTGTTCAAATGCAATTTTTGGAGTCTCAAATATTTTATTTGCATTCAAAAACTATTTTCTATGATTGAAAATGTTTATCTTTTGATTGAAGTGACTTTTTTTATTGATTCCCTTGTTTGTTTGTTTGAAGCAACTTATCTTTTGATTGAATGATAAAGACACAAATGTCCTACCCATTATACGGTCCAATCAAAAAACAATGCTACTTCAATTAAAAACATTGCTTCAAACAAAAAAAAACGGACTTCTATCAAAGAAAACATTTTCAATCAAAGAAAATCAGTGTTCAAATGTATTTTTTTGAGTCTCAAATATATTTTTGGATTCAAATACTTTTTTTCTTTGATTGAAAAGTTTTTTTTTAATTGAAGTGAATTTTTTTTTAATTGAAAATATATTTTTTGATTGAAGCAACCTTTTTTTGATTGAATAATAAAGACACAAATCTGCCTTCATACAGACGCTAACCTAAAACCTATGTCAGTCAGTCTGAATGCTAATGGTAATGTTGAACAGCATTGTGCCTCTGTATTGGGAGGGAGTGTTGGTGTAAAACAGTTGACCTCCAAGCGCTCTGTCTTCTTTGTACCTCAACATATCGGAGCATCTGGGCTTGTAAAAATAAACAAGCATGGAGCATCTTAACCAGCTGTAATGTTTATAATGTTCCACTTCTGATTTTACTTTAAAGTCTGGATACCGAGGTGAAGACAGGAAATACTGTGTGGTGCCGAGGTAACGTAAATTGGAAATAAATAACCTGAGATTCCATAGATTAACATCTGATTTGTCCAGTTTAACATAGATTAGACATATATTGTGAACAGTCAATCGCAAAACCAACGTAGAAATCAGCACCTCTCTGATAGCATTAATTTCCCCCCCACTGCATGGCCAAGTCTATGATAATGGCTGCACATATGACATCAGTCGTGCATTATTTGTCACAGACTGATGAGCCAGACCCTAAAAGCCCGTCTTGTCATGTACACACACAGGCTCAAAAATTTACTTTTTAGGAATATTCACTTTGGCCGGAGTTATCAATTTTTAGAGATGTAAAACGGAGTTTACATGTAAATGAAAGGCCAAGCCACATAAAAAAATTATTACGTTTCTCAAATATCCATCTACTTGTGGGCTAGGCCTCAGTGTCTAACATTAAATCAGGCTAAACATTTCCTGTTTTAAGCCAGGATAACCAAAGTTCTTTTTGTTTGCTAAATTTCAAAGTAATGAGAGAGTATGTGTAATGTTTTGTTTGTTTGCTTTTTAGACTTGCATACATTTTCCAATCATATATTTTATTAGTATTATGCTGTAAAGACTTCTACAATGTCTGACTTGGGTTAAACATTTTGAATATACTTGCACAAGCTTTTTAATATGCTTTGCTGGAATTTAGGCCTATTATTTTTGCTAGAGCTGGTATAACTGAGTTAGATTTGTTTTTACACCTTTTTCAACTCTGCCCTCACATTTTCTACGTGATTGACATCAGAGATTTGTAATGACCACTCCTAAACATTGATTTTGTTGTCCATAAACCACTTTGTAATGAGTCCGCCAGTGTACTTTGGGTCATTGTCCATCTTGAAGGCTCATTTCTGCCCAGTCTTTAACCTCCTGGCGGATGTCTGGTTGCTGTAACAGCTCCACGCATTTTTCTTCATCATGATGCCATCTGTGGTATTTTGTGAAGTTCATCAGCCCCTTCTACAGAAAATAACCTATACAACATGATGCTGGCATCACCATACTTTTTTGTGTTTCAGCTTGCAAGCATTTCTTTTTTTTTTTTTTTCCAAACTTGTTCAATAAAATTGGAATCAGCTTTTGTGGATACATTTGTGCATACTAACAAGTATTTTGACCACACTCCCAGCACAGAGACATTACATATAAATATGTTAACTTTCGAGGAAATAAAAATTAGAAGATAGAATCGAGAACAAATAGTATGGATCCTGCTAATGTTACAAGATCCACCAAAGACAGTGTTGATAAAGATGGTGAGGGTAGGGGGTACCCTCTGTAAGTCATTTCCATAGGCTTGGCCAAAGACCTTCATTTTAGTTTCAATAGACCTCAAGTGTTTGTCCTGATAAGAGTTTGCAAACTATCTTTTTAGGTAGGTTTACATTCAGGTAATTGTGTCTTCCTTTCAGCCCATGATGTTACAGGAATCATTCCATTTTAGACAGCATCTTCAATAATAGATGCTGGCTGAAGAGTACAAGGATAGCAATCTTACTGTATGTTAAAAAAGGAAACATAGTTTTCGTAATCTTAACTGCCCTCAAACAAACAAAAGAAAAATCTAGTTTAATGTAAGAAGCTGTAAAAAGCTGTTTTGTGAATGTACATATAATTATCTGATTTCAACTGTAATTTTATTCTAAGTAGGGCCTAATACTAGTGAAAAAGTCAGATTTACAGTATTTCTTCTTTTTTTCAATCTTATAATGTTTCACACAATCTCATGTGGCTAGTAATGCACACCATAACATGATTGGTCACACTGTAAAATTATCAGCCATTTATTACGTTCTCTTACCGTATAAATGTGCTTTCAGTTGCTGTCATACAGGTGCAGGGAAAACCACTTTGTTAAAGCATCAGTTTACTGTGATAGTGTTGTTTTCCCTCAGGGTGGTTCGGTAGAGTTGAATCTGAAAAAAAGCTGACAATCAGACTTTGGGGAATAATGAAAGGTTTTTGCAATGCATTGGCTTGTGCATTGTTTTAGTTAAAGCACTGCAAAAGAGATGTGCCTAAGAGGGGAAACTCTGCCAAAACTGTGGAACTGCACTTTAATTATGGAGAGTGATTGTACAACCCGCCTGACTGGTCTGACATTATTTAAAAGTAATTAGTTGCTTGTTATTTTAATTATGGATGAAGGACACAAGAAGAGAATTAATCGAGAAATGGCATGGCTGCATTGCCACAGTAAAAAAGGAATGAAGTGGGGATTTTGTCCATTCACAATTTAATTACAAGCTTGAAAGCAACACGTTTTACTCCCAAAGTCCAAGTTTAAAGCCTTTCATTTATGTATAAATCTAGTGTTGATCTATTCAAATTAGATATTTCCTAACAACCATTTATATACAAATAAGCACCATACGTATGTATTTCCTCATTTATTTATCTGTGCATATGGCAAAAACAACTATGAAACATGTTTAAGATTTAATGTCAAATTCACTGTTCAGATTTTTTAATTGTTTCTTTTTCTATGAACAACTAAAAGCATGGGTTTATTTAAAAATCAAAGCCAAGCCAACTCTATTTATAAAGCACTTTAAGCTTGGTCAGACACTGACCAATATCCTGAACAAAAAGAATGCTTAAGATAATTGAAAAAAATCAACAAAAAATTAAGACTGATAAAATAATTAAAAGTAGAAAAAAAGATCAAAGTACAAGTAGTAAGATGAAACAAAAAAAAATAAAATAATTAAGAACTTATATCTGTTCAAAAGCCAAAGTCAAGAGGTGAATCTTAAACGGACCTGGTAACGTACTGTGACTACATGCATACATGCACTTGCATACAAAGGTTTTCCGATTGAATTAAACTAAGAAATAGAGAAAAAAAACAAAGTGCAAAACAAAAATAAAATACAGGCTCATTATATTTTATTTCTGTTTTACACTTTGTTTTTTATCTATTTCTTAGTAAAGAAAGGCAGCTGTTAAATCTAAGAGAATCAGGATTATATAGTTTCCTGAATCTGTTACTAGGAGTTTGTCATTAAAAACCTTCAACAATGCAGATTCAGTGCTCTGAAGATGTTTAAAGCTAGACTGAAAATTTTCAAGCACCTAATTTTTCCCCACAAAGGCTTTCAATTGGTTATAAATTATTTTCTCTAAAATGTTCAAGAAAAAGGGAATCTTTGAAATGGGCCTTATGTTTGATGGCAAAGTGGAATCAAGGCTATGTTTTTTGATCAGTGGTTGCACTGTTGCCTGTTTAAACATTGTAAGAACCACACCTGAGATCAGACTCTTGTTAATACCAGCCAGAACAGATGGATTGAGAACAGAAATGACCTATTTAAACAATCGAGGTGGAACAGCATTGGCAGGGGAACCTGAAAGCTTCAGGTAATTAACAAACCAATATAGCAAAGACAGTCACAGGCTCAAACAGTTTTTTGACTTTGTGACACAATGACATTTGATAAACACTTTCTGCATGTTTCACAATGGCCTGATAGCGATGCCAATTGTCCTGCGGTATTTGACATGAAACCTGCAGCTTGTCTTTTTTCCATTCCCGTAAGACTTTTCGCCACTGACGTCTAACCCTTCTAGTAGTGTCATTTAGCCAAGGCTCAGCTTTAACTTTATGCTGTCTGGTTAATGGAGCCACTGCATGCAATACACTTTGGCAGCTAGAGTGAAACCAGGAGCTAAGCCCCACTGTGTCCGATAGCAGAGACTCAGGAATGGCACATTGCTGATTAAATACAGCTGAAAACTGTGGAGCAGTGGATGGATTGATGATATGTCACTGCCACGCAGGAGCGGGAGGTTTAACATAGCTGCTGGAAAAAGTGATGTCAAATTACACAGGCTTATGATAAGAAAATACAGCTTTGAAAGTCATCAAGTTTGAAACAGACAAGCTATATGATAAGACAAGGTCCAGTGTGTGGCCACATACTTGTGTAGGTCCAGGCATACACTGTACGAGGTTAAAAGGGTCAATTGTACTTAAAAACTTCTTAACCATCAATTTATCAGGACATTACACATGCACATTAAAATATCCTGCAATAAGGACTCGATCATGTTTTGTCACGATAATTCTGAAAAGTAATTTATGTAAGAAGTTTTTACTGTATGGTGGTTGATTGATCACTGCACAAAGCAGTGGGTTTGAACAGCCAGAACAGCCAAGCTCAAATATGTTTAGATCTAACTTATTGGGTCTATAACTAGTCACGTTGTGACTTACATTCATAATTTTCATTAATGTTATCTGACACTTCTGAGATAGCAGCAATTTTTATCTGTACAATAAACTTCTATATTCTGGAAATTAAACTAGGTCTGAAATGGGACATCTCTAACTGAAAGTGACCACGAATAAGAAGAGTTACTTCTTCAGATTGTTTAATCATCCTTGCTTTTATAAGCATGCCAAGGATATTATATCCAAAGGTAAGGCAAGGCAAGTTTATTTATATAGCACATCAGTAACAAGATGATTCAAAGTGCTGTATATGAACAGAAAAAAACATTACAGACGAACGAAAAGCCAAACATTACATTAACAAAGGAATAACCTAAGTAAATCATTGACTCAACCTTTTTCATACATTAACAAACTTACAGAAATACTTAATTGTTTCCATTCATAATAAGAAATAAGCTAAGTATATTCCTAGGGATTTTTGATCAAAAGTAATTTTGTCCAACTTTTCTAAAGCTACAAAAATAATAAACCTCACTGCAATTTTTATCATTCATAGCATTAAGCTTTTTGAAAAGCAGAAGCAGGAGTAGGTAAAGCATGACAGTCCTCTGGGGGCCTTAACCACATCTCAGCAGAAAGGTCTGTGTGACTACAAATTAGCCTCTATTGCTCTTCTTTTCCATTGACAAAGGAATCTTGGCTTTCTTCATGTCCACAACTTGTCTCCTTCACGTCTTCCTTTTTCTCTTAGTCTTTCCATTTAATTATTTTCTGTTGGAATACAGGTTTGGCATCATAACAGAAGGAGTTAAATCAAGACCTACAGATACATGTAGTATCTATCAAAATACCTGGTATATGATACATAATTTGAACTTTCATTAATGTGTAGGATTATTCTTTTGGGGCTTGTTGCCTGCATACATTTTTTTCCATAACAGATGTGTAGAGAATGATAGACTCACCTTCCCTCATGCCAGTCTTAGAAAACTTAATATTTCACATGTAACTTTTTTTCCAGTTTCTACCAACCGTACACAGGAGACATTTCACACTCCATTTTCTGGTAGATTTTGTTTGAAGCAGTTTCCCTCACTCACCTTACCTTTACCCTGTTTTCAATTTGGTCCCACAATACAATTTCCAGTGGCATAAAATGATCCCCTTTTATTCCTTCTGTAACTTGTTCACTTATTCCTAAGACATCCAATGACAAAAAAGAGGAAAAAGTATTTTTTTTGACATCCTGCTGTTAAAAACCTTCTGAAATTTCTTTTTGGTGTTAAAGTAACAGCATCCCCCGCACATCCTGTTGCCTGCTTATTGTCAAGAAATTTCTGACCTCTCAGCCTCTTTATATGTATATAGTAGGTACGTGTTGAAATGGTAAAGACAAAAGAAACTGACATTATTTAATTATGGCGAAACAGTTTTGATGGAAAGCTACAATACCTAGGATTAACAATAAGATTTGTATTAATCACTCACTCACCAAGAATATTTTGGTATCACACCAGTTTAAATTACATGTCATGTGAAGGTTTTTTTAAAGGTAGAAAACACACATAGGTTTATGCTAAAAATGCAATAAAACGTCACATATAATCAATGAAGTAGAAAAGGAAAATAACTGTCAGTGTGTCAGCAATTGGGAGGTTTATGTATGATGTAATGGGTAGGCCTGAGCAGTTTTTTGGACAAAGGTACAAAACAATTGTTTTAAATCTGCAAAAATATCCTGTGATGGTGGTTTTAGGTTGTGAACTTCTTTTTTAAACATTCACAAGTTTCTAAAAGACAGAACAGACAGGCTGTTAAAGTTGTGTGCTGTGAAGAGTAACATCCCCTCTCTCCAGTGCAAGCTGCCAGTCAGTTATGTGTGATGACCAAAGGAGCTGAAACTCCTTTTTCCCATCCTGAAAGAGAAAAAAATAAGGCTGCACCAGGGCAAGACAGAGCACATCAGAGCAAGGGAAGCTCTATATGTCTGAGAGGCAGGCTGTCTTACCAAGCAGCCTCGGCCAGATTGGGTTGCTAGGTTATCCTTTGTGGGAGGTTTGCACGTGTCAACCCAACTGCCAGGTCATTATTCCTCTCAACCCATTTGGCCTCGGCGTCCACACAGGACACAATCTCTGCGAGGTCACCTTCTAAAGAGATCTCAGTGATCTGTTCATCTGCTTGGTTGACCTTTAAGTTGCCTCTTTAAATGTTATGGGTGCTGGGTCTGTTCCTTGACAGGCTCCAAATTGTCGTAAGTTATGCATTTTGGCATTTTTTTTTTTTATAGAACAATGTTAACAGGGATATCAGTTACAAGAGACTTATGCACAGGAACAGTATTACATAATTTTGCTTCTATCAGCTATTGTACAATCCCAACAAAGTTCTGTACCTCTTGTCCATCTGTATGAAAAAAAGATCAAACATATCTGATTGTTCAGAGTATTCTGATTATATTTATTTAGTTTTTACCTACAAAAATAATTATTAGACAAGCTAATTGATGCTGTACAACAATCATAAATGTTGCAAAATTGATTGTACTTTAGCTTTCCTTTTAATTAATCTTTCCAGTTGGCTTTTGATCTAACCCTGTTGTCTGTATTTAGTGAAAGTATTTGTTTAAAACTTTGCTAAATTAAAAATTAATTGTTGATGCCAGGCATAAATACCACTTTGATTTTCAGTCATCTCAGAATTGTATTATGTTGTATTCAAGCTAGTTTATTTATATAGCACCATTTCACAAGATATACAATTTGACTTGCAAGGACCACGCAATAATACTATTAGATTAAAGGTTTATTGAAGGACGGGGTAAAAGGGATGGATGAATGGGGAGTGAGGATTGGGTATTCTTGGGAGATTAGAGCAGGGCCACGCCTCAAAACACCTCTAGGTGTGATTGAGGCGTGGCCCTGCTCTAGAACCTATATTAACAGATTAACTTCATATCAAGACACTTTACAAAAAAATTTAATTCCAAAAAATCATACAGATTCCAAGTCAAGTTATCAAACAATGCAGTCAAATTCAGTTTACTTTTCAAATTGCTTTAAACGTTTTCCATCTACAGATACCCAGCAGATTGCATCGAGTCTCTTACTTGCAGCATTTACTCCTCCTGGACAAGGATGTAGAGACAACAGACTGCCACTTGCAATGTGTTATTGATTCTGCAGCAATCCTTCATGCCGATTCTGCAGCAATCCTTCATGGCTCCTTCAATCATGTCTGTTATTGAACAAAAAAAAACTGTTTCTATGATGTTCACAAAAAAAACTATAAAACTTGAGCGGTCCAATGTGTTCCTGGGGGGAGTGGAACTTGAGCTTGTGGAAGAGTTCAAGTACCTCGGGGTCACACTGGACACAACACTTTCATTAAAAAAACACATCAAAATCACTGCAAACAAAATAAAATTTAATATACATAACTTTAAGCAAATCAGATCATCGATCAGTTCTGCTAAAATGTTCTTACACTCAATGATATTTTCACACATAGACTACTGCATCACAACCTACTCACTCACTGGAGACACAACTTTAAAACCAATAGAAATATTATTCAAAAAATCCTTAAAAATCTTTGATCAAAAACCCCTGTCATTTCATCAGTGTAACATTTTGGAAAAATATAATATGCTCAAGTTTGAAAATTTTATCCATTTTAAAAATAGTTGTTTAATTTACAAAGTTCTGCATGGATTAGCCCCACCTCCACTTTCTACCTACATTAGACCTGGCAGACGTATCTGCACCAGAGCCTCTTCCAGAGGAGACCTAGAGATCCCCCACAGAAGAACTACCTTTGGACAAACCGTTCTATCAGTCAGAGGGGGTCACTTCTGGAACAGCCTCCCAACAAACATCAGGGAATGTCCCGCTTATTGTACATTTAAAAAGCACCTTAAACAGTTTCTTAAAAGTTCTCAGTCATGCACTCACTAATTTTATTTTTTTGTAATGTCATTGTTTGAACGTGTGTCGATGTATTTTGACTGATATTGTATTTTGTGATCTTGTGTTGTTGTTTTTTTTATTTTTCCTGCCTCAGGACGACAGATGTAAATTAGCAACTATGCTATAATCTGGCTCATTTACAATCTGTACAAGAGTATAAGATTGTTCATTAATGTGCACTGTCCTGATTAAATAAATAAATAAATAAAAAAAAATAAAACTTGACCATCTGTGAATGACCATCTGCCACACCCAACTGGGGTCTTGAGAAGACATGGGCTACACATACCCCCCTCCCCCCACCACCAAAAATATGGATTGAGGAATATTGTTTATGTCAAAGAAAAGTAAAGATTTAATGGCAGTAGTAGCTTTTTCAGCGGCTTCGTCTAAGAGAGAAACACAGCTAAGCAGATAAACTCTTAGCCAGTTTTCTAGTCTAATATACAGTAGTATGTATAGTATAATGTCTAACAAGAGGATGGACGAGAGCACATACAGTTAGTTGCAGGAATAGCTGAGCCAAAAGGCGAGTCTAGGAGAGAGACAGGATAAATGCTGATAGACACTGGCACCAAATAGAAGGTAACATTATGTTTTAAGACCAGTAGTTCAGCTAATGCCCTCCCCCGGGAAGGTGTCACAGTTATACAGAATGCCAGCCCTGTTGTAGATACAATGGAGAAAGAAAACACAGAAAGAACACAAATTAAAAAGTTAAAATAAACACAAATAATGCTAGATTGAGCAACAGTGGGAGAATGCAGCAGAGAAATTATGTCATTCAGCAGCCTATGCCTATAGCAATAGAACCTAACAGCCTAACAGTAGACAGGGTGTTTGCTTCACAAACTAAAACTGTCTTGGGCCCAGCCATGGGAGGAACAATTGTGACTGAACTACACACTGAAAACAAAAGAAACTGGTGAAAACTCAGAATCCAAGAATGTACAGTATTAACCCATTGTATGCATAGGTCCCAAGAAAGCCAAACACAGCTGAAATCTCTGTGAGGTCAAAGAACTATAAAACGGCATGGACTTGAACGTCTTTATCTTGCTGAACCAGTAAAATGCTGCATCTTCGAGGACACCTTGAATCAAAAATGAGTATGGTCTGCTGTCCGTGTATCCTGCGACTGTACCACAGCGGAAAATAAGACTGGCCACCTGAAACTGGCTGAACTTCTGCAGAAAAGAATCTTAAAGAATTAGAGATTTCCCAATGAAGAGTTGTCCCACCCCCCACTTCCTGAAGAAGGAAGCATACCAGTACAGGGAACACGTCCAACAAAGCCGGTAGACAGAGTGGCTGACACACAGCTCACCAACTATAGTGGATATCTCCCTGTTCCTCAGAGTGGTTCACTTAAGAAGTTATGGTCAGGGCAGAGAAACATAGTTAGGATAAAACTATTTAAATACTGTTTATTTTTTAGTGTTTTACTTTGTTTGTGGTATTTAATTGCATGAATGCTAAAAGTAGGGTGATTAAATGCCCCCGCCTTCTGGGGATAGTCTCAGTTTTGGAAGACCTGGTTACTCTGCAGTCAATGTTACAAACAGAAAAGTAGAAGAGGAGCCAAGCAGCGAAACATCGTAAACTAAATTTGTATGTGTATTCATTTATTTATAAAGGGACAATGTTATTAATGAATACAAGGTAAATATGGGAGATTATAGCCAGTGCCAGTTTCAATCTCTAGTCCGTCAATCTTCAAATCTTTGGAAAATAATCTGATGGATCTTTCATCAATCCTATCTTGTGCAGTGATGTTGGCTGTGGATAGAACAGTATGCGTATGTCTGTTTTTATTTCAGCCTTAAAGTTCCTATGACGTCACTGTATAAATCATTTCATGTAGTTGATATTGCTGCATATGAAAATCCTCCAAAGAACTTCATTAAAAAAATAACGTTGTTATTTTGTCAGACGATATGTCCCTCCTTGGTAAAATGATTGGTTGTGGTAATGATATGCAGTTCTACTAAGTTGATTTCGCTCTGACTGGCTACAACCATATTTGGAAAACCGATCAAACACGCATGACAACATACCCGCAACACAGTTACACTGTTATGCAGCTGTCTGCCAGCTTTCCACCACGGTGACAATGACAGTCGCAGTGGTCGGCAGTCAGCCAGATTTTTCAGTTACAAACACAGCTTCCTTACATTTGACAGCATTTAGAAATTAAATAAACTTACAGGTAATGACAGCATTGTGGTTGCCACCTTCCATGTTGGTGCAGAAGTTTTTATCCGTTTATTGGAAAACCCACTCTGGTCTTATTTGTTTTTACTAAGGCCTTCCTCTTCTTCTCATAAACACCGTTCGTTTCTTGTAACTCTCAGCCATGCTCAAAGTATACAGTGAGAGCAGCAGAGCTACAATGAAAGGATAAATACAGAAGCTAACCGCCAACCTAATTGCTAAGCTAACCGCATACATAAAAACTAGAAGTGCGCATGCACAGCCAGCAAGCGGAAACTAACAAGGAACATGGAAGCACATTGGTGTTACATGAGCGCGTCAGAACGATTGTATGTCGATAAGGCGATACCCCCGGAACTCAAGGGACAAGGAGAGTGAGAGCAGGAACAAACCTGACAAATCCCTGTTCTTCGGTGCAAAGAGCAGTGATTGGTCAGAGTTTTTACCGGCCTGCAGCTCCCACAGAGATCGATTTTTTTAACCTCCTTTTTTGAATACTTAATGTACCGACTATTCTCAAGATGGAAGGACCATTTTACCCAGTATAATAAATGGTGTTTCTGAACAGGATTACCAACTATAGCTTTAATGTTTGCAAACACTCCCGTTCCATTATGACTACTTTTGAGATATTTTGGAGAGGAGAATGGGTAAAATGAATGCTTCACTACACAAACAAAAATGGTTCGGAGGACTTCAACTTGTGATAGCTAGGAAAAGTGGTTAAACAAATCCTCTTTCTGACTCACAAATGCACACTTTTATGATTTTTGTTTAGGCAGTTTTGAAAACCATACATAATTCCACATCACAATGATGCTACTTTGCGTTTGTGATAGGCCTGTCATGATAACAAATTTTGCTGGACAATCAATTTTTCTAAACTTTATTGCGATAAATCATATTATTGTCATTTGGAGACCTTTTTCAACTAACATGATAATGGCATAATGACGCAAGTATGTCCTAGGGTTCCCCCCCACTCCCCACACTAGGCTAAGGGTTGTTTGTTTACTTTAAATGCCTCGATGTTTGAGAGCAACATAATACGGTCAGTAAAGTTCCCGTCTGGAATAAACCCTCCAGGTTTAATAAGCTAATGCGCTAGCTGTTATTAACTTAACGCACACTATGGCACCCAGTAAAGGACTGCGCCTCTCCTTTGAGCTGCATTGCATAATTTTCCTCACTTCCAATTCCCCCGTTCCACATGCACCTCCCGCAACCCACCAGACTACTGCCAGGATTATCCCATTTTCTGTGGGAAACCCTGTCACGATTTAACCCCTCCTACACTGAGGAAACAAGAAGGGAGGGGTGAGCAGACACCATTGCACTGTACCGAAACCTTTTTCTTATCCTGTCTCAGAGTGAGAGGGAAGGGAAACATAAAGGAAAATAAGCAATCATGCATATGCAAATTATCACAATTATTTTAATCATGTGATAAAAACATATCTGATTAATTGATTTATTGATTATCGTGACAGACCTACTTGGTGATTATTAAAAGAAAATATTTTAAATTATTTTAACATTATAAAAAATAAGGTTTTAAGGCAATCATATAACATAGAATTTGGTAATATGTTGAGGCAAGATATGTACAACCCCTGAAAGGACATAAATTGTACGTATTTGCACAGCTGTTGAAGGGTTACCAGGCAACCATGATACTTACGACACAAAACACAAAGACTTCTGGTCACTGTTTGACTCACATTGGCCTCAGTGGAAGTAAAAGTCTTCCTACAGGGCCACCTGACATGGAGCAGGATATTCTCAGAAATCAAACCCTTCTGTAAAGCCAGACAAGTCCCATTAGGGCAGATCAAGCTCCCTGGGAAGCAGGCATCTTTTGTCACACTCATAAAAGGTTGTCTCACAATAAACGAGTGGATTTAATGGCTATACCACAGCCTCAGAAAATACTGAAGCGGATGTTATAAAGCAATTCTGACAAGGGCACAAGAGCTCAGTTTGAGAGTCAGCACAAAAATGACAAATAGAAAAACAGGAAAATAATATTTTTTGGGAAACCAGAGTGCAATCCTATGCAATAAGACACATTATAAACCATATTATGACCAATAATTCAGTGTCAATTCTCAGGTCTCTAACAACTGAAATAAACATTTTCTTATCAAATCTATGACATGTAGTCCTCCTCTAACCCTGCATCGTTGTAGGTTAAGAATCCAAACATGTGCTGTTTTGTTCCTTAGGCATACATTACCACATGAAAATTTTATAATGTTCTTTCAATTGAATAAAATGTATTAACAGTTATCTTTTTACTTTTAATTCACCATCCAAAAACTGCTTAAGGCTGCTTTATATTATTTTTAAATTTTATTAACTTTAGTGTTTACCCCATCAAAAATATGAATAGGGATTTGTGCTCAAGGAAAAATAATAGAAAGAAATTCAATCAAACTTGGACACACTGAAAAGGGGAAGATGCTCAATGACATGATCAACAGCAGTCTCATCTTAAAGTGTGAAGTCCCCTATGGAAAACATCCTTGGCAGAGGAATAGAGTTTTCATATTCTCCTCGTGTATGTTAAAGGCTGTGGATTTTTGGTATTAAATATTTTGGGTCATTTTTTTTATTTTTTTTACCCTGTCTACTGTTTTTTTTATTTTTAAAATAATAATGTTTTTGCTACCTGCTTGCGGCCTCTTTTGTAATTCTCCTGTATTACATTTGGGTCCTTTAGCCATCCTCATCTTTTCAGTACACAACAGTACCTGTTATTTAAATGTCCCTCTGACTGTGACAAAAACGAGCACGCTATGGTAATCTATGCCTCTAAATTGATCTTAAGAGTAAGTGAAAGCCCAAAGGACTGTGCTGTTTGACTCTTCTGTTCCTCCCCTTGTGAATTACTGTCAATCTGTTCAGGGTTACTCTGCCTGTCACCCAATCACAGTTTGGACAGGCTCTAGCAAACTCCCTGAGCAGAAAGAAATGTCCTATGGAAAGCAAATGAGTGAATGCAAAAGAAAAGAGAAACTCATTTGGCCTTGAAACTACCCAAGGGAATTTAAGATGTGACGAAAGACAAATGCGTTGCAGTGAAGATCTCTCTCTCTCTCTCTCTCTCTCTCTCTCTCTCTCTCTCTCTCTCTCTCTCTCCCTCCCTCCCTCCCTCCCTCCCTCCACCCAGGGGACCAGAGTTCGTCATTACCACAAACTCTCAGAAGGAACAGAAGGCAAGACAAAGAGATAAAAGGGAAAGCAGTGTAACACTTCAATGACTTTTACATCATTTCAACTTGCTCTGGGGAAGGCGGCAAGCCTTTAATAAAGAAACAACGCAACAGCAAAAATTATTGATATTAACCGAACATTTCAGTATGAAATGGCACTGCTCGTTAAGCGTAATTAGCATATCTCGGAATATCAATTTGTTTATTCTAAGTAATATTTTTCTGCAGTTTGTGGGTGTGAACAATTAACAAAATGTAATTGATTGTATCATTTAACAAAAGCTTGAGTTCATAAAAAATATTACCTGTTGGATTATCATTTTGTACGCATTTTGTGTTTTTCTGTTAGTTTTGTAAAATGACTGGACTCCAGTGTTTGCAATGTTAAGTTGATTTTTGATTTGTTGAGTATTTGCTCTACTTATTCTCTTGCCTCCTTTTTGTGTTTATTCTGCTTTTTTAGCCGGATTCCCTCAGTTTATCTAGTCATGCTTTCCACACAGCTGTTCCACCCCCCCCCCGTTTCTTCCATTAACCCTATCCGTATTAAGGCGTCTGTTTTCACTCCCTCTTCACCCGTGTTGGGAGTAACGACGTAAGGAAATAACAGTGGTAGTAAAGGCAATATTTATTTTCAGTAACAGGGCAAACAAATGACTTTTCTCATTTCAGGAACAACATTATAATGAGGAGGCTCAAGGTGGGTGGGTATTCACTATGCATTGCGCACACAGTGGACTAACAGCAAGAGACAAATACCACGATGCAGGAGAGCCTTGCAAGATCAGAGACAGCTCTCTGAAGTTGGAAATTTAGGCACAATTTTACGTTGGCCCAAGTCAAAGGCAAACATTTGCATGTTCAGCATGGATAGATAAATAAGTGACTGGGGAGTGAGTAGTTAATATAGATTGTTGTTTGGATATTTAATGGTCAGAGGTAGGCCAAAACTTAAACTCTTTTGTTTTAAATTCTGTTTACAACTGGGTGCCTTAATTTTACACATAATTTTTCAGCAGTAGGCAGTTATAATTTTTCATTCTAGCTGTTTTCTGACATGTTGTGACCACTATTTAATTTTACTACTGTGAAGGTTTTACATAGACCAGCCAAAGAGACATTGAAAAATTTCAAAATATATTCTTAATTTATTACAAAAATACAAAAATGATTCAAAAATAATCAATTGGGTCCAAAAACTGAGGTCAACATAACAACCTACAACTCAGGTAGTAACACAGAGAACTCAAGAACAAAACTGACCTAACAAACAAGACATGAGGGAAACTTAAATAGTGGCTGATCAGACCACTGCTAATTCACACACAGGGGTAATTAAACACACAAGAACTTAAACAAATACTGGTCAGCACATTACTAAATCTTTAAATTAAATAAATATTAGAATCGAACTAAGTTACAAAAAGAAGAAGCATTAAAGAAATTGTAAAATTAAACTAAAGGCCAAATTTCCCCTTCCCCTGGCAAACAAATGGAACGACCCGCTGAAGAAGTTTGACAGCCATATAAGGACATCAGCTGGTGCTCATCTGTATGATTTCAGCAGCAGGTCCAGAGGAAACTGGTAACTCAAAAGAAGAAATTAATTTGTTGCATTTAACAAAAAATACAAAAGAACTGACAAATAAAGTTAACTAAATGTGTGCACAGCAAATAGTTAACTAAAGAGTCAGACTAATGAAAACAATTTTATAGATAAGAATCTAAACTACTCACTAATCAATATGTAAAGGAATATTAAGGAAGAACAGAAAACCATTACCGTTCCTGTCTCTGTGTGACAGTTGGGACAGCTGTCACAACTAGAAAGTGTATTTTATTTTGTTATGTTGCTGGAAAAGCATTATTTTTATTGATAAAACAAATATGAGTATATTTTTTCAGTGTTACAGTAGTTTATCAGCAGTTTGAATAAATGCTGCTTTTTAGTTTGAAACAGAAGTCAGAGCATGTCATACATTTCTTTCAAATTTATTTTTATACATTTTTGTGGCAATAGTGGCCTTTTAATGAATTTAGGCTGACAGGAAGGGGCCTGAGAGAGGGGGGACAACATGCGGTAAAGGTCAATGGGCAGGAGTAGAAATCAAGGACTAGTGCCAGTAGACTACTGGCAGTAGTGCTATCCCTGTGCCACCGGCACTATGTGGAGGTCCTGCAATATATTTTTATAATTTTTGTAATTTTTGTTTTGGTAATTCTGAACTGTGCCATGCCTATGAGTCACTGTTACTGTTTGATAAATATGAGAATATACAGTTGCTCAACTTATGTTTATTTAAAGAATTAGGTTTAGAAAAGCTCAAAGTTTTGAGATTCTTACAATTTACAACTATTCATCCATCCATCTATCCATTTTCCAACACGCTTATCCCTTGTCAGGTCACGAGGGGTGCTGGTGCCTATCTCCAGCTGTCAATGGGCGAGAGATGGGGTACACCCTGGACAGGTCGCCAGTCCATCGCAGTTTACAACTATCCATGTCCAATAATATGCAAATGTACTGTATTTTTTATTTCTTTTGGTTTTAGAGTGTTCTTAATTACCAATAAATGTATGTTGACAGTAGACCTTTTGTCTTTTGAGCTTTGGTGTGAGAAAGGGATTTAGCTGACTGTCATTGTACACATGAAAATCTATTCGGGAAACTACACCATGAAGTGGGAATGACACTAGTACTCCAAACCTGCCCAAAAAGTTTTGAAGTTGAATCCTTTATCAACTTGTGTGTTTCCAATAGCAGATGTCATGGTCTTCTTGTGTCCTGTGGGTTTTCTGAAGCCCCCTACTTCTCTGCATAGTCATCCCTTGTGCTTTGATTGGTGCTTCTAAAGTAGCTGTTAGGAGGTTTGGCCTTTCTTTGTCCCCGTTGCAATATTCATGTGTTATACAGGAAGTCTGTCCTTATCATTCCCTATCTCTAATGTTAGGATCTCACCAGAATGATCTTCTGCAGGATTCATTTGTATTGCCATAGGGGGCATGGACGTTTTAAAACATGAATTATAGTTACACAATACTATCGTCTAGCTGTTATAAAAAGTGCCTCATTTTCCCACTCACTGAATGCAGCTGAGCTTCAGCAAGCAGGTGCTGAAGAGTTCAAAAGGGGAAAAATAACTCAACATAAAACAAGTAGGTTAAAACGATTGCCCTTAAGGTAATTTAAAATGTGTTGGCTGGCTTGTCACATAGATATAAAATGTCATAAACCTGAAGTAATTGAAATCTCATGAGGAAATGTGCACTAAATGTATAAAAAGCATCAAACAAAACAAGCTATAAAGAAAATGTGCAGTATTGCCAATATCCAGGTAAATGTGGTTTTGGGTGATCTAAACACAGTTTAAAAGAAGAGCAAGCGTGCTCAATCAATCCTTCAGTACATTTTGGTATTCATGATTTTACCTCTCATAATATTGGCTGTATTATTCATTTTCCGTGTTTCAAGCAACACAAATATGAGCTGTAGATTAATGCGCACCCGTTGTGCATGACAAAACATGTTTTTGAGCTGGCTTGTTGAATTTTCATCAAACATTTCAGGATTTAGCAGCCTCCTTATTTACTTTTTTAAATTGTCATTCTCACTAAAGCTATATTTTATCATCACTCAGACGTGGTTTTTTTGGGAGGGCTGCTGTTTCAAAAACGTTTGTGATTAAAAAAGTATGTGTTTTTGCATACTTTGACTATTTGTGTTTATGCTGCATTTCACATTAAAGCAAAGAGCAAATAGGCAAGCTGCAGCACTAATGTTATTCAATTAAACACAGTTATGCTTGACTAATTATTTTCAAAGCAGTGTAAGGCTTGTTAATATTTGGCATTTTCATCATTCAGGTGTCAGGTGCAAAATCACCCTGTGAGTTGTAAAAAAGAAATTTGCTCAAACAATAATTTATCTCCTTTAATGCCTTTGTTTTTTTTCCCAGATGGGTCGTTTGTATCAAAGTGAAAGCGATGATGTTTGATAATGTGGGTGCCGAGGGTACAGTGAAAGAAAAATACGAGGAAGCAAATCGAACCAAATCTGATTAAACTCACATTAGCATCCAGAAGAATCTCATCAATCAAAGCTGCCTTCCTGAGCATACTTCTAAAGGCCATCCAGCGTCAAAGGACTCTGTGCGTTTATTTTTAGGTGGACAATAAATAATTAAATATAAAAATCCTTCTTAAACTCATGACCTATCCTCACTACCAACAATTTAACCTTTAACTTGACACAGTTATTTAAATTCAGTAATTGTGCTCATTCCAACATTAGCTACTCCACTTTGTTCCTCCGGGCTTTAAAATAATGCTGGTACAATGAATGGGAAACAACAACAGACCTGTTGACCTTGATAGTGTCACAAAACAAATGCAAGATAAAGTCATTAAAGTGGAAATAAAATCCATTTTAGTGTGTGAAACATTGTAGTTTGTCAGAAAATGAAAAATGAGGAACTTTATTTATATCTATTCCAATCTATTCCACGGTAGACGCACAGTCTACCGTGTATATAGCTCTAGATTCTGTATATATATATATATATATATATATATATATTGTTTTGTCAGCACCATCAACACCAAGTCAAATTTCTTGTAAGTGCAAACCTACTTGCCAATAAACTTGATTCTGATTCTGATTCTAATCTAATCTACCTTTTTTTGTAAAAGCACTTTCAAACACCATACAGTGCCAAACAGATTAAAATACACAAAATGAATTAACTAAGAAACATAAAAGAGGGGTATATAATTTATACAATGCTTCCAACACAGGTAAAACAATAAAACCGAGTAAAAATCAGTATCTCACGTAGTGTCAAAGACCAGAGAGAGATGAATCAGAATCAGAATCAAGTTTAATCGCCAAGTAGGTTTGCACATACAAGGAATTTGAGTTGGTGATGATGGTGCAGACAGAAATAAGAATACAATAAAATAAAGTAAAATTGAAAACAATCAATATATATATACAGAAGTAATATACATTCAGTAGACTGTGCGTTAATGTAAATATGAGTATTAACAAGTGATTTAAAATACATAAAGAAAAGACCTGTCTAATTTGCAGTGGTAGGTTATTCCACATCTTAGAGCTAAGCTTACACATCTGAGGAGCAGCTGAGAGATCAGGAGGGTGTATGAGGGTGGAGCAGTTCAGAAAGGTAGGATAGGGCAAAACTGCCCTACCTTTGATGAGGTGCAAGAGTTAATTCATGAAATCCAGAGGGGGACCAAGGGGAACTAAATATGAATAAGATAATGTTCAGGGGTCTGAGCTGGTAAAACAGTATGAAAACTAGTTAAGATACATATAAAATCAGTGGGGGTGATTGGTGTGGGGAGCAGTGCTCGTCTGCTACTCTCTGCATCGCTGACAGCTGCGCAACCAGCTACCTTAATAGGTCTTGCTACACGCAACATTTTTTTCTCAAAAATAAAATGCTGAAACCTGGGACATTCTCAGAGACAGCTTTTGCTGTCCTAAACGGAAACTCTCCCCCGAAATTTGGGAGGTCTGGTCACCCTAGCGGAGATCCAAAACGGACCAACAACCTGCTGACAATAGCCTATGCCGTTTCCTTATGTCCGTCGCTGCTGTGAAACGTGGCTAAATATACTCCCCACCGACCATTACTGAAGTTTTACTTACGTAGGATAGTTATATGCTGTTGTTGTCAGACTGGCAGGCGCTATGCAAATTTCAATTTCTGCTTATTAATATGAATAATATAAACTGACCGCTAGAGTGAATTGCTTGTTCAGAGAAAAAAAACAAAAAGAAAATTGGTGCTTACCTGTCGAGGAAAAACTTTGCCAACTCTGCATCAGTTTTGAAATTAATTAGGTCTCTTCTCCATCTTTCGAATGAGTCAACAATATAAATCCATGTTTTAACCCACCTTAGGCCATTTTCCTTTTTGAAGGATGCCGAGGCTTCCTAGGTATTGTTGAGACTATTCCTGCTCTGCTTCTCTTACTTGCTCCAATGTTTGCAGGCTGCTGCTCTTTTGCAAACATAAAATAAAATACCAAATGCTGCACTCTGTGTTGGCATTCTTGGAAACTCTCATATAAGTGGCTCAGGAACCAGGAAGTAGACACGGGCTACACACAGCCCCAAGTAGTACAATACCTCTAATTTTGAAATGAGAAAAACTTGACTTGAAGAGACAATTGTTTATAGGGAATGCAACCTCCGTCCGGGATGACAAGTAAGAATGATTTTGGTTAATTTTACAGTAAATGTCATACTTATTGCTCCTTTAACCATTACATGAGATCCTTCCTGTCCACAGCAATCAGGATCTACAACTCTGAAGAGACATCAACATTTAATTTCCCTACTAGATTAATCAAGTATGTTTACATTGAATTTAATTGAATTTGAATAGAATTTCATGTGACTGCAGAGGTTCGCAAAAGCATAAAAAGTTGAAGTAAGCCATGAACAAAACAGAAAAAATAGCTTTTCTACAAGAACGCCATCTTTTGCCAGAGGATGTTAATAATCAGGGTAGAAAGGTCAAGGTAGTGTATATATGTATGTATACATTTTCATCTCTAGCCAGGGGAGCTATGCTTTCTACACAAAAAAACAGTCCAATTTCACGTAAAAAAAAAAAAAAGTGAATTGAGGACCGGATGGGAAGACAGTTAATCGTTCAGGTCTCCATGTTATCAGAAGGTTTTATACAGCTCCAATGTTGATGATCATAGAATTTTTGTAAATGCCTCCTTAACTCTCTCATTACTCACAAGGCCGCATATATCAGACAATTTCAACTGTACATTGAATTCCAGAATAAAAAAAGATAAATAGGTCTTCTCCAAACACACAATGGGGTTAGAACATCCATTAATAACCAGAGTGCAATTTGGAGATTTTAGAGTTTTTTGTTACTTTTTTTCTTTGTCTGGTTCAGGATAAAAATGGCTCCTATGATGTAAGATCATGTATAGTAACATCCAGTTCAGCACCAGAACTCACATGAAAACACTGTATTGTAACTTGTTCAGTTTACTTTGAATCATGCTACCATTTATTTAACAGAATGTATTCTTGTGGCTGTGGTATTCAAAACACAACCCCCTTAAGGTTACTGTGTGACATGCGACTCAACAATGTGACTGGATGGGTCATTTTAAGCCACAGGGAGAAGACTATATTTGGGAAAACTCCTTCAGCAGTGTCTGAAAAGAAAGATCCAGTTTTCCCAAACTGACAGGTCTGACAATGAAACAACGTAACCTTGGGTAGCCCAGACAGTCACATGATATACCATACCAGCTGGGATGGATGCTGTAAAACAGTAACATTACATTCCTATCACCCCCCCCCCCCCCACCCCACAAAGACAACTGTCTGTCTCTCCTGCTACTTTGCTATGAAAAGGTGCCCAATCATTGATGAGTTGATATTATTTCAGGGGTTCTTCCTTTTTCACTCATCAAAACCCAGAAAAGATGTTAAAAACTGTTTCTTTGAAAAAATATTCTAACATTTGATAAATGACTTATGAAGTGAAAGTGTAAATACATCAAAGCTCTGTGTGACCCCCCAGTGCAGAACCTTGACCTGACAGAGTGCCTCATCAACAAATTTGGTTTCAAAAGTCAGCGCATAAAGGTTATTGTGCCATTAGACATGTTTTAAGTAATTTAATGTTTATTAAGTACCTCAGTCTGTTAGGTATTGTCCGGTGTATATCTGCTCAATTAGCTGATATTAAGACAATAGTTGAAAGGGTGATTCGAGCACTGGCATTCTTCTAACAGCAAACTCTGCCCACATATGGAATAAATGAGCGACAGCTTCTCTTCAAGTTTAAGAATTTATTAACAGAAATAATTGCAACTCCAGGGAACAACACTATAGAATGTTTATCTGAATTAACACTATACTTCAATCAACAAATCCTATCTACAAAGCTAATGAAACTTAACTAAAACTAATAAGCAAAATTAAGATTAAAGAAACTAAGGAACTATGTACACACAAATGAACAAAAGGACAAATAAATATAGTTGAAAACCATCATCATCAGAATGATTCAGTGAATCCTGGTTCACTGCAGATCTAAGTTAGAGAACCAAAGTTCATTTTAAAGATTATGGAATGAGGTTAAATTAGTTTAACTAATATAAAGCAACAACTGGTATGTTTTCAACCCATTCACAATGCAACTCCAAGTTAGATAAAAAAAAAAAAAAAATTGAGGAAATAGCAGTTTAAAGAAAGGTTTGCTAAAAAAAAATAAAAAATAGTCTCTAGGACAGTTGATTTTTTTAATGTATTTTGAAAAATGCCACAAAAGTGGTCAGTTCCAAGAGACGGCTACGTGTGGGGATGAGTGATGGGGGTTAAGCGGGGGCTACAGTCAGGACGAGGGAAAGTGGCATGTTGAAACATGGAGTGATTGGTTTTCCCACGGATCTGTCTTTGGAGGTGGACAAATTTTCACCCCTCTCAACTGGACGTTGAGGGAGTCCAGCGGGGTTGAGGCTTATCAGTTGGAGCCCCTGGCTGAAGGTGCTGACTCTGTGATGCCTGAAGCCAGTGCTTCAGTGGAGGACAGAAAGGGTGCTGTTTCTGAGTGGCAAAGTGATGTTACCAGCATCATTGCCGATATGAGCTAATGTTCAAAGCAGTAACAAATTCTAAATAGTATCGATCAATGCTGTCAATGCTCATGATTCCAACTCCTGAGTCTGACTTGCTATTGGAGAAACCAGGCATGTGCCAGACTGAGATGCTTTTATATCCAATAGGAACATTGAACTGCCACCGCTCAACCCTAGGAGGGCAGCACTAAGACGGTTCACAAGAAAATGTAAAATGTTACACAGTAACATTAAAGTAGCATCCTTAGGCCCAGTTCATACATTTTATCAGCAAAAAAGTAGATTTTGGGGTGAGTTACACTTGTCAACAGTGTGAACTTTTAGGGGTTGATTAAGAGTCCTTTCAAATCATGGCTGTCAAAACTGCAGCTTCTGCAGCTTTTTAAAGGTCATCAAACCTTTAAGCCATTCAATAGACATTGTTTTTTTAAACAGAAATGTCAACTGATGCTTCACATTCAACAATATACATGTTTTGTAAAGTCAGAGAATTCAGCTGGCTGTAAAGTGAAGCAGTCTTCAGAGAATGGAACTACAAAAAGTGTATTAACCTTTAGAGTTTATTAATCTTTGTAACTGATTATAATTTTGAAAAATAAATCTATTCATAATCAAAAGCTGCACTAGATAAAATTATTTATAGTTTTTTTAAGAGAAAAAACAGCATTTAATCAAAATTTAGATTGAAAAACATTCAATCTTCCTCCAAAAATTATTAGAATTATGCATTTATGAAAAGCCTTAATTTGATTTGCATATTTCTAATCAAGTAAAAAAAAAATCTCAAAATGAAAATCTTGATTTCAAAGGGAAACTGGCAGAAGCCCTCTTACTTTGGTTGATTAGGATGATATGATGTACATATGTGCTGCTTGTACAGAGCACATAATTGTGGACTGAAAGGAAAGCTTTACCTTTTTAATTGTTTTTGTTAAAATTTTCAATCTAAGAGGTGTGGAAAGCATGTATATTCAGTTTAACTCTGTTGATTCTTTGCACAACCACTCTTCACTGGAATTACAGCTGCATTCTTTTTGGGGTATGTTACACCACTTTACACATCTAAATACTTAATGCTATAGTTGGTAATCCTGTTATCTCTTTTTGTGATAATGGGTAAAATGGTCCATATTGTCTAAATTAGAATTAAAAATTGTTTTCTGCAACTCTAGTACAAATAACCTCAAATCAATCAAAGTTAATCAATATTTCATCATATCGTAAATTAACATCCTTATGAAATGCAAATTAGCCTGTTCATAAGGAATGTCTGCAGACTTTTTGCCTTCTTTTTTTTCGAGATCCACATCAGCCAGACTATCGCTATCAGCAGAATAACCCAAAGCAACAGAGTGTTCTAATTTCACATATTTAGTCACAAGAAAGAAGCCACTCAGAGGGAGAGATCAGAGATTTAGGGCCTTACATGCAAATAAGGAATAGAGTAAACGCATGTTAGTTAGGAAGTGGGATTATTCACATCATGAAGAAATTAATTGCTTTTGGTTTCATGTTATGATGCAAAATGATGGTGCAGGAAGCTTTCTTCTGAAAATTTATACATTTCTTACAGTCATGTTGCTACTTTAAATCATTTTCAAGAATTTTTTTCTGATCATTGCATTTTGTTTTGGAGTGTTAATGTGCTTTACCAAATACGCTTTGCATCTATCCATCCATCTATGAGAGTCCACAACCAACAAACACTTTCAGTGTCACAAGGTAAAAAAGTAGGAGTTTAAAATGAAACTAATAGATTTATTTGGCCTGTATTTTCTACTATTGTATACACTGGAGGACACAAAAGATCTGACAAATCTGACTCAGAGCCACGGTAAAGCAACTTTCAAATATCTCAGATTCGATAAACCTTTAATGATTGCTTGAGGGTAAGCTGTTCATCCGTTTCTGCAAATAGTAGCATCTCATTGAAGACAACAACTGTAAGAAATGTGAGGATGCTGTACAGAAACAAAAATAGATTATATAGGGAAGACCTTTGATCTTGCTGTGAGGAAAAATAATGTGCAATATTATGTGCCAAAGTAAAAGAAAAAAGAAAAAAAAGGAGCGGGAGTTGATACTAATGGAAAATTAAAAACAAAACTGAGTGAATGTCCACAAAATGTACACTCTTTTTCCCACAAGCAATGAATATTGCTTTTGGAGGAAATAGCATTTATAGGTCATTCTGTTAGCCTTTGCTTTTTGCAACAATACAAAATCTTGTTGACATTTCTTTCAAATAGTTGACCCTCCACATATTGTCTTCAGACACCCACACATATATAACCATACCCTATATATCTTTGTTTTGTGTCAGCGATTTTGCAACTCATTAACTTTTATTTTGGACCATATAACTTTAATTGTAATTAATTTCTTCTGCCAAAACAGTTTACAATTGTACCAATAACAAAAAGCAGTTAAATTTCATATATTTATGTAGCCTGTGTGCCATAAATTTGCTTTCACCGCCCAGTCCTGAACAGAGAAACAGTAATTTGAAATATGCAGCAGGTGTAGATGGCGCATATTTTATTAATTCAGGAACATTTTCAATTTCATTTCAATGTCATTACAATACTTAAATCTATTTTTGATTGTGTTACATGTTTTACATGATTGACTGGCAATTTGCTGCAATTTACTGCAAAATTAAAGTCATGAGTTTAGGGTGTGATTTTATGTGCAGCTGGTGTGACGTGATGTCCAGGAGAAGAATTATTTTTTTTTTTATGTAATGTCCAATGAGACTACTGAAATCCTGAGACAGGAGGAGATAATGCTGCAAAGTAAATTACTCAATTAAATAGGCTTTACTTCCATGTATACCTTTTGGTTGGTGTTGGTTTTATATCATAGTGCTTTCATTTAATCTTTTAATTTGAACTAAATTCAGTATATTACATTTAAGTAAATGTAAATAAGAATTATACTGTAGTACATTGTTACACCATTTTATATCATATGTGGTTACTTTATGCTCTTGTCCATATTATGTTATTCAATTTATAAATGCAATTTATTACTGCACATTGATTCAAAGCATGTATATTGTCTCTTAAAGAGCTAACAAGCATGTTCCTTCGTATTCTGACACATTGACATTAAAGTATCTCCATGAGACACTTTCAGGTAAGCCATCATAATTAGATGGATTTTGAAGAGTCAATGAGCTCATAAAAATTCCACAGTAGAAAAGGCTCTTTATCACTTATATCACTTTCAATAAATAAAAAATAAATAAAATAAAAAATAAATGAACTGACCCTAAAATTTGACCCTGCAAACCTACAAGGATACATGGGTATAAAAAAGATAATTGGATGGACAAATCAAAATACAACTTAATATATATCTCAAATTGTGTAAACAATTGGCACATTTGTAAAGCTGTCTTGTTTAAATTAAAGTAATCTCGGGACCCCCAAGCCAGCAGTGTGCCCACAGCAGGTGCAAAGTTTCCTCATCCAATATTGGTTAATTATGTCTATACACATGCCCATTTTGTACTTCTACCCTGATGATTTATTAAAATGTATGGTTTCACTGCTATTATAGCACTGTAAGATTATATCATATGATACTTTTTGTGTTTCTTTTTTCCCCTCAGCTGAAAAATAAACCACGTTGACACATGATGCGAGAATTAGAGTATCTCATAAGACAGTAATAAAACATTTGTTTTCTTTGGGTTCTGCCCTAAAGCTAGCTTAGGAATCTACAAAATGTGCAGAACAGTTCCTTCAGGTAAAAACAAACTTCCAATAAACAGATGCAGAGAAGTAAAGTTATTCACCTAAAACTCAAAATACATAATCTGTTCTTAACCACAAAAGAGATGAAACACACAACAGCTACCCTTCTGATCTACTCTTGTTCATATAATCCATAAGCCATAGGCATATAGTAATCTTTTTTCATCTACACAAAAGCATTAAATAGCAATCAAAACTCTAAACTATGCTTTCACATTAATGCTACAATTTAAATACATAAAAAACAGAAAAAGACACCAGCTCGGTGACAGCGTGATCATGACAGCAACTCTCTCAGTTGCTGTCATGATTTATGTTTTTGTTAATTTTTTGTTTGGACTTTTCTAGAATCAGCTCTGTCGTGTCTCAGCCGCTATTCATTATCCAATCAGCTCTGTCATCTCCCTGCCACCTGATCAGTTCCTCCTGCTGCAATTAATTAGAGTCAACTTTGTTCACCTGTTCCCCTCTCTACGTATACCTGCCTCAGCCAACTCATCCCTGCCAGGTCGCCCCGGCTTGTCTCATATGCACTGCCGCGTTGACGCTCCCATATTCCTGTGCACGCAGGCTGTTGGGCTCAGTAGCTCTGCTTATGAGCAGCCCTGACTGAGGAGGTTTTTTAGTGTCTGCGTGCTGCTCAAATCTGCCCTGTTTCCTGTGACCTCCTGCTGATTGCGCTACGCACTCTGTTGAGCCCTCGGCCTGCATTTCTGTTCAAGTCAGTCATTGCCTGCAACTCCTGTTCAGTATTGGTTCTGCCAGTCACCCCACCTGCATCCTCTGGTCTCCTGTCCATTGTCCTCAACTGCCATTATTCATGTTCTGCAAAAAACTTTCTTAAAAAACAAAGTTCTTTGTCCAGCTGAGTATTGGGTTCTACAACAGTGTTCATTACAGTTGCATTGTGAATAGGTTGAGCTAAATTTGACCTCATTCGAAATATTTAAGATGAACTTCTAAATATCCACACTGAACCTTAAAATCATTGAATAATTTTTTGGTAATGGTTTATTTAGTTCTTTTGAGTGTACATAGTTCATTAGTTTCTTTATTCTAATTTTGCCCACTAGCCTAGTAAAGAAGAGTTGCTGATTGAAAAATTTTGACATCAAGTTGAATTATATCTGCTAATAAATTATTGTATCTGAAGAGATGTAATTACTTATTCCATATGTGTGCAGAGTTTGCTGTTAAATAATTCCAGAGCTCAAATCCTTCTTTCACATATTGTCCTAATTTCAAAGCCAAATTGGGCTGATATTTACAGTACAAATTCTGACAGGTCAAGGGTTACTTGATTAAATATTAAATATTTGTATTGCCATTTAATTACACAACAGATATAATACACACCCAAATCAGCACACCTATCTTTGCAAAACTTATCTTTTAGGGCACTCTTCTCTGGTAGTTTACCTTTAAAAATGTTGTGATGATAAATTTATGTAACTTATTATAAGGCACATCAAATGTAGTGTGTTTAGTATTTGTAAATCTTTGAACAGCTACTCATATAAACTCATGATGCATGTTATGTTAGAAAAAAAACAACAACTTTGTAGCTCTCCACGTTATTCACCTCATCTTACCTGTGAAATTATGCCAATTAGGGTGTTTATATGTTGTAAGACAAATGGTATAAAAGTTATTTCAGATGGAAAATATAGGAAAACAAAGGAAATCTTAAGGATCAATGATCAATGAAAAAAATCTCTTAAAACACAATCTCTGCGTGCATTTTGCTTTTCATTGTGGGATATTGGATCCTTAAGCCAACAAATAAGTGTATAAACAGGCCAGATTTTATGGTTAATAGTTACTGAGGCATCTTAGATTTAAATCAAATGTTAAATATATTTTTACCAAAAACTGCCAGAAAATACACTCAAATCTAAAAGTAGCCCAAAAACTTAATTGATGGTGAAAACAACGCAATATGTTATGACCACCTGAACCTTTTTTTTTTGTTTTTTTTGTTTAAGGGCTTCTTTTATTCTGTCTCATTTGCAAGATTTTGAATCTTTACATCCAGTTTAAATTGTATTGTTGTGTTATCCAGAACAACCTGTTAACTCTGTCAAGGTCTTTCTTGTTATTTGACAAAGACTAAGATTTTAAAATGTGATCTGTAAGTTTTCTTCTCTTCAGAGAAACTAAAAAAAAGTGCTACGCTGAGGTTTTATAGCAGCAGTGGCAAGCCAATGAATCCAATGAATGAATTGCTTAGTTCAAGACAAGAAATTAAGTTGTTCAGCAGTGTTATCAGCTCTAAACTTTTAGCAACCAATGGCAAAGAGCAATTGGCACACCAATCTATTATTTCGGGGAAATCTGACCAGAAGTGGTCTTCATGAAAAAGTAGCAGCAAAAAAACTACAACAAAAAAAACAACATTTAAACGTTGGACTCAACTACAGAGGAAAGCATAAGAGATGGGGTCAGGCAAACAGTAGCAGATGCTCTGGGCTGATGAGTGAGAATCTGAATTATTTTGTGATGGCACAATGCAGGGTGATACAATAATATATTCCTACAAACAACTGTGAAGCATTGTGGGTGTAGGGGTGGCATTTTCACACACGGAATGGGAGGTTTGGTCAAGAGTAATGGAAATATATTAGATATATTCTGGAAAATAAGGATATGTACCTATCTACAAAGAAGGAGTATGACTTGGCCCAACATGCATTCTGTGGCAGGATGATGAGATAAAACATGCAATGCTTGTCATTAAGAGCCATCTTCAATGCAAAGAAGAGCAATAAGTCCTGGAAGTGGAAGGTCCATGTAGTGACCTGAACTCAACATCATCAAGTTTGTTTGGAATAGCATGAAAAGACAAAAGGATTTGAGTAAGCAGACATCCATGGATGATCTGTGATTAGTTTCCCACAATGCTCGGAACAACCAAGTTTCTTCCAAACCTGTGTGCAAGTGTACCAAAAAAAATAATAATCCTGTTTGGAATTCGAAGAGTAGACAAATCATAAAAAAAACCAATTGAGCTTTCTCCTCTTTTCACCAAAATTTAATAATCGAAAGACACAAACCATTAAACCCTTAATGTTTGTCCTCTGCCTAAAGGTTTTGCACAGTACTGGATGTCAAACGTCATCATACCAATGGCCTACTTAAGTAAAAATAAAATAAAATAAAAAATACAGAGAATGAATAAGACCAACTGGACGCAGACAAATGCAACCATTTTATTGTAAAATTTCACAACTATGTGCTATATTTTCTCATGAAAAGGAACTTTCCATAACATTTGTAATATATTATCCAGACGCTGTCAAATTTGATCAGTGCCCCCCTCAACACAATCAGATATAAACACAAAGCAACTAATATAGTATGAATGAGAATCCCAACAGAATTATTTTGCTGTTGGATATCTTTTACAAAGCCCTGCATGTCCATTGGTTCATATTTTGTTTTCTGCAGTTTTATAACATTAATAACAACACAAAATATCTACATGTGCTGCTCATGTACTTTGTTTTACCCATTGGTCCCAAAATAATTAACATCACATTGTTAAAAACAGAGCAAATGATGATGTTTGTAGAGACAAGGGATTACAAGCGGATGAAAGAAGACCAGTTCTTTAAAACCTTTTCGGGTTATAATTTATCCAGTAAGCATGCTAGGGGGTGTAAACATGTCTCTGTGTTCTGCATACACCTTTAAATCTCTGCATTCACAGGATATCAAACCAAAGTATAATAACCGTTGTGCTAACAGGCCTCAACCCTTGCCTTACCATTCAAAACTCGAAACATCAATCATGTGGCTGAAAAGTCTTCCAATTTACCTTTCACACTGATTAGATTTCATAATCTTTGGTTTTATTTTACCTGTTGCATAACTTTCTTGACAATTTGTTTTCTTTTGTGTAATTTCACTTTTTGTAAACTACAATAGAAGTGTTATGAAGGTGAACTTGAAAATACAGGTCAGAATTATTTCAAAAACACCACCACCAAAGTAAGGTATTCTTTACACCTGTATGTCCATTTCGGCACAGCAGTCACAGATTATTAACTATTTCATTTTCGCTAAAGATGTGAGAAAGACTACCAAGTGGAGCACAGTAAAATGACCATTCTAGACAAATGGGGAAGGAATATGGGAACTATAATATGATCTGTATTCTCATAAACACATGTACTCATAACTGCATTGTCCTCCTATGGTAAAACCAATGAGCAAACAAGTAAATCAATATTGGTGGAAAATGTAAAAAAAAAAGAAAGAGAAAAAAACAGTAAAAGAAGAGCAAATGTTCTTCTTCTTTTGGCTTTGGAACTCTTGTCTTTTTAGTCGTCTAAGTAAAGTCTACAACTCAGAAGCAGCACGACGTATAATGTTGCAAGTCACTCAACAAATAGAACAGTTTGACAGGCCTTTGTGAGAGTAGTGTACATTGATCACAACAGAGAAAACACAAGATAAATAGGCTCAAGTTCTATTGACACATTGAACAATAATGTCTCTTTGATATAGAGGACAGCATTATGTGTTTCTTTTAAGGGGCTATATGAGCATAAGATGCATTTTCATAAATTAAAAAATAATACCATCAACAATGATATAAATAAATAGATAAATAACCCACTGCACCATCCCACCCACCCTTTCCCCATCAAGTATGTTGCAAGGTCAGTCCAGCATAAACAATAAATATAGTATAGTGTGGATTGATATAGTGTAACAATGTTACAATTACAAAATATATACCCTTTTAGAAAATGCCAACAGCTTGACAACTGTGTTTCTTCCATTTATGTACATAGACAATGCTATTTACACCCCTTCTGTTTGAGTTTACAATTCATACTGCAGCACTTCCAGTTGCATACTGATGTCTAACAAAACTGAGTGGTATGGGGTTCATAATTCAAGTGCATTACATATTATCATTTACAGCATATGCTGTCATCACACATTCAAGCAAAACTCAATAAACAAAGACCGAGGAATAAAGGCCTTTATAACCCCTTAGAAGATGAATTTCCTTTCGACTCTATGCAGGGACTTGCATTCTCAACGTGATTGTGGCAGAGACAAGAGACGTCGAATAAAGACATCTTACACATCTGTTCTCAGAAGAAAAAAGCCGCCTTATAATAATTATGAGTATGTTTTTTTAAGCGATGCCAAATAGAACCGCTGCCATTTCTTATTACCTTAAAGCTACCTGGACTCACATTTGCACTGATTTGTTGATTAGTTTTGAGTCCTTAATTTGAAACGAAAAACTACATCTATGGATGTGTAGCTGCAGCCTTTACTCTCATAATACAAAGGGCAAAAAAAACTATTAGTTCTTTCGATCCAGTTTCTCTTCAACAGCCTAAATATAGAAACAGATTGGCATTATGTTAATGAGTACTTTTGAGGGCAAATGGAGGTGGCCATGAAGGGTCAGCGTTGTCGATGCTGCAGGCTAATTCTGTAGGGCAAAACAATTAATTGATTGAGATATCTTTGCTCAAATACTGTGCTGTTCTACCCACCTGTGTGCAAAGGCAATACCTTAACATAAAAAGATCTTCAGAGCCTTTTTTAAGATTTAGTTTTCTAGTTTTTATAGAAAATATGTTTATTAAATGAGTCGAAATAGCTTTTTTTATTTTGTAGTTACCATAGCCAACAGTAGAAGACCATAAGATATGCTGGGTTTTTTTGGCCTGAAAGGTGCATGCAATAGAGGCAACCCCTAAATCTAATAATAAAATATATACAGCAACTGTACAGCTGAGCATTGTCCATATAAAGCATTGTTATATTCTGACCGCACATGAAATGTTTACCGAAGACACTCTGTTTACATAGCTCTTTTAAAGTGCCTCAGATTTTATGCCTCTGCGAATAAAAAAAGGAGAAAATAGGTAAACAAATTTTAAATGAAATTGATAATTTCAACACAAAAGTTTTGATAGTCATAGTCAAGACATAATGGGCTACACTCATATTTATTACATTTTTTTTTTTTACATTTACTTTAAAATGTATATTTTTTCTGCAATGGTGCTGTACATCCAGTAGTCATCTGAATATAGCGACTGTTTCACTTGAAATTCATCAATAAACTGATGTATATTCTCTTTCTGTAAAACACTGATATTTGATGTTCCTCATTCTGTTCTATACAGTTCTGACAGCAAATAGACTCGATATCAAGTTAATAGTAAATAACTATGTAATTTAGGACTATTAGAAGTATTGTATCCAGCTACAGTAAAAATTATTTATATATATATATATATATATATATATATATATATATATATATATATATATATATATATATATATATATATATATATATATATATATATATATATAAATAAAACAATCCCTCACAGAATCAATGCTTTTGAAACATAACTACAGTAAAACCATTCCACACCAATAAAATGCAGTGCTACAACATGTGCAATATTTGTCAAGGTCGTCTGAAAAACTAGTGGAAATTTAAAGGGACTTGAATAACAGAAATGTAAAAAAAAAGAAAAATCGGATCAAATGTCGGGGTATTTCAGTGGGTCTCTTTCTTGCAAAATGTCACTTGCTGGCGCTGAGCATACAGAAAATGATAATGGACTGGCTGGGAACCCTCCCATGCCTAAAGATATAGATAGGAGACCCAATAGACCAGATTGAAGAGACCAAATGCAGTGGGGAAGAAGATACGTGCGTACGAGTCTATCTTAGCAACACGAATGTGCAGCCTTCCGTGCCGCCAGGCTCCAGAGCGGCAGTCTTCGAAACAGCAGAAGAAACTGGTGCAGTCTTTTCCATCGAGACACTCATAGCCATATTCCTCATCTCGCTCCTGCATGTGTGTGGCGTTGTTCATCTGGATAGCTGTAGCCGAGCGTGGACGGATGTCCACCGTTGGTGTCTGCTTTAAATAAGACAAACTGATGGTTAGCCACTAAAGTCATGTCATAAAAACTTTGCTGAAAGCCTCAATTTAGAACTGGAACTTGATTCTAGGTCCAAAAATGGCCAAGTCTAAATTGCACCTTCAGCTTGCTAGGTAATTTTTTTCCATGTAAAATGGACAGGCAGCCCCATAACTAACAACTGGCGTAATTAATGAATCTTCTAGGTCAACTTCTGTTGAACCTGTGAAACAAATTTTACCTTTGGGTAGAATAAAGCTGATGGCTGGAGCAGTCCCTCCTATTTATGTGGCCCTCTTGTTTCAATTTGGCAAGTACATACAACTACTATTGGGTGCCTGATCTTTTTGAATATTACCATCTAACATCAAACAACTTATTATGTTAATGATATATATTCCAAAGCCCAGCGATTCTTCTAAATCATATATAATTGAAGAATGGCCGTGGCAGCAATTGTTTTCAAGATAACCAAGCTACTCTTTTTTTTTAATCTTATCGTAACTGGTCATGACATCTTAAATAAACAAACAAAACAATACACTAGCTTTGTTTTGTTTTAATCACAATGATAGAAGAAACTGAAGTCATGCACCAGTAACTGTGTTTGGTGTCCCTTGAAGTAACCTTTATAGGTTTTAATTTTTTGTAAGCCTTGCTATCCATTGTCGTATACCCCACACTACGTTCAATATATTGGGGTTTTCGCTACACGATCTGGTTTAACGATCCCAAACATTTAGAATGTGTGGTTCCATGGAAGCTGGCTATCAAATATGTAAGTAAACCAGGGTTATATACTCTGGATATTTGTGAATTCATGTAAAGCAGGAGGCGTTTTTATAGGAGCACCAATCACAATGTATAGGTAGGGGAAAAAAAGCTCATGGTTGCAAAAAATAATGTCAATATTGCAGCCAAATTAATAAAACATGAAAGTATTTCACATTTTTGTCAGCAAACTTCACAGTTTTAAACATTACATCCGTCACCTGTTGGACATGAGAAAAACTCTGAAAAGCTTAATTCCTGTGCAAAAATCCACATTGCTTTAAAATATGTTAATCGCTACAACAGACAAAAAAAATAAAATAAAATGTAGTCCAGCAGGTGAGATTCTGTAATGCCATTGTTGAAGTTCATTTTCTGTCACCCATATTTAGTTATGTTTGTCAGGGTTTAATTTTGGTCTATCTTATTTTCCTGTGTGTTTTCAGTTCATCCTCCTCTCACTCGCCTTACCCTCCATTCCCCCAGTAATCAGTCGCACCCGTTAGGCTTTAATCAGACAGAATTCACTCCACCTGCCAGCCTCCCTACATAAGTCTCCCTCCGCCTTCACTTCCCTGCTGGTTCGTCTTCAATCTCCTGATGCCTCAGTAAGAGATTATCCCATGTCTTCCTGAGCTTCAACCTTCCGCTGCACTTCAGCCAGAGATCTTCCCACGTTTGGCTGAGCGTCAACTGTCCCTAGTCTGGCTAAACCGGAGATAATCCCACGTCTGGTCGTCAGAGTTCCCCACACCAACCTGCTACCTCCCAGCTCACGAAGCTCCGTGTGTGTGGTGTGCGTTCGGTTCATCTCAGCAAAACATGACAATGTTAGACAACAAACGTTATGGTAGGTTTATAATTTAGTCTCATTAAAAAAAAAGTTATATAAGCCATATGAGTTTCAAAAAATGTATGGACATGATGCTGGCGGTGGTCAGAGGGCCTGGTGGCGCCGGTGCATGGCAGCCTCGCCTCTGTCAGTCTGCCCAGGGCAGCTGTAGCTACTAACATAGCTCACCACCGTCAGCGTGTGAATGTGTGTGTGAATGACTAAACTGTATTGTGAAGCGCTTTAGAGGTCATCAAGACTAGTTAAAGCGCTATACAAGTACAAGCCATTTACCATGATGAAGACATGACGGTTTAGCTGTCTGGACAAACTAGTGGGCTAGTGCTGTCACTAAATGACAAAATCTCTTCAGCCATAGACATGTTCACTAAGAAATGGGATTAACGCTAGTTCCCTATCTTCATCTTCTAACAGGATTGTTAAAGTAATCAGTTTCTTTCATTAGACAAATATGATTTAGGTGGAGATATCTATAACCTGATGGGCCCTGGAGCTGTCATGGTGATGGCATAAGTTAAGTGAACTGGCTTTGTGACAATAAAAGCCCAGGACCTGACCTGAAGTTACACTGGTAAGCCACTAATCTTGCTCTCTGGTTCTTTTCACTTTTATTTGTGCTTTTAAAATTTAGTTTTAGAATTAAGAGAACTTTACATGTTGACACATTACCTTGAGAAGAAAATGCCCTAAACCTAACCCCTCTTATCTTAAGACTATTAAATATTGAAATATCACATTGACACAAGCTTAATTATCTTGAGAAAATATTACAAAAAATTTAGACAGAAAATTTGTGTCCTAAAATGGCACTTTTTTTTTTTTTCACCCAAATGGTAGTTATGGCTCTAGCAATATAAGGGTCACCAATGCATTGACAGAAAAGAACTGAAACTTTGATCTTGATGATGACTCATGAGGTCAAGTTCATTGACAAAATAAAGTGAACTAAATTTACAAAGTTTAAGTTTAAAAACAATGGGCATATTTCTTATTACTAGTTATTAGGCTACTTTACATTTGATTAAGATTGACAGTGGTCTATTGGACCTTTGGTGTTTCAACATCACTGATAATTGGAAGAAATATTTAAAACCTAATTTCAGCAGGACGGCAAGCAGGGTGCTGCTGGATACTCAGGTTTTTCTGCACTGCTTCTCCAGTAATTCTGTTATGCATTGCAATTATTAGAGCTGCACTGGGATATTTACTGACACTCTATACAATTTCACCAATACATTTTCAATTCATCCTGTGTAAAGGAGAGAGTGTTGTGTTCTTATTGCGTCCTACAAGTCTGGTTCAACAATCTGTTTGATTTTCAGTGTTGTGATGCAGTTTTAGTCTAATCTGAAGAGGGCATTTGCATTTTCTTTAATAATATATAATTCTACAGGTGCTCAAATTAAGCGCTCTGTTGTGTAAATGTAGAGAATACAAAAAAAATGTTTTACATTTCAAGCACAAAGCTGCTGATACTTATTTGTTAATTTCCTTTTAAAATATGTTCCCTGTGATTTATGTTTACACAAACATGGCTGCAGTACAATTGAAAAGAAAAAAGGTCAATGCAGGTTTGTTTAAGGCGTGACACTATTAACTGTAAGCATGCATCCCCAAAATCATAATTTACTCTCTGTAACTTCTCACTAAGCCCAGCATTAGGTCACAAACCTTCTTTCCCTTTGAAAACTATACATAACCACAAAAATAAGCACAAAAGAAGGAACAAAAAGCACATGGGTTAGTTGAGGCATCATTTTCCTCATTAAAGAACCATACTATGTTACATTAATGAAAGGAGTAGCAGTAGCAGGTTATGACGGAGTTTTCAAAGGGGGTTGCTTAAGGAAAAAGTTGTGGAAGCTCAAGCGGGAGGAACAGCAACAATGTCCCGCTGCATGACCTGGTCAAGCTGGGATAGGCTGAGTTGGTGTTTGCAAAATGAAAAAAGTAAACATAGAACCAGCATAGTGGCACCAACAGCTTTAACTGGCTGAAAGTCAACAACCCTTTTGAGATAGTAAAATCAGCAACAACCCCAGAAGGAGAATTTTGAATTTTTAGCTTTAAGATCATTAGATTAATATTTACTTCATGTGGTCATACTGAAGCAAGTCTGGACAAAGCTTTTGTATATTTAAATATCCTCCTGCAATTAATACTGATGCAAAAGAGTGGAATTTGCATTTTTTTTTTTTTTTTTTTTTTTTTTACTTTTAGGTCCTTTTTCATGGTTCACAAGCTTTTACTTGTCTAAACTTACCTCCAAATCAAAGTAACATTTACACAGTGCATGGGTTGTCTGTTTCAGTCTGTTAAGGCTCAGCTGACTCTTTAGGAAGCGTCAGGTTAAGAAGCCCAATGAGCACACTGAAACATTAACTGAGGAAAAAAAAGGAAAAGAGAAAATAGGAAGCTCTTGGTTTGGCTGCTTGTTCACTGTGGTAACAACAGAGTGGAACAGGACAGAGGGAGCCAGAATGAGTCCACACTGCGCTCTTGACTGAAACGTTTTTTGACCACAGGATATGTGAGACGCTTATTAGTTTCATTTGAAAAAAGAGAAAAGAAGAAAAAAAAAAGAGAACTGCATAAGTGTGTCTGGCTGGCTGCCTCCGCACTGTGCACTGCTAAGCGCCCCTTTGAATGTAATCTTCAATACCCATTTAGTAATTGAGGAGGTGCAGAGTTAGTTAGAATGCGGGTATATAAGTGGTAATAGAAAGAGGCGTATCTGCTGTTGCGCAGAGAGAAAAGCAGTGAGGTGCTGGGGGCCCAAAGAGTTGAAATGCAGCAGACACATGCAGTCAGACACAGGCAATATACCTTGGAGGAAAAGAGCCGGAGGAGCTTTTGTCCAGACGAGAGAAACAAAGCAAAAAATAAAACAAAGGAATGTATATATACACACATTATTATTTTTTTGATAAACAGAGAATTATAAAACAGTAACCAGCAAAATAAAGGGAGACAAAGATATTGTATTGAGAAACACAGCTAAGGTACTTTTTAGGTCTTAGAGACATATACACGGCAGAAAGACACAAGAATTAGATATGGACAGTGGGTGAATCCATTTTGATTTATGTGGATCTCACATCTTTCTTACAGCAGCGTCAACTCAGGATAAAAGAACTGACAAGAAAATTGGAAAGATTTAGCACATGAGATAAAAAAAATGCACAAGAGATTCACTAAAATTAACTGTTTTCATAAAACGTTGCCATTCTAATACTGATTATGACTAATTTCAATTTATCTTCACAAGTTATGATTGATAGTGTCTAACATATACCTTACAGTCTTCTGGGTGTGATTGGTCATTAACTATTTATATTAGGAACAGAGGCAACATCACAATATGCATGAGTTTCATTAAACAGAGAAAGGTATTAGTATAACACACACACATTATGCATCCTTCCTTTTTTGATCCCTTCCTTCCTCTAAGGATGTTGGCTCATTTACAAAAATTGTATTGCAATAAGACAATAGCTCTCATGCCAACCATTCTGCTCTTTCTCACCCAAAAAGATAGACTGAATTTATTTAGTGCTTTGTCTAGTCATATTGACAACTCAGTGCTTTACACTATAGCCACATTAACTCAGTTGCACTCACTAACATGCACAAATTCGTACACCAATATGCAGATTGGTAGGCAGCTTGGAGTTAAGTGCCTCGCCAAAGGTGGCATTGACATGCAGAAGCTGGAATTGAACCCACAATCTTCCAAGACAACTACCCTACCCACTGAGCCACATTTGCCCTAATTCAGCATCCCTGCACAAGCACATTATGTTTATTCTTCAAGTCTTTCAATTCCTGCTTTGACATAATGATTATTCCTACACTTTGCACATAAACTCAATATGGATGGAGTGGGGAGTAGGATCTTTGGTAAGAGCTCACAACACTTTCTTTTTTCTTTTTGGACTTGCTATGGTCACTTGAGGGATTTAGAGCTCATACAAGGCCAACTCTTAAGTCACATGACCCTGGTCTAAACAACTGTAACAGATGTGTGACGGATTATGAAAAGGTTAGAGCTTTATGCCTAACCTACTGAGTGCAGCCCTGGGGAAAGACACATCAAATGTAAACTATGTAAAATGAAGCTTAACAGTTTATTCAACATATTACTGTATATAAGGGATGAGAAAATTAAACTCAAGAGATAATTTAGAACCACACATATTCTGTTAGCATTTAGAAGAGGCTCACCGGGTTTTTCTTCTTCTTGTCCTTTTTGGCACTTGGCTTCCTGTTGCTGACAAAGTAGTGCAGTGTGCCATACTCTATGAGTGCGGCAAAGACGAAAATGAAGCAGACAGACACAAACAGGTCCATTGCGGTCACGTATGACACTTTTGGAAGAGATTTCCTGGCAATGGTACTCAGTGTGGTCATAGTCAGCACAGTGGTGATGCCTGGCAAAGGAAACATTTGATTTCAGTTCAATTGACCAAACATAATCCCCAAAACATTTTGACCCATGCGCCTTTTATTGTTATAGTATTCCCTTTAATGACATCATTGAAATCTCCCATCACATGATCATTGGTAACAGATTGGAAGATCTACAATCTTCCAAGAAAAAACAAAATGAATTGTTGGTTAAGTTATTAATTTATTTAGTCTTTTATAAATAAATGTGCATTTAGAAAATGAAATAAATGTTATATTCTGATATGTTCTGACACATTTAGCCAAAATGTCTCTGTGGGTCCAGATTCCTTTGAAGATAGGGAAGCTGTTCCTGCCAGAGCCAGTATAGAAATGGAAAATAAAAGTTGCATCAATATAAATGTTGTGGTAAACATGTTTTTACGCCCTACGTTTTAGCTATGATTTGACATATGCCGATCGTTACAGATGAAACAAAAGCGGCACAATTTATAAAAGATATCAGTATGTTATATGTACTTTGTGTAGTGTATGAGTACTCCTGTGGAGTGTGTGGAGAATTTTTAAATGCAAGTAATTTCATTAGCAAAGAAGAACCTTATAGCATGTTGACTGTTTTGTGCTATAAAGAGTTTTTTGGGGACATTTAAGATAACTATTTCTTAAGTTGGTCATTACATATTATTAGTGACTACATCTCACTTGCAACTACAATTCAAACATACTGCATTCCTACATCAGCCATCTTGTAAAGTTGTTTTGAAACCATTTTACTTCGGCTGTCTTTACTAATAACCTTGGTAGAAGCAGAGGTTGTCCCATGACAAGCAACCTAGTAAGCACCAAGGTACAACAGATTACACGACAGCAGCATTACAACCCACAAACATCAACAGTCAAGATAAAGATGACCTATTTCCTTTAAATGCTCTATATTTGTAAAGGGACTTGCTTGATATCTATTGATGGTAATTTATGTACACGTTTAATGTGAGCTTAGTGACGTCCGTCTGCGGCAAGATTAACATGGTGGCATTTTGTGTGAACTGATATATTTTTGGAAGGCATTGAAGGATTAAGAATTATGTCGTCTGTGATAATCCGCTTCCTAAATACACAGGCTTCACCTCCTACATCATCCTCAATCAAGCAAAATTAATATCTTTGATATATGTTTTTATTACTTTATTTCTACAACCCCAACTGGTGTTTGAAGCTGGGGAGGTGGGGAAAAAACAAGTTTAAAAAGATATAAAGTAACTATGTTTTTCTTTTAAATAACTCTCGGACTTGAGTCTTAAAAACCCTTAGGGGACTACAGGAAGAGCTGATTAAGGGACGTGTTGGTAAGTGAATCACGAAGCAGCATCTGAAGATGTCAAGGGCAAGTTCAAAAGCTGACAAATTTCCTTGAATTTTTCACTTTTGCTCTCGTTTTCTTTTTTTTTTTTTTCATCTCGAGTCACCTTTTTGCCTTCTGTGAAGCAGGCACCTGTATTATTATTGTGCTGAAGTAGCATCTCCACATCTTCCTGCCTGTATTGCATAATTAATGCCTCATTAAGGCATGCATGAAAACATATGTCTCAGGATGGGCTCATCTTCACAGGGTACACAGGATTTTTTAGCAGCTGCCCTGTCCCACAGGGGAAAAGAGGAAGGAGATAGGATGTTGAAATTAAAGAAGAAGGCACCAAGGAAAAAAGAGCTTCATGAATAAGGAGGCTTAAGTTTACTGCTTCATATTACAAGGTGGTGTTATAAGCTCTGCATGGCTCTTGGTGTGTTTCACAGCAGGGAGTAATTAAGGCCAAGGTTGCTCTGCAACTTACATCTGTATTGTGTTTCTTTTGGAGTTAGGCGAACTAGTCAGAAAAATAAGTATCAAATGAAGCTTATGATGGAGTTTAAGGTTTTATAGAATGGTAATGTAGCTGTAGAGAAAATGACATGTCACGTGAGCATGTATGAATTCTGCAGCTAATGTAGTAATTAGTCTTGCTTAAATACCTAATGAAGTCCTTGCAGGTACTGCATCTTTGTTGATCCAGAAAGACACCCAGGAGAGGACAACAATAAGTGTGCAGGGAATGTAGGTCTGGATAGTAAAGTAGCCCATCCTCCTGCTCAGGTCAAAAAAGACAGTCAGCACTACATAGTCCCCTGAAAGAGACAGAAAAACAGACAATATGTTAGAGAGAAACACAAAAAGAAACAGTTTGAGAAAAAGAAATGACATTATATGTTATCGAAATACAAAAGTTGGCAATAAGCAGTTTTAAGAAATCCTTTGAAGTCGCTGCTTAAATGAAAGCCTCATCAGAAAACTATTTCATGTGATCTGTTATGGTCATTAAAAGGCTGTCAAAACATAAACACCTAAGACTTAAAACAAACCGCTGGCTCTTCAGTTAATTATGTTGTGCAACCCAAACTCCTTACTCCTTGTTAGCTTGGGGCAACCTCAGATACAAAATGAAAGCGAGTGATTCAGTGAACTGGAGCTGAACTTGAATGGATGCACACTCAAACCCAAGTCTCTTGCCAGGAGTCAGCCAGAGCAGGAACACCAGCAGCCAGCAGATGATGAGCTGTCCAGGCCTTGGCTGGTCGACCCAAGCAGATGTCGGCTGTGTAGAGATTGAGGTTAACTGAGCCGAGAAAGACCTGACCCTGGCAATATGGATCAACTGCCTTGCCTGTTTAAAAAGCATGCAAGGCATCAACGCCAAGTGCACAGTAAACATGCACCTGTATGAGGTTCTCACGGCATGGCAGGCTTGAGGACAATTACAGCAGTTATTACGTTATTTAGACCGAGTTTAAACAGTAAGCACAACTGTTTTTCCATTTAAAAGAGAAAAGCAACAGATACTGCTAGGTTTGCTTGAATAATACAACATATTGAACTTTAGAGTTATAAAGTTACCTATAACATTCTTTGATGGATAAAATACCAACTAAATCAAAGTCTTCTCTAGTGTTTATTGAGCAGAATTTTATACTTAATTCTTATCTTACATGGCCATAACAAGCTGAGACTAACTGATAACTTAGTTTATATTCTCTAGTAGAGCCTGCAGTTTCCTGCTTACTTATACTTATTTTTGCATGTGCCAAAAAATCCAAGCAACTGAACTGGTCTTTCTTGTATGCAAGAAAAGGGTGTAGCAGCCCTCTTTCAGCCTGCTGACTGGCAGGGAGCAGCAGCAGATGGGGAACTAGCATATACAGTATTACTCCTTCCTCCATAGAGCTAGATAAAATTCCCGCCCAGTGCAATGTCCACAAGCACTTAACGCTAGAGCCCCCCCCCGCCCAAAAAAAACAACGCAATATTCCACCAACTATCACCACACATTAAATCAAATACAGTTTTTATACCTTTGTAAGAGAGACACACATTTTTCCATCCCGTTGCTTCCCAGCGTGACAGCAAAACGTTGCTTGCCAATAGTAACTGTCCCCCTTAATCTGTTTACCAGAAAACCTGTCTGTTTCTGTGAACTTAATGACAGTTCACTTCTGGCCTCCAGCTCATTCAGATGTCTTTTAATTGATTAACATCAGACAATTAACAGTGTCAGAAACCTCCGCTGGCTTCCTTCCATAGTTTGTAACCTTCGGGGCACAAGTACACCGTTTCTCTGGTATGCATCTGTGTGTCCGTGTGAGAGCGTGCGTGCGTTTAGGCACCCATAAGCACGTGAACAAAATGTTCGCAGCTGGGGAATGAGCAGCTGGCTTATAATTTTTCTCATGGGAGAGGACAAACTGTATGAAAAAAAAAATAGGCAACATCTGTCTTTGTGTGTGAGTAACGATAGGCACAGAAGGAGATGAGACTGTCAGTCCTTGTTTAGTCTTTAACTATGTGGAAACACGTTCATATTTTCTGTACAAAGACCAGGGTGGGACGATACTCTTTTATTGAGCGTTGATAGTATCATTAAATAAACCACAAGCAATAACCTCTGCAACCAAAATTATTGCTGTTTATATCACCATGTGTGCTTTCTGCTGATGGAGGCAGGTGTACGGGATATTACAGTGCACTGTCTTGGCGTGTAGGAGTACAGGAGACACATGAAGGTGGATCTCAGGGGTCCAGCAGCCCACTATTTTGTGTTTATTAACATATCATTAGCCGGAGTTCAAAACCAAGACCCCCTGACCGCTGAGAGACTGCAGGTGAATACATTTATTTCAGCTTGGTCAGCAACACATTGCCTGCTTCACAATTCTTCAGACACTTAATGATGATAAACCTTCCATCACAGCGGTGAGGTCGGTTTCTTTCCCGCTATATGTTTCACTTTTTCATGTTGCCAGTTTCACTGTGGTCTATGCCAATTGCCAAAAACACATGTTAAATATACAATATAGCCATTTGGGGACTGGATTCCTTTGTGCTCCAGATAAACAGTCCCAACACAATTAGTAGATAGAGAAAACTCATTAAAACACTCAGAAGTGTTTTCTGTGAAGTGGATTTTTACATAGTAAAATGTACAGCAGCAACATGGTTGAAATGTCATGAGTTTTAGTGGACCTCATAAAAGGTAGACATTAAAAAAAAGCTATGGCTTAAAATGGTTTTATTGTATATGCCAGAGAATCTGGCATATACATAGGAATCTGTAAGCAATTGTTTAGGCCTTGCTTGCAAACTCTCACTCATTGTGTATACATAACTTGAATTGAGGCTGGGGAGATGCAGAAAATTTCCAAAAGAGTTATTAATTTTTATCCCAAAGCAACGGAGTATGTGATTTGCAGACCTATATCCAGAAAGGAATCTTTTTTTATTTTCAAAGGTCTCTTGTGTTGAAATTGGGCATTTGCGCTTCGTGTCTTTGTGTTCATGTATGTTCACTATCTTTAATTATTGCTCACATTTCCTCTTTTTGAGCTGCTTTACTCCTGTCTCTAGCCCCTTTCGGATTCTATGACACACAAGCGCCCCTTCACAGACCCTTTTTGCATTAACATCATACAAGTCCATCTGGTGAGATCACAAGGCTACATGTGCTTTTAGACCATTCAGCTGGGATCATTGAAGAGATTCAGTGTATAACCAAGCAGCTTTCTCATGACTATGCATTGAGATTCAGATTTAATTTCTACATTGACTGCCCATTTCATGCTGGCACCTTTCCGTTGATCACGAGATGCAGAGAACTCGGGTATATCACAGACTGAGAGTATGATGAGTTGAAAGGAGGCATCAGGAATTCAGATCTATATATCTTTATTGAGATAGATAAATATAGATCTATACATTGTAGCTAAATATTGACTTTGCAGCCCAGATATTGAAATGATAGCACTATATTATACATTCATATTATTTACCAACAGACTTCACCGTTGCTTTTCTGGCAACCTGAAACATCTCATTATTCGCTGTTCCATGGGATAGCGTCAGCTCAGCTGAGAATGTGCTCTTTCGGGTTGCTTTCAGGTGAAAGACTGGGAGGTGTTGTGCAAGCCACATGGCGAGGACACCAATGTCATGACTGAGAGTGTGACTGACTGTATAAACTTCTATGTGGACAACACCAAAGAGAGATGGTTCAACAATAACAAACACTGGATCACCAGCAACTACCAGTCCCCTTAAGGAACTGCTAAACAATAAAACAGGAAGGGAAACAGGGATTTATTGAGGTTAGAGGCAGCTTGGAGGCCTTCAGGAAGCAGCTGGACAGCAAGCTTCAGCAGAACACTATAGTATAAATGTGGTCAGGGGCGTATAAGATCACAGGCTTTAAGCAGAAGGAAGACCAGCTTGATGGAACTCTGGACATAACAAATTAATTAAACATGTTGCAGTTCAGGGCCAAGCTTAGTGTCCTCCTCTCCTGCCTCCAGCCACACATACATCCTACATTCACTTGACCCCCTACTTTCTGCCACACCTAAGATGTTTTACCTTCAACCTTGACCATTTACCCTCCATGAAATTAGACTTTTTGCTCTGATATCTCACATCATAAAGGTCTTGGATAGACTCCTCTTGGCCAAAATGAGTAAGCAAACAAGCACATATCAGGACCACGGAAGTTGGCCAGCAATTGCCTGGATCAATGACTACCTGACCAGAAGACTATTGTGAAACTGAAAGGTCATGTGCCTAACTGGGTGGTCATCAGAATGGGAGCACTGCCGGGGCTGTACTCTCACCATTCCTTTTCATTCTGTATGCCTCAAACCTCCAGTACAAGACAGAGTCCTGTCATCTGCAGAAGTACTCAGATGACTATGCGGTCGTCCAGTGTATTAGAAATGGACAAAAACTGAATGTATTACAAATGGACAAAAACCACACAGAGCTGGTGGACCACTGTGAGGATCTCTGTGAGGTATGGTGTGGGAACCACCATCTCATCATTTTTAAACTCTATATCCATCATGGAATAAGAAGTGGAGTGGATGAAGTAGTATATATAACAGAAAAAAAGGAGCTGTCTACACGAAGGGACAGGACACACTGTACTTGAGAAAAGCTTCAGTCCTTAACTGTTTGCAGCAAGATGCTACATATCTTCTGTCTGTTATGGAGAGTGCAATCTCTTCAGCCATCATCAGTTGGTGCAGTAGCATCAGAGTCAGTTACTCATAAAAGCTCAACAGACTGATAAATAAGGCTCACTGTCTTCTGGGGACTGCTCTGGATCCTCTGGAGATGATTGTGCAAACAAGGATACTTCATAAAATGAAGAATGTTGCTGACAACCCTGAGCATCTCCTTCATGAGACTGTCTTACAACAACAGAGTGTTTTTGGTCAAAGGCTTTTTCAGATCTGTTTCAGGAACAGGGCAGAGACCCTTTCAATAATCAACTTTATTTATTTAAATAATTTTTAATGGTGATGCATGATCAGGGCAAATCTATCAAGATCTTAAATGAAATCAACTGTTGCATAAAATGTATCAAAACAATAAAACCCTGCGGAAGCCATACTCGTAAAAAGTCTAACGTAAGTACAGAAAACCTGACGACAGACATGGGAGGAGTGGATTAAAGAAAAAGGCAGGAAACTCATTTTTTTCCATCTTCTTCTCCTGCCTATGATAGAATTATATCCCAAAAGGTGTCTCAAAACCTTCAATGCAGTTTATATAACCAGAGTAGGACAACTGTCAGAGGAGCTTTAAGAATGGTTAACATGTATAGATGTAGATGTCTTTTTGTCAACATATGCATAATAGCTGTATGACTTACACTGAAACTGAGAATTCTATAAATATATACATTGTTACGACCACTGTTAATACTCGTCTGTCAAAGATCACATAATGCACCTGTCGGCAAAACCAAGCACAGATGCTGCCTCAATACCTCATGTCATGTTTAATATAGCACAATTTGATAGCTCAGAGGTAAGGATGTCTCATTTTGTTAAATTCATGTCGTCTTGACTCGTCTGTCCTTGAATCTCCTTCCCACCTCCTTCGCTTACATCACAGGTGGGAGAAAATGAGGGGGAAGAGGTGAGGAGAAGCATGAACACAACAACAAAGATGGGATAAACAAAACAAAAAACAAAACAAAAAAAATAGCAGTGAACCAAGGTAATCATAAACTGCTCAAATTCAACTTCATATGTTTCTATTTTGACTTGAAGTTTACTTTTGTTGTTTGTTTTTGTTTGGATGCTCAAGGCATAGCTGTGCAGTCAGTCATGCCTTCATGAAATAAACAGAGGAGATGTCATAAATGATGTTACAGTGTGACTGCCATTCCCATAAACCCAAGAGGGAGCACTTTTTCAGTGATGCCACAGGCAGATTCAGTCTTTCTTCTTTCATAATTATTCCATGAAAATCTTGCTCTATTCTTTTCAGTAACAAACCACACATCTCTGTGACAGGAGGCAATCTTCTTCTGTCTTTGAAATTAGAATGTAGTTTCCATATTGTTTCTCTATAATTCATGAATGAAAAAAGCTGATGGGAGCTGTGCTAAGATGCACCCATCCAGACAAAAACTCCAACCATTGTTTGTAAAATGATACACTCTCGAGTCATTTTTTATTAGGACTACATATTTTATATTTCACATCCAACAGGCTTTAATCAAAGGCCATCAAATTTTGGCTCAATTTTTGGAATACATTTTGAGGCCTATCAAGGAATCTTTTTCAATTCTGGAAGCTTGCAACTGAGCAACATGGAGTTTGGGAGTTGCTATTTTTAAGCACATACAGGCTCATATTCCTAGGAGCGTTCCAAGTCAGATGGAAATCAGTTATCTGCCCATCCCTCCACTGGGTCAGAATTGGTAGGAGTATGTGTGGAGTAACACGGAGAGGCTGAGGAATATTTCAGCCGATTATACTCGCACTGTCTGTAGCGCAAGCGGATCTCTTTATAACTCTTTATTGTAGCTTATTTTGGAGTCCAAATAAGCTACTTCACTTTCAGAAACAAACCCAAAATATCTCAACCCACGACTCAAGGAATCGACAAGCGGCTTTAGAAAAAAAGAAGCTCCAAGTCACTTATAATAAGCTGACTTGGCAACAGTGCTGGAGAGATGGGATAAACAAGACAAAAAAGTAAAAAAAAAATCGCTGTAAAAAAAGATTCATATACTGTCTAAATGCAAATTCTGATTTTCCTATTTTGCCTTGAAGTTTGCTTTTGTTGCTGTTTTTTTATGTTGAAGGGGTAGCTGTGCAGTCATTCATGCCTTCATAAGCGACTGCATTCAATGGCATAATTGACAAAGACTCTGGCATAGGTGTCAAAAGATAGTCACAAAAACATGGACAAAACCCATTTGCCTTTTGAATTAAGCCTGTTGTAGTTGCCATGACTTGAATGATTGAAAATATGCAAAGGCATTTTTTTTCTGCCAAAGAAATTAGCTGTGAGTTGATGTAATCTACAGAAAGCAATAAAAGCTTGGCAGACGTGATCATTCATCAGAAAACAGCGTTGCTTCTCTGTTGAATATGGGAAAAGCTGATATCCTTAAAAATTACAACAGACATATCAGAAGGAAGAAATAAAAGAAATAAATTCTTCCAATACGGGTATTGGAAGAATTTCATGCATCATTTTTACATATTCAATCAGCCAAAACATATATATCTACCTGTCTGTGTGTTAGTCAGTCTGCCCCAGGACAGCTGTAGCGATAAAGTAGCTTATTACGGTCAACGTGTGAATGGGTGAATGACTGAATGTAGCGTGAAGTGCTTTGGAGTCCTCGGACTTGAGAAAAGCACTGTACTAGTACAGACGTCTTAAAAATGCATGATATAAGTAATTCAGTTACATTTATTTCAAATAAGTTGTTTGGGGTGCTAACAGTTGTGGCACTTGGGATTGTGTGAAAAGCAGCACTTGTCTAATATGTGATTCTGGTTTCCTGCTAAATACTGAATCCCACTAAATGTACTCAAATTGAAGGGTGTTTTTTTTTTTTTTTACATATTTCAGTGTGAAATTAGGCTATTGCAATAAAGATTGTTTATTTAATTGCTTTTTTACAAATTGTTACTGGGGGTGACAATGACTTTTTATTCAAGCCTATTCAATCAATTCAAAAAATATTGAAAATTTATTCATTTAATTAACACTGTATATATTAATTACACGCTGACTGTTTTTTTTTCAAGCCTTCATTCCTGTTAATTATGATAAATTTCCACTCACAGCTAATAAAAACACACCATTTAAGATTAGAAAATTACATCAGATAAAAAAAAAATTAAAGCAGAAATGTGGGCTTAATTAAAAATAGGTTTAATACCTTCTTAAAGTTTGTTATTTTCAAAAGATACTTTTAATCTGACAACAGACCCTCATCGGAAAGCACATCTAATTGATTGAGTCTATTGAATATGACTGTATGCACATCTTTACTTGTTTCATTGTAAAAATGCAGAGAGATACAGAGAATATGTAATTTTCGGAAGGTTGACAAGGGGAAAAAAACAAAAGTATCATTGGGCTGGCAGCAAGTCTGGAAATTGTTGTGGATATGGATGGGCAGGGGAGACCTGAGGCACATGCTGGCCATCCAATGAATGAGACAAGCAAGACACATTGCAGAGCTACTGACAGGCTGTCTCACTGAGCTCTTCTCCTGTCTAAGGTTATGTATATTAGAGGTGACAGTGCCTGTTATTATATGTATATGTGCACATGTGTGCATATTTGTGTTTTGTTAAATAAAGTGAGATTTGCTAATTGCTGGTTGCCAGGATAAACAATGCATACCCAGAATGCAAGTCACCACTTTTTGCAACATGGCCACAGGCTACATGTGAGTGGAGCTTTGTATTGTCCCTCCACGGGGCTGCTGGCAGCTATTACTACCACATAGTGGTGGGCAAGATAAAGTCAGAAGAAAATGAAGAATAGCATTGTCACAGTGAGTAACTGCAGCAACACAGCCACATGATTGAACGGCAAAACAGAGTTGACAGACTTTGACTGCTTAGTTGTTAGCACTGTGTTTGCAGGGACTGGGACGGATGATTATCCTGCTTTCATACCCGATAATGGGGCTCAAATTATTGAGAGCAAGTCTGTTTACAGGTTTTATGACAGTAAAAAGCTGCCAAAACTGCTTAGACCAGATTTAATGATCTAAAATGTGAGTCTGCCAAGGATTTTCTGTTAGTTACACAATAAGGCTTTTTTTCAAATAGTAAAAGGGAACTCTGTTTAAAATAATGACTGAATGAATATCATTGGTGCTGAAATATTTCTTTCTTTTTTTTTTTTAAATGTGTCCTGTCTGGCATTAAGACAGCAATTCTTAATGATGCCCAACAGACCCCAACAGATTTTATTTTCACAAGTGGAGCATTACTGGTTTCACCATAGTGTTCCAGTTGATTTATATATGCATGAAGCTTTATTAGATTTTATTGTGGGACTATTTATTGTTCAATGGACACAGAAAAGGTAAGGTAGAATGGAAAAAAAGAAGAAAAAAGGGTGAGAAAATGCTGAAAGGGAGAAACGGTGAGAAAAAGAGGAGAGGAAAAGGAGAGAGCAATATAACATCTTCTGAGTCTGCTTCTATACCTGCAAACAGATCAAAAAGAACAACAAAACCAACCGATAAGTATTACAGGTACAAACAACCAACAACTTGATACCATCACTGAAGACTACACAGTATTATTTAATATGAAATGTATAAGGTGACAGCTAAAGCTAATAATAGGGATTTTCTGTAAGCACCTGAATCGAAGAACCTGTAAGTGTTTGCAAGAGTGCACTTGTGTATGTAAGGTTTGTCCATAAGAAAAATGCTCAGTAGTGGTTGTGAGGAGCCAAAGACCTGCCCCTCAGAGCGCCACGGTAGACACCAACAAAACCAGAACCCCAGATGCCCAAAGGGACCCCCAGAACAAAGGTGCCCAAGAGGGACCAACACATGGATAGCTACCTCCCCAATCCCTGGGAAGAGCCCCAGGAACCCCCTCCCCCCAACAGCCACAGAGCCGAAGTCCCCGGTAGCTGCGGCAACGAGCTTGTGGGCTCGTCGCCCCTGGGCCCAGAGACCCAAGGCCCAGGGGCTCTCTGCCCCCCGGAGGGGCCCCGACAGAGCAATGGGGCACAGGCCCCATGTATGTGTGTTGTTAAACCCCCAGCCGTCCCCAAGAACTATTTGAGGGGTACTGCAGTAAGGAAAGTTTATCTGATAATATTTTGTAGGATGTCAGGATTATTTCAGATGGGTGTATGGCTGCATGGAATAAATGACTCCATCGTTTTTAGAAACTACCACCATGCTGTCAAAGAAGAGCTGATGATAGTGTTTTTAATGCATGCATGCAGTTTTATGTTTGAGCTAATAAATGGCAAATTAGAAATATTGATATCATCACATATTTTCTGTTCTGTGTCTAGCCAGGGCTCATCTAAGGGATTATGTTTTAACCATTTTGAGATGTATTGTAGCCTATTTGCTAAGAAGTGATGGAAGTTAGGCAGATCTAGTCCTTCTTTATCTCTAGTCTTCTGGTGCTGAAATATTTCAACATTATGGTAATAATCTTTTTCGGTATCATTAGTCCATGTTGCTAGTTATTAATATTTTCCAATACTATTAAATTAGCATAATTCTGAGACATACATTCTCTGTCTAAAAAAACCTATGCCTACAATGGGCATTCAAATTAATTTCTACTCTCAGATAAATAGGAATGTCTCCCCACCAAATGATAAGGCAAAAACATAAATAAAAATATCCAGGAATAAAAAAAAATATATATATATATATCCACAGAGAATCCACTCTCTCAATCTTAGTTTATTTTTGTTCCAGCTTCATTATTTCTTTATTCACACACGACAAGACATGTGATTCACACCCGTTACATAAACTTTCTAAAATTAAACTGCTATGCTTTGTTCTAATGTTTAATACATTGCCGCTTTTTTATCCTGGGTTTTATCTTCTCCTTTAATCTTTTGGTCAGGTGACAGGACTAATCCTCACTGACAGGCGAAGACAGTCGGGACTTATATGTCCCATTTCAGAGTGTTTAAAATGGATGTACAGAGAGAACATGTAAACTCCATACAGAAAGACCCAGATATCGGGATTTAAACCCATGACCTTCTTGGTGCAAGGCAACAGTTGTTTTAACTGGTGCTCTGTGCAGCCCACAATTTTTTTCAACAAAATCTCAGGCTTTGTTTATCCTATGCGAATGCGCAAAATAAAACGCAGACATAAAGGGGGAATTTATTGATTACATGGGGTCCCCATATAACATTTAGACCGTGCAAATAGGGCTTAAGTTAAGTGGTAATGATGGATTTACCTACTAATACTGCAAAAACAATTGTATAATATCCAGCAATAAGTATTCTCCAAAGTATCATTTTGTTTGAAAGGAGGCTTTTTGCCTTCATCTAAGCCTCATCAAAATTTGATTTAAGATTAAACCTGTAAAGATGTCAACATAAAGGTATCTATCAAATCTAAATGTGGTTGAAAGGTTGTTTTGGTGGCAAGGCCACACCTCTAATGTCTTTCTAAAGACTTAATTTGGCCAGAACCTATAAGCTATAAAAAGTCTTATTATTATTTTTTTTTTTTACTTTTTTCAAGCCCAGATAAAGACAAAGACTGGCCAAACTATAATAGCAATTAAAAATGTTCATGAATGTCCAGTATTTGGAGGAAAAAAGTAAAAAAAATGTGTCCAAGAAGATGGAAAGGTAGTTGTAAGTGCAACAGTAGAAGGTGACTGCGGTGTCAGGACAAGCATAAAAGGCATAAAAAGCTTAAAAAAACATCAGATAAAATGTAATACATTTCATCAGAAAAGACAGTATGTGCAGAATGTGCAACCATCTTACGTACCTCCAGGGTGATGAAATCTGAGACCAACTCTTGGAAGCTGCCCTTTTTGCAGTTTATACTATTCTGGTAACAAGTCTGTTTCTGAATGATATCTTGTTCTTCAAATAAAACAAACAACGAAAAGCTCCAAAACACCCCTGAAAACTCTGCAGTGAAGCATTTTTTTCTCCATATGTTTTCAAACTCTTTGATCTCTTTGCCTCTCTTCTACTTGCCTAATAATCTAATTTTTTTGCCTCAGCTTTACATAAAAAAAAAAAAAAACTGTAACTAGGATGATGTCTCAAATTTACTCTTTTCCTTTTTTTTCCCTCTATCATGCAAGTTATATTACTTTTATTTTGTTGGCCACACATTCAGTGATCCTAGGTATCATTTCAATCTGCAGCTTCATTTGAGCCGCACCAAAATTTCTTGTCATCAAAGTAAGTTAAATACATTTCAGGGAACTTTTGGCCACCTATGACAATAATATGTTTACAATCCATATTGTATAGATTTTTATTGTGTTTACACCATCTAAAATCTAGCATTTCACAAATAATATGATTTTGTACCCAAACGTTCTACTCTATATACAGACAGGGCTTGATGAAATGGTAAACAAGTGCTTTGTATACCCAAAGCCCTCTCTTCATCTAGAACTCCCTTTCTGCTTTCAGGTGTTAATTACTGGCTTATTAGACTACAAAAAAAATGACAGGAAAAAAGAGCAAAACAAAGAGAGAGAGAAGCTGGGGATGGGGGTGGTAGTGTAAAAAGTAGGACAGGAATATACCAGGCTGAAAATAAAATCCTCTCCTTGTGAGAGTGAGCAGGGGGAGAATGGGAGGGGTGGTTTCACAGAGCAAAAACCTTTGGATATTTACTAGTCTAGGACAAAAAAGGACATGAGAATATGAATCCTGTGAGTGTACAGGGATTCTTTGGGAATGCATGTGCACTGAAAGAGAGATGGAGAAGAGTATAAATTGGTATTTTGCATTTCAAAAGGAAGATTCGTGCTGAGTCAGATCCAGCTCAACCCACTTGTGTCCATCACAAACATCACCCAGAAGCAAAATTGGGGAACTCATAGAGATTGAAAGAGAGGGTATGAAGAGAGGGAGAGATTAGAGAAAGTACAAACTACAGTCAGGCCACTGCTAATGGATTGTTTCTCTGCCTTTTGACCTTTAGGCAGCTAAACCTCAATAATGAAGCCAACAGTATCAGACCATGATCTGAAGTAGCTAAATTACTATTTCCGTACACAACATAACGTCATAAATAACTTGCTGTGAATCTATTGTGTATCATTCAAGCCTGTGTTAGAGTGATTTTCTGAAGATAACAAAGAGTGATTATTTTGTCAATAACAAGGTTATCTGACAATTAAAAAACACAGCTAATCCAGCTGTTTTTTCTTTTGTATTGTCAGTTATAGTCTTCTACAAAGTAGGGACTTCCACTTCAGAATTTATCAGAATACAACGCTTATAAAAAACATACTGAAGAAAAACAATGGTAAAAGGACTTTATCAAGGCGGAGGACCCCAAACCTTTACACCACATTCAGTCATTCACCCTTTCACATGCTGACGATGGTAAGCTACACTGTAGCCACAGCTGCCGCCACCGGGCCCTTTGTCCACCGGCAGCAGGCAAAAAAAGGTGAACTGTCTTGCCAAAGGAACAAACTCCTAGGTCCTGCACCACTGTCATCCCACAAAATGAGCAAAAAAGCTATGTTTTTTTTACTATCATTATTTAGGTTGATGGTCAAACCAGAACCAGAATATGACATAAATTCTATAGGATTTGAGTTGCATAGGTGCAATGGTGGATACCGCTGTGCATGACAAATCTGAGGCAACCAATGGGGATCACAGTGATCTGTTTACATTCCTGCTAGAATGTTTCCATTCAATTGCTTTCCAAAAAATTTCTTCTCCTTATTAAGGGAATGCTTCCTAAATTTTTCATTACAGCACCAATGCATGCAGTCTGAACTTTTACTACTTCAGCTTACCCAAGTCATTTCTCTCTTTCTGACAGCCGAGCAATTGATTTTTTTCTTACCTCTTCCCTGTAGTGTTGACAGGAAGGATGTTAATGGAATAGGCTGTACTGCAGCTGCATACATGGGGGATCTCCCTGTTAGGACGGGCCATTACAAGTTTCTCTGAATGGCTGGCAATCATTTTCTGCAGCAGACAGATTTTCCTGAGACAGTGCTCTCACATACGACTCAAACATTTTACTTCAGTCCTTCAGAATACAATAAAGCACATTTGAAAAGGAATTTTCAGAAATGAGAAATAAAATGTTGGCGACCTGTCCAGGGTGTACCCCGCCTCCCGCCCAGTGAACGCTGGATATAGGCACCAGCAACCCCTGCGACCCCATGAGGGATAAAGCGGTTTGGAAAATGGATGGATGGATGGATGGAGAAATAAAATGTGACAAAAAATTTAAATGACCATACTGGCTCGCTCATGTGATGTCAGAGGAAGCATGCGTTTGTCTGAAATGTTGATTTTGGGAAGAGTAGTTTTGGAACTTGTTCAAGCAATGAATTACAACTAAATAAAGAAAACGTTAAAAACGTGAAAAAAATGAAATACTTTTCTATAAGTAGTAATGTGCATCTAAAGTGAGTTAAATAAATCTTACAAAAAGCTCTAGCTAGTAACTTTAAAATGCATCTTAAGTGAATGTTACAGTAATAATTTTCCTGAAACAGTGAGAGTCCTATGGGGGGAAAAAGTCCTGTTGTAAAGCTATATTGTAAGTTGCTCCGCCACATAAACAATCATTACTCTAATCAACTGAGAAGGCAGTTTTTAGCTTCACTTTGGTAAGACAAGGCAGAAACAGCAAGACTTGCAGTCTGTTGTGGATAAATTAAACTCAAGAAACAACAGTGCACTTATGGATATAAACATGACAGCAATTTAAACAGTGCTGCCATAATTCAATATCTGAACACGGTCTAATTAGGTTTATTTCTATATGTTGTTAGATCAAATACTTACCTTTGTAAATTTTTGTGAATCACTCTGAGGATTTTGTACTGAAATAATTTCACACAGTATGCTGGAGTTTGCACTGGTTATTTGATAAGGGATTCAGTGTCTCAGTAACAATAAAACACCATTGGCATTTCAGTTTATTGCTTTTTCTCTCCCTTCATCTTTTCATGATTAAAGGAGGCAAACAGCGACAAATTCTCTTGTCTCAATGGTATCATTTACTTTGAAAAATTTAATGACCTTCTCCTATTATTTTCTTTGGATGTCTGTTGTTTAACTTGTGTTGTAGCATATTCATTATCCTTGTGATAACCTACTGCTGGATTTAAATATCTCTTTTTGCAAAGACAGTAATGTTGTATTTTTTCCATCTGAGTTTTCTTCATACCTGTTGTCTGTTTTTTTTTTGTTTTGTTTTTTTTGCTTTGCTTTACTTTGCAATACATGTGTTGCCAAGGTGATCATACTTATTAAATAGTTCACACATCCCGAACAGTGTGAGGCAATGTCTTAATTTTTTTTTCAATACTTACATAACTAAATAAATAGAGTTAATTGTTTATTATCAACTAAATGATTGAAATTAAATGTTTGGTGAGAACATTGCATCTCTTGTATGCAAATCTCTTCTCCTGATTTGAGAACAATATGGGAAAAGTTAAGTTCAATAAAACCAAGTTAAATTATATTGATTATTTGAAAAAAGAAATGTATACACCCTCCAAACTGTTTTCATTTAGCCCCTCAGGGGATTTTAAGCTGTTTGTTTTAAACAAATACATTATCTTATAAGCATAACAAATCCAAATTATGCTACACGTGTGTCATTAATATTTTAAATTAACATTAATATTTATTTAAAGAAAAAAACATAAGGCACGTTTTAAACATTTAGGGTTGAAGATGTCCATCATCTGGTATCTAGTGTTTTTAAAGAATTGAATCTCTTACCCATTGATCACTAAATAATCTCCAACACCAATAACCCATTTTTTTTTCAATTTGGTGTCTTAAAGGAGTCTGTAACAATTACCTGGCTTTCTCTCTTATGCGGAAGAGTTCAAACCCCTTTAACCATTCTACATTTTGTCATGCCACAACTACAAACTACATGTATGTATTTTTGGGATTTCATTTCGTAAACAAATACAAAGTAGTGTCTAATATATTCGGTGGAAGTTGGACCAATTGTATATCAAAGATTTTGAATTGTCACACCTAAGACTATAAAAAGTGTAATGCATTTGTTTTCAACCCCTCTCATTCTGATACTCATGGAGAACACATTACAAGTCTTGTTTGTAGTTAGTCATGAAGGGAACACAGCATTTCTAAAATTTTACTCTGGTAAGAAGAGACCAAACTGTAACTGTTTGGCCTAAATGCAGAATACTACTTGAGGTGAAAAACTGATGAAGCACATCACCTTGAACACACTATGAAACATAATGGTGACTATAATGAAGCATAGTGGTGACTGCATCATGCTGTGGGGATGCATTTGATCAGTAGGGACAGGGATGTTGGTCAGGGCTGATCCAGATATGGATGAGTCTTCGTATAGCACAATTCTGGAAGAAAACCGGTTCAAGGCTACAAAAGACTTTATGTTTTACCATGAAACTCTGATTCAGAAATTATATAGTATGTAGGGAGTGAATAGTCTAGTTGTCTAGTTGTATGAAACTATGATTATACAGCTGGACATGTTTTTCTGGGCCCTACATTCACCGCTGAGGACATATAGATGAAAGAAAGGAATTCTTCACCATGTTATTAGGATAATACTTTAAGCTCATGTCATGTGCATTTATAGAAATGTGCTATAAGCATGGTTGTTTTTACAACTTTTTCATGCACCAAAGGCAGTCACAGTGCCTCCAGATTTGCCCCATCACAGAATCATGTTGAGACTGGGAAGCTCCGTAATCACAAGAAGGCCACTGATGTGTCCCTGGGCTTTCTGCTCTCAAACTGAATCATTCAGGCGGCCGCACACAGACAACAGGGCTGTGTGGCATGGCTTTTGAAAGGTCACTCTAAGAATAGCCTCCGATACGTAAACGAGGCTCATATCCAGCGGAAAGCACATGTTGGAACGTGCAGGGAAGCAAATGGACATTAAAACATGTAATAATTCATGGATGGAGGTACAGACCAAAGCACTCATGCTGTTAAAAATACTCAGACATAATCCTAGTATGCATTGATGCAGACAAGGTACAGTATATCTTTGCTCTGTTAAAAGGGCAGAAAAGGCAGAAAATCTATTTGCTGATGTCCAAGCCTTTCCCATTGTTCCCTGCTGAGGAATCAGACAATAATTTTAAAAGCAAATGAGAGGAGATCAGTCTCCCTAAAGCTTAGAGAAAAATCCCTCCTGCCCATCTAAAAGCGGGTTTACATCCTCATTTATTCAAGCAATGCGCAAGATGCCGATTGACAACAGTTTTTTTTTATAATGTAAATGCATCATTCAGGGGGACTGGCCAAACCCTTTATTGATAAAACTAAGCACAACAAATGTCGGTCATCCTGCTGTAATCATCTTTTGAATCACTTTCATCAATCAAACACTTGCTTCTGTCCTGTTTTAATGTAAACACAATCTTTAAAATAAATTGGTCACCATTGGCATTGTGCCGTTTCTGTAAGCTCTATTAGTTTTAGTTCTTTCTGAGCCAAGTCAAGGTTGCATAAAGTTGCATAAAAAACACAGAATATATATTTCTTGCTGCATCTCTTTGTATCTCTGTAAATACTTTATATATGCTCTTACTTTATAGAAGTTGTATGTTTTCTAAGATCCATATAATCATTTTGTTCTTCTTTTCATTATCTTAGTGTTTTACTTTTCATTACTTGCTGTAGTTTTGTTTTTACATTACTTTTAAGTCATTTTCAGTGATGTAGGAAGATACTGGTTTACTATGCACTTGACATTGTAGAATAAACAAATTTGATCACTAGATTAGAATGGCAACCATGTCAAAAAAAATAATAATCTGCCAAATTAGCATAGCAGCTATTCCTTGCCCTGTTTAAGGCACATGTGAACAGTTCAACAACTGATATTCATATTATTATTTGTAGCAATGCCCCAATAATAAAATTACTTAATCTCATGCTATAAAATGCTGTGTGCACTGATGATTTGGCATACCAGATGTCTGAAACTGAAAATAAAACCGATGGCTTTACTCACCTTTTGATCAATTTGGCTGATAATCTGACATTACAGGGAACTCATAGCCCACTGAAATTGCTTTCCAAGATGGATGTCTTTTTTTGAGCTGTGTACACACTGCAATGTTTTCTTTGCCCAATTTTACCCCCAATTCCCAGTTAGGGAAAGTCTGCATCAGCATGCAGTAGTTGGGGACAGTCACCAAGGCAGGTTCTGCCAAAAATCTGTCTAAGTGTGAGAGGGAGCTAAAACTGGATTCTAAAAGTGTGGGAGGGGAACAGACCTGAACCGACCTCTATTACAATATGAACTAACATGTTTTAATCAGAATCAGCTTAAATTAACAAGTTAGTTCATACAACAAGAATCTGGGTACAGAGAGAACCTGTCTCTGTGCTGGCTGGTGTTTGAATGTAATGCTCTTTAGCGCCGGCCTGAAGGCAAACCTCTCAACAGTTTGTGTGACTTAGTGATAAAAAAATGACTGACACTCAGATGTTTCTGTTATTATTATTATTATTATTAAGAAGGAAATCATTTTTTTGCAAAAGAGCCAACACTGAAAATCATTCCAAAATCCACTAACAACGTCACATGAATATAACCAAAACGTACAGTCAGCACTGTCCAAATCAAATTCACCTGCTGGTTAAACTTAAAATATTTTAAGGCACCCTTACAACAGTTTCCAAGAAGGTTTGATGCCGTATTATGGTTTAAGGAGGTACATACGGCTGTGATGAAAGCTAGAGGTGCCACGCCCACAGCCGAACCAAAATAAACATGGCAGCGCAGGAGGACGACATGTAGCTGCTGCTATTGTGGTATCAGTATTATGTGATGGGAGACACACAACAACCCTGTGTGGATGTAAAAGGGTCCGGCAGTTGAGAGACATAATAAAAACCTCAATGTTAATAGAGCTCACTTCGGTCTGGTCCTTTATTAGATAAAGCCCATAGCACTAATGTGACAGCTATCACGTGTTTTGTCAGAAAATACGATTGTCAGGAGTTTCAATATTCAAATAAACACCTTGACCAGCATACCTTTTTGTGGTTTCTCAGGGCGCCTGCTGCTTACGACATTTTAATTTGATTGGCTAAAACCAACCTTTGGTAGGCGGGTACTAGGTGTCGCTTCGCCAAATCAGCTAGGAAAGTTCTGTTGAATGTCTCTCTTTTCCCCGAACTGATTCGATGGGAGCAGACCCAGATTGGTGGTTTGCACAACGGGGAGTGCTGCACATTATCAAATTGTCTTGCCAGGTTCTAAAAGTGATCCCTTAGGTGTGTAATCACCAGTCCTTCAGTTATGGAACAAAGGTCTGCTCAAACCATGGTGTTGGTGTGAACTCCGAGTCTTTTTTTATTTTATTTGGGAATACTATGAAAGTCCTGGCATGTGTCCTCAACCTAAGTATGAAAAAATAAATGAAATAAAATAAAACTGTTTCTTAAAGAGAAATAGGAGTGTCTGCAATATTTATTCATTACATCACACTATACATCTGACATTTGTGTGAATTACAATTCAGTTTTACCCCTAAATTATTTTTCAGTGAGGTTTTTTCTTACTTAAAATTATATATTTTGTTGACTATGTCTACAACAGTGTGTTTTTGACTACCTCTTAACTCCAGCATGGCAAAGGAATGGTAGCAGACCTCCAAGCATTGCATCTTAACCCAGTAACTGAGGGGTTTCATCTTGAGGTTAATATTTCATACTTCACACTCAGCCCCTTGGATATTTAACATTCAAACTCTCTATATCTCTTAGCTTTTATTTTGCCTACTCTGGTCCTTCAGAGGTCCTTCAATGCTAGTAGTTGAAAGGATTGGTTTTTAGCCAGTAAAGCTAAAAAGATGAAGTGGTTTTTAAGTCCTTTAGAATATAAGAAAGGGAACAAAAACAAACAAGGTATTTTTAAACAGCATCAAATGTAAACTTAGTAAATGTCATATTCCTCCAAGCCCTCTATTATTATCTCCTTTCCATATTCTGTGCTTTTTTTGTTTAATCAGGCACACATTTTATGTTCTAAATGTTTAATTTTCTTCTACAGTGAGAAACCAATTGTACATATAGTATGTGACTGTGGGAGAGGTTTTGTTGTGACAAGTGAAGTACAAATGCACACAAAAGAGCTTTCATGTGGTTTTTGTCTAGATCGGGCCAGTTTAGGAACATGGATATTTGTTTGCTAAGCTTGTGATTATGAATCTGCCATTGTTGCCGCTCACTTCAGTTGAGGAGATTCAGCACAAAGCAACTTGATGCTCAAATGAAAATTATGTACTTAAATAATATGTAGAAAAACTATTTAACCTATTTATTAGATTTTTTTATAAATAGGCTGAATAAATAAATTAATAAATTATTTATTATTCTCTTGACAATTGAGTAGACAAACCTAGAGTGACTATTAAAAATATGAGTACTAAAAAATAAATACTTGCTGAAATATTTCTAATATATTTATTGATACATCTAAAATGTAATACAATGAAATTATTTTTTTTTAAATTAGTAACTTAAATAATATTAAAAAGCCTCCCTGTTGTGTTCTTCACATTTTAAATAACAATTCTTGTCCTGGAGCAAAGCCCATTGCATGTTGATTATCTGGGATGTCACAGCAAGTATACTGCTCCAACTGACTGCTGTTTGAGACAGATGTTGTGTTCACAAATCTTGAAGCAGGTCAGTTCCCAAACTGACTGGAAAATGAGACACGAGGTCTCTCAGCCACAGTCAAGGTTCTGCGCTCTGACAAGCGAGCAGATGGCGGTTTGTGAAAATAACAAACTAGATCAAAAGGAAAGAAACTGAGGAGCCTGCAATTTGTCATTGCACGCTCATCCTCTCGTAGATTCCCTATTTTATGTCCCATGAAAAATGTTAACTGGGAAACAGGAAAAAAATGCAGGCAACTTTAATTTTAAATCAATTAACGTGTCTGTTGTTTATGTAATTTGGACTGACATCACATATGGTGTGTGCAGACTGCGCAGCGCATATGAGCTTTTGCCTGTGTGCTCTAAAGTAACACCGCAAAGACACTAAGTTCAGCTTGACATGTTACCTCATTTCTATTTTTAGAACGGTACTCAATACTTGTTTTAAAGAAAACATAACACTGAAACAGGGTGATTTATGGTGGTTTGGTTTGGCCAAAGTGGTTTTAATAAAGCATATTGCCTATCATTGATACCAAATATAACACCAAAGCTAACCATGTTGGATCGTCATATACAAAGCTAAAATATTTAGATTGGTCGGTTAGAGATTTACAAAAAATCCTGAAGGAATACTCCGTGCTTCAAACTAAATAAACATTCTTTCTAAGCTAAAGGTTATTTCCTTAAAATAAGCTAAAGGTTATTACCCTGTCTACTTATAAGACTAATCTTAAAACTTTCCTTTTTGACAAAGCTTATAGTTAGAGTGGCTCATGTTACCCTGAGCTACCTCTATAGTTATGCTGCTATAGGCTTAGGCTACTGGAGGACATCAGGGCCTATTTTTCTCACACTACTGATTTCTACTGTTATCCAGTCTACTGTTCTCCAGTTTTGCATTGCATTGCATTGAAATGACTGTTGTCATTTCAGCTTTTAACTTTTTGCTCTCTCTCTTTTTTCTTCATAGTAGGTACACCTGGTCTGGCGTTCTGTTAACTGTGACATCATCCAGGGAAGACAGATCACCCGCTATTACCATCTAATGTAGAACAGATTACTGGATCAATGTGTGCTTCTGTGCTTTTTTGTCTGTCTTGTTGTGTCTCTTCTCTCTCTTTTCTAACCCCCAGTCGGTCGAGGCAGATGACCGTTCATACTGAGCCCGGTTCTGCTGGAGGTTTTTCCTTCCCATTAAAGGGGAGTTTTTTCTTTCCGCTGTCGCTCCATGCTTGCTCAGTATGAGGGATTGTTGCAAAGCCATGGGCAATGCAGACAACTCTCCCTGTAGCTCTACGCTTCTCCAGGAGTGAATGCTGCTTGTCAGGACTTTGAAGCAATCAACTGGTTCCCTTATATAGGCAATTTTTGACCAATCTGTATAATCTGACCCAATCTGCATAATATGATTGAATTTGACTTTGTAAAGTGCCTCGAGATGACATGTTTCATGAATTGGCGCTATATAAATCAAATTGAATTGAATTAATAAATGCAGAACATTAATTTGTGTTTTACCAACCCTTTAACATCAGTTCTTATATCTTTTCAGCAGCTTTCATGAATTTTTGGAATCCTACAAAAATGCATGTCTCAAATACATTACTTAGCAATATCCCAGGATTGTAAACAATATCATCTCACAATATGCATGCAAGCCCAGGTTTTTTTAATTTTCAACATGTCAACATTATACAGGGCAGTTAGCCTACTTCTCCCCGCTATATGTTGACATCATCTCTAAATGTAATTCATCCATCCATCACTGAAAAAACACTCCAGTTACGGAGTGACTGCCTTCTTTTGTATGTTTTTACATGTTAAATCATAGTTGCATTCATTCGCCTTCTTTACAGACATTGCAATAAGAAAAGATGACCCTTGAAAAGAATATTCCAAGAAAGACAAGACAAAACATGGCTCTCTTTATGCTGAAATGCAGATGTACAAATATGATTGTTCACTGGATCAGTAGTTAATAGGTAACGGTACATTTTCAAGAGTTGTGGCATTTTTATGGTCTTTTTTATGTAGGCAATTGCTCAACACTGTTAGATATCTGCATAATGATGGATCAAAGAAATGCCAAAAAAACACACTTCCCAGTTTGCTAATTTGGACGTTTTGACAAGCATTATAAGCATATATGTTCATTTTGTGCTGCAGTCCAAATCACATGCATCGCTTTGCAAAAGTATTCACACCCCTTAAACAATTTAAGAAAGCATTTTTTTTGGTAATTTTATGTGGCATTTTATGAGTAACAGGAAGAAGTGCACAATTGTGAAGTGGATGGTTTTCATACTTTTTAGGAATGTAAATCTGTCAAGTGTGGCCTGCACATGTATCAAGTCTCTTTAAATGTTATACTCCTAAATACTGTACAATCCAGAGCAATTGACTGCCATGAGAGGGTAGCTAATTGTTAAAGCCACCAGTGTGTATTATCATATCTGTGTAAATGAATGAATGTATTGTGAAGGCCTCCGAGGTTTGTTAGAGAATATTCCAAAAAAAAAATCACGATAATGAAGACCAAGAAACACAGGAAATTTTGAAAATGTACACTATTAGTTACAAAATAATATCCCAAACTTTAAACATATAGCAGAGCATGGCTCAAACCATCATCTGAAAATGGAAAGAGGTTGGCACAACGGCCAACCTGTGGAAGTCAACCTAAACTTTCAGACCAAGCTGGGAGAGCAGATTAGAGATCAGAGAAGGAGAAGAAATCCCAAGACATAAAGGCCAACGGTTCCCAATTACCAGGCTGCAGTTGTTGCCTTAGTGCTTGTGATTTTCACAGTTATCATCCTTCCTGGTGTATGAATAATTTAGAACGGCACTATGCAATGTCAAAGTGAAGCTGGTAACAAGTGCATGCATGCTTCCAGTAATAATGTAATGAAGTATGTAGATGCTCTTTCAATAAGAGACGTTTTATATACCTGAAACGGTCCTGACGGTCTCAGTTGTGTTCCTCAGGCCAACGAAGGAAAATTGGTAAAGCCTCCATGAGCGAATGTCCCCAACCTCGACTGAGCTCCTTTTCCACCTGTATGTTATTTCCTCCTTGGGGTAGCCATCTGAAGAGGACACAATGGTTGAAAACTCAGGGTGCTATTTAAACTGATAAAGGAGCATTGTTTTCCCAATATATGAACAACTAACAGTTAATACGCCGATTGCATTTTGTTCCGGGTTAAAAAACAAACAAACTGCATCTCTGTTAAATGAAGCTAAAAACCTAAGAGTTGGAATAGTTTGATTTTATTTATAACAACAAAACCATTATTTTTGCAAATATTTATTTTTCGATGACAAAATTCTCCTGAGTCATGCACTTCATGTTGAAAAGACATTTGCCTCATTTGTGGGGAATGTATTTTCTATGAAAATTCTGAGATGTAAAAATTACATCATTGACTTAAGACCACGGGTGAGTGGGCTTTCAGTAATTTCATTTTACCCCTGCACGCTCTGTAGTCGCTCTAATGAAAACAGTAATCTTACTTGTCTAAAACAGATTCGCTTAGCTGAGCCAATAGATTATCATAATCAAGTCATGTTTGTGAGTATCAAATTTCTGTGCGGTTTCAAAAAGCAAACTAACCAAAAAAAAAAGCAATGGCTTTACTGCTGGTCCTCAAGACAGTACTGTTACAACTCTGCAGACAGTCGAATTCTAGTGAGGAGCAGCAGTTTGAATTATGCAGGTGGACTTCCTTGAGTGCAAACTTAAGTGCTCTCAGACATCCAATAATGTTGGTCTTCAAAGTAACACATCATCGCCAACCAAGAAAGCAGTCTGCTGTTTTGCTTCTAATGCATCAGGAAGATATTATAGATTCAGTCTCCTTCTGGAAAGTCAAAACAAGAAGGATACAAAAGCTCAGTGTCAGTAGTAAATTCATTTCAATCTACTGCAGTTATAAACACCGAAATGTGTTGAAACAAATTTTTTCAACCAAATAGCCTGATAACATTTAACGAATGGTAACACCTGGAAAAGAGGGCGAGCTCACTAAACTTTTGCTGCTTTTTGACACGTGATGGGACAATTTGCCCCGTGATAAATAGCTGCACGCTTCTCTGCCTGCAACATCTGAGGCCGAGCTTCAGTGCTGTTTACCAAGCAATTTTCAAAGCCATGAAAAAATCTATAGCTCTCATCAAATCTAAATTAATGCATATCTTCTAGTTTTAGCCTTGATAACCTCGTCAGCTTCACTTTCTTGAGCCATTCGAGAAGAGTTATTTCTGGAGAAAATCCCATAGTATCTCATGGTAGAGCTTTAGCAGTCTCATTAGTATGACTTACCCCCTTACCCCCTTTCCCACTGCCTACATGGGGATGTTATGTATTTTGAGTTCTTGTTACTTTTTGACAAAATTCCAAGGTTAAATAAAGTCCACAAGAAATATCCAAATGTGCAGAAAAGTCAACCAACAGTGCTGTTGGTAGACGATAAGAAGAAAAAAAAAACACTTGTAAATTACTTTAGAGAAATTGATATATAAATTATAAATTTATAATTACAGGGTTCTACAAATACAAAAATGTAATTTCAGCAAAAAAAGCCCAGGTGTTCAGTTGTCAAGCCATTCAGAGGTCAACTGTATTGCATTTAGCTAGTATAAGACCCCACCAGATGTTTATAATCAAGCGTACTTAATGTTAAAAAAGATGACTGTCCGGAAAACGAGGGGAAATAAAATATTGGTCACTGTAAGGAAAAAAATATCATTGACACACATTGGCACACCAATATGCAGCTAGATTAGACTATTTGGAGTTAAGTTCTTTACCCATTTGGCAGGAGGAAGACGAAATATGGTCCAAAACCTTCCGATTGCAAGACAACTTCTCTTGAGCAACCGTCAACCCATTAACAAGATTAGGTGCTATTTCTAGGTTAAATGTTAATCTGGTAACAGATAAAAATCTGAAAATAAAAAAATTATGTATGGTATATGGAACAAAAATGACACTAGGTTGCTCTTTATTATAATCATATTCAACAGTATTGTTCCGAGTTTAAATGTACCTTTTCAAAATAACAAACTTTAGGCAGGTATTAAACATACTTTTCATCAAGCTCACGTTTCTGTCCCACTTCCCCTCCCCCTCAATGGTCATATGTATTGTTTCTAAACATTATAAATTATTTATTATGATTGGAACTGTCTCTGTGTACTTGCAACCTTTAACTCCTGTCTTTTGATGTTACAAGGTTTTGTTGCATCTGAAGTTCAGTTTATTTATTTTGACCATATTAAGAAATTGGATTTTGACCTTTGAACATAAAGTTTTAGAATCCCTGCCACTTGCATATTTGCACAGAGCTGTTTCACTACAGTCCAACACTATGCATACAAAATAAAAATAACAGGCTTTAAAGTAGTAACGTAGTAGTGTATCGGTACGCTTACAGCTTGAAAACTCCAGGGGACAGGAGTGCTCATCCATTGGGAAGTTGTTTAATTTCAGCTGGCACTCAGCATCAATGGTCAACCTGCAGAAACAAAACATTTGAATTCACTTACCAAAGGATAATAGCAATAGTTTAGTTTTTAAACACTATATACAGGCATAGTCACTTGAATAATCTAACAAGAAAACCATGACCTTTCAGCTAATGATGCTATGCATTTTAAAGTAAGATTTGACAAAATTAAATTAGACAGAAAACATTTTTATTTTTTCTTTCTCCCTTGAGAAAATTTAAAAGCGAAGTCATTAAACTTCTTCTTAATGAGAGATTGACCTTAAATTGCCTCACCCATCCATGCATTTGCTATTGTCATGTATCATTGTGCTTGGAATCACAGCAGCCATCCTAATTAACCAGTGGTTAAGTTCTGAGTTTCCTAACAAATTAATGAAGTGGAAGGCTAGTGTTCTGCTCAGGAGAACATCCATCATGGCTTGATTGAACCAGGAAGACTTTACTTTCCTCTCTTATTATCACAGGTAATGCATTTAGGTGTCAGAGCAAATGTCTGCTGTAATTACGGCAGAATGCAAAAGTGACAATAGAATAAATTAATAGTTGTCACTTATTTTGATTTATGGTATGAATACATACATTTAAAAAATAGAATTAAAAATGTAATACAATATTGTCAGATATACTGTCAAAAATGTCAGAATGAACCCTCATAAAACATGATAAAAATATCATTGATAAAGGGATTCTAGGAATTTTAGGCTTAATAAGGTTTAACTATAACCCGTTATTTTATCATGCAAATATCCTATCAATTAAGAGATATCGCAACTTAAACTTTTTTATTTCCCAGGGCTTGTTAAAAAATACAGTTATGTATAAACGGGTGTGTTCATCTCAAGATAGGAACAATGTCAGTCCAGTTGATAGAGTTTCAGTGTCAATGTGGAAAACTTATGAAGAGGTCCTCACTAACAGGACAAATTGACAAGGCAATATATTCTCAATTATATAAAATGACAAGGCAATATATTCTCAATAGCAATATTATTTAAGAAGAAAACTGTCAGGTCTAAGCACCTAAAACATCATACAACAAAGGGAAAAAGAAGGCACAAAGACAGTTAGTTTTGGTTTTCCACTGTTTTGCAAATGTATTTTAAAAGGATCACCCGTTCCCTTGCGACCCAATCTCAGATAAATCCAACACAATAGATAGATGGAAATGTAAGTAAGGGAAACAAAGATATCCGGTCAGCCCTGATGATTTTGTCTGCAGACCTAATTGTTCATTGTAGTTTAGACCTGCGCTGTTTTGTGGATAAAGCACGCCACACAATGATGGAGGTGCACAAAACAGATTTAAAAATGGCAGTGCAGAAGATGACTAGTAGCTCCAGTGGAAGGTTGCATTGCCTGATTTGCTGCAGGGAGGTTTCTGCTGGGCCTTTTTTTGAACAGTGTCTATGTGTGAAGACCATCACAGAACCTGAGAAATGGCTGTTCCGAGGAAGCAGAAGTGATCCAGAGTGTTGCTGAGTATAGTGGGGGGAAGCATTGTCGGGGGTACTCTCTGCAAGCACATCATCTCCACTGTCTTGAGCGATTTAAGCTCCAAGTGGTTCTGACTGCACAAGTGGACCAGCTAATCCACCAGCCATCCTCGGTTCAACCAGTGTCAGTGAAGTTGTCTGCAAACTGCAGGAGTTTCACAGACGGGTTTGCTGAGGTGCATTTGTGTACAGAGAGAAGAGGAGTGGGCAAAGACCACACTCCTTTGAGGCGCCAGTGCCGATGGTTTTTGAGCTGGAGAAGACGCTTCCCAGTCTCACTGGGAGCTCTCTGACTGTTGGTGAGTCAGAGAGCAGGTAATCCGTTGACAGGTTGGTACTGGCATTGTGAGCTGAGTGAGCATCTGGCGGAGAATGTCTTGGGTTGAAGGCCGAGCTGAAGTCAGGTGGTGGTGCAGGATGACATGTAGTCCCAGTTGGATTGCATTATAATGTTTATTTGCCCAGTAACCAAAATGCAGGGGGCTTGTGGTCTCCTACAGATACTTCAGGACCAGTCTCACCAAATCAGAGGTACAGCCCTGTAGTCATTTACTGAATTGAATTATATTCTCAAAAGGTACCGTGATGTGATCATATTACATATCTCAAATATCTGTGATGGTAACCTATAAGCAATATAGTCAAATAAAAAAACAAAAACAAATTTGTGTAAAAACATCAAACTGTTATTGGACATCTAAAGTTATCAATACCTAACAAGAAACGCACTGCACTCATGTGGTTTTCTGAATATACTTTACTTATACTCTACTTATTATTACTGCACCCATCTCGTACTTGTATGAGCAGAATGCTGTCCAGGACTATAATAGGATCCAGTATCATTGTTGATTTACAATGACTAAGGACTTAAAGATTGTTTAGATAAAGTACAATTTCTTATGGCAACTAAGCCTGCAGTGTCGTGAACCAGACAGAGGACCTTTCATTCAACCCAGACACAGAGTTGCATTTAAAACATTTATTTTAACAAGAAAATGCCTGGATGCTCCCAGGGAACCTCTGCAGGAGCAAGCCAGTTTATTCCAGGCAGTAGTAAGAGCAGTCTGAAGTCTGGTTTTGCTTGGTCCGTGCGGCCATATTACATCATTTTGGCTACCACGACCCTCGGCGAGGCTAAAAGTTTCCGCTCCGCGCACCTATGCAGACAGTACTGTGCAGAAAAATGTGGCAGATGAGCAAGAGCTTCTTCTGACAGAGGTTCGTAAATATAGACATCTTTATGATTCAGCCTATAAAGATAACCATGATCATCAAATTGTTAGCAATTCCTGGGTAGAAATGGACATCACCCTCGGAAGAAAGTAAAAGGCTATAAAATGTTGGAAACAACAGTTTTTTTCTACTTGTACGTGTAGTGAATTGTAACACATTTGGGGTATAAACACAACGCTGCACTCTAGAGTCTAGGAGAATAGAGCTACTTAAGAGTTAAAGTCGTATGGAGCATAAATGCTGCAGACGTGGCGTCCGCACATCTCATTTACGCTCGAAACGTATGGGTGTCAAGCATAAACCAGCCCTTACTCACTGCAAAGTGTCAGGTAGAATGACAGAGCCTTGATCAGAATCCAGGGGACAAGCAAGGGTCATGCACAGGTAATCAGAGATGAGCAGATGAATCCAAAACATTAGGCAAGGCTCGTAGGTCAATGCATAGAATCAAGGTCGAGGTCCAGAGAGAAGAAGCTTGGTATAGGTGCGTCAAGGGCAAGGCAAGGAAAACCAGGAGACGTGATTGAGTTCGTAACGTTGTGATAAATCAAAAGCATGGAAGGAATGCTGGACATCTACGAGCAAAGCTTTTGATCATCTGGTGCGGACTTGGTGGTGGTGGAGAGCTTAAACAGTGCAGGAAACAGGTGTGAAAAATGAGGCTGATTGCAGCAGAGCAGGCAAGTGTGGTGCGGTACAGAGAGCAAAACAGCACAAATACTGACATGCAAAGGCAATTGAACGACAGGCCTTTGCAGTTGCAGAGAAAAATATTTTCCCCCAGAGAAACATGATTTACCACATACTATATCACAAACTGAGACAACTGCTATGTTGTTATGTAGTACTGTTGTTGAAATTATTGGGGGGGAAAAAACACCCAAATGACTCTCTTTGTAAGCACAAATAAAAGATCATGTCTTTTCAGTCTGATAGAAAAATATTTTCTACATGAACTAAAATAAAAGCAAACAAAAAAAGCTAACATATGTTTTCTTGAACATTAGTTATAACAGTTTTAATTCTTATTTTTTTTCTTAAAATAAACAGTAGATGATGAACCAATAACATCTGAATAGTGTATTATGTTATCCCGATATTGCTGATGCCTGACCTCTCAACATTGGCCCCTTACCTTAGTGTATAGAGTATTCTTCCGTCATTCCAGATCCTGAGCATGCGATTGGGTGTGGTGATCCAATGGGCGTCGGCTTTCTTTGAATTCCGAAAAAAAGTGTCTGGGATCCATATCTTCCCAACCATGTTGCTGTTGAGACGAAGAACTTTCATCGTGCTGTTGAATTTTAACCTCCTGTCGTACCAGGTCTGAGCAAAAAATATGTCGATGGTGTATTCCTGACATAAACATAAAAAAATACATTGACATGTTTAAGCTCCAACCAACACGTACATTTGCAGCAATATGTTACAAATAACATGTGATTTTTTGACAAACTGACAAATGCTGTGTTTCATCAACTGACTAAAGGGTTGAGTTAGTTCCTGGTTCACTACTGCACTAGCAAGCCTCTTGCACAGGAGAAAGTAGCATTGAGAAGCTGCTAGGAAATCTCGCTGAGAGGTTGATTGGTTACATTTCTATCAGTTCTAAAACCATTGTACTGCTACCATAAAGAAAGCAAAACATTATTATTATTTTTGTCAGTTAACAAAATGTTTAAAAAACCCAGATAAATTTTGTCGAACTCTCCCATGCAATCAATTTAGCAGACTTTGCCCATTCATTAAGTTTAAACTCCACTGCGGTACTCAAAGCTGCCTTGGTTGCAGGAATTTTGTGGCCCACAGGCACTTTCAATTGAACAATCTTTGGCACTCATGGCAAAACCTTTGGACACCACCAGTCTAGAGCAAAGATTAAACGGATCTTTGGTCCATCTTAAGCAATATGATTTGGAAAAAAAAAAACAAGAGAATCCATACTTTTATTCTCTAATATGACATAGCTCTTAGATAGGCACCAGCACCCTCGCGACCCCATGGGGGATAAAGCGAGTAAGAAAATGGATGGATGGATGGATGGACATAGGTCTTACAATACACCAAGTCAGCCTCTGATTATTGGATAAGCACAGAAGATTGAAATGTGTATATATATATATAACTGTACAACTATTTTCTAAATATGAATGGGACAAATAAGTATAGCAACAACAAAAACTGTCACAAAAATAATAGCAATAATTCAAGTGGGATGGGGGGGACTTGTGTATTTGCTAATTGTGTGAGTGGGGGAGGGGGGCTAACTCTCCCACACTTTGAATAACATTAGAACTTTAATCAGTACTAAGCTATCACATTTCAGTAGCAGTAGGACTAATTGTTATGTTCTGTTTGAAATTAAGGTAATTAGGCAATATAATACATTTTTATTAAAATGTACATGTAAGTACCATGAAACTGTGGTACATTTGCTAAAGTTTATCATGCTGTAACAACCGTGTACCTAGGTGAGTAAGAGAGAGATGGAGCCGGAGGATCTGACAAAGCAGAAACTCAAGTTGGTTCAGAGAAAATTAATTGCAGCATCTGACTCAGAAATGCCTTGCTTCCAGTGGTATCCCTGGTGGTTCTAGTATTGAAAGCTGACGGATCAAAGGTGGTTCAGAGACTTTGAATATCTCCTCCCATTCCTCCCTTACCGTCTCCACTTAGGCACAGTAGGCATTGGTACTCAGAGTTAGACCTTAAGCACTTTTCCTTAGGCTCCTGTGAAGCTGATAAACTTTTAATGTACATTAGACTTAAATCAGTTTCACTAGTATTGTGAATGTGCAGCTCCCAAGTCATAAACTTTCCCTTTGAAGCCTAAAGGAGTAGATATAGAGCAGAATTTGCATTAGCATCTAACTTTTCAGATTTGTATTTTTGCCAAATTAAATCATTAATAAATCTTAATATGTGTACTAATATATGTAATGCTCATTTGGTTGTCAGTTCTTATGTAGTTTCTTATAATCTTTTTGCTTTCATTTAGGTGTCATTGTTAAAGGGTCAAACATAAATGTTTTTCAATTGTAAGAAATATACAAAAATCCTCTGATTCTTCTTTGAAAGGGTGATAAAAAGTTACTCACTGCAGTGAATAATGAATCATCCTTCAGACCGATTTTGATAGGTTGTGATACGGAATAGTTTTTAACCTCAGTATAGTTCAACAAAACATATACACTCACCGGCCACTTTATTAGGTACACCTGTCCAACTGCTCGTTAACACTTAATTTCTAAGCAGCCAATCACATGGCGGCAACTCAGTGCATTTAGACATGGTCAAGAGAATCTCCTGTAGTTCAAACCGAGCATCAGTATGGGGAAGAAAGGTGATTTTGAGTGACTTTGAACGTGGCATGATTGTTGGTGCCAGAAGGGCTGGTCTGAGTATTTCAGAAACTGCTAATCTACTGGGATTTTCACGCACAACCATCTCTAGGGTTTACAGAGAATGGTCCGAAAAAGAAAAAACATCCAGTGAGCGGCAGTTCTGTGGGCGGAAATGCCTTGTTGATGCCAGAGGTCAGAGGAGAATGGCCAGACTGGTTCGAGCTGATAGAAGGGCAACAGTGAGTCAAATAACCACCCGTTACAACCAAGGTGGGCAGAAGAGCATCTCTGAACACACAGTACGTCGAACTTTGAGGCAGATGGGCTACAGCAGCAGAAGACCACATCGGGTGCCACTCCTTTCAGCTAAGAACAGGAAACTGAGGCTACAATTTGCACAAGCTCATCGAAATTGGACAATAGAAGATTGGAAAAACGTTGCCTGGTCTGATGAGTCTCGATTTCTGCTGCGACAGTCGGATGGTAGGGTCAGAATTTGGCGTCTACAACATGAAAGCATGGATCTATCCTGCCTTGTATCAACGGTTCAGGCTGGTGGTGGTGGTGTCATGGTGTGGGGAATATTTTCTTGGCACTCTTTGGGCCCCTTGGTACCAATTGAGCATCGTTGCAACGCCACAGCCTACCTGAGTATTGTTGCTGACCATGTCCATCCCTTTATGACCACAATGTACCCAACCCATGATGGCTACTTTCAGCAGGATAATGCGCCATGTCATAAAGCTGGTTTCTTGAACATGACAATGAGTTCGCTGTACTCAAATGGCCTCCACAGTCACCAGATCTCAATCCAATAGAGCATCTTTGGGATGTGGTGGAACGGGAAATTCGCATCATGGATGTGCAGCCGACAAATCTGCGGCAACTGTGTGATGCCATCATGTCAATATGGACCAAACTCCCTGAGGAATGCTTCCAGCACCTTGTTGAATCTATGCCACGAAGAATTGAGGCAGTTCTGAAGGCAAAAGGGGGTCCAACCCGTTACTAGCATGGGGTACCTAATAAAGTGGCCGGTGAGTGTATATGCTGCACAAGATACTGAATTTTTTTTAATTTTTGTTAGGAATATTGTTGGAAAAAAAGACCACATTGTTGTTCTGGGCCAGAAATTGTAATTCTTAATAGAGCAGGTAAAATATTTGTTTTACTGAAGGATTACCACTTGCTGGTTTGGCAGCAGTCTTCAGATGTTCAGATGGCAAGAGTGATAGATGAAATAACAAGGAAATAGAAAATAAATATGTGGTCTTATAAAACAAGCAAAGAGACTAGCTAAGCCCTGAAGTTCAAAGGGACGTACAAGAGAGGTGGAAAAATGGGGATCTGTGTGGAAGAAGACATAGGTATTGTAACTTTCTTACACAGCTTTGCCGAAATATGAAGTCAAAATCCATGCCAAAAGGGTTCTAACTGAAATTGGAAAAATACTCTAACTAAAGAGCATTCTCCTTTTTGTCTAAAAGGGACAAACAGGCACTAAGGACAAAGTATGAGTAATACTTCAGCATCTTTATGAGGACTCAGTCACACACGTGGGAATGTTTGAAGAGTAATGTTTTCTTTTTCTTTTTAAACTGTTGGACATATCCAAGAGCAGCTAAGCACTGCCAAGCTCCCACAGCTATAGAACCTTGATTCCTGATCCTTGTTCTTCTTCAAGCATCAGCCTTTTTCTCTGCTGTCTTCAGCCAATCCCTTCCCCACCTCCTCTAGCATTCACAGGGTGTAGTATTGTCATAAGAGATTTCTAAATCGAAATTAACGAATCAAAATCGCATGGATGACTGCTACAGATGAATAGTCCCCGCACCATCAGTCTTCTGTCCTCCTCAGAAAAATGACCCGGCTCATTTGTCATGTCCTTGTGCTAACGTACTGTCCCAATAGCATGCATTACATGTGAATGTGAAGCCATCAGTCAACCTTTCATAGGAGTAGAGTGCCCTCTTTTCACACAGTTGCCACAGTCATTATGCTTGTATTGTGACTCCCTAATGTAAGCTCAAACACCCCTTTTAAAACTGGGCACATCAATCCATGTAACTGCAGTTAAGGAGAGTGGGTGTTGAAGTTAACATTGAGTTAAATTAAACACCAGCACTATGCTCTAAATTGTTTCACTTCCAATCCCAATACCAGAGCTCCTTTCGCTTTAATGTTATTATCATCATATTGTTGTTTTTACAGGCTGTAATAAACTCCTTTCTACCGGCATGTATGTGTATGAATATAAGCTTGTGCATCCCAAAATACAACTTGGGATAAGTGTAAGCTAACTAAAGAAGTCAGAAAAACAGTAAATTGTGTTCACAAAAAAAAAAACATCCTGGAAAGAAATGTGCAACTGTGCATGTTTCAAATTGACTGTATTTATGAAATCCAAGAGAGATTTCCATAAAGGGTAAACTTCCCTGCTTCTTTTTAACCTAACTTTATTTGAATGACTTCAGATTTTTTTTAATTATTCTACTTAGTGTTGTCTTTTTTACTCTCTTAATTGTAGCAATGGGACATGCCAGATGTGAAGTGAATTATAAAAAACACGTATTATTATTATTATTATTATTATTATTATTATTATTTCATGCTACATCTTTCCTAATAAAATTCAAGGGGTTGATTCATGTGATTGGCAAAAATAGGCTACTGTTTCAGAAAGAAATCATAAGCTTTCAAATATTATTTAAAATAGTGCAATAATGGGTTTACCATGAATGTTAAGTGTAAGCATTCACGTTAACCCAATGATGGTGATGATAGCTGTCAAGTTAGTTTGGAATGACTCCAGAGGTGAATCCTACCACCTGCTACTAAAAGGCGCCTACATACTCACATATACTCAAGTCTCTGGACGTCCACCTGACATGTTTACACAGACTAGATTACTTTTTCTGAGCAAATTCAACTGTTTTATGTCTGACGGCGAGCTGATACACCAAGCTGCTCCAAGCTGGGAGTAGCAGTGATGCGCAGCGTCTCAGCCACTCTGTGCCGCAGACAGGATTGCAGTAACTGCCTGGTGGAGACTAGATGCCGCTAGGTACTCTTCAGTGGGCGCTTTTTCAGATGGTTATGTCCGTTGTAGGCCACGGCGCAGCTTTCGCCTCTCGGTACAACGGCTTTGTAAACGTACATTGAGGTCTTGCTTTGTGGTGTAACATATTTCCACACAGCTGGCATGTTGTGATTAAAAGTTGGTTAGCCAAGATGCTTGGCTAGCTGGCTGCTAACTGTAGAATAGATTTCCTGACCGGAAGCGGTTCTCATCATGAGAGGCGGAGGAACTCAGCTCTGTTCAGGAAATCCTTTCCACAGTTAGCAGCCTGCTGGCGGAGACTCTGGAGACGTTCCAGCACTTTACATTAAAGCACAGATCTAGCTTATGGATCGGAAATGTCCGCAGGTTGGGTTGGAATTTTCCAATCCGCAAAATATGTTACTATAAAAGTCTACAATAAGAACACTACTTTTACAGGGAAAGAACCTGGGAGGACCGCGACCGATTACGGTTAAATCTTAACACCAGTATACGAATACATGATAAGAGTTGGTTAATAGTATTCAAATAATCAAATTAAGCAAATGTATCAACATATCCAAGAGTCAAAGAAGTTGGAGATGCTATTTCTATGGAGAGAAAACAGACTCAATATAGGCATGCTTCTGTAATAATAGATTTGTAAACTGTGTAAACCCATTTGTGTGTATATTTGGGAATTTGTATGTGTGTAATATGATTTGCAAACCCTTTTAAACCATTCTGTGCGTAACTTTAGGTATTTTTAAGTGTGTGCTCAAGTGCACACACAAATGTAAAAAAATTACGAGTAAAAATAGAATTACACACACAACTACTCATACAAATACAAATCCTTAAATACATATGCATGACTCACCTGTTACACATGGACAAAGCTGTTGTTTTGCGCAGATCACTTTAAAAGTGTGTAACTCTTTCTGTATCTTTGTCACTGTCATGCTCAAATTTCCCCATTGTGGGACAATAAAGGAATATTTTTATCTTATCGTATCAATGCTTTTTCAAAAGCTTTGAATGTCATAGGAATGAAACATCTTGATGTAATTTAACAGCTTTTGTTAAAGTAGAAACGATAATTGTTTACAGATGACAGGAATTACTTCAGATTATCTAACAATAAAATTATCCGAGAACTGTGATTAGAGAGTGCTATTATACAATACAACCTCAACTATCAATATTTGGTAGTAATTACCTGTTACTGCGTGTTCTGACGGTGCAATCATGTTTTCAGGGGCAAGAAACCTTGTCTGCATTCACTTGATGGTAAGAGGAAGATTAAAAGTGACCATAATTACAAATGTGATGTAAATAGCCCCTTTTGTGATTTGTGAATGACCTATATATGTTTTTAGGCATACTTTCAGAGAAATTATTATAAATGAATGAGAACTACTTTAAATTGGAACTATGGTTAACTATGAACAGGAATCAATTATTTCTAACCTGACCAAACTGAATTTAGAATTAGTTCTTTTTGAGGATGAACTGGTAAAACACTGGACATGGCAACCTTAATCTGAATGATAAATAAAGGTTAAGGAACACTTCTAATAAGATGGTGACAAATTTGTATAAACCTTCCTTTCCCACTTACCATATTGATGGCATTTACTGGGCCGATGCTGTTGACAAACATGTCGGTGTGGATCACTGTTGGCTTGACTGCAGAGAAGAATAGGACATTAGATCTTAGGGATTGGTTCTCTTTTAGAAAGTCGCATGATGTAGCTTTACCACATGGACAACAGTTATTCCATCAATCATATGTAATAAGGAAGTAAACTCGTATGAGGAACATTTATTCCTCTTTTTGTATGCTGTTTGGCTCCAGTAGTAGCAGCACGGAGGGTGGACAGTCACCATTGCTTTAGATCTGTCTACATTTGGCCAGAGAGTCTTATATGCTGACAGATTTTCTGAAAACAATATGAATTTAAGAAAGGAAAACATGCTTTTTTTATGAAATTATGCAAAAGTAATTTATGAACTTCATAAAGACCACTCCCATCCCCCCTCAGAGTCAGAAAAAATGCTCTCAGAACTGAACAGGCCTGTGTCAAATTGACATTCAGGCTTTTCAAAGTCTCTGAGTTAGCCTTGGTCAGTAGCTCCACTTTGGTAGCTGATGTTTATGGATGCAAGGTCATTATGTTTGAGAGGAAAGTCAGCGTTTAGGTATAGTCAGGCTCAAGGCCTCATGTGGGATCAGAATACTAAATGTCAGAGATAGACTGATATCTGACAAAACACAAATGTGCTCTTTACACCTGGCCTCCACCATTTAACCCATGCATGAACAAACAAATCAATATCTGCTGAACAACTTACTTTCATTCAAAATTACAAAACCCTTTGAAGTTTATACATGGTCTCACCTGTTTATCAGCAAATACAAATACAGTACATGGACATTTTGGCCTGTAAAATAGCCAATTTAAGTCCATGGTTAGAATATTTGTATCAACAAACGCCAGACATAAACAGTGTATTATCAGATAAAACCAAATGCTTGCCATTTGCAATTGTGATGGGTTGTATTTATTTGTAAGGCAAACAATAAACTTCACAATATTTTAAAGCTTGCTCAGACATCATATGGAATGTAAAGGTACCCTCATGGTGATAAAAGTTAATTAAAATGGCTTACAGACCAAAACAGCAATTCATTAGAAATCTCATTGACCTGCTCACTAATAGAATTACAAAGCATAACAAAAATAGTATTTTCTGAACTGGTTGATCTCTCCATCCATCCATCCTCGCCGTTCTCTGCTTATTTGAGATTGGGTATTGGGGGTAACAGCCTGTAACTAGCAGGTCCAGGAGGGAAACTGACACATCCCTTTTCCGAGTGACACTCTCCAGCTCCTTCCAGAGATCCTGAAGTGTTCACAACACAGACAAAAATATATGGTCCTCCCTGTGAGTTCTGGGTCAACCCCTGGGTCTTCTACCAGTAGGACGTCTCCAGAAACCTCCAAGGTGAGGCTGCTGATCAGATGCTTAAACTACCTCAACTGGCTCCTTTTAATGCGGAGGAGCAGCAGCTCTACTAGCTTTTGCCCAGGCCATGGAATAGTGGACCAAATCTCTACCCTTGCACAATTGCTGAGGTGGTCATGGAAGTTTGTTTTTCTAGTCTGTGTAGATTGAGTGTGTGTATTTTGAGAAGGCTCACTGTTCCGTGCTATCCAGTCCCTGTATGAACAAAGCAAGAGCAAGTCGACAATATCGGCATAAAGACAAACTCGTTGATGTTGGGTATTGTTCTTCATCAGGGTAACCCCTTGCCCCATAGCCTGGTTGTGGTGTTCATTGACAGAGAAACTTCAGGTTCTTATCTTTTCTCTTTGTGAAGGATCTGGTTCTGTTGGTATCTTCAGGATATGTTCTCCAGCAGACAATTGCAGCAGAGAGTTTAGCAGGTGGGAAAAGGGTCAGTTCCTTTAAAGTCTGAGGTCCTGATTCTCAACTGCAAAAACGTGGACCACTCCCTCTGGGTTGGGGTTTAGTCTTTACTGCAACAAGAGGAGTTTAATCATGTGGATGTCTTGTTAGAGAGTGATGGTAGGAAAAAATGGAAGATAGATAGATGGATTAGGACTTCATACACAGTAATGTCGGTGCTGCTCTGGACTGTTGTGGTGAATAAATAGCTAAGCCAGAAAGCAAAGCTCTTGATTTGCCGGTCTGTGTATGTTCCCACCCTGACATATGGTCTTTAGATTGGAATCATTACCAAAAAAAGTCCAATAAGTAAGTGCCTGAAGAGAGCTTTCTCAGTAAGTGGCTGGGATCACATGTAGAGATGGGATGAACAGCTCCGTTACCCAAGAGGATCCTTTTATTTTGAAAAATGAAATATTTTTGAACAATGCTCTGAACATTTTGCAATGACTGAAAATTAGGCGCGATCAAATTTTTTTCTCTCTCCAATTTGCTTCAGTTTTCATATGAACAGCACTCTCCTGAGACATTAAGTTGAAATAGGCATCACAATGGACTTCAAAAGAGAAGCAGTGGTACTATCAGCAATTAATCTAAACTCACAGCACTCTGTGAAGTGGACATAAACCTTCTCTTGGCCTAGATATGGCTTGTTAGTACAGCCATACTGCTGGCTCAGACAAGAGTATAGCTGGCTAATTATTTTCCCTGTGGGGATGTGTAACCTGTAGCAACTCAAAGACCAGTGTTGAGAGAAAAATATCATAGCGCAAAAACGGTCACTGCCCAGTTTCCTAGTGGCTTTCGGTTGAAGCTGTAGCACAAAGTAGATTTGAGCTGCACTTCAGCTCTCATGGAAAAATCCCATGTCAAGAACTGACTTATTTAACAAAGTTAGTTGTAAAACAATTGTTGGTTTCATTGTTGCTAATTATTTGTACAACCCCTTCTTTGCACAATTTCTCTTGATTATCTGATCTCATCTTTGCTCTGTTCTGTTCATCTCAGGATTTAGGACTAAGAAAGTGGCCATGAAAAAAGGCTGAGTTTGTTTCTGATGAACTATTTGTGTTTATGTAGCCATGCATATTGTATATTTTCAATAACCTGTTGACCAAATGATTACTCATATTCAGTTTTTTTGACAGAGGCTATCAGACTTTTGTGAAAAACATATTGGTATAAGTTTAAAAAAATATTTTGTAAATTTATTTAACAGGACTGTTTTGGTTTCAGCAACTGTGGCATGGATTGTTTAGTTAAACCATGCATGTTTCAACTAGTAATATTTTCATCACTAACTATACATATTCAGAACACAGAAATGGTTCATTAAACACAAAATCAACATTTTTCTGCAATCAACTCAGTCCATAGACCATGATTCTACCTAAAATTGTTTGATTGAGCTGGAAAGAAGAGAGCATTAAATAGGAAAATCTCAGCAGAAATTGTCTAATAGGGAAAATAAAGAGACTTTACGAAGAGCTGACTGTAGAAATATCTATTATTATGTCATTGGCAATTCAAATTTAAAATCTTAAAATCACTTTGCACCATACTGAAGTAGGATGATCCAACATACTTAAGTAAAAAACAATTATTACTCTTGTAAAGGCTTTCTATACATTTTAAATGTAGATGGAACATGAATGACTCACAATTAGTGTAAAGCATTTCCCATATATAGTAATATAATTTTTAGGTGCCCATGTGTTTCAATCTCCCAGACTAGCAATTGATCACATTTTCATGGTGATTTTTTTTCAGCTAGCATAAATTGTATTTTTCCCCCCACTGTTGAGCACGTCAAAAGTCAAATATTTTGCTGTCTGCTAATGGTGTGTGTTCCTGTGTAAGGATGACACTCAATGAACCTTTCAGCAGGATTTATCGCATAATGTAGCACATCTACTGTGGCCTATGCTCAAAATACTTTTCAAATGCAGAAACAAAATAGTAAAAATGTTAAAATATGGAAAGCATTAATATTTATGAAGATAGGTTGCTTCTATCAAATAGATTTTGGTCAAAAATCTGATATACCGACAATTAAGCAATGTTTGACACTTTAAACTAAGAATCCAGTTGTACTTTATTATTTATCGTTTTATGTATCACAAGTTTTCTTTCCTTAAATGTATAATAAAGAACTTAAAAGGAACTCAGAACATATGCAGGGAAGGAATAAATGAAAGAAAAGTTTGATAAGGTTAAAATAAGATGGCCAACAATTACAGTACAAAATGCATAATTCACAATTAGCACAAAGATTGGCAGGGCTTTGTCATTACAGGACAGTGTGTGACAGCTCCAGGCTATAGCCAGATTTTTGCAAGAATGCTGCCTCATGAATCAAGCATTCAGGGATACTGAGTATCTCCCTGTACTGCTCTCACAGATTGATGTGATAGGTGCATGCAGACAAGCAAGTCCTCCTCAGCTGTCTGTCAAAGTGAAAGGAGTGAGCAACTTGTCCGTGGGCTTACCGGACTATGATGAACAGCTTCCATCGCCATAACACACACATGAACATAAACGCTGGTAAATACATTTTTAAAAAGAGCCAGATTGCTCGTCAAAGCCAAACACACACAGGCACTGTCTGCTCAGCATGTTGTAAAAATGAATTAGCTTTTGTTGAATTTTTTTATTTTTTTTTATTTCTGGAGCCTGAACAAACATAATACACCCATGGTATGCAGGCACAACAGATTTTCTGGTATAATGTATTGTCACTCAATCCTAATTATTTTTATATTTAAACATTCATGTTCATATTATATATGAATGAAGTTGAGATTCAAGAACTACAAACCTTTCTAAACCAGCTGATTTGGAAGTTATTTGATTTAATATAATGTTTTGCTATTTACTGCTTATGCGTGATTACACACTGACCCAAACATGTCCCTTTATGATTCGGGGACTAAGTGGATCAGCCATAAAAATACGGGAAAAAAGAAAATTACTCCGTACCTCCAATGTCAGGTCTGAGCTTGTTATCGTAACCATCAAGTAGGCTGTTTAGGATGTGTGTGACATCACTCTCGAACACTTTGGGCGTCAGCACCCACGTCTTGTTAGACACCTCATCGTCGTCATCATTCTGGAGGGAGCTGCAGAGAGGAGAAAGGGAAAATAAACTTAACTAGTGATTGCTTTAAAAAGGCAAGCAGGCTGATTTTCCTTCAGCAAAAGTGTAAAGCAAAAGAAACAAAATAAAACTCATGACTGAAATCTTCTGTTTAACTGTTCAGATCATCCAGATTTTCTTCCAATGTCTTGGTTGACTGAATCCAGACTGAATACCTATCAGCACAAGGTAATTACTGGCATGTGGCATAACATTCATATACATGAAGGTTCTACATTTTACATTATGACTATAAGCATATGCAATCCATTGTGGGTTATGTTTTACTAGACCCTATCCATTATTCTGTTCCTCTGTGAGGTTTTTACAGTATTGTCTTCCACAATTAGTGGAATAAAGAAATACAAAGGAATATAAAAAGAAAATGCATCCCAGTATATGCAACTAATTTGTGAGAAATTAAATGTGTTTAAGGTTTCATACTGGACCAAAGTTGTTTATCTTGTGCATCAAGGATTTTTGCAACCTAGCAAACTTGTTAAAATACATTTATTTTGTATTGGATCAGCTTATAGACACAGCAAGAATTGGATAAGTAAATAAGTTGGTGTGATGCACACTAAATCATCAAATCTTCTAAAAACAAAATATATTTAATTTTACTTGTCTACTCAATATTTCAGTAGAGAAATAAAAACTGACAAAAAATGTAATTCTATAAGAAAACAATTTATGATTGTGTAGTTTCAGTTCTGCATTTTTGCAAATGACCAAGATAAATGAAAAGAAAAGAAAGGTAATGACACTTGATAATAAACATTCCTATAGTGAAAAACAATGCAAAAATCATTTTGGTATAGACCATGAAATCATTGTTTCACCAGCTTGACAAATTGAACCTATATAACTAGTCATTATATCAGTAAAAAAGTGACCTAATAGTAGATTTGTTTTCTTCCAAGCAGATTGTTAAAAAACCTCCAAAGAACTGACATACTTTAACATCTCAAGGGAGCGAGGCAGTTATAGATCTCTCTTTTTGGTCTATATTTAAATAACATCCATCTGATCAGATAAAGTCACCCACTTTATACTGCAAACATTAACCTGTAATTTTTAAGGGAAGGCATACCAGACAAAAGCATGAAAGAAGAATATGGCATAATTTTTTTTTATTTTATTGCAAAGATGGCTGTTATTTCAGAAGCTGTTATACACTAATGTTATGTATTGTTTGGAAAATGAGGCATTTGATAAAGAACAAGATAAATTTAGACCTAAACTCAAAATGCTTGGCATCGTTAATGAGTCTTAGCAAAAAGTTATTATTAGGCTTTAAAAATAAAATAAAAATAAAAACAAAATTTCTACTTGCCGCATAAACTCCCAGAGTAGATAGTAAGTTGCAGATAAAACGTTTGGCAAGCAAAACAGGCAGCTTTAATATTTTTAGATTTTGTTTTTCATGTCTCTATGGTATACAACAAAATACTCAACAGAATTCAAAAAGTTCAAAAACTATCAATAGCAAATTCCCATACTTTTTATGAAGAGTTAATTGTAAAATGTTGAATCTTCTTCATAGCTTTAGTAATGCATGCTGGATAATAGATAGTGATCAATGCTTATTATGGCCTGAAGTTAAGTACGATTTTCAACTTCTGTCTATGAACCTGATTTTAAGAATTGATTACATGTTCTTAAGGGTTAAGATCTGAAAAGGTTCCTGATCCAAGTACAAACATTTGATCTTCTTCCTCCGCATTATGAGATAGTAGCCTATCATGTTGGAAAATACACAGATTCATTTTAAATCGTGGCCAGATTTTTATTCATGGTAGTGCTCTTAGGCAGAATTGTGAGCAAGAAACACTTTTTCATGAAATGCAACCATGCACATGGACTGTACCACGATGCTTTATTGTTAGCAAGACCCAGGGCTGATGGTAGCATCCACATTTTCGTCTCTAGATAATTGATGTTTCAGGTGTTGAAAACAGATGGAGAATTTATAACAGAAAATAAAGTGCATATGTCTTCTGCTATGCATTCTTGGATATCGGAAATAAGTTTCACAAAGGGAGTTATCTTTGTTCTTTTTCCGGTCTGTATTTATATCCCAGCACAAGCCTGAGTATCAGAGCTTGAAAAACTTCTCCCTGTCCTGATAGCTGACATTGTGAAGAAAAAAAAAAAACACCCAGACTCTCTCATCTAAGTTTAACAGCACAGAGATTTTAAATTAACTTCCAAAACACAGATAGCATATCAAGTGTAGAAACAGGCACACAAGACAACTGCTACACGGTCTTGAAGGATGCCTAGCTGTTTTCCATGCAGTTTTCTGACTATGTGTCCTGTTGTGGAATTTAAAACATACTCTGTGTGCCAGGGCAGTTTTGCTCAACAAAAACGATATCTCTATACCTAATTGTGTGATTGGCTTTAATAAATCCTGACTCAATCTAGCATCAAAGTAGACAGGCTAATTTAACATAGTAGTAACTTGGGTTGGTATGACCTTCAAGCATTTGGATTTTTTGTGTGTCAGAGTGCATATGTGTGTATTGGTAAGTGTATGTGTAGAAGTAAGTTTGTTGTGTTTAGTGGGTGTATGTGAGCAAGTTTGTCACCTGGAAATGTATAATTGTAAGAGTCTGAGGATAAAAACACCAGACCGAGAGAGAAGCTTACAGTTGTGGGGACTGGGCCCTGTATAAGCATAAAAGAAACAAACTGAGCAGGGAGATCAAGACAGCTAAGAGAAGCTACAGCAAGAAACAAACAAGCAGCTTTTCAACTAAGGATCCAGCAGCAATTCGGAGAAGCCTGCCGAACATCACCAAGTACAGGAGCCCATCCCCCCATGCAGTGATCAGAATCGTTGTAACTTCAACTTCACCCGCTCGATTTTTGGATTATGTTGTTGTAAGTGGGCAAAATGTGTTAATGTTCAAGGGGCATAAATACTATTGCAAGTCACTTTATATGGAACAAAAAATAAGTGTGAGATCTCCATTGAAGCAAAACAGTGACTATCTATGTTTCACCTAGAAAGTACTTCTGGTTCAGTGCTTCTGTGTCTCTTATTTTTGTGTCTGTCTGTCTTCGGAAATCCCCAGTTAGTTGATGCAGATGGCCGTTCACACCAAGCCTGGTTCTGCTGAAGGGTTCTCCCTGTTAAAGGGGAGTTTTAATTGCTGCTGTCGCTACATGCATGCTCAGTATGAGGGATTACTGCAAAGTCATTGATACAATGCAAGCAACAGTGCATTGTCACTACATGGTTATGGGGGGGGGGGTGCTGCTGCTGCAAGTCAGTGACAATGCAGTATGCTTGGTTTCCTTGGATAGAGAACAATTTAACCAATGTGAATTTTTAAACTGAACTTAAATGCGTTGTTTGATTACTACGATCAATTTGGAATGTATGTAACTGAGTTGTGAGCTGTCTGTATGATTGGACTTAACTGTTTTTTGTAAAGTGCCTTGAGACCACAGGTGGTGTGAATTGGGACTATATAGATATAATGAATTTAATTGACTTTTCAGCAGTTTTTACTGTTTGATAAGACAGAGCTAGTACAATCGAGCACTAACACCTATGGACACCTTTATTTCAAAGATGCCACATGAAGTTCATGATCTTGTGAGCATCCATCCATCCATTTTCTAACACGTCTATCCCTTGTGGGGTCGTGAGGGGTGCTGGTGCTTATCTCCAGCTGTCAGTGGGCGACAAGCAGGGTACACCCTGGACAGTTCGCCAGTCTATCGCATGGCAACACAGAGACAAACAGGACAAACAACCATTCACGCACACATTCACACCAAAGGAGAATTTAGAGAGGCCAATTAACCTAACAGTCATGTTTTTGGACTGTGGGAGGAAGCCGGAGTACCCGGAGAGAACCCACGCATGCACAGGGATAACATGCAAACTCCATGCAGAAAGACCCAGGGCAAGGGTAGGACTTGAACCCATGAACCCAGGATCTTCTTGCTGCATGGCAAGCTACCCACTGCATCACTGTGCATAAGTCCTGTGAGCATAAGAATGTCTAAATGATAACATGGTACTATTGAGCATGACTTCATCAAAAGTTGGTTGCGTTTAATAATTCTGTCTGTGACACAACGTAAAGCTTTCTTTGCCAGGGGCAGGTGGAACTGAAACTGATGTGCATGTTCTTTAGTGTGTGACAACAAACAAAGACTAGCGTGTGCTACATGCTAGCACAAGCTACATTTCCAATGAAATCCTTTTTTTACTCCTGTTTCAATTGCACTCAGGATCGGCTTTTAGTGTCTTAAGTTGTGACAGTGAGTCACCTTTGAAATCCTGGGTTTTAAAGTACTTGCCTGTCACCCCAGTGAGATATTACATAGATGTAAGCCTTTGGAAAATGATTATACTGAACCAGAGCTAAACAGACAGCAGTCTAAAATAACAATGGATCAGGAATGGTAAAAGGGGAAAACTGCTTCCACAGAAAACCAGAGACAAATGGCTTTCTTGTGTTCTTAGGCTTGGTATAAGAGATGATGTGTTGTCCAGCAGTCTTCCTTAGGCTACATTAAATGCCATCGAGAGCCATCCATCTCCACCAGAACATCAATGCTTAAATCATTAAGTCTTTATTACCTTATTTAGGTGCAAACAAACAGAGGAGACAGATAGGGTTTCAAGAAGGAAAAGGGAATCTGCACTCTTTCCAAGTAGCAGGATTTTGTTATTCATCGTGGCGTCTCTACGTGTGGGGAAATATTCCCAACATGAGCAGTTCAAAGAGTGAGCCATGTGTTTTCCAGTGCAGACAGAAATGAGGATCTGCCTACTAATTTGATACCTGAAGTTATACTGAGAGAAAGAGAGCACTGCACCATCTGAGTGCAAGTTTGAGCTGTATGTGTGTGTGTTTCTAATTATGCATATGTATGTCAGTGACTGTGTTTGTAGAGATGAAAATAAGAACACTGTAGTTGGATCACAGATCAAGAGAAAGCTACACTGGCCAATGCAGTTCCTCATATCTATAAGAGGTTCTTAATCATGGCAATAGTTAAAGAAACAGCTCTAACACTACAAAATCACATTCCCTTTGGTTATATTCTTTTTTATATTCCATTGTATAACAAATGAAGAAACTAGATCTAATAAACAAGCACAGCATTGCCCAGCAGCAAGTGATTTTGTACATTCAGTAACAATGTAACAAACTGCTGTTGTACATTAAGTTGATGCTGCAGATTTCTTTTAACAAGCTCAACAGCACAGCACAAGGGAAGAAAACATAAATTGTTAAGAAGCCAATGGCACGGTGGCAATGCAATGGACTTTGGCATTTAGACTTGGTGAAAAAGATTTTCTAAATGTCAAACCAAGCATTAGAATTGGGGAGAATGAGATTTAACCGATTTTCAATGGTTTTTGGGTGTTAGATGGGCTGTCCTGATTATTTCAGAAACCCCTGATCTACATGACTTTTCATATGCGACCATCATTCAGGTGTAGAGGGAATGGTCCGATAAAGAGCAAAAAAGAAATCCAGCGGGCAGCAGCAGCCTGGACAAAAATGTCTTATTAACATCAGGGGGTAAGAAGAGAATGGGCAGACTGGTTTGCAATTAAACAAAGGTAGCAGTAGCTCAGATAACACCTTGTTACAACCAAAAAATGCAAAATGTCATCCATGAGCGCATAACACGTTGCACCTTTAAATGAAATAGGCTACAGCAGCAGGATACCACATAGAGTGCTACTCTCATCAGCTAAGAACGAAACTAAGGTTACAGTTTGCATAGGCAATAGCAAGATTGGACAATAACGGAACAGAAAAAGTATGCATGGTTTAATATGTCTTGATTTGAGCTGGAACATTCAGCTAGTTGGGTCAGAGTTTGAAGCACATAACATGAAAACAGGGATATATGCTGTTGTAGTTCAATGATAAGGCTGCCACTGGTGGAGCACTGTTGTGTGGGGTATGTACTTGACACATGTTGGACCCCTTAGTCCCAAGTGAGCAGTATTTAAATACCACCGTATATCTGTGTCATTGATGAAAGTCAGGATCAGTTTTAATCACCAGGATTGTGCACACAAACAAGGAATTTTATTTTGGTCAGTATATTAGGGTCACACAGTTTATGTTCCTCTGGGAATAAGAATGTCAAAATGATAACTTGGTGCTACTGAACATGACTTTGTCAAAAGATGATTGCAATTAATAATTATGTCTGTGACACAAAGTAAAGTTTTCTTCGCCAGGGGAATTGAAAACTGATGTGGATGTGCTTCACTGTGTGGCAACAAAAGAAGAATAGTATGTGCAGGCCACAAGCTAAATCCTTTCTTACACCTGTTTCCTGAAATGAGAAGCTGCTCATTACATCAGCTGGAGTTAAATAACTTTTTTTGGCTATGCAGTGTTAATGAACACTGACTGTTCATCAGACTGACAGCCATGCCGTTGTCAATGCCTTCATGACCACATTGTATCCATCCTCTGATAGCTACTTCTTGCAAGATAATGAAACTTGTCTCAAAGCTCAAATGATATCAAATTGTATTCTTATACACAGCAATGAGTTCACTGTACTCCAGTGGCCTTCATAGTCACACAATCTCAATCCCAAAGAACATCTTTGGAATGTGGTTTAACAGGACAGATGGATCATGGATGTGAAACCAACAAATCTGCAGCAACTGTTTGATGATATACTGACAAAATGGACCAACTGGGGGAAGTTTTAAACATATTTTTCAATCTCAGCCACAAACAATCAAGGTTGTCCCCAGAAATAGCAAGGCATACCTAATCAAAAGCCCAGTGGTGTATACATTTGTGACTCTGCTGTATTTTCAAATACTATATTCAGAGTAACATTATTTTTCTATAAACCAGATCAAATGGACCTGATACTTGTCTGTGTCAGTGATTCCGTGTCAGTGTGTCAGAAATAATATTGCTACTAGGGCCGATAACCAATATTTACCAATATTATATATATTTCACTGCCCGCCCTACCCGATGTCATCTACCACAGTGCTGACATTGCTTCTCTTCCTCAAACACCCCACAACCATGTACTGCATCAAAATCTCTATCACATGCCCAAACAAACACAACATGACCATCATGTATCCCAATAAAAGCAACACAGCAACACAGTTTGTGATGGTTATCCTCCTAATAAATGGTGTTTTGCACAAGAAGGAAATTCTAAACACATGTATCCCAATAAAAGCAACACAGCAACACAGTTTGTGATGGTTATCCTCCTAATAAATGGTGTTTTGCACAAGAAGGAAATTCTAAACACACCAATTGGTCCTGGCTAAAGTCTCCACCTTGTTGATTGGCTGATGCTCTGGTCTAGAAAGTTTACCTCTCCATTATTGGTACTACTAATTAATACAGGCTATTTATTTTAAACTAAATTTTACCTCTTCCCCCCCGCCCCCTTCTCTTCCTGTCAAGCTACTAATGAATAAAGACCATTGGCACCCCATGATATTAAAAAAAAAACACCAGGGGAAAATGCTTTTGAAATAATAGACCAACTCTGGAATGTGTAGTCATAAGAAGCAGTTTGGCCTAAACCCTGCACAGCTCATCAGCACAGATACCTCATACTAACTGCCAAGCATGGTGGTGAATGTATGGTGAGTTGATGCTTGTTTTGCAGCCACAGGTCATGGGAACTTGAAACGGTCGAGTTGAACCACAAACACATTGGTTTCCAGAGTTAAATGTGAGGCCATCTGTTCTAGAGGTGAAGTTTCACCCGAACTGAGTCATGCAAAAGGACAACAATCCTGAACATAATAAGCAAATCTGTAAAAGTGGGCTGAAACTTAAAATAATGAAGGGGGTGTGATGCACCAGAAACAACTTCCTTACAAGTTCAATGAAATATTTTTTAACAACCACCTTCATTTTGGACACATCTTTACTGCTAATGAGAAATGTGTATAAATGCCTTAACAGGAATGTATTTCATCAAGACCTGACACCAAAATTCCACTTATTACTGCAGCTTTGTATCAGTGAGCATTGGTTGACATTTTAACTATTTACTTTTACTATGAAAGGGGGCAAAAATAAAAAATAAAAAATAAAAAAAATCCTATCAAGCATAACAGGTGCAATTGTTTTTAACTTGTTAGTTACTGCTCCGACAGAAGGCATGTTCAAATTTGGACATGTTTTTTTTTTTTTTTCTTGAATGTTTTGTCTTTCCCATTTTGAGGAATGGCTAAGTGAAATGGGTGCCTGATTCACATCATATTTATACCTGGGAGAAACAGGTACTCATGGATTCTAATGTAAACCTCCTAGACACTCTTATCAACTTTAAGAGCTCCAGTTGTCCCAGATTGGAGGTTAACATGTGATTTTTTCTTTAGGAAATAAAAGGTACACAAATTACACTTTTAATTTCCCCAAAAGCAGACAAAAACAAAACAATAAAGGCATTGTACTGCAGGTAAATTGTGTGATTTCATAGTTTTTTACATATCTTTACTAGTGGTACAGTTTTTTGTGGATTGCTCTGTAAACAATTGTATAAGTGGAGAATGTATGTCAAGCTAATCTTGCTCTTAGGACTTTTCTGTTTCTCCAACAAAATGATCACCCTGCAGCTGCACCACCTCAACACAGCTTTATTAGTATGCTCTGTAAAGTTATAAATAAATAAATACATTTAAGAACATAAATACATTTTTAATCCATGTTTGCAAATTACACCTATTCTGCCCTGTCAGAAAACGTGCCACCTAAGACTGAGATGAGGTACCAAAACAGCAAGTATCCCACAAAAAGATTGAATTACAGTCACATGACTTCTTCAAGCTGTATTCCAATGATATCAATCTTTTTTCACAACCCACATCTCATGTTCAATAAATGACAGGATGTTCAAACACACTTCCTGCATTTTTTTGTTTGTTTTCGTCTAATCAGGATTGTGCAGCCACTTTGATCTATATCTGGAACTGACAGCGTACTGAGGTCCATGTGTCATAATGCTGTCTGACATCGGTGCACATAGCAGATGTCAGTTACAAAGTGGCATAGATCACACTGAAAGCTTGCAGAGACCTTGGGAAATGCCTTATGTAAGAGCTTTCATACATGAATCATAATTGACTTTCAAAATGGCTAGGTCCTGCAGATGATTATAATTAAAACTGCATTGTAATTACATCATAATTTCTATATAGCATGTGTGACTTTGGTTTAAAAATTATGATTCTTCCCTATATGATTATTTTAGAGTAACAGAAGAATCCTTTGCTTTGATCTGTAGTAGCTGTTGGTAATTGCTCAGTCTCTAAATTCCAAGACAAATATTTAACTCTGAAGAGTGTAGTGTTTACTCTAGCACATTATGAACACCAGTTGTGCATACAATTAGAAATAAACAGGCCTGACAAAGGAAGGGTTAGACAAGGAGCCCTGAGGTTGCGATTAATGTGATGGAGACAGATTTATCTGCCTCCATTTTTCACTCTTGAAGCAGCACAAGAGAAAACGATGGAAGGAGGAGGAGAGAGGGAGAGAGAGAAAAAAAACATCAGCTATTTCTCTTCCAGCACATGGGGATGAACTCCTCACAGGCACACAGCTTTTATTTAATAAAAAGAAAAAAAATCCACCACACCTTAGGCACAGTTAAAACTGACATTAAAACCGCTGAGGACCACTCTGTGCTTTCTTAGCCCTCGTTGTGCCTTACTCTTATGTTCTCTGTGTGGTCGTCTGCCATTTTGAAATTCTTTTTATTTCAAATAAAAACTAAAAATTCTCTGAAATGCACCCAATAACACTGTCGCATAAGACCGACGGTTTTATTCCACCTGAGGCTTATTCAACACAGGAGTTTATTTAGGAAGCTTGGACTCCTGAAATAGACTTGATCCTTGAAGAGAGCTTATGTAGCTTTAGCTTTCCCCCAACTTAGCCTGCTACTATGCTATTTCTAACCGGAGACATACTGAGAGGGATTCTGAACGAGCCACCTCGCCATAGGGTTCTCTTTTAAGAATAAACAGTAACAAATATTACATTATCTGACATTATGGCGGTCTTTGGGCGTTTGTCGCGTGGTGTTGTGTAAATAGAAAAAAAACGATCTTGTGTTGATGTTTATTAAAGATTAGTAAAAGTAGAGCCAAAGGTATATGAACGCAAACATTAAATATCCACCGGGTTTATAAGTGGGCATTTAATCGTTCAGAAGCCCATACAGTGGGGTGATACTAAATGGGAGGAGACATCGTATTGCAATGTGCAGCTAGAACGAGAAATATGCAGCCCCACAGAGCCGACACAGATTCGCGATTTGAAAGGAAACGTGCATTTTAGTAGCTTACCTTTGAGAGAGACTAAAGACAATAAACACCCAGAGCATCCGCTTCAGCGGGAGGGAAGGCTTCGCCATTGCTATTGAGCATCTGAAGGTGGACTTCGGTGAAGCCGTCATCACCATCTTCGTTTCCTCTTTTCTGCAGATGGACATGTCCGTCTATTTACTGTGTTTCCTCTTCACGATACATTACGCACGCTGGCAGTAGCGGCTCTGTGATTCTAAATCCAAGACGGAGGAACGGACGCAAGCCGGAATGCGATCAGGCAGAACTAAATCGATGCGAGTCGGAAAGCTCGATTTATACAGCCGGGTCTGTTTTTTTGCGTGTCGGCGTCCGGTTCGACAGCCTAGAAGGGGCCTACAGACCTACCACAGAGAAACGAATCCTCGAGTGACAAAATACACATGCAACGAGCAGTTGAAAAAAGCCTTGGAACCTCAGTGTGAATGCAGATTAATGCTGGGGTCAGAAAGGAACTGATTCACGTTGCTGCAGCACAGATCAACACATGCGCGGTGTCACAAAGCGGAAGTGTTTATATATATATAAATATAATATAAATGTTTGCGAGAGCCTTGTTAGCGCTATGGCTTTGTACCCCAAATCAGCACCATGGAGAGCTGCATTCCACTTCTATTCACTTACAAAACTGTTGTGCTTCTAGAGTGATAAGAACGCAATACTGCAAAAAGTATTAACTCGTCTGCCTTCACACACATATAAACTTGAGTGGCATCCCATTCTTATGCTATTGGCTTTAAATATTGCAGCTTCAATAATTTCGACTCTTCTGGGAGGTTTCAACGGGTTCACATATGTGTTTATGAACATTTTTGGTCATTCTTTCAGTCGCACAATTGTAAGGCCAGACACTATGGTTGGACGATAAGACTCACTGAATCTGCTCTGATGAATCCCAGTTTTTTTTTTTTTTCAGATTTTGGTGAGGACTCTACAGAAAGTTATTTTACACCACATTTGCTCATCCATGTGATGGTGCCCACTGGTGTTGGAACAGGAAAGGATCTTTGTAGAAATGTTGCCACAAAGATGGAAGTATGAGTTTCTACATGATCCCTTGGTATGCTGAAACCGCAAGAGCTATACCAAATTCAACTTACAAGTGTAATCCATGCTGTTTGTGATCACCATGCAATGATCACTGGTTATCTGAGTAAATAACATAAAGAATATATAATTGGGTTGTCTGTGGTGTTTGTGACTGTGTGGGTGTGGTTAGGTGTGCTCTCTCTCTCGGATAGGTGTGGCTTGGGGAGGAGCTGGCTGCACACACCTGAGTCTGATCTTCATCTGGAGCAGTATTTAAAGCCTGGCTTCCTGTGTGCTCACTGCCAGATGGTCACCGCTAGTTGGTAGATCAACCAGCATTCTTCTCTAGAGAAAGCTCTCTTTTTAGACTTTGCTGTTTTCTTCCGCAACGTAACCTGTGTCCTGTCTTCCTAGGATCCCGCTCCAGCCACCTGCCACCGAGCCACACCACCCACCTACCACATCTCCAGCTGCTACTCTCGTGAGCCTTCCTTCCTCCTCGACCAGCCCCAGCTTCCGGAGACACCACCTCTCCCTGCTTCCCTAAGGACTAAATAAACTGTTGATTGCACCTTTTCCCCATGCCTGGTTCTCTGCACTTAGGGTCCAGCTCCTTGCTCATAACATTGTCCGTTTTATGTGGCACGCTTTGTCTTTTGATACAGGGAGTATTTAGTAGTTTTGGTTTATTTTAAACATTCTTTGTTTGAATTTCTGTTCAAGCGATTTGTGTTTGGATGTATCTCTTTCTTGTTCTATTGCTTTTTTCTGCTGCTTTAGGTCCCTTTTATTATCTTGAGGAATTATCACCTTCATATGCGCAAATATTTGCTTAGACGTTCTAAAAGATAATTATAAAATCAATACAATGCCAGATAGTATCTAGCAAAAACTGGTGCTTCGATTATAACAAGTAAAAACTGAATTGATTGACTGAATAGTTTGAAATATAAGTGAACAGCAAAGATTAAATAAAGGTTTCATGTTTATACTTTCCATGATTGATTCGGAAGCAACCAACAGAGACAACAGTGTAATGTAAAAGGTTTATTGAAAGGTTGGGAAGATGGGGAATGAGGAAGTTGATCTGGGGTTTGGCCAGCTGGGAAGGCTCCGGTCACAGACTGTGGGGAAATAGAAGGATAGAGGTGAGCACTGACAACAAGCAGGTCGGCAGGATGGTGGGGCTGAGCCAGGCTTATAGGCAGGTTGATGAGTGATGAGCCGGAGGGCATGAGGCAGGTAGTGTTTACTGTTGATGGTCTTCAGTGGAGGTGTTACTCGGAGCTTGATAGTTCTTCCACAGTGGAGAGTGGACAGGCCTGGTAGTGATCCATGCCAAGGGCATCAGCAAAGTCGGCAAAGCAGCGGTGGATTGGAGTGCCAGTAAAGCAAGAGAACTGTCTTAGAGGAGTTCTCGGAGTTGATAGACTGGAGTGATGGTTTACGTGAGAGAGGAACAAGGAAAATTAGTTGAGGGAAACAAGGAACCATGGCATGACTTGGAGCTAGGATCTTGGTCAGGTACCGCTGTGGTTGAGCTAATGCTCTGACACCTTCCATCCGTCTCCAGCCACCTTAAATGCTCCTACTAATTGCCGTGGATGAAAAACACCTGTGACTAGCATCTACCTGTTGCATTCTCCTGGCGAAAGTTAAGAACAACACCACACCTCCTATGCACAGAACTGCATAGGTGAAAGAAGGCCACTTAGAAAGTAGCCAGAGTTTTGATACTCTTAATCACACAGGTCGCAGTTTATGTTTTTTCTATAACAAAAAATGCTTTGATGACTTTTCTTTTTTTTTTTAATAGCAATGATCTCATCATTATTGGCACCCTTTACCTCACCACACAAAGTCATATGTGTGAGTTGGGCAGCTATAAACTCTTGTGCCATCTTAAAAAAAGCCGTGGGAGGTATGGTCTTCTTTAATGGCAATGCTGAATGCACAGATGAACCGTTCCACTATCATTCCAGCTTTACAACCCACACATATGGCATTGCAGCCTCACTCTGTTAGCATCAAGCTGTGGGAGCAGAATGATCTCCTATATCTACTATTGGATATGAAAAAAAAACCTCTGGTATTCAGTCCAAAAGTGATGTAATGTCCTGAGCAAAATCTTAAAATGGATGCAGAAAAAAAACACGCACAACACATTCTAAGACATTTTAATGTGAACCTATCACTGAACCATCAGAACAAAAAGATATATGAAAGGAACTTTTTAATTATACAAAATATCTTGGATGAAGCCATGTGGTCCATTTATTGAACTTGGCAAGCACACATCAGTTTTTTTTTTCCTTAAAGCTTTTTGATGTGAACATGAGAAAGCACTTTCTATGGTGTGATAGTCCTCAAAAATAAAACCAATATCTAAAATAGAGCCTGACCTGAAAGCACCTTGTCTATGTTGCTATAAGTCACCCTGTCAGAAGCCTCTTTATACTGCCTGTTGGTTTATTGTGCAATTCCATATAAAATGTCTCTTTATTAAGGTTCTATGAAAAATAGTTCCTTAACTACTGAAGTGTCATGCTGTGTCATTTGGTGCTCTCTGGGAATTTAATGAGACTCCTGTGAAGAGTGACAAATGATCTCTTGATTTTGCAATCTGCTTTTATCTTCTTTGTTGCTATATTGACATGGTTTAGGTACAGATACCTTTTGCTTCTCTAGTAAATAAAGGCATGTTGAAACACATAATCATAGTAACTTGGCTTGAAAACTGCAAACTGTTTTTTATTGCTCTCAGCAAGATCAGTGATTCTTGGTCAAAGCAAAGTTTTTATTTATTACTGTTGCTCAAGAGCCTAAAACTTAACAGCTAGCACCAACAATAGAACAATTAATGTGTTCAGACACATGTAGAGGGTATGAACTGTTCCCTGTGCAATAACTAAAATCTCCTGTATCATTCAATAATTAAAGGAGATAAAGGAGGGTTGTTTTATGAAATGTTTATTTCAGGATCGGGAGAGATCGGCAAACACAAATAAGGACTCAAACACTGTTTCTGTTAGAATATAAGGCACACATTTATTATTATTCCCCACAGAATACAGCACATCAAAACAACAAGCACTTCACACACGCAAAGTAGCAAGCATTAAAGCAACAAGCTTTCAAACAGACGTGACGCTCAACAGATTCTCAGAATCAGCCCTTACCATTGACACGAACTGGGAGCCCTCAGTCCTAGGTTAAGATCAGCGTTCACGATGCCGGTATCCACACACGAACTCACGGCAGACTCACCGGGCTGAGGGCAGTCTCCTCTTTATATACTTGTAAACAAAAAGTCAGATGTGGAGTGAGAGTGGCCATCTCTCCCTCCACAGCTGCCCTGCTTCCCAAAACATGTTCCCAAACAGAACCCGTTCCCAGCATCTCAGCAGTGTGCAAAGCGCAATCGATGTGACAAATGAAATAACATAGAATAAATCAGTGTGTGAAACACAATATAATTCTAGTTTCACGTGAATATTTACCGAGTAAGGGATACAGAGCCCGAATCCGTGTGGGAAATGAAACATGCTGCTCCCAGCTTCCTGTGAACCCAGGTGCGAACAGTAATACATCGTCAGAAATTCCCACCACAAGTTAAAAACAAGTTATAACAGAACAACACATGTTGTTAAACATAATAACAGGCAAAACTCAGAGCACGAGCATATATGATGCTCTTAGTTTATGTGAACTCAAAAACAAGTGACAAGTTATATAACTGAGCAGGTTTCTCATAATACATTGTCAAAGAACAAAAATAATTCTTTAATATATCAAGGGTTTTATTGTTCAGGTGTTTCCCGTCAATCTTGAAAATTCTGCCAATTTTTGTGGGTTTTGGAAGCTCTCATTTTAATATCCCTGTTTGTATTTGAGGGTCTTTTCTAAAAATGTTGAATAAAAGTGACTGACAACACAGATTAGTTTTCATAAAAATCTCACATTTGTGGATAATCGTGTTTGCATATTTTTTACCATCACATTTAGATTTACTAGTTTATGGCACATTGTTGGTTATTTACTAAGATGGAGAGGGTTGGGTTCCGTTAAAGGTGTTACAGTCTGAATAAAAAGGGGGCTTGTACACAAACAAAGCATATGACAAAGTGTCGACTCAAGTTAAACTTTCAAATCTAAGAAACCTGAAATAGAGGTTCTAAATTAAACGTTGGGTGAAATTACCTTCTTTTGTAAATTATATGTGAATCATGTTTTACGTAATCCTGTGATCAGAATGGTCTTCAGAGTTTACCGGGGTGTTTTTCATTTTGAAGAAAATCTAAACTGATTAAGAAGATAAAATAGTAGAGAAAACAGAAAAGAGCAAATAAAAAAGGAATTGCTAAAATAAAAAAAAAAGTTTTACAATTTTCCTGGCTCGTGTTGCTAAATATTTATATTACCTACATAGGAACCATGTGATGAAAATAAAATGCTGACACTCTCACATTTAATCAAAAGTTTAGTGAGGGCACAGTTGTTACTAAGTTGTGACCTTGAGCTGTTTGCCTAAAATCTCACAAATGACAGATTTTATTATTGTTGTGAGAGTTTCTAATAAATATGATTGTCTTTAGGGGTCATTCCTTCCTTCCTTCCTTCCTTCCTTCCTTCCTTCCTTCCTTCCTTCCTTCCTTCCTTCCTTCCTTCCTTCCTTCCTTCCTTCCTTCCTTCCATCCATCCATCCATCCATCCATCCATCCATCCATCCATCCGTGAAATATCTGAGACCGGGTTAATTAAATTAAATTTCATTTCAATTTTACTGATATAGAGCCAATTCAGAACACATCATCTAAATCAAAAAACTAAATTGTAAAAGTTATATAAAACAAATACAAAATAAAGTTTAAAAAAGCTTAACAATCTTACACAGATAAAGTTATTTATTGGATAAAAAGTCACAACATACATTGTACTGCTCATTGATATTACCGTATTTGGATTATTGTGGGGAGGTTTGGGGCAACAACTATAAAACTATTCTAAATCCAATAGTCAGGTTGCAAAAAAGGGCAATAAGAATAATAATGCATACCAACCCACTATTCATTCAATGAAAAATACAAAAAAGTCATGATTTGGTGGATTTCCAAACATTGCAGATTTTATTTAAGGCCACAAAAAAACAACTACCGTTACCTGCAAAACATTCAGAGACAGTTTATTGAAAGGGAAATGATATAATCTATGAGGATGGTGTTGTTTTCAAATCAAAAAAGTCTGTACATTAATACTTTTTTGTGATACTGTTAGAGCAGTAAAGAAGTGGAGAAACTTGGATGAAGAACTAAAACAATGTGAAACTATTCAACAATTTAAGAAGAGATATAAAGACATTTTGTTTGTAAAATATGTCAGCGACGACATTTAAAAATAAATGAAGAAACATAAGATTCACATTCATAATTTTTTGAGTGCAGCTTTAAAAGGAAGCTGACAATTGTGTTTTTGAGGACAGAGCTGTATGAAGGGGTGGGATTATAAAACATTTACTTCTGCCCTTTTCTATTCAGAAATGTGTTTTTGTTGGTTTTCTGCATTGGTGCAGTGGATGTATTTATGTTTGTCTGAGTATCTCAATAAATAAAAAAAAAAGTTTCCTATCTTAGGAAACCCAGCAGATAGCATTGAGTCTTGACTTGTTACAAAGGTAACAAGTACAGTTAGAGAACCCAGATATCTTTATCCCTGGCATCCCCTTCCTTCTGGGGAATTCCAAGGCATTCTCAGTCCAGAGGCGATATATAGTCCCTCTTAGAAGATCCCAATGGAAAGTGCCAGGAAAAGCTCAAAAGTGAGATGCCTAAGAAGCGTTCTGATCAGATACCTGAACCACCTCAGTTGACTTATTTTAAGGCAGAGTAGTATTTAAATATTTAAAGTCTGCAATGTTCTGTAATTTGTGCCTTTAAACCTCTTTAGTGTCTGATAATACAGTGGCTTGGAGCACATTCCTAAGCCAGATGCTCACACTCATAGTGTGAAGGTAAGGTATGGATCCTTGAACCCTTTTAGAAATGTTCTGAAGCCAGAGTGTAGGAAGCCATACAGGGGAAAGTGTATGCATGGGGAAGAAATGTGTTAGTGAGAGCTTTATGCTTAGATGAAACTGGAGCTAAATATAGTATTGTATATGCATTGCGTGTACAACTATAAAAGAGGCCTTTATATCAAGGAGGAATCCTTCAGCAACTCAGCTTTGTTCCCTCTTGGTCTTGTGCACAGGATCCATACCTTTTGAAATGGGCCAGGTTAAAATTAAATCTACAATTGTTCAATAAGTCTGTGTCAACAGAATTGTTTTCTGAAGGATTCACACATTGCCACATTGTCCCTAATGGGGTGATAATTCAATAAAATAAATTATTTGAATATACGTTCAACACTTGTAAAAATAATCACTTTCTTGTGATATAAATCAGTTTTCATAAATGGAGCCTCATATTTGCTGCAATTGTCTTTATTCTATCATAACCAGGCTTATGCATTTTAAGATTTAAAACAGTTGTGAATTACTGAAACAAAAGTGTTACATCCTGTTAAGGATGTCAAATCCTGAAAAAAACTAAAACAAATTTCTATCAAACTAACAACCTTAAATAGTGCCTACTTATTAAGGTAAACCCTTCAATAACATTACAATTAAATTAGAAGGTGTGGATAACACTGTAGTTAAGCCAATTCAGAATAATATTTGGGGTCTAGACTTTTTGTTGCTGTAGATGTTTCTGGTGTCATTAACCCCAAAATTGAAACATTTTTTTTTTTTACATTTATTTCATTACAGCACAGTAAAACAACAATAAAAAACAAAACAACAACAATCAGAAAGAGCACATAGCCATGGCAAATTCCCCCAACCTTTAAAGCCTAATATTACTTTGGCACCCCCTGGTACCTGGTTACAAAACATTTGATTCCTTTAAGTCAATCAAAACTGAAAATTTACGATTTAAAAAGAATAAGTTATTCAACTTATTTAGGGTATACAACCATAGCCGACGTGGCTGGACCAAAGAAAAACCATACGCACGTCATGTTACTGGTGTATGTGTGTTTGTTTGTTCTTGGCTGTGTGAGTCCTCCTGCTCCCTGAATATCTCCATTAGAGGGTGTGGCCAACCTGCAACATGTACTCACCTGTCATTATTCCATTAAGCTGGTGGGTTTATATGAAGCTGCCAGACATTCACTCTTTGCCTGACGGTTCCACATTGTGGTAACTTAAGTCCTCCGCGATAACCTGTCTGATTTATTCCTGTTTTTAGCTCCTGTGTGTTCAACTCTGTTCCTTACCTGGTTGCTTTCAGGCTTCCTGATCCATGTTGCCCTTTCGAACTTGATCTCTTTTCATATTTCACAGCTGTAATCTTGGCTCCTCCTGAACCCAGTGCTGGCCTGCCTGCCCAGTCTCTACCGTCATCAGGACTCACCGGCCCTGACCTGTCCACACCTTCACCAAGATCATCTCCCTCGAGACAGCGCTCAAAACTTGCTACCATGACCTTATCAATCTTTATATGATCAGTTATCAACTGTTTTTTCGTTGACTACTCCCCTCCACCTCCAGACAGTTCCTGAACCTCCGGCATCACACCATCCAGCGCACCCAGCGGCATTGCTTCCTTAAAATACATTATTTGAACTTTACCCTGGTCTCTTGTTTATGGTTCAGCAAGTGAGTCATAAAATTACTTTCCAACATGACAATGCAAATTCAAAGCATAAAGGAAAAGGTTTTGATTCATTACCATATGGACTGGAGACATTTCAATCTGAAAAACTCACAGAGAAAGAAATGGCAATTAGAAGGATTTTATTGATACAATATTTTAAGTCTTTGGCGCTCAGACCTCGGCAGGAACATTAATGCTGAATTATACTTTAATATGCATAAGTAGATGTATGAGAACAGGGATGTTCCCCCCAGGTCTGAAACTGGTGGTGGAGTGGAGATAGAAGAAGTTTGTTCAGTCCATATGATGATCTGTTTAAGATAGATGTCCAACTTGATAAACACAGGTTTGCATGAACTGTCCATGATGAGCAAGCTTGAAGCGACTGTGGAGAGGAAAAACTCCCCTTTGGGAAGAAACCTCTGGCAGAACCGGGCCCAACATAGTGGTCTTCTGCCGGACCAATAACTGGCGATAGGGAGTGATGAAGACTGAAGGGAGAAAACACTCTGATGGGTTGAGGATGGAGGAACGTCTTGGAAGCTAGATGAACTCAGCTATGATGGTGGAGAAGGGGTTGGGGGTGGGTTGAATCGGACATCTGATTCGAAATCCAACATGCAATCCGTTTGCGCTTGCTGGTTAGCAGGCTGAGACGTGGATTTGAAGTTGCTTTTAAGATGAGCGCGGGATGCTGGTTGGCTTCATGGAGGTGCGGTTCGTAGCTGATTGGCTCACATCAGAGGCGTATCGGACTCTGATTGAATGGAGGCTGGTGATGAGTTTCTTCAATTGAACTTGCGCCTCAGCTTCATTTTAGCAGCTCAATAAGCAATCGATTTCCACTAATAAAGGAATGTTTGATTACATGAGACCATCTGCCTAAAGGTAAACAGATAGAACTGGGTGGACAGATGCAGTGAATCCAATAACCACACATAACAATTTGCCAGAAAATTGATGGTTGTGTTGGAATTCTTTGAAGAGTTTTTTTTTTTTTTTTTCAAAGCATTAAATACAAACTTTAAAATCCAGCAACATTCTGGGAAGATCTCAAACTGATCTGAACTTTTTCTTGTTCAGACAAACCAAAGAACTCCTAACATCTTCCTGGAAGTTGCTAATTCTTCACAGGATAATTGTAACTAGGAAATGCCATTTAATCTCTTGCTTATACTCTTTGAATGTTTAATCTTAGATAATCACACACTAAATTGAAATTGAATTGAATTAAATTGTTTACCAACATTACTTGTTGTAATAGTACTCACACACCTTGAAATCTTCCACATTTTGTTAAGTTATAACCACAAACTCCAAAGTATTTTACAGGATTTATGGGAGACACTTGTTCGTAATATTGAAGTGCAAACCGATAATTGCTTTAAAAAAACTCACTTGAAATAAAAGCTAAAACGTGTGTAGTCCCAAGTATAACTCGTATTCAATAAAACACACTATTCATTGAGTACATTAATCATACACAGATGAATGTTTTCAAGCCTTCGATTCAATTAAATATGATGTTTTTTGCTTACAGCAAATGAAAAAATGACATTTAAATTTTTAATATTGCATCAGACCAATTAAAAAATTAACAGAAATGTGGGCTGAAAAATAATGTTTGATAGCTACTTAAAGATTATTTTAAAAAGGTACTTTTAAGCTGACAAACAAGCCTCACCAGAAGACATGCTAATTTATTGAATAAAGCAGAACTTGTAGAATCCCCTTTAAGCCGCAATTATTTATTTGTATTATTCTATCAGGTTTGCGAAGCTAGAGACAGATTTATTTTTCTCCAATTTTTGCAAAACCAGTCAGGTAGAATGCATAGCATCCGTGAACATCAGTTTTTAAATTCTGCTTCAGATGGTATATTGGATTTCGTTCTAGTCTTTGACTGGGCCAGTCTAACCCATGAGTAAAATTTTATCAGAGCCATTCCGTTGTACATCTAGCAATATGTTTAGGATTGATTTCCACTTCAAGGCGAACCTTCATAGACTCAAGTCTTTTACAAGCACTAAAAGTTGTTTTTTTTTGCCCAGTTCAAATTGATCTTGCCACAGTTTGGACCTGCTTCACTGTCTCTTTTGAAGAAAAGCATCCCCACTGCACAGTGCTGCCAGCAAGATGTGCACTGTTGGTTCCCCAAATACACATAACATTTTGCAGGTTGGCTAAATAGTTAAGTTTTGGTTTTATCTTCTACCACATGTTTTCTGTACATTGTTAGTGCCAAACTAAAAACAGCTTTTGTTTGATAGTGGTTTTCTTCCTGCAACTCTTCCAGACTAAATTTGGGGACTGCACGCCTAGTACTTGCCCTCCGAACAGATTCTCCCACCTAAGTTGCAGATCTCTGTTGCTCCTCCAGAGACACCATAGGCTTCTTGGCTGATTATATATGTTCTCCCTGCCCAGTCTGCAAGCTTACATGGATGACCATGTCTCCATTTATAAAAGATGGATTAAACAGAGATATTTAACCACTGACCCCCTCCCCCCCACCACCCTCCAACATTGTTGGTACTTTATCCTTCGTCTGGTGTGTTCATATCAGCTTCAATATGTTTTATATGTTATTTGTGCATATTTTAGCCTAAATTTGCATTCATTGAATATATATATATATATATATATATATATATATATATATATATATATATATATATATATATATATATATATATACATACAGTATATATCTCAACAGTTCAAAAAGGTTACTAGTACAAATACTGCCTTTTTGATTTTCTTTAAAGATGAGCAACATGATAGACATTTAACAGAAACAAAATGAGATGTTTGATGATGACATTATAATAATAATAATAATAATAATAATAATAATAATAATAATAATAATAATAATAATTATTATTATTATTATTATTATTATTATTATTATTATGACAGGTTTTATGTGTTTTACTCTTTGTAATTTTATTTTTTGTTCTATTTAATAAAAAAACAATAGTTTATCTGGTTTAGTCTGAAGGGTTTATATTCTGGTATCCATCTATTGTGTTTGGCCTTACTCAGTCATTCAGATTATTTAGAAAGCCCCCTTGCTATGAAACCCATTCAAATGCTTCCTATGAGGCTTCCACATATTATCCTGGACTGGGTTTGTGGGGACCCTGCCAGAAACTTACCTCTCTACTGTGATTAGCAGAAAATGTAACTGGCTGATTTCATGGCCTCTTTATATGGTATTTGGAAGGCTAGACGTTAAGCATGTATAATCTCCCCTCCCGAAGGTAGATGACAGCAACTTTCCACTTTCAGCTCTGGTATTATTTCTCAGGCTTTTATGGTTCCTTTAGGGTTACAGCTTTATCAAAACACAAAGCATAAATGAGTCCAAAGTCACTGAAGCAGATGCTACAGATTACGAAAGAAAGGCTCAATAGGGAGGTGTTTTGGGGGGTTATAGGCATAATTAGGAAAGCGGAAAGTCTTTTAGAATTTCTCCATGTTCAATACCTGATATTTTTTGTATTTTCTAAAGACAAACACTTTGTGAGACAATAGCACTTTGTGGGTGGTGATTCCAAAATGTCTGCTTTGTTAAAGTGTAAGGCTTGTTGTTGTTTACCCTACAATCAAAAGTAAATCTCTACCATGAAACAACACTTGCCATGAAGATTAGCTGTGCTCCATGCAAAATGATAATATCTTGAGAATTATGGGGGATTCTTTTGTTGCCGCAAAACAAAAAAAAATGCCTCTGCTATCTCAGTTTTCAGTCATCATCCCAACTTCATCTGAAGTTGTTAGCAAAAGTCATACTGAGTTGCTGCTGGGGTTTTTAACTTCAAGTTAAGCTTTCTGTCTTCGTTTACACAATCTGTGTTTGAGGTTGAATCAGAGCACTGCTTTGTTATTGCAACAACATTAATATTTAGCTACTTCTTTTGTTAGTTTAGTCTGGGGATCGATGCAATCTTGTCACCCCATCGTCTGTTCATGAAGATACCTTTTTGGTTTGATCACAGATAACAGATCAAGCCCTAATGTTTCCCCAAAGCATTTTAGCGAGAAAATAGTTGTGGATAAATGGACAATCCCAATGAAACTCTTCACCATCACCAAAGAAAATGTCCCTCTTTTCCCGCTTCTAATGCATACAAACTAGCAGATCATTGAAAGATTTAAACAGGCCATTTTGTCTATTTACACATGCTGTGCATACCATCTAACTCATCAGGAAAGCTACAGAGGAACTGATCCTAAAGTACATTTTCTGTATATCTAATGTTGGTAACATTAGGAGGGTTTGTTGAACTATGTGGTAACTGAAACTACTTTTGAGGAAAAAAATAAATACTTTAAAGCAGCACTGTGTAAGTTTTGACCCAAATCCTAATTCTAATTCCAGGTTAACAGCAAAACAAATATGATACTCACCAGACATATCTTTGATTCTCTGATGTATAATTTAATCTAGAGAGGTGAATGTGACCTTGTCTTTACAAGTAACTCAATAAATTCTCAATCTGCTGGCCCAAAGTGGTCTGCTATCATATTCCAAAACACAGAGGGAACCACTGCACTGGCTTTCAGTGTCGCTAAACTTGGAAGTTACAGATCTAGCGTCCCTAGTGGTTAAAACTCACAGTGCTGCTTCAACATCACTTTTCATTATCACTGTAATGATTGGAAAACTGTCTGAATGTTCCAGCAAAACATCAAAAAAATATTTCAAGTGTGAAATAAAGCCAATCATTTAACCACCCAATACTAATCATACATGAACACTGGGAATAAATGTGAAAATCTGTTGGTAATGAAAAATACCTTTTTCATTATTTACATCAAAGGGTCCAATATTGACAAACCTCATTAACATTTAAAATAACAGAAAATGAAAATATTTTAGTGTGATGTAGCACCACTGTGTGAATTTTAGAAACACAAGACTAGTATTGCTTAATCAAGCAGCTCGCCTTCACTTGCCTCAATGATTTCCTTTATGCTTTTGGTTTAAATTCATTATGTGGGAGAGGGCTTTATCTAAAGCTCAATACTTCTCTCCGGTTCTCTGTTGGGTTCCTTACATAACATCTGTTCAACCCAAAGCCATAGTACTCCATTTCATTGTGCACATCAGGCAAATTGGCCCTTCACAGCTGTGGTTGACAATTTACTGAGTGCTGTGCTCATAATAAAGGAGCACTTCATTTTTTTTTTTTTTTCCACCAAACCAAACCTTCTATTTAAGTGCCACACGCCATGAACTCTGTTAAACTTTACTGTCCCTAAATTTAATATAAGAAAATAATTAATAGATGCTGTTCCACACAATTGAAATCCATTAAAAATGTATGGGGGTTTTTGGGTAGACATACCATTCAATTATGGTGAAGAAAGAAATTGAGAGAGAGTCCTTTCAACTGCTCCCCAATTCAGGGATCACCACAGTAAGTCATTACAACTGGCACACAGACTTGGCAAAGTCTTTATGCCGAATGCCCTTCCTGAATCCACCGGGATACAAATCCAGGTCCCCCACATTAAACTCACAGACTTAATCGACCACAACATGGAGGGACTGGTAAAGAAAATAAGTTAACACGGCAAAAATGTTAGTTTACCTGCCAACCTAAATTTCAACCTGTTTCCATCAGCTCATATACAGCTGATGATACATACTTGGAATAAATGCGAATTTATATACATACTGCTCAAAAAATAAATAAAGGGAACACTTAAACAACACAATGTAACGCAAGTCAATCACACTTCTGTGAAATAAAACTGTCCACTTCAGAAGCAACTCTGACTGACAATCAATTTCACCTGCTGTTGTGGACATGGAATAGACAACAGGAGGAAATTATTGGCAATTAGCAAGACACCCCCAATAGAGGAGTGATTCTGCAGGTGGTTGGCTATATTAGTTTACACATTCCCTGTCTTCACAACCTGAAAACAGAGACATTTATCCAAAAAAGTTAATTAAGCTAAATCAAGGCATTTTCTTTTCTTCTTCCAAATTTCCAAATTATGAAATCTAATTGTAAGAGTTTACCAAAGCTACAAATATTTATACTTATACTAAACAGCTTTGGGCATGATGGCAGCAATTATCTGTATTAGTAATGCAAAGTGCTCTGTCTTTAAATAGGAATGAAAATACGAATATGGTGCCTTGAGCTGAAAGTGTCACTTTTGATTAAAATGAGCCAAGATCCACCTTCTGAAACATGAATGAGTTAAAAGTATGAACCCAGTTTATTATTTGCTTTTGTTTTCAAAAGAAGATGGATTCAGTTGCAGGAAATGTTAACTAATGATATGTTACATTTTAGACCCACTAAGAATTTAAATAATAATAAAAAAAGTGCATCCAACCAAAGCAATACTGGTCAAACTATTGGCAGAGTAACAAAACAGATTAATTGCTTTGAAATATTTAATATGAGAAACATTTGTGAAATTTACATATGTATCCAACAACATGCAGTCTTGTGACAAAGAAAACAGAACAATTATTACTTCCAGTGTTTATTAACATTAAATTATTGTTAAAATAGTTGAACTTTTAGCAACTTTTATAATAACTATTTTAAAGTTTGAGAGAAAATAGCTAAAAGAAAAAGAGAAATAATCTTTATTGCATCCACAAGCTAATAAGCTATATCTACTGTACAAGAGTCTAACAATGACGGAGTGACTGTCCAGTGTCTGAACTGACAGGAAGAAAATAAATAAAGTCCATAGTACGCTTACCAAGGAGATTGATACGTATTTCTGAAAAACTTGTCTTAAACATACTGTAACAGTCTTGACACCGTTGACCCATTCCTTACAAATAAAGCCACTATAAGGAGTATCACTTGATAATATCAATATTTGTTTTTCTTTATATATTTTGATGAATTTCAACGATTCTGAATATTATTGGTGTTAAACACTCATGTTTAATTTAAGAATGATATTATTGGTCAAAAGATTATATCTATACGATATAATAATACATGTGTTTGCTTGTGTGAGGCTTTAGCTAGTAACAGACACTTATAATACTACAGACTAAATAATCAGAGTGACCATACAAACACCTACTGCTGTTGATGTCCTGCTTTAAAAGGTTAATAAGATTCTATGTTCATTTATATCTTAAAGATTTTCAATTATCTTGTTTTGTCCTTTGATAGGCAGCGTGTTAGGGTCAATTTGGACTGCACACATTGAAGGTTTGAGTAATTCATTAGGTGCAGCACACTCATTTTTCTTACTTGCAGATGAACAAATGAGGACTAATGTGGTCTGCCTGCAGTACATCATAAATCCTTATTTGTATGACATTGTGTTATAAATGTTCCTAAATTATGTATTGGGCCATATTAAATTTTCTTCACATAAATCTGAAATCGTGTTAAGAAGACTTTTTTTATGTGATTGAACTCCCGCATTAAATAGTAAATGATAAAGTATTCACATTTCAATCTTTATTAGCTTATAATTTATGATGTTCAGTTCCTTTTTCATGTCAAATTACTGAGATGATCAGAGTAGTTTCCACCTGAAGAGTTGTAAGGCATGGTATTTTCAGTTTTATCAATGCAACAGGATGCTATCAACATCTTGGTTAAATATAGTGCTTTGATACTATTTGAAGTGTTAAAATTTTAATTGAGCAAAATGGGAGGAAGTGCCATATTAAAGTCAGGTGTAGTATCAAAGTATATAGTTTTTCCAACTAAACTTTCCTTATCATTAACCATTTGTTTATCTGGGTTGGTTTCAATTTATTACATTTCATTGCAACAAATGCCAAATAAGCGGTAAAACATAAATCAGTTTCAAACTAGTTTGCTGAACCTTAAAAACAAGCACTTGCTATGCACGTTTTTAATTTAATTATCAATGCATCATTGTAAAGTATAGAAATGCAACTTTATTCATAAGCATTGCGAAGCATTGAGAGGATTGTCTAGCAAAATCCATTTAGGAATTTGGGGAAGCTACATCAATCAATCAAGTCAATCAAGTTTATTTGTATAGCCCTTTACAATAGCCGACCGGTACCCAAAGTGCTTTACAATAGAGCCATAAAACAATACGTAAGACATACAAAACATACATATACAATAAAAAGGTGCTATAGTGGTGCAGTGCCGCTGGACGTTAAAAGCCATTTAAAAAAAATACATAGAAAGGAGCAGACAAAAGGAGGAAGACCTAAGAGACAGTATTACCCAGGTCACAATTAAATGCTAATTTAAAAAAGTGGATCTTAAGCTTCGTTTTAAAAAGGCTGAGAACAGTAGTGGTGCGGATGTAAGGGGGTAGTTTGTTCCACAGTCTGGGAGCAGCGACGGCAAAAGAACGATCGCCCCACTGTTTAAGTCTTGTCCTAGGGACCTCTAACAGAAGCTGACCCGAGGAGCGCAAGGCTCTGCCACTATTACGAAAAGTTAAAATCTCAGACAAATAAGAGGGGGCCAAGCCATAAATGGCTTTAAAAACAAACAACAGGAGTTTAAAATCAATTCTAAAATGGACTGGAAGCCAGTGGAGAGACGACAGCACAGGGGTAATGTGTTCGCGTCTGGACGTGCTTGTTAAAAATCGGGCAGCAGCGTTCTGTACAAGTTGGAGACTTGATGAAAGCATGGATTGCCTTCTCGAGATCCTGCCGACTAAGAAAGGACTTGACTTTGGCCAAAAGACGGAGCTGAAAAAAGCTTGAGCTGACAACAGAGCTAATCTGTTTGTCAAATTTGAATCCATTATCAAATGTTACCCCAAGATTTTTGACATGAGAATTAAAAAAAGGGGGCCAGAGTACCAGAGTTTGTGGTGAAAACATTTGACATAGATGGAGAACCAAACAAAATGCATTCAGTTTTGCTGTCATTTAAGTGCAAAAATTCTGTGACAGCCACTGCTTTATATCTGTGATGCAGTCCAGTAGCTTAGTAAAGGCAGTGTTTTCGTTTGGTTTCATGGGCAAATATATCTGCAAGTCGTCGGCATACAAGTGAAAAGACAGGTTGTGCTTTTTTATAACTGATCCCAGAGGTAACATATACATTGCAAACAAAATAGGGCCGAGAATAGATCCCTGTGGCACCCCACAGGGCAGCGATGCATGGAGCGGACTGGAGTCAAGAGCCTAAACGCACAGAGAAATCCTACACATGGGCTGCAAATATCGCATTCTTCATGTCAAGCCACTCCTGAACACGAGACAACATCAGAAGCAATATTAATTATGTGTAGCCATAATCATCAAAATTATAAGGAATTAAGCCTTAAAATATTTCACGCATTGAGTGAATATTTCAGTCTCTGTGAAATTTCAACCCTTAATTCCTCATAAATGTGATTATTGATTTGATGATTAATTTTGACAACTTCTGAAAAAGAGTGACAAGAAGTATTTAACATTTTCATGACAATGTTTTTCAGCTGTACTTGTACATACTCCACTGCTGTGAAATTTACATAAGTGCACTGCAAATGCTATAACAATGACCCAAATTAACATTACCTGACCTCATGCTACCCGGTGCAGACATTCTGTCAGCAGTGGGGATGATTCACTCATCTACTTACCTATTTCAAATGCCTTAAATGCCTGGCACATCACAGGATTGGCTTCATTTTAAGCTCACTCTAGCTATTTATCTTTTTTACCTCCTTTGGCAACTCATAGACTGTATGGAGAATTGAACTTTCAGCCCAGGACAGTCAGGCTATCCTTTATTCTGAAAAAAAAACTAAATGGTAAAATCAGTGCAAGCATACGCTGTACTGTCCTAACACAATAGCACGCAGTGACTTTGATAGCCTTCATTCAAATACACACCCGGTTACCTGTTGTGACATGTGGGACAAACACATCTAAAACTAGGAGCTCTAATATGATATATGAACATTTAGGTCATCTAATTTAACTGGATGTAATTAATTGCATTTTTCAAAGCTTTTTTATAAAAGTTACAAATAAATATAGTATATTTTGTGCGCATATCGTACATTTGAGTTTCAATCATTTCGTCTTGATCGAGACTGCAGAAAAAGAGAGATTGCATATTATCAGGCAAATGCTATAAAATATATATTTTTCTAATATCTTTTGGTATGCATTTTCGTTTAACATTATATTTGGGGGTGAAAAAAAACGTTTATCCATGACAATGAGTGTGACAAAATGTGAACCAACTTGTTTGTTGAATCCTAATGTTTGGAGCTGGAAATATTTAAACTATATTCCAAAACCAATCTGTTATTCACATAGGTGACGTAAAGCTTTTTCTGTTTGCCTTTTCTCTTCATGAACCCCTAAAGTGAAATATTTTAGTTGACTTTGAGCAATGTACCCTCTTCCACCTAGTACTGTTACTAAGAAAAAATGTCACATTTATTTTTCAGTTGCCATATTAAAATTTGTGAGCTGCACTGCAGAAACACAGACATTCAATAAATCATGGCCAAATATTGTCATGTCACTATAAACATCACTGCCAACTGTGCTGCTGTTCGTGTTGTTTCTGCACCGCTATACTTCATTTTATCACAGAATAAAACCGGTAACTCCCTCATCTCAGCATGCATTAAATCATCAGAACCCATCATCCGATTCATACTTCATTTTAAGCCTTTCACATTAACCAATCCCCTCGCTCAGACAGATGGGGCAGGGTAAATGAGCATTCTGGGGGTTGGAAGTAGGATGTAGTTTTTCTACTGTGAGAACAATTATCTAGATGCATGATATGATTTAGAGCTGTGAGTCTGCTGCATCCTGTGAGCCATTATAGATTTATCTAAGTAACTTCTTAATGTCTTTTCTGGATAGCATTCAAAACCTGTTCTGATGTTTATCTTGCTTTTTCTCTTTAGACTTTTTTTGCCATAATAATAACTGCTGGTCTTTTGCTGTGGTTGCTCAAAGAGTTGTGTCAAAACTCTTTGAGCAAGTACTTGAAAAGTACAAACTTGACTACTTTGAGTAGGTTATTATTTTCACAAAACTGAAAATCATGGATGTAACCTCACCTTGAATGTTAGGATGAGCAAGTTGGCCCTTGGATTTATAATATTGGTGTCTGCATTTCCTGTGGCGAACAATTTTTTTCCAGAAAATTCAGCGTGTAATGCTGAACACATTTACACTTGAAGAGGAATATATTAACTTTGTGTTGCTTGTTTTCTGTAAAAATAAAACAAGTAAAAAAAAATTTTTTTTTTTTTTACCAAACCAGGTATCTCATGGTTGTCCTTTATAAAATCAAGAGGCCACGCTTTTAATAAATGTTTTGACTTTTACACTGGACATATTTCCCAAGAGAAAATAGAGTCCATAACAGTCTATTATTAAAGTTACCTTCTTCTCATGAATGCTCAGTTTGGGCTTCTTCTCCTCTTTCCCAATCTCTGTGCTACAGCCTTGTAATAAACCAGAGTTAGCCATAGCATCATTAGCATTCAGGTCAAGCCAGAAAACAGCCCCTCTGCCTGTGCAAATGCTGCAACGTTGCTAAATGTTTACATTTCTTTTACTGGCCAACCATTTGTTTAATAGATGGCATTTTCTGGTGCTTACCTAGTGTCTTTCCCTTTTGATTGGGAGGTGGACCTTTGTCTATTAATACACAATGCAAGATCTCTGATCAAACTACACTAAAAAAGCAATTCATATAGCTTAAAATAAATAAATTGAAGTCATACATTAAGAAAATGTTATGTAATTTCAAGGTTAGGGGCCTACCCAGTAAGTAAAGATTACTATTGCTGGAAAAATTACAAATGAGCACTATTCCTTTTTTATTGATCCAATAATGGTAGCTACATCCTTCAAGTGAAAATGTGGTAGCATATAACACTTTCAGATACATCTATTATTTTTTGGGTAACACAGTCACCTTAAAACACTGGTCTAGAAACAAACGTTTCTAGACCAGATAAGAAAATGGTGCACAAGAACCTAAATTGAAAGACTAAAAAGCATCTAAACCTTTCGACAACAAAGAAAATACAAATATGGTGATCTTGGGGTGGTTTGGCTTACGTTTGTGTTTGTCTCGTTCCCTCTTTCTTCCACCTCCCTACTTATTCTCCTGAATACTGATGATCTCCTTCTGTTGCTGGGGTGCTTCTGCACTCACTTGCTACCAATCAGCTAATATGCATCCTCAGTAAGAAAAGACCAGTGGGAATATCTGCAGTTGCCAAATTGTCCCTCTACATCGACCTTGGGCTTCCAATGGAGCGTCCTCACACTGTTTAAGTTACTACTTGGGTCAATTCACATGACCTTACTGCTGGCCTTCTGTGCTTCACACTCTTACCTCAGCTCACCCGCCCTTCCCCCCTTTCACTTCTATCCAAGTGAAGACCACTATATGCATCAGTACCAGCTTGATCGTGGAATCCATTATCACTAATGCATCTGCTGGTAAAAACTGAATCCCAGGATTCCATGGCCCTCCCCTATAATGTATTCAGTCCATTCCTCCCAGCTAGAGGTAGAAAAGCTGTCACTATAAGTTTTCTAGTAAAGTGGAACCATGCCAACTGAAAACTTCAACCATCTGTGCTAGAGCACTAGTTTGGAACTTTTTCTTTTTTTTTTTTATTATCTCCTAGTCAGTTGCCATTATACTTCTAAAGCTTTATTTGCTTCATTTATCTTATTGGAGTTTAGTTAGAGATTTCAGCTTTGTGATCAGGGCCAAAGTCTGTAGTTTCTCAAAAGAAGCAGTAAAAAAAAAAAAATAAGAAATTTAAGCACATGATGTTACAATTCGGCTTTGACACCTAATTTGGAACAGAGAATGGAGCAGAAGGCTAGAGGGTTGTGTAGCGATGTGGGTGGGAGGACATTCTTCAGTGGTCAAAAAACAACAACTTATTTTGTGTTAAGAAAAACAAATCACCATCATACCTTTTTTTGCTGGTGAATGAAAAATAGCCCACTATCACAGCACATGGTTAGTCAACTGTATAGGTCTGAGTTAAAAAAATACTATATAATTGTTTCTTTTTAACATAATATGAACTGTGTGTCTTAAAGACAAAAAATACTTTCTTCATTACAGAAGAAAACAAAATAGGTAAAATGTTTAAAGTTGAATAATGGAACAAAAACAAAAACAAATTTTGTTTTTGTTTTAATAGAACCCTGTTGGTAAAAGCTAACAATAACTTTAAGAGCTATTTTAACCATTTTTGTTGCTAATCTAGCATGTATGTTCGTAAACAGAAAAAAACAAAAACAGCAAGACATAATTAAGGCGATTTACATTTATTTAGATTGCTCCTTTCAGTAGCAAGACGATTCAAGACTCACATTGACAAACAATTGTCATGATTTGGGTTTTTACTTTTGAACTTTTCACTCTCACTCCACGCACCACCCTTCCCAGACACCTTTCTTGCCACCACTCAGCACTTAATCAGCTCCACCTGCTGCTGCCACTAATTACCTCAAGTCATTCCACCTGCTTTTCTCCCTACATACACCCGCTTCAGTCAAGCTCTCTGGGCCATAATGTCTCATCTGATCCTGCTGCACATGTGTGGTTTTTCCCAGTGCCTCGTTGTGCATCCTGATAGCTCTTTGGATCTATTGTTGCCCTGCCCTCACTCACTTTTCTAGTGTGTACCACCTGGTAAAGGCTGCTCTTGGGATTTCAATGTCTTGCTCTTCTTGTCAAGTCTTGTTCTGCCTGCAGACCCTGGTCAAGTCAGTCGCTGCTTGCATCTTCTCGTCAAGTCTGGTTCTGCCTACATCACCTGGTTAACCTGCATCTATCAGTTCCTGCTACGGTCAACCATTCCTCTCTGTCTTCCCTGTCACCTCCTTCCATTTAATAATAAACATTCTAAAATGCAGACCTCTGTGTTCAGTTCGTATATCGGGTTTTCAGCATACAAAAACATTACAGCAATCAAAAAAGATAAATGATTTCAATGAGAAAAGGTAACACTGAAAAAATATGACATGTAAAAACAGAAAAAACAGTTTGGTTAAATTAACCAGTTGTGTTTCTGGCATGTTGAAAGTCAGGCTTCTGATTTACAAAATACCATGTCCATGGTAAAACATGGGGTTGGGTCATTAATAATGGGGGACTATTTTCTTGCACTGAAAACTGGCTGTGTTGATCGTGTTCCTTGTATCATGTATGGCCAGAAACAGCAGGTCATTTTAAATGAGAATGGAATGTAATCCTGGTAATCATTTGGACTTTTGGAAAGAGAAAGCACAACTGCAAGTTAACCAAAGACGTGTTGAGAAACAGATCCTGGAATGTCCTGTAGTGGACTTATCCACAAAATTAAATCTGACTGAAAACCTTTGCTGGGATTTAAATAAGTTAGCTGCAGTCTTGAACCAATCAAACATTGCATTGATTGAGGCCTTTGCACATAAAGAACAGGTAAAGATCCGGATTAAAATGTCCAACTACCCTTTTGCCACTTAATTGAAATATTTGTTGGAAGTTATTGAAGATAAATAATTTTCCACCATGCCCTAAAGCTGGATCATGAAAAATGCTCATCATGCATTTTGTTTTAATTCCAACACAATTAGAATATGCTACACGTGGGTTTTCTTTCTGTTCATGTCACACAATGAATAAATGTAAGATGCATAAACCAGCCTGAAGCAATCTGGCATTTGCTGGGAAATACCAGGGCCTCATTAGCATGGCAAAGCAAATGTACTGCTAATTTATAACTCCATGTTGATAGGATAAACTAGTTCAAATAACACTAGAAACAGAGAGAGAAGAATAAACAAATGAAAAAAGAGTGAGAGCAGGGGGGGTAGGATAGCTTTTATGTTCAAAATCTACTATTGCACTTTTTAAAATTAACTTTCCTGTAGGACCCCTCCTTAAATTTGGGGTTCAAGTGAAAAAATAAAACTAAAACACCAAAATCTGCATAATTTCTTGTCACATTTGAAAACATTATCTACTGATTTTAAGAATCAGGTTGTGTGTGATTAAGAACCAACATTCTCTCTGGATACAAGATTTCCAAATCCTCCCCCTCTGATCTTCTGAAGGACTGTACGTGTCTGCGTCCTTCACTGTCTTTCTTCAAAAACATGCAAAATGTCATCTCCTCCCAAATGACGGGAGACATTTCATGGTTAAACCAGCCCTCAGTCTGTCTTGTTTGGCATGCACCTTTCTTCCAAGAGACCCAGACTTGCAGAAATAATGAGAGCGGACAAAGTGAAAATGCAATACACACTTAAAAAAAAGAGGGACAGCAGCTCTTTTACTTGCCTTAATATGACTATCATTGAGACTTTTTCTACTTTGGATGAGTGATTACATCTCAGGTACACACAAACAGTGGCATATAGTTCAATGTGATGCTAAATGAGACACTTTAGTTAGGATTATTGTGTAACAGGAAGGCAGTCACCCACCAAATATTGCAACACTTCCCCCTGCTGGAGTTACTGCAGTGAGATGAGCAGATGAATAATGGAGACATGGAGGCTCTATTTGTTTCACTGTGACAGTTATTCACTCGTGCATTCTCTTACTATCTATCTATCTATCTATCTATCTATCTATCTATCTATCTATCTATCTATCTATCTATCTATCTATCTATCTATCTATCTATCTATCTATCTATCTATCTATCTATCTATCTATCTATCTATCTATCTATCTATCTATCTATCTATCTATCTATCTATCTATGACAAAATGTGAAACGTTTAGGGGCAAGAACTGAAGAAGGACAAATCATGCTTAAGGGCAGAGCAAATGCCAACCATAAACTACAGTCGTATCAGCAATATATGAGTTGCACAAATAACTAATTGTTGTTGTGAATAGTAGCAAATAATATACGTGTCTTGTGTAAATGTCTTTTTTAAACAACTGCCGTTATTACAATATGAGTTGTATGTACATATGCACACAGAGCATAATGTGGAGCATGTACCATAGACTTCCTGAAAATGGAAACATGTAATGTTTTTTAAAAGACTGCGAGAGACAAAGAGAGCGGCTGCTCTACAACAAGCAATGTGCATTTGTGCTGTGGAAAAGGTGAAAACATATGTTTCTGCATAGTTTACCTCCATAATCATGGATGGACAACTTCAAAAGGGTACAGTTACCCAGCTGACATAATTTGGGGAAATAATGAACCTGGTGACCTGGAATCACACTGCAAAAATGCCACAGTTTAGCCATAAACACTTTTCTTTGACCTTATTGAAATTATTGTTATAAAAATAATTCCATTACTTCACATACTAAATATTTATAAATAATTGACCCTTAACTTCTATCCTCATATGTGTGCCATTGTCATTTTGCATGCTAATAAATAACTTATTAGCATGCAAAATTTGCATCACTTCTACCAAATTATTTATATATAATATTATATAACAAGATTCTTTATGTATATTTAACTATTTGCGCTTGTTGGTTTGGCCATTTTTTATTGTCCCATTTTACTAATTGTACTGATTTTTTCTCTGCACAACATTTTAAGCTGTACTCAGTTATATGAGGAATGTAAATAAATTAACAGTTGCCTACCTACAGACTACAGTTGTTATGAATAGAGCAATAAGTAAGAAAATGTATCACTCATAAATACTTAGTAGTATAACAACTTTTTTGCTTTTACAGTAGTAAAAGCAAAAAAAAGCATGCATATTTATTGTGTGGTTCTTTTGAGGTCTGTCCTCAAATTTGAATCTGTGTTTAGGCAAAGTGGTACACCACTGAGAAAATTCAGCTTAAACTTGCTTTTCAAAAAATCTGGACTGTTTTGCTTCAAAAACAGGTAACAGTTCAGGTGGACGTTTATATTGTTGTTTATCTACAGCCTTGCAAGAGGTATAGGTTTGAGACCAAGGCCTGGGCATATCAAGACACATGCTCAGAGGGACTACAGGCAGAATCTGACAGACTGCCAGCCAAGCAGCAAAGCAGGTGGCAGGTTGCATAGCAGTGTGAGCACTGGCATTGTAATAGAGACAAAACAGCACTTTCATAGAAGACAAGAAAAACAAGCATTTGGTGGTATACATTTATTTTCCAGCTGTGAGTTCCTATGATGCTTTCTAAATGTAATAAGCTCAATATTCTCAACTGGAAAATAATTCTTAAAAGGAAAAAATCAAATATCCTTTTGCAGACTTGTTGACTCTGAACTGAATGATTTATTATGTCTAAAAGAAGAAAAAAACAGTTTCCACTATTTGTACAATAAAGCCACTAAGGTGTTGAGTACATACATCTACGTGCATAAATATTATTTTGTGTTGTGTGTCTATTTAAACATTTAATTTGAAATGAATGTCAGCTGATTGTCAGTGGTAAGTATAATTAGATGATAGTGCCTTTCAGTTGTTTCCAAAAACACAAATACCCTAAATCTCACAGTTTGATTTGGATATGTTAAAAGAAAAACAGTCAGGTCATTAAAAGGGCACTCGGTGGTTTTCTTCATATCTGCTGAAAATAGCTATCCTAAAGATTCTATCTTCAAAGACTGAACTATGTATCTTAATCTAAGGTTTGTATCAAAACCCAATGAGACTAATTTTTTGAACATGAGGGATAACTGGCTTTTTAATTATAGCAAACAAGGTCCAAGATAAATAAAATTAAATAGTTTAAATAACACATAAAATATTTCATTTGATACATTAGAAGGGATTATCGGAAATGGGGACTTTATAGAAAGCCTGTTTTAAATTTCTTTAAGGAAAGACAGCAACAACAAAATGGCTCTTCGTCATAAATGTAGCACTGACTGTCATTCAAAGAGATCAGCTTCAGTTGTAAGCTAAATCATGATAGTAAAGTGTGCCTGTCTTGACTGCAGTCTTTTTACATTCCACCTCTTAAGTTGGCAGCAGTTCTCATCAGCCATTAAAGTTCGCTGCAGGGAGTATCCTCTTAGAGTGTTTGCTGGCTTGTGGGCATCAATTAATATTAATTTTCAGAGTGCACGGCGGATGCAGAGAAGCCTGGGGCGACCGATTGTTAGAACAACACTCGTGGAGTTTTAAAGAGCCCCGTTTCTCTCTTTTCTTTTCAACTGTGAGTAAGCAAAATCCCAAATAAACTAATTAAAATCTATTAATTCTTCAAAAACTCTGTAAATTTTTTTTCTTCAAAAATAAGTTTTGTGCCTATTGTTTTCAAATTATGTTGAGGCTTAATATATTGAGAATAATACTTTATTAGAAACTGTATCATTTAAAAACCACATAACTCTTTAAAGTGAAGAAGTGAAAAGGATTACTTGATTCTGTTTTCATTTGGCAACACTGGACCATGTAATCTTGTCTGTGTTAGACTGTGTACATATTTAGGACTGGTTTAAGCAGCCCTATTGAAAAACTCTGGAATTTCACAGTGAAACTTATCTTAACGTTTTAACAGTGCTGGTCACAAGTTCATATGCAATAATCTTTAGCAGGTATGTAATTAATGACCCATTTAAACTGTTCTAGTTTAAATGTGTTTAGTGTGGACTGATACAAAATACAACCATAATACATAGTTAAAAAAGAAAAACATGATTCCAGTGAAGATTTTTTATGCTCAACTGGACAAGGTATGTCCCTTAGAAAACTACAGAGAAACCAGTCATTTCAAACCACACCCTTTTTGTGGGCATTAACAAGGTCCAGTTTTCAGGTTGAATCAATACCAGACATTTTATTATTATCAGAAAATAGATTAGAGCTGATTCATATTTTTTGGTTTCCTGACACAGATCTGGCTGTTAGGCAAAGTTCTTGAATATTTAGGGTTGAAATTATTTTAAGCTTAATATTTGCCTGCTTTATCCTTTTCGGTTTTGATGTATGTTTGAGATCCTTGTTTGGCTTGAACACCAAATTCAGTCAACATTTGACTCATTTTTATTTGAGTAGGGTCAAGACATAAAACAATGTTACTTTTTAAAATAAATTTGTTTTCCGTCTATATGCCCTTTAACCAAAGGCTAATTTGCAGGCCAAGTCACTGACCCAAGCTGTTAGCTGTTAACAAAATTGGTCAGGATGTGTAGGAAGAACCCAGAAACCACCAAAGCTCAAGCACATCATACTCTGGAAAACATGCATAGGAGTTGCACTGTCGGTTGCTTGTGTCTATTTTGGCCCTGTGAAGGGCAATGCAGAGTGATTTGTGATGAACTGGTGAATTACCATATTTTAGTTTTTGTTCCATTGTTTCTACTCAGTATGATTAGAACTAGCAGCAGAAAAAAAACATGAAAGAAATCAAATGATGATCAAACTCCTGTCATTTCCCTTTCTAACATACATTTAGCTGTGATGCATTTCTCCCACACACAATCATACCAAAATCTGAATGGGCTAAAGCAAGAGTCGATATTTACTGTAGGACAATCTCCAAATCAAGCATTGATTTTATCTCTCATCACCTTAATTATTTTCTCTCACTAGGTTTCAGAGTGCAATTAAAACAAATTGAGTGAACTGACTGTTAAATCGTCTTTCCCCAGAAAATTATGTTTTGGAACTTTCATGAACTATTTTGTATTGTATTGACACATTGGTAATCCTGCTTAAAACATTTTATGACTCTGTGGTGGCCTCAGCCGTCCTCTACGCTGTGGTCTGCTGGGCTCCTGGCAGCGCAGAGCGGGACAGAAAGAGGCTGAATAAGCTGGTGAGGAAGGCAACTTCTGTCCTGGGCTGCGATCTGGACTCGGTGAAGGAAGTAGCGGAGAGGAGGGTGTTGCCCAAGCTCACATCCATCATGGAAAACACCTTCCACCCCCTGCACCAGACTGTAGAGGAGCTAAGCAGCTCCTTTAGCGACAGACTTAGACATCCTGTCTGTAAAAAGGAACGCTACCGCAGGTCATTCATCCCTGCTGCTATCAGACTTTACAATGCTGCACTATAACTGTAACTACAACTGTAATAACTAATGTGCAATAACTACTGTGCAATTCTATTTAAGACACTGTGCAATAACCTGTGCAATAATACTGTTAAATAATCCTGTTTAATAAGCGACTTCAGCTGTATAGATATCTCACTACCTCACTGTTGCTCTTACCTGGTAACACTTAATGTAAAACGTCATTCCATTTGTATATAAGTCATCTGAGCGCACATTATTTCCCCTGTACTTTTTATTTATTTATTTTTTTTTGATACACTGTACATATGTGGACACACTGTATATACCTTATACCTTATGCACCTTTCCTCCTTCTGGCACCTTTCTTTTTGTTTATTAAGTCGATGTGTGAAAAGTAAATTTCTCCACTGTGAGATCAATAAAGCCCTATCTTATCTCTTATCTTATCTTATTAGGTCACCGATGGATGTTTTAGCATTTCGTGGATCCCTTGGGTTAGGGTTAGGTATGGATGTGAGCTATACTGCAGCAGTTTTTACATATCCAGGCCACAAATCTAAAAATAATTAAACTTTAGCCAACTCCAGGTGGTGGTTGGTTAACACACTATTCTCTAAGACAGGGATTCCCAAAGTGTGGTGGAGATGAATAATGTAACGTAAATCAAAAACTGTAAATTTAATAAATAAATAAAAATTATTTATTTAGAAGAAGTCTTCTTCAATGCTTCATTTTAAAATGAAATATAGAAGAAGTTATCTTCTTCTACGCATTGTACTGTATATGCGCACCTTGCTAGTGGCCTCTACTTCAATCATTCTCGCAAATATGCTCAATTGCCTGAAATCAGGGAAACTTGGCCCATTTGCTCACTCTCTCTTGGTTCCTCTCCTCCTTCATCACTAACTTTGACCATAGATGTCTACAAACAGCACGGCACATGGTGCTGTGACTCTGAACCGCTACAAGCACTGATGCGCATGTCATGAACACGCTGCCACCGCTGCTGCTGGTGGGAAAATTGGTGGTAGATGCGATTTCTTGACTATGCCCACGCACAGAGCTGTAATTCTTTTCATTGCAATCCAGACAGGTGCAGTTTGTTTTAAAGAGGCAGTTTTAGTCCATATTCAGACCGGAACAGGGAAACCGGCAACCGACGGCGGGGGTGCGGGTACCTGAGGTGTGTTGCTCTGGGTGTGTTTACCTGCTGAATGTAACCGCTGGAAATAACTTCTCTAATTAATAACACCCTTATCGAGGCCGGCACTCTGTTATTGTTACTCTATGCTGCCCCAGCAAAGTGTTTTTTCTCTCTCTCTCTCTCCCCCCCCCCATCGGACACAAATCAAATTAAACTTCTTCATGTTCTGCGGCGTAAATTGTAAGTACGACTCAGATTTAGAAGCTGGTACATGAAATAAACAAAGTGAAAACACACATAGGTAGATTATTATATTTTAGTCCGTGAATCCACATGGATGGTCTCTACTTCAGAGACGTTTCAGGTTGTCTGTGGAGGTTTGACCAATCTGAGTGTTTCTTTCTTTCTCTCGCTCCAGTCTGAGCCACCAATGCACCTGCAAATCCTCAGGATCCTGTTGTGGATTTTGTGTGTAACTTTATTGCAGTTTAATTCAAATTATCTTCTAATTTTATTTCCATAACCTTTGCTATGATGGTTGTGTTAGTGTAACTGCAACTACAATTTTTTTCTTTTTTTTTTGTTATGTGTGTTCTGTTCATTTGAGCATGATTAAACATGCCTCCTTTAATATAGCTATAAAAAAGCATATTTTTTTTTTTTTAGAAGATTGGGGGTGCATCAAGGTGGGACAAAAAAGTCTGGGAACCGCTGCTCTAAGAGGACAGAAATTAAGTTTACCATTTAAGGTTTGTGCATCAGACTTAAAGTGCAAAAGCTAAGGCAAACATCCAATTATTGCTTCTGAGTGTGGTTTATTGGTCAAACACAATGTTATCCCTTTGTTCTTTATTGATTTAAGCTTTTGCAACTCTAACAGTCCTGCCTCAAAAGGAAATTAAATTTTTCGCTTGTACATGCCAAGGCACTCATTAAGGTTAGTTTTGTACAGTAATCCATGTGAAAAACAGAGTAAATCTCTTCCTTCAAATTCATTGTGCTGTAATGTGGATGGATGAGATTGGGAGGTACAACCAAAAAAGAAAAAAAGAAAAACTTATACTGGATGATTGAATTTAATACCTGTGCCATTTGAATGGCTATTTATCTTCCAAAATAGATGGTTTGAAAGGGGCATGTAAGGGTAGGAAGGTATGATTGAATGGTAATGTTTGGCAGAACAGAAGTGTGGCTCATGCCTTGTGAGCTAGATACCTTGTTACTGATTAACATGTCTTGTAGGTTCAAACAAAAAGGCCATCAGAAGGCTTTGTAAAGGGAACAACAATTGGAAGATATGAGAACAGACAGAGGAAAATAGGGAGAGGGAGTCTAAAAGACACAAAGAAAGCTGCATGCAAAGAATGAACATGTGAGGTTCCATCACAATCCCTGGAGGGTAAAACAGAGCTCAGGTCGAACAAGGCATAAGACAAAGTAAATGTGTACGAAGGTGGTGCTTGCACTGACCAAGTGTGAGTTTGCACTCTTATTTAAAGGTGTAAAAAGCAGAGGTATATAGCCTAAGGCATGACACACAAGATCATGTACCTTTACACACATAAAGGAAAGCCATATATATAGAGAGCTATTGTTTACTAGCTTTACAAATATTAATTTGCAAATTTATTTGTGCACAGTAAGCTTGCTGGGTGTGACAGATGTGTTGCAGCTACATCAGGCCAATGCTATACATGACTGCTAAAATTTCTACAAGGCAGCTGACTGAAAATGTGTTGTTATTAAACCCCTTTGTAAAAAAAAAGTCATCTGTCATACAACAGCAAGTGGAGGACCTGAAGAAAGAAAGGAGGCAGACAGGTGAAAATAAACAGTCTGTACTGGAAAAACAGGAAAATCAAAAACAAACAAAAAAGACTAACAAACAAACAAAAACTGAGCACTATCACGGAAATATCTAGCAAAAAAGAAATCTTAAGCGGAAAACAGGAGCAATGGAATTTTGTTCAGCTAGACTTGTTTACTACGGATCTGAGCATGAGTAAATATAGTGACCAGGGTATTTCTAGAGGGAAGAGTTATTGTATAAAATGAACATATTTGGATGATTGATGCAGTGCAGCTGTGAGAAGCAGGAATCTAAAGGCTGAGGGCAATTGAATGTTTTACCGAATACACACAGAAAACAAGGGACACAGCAACCAGAAAAGTGTACAAGCCAGAAACTTAAATAACCTAATTATTTATGTTTTATTTTATTTGTTGTTTTACAAATAAAAAAGTAGTGTGCATCCATGTTAACTCCCCTTGCAGTCTTATACACCTAAACAAATCAGTATAACCAATCGCCTCGAAAGTCCCCTAATTAGTCAGTAGAGTGCAACTATGTATAATTTAATTTCAGTTTTAACACAGCTTGTATGTGTATTACTCAGAGGGTGTTTACAGAACATTAGCGAACAACCAGCTTGATACATATGCATCAAAACCTTTTGTAGATTTTGACTTGTAAAAATGTGTTAAAACCACTTATCTTTTTCTTACACTTTATCAAGAGTAACTACATTGTTTTGGTCTTTCAAATCATAGCATTTGTGCATAGCCCTGTATGCACTATGGTGCACCCGAAAAGTAATTATGTAGAATTTTATTTTATGAGATTGTTAGGCAATGGTGAAAAAATATTTAATCTATAAATCTTTGATACATTTGATATGGGTTTAGCTGATTTAATCCCTCCATCAAAAGCTACAAAACAAGTTAATTCCACATGAAATCCCTCACTTGCAATTTAATGTAATGTGTTACACTAGGTGATTTAAACTAAATAAATTGCCATTCTGTTGTCTGGTGTTAAATATAGCCACGGCTTGCAATAAGCTTCAAACCTTTCTTGATTTAAGGATGCTTGACTGGGAAATGGAAAGCACATAAATGTAATTTAATGATGGTAAAACAGCCACTTTTAATTATATTATATAACTGGCATTACATTTGGCAAATCCAGCAAACAAATTAAATGTGTATCCCTCAAAATGGAAACCAATTTTGTAGGTGACAAAGCAGCTTTTATCTTAATAGAAGTCTAGCAAATATGTTTAGTGTGTAAGAACAGGAGGCATATTTGTTTGGGCTCATTCTGAAGATTGAATTTGAAAAGTAAGTTGGGAATCCATTCAAGCAATCTTAGTTTTCACAGGAGCACAACTTGTTTTATCTTATTATTATTTATTTATTGTCCTTTAGGCGGTTTAGAGTTGATAATGTCTATTTTCAGGTAATGCTGGTACACAAGCCTATGTACTCCTATATCAAGATTTATCAATGTGGGGTTGTATCAGGGCATCCAGAGTAAACCTTTGGCCAAATCAAAGATAAATGACCATGAAGAGGTTTTCCATACCAGATTAGTTCGGGCCTAAGATAGCAATGACTACACATGGTACTGTTGGATAACAGCAAATAAAAGCAAAGGAGGCAAACGTATTAGAAAATAGTAAGTTAGGGAAACACAAGGATCGGAAAGTTGGGAACAATTTAAAAGAATTCTAGCTGCAAAGGGATAAGGCAAACTAATAAATCTATACAACAAAGATACATGCACAGTGTATGCAGGAAATAAGGTCCAGGCCAGGAGTGCTGGGAATGGATTATGAAGAAGTATTTGCACCCTTATAGATGTCTTCCATTTTTATTTTCTTTGTCTGTCACTCTTGTTTTAAATAATCAAATGTATTTTGATGACAGAAAAGGGTAAACCGTGTGAATACTGTTGAGGAACATATCTTAGTTGTTATATTAATAAGGAATGCCTGGCCTTTAAGATTGTGTCTCCACTTTGAGGCAGAAAAGCACACAGCTTGTAGAGTGGGTTGAGAGCCGATTTAAGGTTGGAGCGGTTATTTGGCTTGACCCCTAACCAAGAAGAACAGCCTCTTTGTTTGAGAACAGATAGCCTCCAAATCTGTGACTACCCCCTCCCGAACTAAGCAGGAGGGGCAGTCAGTCTTTTAAAGGTGTCTTCAGAGTAGTGAAAAGCAGACAGAATCACTTGCATCACCATGGGGCAGGAGGTCGAGATATATACTGAATACAGCGAAATGTAGTTGTAATGTAAGTTCTGTCTCCTTTGGAATTCCAAATGAATTAAATATTTTAAATGTTTGCCTCTGATCATTGTTTCTCCTTTACTGCCAAATCTTAAACCGGGGTAAGACGGGCCTTCGGAGATAAGCAGGAGCAGGCCGGTATTAATATATACAATACCCAATGCTTTCTCCAAATGATGATTCCATTTATTAAAAGACAAGGCCATTAAATCCACCAGGCCCTACACGAAAAAGTAATTGGCCTACTTTTTAAAAGCATAAATCAAGTGTGTTCACTGCATTTTTTCTGGATAGCTGAGTTCAGTTACACTAGCCATGCTATCCTGCTAAACCTGTAGAATCAGGAATGTGAACAGAAACTGTCGGACAACATGAAGTAGGCTAGCTGATCTCAAAAAGCTGCAAATCCTGTCCCAAATCTACATGCACAAATATAGAAAACATGAAGGAGTAGTGAAACTTCCCAAGAGTGGCCAAAATTACTGAAATTGTATATTGAAGACTCATCCAGAATATTAAAAAATAACCCAGAACATTTAAAGCACTGGTGGCCTCTATTGTGTTAATTAGGAAACTGGGTAGAAATAGCATTATCTGGAAAGTCCCAAGTCAAAAACCCGTGTTGACCAAAATGACCAAAAAAACCTTCCTCGTTCTTGCTAAAAACAAACATCTTGATGATCCATAAGACTTTTGGTAAAATATTCAACGGACTGACAAATTAAAAGTGGAACTCTTTGGAAGGTGCACATCCTGCTACCACTGATGTAAAACTAACATAACATAGAATAGAACACAATACTGACTATTGCACATAGGGCCTGGTTTTCAAAGATTCCAAATATGGGAATATCCACCTCAAGCGAGCGTGAAAACTTTTTTGCGAAATTCAGTGAGCTAATTAGAATTTTAGTGAGCTAATTAGAATTTTGCCTTTTACTAAATTGCTTTGACAAAAAACAAAACAAAACAAAAAAAAACTTTGTGAGCAATAAGTGGGCATGTCGCACCTGATCTTCAAAGATTGTGCCCACGGTGGATGAGAGGTGGAAAACAGATGTGGTCTTTCTCTTTTAAATGAGTAATTGGCGCAAACTACTGGCAATTTGGTAGCTGCTGTCAACGAGAGCGGAAGATCAAATCCTTCACATAATCTCTCCAGACACCCAGGACACGCAAAACTGTTTTTAATGAAAGGACAGTTTCAGCTGTTATACGTCGTCTTATTAATTATTATTAAAAATAAAGAAAAAAAGGTTGTTTTTTTCAGTAGAGGTTCTGTAAAACAAGAAAAAAACTTTTTTAAATGTCTGAGCTTAATAAGAAAATATTACAGCAGACAAATCAGATTTATCCCTTTTTATCATTATTCTATCGGTTTGTGTATCAGTGATAGTGATCATGTCAAATTTGACGGCTGTGCAGAGCTTCTCCAGCCCTGATGACTAAAACCTCCCCATAGTAATTAGAGGTAATAAAGATAATGACTAATAAAAAAAAAAAAAAAATATATATATATATATATATATATATATATATATATATATATATATATAGGGGTTGGACAATGAAACTGAAACACCTCTCATTTTAGTGTGGGAGGTTTCATGGCTAAATTGGACCCGCCTGGTGGCCAATCTTCATTAATTGCACATTGAACCAATAAGAGCAGAGTGTGAAGGTCCAATTAGCAGGGTAAGAGCACAGTTTTGCTCAAAATATTGCAATGCACACAACATTATGGGTGACATAACAGAGTTCAAAAGAGGACAAATTGTTGATGCACGTCTTGCTGGCGCATCTGTGACCAAGACAGCAAGTCTTTGTGATGTATCAAGAGCCACGGTATCCAGGGTAATGTCAGCATACCACCAAGAAGGACGAACCACATCCAACAGGATTAACTGTGGACGCAAGAGGAAGCTGTCTGAAAGGGATGTTCGGGTGCTAACCCGGATTGTATCCAAAAAACATAAAACCACGGCTCCCCAAATCACGGCAGAATTAAATGTGCACCTCAACTCTCCTGTTTCCACCAAAACTGTCCGTCGGGAGCTCCACAGGGTCAATATCCACGGCCGGGCTGCTATAGCCAAACCTTTGGTCACTCGTGCCAATGCCAAACGTCGGTTTCAATGGTGCAAGGAGCGCAAATCTTGGGCTGTGGACAATTTGAAACATGTATTGTTCTCTGATGAGTCCACCTTTACTGTTTTCCCCACATCCGGGAGAGTTACGGTGTGGAGAAGCCCCAAAGAAGCATACCACCCAGACTGTTGCATGCCCAGAGTGAAGCATGGGGGTGGCTCAGTGATGGTTTGGGCTGCCATATCATGGCATTCCCTTGGCCCCATACTTGTGCTAGATGGGCGCGTCACTGCCAAGGACTACCGAACCATTCTGGAGGACCATGTGCATCCAATGGTTCAAACATTGTATCCTGAAGGAGGTGCCGTGTATCAGGATGACAATGCACCAATACACACAGCAAGACTGGTGAAAGATTGGTTTGATGAACATGAAAGTGAAGTTGAACATCTCCCATGGCCTGCACAGTCACCAGATCTAAATACTATTGAGCCAGTTTGGGGTGTTTTGGAGGAGCGAGTCAGGAAACATTTTCCTCCACCAGCATCACGTTGTGACCTGGCCACTATCCTGCAAGAAGAATGGCTTAAAATCCCTCTGACCACTGTGCAGGACTTGTATATGTCATTCCCAAGACGAATTGACGCTGTATTGGCCGCAAAAGGAGGCCCTACACCATACTAATAAATAATTGTGGTCTAAAACCAGGTGTTTCAGTTTTTTTGTCCAACCCCTGTATATATATAATTCAAATAGATCTGTCTAGGGTTTAGGGTTTACCCAACCTTTCCCTCTTTGACTGCTGGAGATAGGCACCAGTACCCCCGACCCTGCATGGATAAGCTGGTAGAGAAATTGGATGGGTGGATCGATGGATGGATGGATGGAAGCTACAGAGTCTGTCTTGGAACAATTAGGGAGGGAGTTATTATGATTAACTTGTGCACCCACTGCTATAGAATGATCACACATACCTGAATAACAGTCCCCATTTAAAATGTTTCGAGATATGTCTGCAATGTCACCGTTTTATGAATGAGAACTAGGCCTCACGTTGCGCAGCGACCGCTGTAGTGGGAGCTTGGTTCGCTGCTGTGAGTAGCTTTGTTTCCATTCAATTCTCATGGACATCAAAAGTGTTTCCAATTTACTGGTTCGTAGCAAATTAACCAGGAGACACACAGTGTAACATCATCATATGTTGACTTGGGATGTAATAAACAGGAAGTGGATGTTGCTAACTAGCACAAACCACAGATCAGTAATTGAGCGATGAATGTGCTGAGTTTTTTTTTTTTTTTAGACTTAGAAATGCTTGCGTTTCTTGTCGATCCACACATACCTGTTGTTGCTTCCAGACCTGTTTTTGAGCATTATGGGAATATCCACCTCAAGCGAGCGTGAAAACTTTTTTGCGAAATTTTGCCGTTAGAATTTTGCCGTTTCCATCAACCTTTTCTAATGCAATACTTCAAAATGCGCATTGAAAAACGGTCAATACCCCCTCCCACACACACACACACACACACACACACACACACATTCACACGCACACACAGACCTGCACATCACCCACCCCTCCTTCTCTCCCTTCCCTCCTCACAGAGTTACTCTAATCAGTCCAGCATGGTAAAATTGTTTTGTCCCAGGGTTTAACAGTCTTTACACCCTGAAGGCAGTTCTCAGGAGGCAGTTAATATTCAGCTTTGTTTATTTAAATGCATGCCACAATGTTCCAGATCAGGGTTGGTATTTTTCACTCATGGTTTAATTGAATGACGATTAATACCAATGCCTCCTTTCTGTCCACAAGGACCACCGGCATTTTTGCGTGCGATTTTGCACCTGACTTTCAAAGGCACTAAATAGAAAGGCAAAAACTCGACCCACTATGAGTTTCAGATTTGATAAACCACTTTGCGGGTGGTAAGTATTTACATTTGCATATCCTTCTCCTGTAAATTTGTGTGGTTTGGCTGTTAGCATGTGATCTGCATTTTCATTAGGGCACACATGCAAACAAGTTTGCACCCGCTGCTCTGCTCAGTTTATACCAGCAACTTGCTTTGCTCCTGCTTTGAAGATCAGCTTGTACTAACTAATTAGTTAGTACAAGCTGTTTGAAGATCAGGCCCATAGTAATGTTAGTGTGATGGTCTTGGGCTGCATTGCTGCTTTAATAACTGAATTATTTGCTGTAATTGAAAAAAATAATGAATTCTGTTCTCTAGCAGAACTGCCTGAAGGACACGGCCCGGCCTTTAGATCAACCCTACTTGTGTTACCTGTCAGAGGCTCAAAATAAGAACAAAAAGTGGTTTTAAAAGGTCCTAGTTAATACCTGGACATGAATCTGTGTTTATGCTCAAAAACCTCCAATGGGGCGGAAATAAAACAATTCTGCAAAGATAAGTGGGTCTAAATTCCTCCAAGGCAACGTAAAAGACTCATTGTCAGTTATTGCAAACACTTCACTTGTTGTAATGTTAGCTTGAAGATTTTATTTCCTTTAATATAAGAAATCATCATTAGAAAACCGCTGTTTGTTTTTACTCAGGCTATCTTTGGCCCATTTTTCCACTGAAAGTAGCAGGATTTACAGTAAATACCTGGAATGTTCTGACTCTGGTAAAACAAATTCCAGATCATTTGTGTGCTTTCTGTTCCCATTGCCCTGCAAGCAAGGCTACAGAAAATGTATTTAAATCACCCTAATGATGTGTGAGGAACTTGTGAAGAAAACTGCACTACATTTCCAGTTCAGAGGGCGGTGTTAAGAAACCAAAGGCCAAACAAGCAAGGCCAACACAAAAGCCCTAATCATGCCATTTGTTCACAAAACAAGATGGAGAAAAAAAAACTGGGATGTTATCTTCCTTCAGTCTACTCTCAATCATAAAAAGTATGTGTAAATATGAATTTCATGTAAAGTAGAAAACAACAGCAACACACTGGTCTTAAATATTACAGCTAAGCAGAAATCCGAACACTGCAAGAAAGGGTCACTAATTACCATTGCTCTGTTCATAACGCCATCCTTCAAAAATCCCGGGGTAATATGAAAGTCCTATCCCCCAGACCTTTTATACAGGAAAATGTGGACCGCGGAAAATTTATATTACTCGAGTATAATTGTGTTGAAACACGCAGAGGGCTTTCAAAATCTTGGGTAATGGCTGAAGGTCCCTGTGATTGAAAATAGGCTTTTGTTTGATATTAAAATTTGATTAATATTCTGAAACATGTAAGACTGACATAAAAAGGTAAAGTAAGAAGTAAAAAAAGTATTTGCCCACTGACTGTCTTTGCTTTTTTTGTCACTGAATATGAACAGTCTAGTAGACGCAACGACTGGGTGTTGTTGAATGTTGTCAGTGTGCCCAGAGTGCCGTTTAGGGTCATCAAGAGTAAGAGGAATGCTGGAGTAAGATGGATAAAGTGGTAATGAACATTACCAATGGACAATGAGTAGTAATTTAGGCTGACTTAAGATGACATCCAAGTTTAAGAAAACTGTTGGAATATTGAGGTGTTGCCTTGGAATGGTAGTGGATTTTCTGCTAAAAGATAGATTTGCTTGCAGTAAATATTTAGTTTAAAAAAAAAAAAAACTTGAGAGTAAAAATGTACACACAGGTTGACTATATCAATGCAGAAGACTTGATGTATAAAACATACAAGATTGCAAGGTGGTACTTGGGGGAAATGTAGCTAGGCAATATAGGGTGGTATTCTAGAGGTTGGCTTTGGAAAACAAGAACAGGAGGTGAGTGAAGTCACAAACTGGTTAAATGGTAAACGTTAAAGGAGGAACAATGTTACACAGAGGCTAGGGAGGTGTTGAAGCAGATTATAGGTTGTAGGGAAAAGTAAATATTTGACAGGGATAAAACACTGGAATTGGTGGGGTAAATGCTAGAAAGTTGTTTTGTGTATGCTTTGGACAGACAAAAAACAACAAAGGGAATTGATTGTGGGATGTCAATGTTTCTTGGAAAGTATTCAAATAAGGGAATTAATAAAGAACTTGATAAGGTTTATGGATCTAGTGAAGAAGATTATGAAGTGGGTCGGTGTGCATGACTGTGGATGAGGCTTGGGACAGACTAAGAGGATGCCAGATGGACCGCATTGGCGACCTTTAAAAGTACCATCCAATAGCAAAAGAAAAAAGACCTTGTATTACTTTTTTGTTGTATTCCATCACATTTTACCTCAGTCCCCTCTACAACCTACAGACTGCTTTCCCATCATTCATTTTACTTTATATAATTGTCATCCCTTTTCATTTCCCTTCTATTCAACCTTTCTTTTTTCTCTTTTTGTCCTTCCTCTTATACCTTGTTGAGCCTGACTCTCCCCATAGAACATCATGCATCCTTGTTGATCATTTCCTTCTTATCTTTAATCTATCATCCTAAATACCCTTGTGCACTCTCTCACTTCCCAACACCATTCCACACTCTCTCAGCTCAAATGCACTTGTCACTCAGTTCGGGTTCCTACTCTCTCTTTCCCCTCTACCCGTTTCCAATCTTTGCAAAAGTCAACTCTTCATGTGGAAATGCTAGCTGTACTGTGTTAGTCACCTTTAAAACACAGACATGATGAGAAGAGGAATAACATTTTAATATATTCAGAATGTTAGTTTTAATTTATGAAATAACAACTAAAGACAAATACAATCTTTGCTTTCTGAAGAAAGTTTGGGGAAAGGGCAATGTAGTAGTGATATGATGCCATGAAGAATCCCTTTTCCGTATCTTTCCCTACCATTAAGTGGTCTCTCCTCTGGATGGCCAAATATTGCCTTTGGCTGTTTCCATCATCATTATCTGATTTGCAGTGTGCTGCAACATTCAACCAAGACTTAAAATATGTACTTTTAAGATTTAGTCTCATTGTGCCGGCTCTGTAGGTTTATGAGCAACACTATTTATCTTGAGTAAATGAATAAATAAGACCAAATTGAAATAGGCAGTACAACTAAGAATTATGTTTATATAACTTAGCATTTTCTAATATAGTTTCTGGCATTGTGTTTGAAGTGCAGATACATGATACATCCTCACCAAACGTCCGTTTTAAAACACACATTTGTTCTGAATACTTGGGTTATAATGATATTTTATTCCACAAGATCTCTTGATATGAAAATGCCACAGTATTTCTCGTCAAGGTGAAGTTATGCCTTGCAAAAGGTTCTCTTGTTTCTCTTTCAGTTTAAGCCATTACCATGAGCCCTAGACATTAATGTGAGTGCTTTAAGCTTAACATCCTGTACTAATGTTTTTCCATACTCTTTTCGGATGTACTTAATTTGTCCTGTTGATGGAGTCAATTAGTAAAAACTGCTTGTTGCACTGGCTGAAAATGTGGATACATGAGCTTTAAAGATGTTCCTAATACCTTAAAATATTTAGTGGCAGCATTTTAGTACCCTGTAGACAGAACAAACTGTGAAAGACTGAGACAAAATACAAACAAAATTCAACAAAATTGAGATCTGTTTCTAATCTTTCTGTCTCCAAAGAACTGAAGCATTATGTTTTTGTTTGCTTTTTTAGCTCTTTTCTTATAGGAGTTGCATTTGTATAGCTCTACATTGAGAATAGATTTGTTAATACACAATTTTATATTAATGAAACATTATCCGCTTATGAAAACACAACAAAAGTAATTTCAGTGTTAGTCTTGCACTAGGACGAGAAGAGAGTGAAATATGCACAAGAACTACAATATAGATACATCTTAAAATATTTGAATATTGCATAAAAATGTAATATTTTTTCCCAGTAATTTTAGAAAATGAAATGGTTATTTTTAAGGGATTCGTGAAACAGATATCTCAAGCTTTTATTTCTTGCAATTTTAATGATTTTGGCTTACAGGTAAAGAAAACCCAAACTTCATTGTCTCAGACAATTAGACTCACATTAGACCAGTCAAAAAGGATGTTGTAAGCATAAATGTCAGGCTTTTGAAAATTATGTCCATTTTTATGCAGTCAGTACTTGGTTGGGACTCCTCCTGCATTAAGTACCGCATCAATGCGCTGTTGCAAAGAGCCTGTGGCATTTCACAGGTGAAATGTAAGCATAGACTGCTACCTTTAGGTTGGGTCTGGTGTCTCATCTTTCTCTTGACAACAGCCCATATATTTTCTATGGGGTTCAGGTCAGGAAGGTTTGTCGGCCAGTCAAGAACAGGAACACCATTGCCATTGCATGAGCAGTTGATACCTTTGAAATTGTGGGCAGGTGTCAAGTCCTGCTGGAAAATAAAATAAACATCTCCATACAGCTTGTCTGCAGATGGAAGCAGGTAGATGACTGCATTGACTGTGGTATTCAGAAAACACAGTGGACCAATACCAGCAGATGACATGGCACCCCTAACTATCACAAGCTACGTTTACATGGACATAAGTAGTCGGAATAAAGGAACGATGGGAATAGAAATGTGTCATGTTAACACGCCGATTGCAATAATGTGATCAGAGTAATCCCAATTGGAATGAAATTATATCCCGAAGGAGACGGGTGGTTTATGCAGATTGTCAATCCAGTCAGCAGGCATGTAAACACTTGTCAGGATCAAATTGCTCTGAATGTAGCAAGCTGAACTGAGTGCGCATGTGTGCCCCACGTCAACGTGACGTATTTCCTCTTTGTTGCATCCGAAAACATCTAATTATAGCTCCTATCTCCTGTTCCTAGCTCCTATTGTCATAATTTGGAGGTGTCTGTTTATGGTTTTGATTTAGATTCGTGTTTTTAATTTATTTATGCTCTATAGGTCTTGCCATATCATAGCATATGGCATGGTAACTTGTCTGTATTTAAAAGCTTATTTTATCAGTGCACCACATTTTCTGTAGATTTGCCTGATAAGAACTAACCTCGTGCCCTGCTGCGAGCCTCTGTCAAAGTTAAGGCGTTGCACGCAGCAGACAGGTGGACAGACACGAGGTGATGCAGCAGAAGTGCCTCCTCTCATCTCCTCCGCTGTGCATTAGAGTGCTGCCCTGGTGGAGGCCAGGTAACAAACTAACTTCCCAGGTAACAAACAAACCCGTGCATTTGTTTCCTAAACCTCAGATGAAAAAATTTTAACTTCACTTGCTTCAAATGTATCTAAGAACATTTAAAATGTAGCACTTAAAATAGAAAAAAATGTTTGATTTAAATGTATAACATAGATGGCATTACTAAATTTGCTTTGTTTTTGTTGTTTTTATTGGAAATACAGAAGACAAGTTAGCTCTGTCCGTTAAACATTTAATTTAAATACATTTTAGGCCAAATGAGCTGCGTACTGACTATTAATAATTCCTTTGATAAAGTTAATCAAATGTGAGGCATGTAGGCTAAGTTGTATTTTCTATTCCTGTATGTGTAAAATATGACATGGACAGGGCATTTGAATATGTAAATAGCAGACATCTTGTCATCAGATCACAGGGCCTGTAGTTACTCTCATTAATCTTAACTTACCAAGAATCTTTTCCGTCATATGTCACACTGGCCTCATGCAGAAGTATATTATACTTCTTATGACCATATTCTCTGCTGTCGGTTTAATTTTGACGACAAAATATTTTATAACTCTTTTTATGATTATAGATTTAAGCTGAATAGTCGGTAGTTACTCTGAAGACAACTCATGTGACCCAGACTAGGTAAATTTGTCAAGGTAACCTGCTTTGTCACAAAATGTAACAAAACTAAACAGAACAACACAGAACTATGTAATCAAAACAAGCAGATTGGGCTCACTGTGTAAAAAAGAAAAGAAGAAAAGCAACAACGGGTGATGTAAGGTTCTAATTTGACCCAAGTTTAGCTTAAAAGATGGTTGTGAGTTACTAATCTAACCTTTAATGAAGTTGTAGTGTTTATGTTGCTTTAAGAATCTTTCTAAAATGTACCTTAGATGCATCCTTGTTTTGAGTAGATTTTTCCCCTGGTGGTGCGGCAATTTAATACTTTGTTCTGTTGATGCTAGTTTGATCGTTTGAGAAACCAACCTGTAGTGTTGAACATTCTTAAAAATCTTCATCAAACGACAAATGGCTATTAATTTAAAATAGGTATGTATACATGATGTTCAAGCTGTGCCTGTAATCCATCTCAGTCTACAAAGGCAGCCTACAGCTCCATGTACTGGCGCCCTTATCCTCCACTTGAGCACCTGCCCCCCCCCCAAAAAAAAAAAAAATGTCTGTGCACAACACTGGTCATAGTAATGAATTTACAATCATAACTTCTTATGGGAGGACAACCCGGTCTGTTTTCCAGGGCCCATGATAAGAGAGGGGCAGGGGAAATCTATCATCATGCTGGAGACATATGTGCAGTCAGTACAAAATGTTGTTTGGCTTGGCATAATTTATTTATTTTTACCTGACATCTAGTATACAAGCCATATAAATTGTTGCAAGCTATAAAGAGTTTTCATCCAAACATTTTCTTTACCTACTCAATCCTCTTGAGGAATGCAGGTGTATTAAAGGCTATCCCAATGGTTATGGGGCAACAGGTACAACTTGGACAGGTCATTAGAGTTTTACCTGTCTCTTGACAGGTACAATTTTTGGTAATGACTACTTGCACACTTTTTTGCAAACTTCTGAGATTTTTGTCTGATGCATTCATGCAATTGCACAGTAATTCACACTAATTTACATCGTTCTGTAATAAAGTGACTGCCATCTATATATTTCTTAACCTGTAAAGGAAAGAGTAAACCAGAGCATCCTAAGAAAGCTTGAAAATCCACTGGAAGACCATTTAAATTTGATTTAAAAAGGCCCTAATTAATCTTTCAGTCTTCATGCAGCCATCTAAGTGTTCAATATAAATGATCAATTTGGAAATTACAACATTTTACTGACCTTACCTTCCCTGTTTTATAGTTGTAATATTTACACATTGATGTGACGATTTTCCTCATACAAATTTATATTATAACTCTATCATTCATAAATAAACCTGGCAGTCAAAATAAAAAAAGATGAATTTAATGCTGTCAAAAATAACAAAAATTATTATGTAATTAGATTTTTTACTGTCCACGCTTTTTGAATGTCCAAAGAAAGACCGGGTTCTACTTTCTCCATGTTTCTTAAGAGGAGAAAGCAGGTGCACAAATTGCAGGGATGGGCCTTTCCATTGAAACTAGGAGATAAAGAAAACCACGTCTTAGCCGTGTATCAAAAGCCATCCATCCAATGTTTTGGTGTCTCTAATCCCAGATCAGAGGCAAACATTTTATGCGCATGTGAAGCATTAAAGATTGAAACACAATCGCATGGCACACCCTCTTCCCCAATCTCTTAACCCTGCCTCTCTTCCTCCACTCACGCATGCAGGCACACACATGCACTCACACACCCGCGCAACACACAAATAAGGGCAAACCTTAAAGAGAGGAAAAAAATCCAATGACAGAGGGTAAAGTGGAGAAGAACCAAAAGACTGAGAAAAGGCACCTCTCTCGTTGCTCCTGCCAGAGAGAGGCTGCTATATTACATAACACTCCAAGGGTTTGGTAGCTCACATGCTTTTAAGCAAGAAGCACACGTTCCAGTGCACCTGAAGTCTCATGCAAGGTGGGTGAAGACTAGAATAAAAATAAGTCTCATAAGGCGAGGCAGCAAAAGCAGAGGATGAATAATTGCAAAAAATAAAATTAATCTTGTGGAGAAAAAGTTCTCATTCATTTTTTTTATTTTGTCATTCATGATGTATTAAACATAAATAACCTAGATTTAACAGTGTTTTGAAGGCTGTTATAAGACCCATTTTAGTTGGAAAATAATTGGGTTTAACATGTATACTGATTAGCTCCAGTCCAACTTTAGCTTAAGGAAAAATGTTAAAAATCAGGATTGACAAGCTCATTTTTAGACATTAATAAATGTCTATTTGTGGGCATTTTTTCACTTCTTTTCAGCTGCAATTTCAAAAGTTTCAGATCAGGGGTCATCAACCCTGGTCCTCAGGTCCCACTGTCCAGCATGTTTTGGATGCCCCAAACCCGAATCAAATGATTGTGTGACCTCCTCAACAGCCACCAATGGCTGCAGAGGCCTGTTAATCATCAATTTATTTAAGTCAAGTGTGTGGAGGATGAGAAACACAAAATCAGGGAAGGCAGGGAGTCCTGACGACCCTGAATTTAAGATGCCTGTTTTAGATGGAAAGCAACATCATCTTTTCAACAACATTTAGCTCAGATGGATAGTATGGAAAAAAAAATTCTAAATATAAACTGTACCAATAACTTACCTAAATCGAGCATTTTTGCAAAGACGGTTTAACCTTCCAAGATTTTAGCATCATATTTATTATAGGGCTTTCAATGTCTTCTATACATCTAGAGTTTTTTTTTTTTTCTCTTGCAAAATAGTCCTTTCTTTCACAGGCATTCCGCTGTCTAAGACCAGCTCTTATAGCAGATCAAATTGTAACCTATGTGAAAGACTAAATTAAGGATTGTGATTTATCTCTAAATGACTCTGGATGACTCTCAGCTTGTCACTTGATTTCTTCAAAAAGGATTTTCTTAACTGTCTAGTAAAATCAATCAGCTTTGCATTGATAAAATAGCATTCTGTTCTCATTAATTTTAATAATAAATTAATTTTGTCTTTCCTTACAGATGTGTGGAATATTCCTACACCGTATTTTGATTATGTAAAGGTGTCTTTAAAAACTGGTGTACTTGGATGTATTACTTGATTTTTCCCTTAAGTCACTGGCCTAGTGGTTAGAGCATTGTGCTTGTGTCCTGGAGGTTCTGGGTTCAACTCCCACAGACTGCCACTCTGGCTCCCTGAGCAAGACCCTTAACCCCAGATTGCTCCCCCGGCGTCGCGCAATGACAACAAATACGATTGAAATTATTATTATAATAGAAGTCTAGAAAAAAAATAACTTGAGAATTTTTTTATATTCAATCAAAAAGTATAACTTCTTATATTTAAAAAAATATATATTTCCATTGATTTTGTTATCACAGAAACAAACACAACCTCCTCTTTCTTAGTAAATTCTAATTTTATTATCTGTTTTGTTAAAGCATACCTATCCAGAAAAAAAACATTTAAAATTACTCATACAGTTTTCACATTTTGTTTTTAGCCCTCACATTAAAGTGGAACTCACACCAATGTAAAAGCATAACTCCGCCCCCTGACAAATTTTGAAAAAATGCCACCAAAGTGGGAAAGTGAGGGTTAAGCGGGGCTGTAGTCGGTGTGAGGAAAAGTGACATGTTGAAACATGGAGTGACAAGGTTAATGTGGTGGTTTTGCCATGGATCGGTCTTTTGAGGTGGAGGTTAAGGGAGCATGACAGGCCTGAGCCTTATCAGGTTGAGCCGCTGGCTAACCAATGCCTGAAGCTGGCACTGCCAAAGCAGTAGAGGACAGAGTGGGTCCAGTTCTGATAAAGGTAAAGTGGTGTTAGCAGCATCATGCATCATTGCTAATATGGGCTAATGTTCAAAGCAGTAATGAACTTTAAACATTATCAATCAATGATCTGAATGCTCGCAATACCAACTTTTGAATCTGACTCGCCATGGGGTATGTGTCTGACTGAGATGCTTTTATACCCAAAAGAAGGGCTATGGTGACAATGATGAAAGTATACAACCAATGAAAATTCAACTGCAAAAGCCACCGTATAACCTAAGAGAGTTGCACTAAGACGGTTTTAAGACAAATATTGCACAAATAAAGAAGTTCACACCGAAATGTAAAAAATGCACATTAACATTAGAGTAGCACCATTAAGGAACGTTCACACTGAATGCAAAGGCAATTTTTTTTCATCTTCATGGCCTGCCATTGGTTGCTTGACATTTTGCCTCTCTCGCGTGTTCACGTCATCAAATAGGAAATACCACTTACCGGTTCCTCTTGGCTGTTCTACTCATCATGGTGGACATCGATGTGAAAACATGGTGCTGTATGTAATGTGCAAAGCTGAACAACGGTGTTGGCGACACTGGGCCCACTAGTTCCTCCAGAGACTCACCCGGTTTGGAGAGTACCACCTGTAGCTGCGTCTGGATAATTGTCACCTCTAGCGGGACTTTCCAGCACTCAGTTTGAGGAGCTGCTTCCCAATCTTGGGGGACATATCACCCTCTGGGACATGAACAGCAAGCGCCTTCGGTCAGGAAATCCATCATTGCTCTATAGAAATTTAGCCTAATTGCACTGTCTAAATATGTAATATATAAAAAACATTTTCATGCTTAGATAAATGAACGAGGAGCGCCCTTAAAGTGACGCGAATTGACAGAAACGTTCTGATTGTTGAACTCGAGCTAATTTTGCTTCGCTCTATTTGCCTAGTTGGCGTCATTTGCATCGCGGACTGTTAATTCACTCCTGAACGTACCTTTACAAGGGGATAAATCACTTGCTCCATTCACCTTGTTCGCGTTCGGTGGGAATGTACCTTTAGGATCTTATACAATTTATCATCAAACAATTTTTAAATAATAAATAATGAAAACACTTTCTGTCTGGTGATTCACAGAAGCAGACAAACTAGTCATTTGTTTTCTTTTTATTTAAAGACTAATGCAGAGAATCAGGATTTACAGGGCCATATCATAACCAAAATAAACAAAAAGAGAACATCTACAGGTTTACCAATTCATCTACATCAATCACAACCCTCTATCAGTTTCACTGAACTACCAGCATATGTGGTGCATGTGGATATGTGAGCTTGTGTGCATTTCATGTGTTTTAATGTCCATACGATTTCAATCTTTTTCTGGTTTCTTTCACCCTAAATGACCTTTTGTGCTTTAGAAAATTACTATTTTTTAAAATTTCTTTTAAGTGGAAATCAGAATACATTATGCTTGATTAAAAATACAAGAAAAAAAATATCCAGTAGCTATCAAGGAATAACCAAAAGAAAGCATATGCTGATGAAAACTGCAATGGACCCGTAAGTATGTGATATTTACATATATGAAATGGGTGAAGGTAATAGTAGGAAGCTCATGGCTGTACTGTGCCTCATGTTTCACATTCTGAAGCAATAAATATAGCAAAACCAGACCTGCAAAAAAAGACAATATACGTATACTTGGAAATGGTTTTTAGTCTTTGTCTCTTCTTTCTTTGATTACTTAGGTAATATGCTTCCAATGCAAAACTCTCAAAATGTAGAAAATTCACATTTTTTTTTTCATTTTACCTTGTAAAGCCAAAAATTATGTAGTATCTTTGAGTTATCAAATTAAGGAAATAAGAAATAATTTCTTATATCAAGTAACGTGTCTATGTCCCTTCACTTTTGCAATCAAAAAGAAAAAGAAGAAGAAAATCAGAAATTTTTTTTTTTTACTTAAATGCAGATTTTGACAACAAGGTACTAAGGAGATCTTGTTACAGTTTTGCTCCTGATTTATTTATTTTTTTGGCTCAATCACTTTATTGCACGACCCTGGATAAAAAGTGCAACTGACAATGAAAGCCGTTTCCCCCCTCAACCAAAGACAAATCCAAAGCACAAACAAAAAAGATAATCCACTGTGTTCTTCAATGTCACCCTGTATGGCCATTGTTGGAAGGAAAAAAAAAAAGCTAATATGTGTGCAGCTGATATAAAAGCTAAGCTATTTTCTTTATTTTTTTCATTATAACTTGTAAATCTAAAGCTTAATGGTAATGGAGAAAAAGGTCAATGATGTGGTTCGAAGCTGTTCTTGCATAGCACAAAGCCGACTACATGAATTTAATGTCATTGTTCTTTTTAAATGTGCAAAATGCATAACAATAGGTTGATAATACAAACAATATTCATCATCTTTGCTAGTATCTTCAATAATATAATCAAATGCTGTATGTATTATGTATTTTACATATGTATATATCTATATATATATTTCTTCATGATAATAAACATAAATACATTTTTTTTTTCAAATTCAAACATCTTTGTACAACTCTGTATCCTGAACCTTACAGTTCCTTGACCCTCTGCTTGTAGGTAAAGTGGCCGTGAACAGTGGACTGCTTGCATATGCTTGCAAAAGTTTTCCATTCAGGGATAAATTTAGAAGTGATCATAACGGTGATGCAAATATAATAGAAAAACAGCTCTAATCTCTTCTTCCTTTCAATTCTGGTAGGAGAGTGATCTTTTAACAGCACAACACAAAATGTAATCTCTTGCAAGGTCCTCATACACCTTGAACCTTTCCACAGTTTGTCACATTACGACCACAAACTTGAATGTATTTTAATGAGATTTTTTCGGATAGACGAACACAAAGTGGCACATTTTTAAGAGCTGGAAGGTAGATGGCACAAGGCTTTTACAGATAAAAATTTATATGGCATGCATACGTATATATTAAACCCCTTTTACTCTGATTCTCTTGAAAAAAAATCCAATTCAGCCAACTTCATAAATAGAGTTCACCTCTGTCATTATATACAAGCGTTTTTTGTTTAAAAAAACCTCAGAGGTTTTGTCTCAAAACGGTAGACAAAAAACGGCATAAAGATCATGAAACTAAATAGTTGGGTCAGAGATGGAGTTGGTGTGAGATTACAAGCATGCTTATATTTAAAAACAATATCCCAAGCTTTGGCCATCTCATGTAATACTGATAAATGCACCAGAAAACAATAGCATTACCATGGGGAATTATGGTTTTGGCTGTCATATCCTTACATCCTCACATTATGATGAGGATTGTTTTCTTCTGGAAAAACGCATGGATGGAAAAAATTAATTGCAATTGTGGAAAAAAAGCTAATTGTTGGCTAAATGAAAGACAGCTGGGTCAGACGGTCCAAAAATCATCTGAGAACCTGTGGTGGGTCCTGGAAATAGCTTTTCATAGATACTTTCCATCCATTGCGATTGATCTTGAGCTATTTTGCAAAAAGGAATAGGAAAGAAATGTCTATTGGAGACATACCTCAAAGGGTTTTACATGATAGCGATTTTATAGGGGTCGAAAACAAATGTGTTCCACTAAAATAATAATATTAATAATAATTTGAATCACTTTCCTAATGTCCTACTTTGTGTTGGTCTATCATGTAAAGTTCCACTAAATTACCTTTAAGTTTGCCAGCACAGCAAAATATATAAATGTTCAAGGGATATTGATATTTTTGCAAGGTTTTGTACAGATAGCCCTCCACAGTTCTTATGTGTGGCTTAGTTCAATCTCCTGTAAAATACATTCAGCGCAGCACACTGAGAAGCTGCAAAGCAGCACCGTGGTACTCTACCTTTCATCAAAGAGGGTCTGAAATCAAGCTAAGGGCTTAACAAAGCAAGATGGTGACACAAAGCCTGGCATTTTTTACCCACATATCAAAAGTATGTAATAAATGTCAATGTCCAGCACACATGATACCACAAGAACAGATGGGTCAGTGCAAAGCTACAATGGATATCACCCCCAGACTGAGTGACAGGTTCAGGTCCTAAGGAAAGCCCTTACTAATTGATATTGCTACATTAACATAATTTAAAATTGGACTGTTTAGAAACCTTTACATGTCACGTCACAGGAGAAGCGTTTCCTAAAAGTCTGTGTTGTTTTTTTTATCTAAAAAATGAAAAGGAAGCAAGCAATGTTCTAAACCCGAATGAAAACATTCTTTTCACTTTAGTTTCTTTTGGTTGGAAGAGGGATTGACATCATGCTACAAAAATATATTCATCTTCATCCCTATCGTAGAACTACAAGACAAGTCTTCTGTGTGGAACACAGCGCCGACTAACCTAAGATACAGTGCCACTTCAACTCATTGTCTTTTTCCCCCTTTTGTCTCTTTCGTTCTCTCTCCCTGTCTCTCGCTGTTGCTCACCGAACAAGCAGCAACAAAATGACTCCAAACGGGGCATGTGATACTGAAAGGCAGTGTAGCTGGTACTTTCTGAGTATTTTGTCTCAATTTTCTTTCCAGTGAATCTGGAAACTGTAGTAAACGTGGTCAGCGTTGGGATTCAGTGGGATGGAAAATAAAGATGTGCCGTCAATCCACAAATCCATTGCACCTTCAATTCTGGAAATGATAAAGGCACTTCTCCCCCATCTCAATGTGCCCCATCACTTTTTTAACTGATGCTATCTAAACCTTTCTACAAATGCTGTTTCAGCAAAGAGGCCCAAGCTTAAATAAGCATAACCAAAAACAAAAGGTAACAAAAAAAAGTTAAATAAACCAAACAAAAGTACGAAAATGCCATGTTTAATTCTGATCATTTGCGATGGTTCTACAATCTTGCTCATAACTAGCCATCATTAGAAAGGATTTTTGTTGTTGTTGTTGTTGGTGCGCTCACAAACACCCAGCTGAATGACATTTAAATTCAGTTTGAAACAGATTTGCCATGTAATGTTGACCAGGTGAGAAACAGTCACTCAAACATGAATGATCTCAGTTTATCCCCTATTGTAGAAGGAACCATAAAGATAAACAAAGTGGAAAAAAGTTTACCCATCTGTTGATTTGGTAAACACCCCTTTAGTTAGACTTCGCTAAGCTTAATCATAATAAAGACATCTCTAACACTTGATAATATTTACAATGCAGTGAAAGGAAATCCATATATTTTCAGTTCTGTATACAGAGATGATTTAAACTTTGTATGTTTTTTCCTCTAAATAAACGGTGTCCACTGAGACATGTTTTATTGCTATTGCAGAAACAATAAAATATATATATATATTTTTTTTTTTTTTAAAGAATGACACAATCTAATAAACGTTCTATCTAGAATGGAAGATATATTTTAAAAAGAATGAGCGTAGCACTGGTGACATCAAATACCCCAAGCCATCAGTCAACACTGGTCTGAATTCTGAATAAACAAATGTAAATCATAAGATCTTCTGCCCATGCATATTCACAGGTGCCTTTTTTACTGTCTGTAATTCCATGTTTTAAAATGGGTTAACAAAAACTAAGAAACGAAAAAGGGAGGTACTCAAACAAGAACACATTTAACACTGCCCCAAGAAAAACTCAGGCTGTGAAGTTGTAGAATATCATTCTCTTAGCTAGATATTTATAGTAGCATTTTGTAGTAGCATCCTCTCAGACCTGAACAACACCCTTTTAAAAGTCTGAATTAATCTTCTTTTTTTGTATTGTGTATCTTTTGAAATCTTCAAAATTTTGGTAAACATAGAAGCAATGCAACAACTGGATATTCAAACCAGAGTGGACGCAATGTTTATCTCAAAATAACCACTTTTTTTGTAAAAGGAATTAAGAAAAACAAATGAATTAAAAGAACAACAAAATAAGATGGATTAGGTGTGATTGACCCCCTGCAATTTGGGCTTCTTATTCAAGTAGGTTGCCCAGTAGACCAAGTTAAAGGTTCCAAAGAGCAGAGGGAAGGCTATTCTGGCAATCCTGTCTATCTTGCTCACACTGTTAAAGGTCTTCTTGGCCTCTGGGGGCTTGGGTTTTGGCTCCTCCTTGGGCTCATCTGGGGGTGGAGGAGCGCTTTTGGCGATTGTGGCCAATCCAGGGTTCCTGGCAGGATTGGGTGCAAAGGGTGTAGCAGTGGGAGGTGGGTAGGCTGTTGTGTTGTTCTTCTTCAGGAGAGACTCCTTCTTCTTCTTTTGCTGATTTTGGTTTTTAGGGAAAGATTGAGGGGAAAAGCCAAACAAAAGCAAATATTTAAGTTTACACAATGCACAAAATGTTTCAGATAGATTTTTCTTCTCTGGCTATATAGGTGTATCTCAATAAATTAGAAAAACATTGAAAATTTTATTTATTTCAGTGACTGAATTCACAGAGTTCATCAAATTATATAGATTAATTACAAGCTTACTGATGTTTATATATCTTAATTACGATGATTTTCTGCATAAAGGTGATATTTATTTTCCTAGAAGACTAGAATATTACATCAGACCAGTAAAACTAACATTTTCATTGCAGGAAATAGAGCCTTAAAAAAGGATCTTTAATATCTGCTTAAACATTCTTGTTTTTAAAGGGTACTAATAATCAGACGAGCCCCATCGAAAGGATATTCCAATTTACTGAGCTCTATCTGTGATCTATAGAGCGCCAAAGTTCCAGACTGTCAGTGTCATTAATACATTCCCAGTATTTATTTAATTATTTAAAATTTCACATGATACACTCTATCATGATACAATTTAACTGACCTCATCACCCAACCTTTAAGAGTTTTGTTCCCCCCAACTGAGTTTTTTGGGTAAGGCTGGATAAATTCACAATGCGTGGGAAGAAAGCACAAAGAAATACATAAATAAATATATAAATAACCATATGTGCTTTTAACATATAAGGACTTCTAATTCTAAGTAAGTCCTATTTATTTATTTAAATGTGTATTTTAGAGATCTTGTGACATTATTTCTAGAGATAAATGTAGTCATGTGGGGTAAAGGCTGGCCCATTAGATGAAAGCTACTAGATAAGTGCCATATTGATGGAGGAGACGGTGTCTGGTTTAGGAATTTCAGAGTCTTATCTTTTTATGGCTGAAGTTTTCAATATCATTTGAATGAAAAAAATATAAATGAGCATGTATACATGTTTATTAAACAGTGTATGTGGCACTTTGGGTGTTTCATAGAACAGCTCGTTTTCTCATGAATTTAACTCACATCCTTGAAACAATTATTATAGGATAAAAAAGGGCGTTAGATTTGGCTCTGTTCTCTAGCTGAAGGAAACAGTGCGGCACTGCTAACTACAGCGTGCAGACAAGTAGAGCAGAAAGCACAAGATGAACACTAAACTATTAATGTTCATGTCATGTTTCTCAAATAGCATATTATATTAGATGATGTGGAGAGTGCAACAAAATGTTCTCCGTCCAAACCAACATGCCATGCAATCATTGTAAACGTTTATCCATTTAGGACACTTTAGAAAAATGTGTGCGTGTAGTTTTTTTTAGAATTTTGACTGACTGGACTGAAGAAAGATTATTTGAGAGCTGGAAACATAATTTTGTTTATATTCAAGGTAGTCCTTTAAACCACTTTTAAACCTTACGTCAGATAAAGGCAATTCAAATTTGAGTTAGTCTTTTGAAAAGCGCTTAAAGTGAATGTAAAAGTAGGAAAGTTCTGCTGTCCCAGTCATAACAAATTAAATTATAGGAAAGAAAAGCAAAAGAAATGACAAAAATACAACTACCATGGACATATATTAGAGTAAAACTACCGTAATCAAGCTTTTCAGAAATTGCTTACAATAGATTATTTAGCTACAAGGTGGAACTCTGTTTTGATTTTCCCAGTACACATCAACTTTGTTATTTCAGAAAAACAGATCATGAGTAAAGATGAAGTTTTGTACCATTGTATTTTTTTTTCTTTTTCAACTATATACAAAAAACAAACATCTGCTAATACATAAAGCCTTTTACAATGCATACGTACCTTCTCAGGGACCACACTTTTTCCATCCCACGCATAACCCCTCTTGGTGAAGTAGTTCACTGTGGCAAACTCGATGAGGGCAGAGAAGACAAATGCGTAGCAGACGGCAATGAACCAGTCCATAGCTGTGGCATAAGCCACTTTAGGGAGAGAGTTTCTAGCACTGATACTGAGAGTGGTCATGGTCAGGACAGTTGTCACTCCTGCCGGGAGACAAAAGGACAAGAGCGATGAGGGTTATGTGGAGTAATGCAGGAAGAATGTCAGTTGTAAACAGCATGAAGAGGAAAGATAAAACAAGATGAATCTAATACTAACTTTGACAGTGCCATTATCCAGAAACAAAGAGACTTTTGAAGTATCCCTGTTTTGGAAATTGGCAAATGAATGTACTGTTATCAAATGATCAGATTTAAAGACATTTTGTTCATTTCAAATACGTCAGCAGCTGACACACAGCCTTGCAGTTTTAGTCTTTGTATTGTGGAGGTTTGTATACCAGAGATGCATGGTATTTCATTTTTACACCCACAGGCTCCACTGTTGTTAGCGCTGTTGCACTGAAGCAAAACAGTACTGGCCCAGGTTTATATCTTGGTTAGGGCCCTTTTGTTTGGAGTTTGCATGTTCTCTAAGTGCATGTATTTTGGGGTAATAGGTCCCTCTGCATTGCCCTTAAATACAAGTGGTTGCCCTGGTTGTCTCTGTGTTGCCCACTTATGAACTTACAAACCACCCGGGGTGTACCCTGGCTCTTGTCCATTAGCCACTTGAGATAACCACCAGTATAGAAAATGAATTAATACACACTGGTTTGTCTAAATAACTGTAAGTAATAGCTGTCCATAAAGGTCTAGGATCTTTAAGCTTTTTCTTAAGTAGAATTTATGTGTGTTCTTTTATGCTGGACCATAAAAAAAGAAAAGACAAAGAAAAAATACAAGGATTTATGTTTACCTCTGTACAAGTATACTCATCCAGCATAACATTATGTCATCCCAATATATGTGGCTATGCAGCCATATATATGTCATATACAATATAATACATTGTGATGCACTGCCTATTCTGACACCTGGCTATCAGAAACAACTTATTTTGGAATTTAATTTAAAGCAACTCATATGCTACGTTAGACCACACAGGCCACCCTTGGTTCCCCATGCATCAATGAGCCTTGACCACCATTAACCTTGCCATCATCAAGAGCAGCAGTTTTGGAATTGCTCTGAGCCTGTCATCCAGCCACCAAAATATCCCTTTTTCAAACTTGGAAAAAAAGGAAAGAACAAATCTTATTTTTCCTTCTCTAAGAAATCAACTTCAAGGACACAATGTTCACTCGGTACTTAATATAGCCTATTAACATGTGTCATTATTAAAGGGAATTTAGTGTTCATGACAATGTCAATGGTCATGATATTATTAGCAATAAATGTAGACTTTAACCTAATTAAACATAATGTTTTGATTTCCTTCTAGCTATAATCCTGAGATTAGTTTCCTGGAAAAGCTGAAGGACATTTCACTAACATTGTGCATTCCTAATTTATACATGAGAAAGCACAGATGACTCATGGCTAAACGTACTGATTACCAGAGTTGAAAAGCACACATTTTGTTTTTCCTAATTTAGACCTTCAGACTTTTTTTTTTTTTGCAATTACAATAACGATGATGACAAAACTTGTATATCGTATTTTGAAATAAAATGGTTTGACACAGAGTGCACTCTGTCTCAAATCTAAAAAGTCATATTGCTCTACTAAATCAGCTGAGCAAGGTATGATGAGCCATTATTAAGCAGTGGAGTAACTGGGTCAAACCATATCTAATAGAGTGGAGCTCATTTTAGAACAAGCAACTGCAGATGCTTAGACCCCGAGTAAAATCAGCCTGAACTATCATGAAAAACAGCTGGTTTGTGGATATATCATAAACATATAATTTATAAATTATATGCACAAAAAAATCCACACATGCTACATGTTGATTATGGTTACATTCAAACATATTTTCTTAAAAATGGACTTTACTGATACACATGACTCTGTACTTGAAACTTTAGACAACATTATTATTGATAATAACACTAACAACAATAAGTAATAAGTACATATGTGATGGATTTGCTACCTCTGCATAATATGAACAAAAGTGACCATCCAGGTCATCCAGCTCTTATTTATAACTATGGAGTTTAGTCATGCATTTGGGACAATCAAATAAGTAGGTCAAGTATATTAATGCTAGAAGATTTTTGTTTTTAAAGCTACTTTATTTTGTATGTCAGTACAGCTTTTCACATAATTATTTACACTGACTGATACAGAGAACAAAATAAAGAATACCCGGTTACCCTGATAAAATAAAATGCAGGGACATATCTTCTTATAGCTAAATGTATACCGTTATGTGTGTGAATACAATTTAAATGCAGAATTTACACACAAACATGTCCAGCACAGCATAAAGTACTGAGCTCATATGTGCAATCTTGACTTACTGGAAAATGGAAATATGTAGCCAAAATTCATTTGCTACTTTCCAGCTTATTATAGTATAGAGCTTGATGTTTTTTATCCATGTTGCTGCATCATTTTAGTTTTTTGTAAATATGAATTACATAATCCATAAATTGTGATGTACGATGAAAAAACTATGTTGGGGTAACAGTTCAAATCCTCTTAAATATTGGAACATGGTTTCAACATTTGCTGGCTGACTGTGACTCTTACATAGAGCTATCATTTGGACAGCACAGAATTCCCCGCTGGATACCTGCAGGATAAAAAGGATAGTGCCTCTGCTTCAGCCAAAAAGAGCTTCGCCTAACATCCACTGCATATGAAATGGGAATTACAGAAGTGAGAAGCATGAAAGGAAATATTTTGAAGGAAAAACGAGCTCTAACTCAACAGTATACGGAGCCTTGGAAAGGCGCTCACGCCCTTTGAGTCATTTCTTATTTTGACACATCACAATCACACGCTTCAGTGTATTCTGTTGGTATTGAATGAGATAGACATACACAAAAAAGCGCATAATTGTGAAGTGGATGAAAAGGATACATGTTCACAATTGTCAAAAATCAAGATATAAATAGTGTAAGATGCAGCCATTTCTCATCAGAGGCCACCTAATTGATAAATAAAGTCAAGCTATCTGCATTTTAATCTCAGTATACATGCAGCCATTCTATAAAGGAATGAGAGGTTTGTTATAGAACATTAGTGAACAAACAGCATATTGAATACCAGGGAACACATCTGATAGAAATAAAGTTGAAAAGCAGTTTAAGATAGGTTCATGGTTTTAAAAGCCATATCCCAAGCTTTGAAATTCTGACCGAACATTTTCCAATTTAATGTCCAAAAATGAAAATAGTATCTGCAAACTGACTAAGACATGGAAGTCCACTTTAACTGGGCAAGAAGAACATTAATTAGTGAAGCAGCCAACAGGACCTTTATAAGTCACAAGGAGCTGATCAAGTGGGAAAATCATTTGGCATGAGGACTATTAATCATGCTCGCCACTAATCAAATCTTCTCACAAACGTGGCAAGAAGAAATCAATGAAAGTCCTAGATTTGGTCTCCCTCAAGCCAGTAGGGGATACAGGAAATAATGTGTAAAAGGGAGCTCTGGTCCGATGAAACCAAAATATAACTATTGGGCCTACATAAAAATGCATTGTGTGACTGAAGACTCTCATGACATGATCCTGTAAAAACAATATCCTCACAAAGAAATATGGTGGTAGCAGCTTAATGGTATGGGGATCATGTTCTTCTGCACGGACAGGAAAGCTAGTCTTAGTTGATGAGAGGATGGATAGAGCTAAACACAGAGTGATCTTTTACAAAACCAGTTGGAGGAAGCAAATTACTTCATTCTCGGGTGGACGGTGATCCTAAAAATACAGCTAAAGCTACAAATGATTTGGTTTAGATCAAAGCAAATTCATTTGTAAGAATGGCCCAGTTAAAGTGCTGATCAATCTGACAGAGATTTAGCTACTTAGCCAAGGATGGGCAAAGATTTTCATTTCATTTAATTTATATGGGTAAAACTGGTAGAGACATACCCCAGATGGATGGCAGCCATAATTGCAGCCAATTGGTTTAATAATGCATCAACTCAAGGGAGGTTGAATAAAACTGAAAATCACACTTCATAGTTTTTTGCTTGTGAAAACGTTTTGTGTTGATCTATCACATAAAATCCCAATAAATGTACATTTTCATTGTAATTTAAAAGGTGTGTAAAAACCTACATTTTGAAGTAGATACTCAAACCAAAATTAGTTTTGGACAGTATCGATAATTGGAAGAGAGAAGACTTAAGGGCAGTAACAGGATGGTATTGAAAATACAGTGTTCAATTTTATTCAATTTTTATTTATATAGCGCCAATTCATGAAACATGTCATCTCAAGGCACTTTACAAAGTTAAGTTCAATCATATTATACAGATTGGGTCAGATTATACAGATTGGTCAAAAAAAAATTCCTATATAAGGGAGCCAGTTGATTGCATCAAAGTCCCGACAAGCAGCATTCACTCCTGGAGAAGCGTAGGGCCACAGGGAGAGTCGTCTGCATTCACATCTAGTTATTACGCAACCTTTTTTTCATCTGTAACTCATCCAATACTGACAGTTTGTTTAAACGGGAAGTTTTTCTAAGCAGAAGCTCCTTAATGTTAGCATCCTTGTGCATGTTCTGTGATTTTTCACAATAGGACCAAGAATTCACCTCCTCTTCATCTATCCCGCCTACATACTTATGTGAATAGAGGAAAGTTGTTGGATTTTTTTTTAAACTTTTTTTTAACTTACTCTTTTAAGTCTTTCTCATTTAACACAACGTTGTTGTTTTTTCAGTTTTGTTCTTATTTTTGTTTCTAGCACTTTGGGCTTTTACACAATTTTCAGCTGCATTTGAAGAAAAACATTTTATAAAATGTTGGTATTTAATCGAGTGAGGACAAAAATTGGCCTCCTGAAACATACACCCTTCTTATATGGACACGGTGTATCCCTATAAAAGCTGCGTGTGACTAATTAGGAGCGAGACCAGACTGCCCATATGTCAGTTTGTTTACCAGTAAATCAGCCGTTTAATCGGAGGAGGATGAATGTACCACCTCTTGGTGTTACACAACTCCTTCTAAAAGTGCTGTCATTCTTGTTATCTCCTATAGTTTACCCTGTTTGACAGGCTCTGTTGTCATGGAAACAGGTCTCCCATTTTCTGCAATGAGCACCATGGGCAGGAAGAAAAGGCAAAATAGAAGATTTTGGTTTTGCAATAAAAAAGGGCATTAATTCAACACACTGAATAATAAGGAATGGTCTGGGCTTTTGCTTACACCCTCTAATGTGTTTTGAGGTTGTGAGAGCACAACTGTTTGCAGTTTTCTGCAAACATCTTAATGTATGTGTGGGTGATTGACTAACAAGGCCCAGGTGTGTTTTGGTTGTTGTTTTTTTAACTAGAGGGGGGAAATATTTGCTCCGTGTCTGCAAAGAGACTGGCATACACAGACACCGCCCAAATGATACTCCAGAACATGACTGAAGAGCTGGTTTTAAATGACTATTTCATATGTCATAAGTAACACACTTGGAGCTGTGAAGGGTGATAATGAGCAAATCCACTGACCTGGAATAATTCAACAGGATTACTGCAGATTACTAGATTATATTAGGAACCATCATATTGAGAGTTCCTTCCAATAAAATTAGGTTTCACTGATACATGATGTCTGCGGTATGTATATGCTAACCAGTTTTTTTTTTTTTTGTCTTTATTTACAAGGTCACTTTCTTAAAACACACACACACACACATACATACACAACAGTTAAAAATGTGAAGACATGGAGAAAAACAGTGGGAGAGAAAAAAAAATATCTACATGCTACAATGATGAATTGCGCTGAAAGCAAAACAACTGTTAGGTTTGACTGGCAATACTGCTCCAGTCAAGGGAAAGATTTATATGACTCGATGTCCCAATCCCCAGGTGTTTGATTATTTTAGTTTTAGGTTCTGGGGATTGTGTGCCTGTCAGTTTTTCACCTTTTAGTATTATTTCTTATTCTGTAGATTCTGTTCCTTCCTTCTTGTTTCCTGTCATTATTTATTCTATTCATTATCGATTTTGTTATTCACTCTTGTTCCAGTTAGATCCTTATTGCCCTGCCTCTGTATTTAGTTCAGTCATTAATGTGTTTATTTAGCTATTGAGTCTCTTTATTTATTGTAATTCTTGTATACTCTTTAGATTGTGTTTCCTCCCTGCCTCTGTCCTATGATTGCTCTCCCTTTCCCTCTGTTCAGCCTTCACTGCTTCAACCTGTGCTTTCATTATCATCTGATTACCTCCACCTGTTCCTCATGCCTTCATTTTCCCTCCCTCCTCCCAGTATTTAGGTAGATTTGATTTCATGTTCAAGCCACTGGGTCATTGTTTTTTGTTCCATGTTTCACCTGCTTTCTGTGATTTCCCTAATCTTTTTGTGGACCCCTGCTGTACGTTTAATCTGTTATTTTTTTCATATAAAAAATACCACGCACCAAACTCTGCTCTGCATTTGGAGTCTTTTAAAAACCAAAACATGACACTCTATATACTGAGGGTTAAAGATCAGCAGCTGATTTTTAGTAAATATGGTACAAATAAATGACATCTTCATTGTATATTGCTGAATAACTTAAAACATTTTGAAATGTAGCTGTCAGTAAGAATAATCCATCTAATGGACCATCATTACCCAGTTGTAATGTAAAAAATACATAAAATTTACGAAACTCTCCATGATCACAAATTGTACCAAAGGTCAAACGAGTCTTCGAGGTAAGGGATGAAATTGTTCCTTTTTGTTCTGACACTTGGTTATTTTATCTTTTTAAAACTCTGCTGTATTAGTCATGACCTCTGAATAACATCTTTCTGCTAATCTGACAAATCTCAAGCAAGCGAATAAATGTCCAGGCCCTGCATCACACGAAAACTACAGACAACAACCTGTCAGTGAGAGCAAGGCTCCAGGATAAAGCTTTTGTATTTCTGTCACGCTTAGTGGTTCCAAGCAGACGTGTCTCTCAAACAATGTTTTGACTGAGAAAACAACCAATCAAACATGACAATCAAAATGTGGGTCAAAAGTACAACTGTGAAGTGAAAAGCCTGCTGACTCAAAGTACACCCGGTCCTGTATGTGCATCATAAACCATGTGTCTGGATGCTGGAAAGTCTTTGCAAAGAAGATGGTACGGATGTCGAGATTTAAAGATGAAAATACACATCCAGTTTGAGAGCTTACTCATGAATTATTCAATGGCTTTTACTTCCTAGAAGCCAGTGGGAGGATGTGAAGAAACAAGGTTTCGTGTCTAACCACAGATCCATCCAGGTGTCACAGAAATGCATAAAATAAACCCTTTATAACATCCCAATATGCAGGTGTGCCATTTGATTTATCAAAACATGTACTGCCTTCTACTCCTTTGAGAGAAAGGTTCTCACCTAGGAGATGATGTAGACCCAAGCTCTAGATGGAAAATGCAAAGGCACTACAATTCTGGAATATTTTTGTTACCTATTCTTTCTGATTACAGAGATCTTATACACATTTTTATTAGCTAAGGATTTAAGCTTGCAGTTTACTGTTGTAATTCCAGCACATTACAGGCGGTTTTCAGTAAATTAGAATACCATGAAAAGGTTTATTTCTTAGTATAAGTAATTCTCAGTTAAAAAATAAAGATAATTCAGTATGCAGAGGCATCACACACAACATGCAATTTTCAAGCATTTATGTATTTCTAATCATTTTGAAGATCATGTCTAAAGGGCCATAGTTCAAGTTTAAAGTTGTTTTTTTTCTCTTTGCCATAAATGCCCTTACAATAGCCCGATGTGTAAAATGAGTTATCCTATATTTATTGCAGTTGCCTCTATAGGCTCCATTAGTCAGTTCATGAGAGAGCGATTTGGGTCGTATTCTCTGGGTGTGAGTGTGACGCGCTGCACGCTCTCCTTCACCTGGCTACTTTGTTGAGTTTCTGCCGCCATTGACGCATTAGCGACAGAACATTATAACTTTGTTACCTCAGAAGACATTACACCTCAAAACAAAAGACCTGTGCAGTTGCCGTGGCAGATTCGTTTCCGCTTCTCACGTGTTCATACCCAACACTGGTGTCATTTGGCTTCTCGCCAGAGGGGTCAGACATCTGGAGAAAAAATCAGGATCTTTCGCTGTGCTAATGAAATCTCAAAATTCAGTTTCTCTGCAAATTATAATTTTAAAATTGTACAGAAATGACAGCCTACTGAGCTATTTCTTATTTTCTTCAATAATAATCAATAATCCACTGAATCCGAGGTTTGGTCAGATATGTTGGGTGGTCAACCAAGTGCAGTGAAACCATGGACATTAAAGTCAGCGTGCTTTTATTTTTTTCAGTTGCCAAGTTATATTGGAAAAGAAAATTGCCATCTCCAGAAAGCTTGTCGGGAGATGGACTCATTAATTGGTCTAAGGTGTCTTGGTAGTTGACTTGGAGCTTGAATACAGGACTGTCTCAGAAAATTAGAATATTGTGATAAAGTTCTTTATTTTCTGTAATGCAATTAAAAAACATGAAATGTCATACATTCTGGATTCATTACAAATCAACTGAAATATCGCAAGCCTTTTATTGTTTTAATATCGCTGATTATGGCGTACAGCTGAAGAAAACTCAAAAATCCTATCTCAAAATATTAGAATATTTCCTCAGACCAAGTTAAAAAAAAAATATATAACAGCAAAACAAAATCAAACATTTGAAAATGTCCATTAATGCACTCAGTACTTGGTTGGGAATCCTTTTGCACAGATTACTGCATCAATGCGGCGTGGCATGGAGGCAATCAGCCTGTGGCATTGCTGAGGTGTTATGGATGCCCAAGATGCTTCAATAGCGGCCTTTAGCTCATTTGCATTGTTGGGTCTGGTGTCTTTCAGCTTCTTCTTCACAATACCCCACAAATTCTCGATGGGGTTCAGGTCAGGGGAATTGGCAGGCCAATCAAGGACTGTAATGCCATGGTCAGTACACCAGTTACTGGTGGTTTTAGCACTGTGGGCAGGTGCCAGATCTTGGTTGTGCAGCGTTTCCTGCCACATTTCCCCCTTCCAACACACATTTTGTGAATGTGCTTTGAAACTGCACTCTGTGAACAGCCTGCTCTTTGAGAAATTTCTTTTTGTGTCTTACCCTCCTGATGGAGGGTGTCAATGATGGTCTTCTGGACAGCAGTTAGATCAGCAGTCTTCCCCATACTTGTGATTTAGTTTGCTGAACCAAGCTGAGTGTTTTTCAAGGCTCAGGAAACCCTTGCAGGTGTTTCGAGTTAATTAGACGATTCAAGTGATTAGTTGAATAGCCTACTAGTATACTTTTTCACGATATTCTAATTTTCTGAGACAGTCCTGTAGTTTGTGAATGTTCAAAGTTCAGTTGCATCAAATCTTTGCCCTTTTGTTCTCACAAATCTTACACAAATGCTTAAAAAAATACAACTGAATGCAATCTCTTAACGTCCAGCTGTTATATTGGTAGTTTGTACTTATAGGTAGTTGCTTTTAAAGCAAAAATCAAGATTAATTAAAATACTGTCTACAGGCGTACATGTAAATTAGTTTTTGTTCTCATGGAAGTATGATGATAATGAGTTGGAACTCATAATTGCATAATGAGCACATTAGGGTTGGATTTCATGAAACAAGTGAATGATCGTAGTGGTTCTGTGGGGACTTATCAAGCAAATTCTTTTGCATCCCTCACCCAGTCTCAAGAAGGAAGTGGTCTTTATGGATATGTCAACATTCTCACTGTGTCATTTCTATTCCATGCTTTATCAATAACACAAGTGCCATAAGATTGTGTCTGTGGTTTGCGTCATCTCTGATTATCAGAAAAGGGTAAATAAAGTAAAAATGTTGATTGCCGTGTTGATTAAATGACTGTGCCGATCACCACAGCTGCAGGGTATAACTGATGCAGATAAACACAAATATTTCTGCAGGACTCCCAACAATGTCAAGCGCAACCACAGGCGTATAACCACCGTGCTCACATGTAACAAAACAAACATGCCCGGCTCACAGCTGTGTGCAGATGAGTGGATGTGTAAAAATATCTCCACATGCACACCCAGTACACACTCACATACAAGGTACTATTGCTTAATGAGCAGATACATTAAACAGCATAATGGGAGTGCCAATAAATCCCAAGCCAATTGCTTTTAAAGCGAAAGAGAAGGAATCTAGCTAATCTTTCGAGCCCTGCCCCCCATGACAGTCAGAGTCAGAGAGATAGAAAGGAATATGGAAGGGAGGGAGGGAGTTAGGAGGATGGAGAGCACCATATCAGCACTATCAACGGCTGTTTCCTTTCGGGTTTCATTTGGAGTCCAAGTAAATAAATTGCTTACAGTTTTCCACTACACCAAACTAGCTATAAAGTAATCAGCCTCTTAATCGGCACTGTGATAAATAAGATAACTTTACCCACTGCTGTGTTTTTAAATTGCCTATTCATCTACAGGGCAGGCATTAGGGGAAAAAATAGTGCATAGCCTTGCTTCATAGTGACAAACTGTAATTTAAACAGTCATTTCAGTAGTAAATTTGTTCACATCATTGCTGTGTCTTTGTCACATTTGGACACCTGATCACCTCGGTGGAAAAAGAAAATCTTACAGTATGACAGTGGTTATTTATCTGTAGTACTGGCAATGCATTAGATGCATGTTAATGGTTGGTAAGAATTACAACAGGAACAAACAAAGCTGTGAATTGGTGTCAGTGGGAGAAATGTCTTTTATGTGTCTTTGCAGTTTAGTATTTTCTCCTACAGTGAGCCATATATAAAAAAAACACAATTTGTATTCCTGTAGGCTTTATAAAGATAGTATCAGATATTAACCTCTTGTTTCTGTTTACCTTCTCCCATTGTTTTCTGTGTTTTCCTTGCCTATAATCCCAGTACACGTTATTTCTTGGCATGACTCACTGCGCTGATCCTGGTGTATAACTCTCTGTACACCTGTGGATCATAAAAATTGTTTCTGCTGGCTACAAAAAAGGCATACCAAGCTTCTCTCACTTCAGCTACCTAAGTCTACCTCAGGCAGTACTAGGGGTTTAAGATAAAGTTTAAGATAAACCAAGTCGAAACAGCGATACCTTTGGAGGTCTATGTCAAATGTGCTATCTTACAAAACTCTTGTACCTCCACAGACCTGTTCGTTAAGTGATTTGAAAAAGAAATCAGTGGAAGGGTTTCTGACCAGGATGCATGTAATTTACACCATGCTGCAACAGTTTGTAAACCCATTACCTGCTGATGTAAATTGTGGAACAGATCTTTGGATCTTTCCTCTCTACTGTGTCATAACCAGGGCTTTGAACCGGTTCAAGGAACGAAAACGAAAACCGGGAACTTTTTGTATTTTACAGGGAACAGAAACGAAACCGGAAACGTTATTATTTTTTATGTTCTGGAACTGGAACACTTATTTAAAAATAATGGTAACCGGTTAATACCGGTTTTATTTCGTTCCTCAAAGTTTTCGTTGCCTAATTAACTAAAAAAAAAAGTTATTATTTTCCTGCGCACGTTACGTGACGGCTGAGGTTCACTTCCTGTGTGACATCACATCACACATTCGCTGACTGAATGGAGAGAGAGCAGTGTCCCCACTAGAGCTACACATCTTAAATAAGAGGTAAATTACGATCCATCGTTAAGTAAAACGCTCATTCCAAACACAATATCAATAGCTATATTTGTCAAATCCACGTTAATGATGGACTAGCGAACATTTGGCTAAATGCAGTGTTTCCCGCAGCGCTATCTTTGCGAGGCGGCAGCCTCGCCAAACTCACGCTACTGCCTCGCTAACATTCCAAAAAAAAAAAAAAAACAGACAACAGCAGCAGCTCAACAACAAACGTGGTTGTTTGTTGTTGCTTGATTGGCAGGGAACAAACAGCCCCCCCGCTTCGCGAGTCGTCCGCGCAAACCCTCCCCGTCAGTCAGTTGTCCGGCCAACTACTCACCGCCTCGGCTAAACAAATTCCTGTGGGAAACACTGCTAAATGGCGCCAACACATCTGTTTGCCTAATACACAGATGGTTAGCTATTCTTTTATTCGTTTAAACTGGACGACAAAGATGTCACATAATTCTATAGCATTAAACAGCTGACAGGAACGAAATTAACCGTTCCGGGAACAGTAGTTTTTTGTTCTAACTGGTTCGGGAACGTCAATTTATTGGTGGAACTCATAACCGGAAACGTTATAATTCCGTTTCTGTTCGGAACGAACCGATTGGGAAAAAAAATCGGTTCAAAGCCCTGGTTATAACATAAGGCCCGTTTACACTACACCTAAAAAACCGAGCCATGCCGAGACCAGTCCGAGCTTGGTCCAGTTACCAGGCCGAGCCTCGTTTCTGACGACCGTTTACACACAACGCTATCTCGGTTCCTTGGTTGCTCCTCGCCCCCTAGTGGCGACCTGCGGTACTACCGCTCTCTGGGATTGAAGGCGGAAGCAGCGAAACACACACAGCTGCGCCCGTAACATTCAGGAAGTTATGTTTGATATTGTGATATTTCGGTGTTTGCAGAGAGTCAGGGGAAGAAGGCAACCATTGGTGAATTTACTTGAGAAAGTTGGCTTTTTGGGAAGTGGATGAGACAAACGAACGTCTAATAAGGATTTACAGATGCAGGAAACAATGACAGACGCTGAGGTTCATTGCGCTGCTAAGCAGAATCATCACTGGAAACCGTGTGGCACGGTAAGGAAGCTAGTATTATTATGAATGTCTGAAATTTGTCTGAATGGAGTGTGAATCGGGACGTGCAGCCAGACACGCCGGAAAACCCGCTGACAGTCAGCTGACTGTAAGGAGATGACGCGGTCTGCTCATGCGCTCTTCGTTATCAGAAACCGGGATAAAATAGAACCAGGCCGAGACCTACCCAAGAGCTGGTCTGCAGTTAGCGCGGTCCGGTTATGGTTAGCGCGGTCTGGTTCAGTCTGCTGACCGTTTACACACAAGAGTTATCTCGGTTACCGAGCTCGGACTGGTCTCGGCTCGGTTAAAAAAGTGTAGTGTAAACGGGCCTTAAGTTAGAGTTAGGCCATTAAACAGAGGCATGAAAGGGGACATAAGAGGTGGAGAATGTAGAACTGTGATCAAATCTACCGAAACCCCAGACCTTGTCGTCCCGGATTCAACTCCTGGTCCGTAGACTTTATCTTCATAACTTCTCCTCTCTCAACTCTATTTCCTGTCTTTGCACTTTTAAATAAAGACCACCAGTGTCACAAAAAATATTAAAAAAGACTGCTAATGTGACAATATACCTCAGTATGGCTCCCTCTGGCAATATGAAAAACATTGTTTAACTGTCAAAAGCAAATAAAAATTCATACCAAATGAGAGACACTTTAAGATTAACCTTTGCAACTTTAGAGAGAAGAATCATGTTATTTCACCCTAGGGCAGCATCTGGTCCTCTGCTGCATGCATAAATACATTATAGTTGCACTTAACATCATTCATCCCCTCCTGCAAATTTCATTTATTGCCAAACTTTAAAATTATACATGTAGTTGCAATAAAACATTTGCTCACAAATGGCACAGCAGAACGTGGTTGTGCGCAAATGGAGCCAGCGATAAGTGTTCCAGCTCTTTAGTTGTGTTGTTATGAGTATGTCAATCAGAATGTGGCTGTGGTTGGTGGTGGAGAAAAAGTTTTCTCCTGATGCTTTACGCAGAGTTAAGCTGCTTATTTGGATGTCTATATCCAGCTCAACTTATTAAGGTGGTCTGGAACATTTCTGTCAATATTATAAAAAAATAACAGTAAATACAAGCAAAATAAAACTAACAGAACAAAATGGGTAAAGACATACACACAAACATACGAAATGTGCATATTAGAGCATCTTAAATAACTTCTATCTGCTAAGGAGTTAAAATATTTTAAAGTGAACATCGTGCAAAACTGTCTATACTTTTTAGATGCTTTTTTATTTATTTATTCTCCAGTTATAGTACTATAATTATTGTCTAAATCATATCTTAGATATGAATTGGTAAATTGGACCTGTCTGCTTTCATTCATAAAATGGATTGAAACTATTTTTACCTAAATCTATTTTAAATTTGACTACAGTAGAGAGCAAAGAACCAAATAGGAGCCAGCCGGTTTAAAAAAAAAAATAGAAATGGGAGGTTGGAGGAGGAAGGAATCCTAAAGAGGACCAGATAAGAATCCAGGATGAGTTAACTGATCATTTATCTATTTACCAATGCATTGTATGTTCCTGAATAATTTGTAGGGCTGAGCAAAGTGACTGAATGTGAAAAAAGAAATTAAGAAAAGAAAATCAATTGCATAAATAAATCAAATGATGGATATAATATGCACACAGAAACACAACATTTCCATGAAATAATCACAGGTAGGTATGTCTCCTTTCCAAAATAAATTCTAAATAGGGTAGCAGTGATTAAACTTATTTTGAGGCCTATTTGCAAACTCACTTCGGTGAGATCTGAATAAAATACAATTATTTAAAATGGGTGAAAATCAAGTCCGAGTGTGGTTATTTTAGTTATTGAGTGAGCTTATATTAATTTCTCTTAGTTTGAGAGCCACATTCGTCAAACAGAATGTTCAAACTCTGTTAACGATATGTTGAAAATGTTCAAAAATGTTTAAATGATTTAATTTAGTAAAGTACTAAGGTTTTATTATTCCTTTATGCTGGCTGCAAACAATAAAAGCAACAACATAAAAGGATTGTTGGTGAAGATGTTCAGTCATCCAGGTACTGAATCCAAAAAAGGTTAAAAAAAAATAAAACAATTGGACTTCTATTCTGAAGCTGAAGACGTTTCGCTTCCCATCCAGGAAGCTTTCTCAGTTCTAAATGTCTGGAGTAGTGTGGAGTTCCAAGATTTATAGACCTGCAGGCGAGGCCTCATTAGAGCTTAGATTCACATGTAAATTCAGATTTGATCGCCCCAACAATGGAGAGTCGTTAGGCTCATCATTTGCCTGGCTCACAGGAGGAATGTTGTGGTGGTCGCATGTGTGGAGGTGTGAATTGGGGTGAAGCTTGGGAGAAATCAAACCTATCGCTGTGTTGTATGTTTTTGAAAGTTGAAACCTGAGCCCTACTCCTCTGTTTAAAGTTGTTTTTTCTCACCAACCAACTTTAAACAGAGGAGTTTTTTTTTGCTTCAGTAACTTTTGTCAGATGTAAATGTACCTAAGCAAAATAATATTTTATTTTAAGAGAAAACGTCAACCTTACACTACTTTGAAAGTGACCATAGTTATGCAGTTTAAAAAATGCTGTATTTTAATTATATATTTATATTAATTTAGATCTCTGAAACCAAACCAGAATCTGGCACTCTTCTGTGAATATGTATGGCATTTCCATGTTGCTATTGGTATATCCCCTGCTGCTTTGATTTTACACATCTTCTTCATAGATCAGACATATGAGAAATCAATGGAGAATCAAGATAAGGAAGGCTGCTGATCTGGTTGGTGTCACCAAAAGGATACTCAGAAACTGAGCAACCCAGCCAACAGCTATATTCACCACCATTTTCAGCCTGTTCCTACTTCACTCTTCTGTTGTCTCCACATGCCTGAAGTCTGCTACAACAGTTCAAGTATGAAAAGGAACGCAGTTAACTGTCTGAATGACACTCACCTGGTTGCTCTCACCCTATCATCACAAAATGTTTTGAAATACTCATGCTCTCACACTTTAAAACCGCTCTTACTGCTGACCAGGACCAACATCAATTTGCATACAGAGCAAAGAAGTCAACAGAGGATACAGTAATAGCAGTTCTCCACACAGCCCGGACCCACCTGCAAAAGGACAACACCTACATCAGAATGCTGTTTGTGGACTTCAGTTCTGCCTTCAACATATACTGGCCAATAAACTGAGCAATCTGGGCCTAGGCAGTTCACTGCGCACGTGGATTCAGGATCTCCCTAGGAACAGACAGAAACACCTTCCGGATTGGTAAGCGCACATCATCAACCCTCATCCTGAATACAAAGACACCTCAGGGATGTGTCCTCAGCCCCATTTCAGGATTTCCCCCACTGTATTATAAGCCTGGTAGGCCGGCAGGCTTTATGTGCCAACCCCCACCCTCACCTCTTGCCAGGCTAAGCGTTGTTTGTTTATTCATTTTAAAAATGTTTTTGTATACATCAGTAACACTGATATCAAAGGTTGTTCAGATTTCAATAATCTATATAAACTGACCTGTTCATATCAGCCCAAAATCTTGCTCATCTTCTGACAACAGCACACAGAGACACTCCCATCAACTCTCTGCAGGCAAACATGCTCACCTGATCCAAATAATGAGCTGCTGGTGGAAGTTTTTAAGTCACCTAACTGGTGGAGAACAGCCAGATGAAAACATGTTACCCTCTTTATTGACAAGATAAACACAAAAGCGTTTTTTGGAGGACCTTTCCCTGACAGACAAACAAGAAAAACGAAATGTTGAATGGTGCTCCATGCTAAGCTAGCATTAGCACCTGTTTGAGCTTCATTCCGCAAGTTATAGCGGTGCTAAAGGGGCAGCAGATGTGTTATTGGATCACTGTTGCCCTCTCGGACAGACATTTACACCCGCAGACTCCAGAAGAAAGCCACAGTCATTGGAACAGAAACTATTAACCCTGGGCATTTTCTTGTCTCTCCCCTTTCGCCTGGAAAAGTTTCAGAACCAATCTACCAGATTCTCAAGAAAACTTTTTTTATCCCAAAGCATTCCAATTAATCACCCCTATGACTTAAAATACCTTGTGTGGGATATTTCCACTGCCAAAGGAGAGTTGTTAGATTGCTTTTCTTTTTGTGAAGCAATGTCAATAAAAATTGTATATTGTATTCTAGATATAGGGTAATTGATGCAGAAGGTCAAGGCAGCAGTAGAAGATTGTGTCTGTGGTGTTTTCAAGATTTTCTCAGTCTTGTTGATATTGAACTTTTACCACTCAGAGAAGATCAACCTCATTCACCTGGTGTCTATAGTGCCTTGCAAAAGTATTCATGGCACTAACCTTTTCTCATTTTATTATCTAACAAACACAAACATATATTTTTTTAATCTCGCCACATATTCTCAGTTGAATTTAGGTATGGAGTTTGATGGGGTCATTTTAACAAAAAAAAAAAAAAACAACAACATTATTTGATCTAAACATCTCCATTTTAGCCCTTGTTGTTTCCCACAGTTCATTGAGCCATTGGAATATTAAGGTATCTGTATTTAGCTCCATTCATCTTCCCATCAACTCTGTTTGGCTTCCCTTTCATTTTTTGAAGAAATATGTCCGAACAACATGGGGCTCCATCGATCGTGTCTTAACTTGCGGATTACGGTGATGTCCTGATGCTTTACTGGGTTTTTCTGTGCTTAAAACAGCATATTGAACAAAAGGTAACATTTTGGTCTCACCTGACCATAGCATTTTTGTCCACAAGATTACTGCATCCCTACTTGGCTTGTGGTGAAATGTAAACAGGACTGCTTATGGCTTTCTTTCCACAATGTTTTTTTTTTTTTTGCCTCTCTTCAATAAAAGGAAGATTGGTGGAGTGTATAATTAGCGGTTACCTTATAAACATATTCTCCTATTCCTTCTCAGGTTATGGGTTGAATGTGAGATGTATTAAACTTGGGATAGTGATTATAATCTGACCCCGATTAAATGTTGGTTTTGGTTTACTGATGTTTTCTAGCAAACCTCTGAGTCCTTCATAAGAGCTGCATTTATAGTGAAATTAAATTAGACTCAGGTGGTTTCTGCTATGTGGGTGACTTCTGAAGATGGTTGGTTGCACTGAATTGGCATCAGACTTAAGGTGTCTGAATGTGATGATTCTGATTTTGATTCTATTTCACATCATGTTTTTCAGATTTCATCTGTTAAAAAAAATGAAAACCAAGCATGCAAAATCCCAGGTTAATACATTGGAGTTTGTTGTTGTAACATGACAAAAGGGGCAAAAAGGTCAAAGGACAAGTACATTTGAGGACACTGCATCAGTCAGTATCCAACACAATACATCTAGGAAAAGTGTTGAAATGTTTTAATAAATAATGTAAACGTCTGTTTATACAGCTCAGAACAGGTGTGTTTGTTGTATTCAGATACATGCATGCACACGTTACGGATGTAATCCCATGGAGCACAACCAGCCCTGATTGCATGGGGGGGGCACACACATGCCCTAGATAGTTTGGATCTAATCTAGGCCATCCTCAATTCCCCTCTACACGTGACAAGCATTGCAGGTAGAAAGCTTCAGCACACATGCAACAAGCGTGCACATGCATAAAACCACACCTCGACTCATACATCACCTATTAAAACATTGCAAGAATAATGCTAAACATGCTAGAGAGATGATAGAACTGCAAAATATGGTCCCTCTGCAACAATTCAAGGGGAATCTTTTTAAGTAGCGAGCCATGGGAGACACTGGCATTAATGAGGAGAATATGAAGAGAGAAAGAGTGAGTAAGGGAGGGAAAAAAGTAGAAGGAAGTGCGTAGAGTGAGGTAACTCAAGGACATTCTGGCTGCTGCTGTGCTTTGCTGCTGTGGAGCATGCTGCAGACTAGCAAGAGCTTTCTTTTTGGTTGGTGTTATATAAGACCTTAGTGTGACAGAGAGACAAATGCACACCCCATATCCAAAGAGACTTATTTCATACAAACACACATGCACATTAACTAGGCAATGTGCACATACAAGCAAAGACACACACACACATCACACACACAGGCAGGCAAATCCACATACACACTTGTAATCTTCCATTCAGGGCACGTAATTCTAAATTCACACTGAGCTCTCTTTAAATTCTACTGCAGCTAGCCACAGCTCATTACAACTCTTGTTCACCTCAATGGAACAAACACAGAACAGGACACAAGAGGATAGAAATATTGTGTAGTAAGTTTGGTGTCAGTGAACAATTGACCTATTAATCTTTTTATTGTCCTTTGACACTTTTTGTTGTTGTTTTGACAGATTTGGAAACAAACCTATTAGCTTTTAGGGAGCTGCATTAATAACACTGTTTGTCATTGGTCCAAGAAATTGCTGTGCCCCCCTCAAACATCTTTGCGCCCAAGATCAGCAAGTTAAAAACAGCAAGTCATAGTGCATTCAAGGTGTTTACTGCCTCACTGACCATTTCCCCTGGTTTTCTGTTGCTATGCTTGGATAAGCAAATATACACCTGGCTCCAAAAGCTTTGACAAGATAGAAAACAATTTCTAAAGCGATAAAGCATTCCAGTATTTCCCATCTTAATGCCTTTCTCAATTTGTAACCAAGAAGGTAATCAAAGTTAATACCATGAAGCATCACATATAATGGGGCAACTGCATTTTTGGATGGCACATTCACTCACACTGAGATACAGCCATGTATACAGCACTACAAATGGCTTTTAACACTGCATCAAATGCAAAAGGTGTATGTGTTGCAAGTGGTAGATGTTTATTTGACTCATGAAACTTCTGTGTGGACATGAGTTTGATTTACATCTTGAGGAATAGTTAATTTCTGCGATAGACTCGCGACCTCAGGCTGTCCAGGGTGTACCCCGCCTCTCGCCCATTGACAGCTTGAGATAGGCACCAGCACCCCTCGCGACCCCACAAGGGACGTGTTAAAAAATGGATGGATGGATGGATGGATGGATGGAATAGTTCATTTAAAAACAACACTTCATGCTGTTAAGTAGCACTGGGGGTCAGATTTAATTCCAGCTGTCAATAGAGGGCTCTACGCTTCTCCAGGAGTGAATGCTGCTTGTCGGGACTTTGATGCAATCAACTGGGTTCCCTTATATAGGAAATTTTTGACCAATCTGTATAATCTGACCCAATCTGTATATTCTGATTGAATTTGACTTTGTAAAGTGCCTTGAGATGACACGTTTCATGAATTGGCGCTATATACATAAAATTGAATTGAATTGAATTGAATTAAATAATGGACTGGCTGACCATAACACCGGCAAAACCAAATGTGCTAGTAACAAACCATCATCCATGGTCAATCTAACATTTGAGTTGAATTCATCAACAAATCAAACAAAAAAGCTTGAATGGCAGATTCAAACCAGAGATATATTTTTTTATTATTAAGTTGTCAATCAATAAAGTAGTTAAAAATTGAAAACTGATGATACATATTTTGATGTTTTTTTAAGAACTAGTATGTAATTAATAATAAAAATCAAAATCATATTGCACTATGGTCAATAAAAGTCATTATAATGGAAATTAATTTGCACCCATCCATCCATTCATCCATCCATAGATTAGCTAGCTATACCTGTTCTTATGGTAATATATGCAGTAGAATCAAGTCTGATCAAAATACAGTTCAGATCAATTTGATTTATCACAATAAGTGACATTCAGATACACATATACAGGCTAATTTGATTGTAATTATAATTCAGTGCAATCAAAAGCGGCTGTCATAAAATCATATGATGCTAATTGGTAAAAAGTTGGTGCAGCTAACTGCATCAGTTTCCTGAACTGGCAGCAGTCCTTCTTCCAGCGATGTAATGATGTACGGCATAATAATAAAGCACACCAGATTATAAGGCTCACCATGAATTAACGTGTCTATGTGTGTCTTATTCCACACATAAGGCGCACCGGATTATAAGGTGCACTACATATTCTTCCCAAGTGTGTAATATCACACCACCCCTTCACGTACACAACTCTCTCCTGAGAGAGAGAGAGCTATCTGGCTCTGTCGGGAGGTAAGAGTAGTTGGACTACACTTCCCTATTTCTAACATAAGACCAAAAGAAACGTAACCTTTATATTGAATTAACTTACTAGGTTTATTGTTGCTAGCACGTACTCCGGGCATGGGCTGCCTAAAGGCTCCCACATACTCAGGCGTACTGTGCGCATACTGTGAGCTTGGCGGACTCTGCCCTCACTCTTGACGGACATTTTACCCTTCATAGTTGCGCGTACTTTTGCCTACATTTCTTGTGGCAAATTTATACAATTCCCACACTTTCTGCCAGTGGGACGGAGCAGCGGAACAGATGATAAAATGTGCGATTAGCTAGTTGAGTGAACTACGCCCAAGAATGTGGGGGCATTTACATGAATGCACTTCTAGTTTTGACATTACAGTCAGGCAGTCTTGTAGACTGCTCAGGGGTCTGATCAGGTAGTGACACAATGTACCGTAATGCTCAGAATATCTATTGAGCGGTGCGTCTTCGTTGCTGACCAAAGTCGTACTTACGCATTGTAACAGATTTCTGAGCGCATTGTACCACATAAAATCAGTCAGTAAGCACAACAGTAATCATATATATGGCGCAGCAGATTATAAGGTGCATCCATCATTATTGTGAGAACAATTTAAGGAGTTTAAGTGTGTCTTATAGTCCGAAAAATACGATTAAAGACCTAGCCTCTTTTGGAGATATATGTAGGTCTTCCAGCTGACCATAAATTTACACTGTGTTTCTGGCCCCACTCTGCCCAGTAATTTAATGCATTCAGTGGCTAATGGACACACACACACACACACACACACACACACGGCTTTGTGAAAATCTAGTCTGTCTTCCATGAATTATTTTGAAAGTACAGATGTGATACTCGGTCAGTTTCGTGTTGGTGTGACGTAGTCTGCGTGTACTGACTCCAGCATCCGGGAAAAAAAAGAACCAGATCAAATTTTACTGGATGGCCAATTGCATGCCGCCATCCTACGCCACCCTGCGGATGCTGTGTAAATAGGGTTGTTTATTATGATTGGCCGTATTTACTGATGAGTTCACATTGGAGTGGGACGGAGCAGAACCAGACGCAGTGTAAATTGGGGGTGAATCTGTTCATTGCTCAAACCTTTTGTAGGCCTACTTAAGAGTTCCTAATGTATCATTATTGTATTTTCCACACAGAATTTTCAAACAAACCTCAGACCGATTGCCTCATTTCAGTAGTCACAGATGTTTATGTGCAAGGAAAGAGTCAACAACTCACCAAAGACAGTTCTAGCTGGGACAGACTCTCTGTTGAGCCAGAAGGACACTTGGGAGAGGATAACTGTCATGATGCAGGGTAGATATGTTTGGATCACAAAATAACCAATTTTCCTCTTCAGGATGAAGTGGGTTGTCATCACGACATACTCTCCTGTTTCCAGCAAGATATGAGACAGGGGAAAGTTACAAAAGATGCACCGAATTAAAATGGAAGAAATAGACAGACATTCAATTTGGAAAAAATGTTGTTTGTATTTTAAAAAAAAGAACATTTATATCACTGAAACTTCACATTCAAGATGCTAGTTTGATTTAGGTGAAATTAAAATTGTTGCCACGTATGTAAAAACAAAAAAAAGACAAAATCAAAAAAAGGAAATTACTTTAACAGAGCCAAGTATTAAAGATTATTCATCCACCTGTTTACAAAACCATTAAAGAACCCTCCTCAACTTTAAAATCTTCAAAGACACTAGTAAAAAGATATGCTGATGATAGAGTGACATAAAATATATAAACAGTTTATAACCACTGTGGGAATACTGTGACCGTCTTATGACTAACCATGACTCACAGTCAAGTTTGCATCTACTAGTTCTGTTTTGTTTCCCAGGTAACTAACCAGTAATCCCTAATAAGGCTGGGTTGTGTGTTCCCCAGTAAGGACTGGTTAACTACCTATTAGTACATGATTAGTTCCCAATGTGGTCCCTACAAGTTAACCAAATTTTGTATACGTTATTATAAAGTGTTATCAGGATAACCAGGATTTTTATTAGTACAAACCTAAAGGAATATGCCACAGTGTTGAAGTGGTCTTTATTATAATTGGTTTTCTCTCATTCAAAACCTAAAAAACTGATTAAACTTGAACCCAACAATTCTACATTTAACTGAGGTTCTTTATAATACAGTTTATGATGGTTCTTTTTTTTTTTCGCCATTTGGACCATTTTAGAATCTGACAAGCCACGAAACAATTTATATGCACAAACCTGGAATTAATTATTTTACAATGATTTCCGATTCTATAAAAAAAAAACCATTGGATTTGTGAAATTAGTTTTCCAAAAATGTTCTAAAATGTTCCCATGTCTCGTTCCTGTATTATCTCGTCTCATAATGTAGGTTTGTTATATTCCTCATAGAGATGACTGATAATATCATTGCTACTAAAAGTAAAAGGACCAAGCTCACCACTGTCAGTGTGTGAATGTGTGTGTGAATGAGTGAATGACTGAATGTAGTGTAAAGAGCTTTGGTGTCCTCTGCATGTGATAAAGCGATATATAAGTACATGGCATTTACCATTTACATTTTTAAGGACAGTGATCCTCAAATATAAAATAGTATAGAGAGAGAGAACGTGTTGTCTACTGAAGCACTGCTTTATGCATGCAAACACATTAAATTGTCCAAAAAATTGCTCCTGGGTCAATTTATTTTGTACAATAAATTGGGAGAAATAGTGTGGTGAAAAACTAAAGCAAAATTAAAATATATAATCAGGGACATGGAATATCTTTTGAACTCAAACTCTACCTGTGCTTGACTGCACCACACCAGAATCCACATTCTGACCCATCAGATCATACTGGTTTAACCTGGAGCCATCCTCTGCCACCACCACAGACTGAGCAGCCCCTCTGGTCCACACGTACACCACCTCTGCTCTAGTATAGGCATCTGAGAAGAGACAGAGAAACAAATATATTATTCTCTCTGATTATTTTTGCTTCTTCAAAGCTTCATAATATTCTAAGTGAAATTAAAGATAGACTATAATCTAACACTCTTTTTCCTTTCAGCATCAAATCACATCATGTCTATATGTTTTCTCATCTCACATGTTATTATGTGAGATGTCACAATGTGCTGTGCCACATCCTGTCATTCTTCGTCTCATAAGAAAATAAGAAAAAAATCGTCCCAACAGAGTAACGTGACCTTAAAGCAGCAAAGTCAGTCAGCTTTTTTTTGTTTTTTGTTTTTTTTACCCCCCTTCTGGCCACACAACCTGTCAAAGCTGCAGTGTGGCTCGGCCACTGCAGAGGAAAAGATGGCTCAGCTGCAGACTGCAGAGCCAGGAAGAGAGCTCATCACTAAAATATTTAGGAAGTTAGTTCAGTTTAAAGGCATTTAAGGCATGGTACTCTCACACATACTGTGCAGCTGTCTGAGGAATTGCAAAGAGGGAGCATAATTACGTTTCTGTTGCCTCAGTGTACCCATGTTGTTGTTTTTCCATCTTTCCTCCCAAAATTTCTGATTTTCTAATGAGTATGTCGTATTATTTTCCCGTTGCATTTTTCTATAAATTTCCGTTCTCAACTCCAGGCTATATCAATCTGTTTCCTTGATGTGTATTTTTAAGAAAGATGCAAGGCCGTCTCAGCTGTCACCAGTGAGCAGCTGGTGTGATGCTCTGGTACTATTATGACAGGAACTTCAGGCTGCACGCCTGCAAGACTCTTGGAAGGTCTATAAAGGTTGAACACTGCCTTTCCTTTATCTGGAGGCAGTGGCACATTATGCAACACATATATTTTTGTGTGTGAGGGGAGGGTCATGTGTGTCTGGTATGTTGATTTTTTATTTTAATTTTGTATTTTATATGTAAGATTGGATTCAGCTGCAGAGACCACTTACAGCTGCCAAATTTCAGGGGACAAGCATGGGCATCCATAGGGAAGTCTTCCAGATGCATGGGGCATTCTGCTCTTACTGTCAACCTGGAAAAAAAAAACATCATATACACACAGAGTGAATTTGAAGTTACAATGGCGGATAAAATAAAGGGATCAAAGCTTTTAAAAAAAGAATGGTTAAGTGTTACGGACAGACAGCAGCTAAGCACTACCATAAATATACTTTTTACTATCTCACACTGAAAGAGAAGTCAAGCTAAACAGTTTTCCCCCCCAAACAGAAATGTTCCAGTTCTGTGAGCTTTGAGCTTTGTTTACTTATGGCTTGGTTGAAAAACAGCGTGTCAGACCACCCGTGACACACTAATCTCCCATCCAACGCTCATCTCACTCATCTGTGACACCAATACAGGCTCTGCCTCTCCCCTCCCCCCTTTTATTAAACATGTTGAAACAAATGTTACACAGTCCTTGCTTTAGATGTCTTACATTACCACAAGACTGTGGGATGCTTTATTGTCTGTACTGTCATGAGGGGATTTCATAACCCCTATTTTTTAGTGAATGCTACTGAGATGCCAAGAGAAGTTCTGGGTGCAGATTTAGTCTTCTGACTTACACATGTTATATTGGAAAAATTATAAATCTTTATGTTGAAAGAGACATTACTCATATTGAGAGCTGCATTTGGACCGTATGGGATAAAACTATATGAGGCTCAGCAATCCCAAAAATACGTCTGATATCTATCAGGAAGAAAATCCTAATAAATGAAAAAGGTGAATATTATTAGTTGTTACACCGGCTTACAAATGTATTAATTCTCCTTTAACCTTCCCACATTTGTTTACCTTACAACCTCAAATCTTATGTTTTACTGGGGTTTTATGTGAAGAATCCTCATAAGATAGTGTGTTGGAGTGGAGTTCAGGGAACATGATGGTTCCATGAACAAATGGTTTTCATAATATTTTACAGATAAAAATCAAGTTCGGTATGCATTTGTATATAGCCACCTGAGTAAATAACTAATTAAACCTCCTTTTACAGCTGAAAGTCTTTTGGGATATGTTGTCCACTTTTGTTTTCCTCATTCTTACTTGCAGAGTTGCTCAAACTGATTATTTTAACAGATCTGTCAAAGACTATTAAATTATGGCCACAGACTCTGGTTTTGATTGAGGTCTGGACTGTGATTGGATTATTCCAACACCTTTTTACATGCTTTATGAGGATCTGCTCATGGGGGGGTCAGCTTTGTTTCTTTTCTCAAAAACAGTCAGACCAGAAAACAGCGTATCATTCTACGCAGGCTATCTTTCCGCGTAATTCATATTCTCCATTTACAGTACACCGTCAAGCAAACAGACCCCCCCCCCCCCCCCCCCCCCCGCTGATACCGGCTGGCTCATTTAATGGCATGAGTCGCGCTAGCATGTCTGACTGCTCCACTCAAGCAGATGATGGCAACTAAAAAGGGGAGCTTTTATGTCCGAGGGTGCTCAGAAACAGAGAGAATCAGAGTGGCTGAAGTTCATTTATGGGGAGGTACCACACCCGAAGTCGAACTGCGGTGAAGTTAGTTTTAGGTTGGATATTGGATATTTGTGCTCCGCGGCTTCGGCGGTGACTGCCTTCTATTCGAGCCGATACAGGCAGGCTGATCTGGGGCTGCCACTTTCAGTCGGGCACATTTTGGACCGATTTTCCAAATATAGCTGTAGCCAATCAGAGTGAAGTCAAATAGGTAGAGCTGCGTATCATTACTGCACCCAACCCTTTTACTGAGGAGGGACATTTGGCGTGACAAAACAACAAGCTGACATTATTTTTTTAATGAAATTCTTTGAATAATTTACATATGCAGCAATATCAACGACAAAAAATTGTTTATACAGTGATGTCATGGCACCTTTGAGCTCTTAGTGTAGGCCTGTAATTGTTTTCGTAAATGTTGTCCAACTTCCTAGTCCCTTCCAAGAAAAAAGCATATCAATGGCATGATGCTGCCATCGCCATTTCCAAACTAAAAGAGGCATGCCCCACTTTTAAGATTTGTAACAAAAATGGAAACATTCAAAGCACTGTATATATATATATATATATATATATATTATGTATAGCCTATATTTGCACACTTATACTAACCATAATCAGAGTTTAAAATTCATTTAAATATTATGAAACGTTAAAATTAACTTTTTTTGAAAAACCAATACTGCCTGCCCCTTCCTGTCTGGCTGCAAAGCTAGCTAGCAACAGCCACTGCGCAGTGCGCTGCTCTCAGGAGGGAAGGAAAACTAGAGACGACAGTCCAGTGTTGCCCATTTAGCGTCTTTGTTGCTATATTTAGTGACTTTTCAGACCCCTCTAGCAATTTTCTTTCAAAAAGAGACTAGCAACAAGCAACCTTTAGCAACTTCTTTCTGTTTTAATGGCGAATTTACCGAGCACCAGTCGTTCTGGAGGCAGCAGTGCCTAGAGGAAACCCTGATATATATATTGCAAATTGTCAAATCCTAAATAAAGATAAATAGAATTTGGAATGTCTATAATAACATATCTAATTACGATTGAAACGTTACTGAGTAAGCAACAATTTTGAGCTCTTTTATGCTTTTTCCAACACAACAGTTGTATCTGGAGCCCTGACAGTTTTGTTTCCCGACGTATTTCTGCCACTCACCAACGTGGAAATGCGTCACTTTTATGTCAGCCGCACATATGCAATTGGGTCAGTTTGCCACATTCAGAATAACTTTAGCCTGACAAGTGTTTAAATGAAAATTGATCGGATTATCAATTGAAATAAACCACCCCTCTCAGTTGGATTACAATTTCTTTCCGATTGAGTTTAATCTAATTCTAATATTCCGATTGATGTGTTTACATGGCTTTTTTTTAGTGCAATCGGCCATTTATTCCGATTACTTTTGTCCATGTAAACGTAGCTATTGAGTGTTTCTATCAGTGCTCCAATTGAAATCTTACTTTCAACCAATAAGATGCATATTGACTATAAGGGTACTTTGTGAAAGCAGTGGATAATTTGACCCTACCTCATGGTGTAAAGCAGCGTGCCTTCCTCTGTGATTCGCAGAAGCTTGTTTGGCATGGTCATGTTGTGGGCCACTGACTTCTTGCCATTGTGGAAGAAAGTATCGGGGGTCCAGATCTTGCTGGCCATCAGGTTGTTGAGACGCAACACGGCCATGGGCCCTTTGAACTTTAATCTTTCATCTTTCCAGCTCTGTCTGAAAAAGACATCAATGGTGTACTCCTGCAGGTGAATGGTGGGTGAGAGAGAGAAAGAGAGCGAAGTGAACAAAAGTGCATACTTGCTGTTCTGGAGCACTCTTTCTTTCTGTCTTTACGTACGGCTTACTTGGGAAACATGTTGAGTAATGTAACCTTACTTTTCCTATTTTCTTTGTTTTATAATCTCATTGTTACGTTTTTATGCAAGTTTGACTCTATCATGGTATTTCTTTGTGAAGCTTCATCTTTCTCTTCAAGCTTTCTCTTCAAGTTAAAGGTTGTGGCAAACATAGGGAGGGTCTAGCAGAGAGAGGTACATAGTTTTATGGCTGGTATTTTGTTATGTCTCAGCTGTTGCAAAATTATTGTTTTATTCTTATTGCAGTAATATGTGTGGTTGTCTTTCCATTTCCTTAAATTCAAATAGCTATTGTCTGGCTAGTTAATTGCAAGTATGCATGCAGAGGGTGTATTTTTAATCCAGCTTTTTAAAATTGCTGTGTTTGGTAAATGCAAAAATTACAGTATGTACTTATCTTTAAGTTACATTTTTCCCCTGCATAATATAAATTACTCCCAACTCAGAAAACAGACACTGGACACAAAATAAAAAGTTTACTTAATTTTAAAGCTGTCTAATAGCTACAGCTGAGAGAAGATTTGAATGGGTCCACATGCATGTCCTCTTAGGGTAAGGAGATTTGCAGCCTGTTTTTTCTGTGCTATTTCTCCTTCTTTCATTCTAGTTCTTATGAGATAATTAGTGTGAAAGGAAACATAGCTTCAAGGTAATATAGGAGGGTACGGAAAGGCTACAGATGGAGAAAGTCTCCTTTAGTGCTTTCTTCTGGTCATAACATAGCGGTAAAATACTTCTGGTCTACATGTTGGCTTGTGCAATCTACTGAGATTATGTGACATGAAGCAGACACATGTCATGTCCACATAAAAGGGGAAAATCATTTGAATGAGAATCATCGGTTTCTGGTCCATGATGCAAAGATCAGATACTCATGTTTGGATGGCCTAAAGATTTCATAAACTAGAATGTTAAAAAGAATTAAAGAAATTAAAAACCATCACTCTCATTTTAAAGATTTAGCTGTCGATATTTAATTAACTTCAGCTATCTACTGTTAAATCACCTCACCTACATAAGGTGGAGTTTACCTTCTATATCAAATGACACCACCACTTGGTGTATATTTAAAACATTACAATATTATAGAAAAGCTCTTATATTTCAGTAACTCAATTAACAAAGTGAAACATATTATACAAATGAATTACACAAAGACTGATGTTTTCAAACCTTTGTCTATGTTAATTATGATGTTTTTTCTGCTTACAGCTAAAGATAACAAGACATTTAAGATAATACTATTATATCAGACCTATTCTTTTAGTTTTTTAAGGGCATATATTTATCTACAGCTCTTTTAAGGTCTCGCCAAAGTATTTCAGTCAAGTTGAGATCTGGATTTTAACAGGGACATTGCAATATCGTGACTATTTTATATGGCCATTCTGTCATACAGATATATTCAATAATTTAGAATATGAATTCTGATAGGGTCATTTGTCAGATTAAAAGTACTGTTTAAAAGAGTACATGGTCAGTTCACGACTGCAAGGTGACCTGGTAGAAAAAGAAGCCCAAATCATCAGCCCAACACCATCTTGCCTAACAGATGATATAAGCTGTTTGTGTTAATATGCTGTCTTTTCATGACACTGTGCACTGTAGCCAGTCATCTGTATTTTGGTATCATCTGTCTAAAGCGCATGTTTTGTTCAAGGTTAATTCAAGTTACAATATTCTAAGATAAGATAAGAAATGGTATGATTGCCCGACAATGGGGAAATTCTGGTGTGACCGTGGAAAAAACACAGACCGAGTTACACACTGGACTACTATAATCAATCTAATTTGAGGTTAAGTTCTAAAGCAAAACAAAAAAAGAATGAACTTGTCAGAAAGACAAAAAAGATAATATTGTGCCATTATTGATAATACAGCAAAAATGCAATATTCAAGTTAAATAGAGAAACAGCAGCTGAATGACAGAGTGATGTGAGAAAACTATGCAATATGTATAACTGTACAAGAAAACACCTCATAGTAGCTAAAATGTGTGTAAACAAACAATAGCATCTGAGAGACAGTGTAGATGATCATTGATCAGATCAAGAACCCATGCAACCATTAGCATGTATGTAAACACTTGAGTCTGCTGTGAGCAACAGTGATTATAAAGTATTACAGCAGTTGGTAGGAAGGATCTGCGAAAGAACTCCTTTGAGCATCTAGGATGCAGCAGTCACTGAAAGAGCTCTAAACCTAACTATTGATGCTGTATTCTCCTAACAATCCTTTCAAATGTAACATACTTGATCTGTCCATTTCTAATGTTATTTTCATGAATGTTACTATTTAACATGCTGACTGAGGCTTATAGAGTCCTAAATAGAACTTCTTTTAAACACTGCATGGTCTGATCTTGGGGGACATTTGCTGGAACATCCACTTCTGGGAAGATTGGCAACTATCTTGAATGCTTACGACTTTTGAAAAGTCTTTGATTAGCAGCATCAGGCTTCAATTCACCCACCTTTATTCCATTGAAAGAAACCAATTAGTAATGTAGTAGTGTATTCCGCAAACTAGTCTTCTGTTTTATAATGTCCTGATAGGCAAACCCTTTAACTGAAAGAGGGCACTTTTTGTTCTCCCTGTGAATGGATAAATAGCACTTGAGAAGAGAGACATTCACCGATAATATAGGGGACAGCTTTACCAAAGCATCATGAGTTAACAATTAATCTCCCAATCAGTGAATATGTTACAGTTTAGAGAGGGCTTTGAACTGAGAGGTGAGAAGACAGGTGTGAGGGTAGAGGTAAGGGGACAGGGAAAACAAGTGACATTTACAGAGGGGGAAAGAGCCTTACCATGTCATGGTCCGAAACTGGTCCAATACTAGTCACAAAAATGTCAGTCTTGACTTCAGTTACACGCTCTGTTGAAGCAGGAAATTGTTAGAGTGAGTGACTATCACTGCCCTTCATTATGCCTAAACTACTTTTTAATACAATGCCACCTGACTATAGCCTCTTATCTATTCAGTCTCGTCAGCAAAATATTTAACATACACAAACGCTCAAGAAATATACAAATAAAATAAAACATTTACCAGATGATCAACGGAAAATACACTTCCCCATCAGATAGAACTTTGCTTATAATCTTGGTGCCAATTTCTGTTTTTATTGGTCTCAGTGTCAGCTCTTTTATTGCCTGAGCAGACGTTAGGTTCCCTTAATGACATTTTGTATGGTGTAAAACATGCCACTCTCATCCTATAATGCTGATAGCCAGCTCAGGATCAGTGGGTGGGGAATTCAAGAGGCTGGCAAAGAAGATGTTTGTGAGTGTGTCTTCATATAGTTGTGTGTATGTGTTTGACAGAGTGTTTGTTTCTATGTGACTGTCAAACTGAAATGTGACAGCATGATTTGTAAATGATGGCTGTCGTGATTCATACTTTAACCCCCCCCCCCCAGATACCACTCCTTCTATAAAGCTATTATTTTTTTATCCTGTCTGTTAGATACATGCTACATCAAATTACATTATTCTGTATGCCCTTGCTGTTCTTTTTTTATTTCTTTATTATTCTCCTATGTTTCCTTTGTTAAACTCAGAGTGCATGCCATGTTGCTTTACTCTATAACAATGTGGGGTTGGCAACAGAGTGAATAAGACCAATAGTAAATGATGACAGTGTGTGTTTGATAGCGTAAGTGTCTGGGTTTAAATTAAAATTTCACAAAAGCAGCAGCCTAATAATGAAGCTCTAGTGCTTTTTTTTCTACTAAATGGTTACAAAAGTCGAATACAGACAGCAAGCCCACCTTCATATTATTTAGCCATATGGCTATCATTCTGTGTTTTCATGGGGATAATAAAACTGTTTCTATGATAACACTTTCTTTTTTTAAAATTTTGCTTTCATGAACAACAAAATTTATTCAATGACTTGGATGTACTGACCTCCGAGTCCTGGCCTGAGGCGATTGTCATAGCCGTCAAGAAGGCTGTCTAAGATCTTGGTGAACACTGTGGTATTATCTTTCTGCTCATCTGTCATGCCATTTTGCCCAGAGCTGCCAAAGCAAAGAAGGAGATTCAAAGCTGCAGCTAAAGTCAAAAACCTATGCCAAAACTGCCAGCAGAAAAATATAAACAAAGACATAAACTCTTCGTGTGAATCATATATCAGAGGCAAAAAGATTCCATTCCAACTGCGAAAAACACCAGGAGAAACTCTGCTGGAGAGCACAATGAATTGCAATGTGAAAAAAATGGACGGTAAAACTGCCCACAGTTGCTATGACACTAAATTATATAGCTTCTAGTGTAAAATTTCACATTATATAACATTGAGGATAGATCCTTTCATCATCGTTTCTGTGAAATTATTTGTTCTTCATAAATGATTACAGACAAGTACATTTCATCTAGAAATAAGACTTTAAATGGATGCACATATTTAAGAAAATAATTATAGCATTATACTACTAAAAGTGTATATACATTTTGGATGCATCTTGTCTCACAAAAAGTGATAATATATCTTTAATTTTATACTTCTTTGTTCCACTTTCTGTACAGTTTGTGAAATCTATATTGGTAACCTATATTTTGTATGGTTTTCTCTTATAACACATCTAACACTGTAGCTTACACTTTTTGATCACCGAATAAGCCATGCTGCCACTGATTGTTCTGGACGCAATATCTGCCACATGAGCGCCACAGATTTCAAATAAGATGTTCACCGCATATGTGAATCAATGCAATTGGGACTCAAGTATTACAGCAGTGACTCAATAAGAAAACATAATCTCATGGTGCACTATCCAGTTTCCCTCAATTTGGGATGCTGAATCCTTGAAACTGAGAGTTAAATTTTTATATTTACTTGCTGTCTGATTAATTAGGTCTGTCTGATAATTATCTGACCACTTGGGGGATTGATAGAGCATTGGAACTTAATCCCCAGGAAGTCAGTTAATCCTTTAAATATGATCAAGAGAGCAACATCACAGAAAAGGAAAACATTTCATCCTAACATAGCACAAATCTTTGAATTCCACACCCTTGATGTCAGCATCCATGGACTATTCAGAAAAGGAACACACACACACACACACACACACACACACACACACACACACACACACACACACAGAACAGAAATCAGCATAAAGGCAAGTTAGGAAACTGTGACAACAGCCTTACAACTTTCTTCTGCAATTATAAACCAGGTTAATATTGATTTTAAATGCATTACGCCATTTTTCTTGATCATAAGTCATTACATTTTTTCCAGTTCGAAAATGTTCTTGAGCCCCCCTTGTTTTATAACAAATATCTATTTTTGGACATTTTATGTCTTAAACTGTTTGAGGCTTCCAACACAATTTCTAGTAAGTTCCCTGTCCCCAAAATCTGGTTTAGTAAACAGCTTCAATTTCAATTAAAATCTGGATTTGATTGAGGTTTTTAGACTATTAATGTAATTTATACAGAAAATGCTTATGACCTTTTACAGAACCTTGTGGTACACCACAAGTAACCATAAATGAATCATATTCTTATTTTTTTTATCTGAACATGCTGATCTCTTTTATGATGCAAATTTCTTGACCTTTCTAAGAAGTTACCATCTCCAGCTTTTTCATGAGCAATCAACAGTGCATGTTGTCACGCTATCGATGTGAGATGAATCAGCAAGTATATTTGATCAGGTGGACTGAAACATAATTTTTAATGCATTTTTGTGTTATTTTCTTCATTAACTAAAAAAAAAAGTCATCTGTGTAAATGATGGCTGGTATGAGTGCACACAGACCGGCATCAAGGGACAATAAATAGAAAAGAGAGGGTGACAGTGAAAACAGAGAAATCAGAATACATTATTTATACCTTAATACGGTCCTTCAAACGACAAACACATCGCTGAATGTGCTCTTTGAACAACATGAAACAAAATGCTAAGAGCAATGCCGAAAATGCTCATGATCACTAATTGTGAGAGCAGGGCTTGAATCTCCCTGCATAAATGTTTTACCATTCTCCTAATCAGGGAACCAACCCCTCATTACATACTGCACCAAAAAGCCAGGATGTGACATGACTGAGAGAGCATGTGCATAAAGTGTGTTAAAACACATGAACCAATGCATGCATGAACCATATGCTCCCAGATCTTTGCATATGTGCTGGTACCAACAGTGATTTTAACAGTTTACTGTAAGACTCTGTAATCATCTCCCTGTTTTGCATGCCAGTGGTATGTTTGCTTGGATTACTAGTGAAATAAACAGGATGTGTTTGAAATAAGCTTTACTAGCTGAACATGTCCAAGGAGAAGGGAAGGTCGTCAAGATTAGTTGGTGGAGCCCTGCAACTGGAAGGCAGGAAGGATGTGAAAGGGAGACACAGCCGCATGTGGAGAAACTTGCGAATCAGTCTATATGAAAAGCAAGAAGAGTAAAAAATAAGATTACAATGATGGAGGAGAAGCAGCTAGGGAAGAAATGCTGGGAAAAGTGTCAGTTCTATCTTGACTCTCACTGTTCAGAAAGAAGGAGCTCACAAGATGTTGGGTAATTGTTCTGAGACATCACAGGTGGATTTGCACATTTTTCTCTTTGCTCCTAATTATCTATTTGGCTGCCAAAAGCACAAAGTAAAATAATGAATTGAAAATTGTGATGAGCAGTTTTGTTGTGTTTCAGCTCTGAAGGTGACTGCTTTGTATCACTCAAAATTGAAGCAAGAATCAATTTTCCTGTTTTAGGTCTGGTAAATATGAAAACAGACAAAATAAACTGAATGACATATATTCCAAGGCCAAAATAAAAAAAAAAAACGTATAATGTGTTTGTTTTCTTAGAATTCTCACTCATCACACTAATGTAAGGATTTTGAATTTGCCTAAAAAGAGCAAGGTGATGACTAAGCTCACCTAAATGGTTAATCCTCCTGTTACAATGTCTGTCATTACAGAAAAAGATCAGAATAAAGTGAATTTACAAACTTCAGCAGTGAGTGCATGGATTCATCCTACGATATTATTGATGACGATGCATAATGAGAAACTTTTCCTTTTCCTTTTGTATTAAAGAAGTTTTCATATTTTGCCACATTACAACTAACCTAAATGTATTAAAAACATACACACTTTCTGAAGATGTGATGTATTTGCACATTTATAGAATGAAATTTGAGTCAGTTTTTCTTTGGGAAAATATCGTAAACTTGGTCAGATTTGATTGAGAGCCTCTGTGAACAATAATTTTACAAATATAGCAACAGATTCTCATTTGCAGCCAGGTCAGAATACTGACTCGGACATTGTAACACACAAATATGCTTTGACCAAAACCCATCATTTTAGTTCTTGCCATGTGTTTAAGTTTGCTGGTTGGTGGACCTCCACCCCAGTCCTAAGTCTATTGCAGCCTCTGACAGGTTTTCTTTCAGCATTGCTCTGTATTTAACTTCCCCCACAAACTCTGCACTGCTTTCTTGTCCTTGCCGCAGAAAAAGACCTCCACAGAATAATGCTGCCACCGTAGTGCTTTGAAGTGGCATAATGAGGTGGTGTGTTTAGGGTGACATGCACCGTTTGATGTAGTCCTTGGTCCTCATGATGAAGTTTGTTCACAGAACAGATTTATTTATACTGACATTAATTTACACACACGTTAACTCTAATTATGATTTATGTGATTCCAAAAGGCAAATAATTGCACTTAATTTAGCATTGGATTGGATTTTTATTTTATTTTGTAGACCATATACAATTTACTTTCCACTTGTGTTTTTCTCTCACATAAAATATGGTTACAATGTGCCGAAATATGAAAATGTTTGGCCATTATGTATATCTTGACAAGGCACTATATTCATAGTTAATTTATCCAAGGCAAATGGCCACAATTTAAAATACTGCCTTGTGAAGTTACATATTTTCATACCTGAGAAATACAACAAATTTTCTGAAGCATTTTTTAAGCAATAATCACACAAACTGTCTCTTAGTACATATGTGAAAAACTATAAGGTAAATTATTTTTTTAAAGGGATAAGAAAATGTGAAGAAACTGATGCTTTGAAAGATAAACATCTTTATTAGGTAGGGGCTACGTCTCCCCAACCACTGTACACCATCCCCATCTACAGGTCATCTGAACAGCAGCAGTGCTATTCACACTCTCACTGCCAGTCTCTTTCTGTCCATTTTACTCACTGTTTTTTTTCACTTCCCTGTCAGACAGAAATCTAATTATGAGACATTTTCTTTGGTAGATAGATACTGTAGCAAAGCGCTTGGCCCGCCCAATTATCATGTCTTGCCAAAATCCCCAAAGGTGTATTCAGAAGAGTATGATTCTGCATCTGACTCCAAAAAGAGGGGACTGGATTATACAGTAAATCTTTGGGGTGATAATTGCTTTGCAGTTTCTGTGACAGTCCCCTTAGCGTTGTCACTATAGAGCACTTCAATGCTAGAATATCTTCCCTAAAGCAGAGAGGGTCCTCCATTTGCAACCATTAAATTTAAAAAGAAAGCTGCAGCTGTGATTAGTAATTTAGAAATATATCAATATGAAAAAATTACATACTACAGTGTATTACAAATTTAAAGGTAGGCAAGTGTCTTTGTAATCACCTTGATGACTCAAGCTGGAACATACATAACATACAGAATTTCCTTTTTTGTCGTACAGACACTGAAGAAACCCAGGTGGACCATATAAACGTATCACTATTTAAGTCAACTCTCTGACAGTTCTACTGAATTATTCAACTGTGAGGAAAATCCTGATCTGTTCAGTCTCTAAAGGGAAAGAAAAGCTTTAATATTTTCCATATACTTTAAAAAGAACGCTGAATTGAGCATTCATTGTTTTCTTTGTGCTCGTGAGTGTTTAAATGATGTGCTTGTCAAAATTGTCCACATTTATCCAATGAGCAATTTAAAATCTGCAGGGAAATGAATGTCCGCTTAGGCTTAGAATCGTGTAGAAATTCACACAGTTGCAGTCCCCTCATGACGGATCACACCCTTGTCATTTATAATCCAATTCTCTCTCTCTTTCTGTCTTTTTTTGTCTATTTAGAAAGCTGACAGCCAGCAGTTCACTGTTGACACTGAGATGGAGAGTCTGTACATTGACTCTGCTATCCCTGCAGCTGCTGTCAAAACAAATGTGCAGTAATCTATGGCAAACATCTCAGTGCAGTGCAGAACATCCATCCAATGTATAGCTCAGGTCTGAAAACTCAAAGAGTGGATGTTGTCCTACGCAGCGAGAGAACCAAAAGAAAAAAAAAGTGCAATCCAACAGTATAGTGGCTATTTTTTGCTCATCATCTCTCGTACCTGTGTTGCACTTCTTATTATCCTGGCAATAATAAGCATGCAGGTGTCCTGTGAATGTGCCCTAGTTACAAGCACAGTGATTAGATTCTGTAAAAACAAGCACTGAGGTGGATAGGAGAGTATCAAACCGGCAGATGAATCACTGTTGGCTTGCTTTCAGTTTTACAGACATCTAGGAGATGCATATTTAGCTGTCATTAGCTCCTTCATTTAAAGGTAACTGCAAACATTTCCCACAATGTCTGCTATTTCTCACAAATACAATACAAGCAGGATTAACCAGAAAAAAGCGTAATCATGGATGCAACATTTACACCCTAAGGTGACCCAAAATGCATATCAACCGTGTGCAGAGGGACATGCATGTTTCTCTGTGTACCTTGATACATTTTAAATCAAGTGCAGATAGATATTCAGAGTTAAAAGGTTCTCTCACCTTTTTCCACCTAGTACGCTGCTTGTGACAAGTAAGCAAGCCCACAGATGAAGAGAGGCCGCCCTGCTCCGTCCACACATAGTTGAAATATGAGGACCTTTCACTGCTGGAGGTTAAAGGAAGAGAAAATGAACATCATCACCATGTCACATGGAGCCTGTACACCATTATCTCTAATGTGTCATCACATATAAGTGTCAACAAATCAGCAGACATAGAAAAGCTTATTGTGCTCCTTTTGATCGTCAATCCAAACAGTTAAAACCAGATTCCTTCACCAAAACCTAGCCAAATCCAAAATGTACATGCCAAAAATGCCAAATTAGATACACACAAATATCAAGCATTCTGCATCATTATCATTAATCGCTTGTCATATTGACTGTGCCCCTGACTGTCAGATGGACCAGATCCAACAGATGCTACTGTGGCTGCATTCATAGCGCAGAATAATTAGGAGAAAATAACAAGGAAACAGACCATCGACCATATATGCACCCTGTGTGAGCCTGTAACACCTGTGAACAACCTCTTCTACAGTAACACCCTGCGATGTGAAGCATAGGCATTAAAACCAATATCCAACCAAATCCCTATCCTTTAACATAAAAGAACATTTCATTCCTCCCTAAACATTTAAGTATGATGTAATTCCATCTATGAAGTATTGACAAGCGACACCCTGCACTATAATGTGCATGCAAATTCAGAAACCATATTGGAAAGCACAATCGGTGCGCCCACGACAGGGCCAATTGCTTATTTATAGAAAAAGGGCTTTAAAAAAAACACCAAAATTTGCACTGACAGACACACAGTCAACAGCGTGTGGTACTTCAGTGTGTGCTACGATTGGGTGGGGGCCAAATCCCCTGCTAAACTGGAATAAAAATAGAAAAAAAAATCCCCCGGTTCAGTCTGATTTAATAAAGGAAAAATTATGAAGCTTGTTGAAATCAGGAGGAAAACCCCACTCAAGCACACTTTTTAAGTTATTCTAAAGGGGAGGAATGTCACCTGCTATAAACATCCAACATTTGAATATAGCTAAATGAGCAGAGTGGAATTTTTGCATGCAACTGGCATCCCCTGCAAGGCTTGTCTAAATACAGGCATGACGATCCGTGCGTGGCGGAGTAATTAACCGAATGCGCGTTGATGCTGTTTTATTTGGAGAGCGCTGTCCGCGGTGCTTAAACCAGGCAGGTTCCCCGTTAAAGCATCAAACAGCTCCTGCACGCCATAAAATGCTCGCCCCCTAAACGGTGCTAATTTCAGTGGCAAACTCGTTCATCCCCCATCTGTGAAACTCACATTCGATTGTTGCGCTGTTCGCCGATAAGGGAAAAAACAGCTCGCTGTACCTCCTTAGCTCAATAAAAAAGGCGTAAATGTTAAGAATATCACTTACAGCAGATGAATCAGGCTGTTTTGGATGTCCGCTGACTATATCCTGAAACTTTTTTGCAAATATCTTTTTTTCCTAGCCGGACGGAATGTAAAACATTTCTTCTGTGATCTGAGATCTGACGAATTTTAGCTTGAGGCTGGAGAAGCGGCTGCTGACGATATGCGCAGGTCTCTCTCACTGTTCATTGGTGGTTGTGTAGTGAGTTCAACTCTCAGTCTGTCGGCAACAGAAATGTTTCACTGGACTAGCAAATCTAGTCTAATGTACGCTAAATCCTTTAGGTGCTGATCGCTTCTTTTAATGCAGCTAAACGAATATCACCGTGTCCAAAGACAGACTTTCATTTTAGAATAGACTGTTCCAACGTAATATAGTGACAAGCCCGCCCATTTTATATGCAGCACAATTTAATTTCCATTGCTGTCCTCCTAATCTCTTTCCAGCGGATGCTGAATAGAAAAATCCTCTTACATTTTCAGCTAGGTTATCACTCTGTCTCCCTGGCTCCTACGTGAGGATTTGCAACGAGATAAAAATTCTCCCAAAACACCGTCTAGCAACCAAGACAGCAAATGCATTCTAAGGAAAAAGGGAAGAGCCTTAATAAGCATATACTTACATTGACGCAAAAAATAACAAAACCCAATCGGGTTGCGGTTTGGACAGACGCGCACAAGCTTGGAAATAACACCTCCTGATTTTTTAGGAAATCATATCCTATTCGCTTTCACCCCGGTTTACACCGGCAGAAGAGGGTGTTCTTCTATTCTCTACAACACAAAAATCCTTAAGCAGATCACTCACCGTCTCCTAAAAGCCCACGTTTCGCATCTAGACAACTGCTAGTGTCTCTGTTATAAGCCAAATATTCTGCTGCTATACAGCCACGCCGCTTCAGACTGAGCCACAGCACGACGAGCGGCGCTGAGCTGCGTGCATCTGCAAGAGAGAGGCGGAAAAAAAGAAAAAAAAACTGGGCTTATGATTCGCGGCGTATATTTCTGTAGGCATCTGCGCGTCTCTAAGTTGAGACTACAAATCAGGGGACATTTGCATCGGCAAGGACCGAAACAGAATCACAAAACGATGTGGACCGTTGCGTTATTGGCAATTTATATAATTTCATCGTAATTTATAAGAGCCCAAGCCTTCTTTAAATTTCGGGTGTTAATGGAGGAACGACTCTTTTTTTTTTGCCCCTCAGTTTTGGCAGAGGGTTTATTTACATGAGGGCAGGCAGAGTGAGCTGGCAGTGGAGTCACGTCAGTCTGGTCTGCAGTGCAACGTTTCCTCTGTGAGCGTGTGCGTTGCCTTCTCACGCGTGGTTCAAGTAATACATATGCGTGATTAGTTATGAGGGACGTCACAGGTCTGCGCGCCCCGTATTTTCTAGATTAAATAAGTTGTCTGTCTATCTATCTATCTATCTATCTATCTATCTATCTATCTATCTATCTATCTATCTATCTATCTATCTATCTATCTATCTATCTATCTATCTATCTATCTATCTATCTTGCAAGCACGCATCCACTTTCATCGCAATCTGCTCACTCTTGACCTGATGCCGCTGCAGGTGCGTGCGTATATTTAGGAAACAACGTAACCATTCCACCCGGCTGTCTCCGTAGAATTAATGCCACTGTAATACAAGCGGAACATCGTTTCAAAGCTGCATCTCCTTGCTCCTCAAAGCACAGTCTCCGACCGCTGCATGTGACTCGGTTTTGTCCGTGCGCGCGCGTGCGTGCACGTGCGGGCGCGCACAACCCACACGTGCCGGCGTGCTCGTGGGGGTGTGGGGGGGGGGGAGTAAAGACTTGCTTCGAAAAGAGGAGCAACAGCAGAAAGCTTCTTCTGGGAGACGCCGCGAGCGAGTGAACATCCAGCGTTTTTAAAAGACATGCCCCCTCACAGCTATATCTCTGGGCAGGTGATGAGGTATCCTGTGTGTGTGTGTGTGTGTGCGTGTGTACGTGTGTGTGTGTGTGTGTGTGTGTATGGTGGTGGTGGGGGGGAGGTAAACACGAGAGAGATGGATGACGGTAATTTGGGTGAGAGATGCACAGTTTATAGTCAAATAATCACTGACAGTGAAGGGTTCCTTTGAATTTTGAAGGGAGGTTTATTGACTGATACCCCCCTTGCTTTGTCTAACAGAATATCTTAAAGTTGTGGCAGCTTTTGTAATGTTATTTTTTTCCCTTTCAAGTAAAGTTATCTTTTATTTTTATTGTGTATTGCAAATCTAGGTTTCTGACGTTTCGTATAGTTGCACAGTCCAGAAAGTTTCATTCGTGCGTTAGGTTTTTCATTAACTAAGTAAGGCAATGGCTTTGGAAAGTCCTGTGGATTATAAAACTGTCAGAACACCTGGTCCGATGGTTCTCAGTGACTAAGTATAATTTAATCGCCACACCTTTTTCCTTCCTGAATTTAGCAAGCAACTGCCTTTTTACAATGATGTGATCTAAACACCTCCGCGCCAAACCGTTTTCCATCAGACAGAAATCATCAGGCAGACGCTGCAGCAGATGGAGACTTAAAACGCTACACCTGTACTCATGTCCTTTGAAGTCTTCCTACATTGTCTTCTTTCAACCAAAAGCTTTATTGCAATTTATTGGGATTTTATCTTATAGACCACAATAGTACATCATTGTAAAGTGTAAGGATGATCCATGCTTTTCAAAGAATTTGAAAAAAAAAATAGTGGGATCCATATGCATTCAATGACTTTTGTTCTCATTCCCCTAAATTAAATTCAATGCAACTTATGACCTTCAGAAGCCACTTAATGCGTAAATAGAATCCATCTGGGTCTCTGCTGCTTAGTGGAGGCCTCAGAGGTCAATTGAGAAACATTAGTAAATATACAGCATCACAGAGACCAAGTTAACACACCAGATAAGTCAGCAATGAAGTTGTGGAGAAGCTGTTAATATCTCATAGAGAAGTGTTCAGCCCATCATCTAAAATGGAAAGAGTGCAACGCAACCATGGTAACTTTAGACAAGATGCAGAAATCAACAGCTAATGCCGGGCATACACTGTACGATATTTTCAATCATGGTACTCATATACAGCTCAAACTATACGACAAAACCACAGGGTTTATAAGTTCACCGCTCACGATATATGTTCTAACAATGTGCGGCCCAACCCTCTGATGCGACCTGACTGCTCACACGGTGCGTTCAAAAACCACACGTCGGACTCAGCCCCGTAGAGAGATGGCGCTCCTCGGACTCGTCTACCCAGAAGCCAAATGTCAACAGTAGAAGAAGAAAAAGGCAGAAGTGTTCACTGTTAAATATGAGGCTCACTAGAACGAAACGCGCTGCCTTGGCAGTTCTACGAGTTGCTCCTCGCTAGTTTGACTCCATATCACATGTACTGCCGCCACGCTTCTCTCCACTCCTATGTTTTCATTTGAGAAGACGAATAAGAATTTACTTGTTGTGCGCGAGGTCGGGGGAAATCGGCTCGTAGACGGTCGTAACTCCGCTTCAACAGCAGGACGCGGTCACGATCGCTCACGAGGGCCGACTGAATTTCAAACATGTTTGATTTTCAGCCGACCGTCCGATTCCGGATGAGGAGGTGGTCATGAGGTGAATCGCCCCTCGTTACCCCCTGTACACTACACGACGCAGGACGCACAATCAAGCTGAAACTCGTCCCGATCCAAAAAATTCTCGCACGACTGAAGAATCGGCTCAAAAAGGGCAAAAACTTGTACAGTGTATGCCCGGCTTAAGGTGGAACAATCTGTCAGCACAACAACTATTAGTCATAAATACCCCAAATTGGATCTTTGTGGAAGAATGGCAAGAAGAAAACAATTGGTAGTAAAAGATAATAATGAATAAGACTGCGTATCATATTGAGCTTACTATCTCACCTCTGAAACAAGGGTTGGCAGAGGCATGATATGTGGATACCTCGTTAACATTGAATGGAAGATGGATATGGGCAAATACTGTGCAATCCTAGAAGAAAAGTTAGTGGTGGGAAAAGGATTTGGACTGGCATGAGGGCAACAAGTAGGACAACAGCTTTAAACATGCAGCCAGACTTATGATGGAATGATTATTATAAACTTAATTTATTATAAAATTAATATTGAAACGGCTTAATCAAAGTTCAAATCTAAATGACACTTGTTATCACTACATGAAAGAAAATGAGGGGTATCAATCACTGCAAGGCAAATATAAACATTGACAATAAATTAGTTAAGTAGCATGCAGGTGCACAACATGGTTTTGGAGCTGTTGAAAGGACACAAATATTAAAATCAGAAGGAAAGAGTCTAATATGTTAGGGTTTCCTTGTCTTTATCCTGGTCTCTTTCGTTCTGGTAGTTCTTTCTTATAATATATTATCGTAATACTTTATTGTTTGTTTTCTGTTATTTAGTCAGTAGCAGCACCAAACACCTCCAGTTGCTCCTAACTTAGCATTTAGCAGGTAATAGTGAGCAAAAAAAAACAAAAAACAAGTTGAATACTTCAGTTAGATTATTGCAGTAAAGATTAACTCTTTCCAACTCTTTGTCTTGTGTGTTTCACTGTCATTGCAGTTACTTTATGACTTGAACCTGTTTAGGTGGATTTCATTTTCATTCTTTTGGTTTATATTTTATCCACTTACAAATTCTCAATCAATGAAATTGTTGCAGTCCACCGAGCCCTAATAAAAGAAAAACGAATGAACAAAGCACTAGAGTCAACCAGAATGTCAGAAGTTAATGGAGCTACATTGCTGTGCACCTGTCCCTTCACAGTTTTACTACTGAACACAAAGCTACTGTGACGGCAGTAGGTAGTTGCCATCCAGCAGAGAATTAGGAGTGACTTGCCTCAATCAGTCGTCTTGAAGAATAAATCAGGCTGCAACAAGAGACAAAAGCAGACTCCCCCTCTGTGAGCTGCTCTCTGTAATCAGCAGAAGTTGGCATGTTCTCTGACTCACTGTTCGAGGTCAAGACCGGTGTGATGCATGCAAAGGTACATGCACACACATACAGTCAGAACTTCCAATATATACCCTTATATCACCCAGTAGATTTATGTATCTCTTCCAGCAGAAACTCTGCGTAAACAACATGCAACATTGATTCTAGTTTTAGAAATGTGGGCTAAATGTTTGTTTTTTACAGTAAAAGTAAGCCATATTACCCATTGAACCTTTTAACATTTTTTCATGTAACATTCATAAATTCCTATGTATGTCATAGGAATTACATACATAGGAATTTACTAATAAGAAACTAAAACATATGTGGTCAATCACCATACAAGCAGACATAAACACACAGCCAGAACTACAATGGAGGTACTGTGCTTTTTCCCTGCTTTCTGTCTTATCTGTAGTGTCAGAAAAGTCAGATCAGAGAGCTCAAACTGTAGCTTTCTTAAAATTTTTAGTGATTAATCAAATTTTTTCTGTATGTTTGTTAATGTTAGCTTATTCTTTTGTTCTGCATGCTTGGTAATGTATGAAATAACTCTAGTCAAGGATTTTTTTAGCGCATTCCTTTGTTTTTCCTATGTATGTCTGTAATGTTTTTCTGCTCATGTACAGCACTTTGAATGTCTTGTGCTATATAAATAAACTTACCCTACTTTACCTTACCTTAGATCTGTGAAATGCTGTTAAGAATCTGTGACTAGACTTGAAAACTGATGTTCAAAGACACTTTCCATCCAATCCAACAGATGTTGCACTAATTTGCAATAAAGAATAGCTAAAACTTCAACAGTCTGTCTGTTAGAAACATACAGCTAAAACTGCTGCAAAAAAGTGGTATTATGAAATACTGACTCAGGGAATCTGAATCTGAAATATTGACTTATGGTTGCTGAATTTAAAACAAGCATAATTTTCAGTTTTTTTTAGCATTACATTTGTGAAAACAAGGTAATTTCTCAACAACTTCCCCACTGTGCACCATTTTGTGTTCATCTGTCAAAATTTGAACTGAACTGAGTTTAGAATTGAACTGAAATCCATATATGCTACACTGACGTCTGCTCTATTACAATTAATGGTTTTGCAAGGCAATATAAATCAACAGTTAGTCAAAAACATGTTGAAATCATCAGAAGGATACGTTATATGTTTGTTTTCTAAAATCTGAAAGGACTGAAAACAATTGTTCAGATACTGCATTCATTTGTCTGTTCACAGTGATTGAGTCACATGCAGTCAGGGTCAAGTGATCAAGGGAAGGAGGCATTCAAGGGTACGCCGCACTAGCACTGCCTTAGTGGAGCATTCAGATGGTCTAGGTACAAAAGTATCTGTTTTATGCTTTTTAAAATATCAAGATAATAATCTCATTCTGTGGATCTATTGGACTGAACATTACGTGTTTACAACATGATGCATTGCTGCACTGATACTGAAAGAAATCAGGTCACAGCGGGTTAACAGCGGTTACTATGTTCACTGAACACTCAGTAAGCTGATATTGTGGGGATCAGTGAAAACAGAAAACATAGAATTATCAGCAATCTGCTGAGTTTTTTTAACAAGTAGTTTAAAAACTTTTACCAGACATGACTGGGATTTTTCAGACATCATTGTGACAGTTTATCAAGGTTTCATTGACTCTACCTCCAAATGATGAGCAATTTCATTAAGTGCCAGTCATTAGGATGAAATGCTTTTGCAGCCCCTGAAGATAGCAAAAGTATAATGGAGGGCTGCTAGTCATGATTGCAAGGCCTTTGATAGAAAAGCATTTGTCCTTCATTCACTTGGACTACTTTGACTGATGTGTTTTGCCGTTGCATGGTTCATAATCTTGTCCACCAATATAAGTATAAATATAAGTATTTATACTTAAATATAAGTATTAGTATAAATGTTTAATACCTAATGCATTTCTGATGATTTAGCTTGGTAAAAAAAAGACGCAAGCTCTGTTGCTTTGGCATTTTGGTGGTTCATTTGAATTGTTTTGATCTGTCAGTTACACTCCTCAATATATACACTGCTCAAAAAAATAAAGGGAGCACTTGGAGTTACATTGTTCCCAAGTGTCCCCTTTATTTTTTTGAGCAGTATAATTAAATTCAATTTTTCAATTCAATTTTATTTATATAGCGCCAATTCATGAAACATGTCATCTCAAGGCACTTTACAAAGTCAAATTCAATCATATTATACAGATTGGGTCAGATTATACAGATTGGTCAAAAAATTCCTATATAAGGAACCCAGTTGATTGCATCAATGTCCCGACAAGCAGCATTCACTCCTGGAGAAGTGTAATAAGTACTGGTAAAGCTAACAATTGTCTGGAAAACATTTCCCCTTTGAATAGCCTTTGCCACTGCATGATGGACAGTAAATTGTTTGAAAGTTTTCTTGTGACTCTTCTCTGATAAGGGGGAGCATGTACGGACCATGTATCCATTGAGGTCCTTGCTTATTTATTTTCTTCTTCTCATTGTGTTTAAACTCTAACCAAGTGAAATGCCAATGTGTATCAATGACAGCATGTCATTGCTATATATCCTTCATTTCTTGCGTACATAGTAGTGTACTACTGTTTTTATCAAATTTATTTATTTTCCCAGCTACATATGGTGAGGTGGTCAAAATATACTTTTTGTAGAACCCCAATCAGGCATAACCTTAGCACAGCAGATACTTTTTGAAACTACATTCAATAAATTTCTCAAGCTGTCAAGTCCTGAAACGGTTTGTATTTCTTTTTATATCAATTCCACCTGTTAATATTCTTTCTGACTGAAAAAAAGAGAAATTAAATTATTAGATTTTTTTAAGCTCTGCCTTGAGAAATGGTTGTCAATGATTGTTCATGAAAGCCGTTCCCCCTAGAATTTTGTTTTCATACATCTAACATCTACCCCCACTAACAAAGTTCCAACACACTTTTAATGGAGTGTACAGACCTGTGGATTTTCTCTTTGTTAATTTCTTTACTTAGGAGCAAATTCGGAAATGCATTATAATCTTTTTCACAAACAGATTTTTTATTTATTTACATCTTTATCAAACCAGAAAGTTTATTTGAGATCAGACACTTATTTTTTTCAAGGAAGACCTTTATAAAGCAGCAGCCACACAAAGCAAAACCTGTGACTAACATACTTACATGGACTGAACACTGTAAACATATTCCTTTCTTATGAGGCCTAAAAACATATAGAAGATAAATAGGCTACATATATAAAATCTAATTAAATGACACCTATGCATGGTTTTTCTGTCTCATCCTAAGTCTTTTGAAACATGTATATGAGTCACAGTTATGACTGCAATAAAGTCAGTGAGGTACTAAAGCCTTTCCATCCTTTTCATTTAAAGATTTCAGCCAGGTCACTTTTCATTGCTGCCTCTTAGATGTTTTTTTAAGTAATTTTCAGCTCAGCTCCCTGCAGCTAGCCTCTTGTGGACATAACAAGAAGTGCATCCAACAAAATCAAATGCAGTAATTCGCACATTAATTTGCTGCAGCTGTTGATTATTGATATGAAGAAGTGGGAATTCCATTAACTGTGAAACCTAAAATGTCAAGAAAGTCTCTCTGGTTTACTCTATTTGATTTTCGTTTATTTCTGTCCATACTGGCTCACATCCTCCCTTACATCACTACAATACACAAATGAAAACGTACTTCGCATATGCATGGAGACAGTGCAGAAGCAGGGCTGTTGAGTGGAGGCAGACCGCACAGATGCGGCTGCACTCTCACTTGTCAGTTTACATAACACTGATTATAACCCTGAGATTTAGCCAACCACGAGCAACAGTTTAGTTTGGCCTGGGCATTAAAATTTTACTGACCATCTGTTCAACTCTTCAATTCCTTTCCTTCAAATACTTTTCATTGAGGCTGATGCTGCCAAGTAAAGCAGCATAGTGTTGTCACTTAAGATGCAGGGTAGCGGCTTTAGAAAAAAGGATCAGTTCCAAGTTCATGTTTTTAGTGTCTCCCTAATAAGTTTGTTATATTATTTTACCTCTATCAATTATACAATTAATCTTATGTTTTTTAAGATGCACTTTTATTTCAAAACACTTAAAGCTATTTAATAAATCCCAATATTTTTGAAAGGCAGTAATGAGCAAAAAAATCATGGAAGCATTATGCATTTATTCATTCATCTTCAAAATTGAAAGCTGCACTCAATCAACTATGACTTGTTCTCCCTGAAGAGATTTCACATTTATCATCCCCTTCCATTGCAGAAATTAATCTTGACCAACAAAACAACCTCCAGAGCATAAAAGGGATGCCAGTTTTATGTCAGAAATCATGTCCCACATCTCTTGAATTCCCACTGCTGTGGAACTGAAACAGTCTCTTAAGACCTTCGAAGCAATTAACAGAAAAACAAAGGTTTTGGTGCAGACAATTCCTTGCTTGTTCTGTGACAGACTGGCAACCTGTCCAGGGTGTACCCCGCCTCTCACCCAATGACTGTTGGAGATAGGTAGCCCCCTGTCCCTACTGCTGGTTGGAATGCTGCAGATGATGAAGATGTAAGTACTTATTGTTTTGTCTTGTGTGTTTTTGTGTGGGAGTGCCAGCTACAGCTCATTCGGTGCATTTTAAATGAGCTAAAAATAGCTGAAACTGGGGAGGGGAAATCTCATTATCTAAGAATGATACTGTACAAAAAAAGGTATTGAACATTTTTAGTATAGCCCATAGACCTATCCTAAAGATTTAAAGAAAGTATCATCTTTAATGATATTCAAACTCTGATGCTAATAGACAGAGAGCATGTGGTCAATTATATCCCTTGCACTTGGCAAAAACTAATAACCAAGAAACCAAGAAAGTAGTTTGTTAATAATAAAGTATTTCTACTACTATTACTACTACTACTACAACTACTGCTAACAATAATATAATAATAATAATAATAATTATTATTATTGTTGTTGTTGGTGTTTTTTATTATTATTATTATTATTATTATTATTATTATTATTATTATTATTATTATTATTATTATTATTATTATCTGATGATGCATTGTGATGGAGGTGTGTAAAACATCCAGCAGCACCTTCTGGATGGTTTGCATATCTCCAGTTAACACTGGAGGTCTATTTTCTCTGACCAAAGCTTTTCTTCCCTGTTTCCTGTGTGAAGTGCCTTGTTTGCATTCAAAGAGACAGCACCAAAACAAATTGCTCTCAGACCCACCTCAGAACCACCTCAGGGGATGGTGGAGCTACAGTAATGAGGGATCGAGACCAAAGCATTGCAGTTGCACTTTATATAGACCACAATGTTTTCACATTTAAATGTGGAATAAAAAAGGATTTAAAAGTACATGTCCACTTTAATTCTGTTTTTTTAGTTTGGCAGACAGAAGTGTGTCCATCATAATAATATAAACAGAAAATCTGTGTGAATTTATGAATCTTTTTAACAGTGTGCATGGTGATTTTTCTTTGTGAGATCCACAGACTCACACTCTAAAGTTAAAAAAGTGTATCTGAATTAGACACAAAACTATTTTATACCATTTCCTAAGAAGAACAAGGATGTTGTTTGCGTTATAACTTGACCCTGAATCACCCATGGATGAGTGGATCTTATAAATCTCTGAGAGACACTTGTCTTTGAAATGTAATTTGTATGTGTTATAAATACAATTCATCAGTAACCAAGTTCATGTAGTATTCAACTATGTAACGAGTAAGAGGCATAACAATGATAAAATTGATGCCTGCACTAAAACATAAGGGTATGTTAGCCAATTAATACTTGTGAGGTTTCTTAGATAATATTTAACATTAATTAATTTATTTATTATACTTTCTTACCTTAAATTTGAACATCTTTACCATTTGGAATTAAGAATTAATGTTTTAAATGTTGATTTAAAACATACAAATCTTACAGCTCAGAGTGAGGTGAAGAAAACCCCTTCAAACCATATTTAGTGCAATATTTAATGTAGTGAACAATGTAACGGCAGGGATAAATGTGTGTTAACTTAGTCATTACAAAGAGAAACACTCTTTGATTCAATCTGAAATTCAAAAGTAGCAGGTTTTGATGTATCTCAATTATCTTAGATCATAAATTCCTATTTGTGTTTCTAATGGGGTAAATATTACATTCAATATATTTTTTATAATATAAATCAGCCTTTAGCAGATTTGTGGGTGGAAGATTAACTGTTAAATGTCTGGGAGATAACTGATTGTAAATATTGAAAGATTAAAAGATAATTATCAGATGTTCATGTGATAATTTCGGCTTAGGAATCTAAACAGTACAGGTTTGGATTCCTGACTTACAGCAATGCAGGGTTAGAACTACACTAGATGTCACAGATTTGCTGAGAAAAAAAATATTGTAGTCATTAGAGACTTGAGACTTGCCCATCAAAGACTTTAGACTTAACTTGCACTAGGGAAAAATGGCTTATGAACATCCTTGCATGAGTTGAACCTATCCTGCGTGTGGTCCAATAGCCTTACAAAGTAACCGTTTCTTAATGTGTTTTATTGTGTATATATATCTTTAAAAGGATTGCATATAATTTTTTTCTTGAGAGTTTTTCAGTTGTACATCTGATAATCGAACATGTTTTGGGAGTATTTAACTTTAAAAGGAATTAAAAGTTTTAATGGTATACACTGAATATCCCTTTTCGTAAGTTTTATGATATCATGTAATAAATAGTGCCACAGGAAGACTTCAAAAGTAAGGATGAATAAACATTATTTCCTTGCACCTGTGCAGCTACAAGTCAGCCCTTTTCATTCTTTGCTGGTGTTTCCCAATGAGTTGAGAATAGTCAATCAATGATGAAAGTAGTGCAGCTGACTCAAAGTACCGCCTCTGCATTCTCATTTTATTTTAACCTTTAATGAGTGTAAAAAGAACATTCCATGTGTTATAGATTTGATACACCGGCCTGCTCCTACATATCTATTGAAGGCCCATCTTACCCCGGTTCCAGATTTGGCCGTAAATGAGAAAAACATTGACCAAGAGGTAAAACATTGCAATATACATATTTAATTTATTAGAAAATTAAATATGGAGTATTATATTACCATTATAAGATTCCCTCACAGCCATTGGGGATGCAGAATTCTGTCTAAAGTAAGTTTTGGAAAGACATCCTTTTCATCAACTTAGTGCTCCTCCCGCTCAGGTCAGGGGGAGGGTGGTTGAGCCCCTCCGCTCGGAACAAAGCAACCCCTCTCCTTCTGATCAACCCCCCCCCCCCCCCCCGGGCAATAAAATGCCATGTTATTCTACCCAGCAACAGAGAGGAGACACACCTCTCTGCTTTCCTCAGCAACCCCAACTAAGATATATTTTTTTATTCTCAACACATGCTAAAGATGTTTCTTATGATTTAAAACAGGAAGAATAAATGATTTTTATAAATCAGAAAATATAATGCAAAACTTTTTAAAATGGTAAAAACAGGCTTGCCATAATATAGGCATTGTGTTGCCTTGTACTGAAAGCACCTACAGCCATTCTGTTGTGTTTTTATTTCAATCTAAAACACTTAACATACTAATGCTGAAATAATTGCTTTTATGCACCTTATATGCCCCAAGGTTGCACTGCGTTTTAAGGACTTTTTAACTGGGGTATTTTATTATGAATTTGCACGTAATATATTAACTAGTACTTTTTCTAAATCATTTGAATACTTTAAAGCCTTAAGGATAGACAAAAATAAAAATATATTTCTCAGAAAAAGAAAAAAAAAACATGAGAATGCAACAAACTTCCCTCAATGTTAAAACATGCAGTGTTTTGAAAGAGTTTTCATAACCCTTTCCACATTCACATTAACCCTCTATGTATTTTGGGGTATTTTATGTGATAGATTTTAATCAACTAATGCATACATTTATAGTTGGAAAATTATACATGGTTTTTAAGATATTTCTCTTAATAAAACTTTTGCAAAGTGAAGTGTAGGAATTCTACCCCCTTCATGCTGATACTCCTGACTATAATCCATTGCAGCTCTTAGAGGTTTGTCAGAGAAAATTAATTAACAAACAGGTGCTCTTGTCAGATTAAACAAAAACATAACTTTATGGTCTACATACACAATGCTACATTTGATGAAAAGCTAGCAGTACACATCACCCTGAACACAACAATCCCACAGTGAAACATGGGGATGGCTGCGTAATGTTGTGGGGATGCTTTTCTTCGGTGGAGACAGTGAAGCTGATTAGAGGTGATGGGTAATGGATGGAGCTATATGCATCACAGTCCTGGTATTAATAAAACTGAGAAGGTACAAAAAGTGTGGTGACAGTTTACGTTTTTGCAGAAAAAATAACATTAAATACACAACCACAGCTATAACATAATGGTTTTGAACAAAGCATATTCATGTATCAGAAAACCTTAGTTAATGCCCAGACCTAAATCTAATTAAGAATCTGCATAAATCTGTGAAAATTATGTTAAAAGTGCTCTGAAATCATTCTAAGTTTGTATTGTTTTATAAAACAAATGGCAAAAAACGGTCTACAGATGAGCAAAACTGTAGTATAGCTACAACCCAAAAGACATTTTGCTCTACTTTGCGATAATCTGTCAGACAAAGTCCCCGTAAAATACACTGGTCTGTGCTTCTGCACCTGTAGATTATGGGGGATTTCGTCTTTTAATATTGTCAAGATTGAACCCTGTTTGTCTTAATAACTGAAATCACTGCCCAAAGAATGATTAGTTCTAGAATGTTTCCCAAAGATCTGTTTATAGGACTTCCTAGAAATGGAAGAGCACACACACACACCATTTCACACACAAACCCCTCCAACTAGGGAGGGAGGGCTTTTGGTCCAGAGCAGCGCCTGTACACAGTAAGATATCATGTTCCTATTTACGTCATACTGTATCCCTATAAAGGCTGAAAGTTACCCCATATTGTTGGGATTGTTGGGACTTCTGTGAAATGAAGATGATTGTAAGTCCAGAATAAACAAATCCCCCTGCTGGTCATTGAAGAGAAGCTGTGGTGTCTGGTCTCGTCTGTCTGTTTTTTAAGGTTAAATCCTCTCCGACATAATTGGCGTTGTCGGCAGGATATGTCAAGTAGTGAAATTAATCGCTCTGTTTTTGTACTTTTGTGGTAAACACTTCCCAGAACTTTCGTCCAGTTGGACGAAAGTTCAACTGGATGTCATTGGCTTGTAACACACACACACCAATGGAGACACACAGACTCTTGTGTGTAGGTTATATTTTAGTACTGTGAATGGAATTACAAACAATTCTAACTAAATTACCTGAGTTGCTAAAAGAGGGAAAACTGGTGATGAAGTTCCACAGCTTTTATGGAGAAATAGAGCAGGTATTAGATATATGGGTAGTAAGTGTAATTCACAGTCCTGCTGTAGTATGCGTCTGCCCTGTCTCTGAATTTATTTCAAGCTAGCATCCTTTCTAATTATCTCATAGCACCCGACAGTTAGAAAAACATTGACAGTTTATCCTACTATATGAGAAACACTGCGTAAAACTATTCATTAAGTGACTATTTGATAAACATTTATTTCTTGTTTGTTCACTTTTAAGCTTTCATAGACAAGTAGTCGATACAAATACCTTAAGATGGAGATGAAGAGTTTGTAAGAAGTTTGGTAAACATTAGTGAGGTCGGACTGACCTCGGAGTAAGAGAGCGATAACATGGTTTAACTGTGGTGTTCCAAAGATAAGTCAAGTAGCGGAATTAATCCGTCTGTTTTTGTGCTTTGAGCCAGAACGTTTACCAGAAGCCAAGACCGGGCTGCCAACAGCTGGAGACATCTGGACGCTATCTGGCTGCTACTGTTACACAAAAACTTTAACACATACGAGGACCACTTAGGAATAAAAAAGGAAAAAGATGAATTAAACATTCAATAAAGCGGTTATTAGTGTCTAATTTGGAGTTGAGAAAAGAAGCTGCAGACGAGGAGGACGTGACCAGTACACACCATAAAGAACTCAGACCTATGTAAATCAACTAAAACAGATTAGAATAAGAGGGTTTTTGAGGAAGCTGGAGTAAAGGTATTTATTCTTGAATATTCTTGTCAACCGCTCGCACATTGATGAGTCACTGGCTGAGAAGGACGGACTCACCAAGGAATGAAGGAGTTGATGTTTATAATCAAGCTTATCGCTGTGTTTATATCAAGGGAATCGTTCTGTTCAGAATGTTCCAGGCTTTAAAGAGCCATTACGTGTTCACGATATCTGAAGTCCTACATCTGGAAACAGTTTCAAGTTACAAATCCAGGAATGGTAATTTCTATGAGGGTTGTAGCCACATCAAATCTAGTCTGAATGATTAGCGCAAGATCAGGTTCAAAGTAAGATTATTATATTAAAATCAAAGTAGGTTTAGAAGCTGATGATGCAATCAGTATAACAAACTATAAAAGGGAAAACCTTTTTGTAAAGTGCAGGTAAAGAATAGGGAGAAGACAGGGTCTTCTGCTTCTAAATCAATGATAGCGTTTAGACAGAAAACATTGAATTTTTAGATGTTGGAGCACCGACAATAAATTACTACATACGGCAATTAAATTGTAAATAGGCAATATGTATATTTTATTCGAGGAAAGTAAAAATCAAGCGAGTACAGTTACTCTGATGGACACAATGACCATAATATTGTGTTTAAGGACATAAGGGGGGTGCTTAGAATTTATTGGCATACTTGGTTAAGAATATAAGGAGTACATTAACACTAAATAAGAATTTAAGCTCAACGTGGTAAGGGCGACTCACGTGGAAATAAATACTATGTAGTGGTTGAAACTAAACATTATTGAATAAATCTGAACAGTCGGTTACATTTTTGGATTAGGATTGCGGTGCAGTACAGAATAATGAATAATTGAAACTTTTTTTCTAAATTCCTGAACAACAGAGAATAGAAACATATCACTTAGTTTTATTTAGTTCTGGAAGGAAAAGGGGGCCTTACCTTCTAACACTTCTTCTTCTTTTCTTATACTTTTGCTTCTTTATCTTGCATGAAAACCCTGGTCACTAAATTTTAATCGTAAAGATGGATATTTCTGTTAGGAATATCTTTCAGGAGGAGACGGTGAGCAGATTTGCACAGGAGAATGGCTGAATCTGGGTACTGGCGGAGTAAGCCCTGTGCACATATCCTTTCTAAATTGTGAATTTTGATGAATGACTTTGAGACAAATGAGGACATTGTTAAATCTTTTTGTTAAATATGTGTGGAGTCACTATTTGCTGTTGATGTGGACTTTAAGTTCTAAATGTGCTCATGTATTTTATTTTCTACTGTTCCTATGTCCTGGAGTGGAGCATGGTTCATGGAGGATGGGATGAATTGTCACCGAAGTGGACTTTCATGTATGGGCTGATAATATAATGAGAAAAGGTGATGTTATTAGAAAACAATTCGAACAATTTTTCAGTAAGACCATTGCTTTAGCTGCTACAGGTTGCATGTTATGCTGTGGCTGAACATTCTACATTATTTTCAACCATTCTGTTCTCTATTTTCTTAATATTTAGTTTTAATTGAGTCGGCACAGCTGTTGTTTTTGTTTTGATTTAGGCTTTCAGGTGAGCGATCTTGGAAGGTATTTAAGTTTGGAAGTTCAAGTCGAATACACACAAAAAGATCATGTTGCAGGATAAGTTAAGGTGTAATTACGTATACACAGAGTGTTGTAATGTTATTAGTGGATCCTTACAACTTATACTCAGTACGAGTTGAGATAAAACTGAAATGAAATCAAATGGACACTAAACATCAATGTTAAAGAAAATGTACATTAGCCCCATTGACATTTAAAGGATATCATCATGAGACTAGTGAAGACTCTGAGCTGGGAAATCATTGTAATATACGATACTGGTTAGTTTTTCCTGTCTCCTTAGGGCGACCCAGGGACGTAGAAGGGCGGGGTCCCTCTTTGTGTGCTGGACTAAGGGACTCAGAGGCATGATGTTTGCAACAGAGGGGACCCTGCACCAGGACTGTGAGAAAGCAGTACGATTTAATCAAAGGACCCTGGAGAGCGACATACGGTGTCAGCGACATGAGGACAAGAACTTTGCCACACTACGAAGCTGCCAATCCCATCAAATGTTATAAATTCTGATTTTATCTATGCTATGCTAAATCCCTGAAGTTTTTGATTTATGAAAAGGTGCATCATGGGGATGGTTTTAAGTGGATGCTTTTGGGCGGTAGCCATAGCAACTGGATGATGCTATTGTACTATTCTAATTTTTTAATTTTGCTTAATATGTTTGTCTTCTTTCCTGTTATTTTTAAGATGTTTATGTCTTTTGACGACATTGTGAGTACCATGGCTGGGTTTCTGAGCCATGCTGGTCAGTCAGGTGGTCGGCTGGCGGACGCCCGTGGGGGAGGGGTCCATGCAACAGTTTTTACCCTGAATAAACACATAAATACCAGCGACAGGGATTTTTTCGGTTGCATATGGTCAGAAATAACTGGCATATGGAAAAACAATGGACATTTTGTGCATTCGTATATAGTTCAGTGCATGTTTTTATTTTATTCTACATTTACGACCATACATTACCAATTTTTCTTTGTTCTTTTTTTTTTCTGTTTGGTAATCAAAGCAAGTATTTTTACCCTTTTATATTCCTCTATTACTCCACAACTACATTATTCCACTTTTCTTATAGTTCCCAGTGTGATTTTCCCCTTGATATGGCTCATCAGTGTGCCAAAGGGAGGATGTATGGGGGATTTCGTCTTTTAATATTGTCAAGATTGAACCCTGTTTGTCTTAATAACTGAAATCACTGCCCAAAGAATGATTAGTTCTAGAATGTTTCCCAAAGATCTGTTTATAGGACTTCCTAGAAATGGAAGAGCACACACACACACCATTTCACACACAAACCCCTCCAACTAGGGAGGGAGGGCTTTTGGTCCAGAGCAGCGCCTGTACACAGTAAGATATCATGTTCCTATTTACGTCATACTGTATCCCTATAAAGGCTGAAAGTTACCCCATATTGTTGGGATTGTTGGGACTTCTGTGAAATGAAGATGATTGTAAGTCCAGAATAAACGAATCCCCCTGCTGGTCATTGAAGAGAAGCTGTGGTGTCTGGTCTCGTCTGTCTGTTTTTTAAGGTTAAATCCTCTCCGACAAGATCAGCATTTCAGAAGCTTTTATTTTACTGTTTATCTGTTAGCAGACTTGGATTGCCATTGTTATACAGGTGTCCTGCTGTCCAATATTTTCTCTTGGTGCAGTTTATAATTCAGTGTGCTGATATTAATGGATCGTGATCGCTCTTTCCTCTCCAGACGTGAGTTAAAATGTGGCACGATTAACTATTGCAATTACATAGAACAGCAGTTTTCTCAAACACCCCACTGATCCCAAAATAAAGACAGACTGAGGATGACAGGGAAGAAAAAAGAGAAACCCTGCTTGATTGTTAGCACAAGGTAAAGAAACACTGAAGATGTGACATTATCAACATGTGGGCTGAGAGATTCTGTGAGGCTGCTTCTGCCTCTATTTCTAGAGGTGTAGTTGTATTTGTGTATGCGTGCATGCACTTGTGTGTTTCTGCCTTTTGAGAAAGGAACTAAATGAAAACGGAGATGGTGTCGCAGTTTGCAGTGTGAAAGAAAGAAAGTGACAAAATGAAAAAAAATAGAGAAGGGAATGGAGGGTGAGGGAAAAACTTTTTTTTTTCATACATCTTCCAAATCATTAGGGGGCATCATTCAGTCATTCAGCAAACTTGTGAATTGTGTTGATGTTCTATTTTGGGGTACAGCCACAAAAGCTTGCTCTTATGTTGATACCATGAAGCCAAGGCTGAATTTTTTTTTTTATTTGCATACTTAGGATTAATATTTATGTCTCAAATGTTAAAATGATCTTAGCAAGAGTCAGCTTTACTTTCTGTACTTGTATTATCATCATCGAAAATTGGTAAACATCCCAATACTGTTTCTTTCCAACACAGTTGGTATGGGGTGAGTGGCTGTTCATCTCAAGCTTGGGTCCTATACAGAAGCCTGGGAGCTTGAGGGCCCTTTGTAGTGTGTTTACTCTACTCTTCTGGAAAGAGTATGTTTCAGATGTTTCTCCTGGTATCTGTTGGAGACACTTCTCCAGTGTTAGGGTCTTTGCCCCGAGTGGTCCAATGACCATGGGCACTACTGTTGCCTCCACCTGCCAGGCTCTCTTTAGTTGTTCCCTGAGCCCGTGGTATGTCTGCACTGTCTAATATTATTTTTTTCCTGATGCTTCCATTGTTTGGAGCTCAACAGTCGGCCGCTGCTGGTCAGTGATCACAAACTCTATACACACACACACACACACACACACACACACACACACACACACACACACATACACACACACAAGGGGTCTAGCCACATGGTGTGTATGTCATAGCAATGACGTGACATGAACGTTATTATTTGACTTTTCAAATACTAAAAGTGCCTGAGATGGCACCAGGTTTGGTCCTGTCTTCTGAATTACTCAGCCAAAACATACTTCATTATTTGAGAGCAGTCAAAACCTGGGTATGAATTATGAAAATTCCATTCCAAGATAGCTAACACCCTTTCACTAAGTACCCACACAATATCGCAACAGTTTGGGCCTTAACTGATTAACTTACTTCATGCATCTGACATGACTTAAGGTTTCACAAGATGCATTTCATACACAGGGGCAGATATTATATGTTTCAGTTTGTTTGTTGCTTTGGCATCAATTGTAGCAAACCTGTGGACACATTAGAAGAATTTAAGAGCACTGAATGTACAAACAAGAGCCCTGAGACTGGAAAGAATGCAAAGAAGATATAGTAAAATCCAGGATATTAAGATAAATGAGCAACCAGATATAAATCACAAGATAGAACTTCAGATATCAAATTCATTTATATTCATTTTAAATTACTTCAGGCATCATCACTTCCATCTCTACTGCTGCTTAGACGACTGCTGCTCTGGACACATAAATTGGGACTGAGGCACAACAATAGTCATCTTTTGAGTTAAAGCAAAATGGCTTTTCAGTTTGTCTCTTGGTAATACAGTGTGGTCATATCAGAGACACTGCTGTTTTACAAATTTTACCCTGAGAACATCTATATCAGTCCGTTTTTGTGTAGGAGCTTAAGTGTAAAAATCACAGTTGACATTTAAAATAGTAAACTTTATCTCTTACAGAGCGGAGTCAGATACTGAACCGTGTATGTCACACTTCTCTCATTCACTTACTCTACATACCAAAGAGAACAGACATATAATAGCATGTGTTTTGATGTGAATGAGTAAATAAGAAACACAGTGCAAAGTGCTTTTGTGCTAAAATGTTGTTACATAAGTATGGGCAATTTACCCCTTACCTAATAAATAGGCTCTCTACTCTGGATCTGGAGGCTACTTTGACAGTAATTTAGAAGTGGGTTTAGCCCACTCTTGGTCAGGTCAACTTGAAGCACACTTAAAGCTATAGTTGGTAATCTTGTTCAGAAACACGTTTTGTTATACTGAGTGAAATGGTCCTTCCATTCTGACAGTAGTAAATACATTATGTGTTCAGAAAAAAGAAGTTAAAAATATTAGATCTCTGTGAAAGCTGCAGGACTCTAAATACATTGACCTGCCGTTTGGTCCGAATGGTAGGGATTTGGCAGAATTTTGGCCCTGCTCTCACCACTCTCTGTCCCTCAGGTTCTGGGGGTAGCACCTTATCTATTAGTTGTCCCACATGCCAATCATTCTGACATGCTCATGTAACGCCAATGCAGCTTTCTAGTGTTTATATAGCTGGTTAGCGTAGAGGTTAGCTTTGGTGTTAGCCATTCATTGTAGCTCTGCTGCTCTCACCGTATACTTTGAACATGGCTGAGAGTGGCAAGAAGCAAACCACATTCACGTTTATGAGAAGATGAGGAAGGCCTCAGTAGAAAGAAATAAGACCAGAGTGGATTTTGGAGATTATTCTTTTTCCACACAATCTCCCTGAGGAGTGGAAGAGCAGGTAAGATGCTCTTGTGCATGAGCAGTTATTCAAAAAAGGACTGGGGGAAACTTGTGTAAAAAGCTCTGACTCTACCTTTTACTCAGTCCAAAATCTATTATTGGTTACCAATTAAATAAATAAGGGTTAATTAAATAAAGTAAATAAATGTTTAAAAAGCTTGCTAAACTGAAAATGTAAAGCCAGGTACCTATTTTGTATCTTAGTTGAATGCTGCGTTTCTAATCCAGTGCCAAACCAGTGATGACATTTATGACTACATTGTGACTATAACTGTGATGGTTAAAATGTTTCCTACTTTTTAAAGTCACTGACAAAATAAGGGGCCGGCTTGAATCTGAGAGAAATGAAAACCAGCTGCCTGTTGTTGGGAAAATGTGTCCCTCTCAAAAAAAAGCTTTCTTCATCCATTACCTGTAGCAGATAAGGTATTTTGAAGAGCATAAGAATGGAACCTAAAATGTCAGTATCACTGAAAAACAGCTTTAAGGTGTGTTTTGGGTACACCAAGGACGTTCACTGCAACATTGTGTAGATATAGGTTACTAGTTAAGCATGTTACACACCTGTATGATTTTGGGATTATCAATCACTCTTTGAATTAAAACTATAATACATTTTTAATGATTGAAATATGTGACAATCTAAACCGTTTCTGAATAATCTCTATGACTCATAAAATAATAATGTATAATCTCTTCACAAGTTTTGCTGTCAATGGTAGCTAATTTAGATTAAACAAACAAATGTTGTTTTGTTCAGCCCAAATAACCCCACCAACACACACACACACACACACGCGATCACTAATCTTTGGAGAGAAACAAGCGACTGACTCTATGAAAACAATCCAAAGCCCACCAATCAAACCACCGCACTGTAATACAGAAGCCGGCTCTAGTTATCACAAATGCACGTAATTAGCTGGTCTTTATACACACCTGGACCTTTCCTGCTTGTAAAATAGTTGTCTGGGAGTATTAGAGCCATATTTTGGAGTTTTTGTGTTTATTTTCCTGTTTGCTGTAATACCTAAAATTGACAGTGGGTGGCTTCATCTGTTTAAATGGAGTCACAGGTAGTCGCACGGCAGGTGTGCTGATTGCGGCGGCAACAACTGTTTTTGACTGTCGTCGTCGGTTGTCGTAGTTTTTGTAGTTTTGTCATTGATCACTGCGTTGCGGCAAAGTAACATCCTTTGGTTGTAAGCCAGTGGGCAACGTTATAATTTGCATGTTGTGATAGCGTTGGATCAATAAATGCTCTGCAAGCCAAGAACCTGAAGTTTTATTCATTGAATGCAAGAGGACGACGTGTCAACTGAGCGCCAGTCAGCAGCCTCACCGTGGCTTAGGTTCATTTTTTGTTTTGTTAAGAACAAGTCACTGCATGGAGGGAGGATAGGGGGGTATATATTAGCCCGGCTAATAGCTCTTGTTGCACAGCACGATAACCAGAAAAAGGGGTTCTGTCTGGAATAAAAAGCAAAGTCCAAAAAAGCATTTCATGTTCAAAAACAAACTGAAGAAACCGCAATTGCCGAGTCACGAAAGTTGCAAATGACTAGAGAAAAACAAGCCCAAAGTCGCTTATAATACGCGGACTAGGCACCACTGAAACTCACATGAACACCCCTCATGGACTGTATGATGTATTCATTCCGCTGAGAAAAAGCCAAATAAACGTAGCCCATACTGCACAGACAGTCACTTGCATTAGGTCTTGACATTCAATTGTTGGCTCCTTTCCATGGAGGAAATTTAGAGAGCACATAGGAGGAGAACACATAGGTGTCTTTGGTCATATTCCATAGTAAAATCCTCTTGGTTACAAGCTCATCCGCCACTATCATTTCTCAGCAATCCTTAGGGCTTTTGGAAAATCAATGGAAAAAACTCCCTTCATATGGTCACGATCATCATATCGCGAGTCACTCCGGCCGATACCAAACAGCAGTGTTTCGTTAGAGGCAATATTCAGGACAGATCTGTTCACTATTTTATTCATACCAGTAAATTATTCAAGTGTTACCACTCTGTGTATATGACCCCAAGATGGCCGAGACGTATGTGCACTACGCTGTTCTAAATTTAGTAATTTAACTTCATTTGAAATATGTCCTATATAGGGTCCCTGTCAGTGATCTCAACCACCAGCACTATTTTCTCAACCACCAGCACTATTTTTCTATATATAGATAATTTACAGCATTGCATTACAATATTAGTGTTACATTTATGCATTGAACAGACAAACATCTTTCACCTGTCCAAAAATATACAACACCTAATTTAACAGTAACACAAACAAAGAAAATTAATTAAAAAAACTAAATACTTGGCATTTACAAAACTGATAAACGTAAAGTATTTAACTTTTTTTATTTTGGCAGTTGTTGCCATGATGCAACTCTGTGTCATGATTTAGGTTTTTGTTTGTTTTGCTTTGGACTTTTCTGGACTTTTCCTATCAGCCTGTCACCCCTCAGCCACTATCCAATCAGCTCAGTCACCAGTCAATTAGCCCACATCAACTCCACCTGCTGCCAGTAATTGTATTCAACTCTGGTCACCTGTTCACCAGCCTACATATACCTACCCTCAGCCAACTCATCCCTGCCAGAACGTCTCTTCTCACCCCGTGTGACCTCATCTCATCGGTGTGATGTGCTTTGACCCTACCAGTTCTTGTGTGCTCAGCCAGCTGGACTCTTCTGTTCTCTTCTCTGAAGAAAGTGGCCTGTCTCTGCATGCTGGAGTTCTGCCTGTTTCCCCGTGAGTCCCAGCTGCTTGTTCTGCCCGTTCTGGTGGGCAGAGCAAGCAGTTGCTCCCCGGTCCACGTTCTGGTCTGTCACTACCTGCAGCTTCTGTTCTCCTGCTCATCCCTGCCTACACCATCTGCAGTCACTCATCTGTCAAGTCTGGTTCTGCTTGCTTGCCTCAGTTGTCACTAATCATCCTCACAATAAATCTTTTAAAAACGTAACCCTGTGTCCGGCTGAATATCGGGTTCACCAGCAGTAACCATTACAACTCTCAACTAAACATGTACATTGATTATTGCTGCTATTTAATTGCTCATTCGGTAGGAGGGATTATGCATTTTTTTGGCTCAAAGACAGCAGTTTTGGGGTTGATGATCAATGTATGTTTCTGCTCAGAATGCTGGTATGACTAGAGGTGTTTTCACACCTTTGAATAGTATAATCAATGAGAGGCTGGTAAAGCAGTCACTTGACCTGTACTCATCAATTTTATTTGGAAACCCTAGACTTTAATGGACCCATGAAGAGAAACAGGGGCGATAACTTAATTTTGATCAGGCCCCAAATGTGGTTTTCAATTAAACGTGTGCACAACTCTATATACATTTTACTAAAAAGTCCATGTCACACCATCACTGTCTTCTGTGTTAAAATATCCCAGAGTTTTTATTTTTGATTGCCAACAAAGTTTTACATTACTGGTCATTAGAAGGAGTTCAATGTTCTATAAAAATGCATTTTTATGCATACCAAGCTCCTTAGCAGACTTCATACAGAAACGCCACACTGAGGCCTTGGACACATGTTTTGGCAGAAATTTAGCATTCCCACCTCTGTGCCCAGGATGACAACCAGGCATCATGATGATATGGTCTTCGGTTTAGAACTCGGTTAATTTGCTCACGGCTGATAAATGTAGCCATGGGCTCCTTTTTTCAAGTGTCTGATGTCGGTCAATGTGGCTCTACAAATTCTGGACACAGCCCTATCAGGCAGGGGGTGTTTCCTGACTCGATAAAGCGGTGTGCAACTTGCACACCACAGATGTTGAAACGGAACAAATATATATATTTTATGCTTTGAGTTAGATTAAAAACACATAACAAATTCATCTGTCACTTATATAATGTTTGGATATAAAAATGGAGCGCAAGACAGCTTTAACTTGAATATGATGCACCATAATAGTTTTTTTAAAACCATTCTCAAACAGAGACTTCAACACCTCTGATCTTACACCAAAATCTGTGGTGTCCTTCTCCATTTGGCTGTCTCTGTCTCCTGCAAATCTGCTGGTGACAGCTTATGATATCTTAAATTCTCGCTGCTCTGACTTGAGTCCACACGAAAACCTTATGTTTCAATAAGCTTTTTTATCTTCCTCATCTTCCATTAACGTCAGCTGGAAGCTAAGAATGCTCTCTAACGTCTGCAGACGGTATTTCTTCTGCTTAATGTCTTTCTGATCTGAAAATGCATTGTGTAAACATGGCAATTGGAATATTGTGATCAGATTAAACTCGATCAGAATGTACATCATGATTGTATTATTTGATTTTTGCCCATATAAACAATCTTGTTGTAATGCATCTTCACTGTTTCTCCTGTCTCCTGATCTATTGTGATCTATTGTGTCTGGTTTAGCTGGCTGTTTGCGATGCTATGCTCTGCTATGCTCCTCTCTGTCCGGCTCGTTGGCAGAAGCAGTGACACCTGTTGCTGCCCTAATTACCGTTATTCCTCCCACCTGCGTTCCTGGCTATATACACCTGCCTCTTACAGTCAGTCTCCAACAGATGCTTGAAAGCCTTTGTATGAGTAGACCATCCAGTGGTTTTTGATTGCCTTGCCTTTGTCAGACCTTGTTTTTTTTTCCCCTTCCCTGTTAGCCTTGCCCTTGTCGAACTCGCCATTAAGCCTCTGTATTCTGTAAATCAACCTGCTGATATGCTTTTTTGACCTAGCCTTTGTCTAGCCACTGGATACCCCCCTACCTCTTCTCCCTGTGTATGGCCCTCACTTGGATTGCAGAATCCCTTTTTGATTCTACCCTGTTCCCTATCACTGTGAAGCAAACCTGCAGCCCCACTTCTTGTGACTTTACAATTGTCACTACCAGCACCCAAACAGAGTGCCAGGGCCTACTTTTTGGATCCAGTGCACCCACCTAGTCTCTGAGAAGGTTACTGGCATTTAATTTCCAATGAAGCAATCTTGGACATGTAAACATAGCTATAGTGATGCAGAATTTGAACTGGAGACCTTCTTTCTGTGAGCTCACTGCGCTAACCAAACCTCTTTGTTAGCCTCACATACAGATAAATAAATCTAAATATGTTTAATGTGTGTGTGTGAGCAAGGCAGCACACACCTGAGTTATACAAATCTGTCTCTGTTACTGGAGGAATGAACAAGAAATCCAGGAAACTATTATGAGAAGCTTGTACATGGATTCGAAAAACATCTGACCCACATCACACTTTACAAAGGGCAACCTTGCCAATTAAGAAAATAAACCTAAAAGTTGTGGATTTTAAAAATGGGGAAAAAATATCTTTATATCCAAGTATTTAAAAAATAAAAATAGTTTTGGGAATCCCAGTTAACCTAAAACGGGGAAAAACATAATCTGATCTAACTGCAGACAATGGAGAAAAAAAAGTGTATTTTTTTTATATTGTTTGTGTGTGTGTGTGTATGTGTGTGTGATGTAGATAATTTAGTAAATACAATATACACTACTTAAACACGAATCAATAAATCAAATTCTAATCAATTCCTAATTTAGGTTCATCAGATAGTGATGCATGTATGTATGTCTGTATACATTTTTTTTGTAAAAGTTGTTCAGCTAATCACCTGAAAGTCTATTATTTGTAACCCGACTCAAGTAATACTTTTAGTAGCCATTGTGTGAGATTCATTTTTAACTCTTTGAGTAAGTGCCAGGCTTAAAAGATATGAGCTTGGGAAATATGTCAACTCAACACTTGCATTAAGGCTCTTCTTTGAGAAGGTATTGAGCACCGTCAGCATATTGGACCTGTACATCGCTTGATGTAGAATGAGCCATAACAAGTCCTGACGTGTGTTTCCACAAGACACAATCTCTGACAAACAGACTAGAAAAGCAATGAATGATGGCATGATGTACTGCAACAGACAAGACATCATCATTGTTGATATTTAGTGATAAATTAAATGTGTCTATAACACATTTTTCTTCATGTTTCTATCCCATCAATATTTGCTAGGAATAAATTCATAAAGTTTTCACATAAATCTGTTTAGCTAATCACTGTACTCAGTTACCTCCATTCTCATTTCAGTTTTCTCTCACTCTCTCTTGCTCTCTCTCTCCTTTCATTCAGAACTTCCATCCATAATGTTAACCATTCAGTAATCATCTACCCATTCATCCATGTGTTCACTCATATACATTCAACTGCCCATCTAGCCAACTCCTTATCTTCCTACCACAGCATATATTATACATTTCCTCCTCATCACTTATCCTGTACTGTTCATTATTACTATTATATGCCTTTTTTCCCCATCTGCTACCTTCTTCAGCTCCTGTGTAAATGTATCTTCTTTCCACCACTTCAATTCATTCTATACTGGCTCATCCACCAGAGGTTCCATTGCTTGTGCCCCCCTTTCTGGTTTTATTGCAGCTTTTTTCAGTTTATGAATTTATTTTATTTCCCCCATTAAAAATAAAGATATTCCATTTTCATGACTTTATTCTGATTTGATCTTTATTCTTGGTCAATTCCTTCTCATTCTAAAACATCCTCTTCTATCCTCTCCATTTTTCTTCAAGGGCATTTCCCTTACCTGTGAACCCACACTCTTTCCTCATTCCAGAATAAATTAGGTCCCCCCTCCATTGTTCTACATCTGCTACTTTTATCTTTCTGCTGTTTTGCTCACCTTTCCTGTCATATTATCCACCTTTTGCTCCCATTTGACCCTTGTCATGGGTTCACTTTCACTTTTGTCCAGAAGGTTTTAGTTATCTTTGTGCATCACTCAAATACTGTGACTCCAGCTTAGCTTTTCCATTATCCTTTTTTTAGCCCCCTTCTTTATAAATATCTTTATTTATTGGCCTTCTACTGTATCTCTCCCTAATTCCTATTGCCTATCCTGCCCTCCCTGTTGCTTAATCATACATAACCCTTAGTGTGCACTACGTTGTCTAAGATGTGAAATGTTTACTGGATTTATAATACAGTTTTACTATAAGGTGCGAATTATAAATAAAGGTTACAGCTATATCCTGGGAAATGATAGTGCCCTTGAAAGAGCACAATAACCTTAGGTAATCTAACTTGCTCAAGGAATAATTTGTTAAATGGAAAATATATTTTGTGAAGCTGCAGTAAAATTTATTTAATAAAATTTGGTTGGAACAGGGCCCTAGCGTTCTGGCATCTGCAAGTTGTCACTTTGGGTCCCTGAGAAAGACCCTTAGACCAAGAATGCTCCCTGGGTCCTGCACAGTGGCAGCCCACTGCTCCTTAAGGGATGGGTTAAAAGCAGAAGACAAAATTCATTGGAATGTGCAGTTGCAATGACAAAAAAGATAAGTTATTATTATTATTATTATTATTATTATTATTACAGTTGAAACCAGATATTAACATACACTGTACAAAAATATTTTTTTTTCTCACTGTCAGATTTTGGATCCAGCTAAACCTCTCCATGGACAGGACAGTTAGGATTGTTAAATGATTTCCAATTGCTAAATGCCTGTGTGCCAGTGTCAGAATTTGGCTATTACTTTCTACAAATTAAAACGTATGCAAGGGTTCTTTTTGTGGCCTTTATTTGACAGTAGCCTGACAGGAAATGGGGTTGAGAAAGAGGTGGAGGATATCCGGCTAAGGTCCATGGGCCGAGACTCGAACCCAGGATGGCCACGGCGAGGATTGAGGTCACACTCCTCCTGTAACACCAACATGCCCATATATAAAAGTTTTTATACCTTTTTAAACAATCTGGGAAAGCCTAATATGATGTCAGTATGCCTTTTTAATAGTGCTTGTCTGATGCAAAGAATATATAACACCTTTCTCATATCTCAACGCTGAAGACTGATGCATTTTATCAGCAGGTTTAATGATATTTAAAAGGGTGAAAATGAGACGCAATATAATTGAAACATGGATATGTGCAACTGATATGTACTTATACCTAGAATTGCTACTGTATACCACATTAAATATATGGTAAATGGACTGAACTTATATAGCGCTTTTCCAGTCATGCTGACCACCCAAAGTGCTGTACACTATAGCCACATTCACACATTTATACACCGAGACGCAGCTCGGTAGGCAATTTGGGGTTAAGTGCCTTGCCCAGGGGCACATTGACATGTGGAAAGGGGAAGCTGGAATCGAACCCACAACCTTCTGATTGCCAGACGATTACTCAACCCATCAAGCCACAGTCGCCCACATGAACTTGTACACTACAGATGCCATCTTGGATGTAAATAATATAACAAAATGACTTTTTTTATGGTGAAAAAATGCATTAGCAAGTACCATATTGCACAAAAACAAAGTATCAAACTCATAGTTTTAGTGCATACCAGCGATGCAACCTCAAACAAAAGATGTAATGAGAACGATAAAGAGCATTTGTTTTTGCTTGACTGAGTACTACTTCCATTCAATAAAGCTAAGTTCAAAATGAAAAAGTTCCCAAATTGCAATACCTAAACCAACCATGATGCTGTAAACACATAGGGGGGACCTTGCAAGTCTGCGAACACCATGCCAATTGGGAAAATTAGGTGTCAATATTATGCTGTAGTGTCGTTTGCAGCAGGATTAATTTGTGCACTTAACAGACTAGATTGTATCATGATGAAAGATCAACATGATGAACTATTTGTGTTATCCCAAGACATCAACCCAAATGTTAAAGCTCATTTCCAAATGAACAATGTCCCCAAAAACAGAAACAAATGACTTATGAAGTGACTTTTCAAATTCAATGCTCTGGAGTGGCAATCGCTAAACTTGAATCTGAGTCGAATAGGAAATCTGTAGGAAGAGCTGAAAAGCTCTTTGAGTGAAACGGCCTACAGTCCTGAATCAGTTGCACCGGTTCTGCCACAAGGAATGGGCCAACATTCCAGTACACCCAGAGTTAAAATGAGGACGTTTGCAAGTATGAGAAAACCAAGCAAACGAAAGTTTTGGGTGGCCCCTTCATTTTGTGGGCACGTTTTGAAAGGACTGGTGGACATATTAAAATGTATCACATCATAAGGAAAGGATATATGTTGTAATGCTGAAGAATATCTCAGGACATCTGCCAGGAAGTTACCACTCTGGCACAAATGGACAATGACCCTAAACATACTGTGAGAATGTTTGGGGAAAAAATTGCTTCCCTCCTTACTGTGACATTAAGTAGGGAACGTTTCTGGTTCATCATCACCATCACTGACTTTGGCACTTCAAAACTGGATTACAAGCAGCTTGGAAATCAAATACAATTTTAAAAGCATAAGACCATTTGAAACTTGGCACTGTGCAAAGAAGATCACTGCTAAAACAGGCCTAAAAGTTTTTTTAGAATCACCCCCAGCAGGGGGGTTGTTTACAAAAACTATTCATTTGAATTACTTTGCATACCATTCCAAAAAAGTAAAAAAAAAACAAAAAAACAACTGGACTTTTTTACCGAAGTTTGAAGACGTTCCGCTTCCTATCCAGAAAGCTTTCTCAAGTCAAAATGTCTGAAGTAGTGTGGAGTAGCAAGCTTTATAGTACTGCCCAACAAAGGCCTTGTAATGGCTTAGATAACATGCAAATTGAACCGAAACAGGTCCACCCCCTTAGTAATGGAGAGTCGTTAAGGTCGTTGTTGGCTTGCAAATTGAACCGAAACAGGTCCACGCCTCTGAAATGGGGAGTCGTTTGGGTCGTTATTGGCCTGGTTTACAGAAGCGATGTTTTGATCACCCGTATGGGGGTGAGAATTGACGTGATGATTGGCCGGAATCAACCCTATAGTTGTATTGTAAATTTTTGAGAGTTGGAACCTAAGTCACTGTGCATACCTTTCAGCAACTCCTCCCACCCAGCCCTGCCTTTCGATAGACGGTCTCTGTCAGCTCATTGCACTGTGATGTGAACCGACAACACTCTTTTTCTATGTATAGATCATTTCCAACACTGCAAAAACACTTGACATGTACAAAATTGGTGAATGTTCACTGTTTAAGTTTATATCTGCAAGTTGCATCTCTGATGCAACTCTAAAGTAAACATGTTGGTACATTGTTATTGCTTCTATTTAATTGCTCATCCAGTAAAATGGATTATGCATTCTTTGGCTCAAAGACAGTAGTTTTGGGGGTTGGTGATTGTGTGTTTCTGAATAGGTGTGTCACACCTGTGAATGGGTCAATCAACGAGAGGCTGGCATTGCAGTCACTTGATCAACTTTTATGTGGAAATCCTTGACTTTAATGGACCCATGTGCACAACTGTATATGTATTACAATTTACCAAAAAGTCAATGATACACCATCACCCTCTTCTGTGATAAAAAAATAAATATTACAGGGTTTTTATTTGTGATTGCCAACATAATTTACATTACTGGTTATTAGAGAAATTCCACTGCTTATGATTTATTTCAGCAAGTGCTGCATAATGAAATATTGCTATGACAAAACATTTATAGAAATAAATATCTAACAGAACATGAAGCATTTTTCCTATTTCAACTGCAGACTCAGATTAAAAATACATGAAAAAACTGCCCACAGCACGGAATTCAATTTTAATACAGCTACCCAGGTTGGTGCTGCGTTCTGCTCGACACCGGCCCAGTTAGATATGTTGGTTAATATTGCGGGCGGGTCAGCTAGCACGTACACAGCCTGACGCAACGGTGCGCAAAATCCTGGAATTTACGCTATGCTCCTTTTTAAAGGATCATTACTAACCTACACCGCAACCAAAGTCTGTGAACCTCAACCCCTGTGGATGTACTCACCTCCCTCCTGGATCTTCATCATCCCTACAAACTGTTGGATCTATGCACATTTGTGACTCCATGTTCCAGCAAGCTTTGCACTTGCCTTTCTATTCTGTGAATATGCTAATGCCGTCTTAGCTCCTCCTGTGCAATATAAAGGCAAGGTGCGGACTTCAAACTAAGCTCTGTTCAGCTTTGAAATCCAGCTGTGTGAAGCCAGCTGATTTCCAACTTTATTCCGATTGAAGAAAGGGTCCTAAGTGGACTCTGGTAGAGATGTACCGATCCGATACCCAGATCGGATATCGGATGATTGATACCGATCCAGCATTCCGATATACTCATTTCTTTTTTTTATTAATGTCATACACAGCAATGTTTGCAACAGTGGATATGCAGAGTACACAGCAGCTAGCAATGAGCAAGTCTGCTATTAGGAAACATTTCAAACTTGATACACCAACAAGTCTGACTGCAACATGCAGCATCTGAAATGCGTAAGTTGCATAGCGGGTGATGAGGTACGTAAATTCAACACCACAAACTTAAATAAGCACCTCCAAAAGCAACATGCTAAAGAACATGCAGAACTTTTTTAACAAGGTTTATTTCAAGCAAGATAACTTCACTCACATGACAAGGTACACATTTTATTTATTCAACAGTAGTATCGGGATTGGATCATCAAAAAAAAAAACTGGATCGGTGCATCTCTAGACTCTGGTGCTAGAAAATCATAAGGAGGATTTCCAAGGAGAGTAAACCATGCTGATTTTTTTTTTCAGTTGACCAATTCAGGAAGCAAAAACCTGCAGTTAAAGTAAAACTGAACTGACTGGCAGACGTGCCTTGTGTCTCCAACTCCGACCTCAGAATCCTTTTCAGCCAGCAGAAGACTTCAACAGGTAAATTTGTTTTAATTTTTTACTTTTCTTTTTAGCTTGGGCAGAATAACCATTTAGAGGTAGGATGGTACTAAACCATCACTGTGCGTTTGAACGATTGCAATGTTACCTCAGACTATGAGCTGAGTTTTTAATGCAAGGATTGTGTATGTGTTTAGTTTTTTTCATTGTTGTTTCAGTGCCTATGTGTTAAATAATCCATAAACAGTGCAAGTCCTTTGGGATTACAAATCCTTTTGTCTTCCTTGCCTAGCCTCTGTGCGCATGGTCTCATGTTTTTACGACCCTTTGTTCTGGGAAGCTAGTTAACAGCGAGAGGCCAGACCATGCTTGCTTTCCAATGAACACAGTTTCTGTTTTTACGACCCACTGTTCTGGGAGCTTGCTAATGGCTAACTGTTATACTCAAACCAATATGAATGTGGCCTAGCTCCCCCTCTCCCTCTATCATGCCCTTTGCAGTGATCAAAAACAAGAATTACCTTATGAATGTTTACTTTCTGCTTATACATTCCAAGTCGATCCAAAGACTGTTCATTCCACATAATTTGGTGGTTGAAAATTAATAACGTGCTGGAATTAAAATGACGCTTCATGATGGCCTGTTCAATTGTCTAGAAAGTGCCAGTCCAAATGCATAATTTTTCACTTCCTTACTTATTCTCATTTGATTGTTTTACATTTTACCTTTTTATTAGTTAGGTAGATGTGCTTTTCTAGTTAGTTAAAGAGTTTGTGACTTAAATAGTTTGGCTGTATCAGGGTGATTAGGTTAATGAACTCTCATGGATAAAGAGATACTTGTTTGTGTTTATTTTTATATAAGAGCTCTGTCAACCAGCAGCTGGTTTTTGGCTCTTCTGGTGTTTTTACCTTTGCCTTTCTGGGCCTGTGTCATGTGTTGATCAATGTTCACTCTTATCTTAGCTGCTATGATGCCTGACAGGAGCTTCCGTGTTGTGGAGAGACAAGTTATTTGCCGATAGTTGGTTGGGGTCGTCCCCTTCTGGGGGTCCTTCATTATCAGGACTGTTCTGCCCTCTGCCAACCATTTGGGGTGGGTCCCATTAATCATCAGTTTGTTCATTTGTGCCTCTAGGTGTTCATGGAGAGAAATCGGCTTCTTAAGCCAGTAGGCATGAATCATATCCCAGTTCTTCATACCCGAGTCTTTGTTGGATGTCTGCCATTGTGATGTTCACTGGACTTTTTTTTAGGGAGATTGTTGTGGTCTGCCCTTAGATCTATTAGCCACTGTGCATCATTATGTGATGCTTCTTTCGCCCATATACCTTTCCAGTACTGTTCAGTCTTTTGCCTTATTACCCTGCCACTGGGAGTACTCTTTAGCTGGTTCAGTGGAGTGGGTATCTGTTTGTATTTCTTGGGGATTCCCTTCATGGATGTACCGTTCTGGATTTCTGACAATTGGCTTACTACTTTTCTTGTTGCTGTGATTTTGGCTTCCATTGATCTCTTCCATGGTGGATATTGTCCATTATGTACTTAGTGCTGTAGTCACATCATCTAGGAGATCCTCTGCAGGTACTTCACTTAGGTTCCCATGACTGTCGGTGGTGACAGGCCCTTAATTTAGCCATGTTCTTATGTCTTTGATCAGACGTCCGCACATTCAGTTGTTATATCATTGGGCTTGGTACCCAATCTTTGAGGGGTTGATGTTAACGCCGTAATGTTAGTGTGTGTGTGTGTGAGTGTGTGTGTGAGAGAGAGAGAGAGAGAGAGAGAGAGAGAGAGAGAGAGAGAGAGAGAGAGAGAGAGAGAGAGAGAGAGAGATTTCAGTCAGAAAGTGAGGTGTTATTTGATGTAAATTTGTATTTAGTCTGTGAAGAACATAGCAACCATTCTTTGTCATGTTGCAGTAGCTTTGAGATATGTTTCACAAAATGTGATGTTATTCAATGATGAGATATTTGAATGATTGTAATGGCACATAAATAAGGGCACTCTTCATGATGTTTCTGGATCTCAGACTTTCCATTTCTATGATGAAACAATCCAACCATACATCTGGTTTGAATTGAGTCATGCATCCACTCATCTAGCTCCCACTCATCCTACCAAGCAGCAAGCCACAGAATGTGTAGCCATCTGGTATTTTCTCAGTTTTTTTTCTAATCTCTTGCTCTACCTCTTGCATTGTTCTCGCATTCACATTACCTCCTCTTGGCCATCTCTTTTTCAGAGCTCATATGTATTAGGAACACATGACTCCAGTGAGCAACAAGGTTTTTTCCCATTTTTACCAAGAGAGACTAGCTTGGCAGAAAATGTTATGTAAGCAGTTCATTGAGGTTTGGACCCCAGAGTCATGATAATCAGAATGGCTCCCATGAGAAAAAAAATGCCCAAAAAATGTCCATCTAACATACAAAATGTGATTGGGGAGAAAATGTATCTGCCCAATGCCTTACCCACACAAGTTTTTCTCCATGCCAACTTCTGCACACAGTAAAAGTAAAAACAATCAAACTGGAAGTGATTCTAGAGTTGGGCTTGCAAGTGACAAACTGATGGTGGAAGGTGGAAAAAAAATGCAGACATATTTTACAACTTCTAACTTTAGACTCCAGAAGTCAAGGTGGGTATTGTCAAACTAAAGGCACAGATGGGTGTTTTTTTTTCACAAGTAGAAGGTTTTTAATTAAGATGACCTATTACGTTTCCTTTTAAATATTTAGGGTGCATCTATGGGCTATACAAAATGTGTTAATTACCTTTTTGCACAAATTTGTGCTCAGCTGATGAGATTTCACCTCCCCAGTTTCATCTATTTTGAGCTTCTTTCAGAACGAGCTGTTTTTGGTGCTTTGTCAACTTTGGGCGAATAAGCTGTAGCTGGCCACATCCCCCACAACTCAATGTTTACACTCACACTTTATGACATATACACGATGGTAAAATATACATTTTTTGACCCTGAGTCTGACCCAGACAGTATTGCCAGATTGGCTGCTTTCCGCTTAATTGGGCTTCATTTGACAACATCTGCTGGATTTATTTTAGAAATAACTCATAGGAAAATTTCTAACAAAATAGTCAATGTTTGGCTGAAAAGTAAAAAACAAATTGCACATTTCAATAATATACAGTGTCCTTGCACTTATTTTATAAATCCATTTATTTTGAAATGTCTAGAATCTGTCAAAACTGACATCATCTAAGAATAATGGTCATTGGTTAATTGAGTGTCTCTATGAAATGATATTGGTCAATGTCAATTGTAAGAGAAGTATTATGGCGAAGTGGGGGAAAAAAAATAGAATGAAAGGAATGGGAGGCTGAACCATAGCTATTACACTGAAAGAAATGCAGCAGAGCTTATTCACTGTATTTGTCATACTCTCGATGTTGCGGCTAACAAACCCATGCAACTTCTCCCTAGCAATCTGGAATACATAAGAGAAACTTATAACTGGTTTACTCTCTCAGCAAAATACCAGTGTGATTATAAGGCTGTTTATTAGACTGCTTGAATGAGGCAGTCCATTGCAGTTGATATGCCAGTTCAACACCCTGGTTGGTGATATCAGACCGCATTGAAATGATTCTGGATCAACAGGATGCTCTTAAATTGCACATCAGTTTGGCATCTGATGCTGAGCACTGCTCACCTTTCCTGCAATGTGAATTCTCACGATATTTGTGCATTCGCAAACACACTAGAATCCATGTGTGACTGAACCAAAAACGTGTTGGGCCAATAAAGTTGCAGTAGTATGGTATAAGGCAGAACATACCCCTGTGAGCCCACACCCGAACGGAGATAAACATGGCAGCGCAGGAGGATGCACGCACAGCTGCTGCTATCACATCTGTTTTGTAAGAATCAACCCAATGTTAAGTTGTGTAGTTGCAAATGTAGGACCACAGCGATTCTCCCTGTAGGAAAACTGCAGGCTGTCCAGGCCAGCAGGGATGGTGTTCTTGATGTGTCGTAGGAGGATCCTCTCGAAGCACTTTATGGTAATGGGGGTCAGAGCAACAGGGCGATAATCATTGAAACAGGTGATGGTTGTTTTTTTGGGGACAGGCACAATGGTGAATGATTTCAGGCCGGCAGGTGGCCGTGGAGAGCTGCAGGGTGAGGTTGAAGATGTCCAGAAAAACCCCTGCTAGCTGATCACCACATGATTTAAGCGTCCGACCATGTCTGGACCTGCAGCCTTGTTGGTGTTGACCTTTCTAAGGGAGAAGGTCACTTGGTGCCGCTACAGGACCAGAGACTGATGGTGCTCTTCTGGCTGGGGAAGATGTTCAGGCTCCCTACTGCCTGGAGAGTTGAAGCACACGAAGAAGCTGGTTAAGGTGTCAGGGAGAGACGGATTGTTGCTGAGCTTGTAGTCCGTGATGTTTCTGATGCCTCGACACATCGTTGCGTGGATTGTTGTTGCCGAAGTGGTCCTCGGTGCGTTGCTTGTATCTATGCTATGTCTTCAGGATGCATTTTTTAGGGTTTACTTCTAGCCCTGCCGTAGGTTCACTTCTGTAAGTTCACTTCTTGTAGTCTCTTGATCTGACTTTTGCTTCCTGTGCCTTCACCAGGGACCGCACTGAGCTGTCTGGTAAGGAAACATTCTGATTGTTTTCATGGGTAGAACAGCATCAGTGCAGAAGTGAATGATAGTCATGAAACCAGACTGGCAGGATCATTGCAGAAACTACTAGGTACTACAAGTACTTTTAGCTTTATTTACAATTTAAGAAGCAACTTCATCTGAGAAACCAAACAAGAAAACAATAATGGATTAATAAAGGTTTGATAGCAAAACAATATATAATAATAACTCCAGGAGGATATTGGGAGAACATGGGTATGTCCCTAGAAAACCCTTTAAAAACACCTAAAGGTAATCCAGAGCCGCCTACTAATTTAAAGACTATAATTCTACAATGTGGGAGACAGCTAGAGCAACCCTGACCCTGTAAATGCCAAGAAAGACCTATAATGCAAACTGAGCTGTAACCTGTTTGCTCTGAGGCTACAGTGCTAAATGCCTTTCCAGCTACAAAAGTGATCCTTATCAAAAAGTTGTTTGGAAAAATAAAATGTACACTGTAAAACTTTTATTTTGCAACATCTGTGATTCATGAGTACATCCTTCAGAATAAAACTCAAGGCAAACTGCCCTAACACAGGATGTTGCTGCTTGAGTGAACACTCACATCCTGTATAACAGCAGCTGGTGTGAGGTGTAAGAAAACCAACTCAAAGTTAGCTAAGAAACAGATGGACCAGCTGGTCTCTTCTGGTGGGTTACCATGGTAATGAGGACTTGACCTTATTTGTGTGGAATATTTCAGCTGCTCTCGCCACCATTCCACAACACCAAATCAGTGAAATCATACTTAATGATTAACGTTAAAAATTATTTGCAAATAACATACCAGTGGCAGTTGTAAATTGCCTACACAATTTTTTTTTTACTATACCAACCCTAACCAGAAAATGATCTGCGCAAATTAGTTTGTTTTATTTTCCAAGCTGAAAATTGTATGTGATTAACAATTGTGAATTACATTTGCATTCATATTTTTTTAGGTTCCCTCCACACAGAATATTACAAGTTTATTATCTGTCAACTTCAGAATTAAAGCTATAGTTGGTAATCCTGTTTAGAAACTTGTTTTGTCATATTGGGTGAAATGGTCCTTCCATCCTGACAATACTAAATATTGTACATTATGTATTCAGAAAAAGGAGGTTAAAAAAATCGATCTCTGTGAAAGATGCAGGCCTGTAAAAACTCAAATCCCTCCCATTTGGACCAAACTCCAGGGATTGGAGAGAGTTGTGGTCCTTTTCTCACCTCCCTCTGTCCCTCAAGTTCTGGGGTATCACCTTATCTATAGGGCATTCCTCAAATGACGTCAAATTACTACATTAAGAACGCCTGTGTCGTGGCCATCTTTCGGTCGTACAAGCAGAGCCAAGAAATGTCAGTATTGGATACGAGCTTGTAACCAAGAGGACTTTAGTATGGAATCTGACCAAAGAAACCAATGTGGTCTCTACATTCCTTCAGTGTTAAGGAGCCAACATTTGAATGTCCAGACCTACCGTTTTTTCCAGACCATAAGGCGTACTGGATTATAAGGAGCACAGTGAGTTAATGTGTCTGTGTAGCATATACTATGCAAATGCTGATATAGAACTATATAAAATAAAAGCTATAATCAGAAGGTCTAAGTTCTGCTCTGGGAGAAGGTTGAATGTGTGCTTAATAAGACCCAACACAGTATTTTAGTTTAAAATAGTGTAATATGTGAAAAGAAAAAAAAATTACAATATTTACAGTTGTACACGATAAGGACAGACAAACCAGTTCTATTTTTCCAATGAACAAAGTCCAACAAAACGGGCACTAAGTTAATGCGTCTCCAGTTCATATAGCCCCCACAAGGCTGTATAATTGTCCAAAAAGGTTGGTTATTAGAAGTGATCGAATAATATTGAAATGTTATAGTATATGGATGTGTGTGGGTTGGGGGAAGCAAGCTGCAGCGCCTCCTACCGCACTGATGGGAGTTGCAGTCGGCTTCTTTCCGGGCTAAGGCTCGAGGCCTACCTCTAGCTCACCACCCAATGAATGGGAACATAGGAACATGGCCTGTGTAAACATGACCAAAAATTAGCACCATAATTAACAATGCTTAGCTCCTAATTTATATCATAAACATTATATTTATAAAGTCATCTACATGTACATGATTTATCTTAATTTGTAAATAAAAATATACAAAACAATTATTCAAAGAGTACTCAAACAATTCCTTACCATATTAAATGGTATTGTACATAAGTACACATATTAGAAATGCATTTCAACATTTATGCCTATAAATGTAAAGGCTGTTAGCCAATAACCATAAAATAAGGTTATTGTTGACTTTAACTTCAACCCAGTTGGTCAAACGAAAACAAAATAACAGACTAATGCAACATTACTCTGTAACTGTGGAAGCTAAGTAATATAGTTGTTAGCCATGATTCTGTAAACAATGGAAACAAATGGAAAGTGCAGCTAGCACCCGCGCTAAGCTAACACTATAACAGGGCATTACCATGCTACAACAGTTCAACACTCACCAGTTCCGTCTTTTAGTGAGTTTCACAAGGCTCACAAATACATCAACTTTCAGTGGTAGAGGTATCTAAAAGCTGAAAGGCATACCAGTGAGTGTCATAGCAGTTAAGATGGAAAATAATTACTTTAAATCGACTAATTGCCTACCTGCAGCAGCTCCATACAGTCACCAGCCCCACACTAAATACAACAGTGTGCGGCCATACTTATTCAAATCTCACCGGAAGTCTCGTGGGAAAATATTGCGGCAAGTCTCGTGAGATTACAGACTGTCTTTGTCCACATATAAAGCGCACTGGATTATAAGGTGCACTAAATATCTTTCACAAGTGGGTGATATCACTCCGCCCATTCACGTCCACAGCGCTCTCCTGAGAGACAGAGCTATCTGTCTCTGTCGGGAGGTCAGAGTAGTTGGACTACATTGCCCTGTTTCTAACATAAGGCCAAAATAAACGTAACTTTTATATTAAATTAACTTGCTTGGTGTATTGTTGCTAGCGTGTACTCTGGGGCGCTGGGCTGCCTAAAGGCTCCCACATACTCGGGTGTACATTGCGCATATTGTAAGCTGTGCAGACTCCGCGGATGTTTTACCCTTCATAGTTGAGCATACTGTTGCCTACATTTCTTGTAGGCAACAGAGAGGGACTGTGATGCTGCACATCCTTACGACCGTCTGCTTGGAGCAGCTCAGTGTATCAAACTTGGTGTCACATATAAAACAGTCTGATGTAAAGACTTCTTGCCTCCAAGAAGTTTATAGTATGACACCGGGTACACAGTCGTGAAAATTGAGCTCTGCACGTAGTACCTGCGTGCGCAGGGCCCGCGCAGAGTCCGCCTTGAGCACGCCTCAAGTATCCGCGGACATCTGCAGAGTGAACTACGGATGAGTTTGTGAGGGTCTTTACCTGAATGCACTTCTAGTTTAACATTAGTCAGGCAGTCTTGGACAGGGGTCCAATCAAGTAGTGGCACAGTGTACTGTAATGCTCCAAAAATCCACTGAGTGGAGGAGCTTACACATTTTAACAGATTTTTGAGCATATTGTCCCTCATAAAATTGGTCAGTAAGCGCAACGGTAATCTGTGCAGATAGGCTATGTTTGTTTGGCTGTTTCTCCACAGAATGCAAACATCATCAAACAATCCATGAGTGGTGTTTATGTGAGCTTCAGTATTGCATAGTTTGCTTATTGTAAGCGACTTTAGGCCTGTTTTTCTCTAAAGTCACTTGCAACTTTCGTGAGTTGGCAGTTGCGGTTTCTTGGGTATGTTTTTGAATTGAAGTCTCTTTTTTGGGCTTTGCTTTTTTTCTGAGAGAATGGCGTTTTCTGGTTATTGCGCTGCGCAACAAGAGCTATTAGCAGGGCTCCACCCCCACATCATCCGCGACAACTATTTTACAAGCAGAAAAAGTCCCGCTGTGTATAAATACCAGCTAAATACAGGCATTTGTGATGATTAGAAGCAGCATCTGTATTACAGTGTGGTGGTTTTCTTGGTGGGTTTCGGCTTGTTTTCATAGATCAAGTTGATTGTTTCTCTCCCAGTGATCTTGTTTGTGTGTCTGCGGAGGGGTCTGTGTCTGTGAGATGGGATCTGACTGTCTGATTAGAGGGATGATTGACTTTGCAGCTTTAGAAAAGAAGCTAAGTATATTTTTTGCAGTAAGCCATATAATAATTTAAAGCATAGGCCTGTAATAATATATTTTTTCTTAGTATAAGCTGTAATTCTACGCAGATTCAGCGGGTTTCTTCCTCACGTCTTTCCCATTGTGAGAAAGGAGAGGACATCATTTGAGCATTTGTATATCAATAGGCCTTTGCACCACCTTCTGGCCCTCTTCTTGTCTAAAGGCAATAATTATGGTATGTAACTAAGTTTACAGTTAAGCCCAAAATCATTAATTCTTCTGGGGCATTTAGGTTTAAAATAATATTTCAATCTTACAAATAGATTTCTTCTGACTGAAAGTTTTCTCCTGTCTCAACCTGTATCTTGACTTGAATTTGATGGAGTATCATTAGAATAAAATTGAGGTTAGGGTAATGGCAATAAAGTCTTCCAACCTCAAAGACTTGGAACTCACCACCAAAGAGAAACTTTCAAAATACCAGTGTAAACATACAAAATGCTGGTCTGCAATTATAAGAAGGGTTTGACTGTTGTAATCTCAATAAAGATTTTCCCATCGTTTATTGAGAAGTATTTAAATAACGTTGAACATGCTACTCTTAGTAAAATAAGAATAATAGCTATTTTTTCAACTTTTTAAAACAATTTTACATTGCTTTATTGTATTTTGAGAGATGCCTGGATAATTTCCTCTCAAAAACATACTTCTTGGTTGAATGAAAATAACTTTAAATCTGACAGGGCTATGAATAATTTGGGGCTTAACTGTATATGGATGGTTTGATGTGTCAACAAAAAGCAGTTTAGAAAAAAAGTGTCACAGCAAACAAATTTAGAACTGGAAAAATATTTATTGTTTGAAACTCTTGAAATTATTCTCTTAAGGTTCTAATATACAAGTTAAACATAATTGTGTCATGGCCTGCCTGTTTCCCCATGAATTCTCAGCATTTTCACCTCTCAGGCAGCCCTGCTCTCACTCCACCTTCTCGTTAGTGCCACCTGTTAGCTCCTAATCAGCCTGGACTCTTTCCACCTGCGAGCCTCTCTATAAAAGCCTCCCTCAGTCTGTTCTTCCCCGCTGGCTCCGTCTTCATTCCCCACCCAACCCTCTTCTGTCAGTCAGAGATTTTTCCACGTCTACAGCCCCTGCGTTCTAAGGACTCTCGCTCTCTCCTGCGCTGCTGGATCTATTGCAGCCCCTGCGCCTCAGATCTCATCGGCTGTCAGAGATTTTCCCACGTCTACAGCCTCTGCGTTCTAAGGACTCTCTCTGCTGCGCTCCTGGTCCTACTGCGGCCCCCGTGTCCAAGGAACTCTCTGCTGCTACTGCAGCCCTCGCAGCGCTCCAAGTAAGCTCACTGCTGTGCTGCTGATTCTCCTGCTACCCCAGTGCTCCAAGTTCTGCTCGGGTCCCGTCCCGAAGCCCTCCAGCACCTGCAGTCCTCCAGCTCAGTCATCTTCATCCTCCTGCTCTGTCAAGACTCTGGTTTGTTCTCTGTCCACAAATTATCCTCACTTTAATAAAACTCTTAAAGATTAAGCTTTGTGTGCGGCTGAATTCCGGGTTCATCCGAAAAATCCTGACAAATTGTACTAACAGTTTGCATAAGTCTCCTTGTAAAAGATATTTTAAAGGTCTGTTTTACAGTGAGGTAAAGTTAAACATTTCTATCCAACATTGTTTCAAGGTGTGAATCTGATCTCACTGCTCCCACAGTTTGAGTCTGTCTCTAATGTCTAAAGTTTAGAAAACAGTATGTAGGCGTACTACTTAGTAGACTCATTAGCTGATGAATAGAAAAAACAAATGTTCCTCTTAAAATTAATTTGTGGTGTCGTTTTAATTAACTTTCTGCTAACACAGCAAACCAAAGTCTGCTAATTCTTTACCCTCTGGTGGTGTGTCTGGATTTTCCTGATGGACTCACATCTTAGACTGCAGGATGTAAAATGGTGACAATCAAAGCATGCTAATAAGCTATCAAAAGCTACAGAGCCAAAATAGAAATGACAGATGTTTTCTCTGTCTCTGAATGGTGCCACTCTTCTTTCTAGGAATTGGCCAGATGTATTAGTTCTCCAAAGGCTTGTATGGGTAAAGGATGATTTTGGGATCAATCCAGTAGGAAAACTGGGTAACTGATTGGTAAATTTGGAAAAGGTTTTATGCTGGATGCCCTTCCTGACACAGCCCTTAGCCTTACAGTAGGCACTGACCACATTCAAAAGACCAAAACGCTCCAACCACTCACACTTTGATACATGCTTGAATCAGACCCTTGTTCAAGACTTCTCTCTCACTTTTGGTTGTGTAGACGTGTGGTGCTAGCAAAAAAAATAAAAACATAAATACAAAAATCTGATTGCAACAAAGAAATCACCCAGCTATATTCCATCTTTCACATTTCTTCAAAATATGTCTATAAAATCACCTACTGAACTGATAAGGTCTTTCTCTATGGAGAATGCCACATTAATTCTATAACTGTTTCTTTTATAAACAAAAAAAAAAATATCCTGACAAAGGTCTGAAACTCCCATTTTTGGATAACGTATTTATCAGAACTTGCACCTTTTTATAGCTTAAAGAGTCAACTGTGATGCTAAAAGTTTGTAATATAGAATATTGTTTTATCATGCATTTCTTCTGCAGCACATAATTTACTTGCACAAGATGTGTAAAGACAGCCTTACTGAAACTGTAATGTGTGAACATTGCAAAATCCTTTTGTTTTCATGTTTTATGTATATTCACTGGAAGTTTTAGTAAGACCACTGATTGCTTTTTTTAGGGAAATAAAAGCAGTACCAATGCGAAACTCTCCAGACTATCATTCACAATCTTAAGTGAGGTTTAAAATGTAAAGGTTGTGGTGCCATGTCAAAAACAGCTAACTTAGAACTTCATACTAAGCAGCTCCTATTAGCTCCACAAAGTTTTGAAGACTATAATGTGCAATAACAAATTGTTCTACACCCACATCCACACATCACTGCTGCTTTATAAATTATATGAAGAGATAAATGGGTGTGATGTTGACTGCTGTCACTCTTTAAACAAAAAAGGAAATATACACCAACTGTCTTGCATTAAAAAGGAATATACTAATACCTTTTAACAGCTCAAATAACCTATTACTGTTGCATGCTTGTAGAGGAGCTCACTACCAATATTGTTTTTTATAAAGTCTTTATAAAGTAACTCCTCCAAGCAAATCATTAAATTCATCTGGCTACCATAGCAACAAAGTTTCATATGCAAGAGGTCAGTTGGAGCTTGTGGAAAAGACTAACAAAATGAGTACCAACAGCTGGGCCTCCCACGCTAACAGGTGAAAGGTTACATCTCAAATTTTGTATCAGGTTTGTTTTTCCTCCAATAAATTACTCAAGTGTGTATTGGGTTTTTTTGTGTTTGAAAGCCTAAACACAATGGCTCCTACTCAGGTTTCAACTTAGAGATTTTTATAATCTCTGGGTTTCTTTCTGCTGGAAATATTACAACATTCTTAATCAGTTTTCACTCTGTTTCATTTTAAAAAATATAGCTTGCATTCATTAGATTGAGTTTGTATGCCAATTAATTACACCAGGGTCTTGTATAAAGCTTGTGTTCCATGGGAAACAAATTACCCTAAAGACATATGAATTAATCTGATTTGAAGACTAGGATTTAATAAAACATAATTTTGCAATGTTTGTCACTAGTTTTTTGGAGCAGTTAAAAAGCCAGATTAATGTGACATAGAAACCATTTGGACCTGACAACCTTTATGTAAAATATATCCTGTACAATTCAACAGAAAAAAGTAAATTCTCAAGAGTTTTGGAGAGGGGGTTCTGAGGTCTTTGGGCCCATGACTGGATCTGTTAGGTGGCTGCCGGCGGAGCCTTAAGGGCTCATCGCTGCATCACCCTGGAGCTGTACTGTGGCTGCTGGGGAGTTTTATGGGGCTCTCCTCTGGGATGTGGGCTGCAGCTATCCCTGTGTTGTTGCTCCTTGGGCTTCTGTGATCTGGGGCCCTTTTGGATGTCTGAGGCTCTGGTCTCCTCACAACCTCTATTGAGCATATTTCTTAAGGAGAAACCTTACATATACAAGCACACTCTCACAAACACCCACAGGTGTTTGGATCCAGGTGCTTACAGATACACTTCTATATATAAAAACTCTGTAGTTAGCATTGGTTGCCACTAAATAGATCTTGTATTAAATGATACTGTGTAGTTTTCAGATATGTTATTATAGGTGTTGGTTGTTTGTACCTGTGATACTACTTCTGTTTGTTGTTCTTTCTATCTCTCTTTCTGCAGGTGTAGAAGCAGACTTCTACTTGTAGTCTCTTTTTCCTATGTTATATTTTTGTCACGTTCTCTCCCTTTTAATGTTTTGTCTCATCTTTCTCCCTTCCTTTGATTCTCTTTTACCCTTCCATTTCTGTGTCCACTGATTTCGAAATAATCCCAAAGTAATGTTCAATTGAGTTTTTTTGCATGAGTATCAAGCTGAGCATTATAGCAAAAGCAGTATTGCTCCATTTGTGAAAGTAAATGTTTGGCTCACCTTGGCACTAACAAAGCAATTCTGAGTGCTACATTGCCAGACAGGACACGTTTAAAAAAAGCAACAAAACAAATAACCTAATGCCCATGAGTTTGTCGTAGGCAACCAACAAAGAGGTGGGTAATCCAGGTTCAGAAAGTAAAAAGCCGGTCCAGAAATGGGTTCCATCCATTTGCGTTTCTAACTCCCCTGCATAGTTTTTATTTTCTGAAGCCGGATTTATCCACCTTTGAATTGGTTTGGACTCACCCTTGTTATTCAATGGCTTTTCTTTATTTTTATGACTTTATACATTGCAGATACATAGTGAATACATCAAAACTATGACTCAAAAGTATACAGAATTATGTATAAAAAACAAAATTGTGTCTTGTATATTTTAGCTCTTTCTAAAAGAAAAAGGTGAGTGCGCACATTGATTTTGTGTCTAGGTGAAACCCGACAGATACACAGGACACGAACCAAATCAAGATGAAACATAAAAATACAGTTTAAATACCATACTTTTCGGACCATAAGGCGAACCAGATTATAAGGCGCACTTGGAATTAACGTGTATGTGTGTCCATGTCCACACACGAGGTGTGCCAGATTATACGGTGCATTAAATAGTGTGTAATATCACTCCCCTTTACGTACACAGCTATCTGAGAGAGAAAGCTATCCATCTCTGTTGGGAGGTCAGAGTAGTTGGACTACACTGCTCTGTTTCTAACATAAGGTCAAAATAAACGTAACTTTTATATTGAATTAACTTACTGGGTTTATTGTTGCTAGCGCGTACTCCAGGCATGGGCTGCCTAAAAGCTCCCACATACTCAGGCGTACTGTGCGCATACTATGAGTTTGGCGGACTCCACGCTGACTCTCACCAGACGTTTTACCCTTCATAGTCGAGCGTACTGTTGCCTACATTTCTTGTGGCAAATTCCTACAATTCCCACACTTTGTGCCAGTGGGACAAAGCGGCGGAACAGATGGAAAATGTGTGATTAGCTAGCTGAGCACCTAGAGTCGTTTTTTTCCAGTAGGCTCCAACCGCACACCTGTCAGTGAGAACAGAGAGAGATATTGATGTTGCATGCCCTTGTGCAGCCTGCTTGTTGCAGCTCAGTGTATCAAGTTCGGTGTCACATATAAAACAGTTCTATGTAAAAACTTCTTGTCTCCGAGAAGTTCATGGTGTGACACACACCTGTTTGCGCCCGCCTTGAGTACGCGCGGACCTCCACGGAGTGAACTGCGGAGTAAACTGTGGGGTGCTTTACATGAATGTACTTCTAGTTTTGACATTACAGTCAGGCAGTCTTGTAGACTGCTCAGGAGTCTGATCAGGTAGTGACATAGTGTACCATAATGCTTTGAATATCCATTGAGCGGAGTGGCTTCGTTGCTTACCAAAGTCGTACTTACACATTTTAACAGATTTTTGAGCGCATTGTACCACATAAAATCGGTCAGTAAGCACAACTTTAATCATATATAAGTCGCACCGGATAATAAAGCGCACCATACATTTTTTAGAAGATTTAAGGATTCTAAGTGCGTCTTATAGTCCGGAAAATACGGTACTTGGAGTGAAAAGTCCAGAGCAATGGCGAGTGTGAAAAAGAGGTGAAGAAATGTGTCCAAGCAGGTTGCAATGGGTGGAGAAAAGTGTCAGGTGTGTTGTGTGTTAAGAGTATCAGTGAGAATGAAAGTAGTTGGTGACACCAGCAATTATGTATGGTTTAGAGATTGTGATGCTGAGGAAGAGACTGGAGGTAGCAGAAATTAAGATGTTGGGGTTCTCTTTGGTAGTGATGAGGATGGATAGGATCAGGAATGAGTACATCAGAGGGACAGATCATGTTAGATGTTTTGGACATAATGCTAGAGAGGCCAGCATGAAAAGGTCTGGACATGCAACGAGGAGGAATAATGAGTATTGGTAGAAGCACGTTGAGGCTGGAACTGCCAGGTAGGAGGCCTAGAGGAAGACCAAAGAGGGGATTTATGGATTGCATGAAAGAGGATATGAAGGTTAGTGTGAGAGTAGAAGACATAGAAGATAGGGCTAGATGGAGACAGGTGACTTGCTGCAACGACCCCTAAAAGAGAAAAGCCAAAAGAAGAATATTGCAATTTTACTTTTAGCTCCCTAAATCTACAAACACTGCATTTCGTGTAAATAGTCATTGTTTTTCTCTTTTTTACTTTTTTTGCTGTAATTTCAGTACTTTAAAAGTGCATTTAGCATTTGACAGTCAAAAAATATGTCTCTGAGGAAAATGCAGGCAACCAGCTATTTTAAAACAAGTGACATTTGGAAAGTCTCTCCTGCTGTGATCTGCCTTTCAGTAATATCACTTAACTGTTACTATTTTTACATGAGGATGGTATAAAAAACACAGCATAAGGGCCTTTGAACCCTATTAGAATAGTGCATTAAAAATGATCTTATCACTAAAAGGTCCATATATTTTACAGCTAAAATGTAATATGCATAGTGGTGATTCCATTCAAGAAATACCACTTCAAGTAGCACATCCTAAACATTGTTTTGCACACTGAACTCTCTCTGAGAAATGAATGGGATATCTTTATGTGTGACAATATATTACATCCTGTTGGGGGGAAAAACAAGACAGAGCAAAATGTAATGAGACACAGTACCCCCATAATATTTTGAATTTTTAACCACAGGTCTGGTCTTTATGGATGAGTAGCAAGATTCTGGTTTTGATGAAATAATGTATAAGAAATCCCCCTTGTGTTGTGCCACAAGCTGTCCAGGGAACCCAAAATGTTTAAGAAGGTACTCTGGGTAGAGGAGACCGAAATGTAACTTTTAACCCTACTTGGAAAAATGCAACATAATGTGGAAAACTAACATCCTAAAGACACCACCTCATAATAACACATGGGGATGGTTTTCTTTATTGGGACAGGGACACTGGTCAGAGTTGATGGTGAAATTTTTTTTTTTTTTCCCAGTGTCCTGTCTAGCAATGTGGCAATAAGAATTGATGTCTTAATGCCAAATAGAGCTCGACAGATTTTGCTTTCACAAGTGGAGCAAACAGCTTACGCCATTGTGCTCCGCTTGATTTGTGCATGTAAATAGCTTTATTGTGATTCCTGCAGGGAGAATTTCAAATTATATGGACACTACAATGGGAAAGTAGGAGAGTAAAGGAAGAACAAGATAAAAAAAAGAAAGAGAAGAGGTGAAAGAAAGAAGAGATAAAAGGGAGAGAATGATAAAACGTCCTCTGTCTGCTCCATCACCTGGAAAGAGACGCAAAAAGAACAGCACAACCAACAGACATAAAGCAACAGATACAATCGAGTAACACCTTGACGCCATTGCTAAATCATATGTATTATTATTTAAGCTGACATGTGTAATGTGATACCTGAAAAAAGAAAGTGAAAGAAAATAAATAAATAAATTACAGGCTTTCTGTATATAAGTGAACACTTAATACCTGGAACCCTGCCAGAGGGCCAAGGCGCCTGCCAGCGCAGCGGAAGATGGCAGGACGTGGGGGGATGGGCTCCGCACCTATCGGAGACTTGAGATGTTCTTGGGAGAGGGAGCAGACCGGACTCGAACCTGGGGAAGAAAAAAAAAAAAAAACTCATTCACACCATCCCTCCCTAGTACCCCACTCACCAAACACAGACACACAAAAAAAAAGGACGCTGTACACACATTCCCACATAACACTCACATCCAAAAATCCCAAGTGGGGGGGGGGGGGGTCACCACAATTCGACTATACGACTGCCTGTGCCCGACCCCCGGCCCCGCCCCCGGACCAGACGCCCCCCGGACCAGGCCCCCCAATGAGGGGGGCCTGGTCCGATGGTGAAAAATTAAATGCATAGCTGTCCCGGAAGAAGACTTATTAGGCTGCTTACAACAATAGGCTTGAGTGGAACTCTCCAGCAGGACCACCACCCTAAATAAATTACTTGAGATACAGTTAAATGAAAAAGACCAATGTATATCCATGTCTTAAAATGATCAGGTCAAAGCCGATATCTAATTCCGATTGACAATCTGGAGAAATACTTCAAAATTGCTTTTCACTGACACTCCCCTCCAATATGACTAAGAGTGACCTAGATTGCAAAGATGAGTTTATAAAAATTTCAGTTTAGATGTGCCAAACTCAGAGGCAAATCCAAAATACCGTCAGAGGAACGCTAAACATCTACGCGTGTGACAGTATTCAGATTTTTTTTAATGATCATTTCTTGTCACTTATCTACTTTTTGCTGGTATATCAAATAAAATCCTAACAAAACACAGACTGTGGTTGTAATGGGAAAAGGTTTGCAGGGTAGGAGTAGTTTTCCAACATACTGGATCTGTGAGACACTTAAAAACTGTATTATTGTTAGAAATGTGTTGTCATGCTTTCTTTTGAACACCAGGTTCATGTGTGAAAAAGCTTAAATTCTCCTAGTGTTTGTCTAATCTTTTCAGGATTTCTGAGAATTAACCACCATCCAACTTGCTCTTATAAACTACTGTAAGTTGCTCCTGACTTTCCTTTCACCTCTTTGTATCTGTATCTGTGTCCTCACCAACCTCTTGCGTCTGTGCTTTTCCTGCCCCCTTTCCCCATGTCCTGTCCTTGATTTTGTCTCTCGTCTCCACTTGGTTGACAGGGTGGAAATCGGATGAATCAGACTTGCATGTTATTCAGGCCTTTGAGTGAAGCTTATGTGAATCTGGTGTAGTTAATATGGTGGCAGCTGACAGCACTGTGGAAATCATTCACAGTCGAGCAGCACTGAGACACTCCTACATATTGGCCTGAGTGTGCTCACTCATATTCTTGCAAGTGTGAGTGAGCGAAGCTTGTGCCCACTCATGTGGATCCCCCCCCCCCCCCCCCCGCCAATATTTATCAGATTAAAGCACCTTTAGCAGTCCCTACATGATGCCTCCGAGGTGTATCCAATTTTTTTTATATGTTCATAATTCTACAACCATAGAAGTAAGCAAGTTAGTATATGAAAGAAGTTAAGTAATACATCCGAAATTCAACATTTAGTCCGAATTTTTAAACCTATTTTTAAACTATTTTCACCTGATGTGTTGATCCACAGCACATTCAATAAAAAGTATTTGTCAAACAGGAACAGCAAACCTTAATGTGTTCAGTGCATCTTGGCAAATATCTAATACAGAGTGTATCCTACACTGATTTTGCAACTTTACTTTTTCACCATAAATGTTGGTCTTGACGTACTTCTGAGTGTCCAAATATAATTCCCTTAGATCTTGATGACAAACATGTGCTTGTAATTATACATTTCTAGCTCATTTGATTCACAGCATTTAAACTGGGGACATGCATGTCTCAGTAAAGCCTTGTGGGGGTGATGATGTACTGGTTTGTCAGTTGTCTCTTCGGAAGACAAGAAGAACAGGACTGAAAAGAAAAATATAATTTCCTACTGAGGTATTAATTGTGTTGTATGTCCTTGTTGTCTGAGATTAGTTTGCCAAATGAGAAACACAGCTATTCCTCCCACACAGTCTCTCTTAAATTCATGAAAAAAAAAACTTCAGACTGAAGCTGTTCAGAGAGCCTTTAAGTCTAGGTATAATCTTGGCAACCAGTAAATTGTACACAACAACCACTTTGACAAATCTAGACAATACTTTCTAAAAAACAGATGGAAATCTCAAAAACTCAAAATAATCTTATCAACGTAATATGACAACATTATTGTTATGATTAGAATATGTGAATATAGGCATCCATATTACTATTGTGCATACTTATTTCACTTATTATTAGTGCCTTCGCCATATGTGTTAAGGCATTATGGCATTATTCTGCTTATTTTTATATCTTCCATTTCCACCCAGATATGTAATCATAAAGTTAAATATACACTACACACATATCCTTGTAAATATACATCTTTTAAACTGTCCCCATAAATAAATATATACAATACACACCATATACTAAGTTAGTGTCAGTATAACAATCAGCCCTATTCTATTTATAGATTTATCACTCATGGTCCTCCATTAACATACTTCCTCTTCCATGTACTTGTTTAAAAAGATTTTGTGTACCTTTTTGTACCTAACAGATTTCTATTAGTACTTTGCTTTATTTCTGTTTCCAGACTGTTCCACAAAGTCACCCCACAGCTCGTTACGCACATTATTCTCATATTTGTTCGGACCTTTGTTTTTTTTATTTATTTATTTAGGTCTCCCCTTAAATTATATCCCCCCTCCCTTTCACTAAGCATTCCTTGTATATTTTTTTGGCAATAGATTATTCCTCGCTTTGTACATTATTAGTGTTGTTCTGAATTTCACCAGATCCACAAATTTGTGTGGGATTTTATGAATAGTGGGTTTGTGTGATCTCTCTACCCTGTGATGTTCATTATCCTTATTGCTCTTTTCTCTATTGTGCATAATGGATGCAGAGTGGCTTTATAGGTGTTTCCCTAGACTTTGACACAGTAAGTCAGATATGCCAAAAATGACGAATAATATAGATTGTGCAATGATTTATAATCAAGGATATGTTTAGTTTTCTGCAGAATATCCTACATGAGGTTTCCAACAGACTTTGTCTAAAATCACACTGAGAAATTTATTTTGCTGTACCTTCTCTATTTTAGTATTATCTATTATCAGTTCTGCATTACAATCTATTTTATGTCCCCCAAACAACATGATCTTTATTTTGCTTAGATTTAATGCTAATTTATTTTCGTCTGACCATAGATTTATTTTATTTATCTCAGTTGTGATTGTCTCCAAAGTCTGCTGCAAATCCTCATCAGAATAAAATATATTGGTGTCATCTGGATACAAAACAAATTTCAGTACTTGCAAACTCTACATATGTCACTTACATATAATATGAATAATTTCAGACCTAATTTTGAACCCTGTGGTACCCCGGATGTAATATTCATGAAATCAGATTTATATTCACCTATCTGCACAAACTGTTGCCTGTTTCTTAGAGGCCAGCTCCACGTAGCTCCCCTAACACCACACTTTTGTAGTTTATTTAATAATATGATGTGATTGATGGTATCAAATGCTAACTTTAAGTCCACAAGTACTCCAAATGCTATTTTTTGTTGTCCATACAGTTGGTGATTATCTCCTAATAGTTCCATTATTGCCAGCGATGTTGATCTGTTTGCTCTAAATCCATATTGACTGTCTCGACAAATTTATAGAAAAACACAAACTCCTTACAGTCTATCTGAAAACAGTTTTTCAAGTATTTTGGAGTCTTGGAGAGGGGGGTAAAGAAACAGGCCTGTAGTTTGTGAAATTGTGTCTATCTCCAGCTTTAAACAGGGTATTACTTTTGCTATTTTCATTTTGTCTGGAAATATACCTGATTGAAAAGATAAATTACAGATGTGGGTGAGTTGTTTCATAACTCCTTCAATTACTGTCTTTATTGTTGTAATGTCTATCATTCCAGTCTGCAGAGGATTTGTTTTTACATTTTCTTACAATTTTCCTATTTTCTTCATCATCAACTGCACCAAGTAAAAATTGTACTTGGATTTCTAGCACTCATATATTCTATGTCCCCACATTGTGTTGTCTCGGGTTCCTTTATTTTTGCTGCTAAATCTGGTCCCACATTTACAAAGAATTGGTTAAAGCCATTCACTACATCTTCCATATTATTTATGGTCTTAGACTTAGACTTAGAGACTTAGACTTTCTTTATTGTCATTTTGTATGCACAGAGTGCATACAGAACAAAATTTCTTTTTCACACAGCTCAGAAAGATTGCAGTAACTCTACAGGATACCATGCAGTGAATTACAGTACAGGATAAAAAGTGCAGTGATAAATCGCAGTCACTTACAGGATAAGTTTCAATAGATTTCCGGATAAAGTGCAGCAGTGAACAGTAGGCAGTTGAAATATAACCAATGTAAAACAAATATAAACAAATATGCAGTAAGGTGCATCAGTGATTTACCAGTAGACAGTTGTGCAGCGAGGTGCAGCAGTGATTTAAAAGTAGGCAGTTGCATTGTAAACAGTTTTGCAGTACGTTTCCGAGTAAGGTGCAGCAGCGATTTTGCAGGATACGATACAAATGTGCAAATGTGCAAATCAGCTAGTCGAGTGTGGTACACAGTCCGTTTTTATACTTCAGCAGTTCAACAGTCTAATGGCAGCAGGGAAAAAGCTTTTGCAGAACCTAGTGGACCTGCAGCGGATGCTGCGGAACCTCTTTCCAGAGGGCAGCAGGGAGAATAGTCTATGGTGGGGGTGTGAGGGGTCCCTGATGATGTTACGGGCTCGAGACACACAGCGCTGCGATGCAATGTCTTTAATGGAGGGAAGAGGAGCCCCGATGATCCCTTCTGCTGTCCTCACCACTCTCCTCACGTTCTTCCAGTCGGAGGCACTGCAGCCTCCACACCACACAGAGAGACAGCTGGTCAGAATACTCTCTATGGTGCTTCTGTAGAAGGTCGTGAGGATGGCGGGGGCAGGCGGGCTCTCCTCATCCTCCGCAGAAAGTACAGTCTTGTCTTGTCATTTTCAGTGTAGTACTCTGGGTAATTTGTAGTTTTGGATCCATTTCTCACAATAACATTTAGTACAGTCCAGAAACCTTTAATATTTCTATTTTTATTCACAAGATTATTATAAACTTTCTTACATATTCTCATAACATCATTTTGATATTTTTCTTCTGCCTCTATAGTCCGATGCTTTAAGAATTGTCTATATAATATATTTTTCTTTTTCCAGGCATTTTGTGGCTCTTGGTAACCCACAGACTATTTGTATATTTATGCATATTACTGTAGTTCTTTACAGGACAATATTTATTATATAATTCATTGAATATTAGACATTTTTCATATGCTTTATCAACATCTTTGTCTTTACAAATTACATTCCAATCCTGTATCATTAAGTAATTTTTTAGTACAGTCATGGTTTGCTCTGTTTTCACCCTTATATATTTATAATTTTCAGTATCCTTTTTCTTGCTATAAATACAGTAATATACATTAAAAAATAGGCATGTAGTAACTGATGTCTGTTAATAGCAGTCCACTATCTGTATTATTTTCTGGGATATAAGTAAATGCATTATATTTTAAAGTGATGCCGTCAGAAGTAACCCTGCTTGGCCTGGTAATTGTTGGATACAATCCCATACTGAACATTGAGTTGATGAACTCTTCTGACATTTTATGTTTTTTCATTAAAGAGGTTGATGTTAAAATCACTACAGATCTACATGACCTTCTGTGTTGATTTTATGAACATACTTTCCATCCAATCTCTAAAAACGTCTATACTTTATCCAGGAGATCTGTATATACAGCTCACCGTTATATTTTTCCGTTTTTACAACATATTTCCACTGTAATACACTCCATCAAATGGAGCTACCATTATTTTTTTAATTAATATTCCAAAGAAATATCAATATATATTGCCACTCCCCAGCCAACACACACACTTTTTGTTCTTTCTGTTGATATAATTTAAAACTTCAATGCTGACTCAACACTTTCCATTAGCAAATTAATGTGAGCCAAAAAATGGGGTCTCATTACATAGGCTAATTTGGACAACTTTTCCTCAGCCATACTTCAGAGAGACATCGTTCAAGATTTAAATGGTTCACGAAGGATACTACTCTAAAGGAGTAGAGAGGGATTGCCAAAATCTTGTGTAGTTTTGGCACAACCACTGTTGAAGTTTGAGGAAAAATCTGATTTTTAACCTGCTCTCTCCCACTCTAAACTGTGAATTCAAACACACCAGCTGAGACCTGAAGCTTCATCCGATAGGTTTATAAACAAATATTTTTCACATCCATACTGTTTGCGATATCTAGACCAGTTATCCATGAAAATGTAGACACATAGTCGTCTTCTTTCACCCATTGTGACCATCATTGTGCTCACCCATACACTATTCTGTCAAATGGCCTCAGACCGAGCTAAAGTTGATCTGCAAAGGCTTAGTTTAGCTCCCATTATAAATCTGCACTGCTTTCCTTCAAACGTCATGAAGTTTCACGTTTTTAAAACTGATACTTTTTAGTTACAATCGGATATATATATTTTATGGCTTCAGGAATACCTGCTGGCCCTCATGTTTAAAGAATCTTTCAACCAAGACTCAGTTTTTAAACAGTAACTTTTTTAGTGGGCACCTGTCATCCTCAGAATTTCACAGCAGCTCTGTCTCTCTGCTGATACTGACAGCAGTCTCCCACTACCCCCAATCCTGCCCATCCCATCCCTGAAGGAGCTGTTGGCATAACTCCTGTGTACATACTGTAGGTAGAGGACCGCATTACCCAGCATGCTCCTCAGTGTGCATGCGCATGCGACCACATACTTTAATGTTTTTTTTTTCTCTATGAACCTCTTCTTGAAGCATTCACGCAGGAGTGAGCCTCATCTTCTACTATGAATTAAAACACTCCACAGATGAACGAGCACGCTGAAGCACACACCTGCCTTACTTCTCGGTAACGAGGCCAATCAGCTTCTGTATTCCAACATAGCGAGTAGAGAGTTTTCTGCCCGGTAGATGTGATGGAGTGAGCACCATGTAGTTACAGCGTACTTCAACGTTTAGCTGTCAGTAAGGTAAGCCAGCAAGAGATGGTAAAACTATAGTGGGAAAAAAAATGTAAAGTGGTGTAGCACCCGACATTCCTCACTTCATCTATGATCTTATCTGACACAGTCCGCCTGCCCATAGTGACATATGAATTCTCTCTGCAGTCAGTATGATAGTCATGTGGCATCCATCACCCTGTTCCTAATTAACACTTTTAAATGATATAAACTGATGTTTAATTAAACCAAGTGATCTGTCAGAAGGTTGAGGAAATTGCCTTGCTCAGTGGTGAGTAAGTTGGGGCCAGATCACTTTTGTCAGTCTTTGAATTTAATGAGGAACGGTACTGGAAAAGCTGATAGCATTGAGGCTAATGGTTGTTATTCACAATTCAGTTGACTTATGCTAACAGTGCTAGCATATGCCCCTTGAGAAGATGTCATCTTTAAATGATTTATTCTTATGTGTAAGGTAAGGTGTAAGGTAGCAGAGACTTGAGATGTTCTTGGGAGAGGGAGCGGTTCGAACCCAAACCTGGCAAATAAATTAATTAATAAATAAAAAAAACAACAAAAAAAAAACACAATCTCATTCACACCTTCCCACCCTAGTGCCCCACTCACAACGCACAGACTATAAAAAAAGACGATGCCGTACACACATTTGCACATAACACTCACATCCAATAATCCCAAGTGGGGGGGGGCACCACAATCCGCCTTACCTGCTCGGTCCTGACCCCCCATCCCGTACCCGGACCAGACGCCCCCCGGCCCAGGCCCCCCGGGGAGGGGGCCAACAATACTCGTACGGGCCACCCAACCAGAACCCCCCTCCCCCCCTAAATACCTAAGCCCACTCCCACCCCCTCCTTACCCTAGCCATCCCTCCCCCCACCCCTTTTTGGGGAGAGCAGAGGCACCAGCCCCAGTCCCTGCAAGCCCCCCGGGCCCCAAAACAACCCCCCGCCAAGACCCCGGCCCCAGAGAGTGGGGGCAATCGGAGAGCGGGGGTGTGGGAAAGACCCAGATCCTCCTTACGCCTGCTCAGATGTTGTGTTGTTGCGTGTTGTTCTTAAGAGTGTTTAAGAGGGACGTCATCCGAAAGTGGCAACCTCCAGTAATGCCCCCCTCCCCAAGGTCCTACATGTGTGGCAGCGTGATGGAGCAGGCAGAGGGAGGAGTCCGGGGATGGGGAGAAAAGGACTGGGGAGCCTACTGCACTCCCAGGGAGCCAGCTCCCCTACTGACTCCAATAGGCAGCCCCGCTCCCCGAGAGCCCACCCAGAGAAGGGGGCCCTGCCAGCCACACCACCGTAGCCCGGGGGCCAGGGATAGGCGGCAGGGCCCGCAAGCCAACCACCACCAGGACTAACACTTCCACCACCCCCAACCCACCCACCAAACCTCATGGCTTTCCCGGGGGTAAATAAAAAAATATATATATATATAAAAAAAATTAAAGGGGGGGACCCTGGCTAGCCAGCCCGCACGAACCATCCGGAACCCCTCCCCCCAGACAAAACCCGCACTGGGAGACGGCACGGACCAGGACCGAGATAGGGGTCCGGACACGGAGCCCTCCAAACGTCCACATCCACCCTCTCGATGACAGAAAAAAAGGGTCAATAAAAAGGTCGATAGAATAACAGTTTTCCTTCCTTTAGCAGTTTAGCCATGTAGGTTAATATTACAGTCATTACATCTTCCCAACCAATCACAAACACAGACCCAGGAACACTCCGTCACCAAGCTCCGCCCCCTTCAGAGTACAGAGAACACGTGTTCTTTTTTTTTTTTTTTTTTTTAAACTTGCAGTTTTAGGTAAAAAGTTGGTTCAATAAAGGGTTGAGTTTGAATTCAGTGTTTGTGTGTTCTTTATCTGAAAACAGCTTGCTAAGCAACAGCATAAAATGGCCAGCACTGCACTTTGTACTGAAACTGTAATTTCGATTACAATGTATATTGTAGTTGACAATAAAGATTGATGGAATGATTGACTTAAAATATGTTTTGAATTTGTTTATCGATCAATATTTCTATTTTAGCGATATGATTTTTTTTCTATATCACCCAGCCCTAATAATAATAATAATAATTATTATTATTATTATAATTATTATTATTATTATTATTTGAAGGAAGTAAGGAAAAAAATACACCCAAAGTGAAAATCAGTATTGCAAATTATGATCTAATTAACTGAATGTATATCAACTTCAGATGACAAAAAAATAATAAAGAAAACTATTAAAAAAAAGAACCAACCAATCAAATTTAATCCTGGCTAATTTCAAGCACATGGAGAGTGTTGGCCTAGTGGTTAGAGCAGCGCGCTTGCACTCAGAAGGATGCAAGTACCCGGTTCGATTCCCCCAGTGCCTGCACTCTGGGTCCCTGAGCAAGACCCTTAACCCCAGATTGCTCCCCGGGCGCCGCACATGGCAGCCCACTGCTCCCCTGGGGTTATGGGTTAAAAGCAGAGAACAAATTTTGTTGTAATGTATGTCTCAATGTATGTTTCAATGACAATAAAGATATTACTATTACTATATTACTATTATAATGCTCAGGTTAAATGTGTCATACATGCAAGTCTGCTTTTCCTTTGAATTTTGCCTTGTAAAAAGATTTGTATAAATCTCTGTTATGGTTTCATTTAGATATTTGTGTATTTATTGTCATGTTTGTGTGTGCCCAAAGACCAAGCAAAGCAAAGCTATTGTAAGATGTCAGTCTTTGTTTGCTTGCTTTTCAAACTGGGATTTTGTCTTTGCATGTGTAAAAACATATGGTGAGTCAGTGTGTAGGAGTTCAACACCAGTATGTGTGTGGGTGAGGGAGAGCTAGTGGTTTGGTTTCTGCATAGGAGAGAGGGTTCAGGTTATGCACCAATAGATGGCACTCTACCCTTTTGTGATTGGGTACACCATGACCTAGACAAGTAAAGTTCTAAATGTATGTGTTTTCCAAGTGCAAGTTACATTGGAAAATTGACTTTCTTTTCAGCTTCCAACTTTTTTTTTTTGTTTTTTTGTTCTGTATGTGAGGGTAATATGTTAAAGATATAAAACAGACTACTATAGAGCAAATTTCATTCCTTTGAGTTGATGGGAGGATAATTGAGATTTGGAGCCTTTATCAAAGGCTACAAAAAGAAATCCTGCAAACATTTTCCTGTTATAACTGTTAATATGCACATGCATTGACACTCAAGTGTACAACTGCAGTTTAATGTTAGAAGTGCCAAAATAGGGCATCCTGAAAATGAGTTACATAAATGTGTGACTCACTGGATGAACTTTTTTTTTCAGTATTTCAGTATTCTTTTAGACTAAGACAACTGGCTGTGGTGAAGAAGAAAAATATAGTAACATCCCTGTGTGACATAGGAATCTACAGTTTTGTACAGTGTAAGTGAAGACAAAAACAACAAAAAATTTAATCCAAAAACTTGGATTCCAGTCATTATATTTGATCTGGGTTCAGGGTCACTCTGATATCAAAAACATAATGATATATTTGATATATGGGATATATTTCTAAATTTTCACAAATAAAACCTTGAGAAGTGTAACATGCATTTTTATGCCGTCCATCACCAGTCTATGAAATTTAGGAAAAATGTTTCAGATTATTTTTTTGCAAAATGACTCAAGTTCACCAATCTTTAATTTCTCACTATGGATTCTCAACTGGATTTATCTCTGGACTTCAACAATTTTGATAACTCAGAAAGCTCAATTGGATCAAAACATTCCAAACACAAATAGGTTCCCTAGTTACAGCCAGTGCTGCCTCACTTAAGGCTGGTTCATACAGCAGGATAATTAGCCAATTTTTTGCCCTGTTCTTCCCTTATGACAGGCCCTGACTATCGGTATGGCTCTTAAGATAATCTTAAAACATATTCCTATCATGTGTAGTGTTTTAAGAGTGATCGGGTCCACTCAGTAGAACGTCGGCTGAATATGAGGCGGAACCTGATACGCCAACTTTCAGGTACAGTTCTGATCTATAAAGGAAAATTGCATGGTGTGCATGCACATGGTTTTATAAATCAGATTTTTTTTACGTACACCATTTTCTTTTTTTCTTCTTTTTTTGACGTACATACATGTGCTACACAATGTTTAATAAACGAGACCCCTGATCCACTGATGCATGGCAAGGACAAAAGCTGCATTGCTCTTCCTGCATCTGAGGTCCAACAATTAGTCAGAGCCTCCTCTTCAACAGAAGTGTGATCCCTCAATAATTGGAACACACTCTCCATACCCCTTTCTTCAAATTGGGACCACCAGGGCAGAACATTTGTCTTATATTACTCTTAACTTTTTGGTATAAATAAAAGAAAAACAACACTAAACTAAGAGTTTTATCTGTCCCCTTGTGGTGAACTTTAAACAGGACTGTTACGCCCACAGTTGGCTGGAAGAACACAGTAACATAAAATTAAACAGTTTAGGTGGTGAACTTGATTATGTTTAAAAACCTTATAAACTTGTAAAGACATAATGTCCTATATGTTGTTAAACCAACTGCAACAAAAAACTAACCATCTACAATAAATAAAACAGCTTCTCAGCAAAAACAAACCCAACAATGAAAAAAAACACACAAAATGGGAGAAGCACTAAACTGAACAAGTATTAAGGTTTACAGAAAATAATCTTGCAAAACTAACATCTAAATTGAGCTTTGCAGTTTCAACAAATAGCAAAACCAACAGCCAGTCAAGTTGTAAAAGACACTAAACTCTCCCAAGGTTGCCAACAGTTAAGCCACAGCATGATTAACCCAGAGTCCTATCTGCATTACTGGGTGAAAAATAAACAGCCGTAACAGGAACTTCTAATGACCATATTTCCCCAATGGCTTTCCTTTTCCATAAAGGCCAGATTTATGGGGTGCATAAATAGTTAATTAATTGTTACAATTTTGATGCATTCTCCCACCTGGCTCACGGGTCTCTGCAACTCCTCTAGAGTTAGTATGGGCCTCTTTGCCCCTTCTCTGATTAATGATTTCCTTGCCGAACCTTCTGTGACATGTTTAAAGCTTAATATGTTTTATAATCTAACCCTGCTTTAAGTTAAACTTAAACACATCTTATCCTTGACCTTTCAAGGTGTGTCACTTGGTCTTCATGTCACCATGAAGACCAAGCCATTGTATGATTTAATTTCAACTTCACAATTTCTCTTTGTTAATTTGTGTTGGTCTGTGTCATGATCTGGCCTGTCTGTTGTCTGCACCCTGTCATTCCTCCCCTCCATGCATTCATTAGGAGCATTCACCACACATGTGTGACTGCCTCTCAGCCACCTCAATCCAGATCATCTCCTGTTTCAAGCTCCTTGTTAGGTTTCCTCAGACAGCTAGACGGTGCTAGACAGATTATTGAAAGCTTCAAGCTACTAGATATCAAAGAATTTATTTATTTATTTTCTCATCCTGATCTCATGTTTTGACCTCGACTATGTCTCATGGATCTTCCAGACCTTGCCTAGCCACTGTCGGACATCTATGGTGCCTTCTATTTTCTAGACGCGACCAGGACTGTTCCCACGACCATGAACCATGCCAAGCCCTGTGGATCTGTCCGTCTGTCTCTGCCTGGCTGTGTATTCCAGCCTCTGCCATCACCTGCCTGTCATCTTCTGCTGCTGGGAGCAACCTGCTCTTTACAGGCTCCTCAGCATTCTCCAGCAGAGCTGTTCTGGCTTAGACCAAGTCTCAGGTTCCTCATCCTCAATAAATCTTTTAAAGTAAGACAGTCTGGCTTGAATATCGGGTAACATGTAAAATGTCATAAGGAACACTGAAGTTTCTGTGTTGCACCATATCCAATATCGAAAAAGTGTACATTCTGGATTTTTGCAATGGATTTTTTTTGTAGAAAAAGAGAAACTAGATTTACATAATCTGGTTTTATTGAACATGTTAGTATATACAATGTTGTGGGAAAACTGGGTGCAAGTTCATTTATTAACAGGGCTTTGCAGACCTGAAACTGCATACATTATTTGGTACATCAAAAAAGAAAAATGACAAATTGTTTGGGAGAAAAGTGCTCAACAAACAGTGTAAATGGGAAAATGGTAAAGCCGCCATTTCTTGTTTAAACAAGTAAATTGGGTAATGCAGCTAATCATCAAACAGGATCATAGAATGGGAATGCAAATCTATGAAAAATACCTAATTATGCTCACAAAAGATGCACAAAAACACAGCATTCATTGTCTTAAGCCATAATCTTTAGGCAAACAGTGTAAAAAAATACATAAAATAAGACATGAATTAACACTAAGTCAAAGAATCAACAAAGTACATGCTTAATGACTTTAAAAAAACACAAGAAAAACGTCATTTGGTGGTCATATTCACCACAATATTTTTCTATTCCTTGATTTCGCAACTATGTTGACAGACTTAAAAATCTGTATAAAGAAGACATGCAAGTGAAGCTCTTGCAGTGGTGTGGTGGAGCTGAGCAGTTAGGTGTGGATCAAAGGGCAGATGGTTTGGTTTACTAACAAACTTAAACATGCTCATTCATATGGAAAGAGTACACTCACACAAAAAAAACATATGTAAACTCTTGCTGCTTTTGATATGTCTGGCTGTTTGACTAAAGGTGACTAAGCATCTTGTAGTAATTGGAGGCCTCATTGAGTCTGATCTATCAGTCTAACGTTGTCCAGTAGAGAGTGTAAGTTCACAGTCAATGAGGGTTTCTCATTGTACAACCTGATGCATGGGACAACAGGGCAAAATGCAACTTTTGCCCCAAAGAGAGCGTGCAGGAGGGTGATGAAGAAGAAAATAAACAGAAGAAACAGTTCTTGCCGGCTGACACAACTGTTTAGACCTTTAATGTGCACATGAAAGAAGAAAAACACAAGCAACAGGAAGACTTATTATACTGACACCTATTCAAGGCATAGACCTATTGTTACACATAATGTTTGTGTATATTAATTAAATATTCCAGGGACATTTTTAATTTTGAAGTCGGGGTTAATAATAATAATAATTATGAAATCATAACCAGTCAATAATATCCTTGTATATCAATATTACATATTTGTGTTGGTTTGTTAAAACATGAGGAAATTCTCAGAACAATGGAATGCTACGAGCTAGAAAGATGGAAAACCCTGTTTTACCCATTTAAAGCAACTCATACTGAAAACATTCACAACCAAGGGGTACACGGGTGTGTTAAAAAATAATTAGCATTTGATTTCACAGGAGATCATTGTCAAGTTTTCCACTCCTTTGGCTGTTGTTCTTTATTTATTTATTCATTTAAAGGGCACCCCTGTTAATATGTTTAATGTGAACACATTTCTGGGTGATGAATGCAATTATAAACTAAATACACTATCTTTATATTTAGACTACATGGCTTTTAAAATGTCAGCCTCTTCAGTAAGAAGCAGTGGCTAACAATATAAAAATCCATACAAGGATTATAAATACATTTTATTTCTGTATTTTGTATAAATGGTGATAATATATTTAACGTTCTGGTTTTTGCTGCGTCTTCTTTTATAATCCCAATAAATTGTAACTTTAATTAAAAAACAATGAACAGAAACAGTAAAGAAGAAAGGAGTGTTGATTGTTAAAAGCTGATTTTTCCCCCCTTAATGAATAAAGGGTTATTGCCAGGCTCCTTAGTATATTAGATGGCAGCAACAAAAGATATAACTGAACATTAATTGATAAACTCTCATTTCTTTCCTTTTCTCAAAAGGCAAACACTCTTTATAGCAGCTTTACAACAATTAGGGTGTTAAAAATTATTTAATGAGACCAAAGAAAGGCTTCACAGCAGAAGAGTGCAATACAGTGACACATTCACAAGAAGTGTTGATTAAAGACTGAACTTTATGCCGTTTTTCTTTTTTTCAGTTCAATAAGATAAGACAGATTTTCACTGAAAGATTCTTTTTAAATCCAGGGTTAGTTTAAATGTTCAAAACCACACCTCTGTGTAAATACGTCTCAAAAAGAGCAAATTGAGGGCGAATTAGAAGAAGCAAAAAAAGTGACAAAAGTGATTTATGTCCAGCAGTATTTGCATTCATTTACACACAAGTTTATCCCTCTAAAAAATCTTTTTTCTTTTTTTTCTCAAATTCATGTTTTCAACCTGTACTGTTCAGGAATGTCATCTAATAAGTGACTAGGAAGGAGGAAAAAAAAGCAAAAGGGTACCCACTCAGATTCAGTTGTTTAATGATGCCTATAAAGCAAAAAGAAATTAAAATCTGTTTGTAGCAAATATGAGACATGTGATATACAGGGCCTCACAAAGCTATTCATATCTCTTGACCTTTTTCAGATTTTGTCATTCTATGAAAAACAAAACAAAGCAGTGCCTACTTGTGATGTCAAAGGAAAAAGACGCATGGTTTTAATTAGTTTTTCAAATAATTAAAAAGTGAAGTTTGCATATGTCATGCGCTTCTATTAATCTAACACCTCTGAATAAAGACTTTAAATCTGTTTCTAAATCCAACAATTTAGAATGACCATACATTTTATACACTAGATCTGCAAAGCTTGCAGAGAGATGTATCCCAAAAGATCTGCAGCAGTAAAAGGTGGTTCTACAAAGTATTGATTTAAGTATTGATGCCACAGTTTTCCCATTTTTTATTTGTAAAAAAAACAACAACTGAAAACCATGTTTCCTTTGACATGCACTGCATATTTATGCACTGTTTTGTGTTGCGTCAATCACAAAACAGTTTGTGGTTGCTAGAGACATATCGATAGAGACGTAGAAAACGGTCAAGCAGTGTGAATGCTTTTACAAGGCACTGTTGAGGAAATGGAAATCTGAACAGTTAGATTTTTTTTTTTGTATGTTCATGTGTTTTGGAGTACCTAATTTGTTCATTGCATTTACATATTTTTCCACTTGCATGTGCTTGAATAATCAAGCAGACCAAAAATGTAACTAGAACACATCTTTGAAGATTTAGCTTCACGTCCTGAGAGCCTGAGCAAAGCCTGATATTAAGCCAACAAACAAAAAAATAGTGTTTTGGGAGAAAAAAAAAAACGGACTGGGAAGAACTAGCAGGAATTATTTTCTTGCCAGTTCTTTCCACAATGAATTCAGCTAGGACAATCAGGAATACATTCTTACTATCAGTGTCATTTAATCATCATGGAAGGGAATTTGTCATTCAAAAAAAAAAAAAACACCTGTAAAAAAAGTGCATGGATATTTAATATAGAAAATAGTAAATAAATACATCCGACAGAGAAGCTCTGTGTCAATATTGGTCATTTCAGGTGGTGTCTAATAAACTTTGGCAAAGCATACAAGACAGATATACACATTAAAATAGTCCTAACATATAACTATTTCTTTTTTCCCTTAACATTAAGATAAATTAAATAAAAAAATGAGAGTAGTCGTTGTTTGAAATGGATCCAGTACTTGCAGCCCCACATAGCTTTGAGCTCCCTCCCTGGTCAAGTTGGCAGTTGGAGTTGGTACATCTGCTCTCAAAAGATTTACTTTCCATGTGAGTACTTAAAAAGAAATAGAATGCACTGAGGCTGCATAAAACAGTTCTTGGCAAGCATCTGTCATTGATTCTAATGTGCAAAGATGTGTGTGTGTGTGTGTGGGGGGGGGGGGGGCTGAGAGTGTGTTGAGTGTTCAGGTATTATTTATTCTTCATTCCTATTCTCCAAGAAGACATAATCTTAGACGGTATCCCTGCAAGACAACAAGAAGGGGAAGCAAGGATGAATCAGTTAAAAAAAACATGGCAATCTGCATGTATTCAGAGGGTAGATAGATTTCAAATTGCATCATATTTAAACATATTGGTTTATGCATACATACTCCTACACATGCACACCTACTCCATTTTCATATCCTTCCACATCTGCCTGCACACAGGAGCAAATGCACATGGGTATGATATAACAGCTTTTCTGGCTCACTCTTGTGGGCAAAGGCTAGCACACATTTTCATTTTGAATTTGAAATGTGATCTTATTCAGTCTCTGACTTCTCTAGTCTTGTCCACGTAGACTTTCTGAAACTCGTGGGGGGATCGTCAGCCAGGTATTTCACACCTCCACCTCCTCAGCCTGATGTGTTAAAGCAGGAGACACATTTGACAGCACTGAGAGCCATTTTCAGTAAGAGAGCTCACATGGCCAGTGGCAAAAACAGAAATAGCTTCCTGCATGGCTTTGGTTGCAAAAGAGGGGAGAAGGTTCTTCAGGTGGTTTGGTGCTGGTATTGATATACTATATGTATTATAAGTTAATTATGTTTTTTATATCACAGTCTTGTGATAATTTAGTTTCTAAACCCATTCCGAGCATTAGTACAAGTGTTCAAATTAATGTCTTATAGGTACATCAAACTTATTGGCACAAATAAGCCTTTTGGGCTTATGTAAGTTGAAACCAGAAATGTATATACACTAGATAAAAATACATAACTACTCATTGTCTGTCATTAAATAAGACTAAACATTTCCTTTTTTAGGTTGCTTAACATCAAATTATTTATATTTGTTAGATGAACGACAGATATGTTTTAAAACTTGTCAACTTCAGATGCTGCCGTACGTGAGGATTATTAAGCCTTTACATCTTTGAAAAGCCCAGCTATTGATGTAATAGCCTTGAAAGCTTCTGATTGTCAAAGCACAACATTTTGAGTGAAACAAAATAAAATTTGTAGATATATTTTATACCACACCTCAAACATTCTGTTTCCCTATGTGACGTCAATGGAAAATCAGAAGAAATCACCCAAGACATCAGGAATATAATTGTGGACATCTACAAGTCTGTTTCATCCTTAGATGCAATATCCAGATACCAGAAGGTGGCACTTCATCTTTTCAAACAATTGTATGCACATATTCATATTCATTAAATTAGAATATATGTTCTTATAAGGCTTGTTTGTGAGGTTAAAAGTACCTTTTAAAAATAACCTTTAAGCAGACAAGTCATATAGTTTTCATTAAGCCCACATTTCTGTGGTGGAAATGTTGTTTTTTTTGTCATGATTAACAAGATTGACATGATTTTTTTGTCTGCTGCCACTTTCGGTCACGAGCTTTGGGTCGTGACCGAAAGAACGAGATCCCGGATACAAGCGGCTGAAATGAGTTTTCTCCGTAGTGTGTCTGGGCTCTCCCTTAGAGATAGGGTGAGGAGCTCAGTCATCCGGGGAGGACTCAGAGTAGAGCCGCTGCTCCTCCACGTCGAGAGGAGCCAGTTGAGGTGGCTCGGGCATCTGGTCAGGATGCCTCCTGGACGCCTCCCTGGAGAGGTGTTCCGGGCACGTCCCACCGGGAGGAGACCCAGGGGAAGACCCAGGACACGCTGGAGGGACTATGTCTCCCGGCTGGCCTGGGAACGCCTTGGGATTCCTCCTGAGGAGCTGGCCCAAGTGGCTGGGGAGAGGGACGTCTGGGCCTCCCTACTGAAGCTGCTACCCCCGCGACCCGACCCCGGATAAGCGGAAGACAACGGACGGACGGACGGACGGATTAAGGGTTTGTTTTGTTTTGGACTTTTACAGACTTTTCTAGAATCAGCCCTGTCACTTCTCAGCCTCCATCTTATCAGCTCTGTCCACTTCTCATCCACCAGTTATCATCCAATCAGCTCAGTCTCCCTCCTGCCACCACTCTGCTCTTGATCAACTCCACCTGCTGCCACTAATTACAGTCAACTCAACTCACCTGTTCACCTGCCTACATACACCTGCCTCTTTCATCCACTCTCTGCCAAAATGGCTCGTCTTGCCTCCTGTGCGCTGCCACTGTGTCGCTACCAGTTCTTGTGATCGCTGCCAAGTGGACTCTACTTCCCTGTTCTTGTTCAGCTCTCACTGATGTGTGCTTCCAGTGGCTGTGTGCTGCTCAAAGTCTGCCTAGTTCTCTGTGAGTTCCAGTTTCTTGCTCAGCCCGTTCTGGTGTTTCCTCGGTCTGCATCGTTTGTTCTGGTTATCTCCTGTTTTCATCTCTGGTTTCATCCACTGCCTGCTTCACCTGTTCAGGTCTGGCTCTGTATGCCTGCCTGACTCGTCAGTCACAACTCATCTGTTAAGTCTATTTCTGTCTGCTTGCATCATCAGCCACAAACCATTCACTTCAATAAACATTTTAAAGCATAACGCTGTTGTCTGGCTGAATTATCAGGTTCTCAGAACGTTAGTCATTACATTTTTATCAATATTCTAATCTCAAATGCCATGTTTTCATGAATTGTAAGCAGAGAATCATCATAGTTAACAAAAATCAAGGCTTGAAAAATTCAGTCTGTATTTAACTTATTTAAGGTATTTTACTTAGTGAATTCAGTTACTTAGATAATGGAACTGTTCAACGATATATTAATTCATTGAATATAAGTGGATAAACACCATTAGAATGCAATCATGCCATCCAGGAAGGAGGTGTGTTCTATGTCCCAGAGCTAAATATGTTTTACTAAGAAATGTGCAAATGAACCCCAGATGAAATGGAAATGGCCTTGTGATAATGCTGGTTAAAGCTCAGAAGAGAGTGCTAGTATTCACAGGGAAACGAGTTGTGTACCAATATCACCCAAAATGCCACTTGGCAAGAAAGAAGTCATTATGCCCAAATCAAGATACTGTTGAAGTTCTGATTACAGTTTGCAAATGGATCTACACAGATGCTATATGGAAACATACTGTTATATTATGTTTGTAAGCGTGATATCATACCAATTGTAAAGTAAACAGGTGGGACCATCATGGTGCACTTAAAATGAATGGTATCATTTGACAAGAATATAATGTGAAGCTATTGAAGTAAATTTACAATACATCAGGAACTTATAGCGAATTGCAGGAGGAACACTGGGAGTGACCAGAAGAGCTTATTTTTTTCATAGATTATCTGTCTAATATTTTGTCGTTGGTACATAGTGACAGTTTCAACAAATATGTTAATCATACATTTCTGCAGCTTTGAGAAAACAGAGACAAAGTTTTGGAGTTGCCATCACAAAGCCCTGATCTCAGTCCCATAGATAATTTATTGGTAGACCAGAACAAGGTTGCATGTGGCCTACCAACCCGACTCAACTGTTTCTGGTTGAACGTATATCTTTATACTAAAGGTTCAGAGGAGCCTGGATTCACTGCGAATGGAATTTTCCACATTGCAAAAATGTCGACAGTTGTTTAAGCCTCACTGAATACTGAACACTCAGTGCCCTGCCAGCTAATGCTGTTTGTATTAGGCAAGTATCCTGAGGGCTTTCAGCAACTCAAAACAGGCCATCTTAATTGACTTTTTTTATCCTGCAAACCAAGGAGTATGATAACATTACCTTGGTGGAACATTGATAGAAGTTCAATAAATTAAAATATGGTTTAGAAAAAAATAGATAAATGGAAAATTCTCATCTCTATCCAGCAAGAAAAGATCATGTGAAAATCCTACTAATGCTAAAAATATGCACATAGGTAAGAAGAATAAATAAATCCATCTATACACTTGCTGTATATAAAAAATTATAATTAACTCCAAACATGCCCAGTTATTTGCATACGCATTCAAATCTACAAAGAAATCATTAAAATAATACATTTCATTAGCGTTTACAATACAAAGCTTATTTGGCATAAAAGAGGGAATAAAAATGGTCCTAGTAAAACACGTTCCACCCATGGAAAATCTGAGTTTATAGAAAAGAACATTTTGACAGAAAAAGAGATCAAGTGCAAAACGGAAAACTTTTGCGTCATTTTTGTACAGCATGGAGTGTTTGGCAAGTTTTTAAAAGAAGAGGTGATGCAAGACAGTGGTAAACATTTAGTTCTATCCTGTTTTCTTTGAAACGTTTGTGTTGACGTCTCCTCCAAACTAGGCAGTCATAGAGAAAAAGGAACATTTATCATTCTTTGCCTCAACAGTTAAGTATTTTATAAAGTGTTTTTTAAATGTTTTGCCAGATTTAAGTTAATTGATTGTGTTCTTTTTTTGCTTCATGTTTTACAAAGCAACTCAACCCATTTTTCATCCAGTGAAATATGAACTGTTGCAATATTCGCTTACACAGTTGACTGGAAGTATAGTTCTGCTACCCTGGTAAAATAAAGAAACAGAACTATATCAAGTTATAATGTGTTACAAAGATATACAACTTTGATATAAAATCATTGTTCTAATAATGTACTTTTTAGGTTTGTGCAACCTAATAACCATCATGTTATTACAATACACATACCGTATTTTTCGGACCATAAAGTGCACTGGATTATAAGGTGCACCGTGAATTAGCATGTGTCTTGGTCCACATATAAGGTGCACCGGTTTATAAGGCGCACTAAATATTCTTCCCAAGTGTGTAATATCACTCCGCACCTTCACGTACACAGCTCTCTCCTGAAAGGGAGAGCTATCTGTCTCTGTTGGGAGGACAGAGTAGTTGGACTACACTGCCCTGTTTCTAACATAAGACCAAAATAAACATAACTTTTATATTTAATTAACTTACTTGGTTTATTGTTGCTATCGTGTACTCCAGGCGCAGGCTGCCTAAAGGCTCCCACATACTTGGACGTACTCTGCGCATACTGTGAGCTGCGCTGACACTCCGCGGACGTTTTACCCTTCATAGTTGAGCGTGCTGTTGCCTACATTTCTTGAGGCAAATTCTTACAATTCCCACACTTTCTGCCTGTGGGACGAAGTGGCGGAACTAATGGTAAAATGTGTGATTAGCGAGCTGAGCACCTAGAGACGTTTCTTTTCCAGCAGACTCCCACCGCACACCTGTCAGTGAGAACAGAAAGGGACTGTGATGCTGCGCGTCTTCATGACCGCCTGCTTGGAGCAGCTCAGTGAATCAAGCTTGGTGTCACATATAAAACAGTTTGATGTAAAGTTTATAGTTTCTGAGCTATCTAAAATTTTAGCTTCAGCTAAACCTTCTACCTGTATGTTGGACCCAATCCCAACCAAATTGTTTAAGGAGGTATTCCCATTGATTAGTGGCCCTATTTTAGACATGATTAATCTATCCTTAGTAAATGGATATGTACCACAGGCTTTTAAAGTAGCTGTTATTAAACCTTTACTTAAGAAACCATCTCTTGATCAAGATAAATTAGTAAATTACAGACCTATATCTAATCTTCTTTTCCTATCTAAAATTCTTGAGAAAGTACTTGCTAATCAACTATGTGAACATTTACAAAGTAATGACCTACTTGAGGAGTTTCAGTCAGGCTTCAGAGCTCATCATAGCACTGAAACGGCTCTGGTGAAGGTCACTAATGATATTCTCATGGCCTCAGATAATGGACTTGTGTCTGTACTTGTCCTGTTAGATCTTAGTGCTGCATTTGATACAGTTGATCACAATATTCTCCTACAAAGACTTGAGCATACTGTAGGGATTAAGGGGAAAGCATTAGGCTGGTTTAAATCTTATCTGTCGGACAAATTCCAGTTTGTTCATGTTAATAATAAATCTTCCTCAAACTCTAGGGTCACTTGTGGAGTACTATAGGGTTCAGGCCTTGGACCAATTCTCTTTACAATATATATGCTTCCGATTGGCAAAATTATCAGACAGCATGGGATTAAATTTCCATTGTTATGCTGATGACACTTATATGACAGTTATATTTGTCCATAAATCCTGATGAATCCAATCAATTACTTCGACTGCAGTCACGTCTTGATGACATCAAAAGCTGGATGACTTTAAATTTTCTGCATTTAAATTCTGACAAGACAGAAGTTGTAATCTTTGGGCCAGAGTCCTCAAAAAATAAACTTCTTAACCAATCACTTAATCTGGATGGCATGAACTTGGCCTCTGGTAATAAAGTAAAAAATCTTGGTGTTATTTTTGACCAAGACATGTCATTTAAATCCCATATTAAACAGGTTTCCAGAGTTTCCTTTTTTCACCTCAGGAATATCGCCAAACTTAGAAACATTCTGTCCAGGAGTGATGCTGAAAAACTAGTCCATGCATTTGTTACTTCAAGGCTGGACTATTGTAATTCTTTGCTATCAGGAAGTCCACAAAATACAGTTCAAAGTCTTCAGTTGATCCAAAATGCTGCAGCAAGAGTTCTGATGAAAATCAACAAGAGAGATCATATTTCTCCAATTTTAGCTTCCCTTCATTGGCTTCCTGTTAAATCAAGAATAGAATTTAAAATTCTTCTTCTAACGTATAAAGCCCTTAATAATCAAGCTCCATCATATATCAGAGCTCTGATTGCCCCGTATTTTCCTAACAGAGCACTTCGTTCTCAGACTGCAGGTCTGCTGGTGGTTCCTAGAGTCTCTAAAGGTAGAATGGGAGGTAGATCCTTTAGCTATCAGGCTCCTCTCCTGTGGAACCAACTCGCAGTTTTGGTCCGTGAAGCAGACACCCTGTCTACTTTTAAGACTAATCTTAAAACTTTCCTTTTTGACAAAGCTTATAACTAGAGTGGCTTATGTTACCCTGAGCTACCTCTATAGTTATGCTTCTATAGGCTTAGGCTACTGGAGGACATCAGGATTTATTTTTCTCACTCTATTGAGTTCTAATGTTCTTCAATTAAGCATTGCTTGTCATCATTTCTACTTATAACTTTTTGTTCTCTCTCTTTTTTCTTCATAGTAGGTACACCTGGTCTGGCGTTCTGTTAGCTGTGACATCATCCAGGGGAGACAGATCACCGACTATTACCATCTAATGTAGAACAGATTACTGGATCAATGTGTACTTCTGTACTTTTCGTAAACAAAGTTTCCTCATAGCACTATTACTTATTAAAAATATGCATGGTGCCCACTGGGGCATCCACCAGACCCCCAGTGAAAAGAGCAGGACCCGAGGCATCCATTGGACCCTCGGAGGCAGGAACAGGTTGTGATGCATCCTCCGGACCACCAGTGATGAGGACAGGAGCTGAGGCATCATCCTGACCCTCAGAGGCAGGAACAGCACCCAAACACTCCTCCGTGGCAGGAACAGATTATGAAGAGCCCTCTGTGAGTTCAACAGGCTCTGAGGTGTTTTCTGGATCCTCCTTGACATGAACAGGCTCCTTGGAGTGAACACTGGTGACTTGAATAGTAATAGCAGGATGACCCCTGGTAGAAGACTTATGGACAGCTGGTGTGGCAGGATTGTAATTAAAAGCCTTTAAAGCAGATCTGTAAACCTCCTCCGGCTCCTCCTTTTATCTTCTCCTCCAGTACAGGTGAATAATTCTTGATCAGTGTTTCTCTCAGTATCTTAAGAAGTTATCTTATCTTGTTCTCTAACTTCTCATGGGAGGCCTCAGAGTGATAGTTGGGAGGAAAGCAAGGAACATCGATGGTAGCCTGTAATGAGGCTTACCCTGTAGACTTGGGTGGAGAGATGGATGGATCAGTGACTGCTGGCAATGAAGCAATCCCAACAATAATGGGTGACGAGGAAGAAGCAGTAACAGGAAGTGCCAAAGCCAATGTGGAGCAGGAAGCTTCCTTCCAACGACGTTGACATCTGTCCAGAGAAGCAGAACCTTGAGATGTCAATGTCGCAGCATTGACGGGCTGTATCCGTGACCTGAGGGCAGGAAACAAGTTGGCGGGCGGACATCTCTGTTTTTGGCAGCGAGTGGAGTAGGCGCAGACACCCCGACCAAACGGTGAATCAGAGCAATCCTCTGGCAGAATCAGAATCAAGTTTATTGCCAAGTAGGTTTGCACTTACAAGGAATTTGACTTGGTGTTGATGGTGCCTCTCTCCCGCCCTGAACGTGGGCGGGAGAGAGGCAGTGTCAAGTGTCACGGGCGGCTCTGGGCCTTGTTGATAAGACTGGTAGCGTATGGGAAGAAACTGTTCTTGTGGCGTGAAGTTTTGATCCTGATGGACCGCAGCCTCCTGCCAGACGGAAGTGTCTGAAATAGTTTGTGACTGGGGTGCGAGGGATCCGCCACAATCTTCCCTGCATGCCGCAGAGTCCTGGAGGCATACAGGTCCTGGAGAGATGGAAGATTGCAACCAATCACCTTCTCTGCAGACCGGATGACACACTGCAGTCTGCCCTTGTCCTTGGCGGTGGCACCAGCGTACCAGATGGTGATGGAGGAGGTGAGGATAGACTCAATGATGGAGAGGTAGAAATGCACCATCATTGTACTTGGCAGGTTGAATTTTTTCAACTGCCGCAGGAAGTACATCCTCTGCTGGGCTTTCTGGGAGTCACAGGCCCACAGAATGCTGCAACTCCTCAGCCATTTGGGAGAGAAATTGGAATAAGTCCAACCCATCCCCGTTGGACTCACAAATCTCTCCCTGAGCAGCAGCAGGCAGGGTGACTAGCTGTGGAGACAAATAGCTGGAACTGGGAGTGCGGGTGGAGGGTGACTGAGATTAGTGGAGCATGTAGTGACAATATAAGTCCACTCATAACAAAAACCTCACATTGTGACATGGAAATGGACCAAGACCACTGAAAAAATGGGTCTCTGGTTGATTGGTCCAGACCAGGGTTTACTTGAGTGTATGTATGCCTGCACAAAAAAATATTTATATTGTAATGACTGCATATTATGCTATTGAAAGGTGAAAAATATGTTGTTGTATCATGACTATATTTTGGAAACAAAAATATATTGTTAATAGAATAAAGTGTCATTGTGATATATCTCCATTTTTCTTTCACCTGGGTTGCACATGTACACTTTCTTAGTTGACAACATAATATATTGCTCTTAAAGATATTACATTAGCAATGTTTTAGCAATGTATTTGATTTTGATTTCTTTCAAGACATTGCTGTCATGCTCTGTTAAGTGTCTGTACTCAAGTAACCCAACTGCCAAGATTATCTATAGAACTGGAAGAGAGAACCTATCTGCAAGGATAAAATAAACCACAGTGCCAAATTTATTTTGTATTTGCTTTAGAGAAACTGGATGATGAATGTAGAGAATATTAGGAAGGGGATATAGCACTCTGCTTAGTCTGCTAGACTGTCTCGTTTCATCAAAACAGGAGGCAAAGCACACATAGTGCTTTGTGGTAGAAAAGAGAAGTGTGAAGGTGGGGGAGTGACAGGTAGAAAGAGTGTGTTTGAAAGAATAATACTTGTAAGAAATAGAGAGAGCAGTTTAGTGCAAAGAGGTTTAGAAATAGACAAATAGAGCCAGTATTTGTAAGTGGTCAAAAAGAAGACAGAAAGAAGTTTGCCTCATAAAACAATTCTCTGGCATCATGGATTCACAGGCAAACTTGTAAACACAGGTACGTAGGTGGGAGAAAAATGCATGCATGCAAGCGCAGCCAAACAATGTGACAAAGACAGTTGTAGCAATTCCTCCAAGGCCCAACAGAGAAACATGATAGATACAGGATTACTTGTTCGATCAGTCTTTTTTGCCCTCTATCTGAGTGGCCTGTAATTGAGTGATTATTACACCAAAGTTATAGCAATGGCCCCACAGTAAAACATAGGAATTGAATCAGAAACAGTATTAAGGGGTTTTGATTTATGAGCAACAATGGGGAAGTTGTTTTTCAAGCCTTGCACTCTGATGGCCAATAAAGAATAGTACGGTTTATCGTCTGCTGTTACCACACTGCAGTCAGCCTGCCAGGCAGTTAGCAAACAGTCAGCCAACCAGCTGGGGCCCCTCATGGAAGGAAGCATTTTCAGCCAATTTGTTTCCGTCATGTCTTGCCCTGAATGGTCCTATTCATTAAAATAGCCTGCAGTCAGTAGGCACTGCTGCCTTAGCACATTTATACTCTTCTTTGTATCCTCCTCCGAAAAACTCAGAAATCCACCTGCACACACTCAAAGAGAAGATATTTTCTTCTGTAGCATCTTCTTTACAGAGGGGCATTCTATTACAAGAGCAAAAAAGGGCTCTGCTACATACAGTAGTATCTGCTTTTTTTTTCTTTCTTTTTTTCCTACTTGAGTTATTTTTGTGGAGTGAAAAGCGTGACCAGATTCAGTTAAATGAATATAATATTTGGATTAAGATGTGCCCAACTTAGATCAAAAGGTCATTAGTGTGGGTAGTGTTGCATAGAAAAAGCATTTTTTATTATTTAGTAGCGTTAACTGGGTCAAGCCAAACTTTGGTTTGTGAAAAAGCTGAAAAGAAAAGAAAAAAGACTGTGATGCCATAATTTTCACCAAATCCGTTGTTAAAAAAAAGCTTTGTTCGTACAACAGTATGGTTGATCAATAACTGTCTAAATATTCAGATATAGAAACATCTGCTTTTACGTTCATGTAACTGAATAATTCTAACTGCTATACTTTTGCTTTTGTTCGTGCAAAAATTTGATTTTACTGATTTTCTGTTACTTATGCATTGAGAGATTTAACAATAGAAATCTGGTAACAATTTCGAGCAAATAATAAAAATTTGTCTTATTATTGCTAATACCAAAAATATGCCAATGCAATTGTACAAAAACAAAAAAACAAGAGTTAAACAATACTGACATGTATATAAACATTCTTTTAACCGTCCAGGTAATGAGCTTCTTCAAAAATATTTCATCTTTAAACACAGGACATAAAAAACCTGTTAAGGTACAAAACACATCAGTATTCATCAAAATACCATTATCCCCATCAATTGTACTCAGTCTCTGTAGGAAAGGTCTCTGGGATTTTAATAAAACACACAGGAGCTCCAAAATCATCTCTACAACACTTGGCGAAAATGAAAAGACATAACAAGCTGAAATGAAATAATGCTGCCTTTCTGTATGTAGCTAAGGTTTCTGAGAAGTTTTAACGACTGTCTTGTTTACCCTATGGATCAAATAACTAAACAACAAAATAGCATCATGGAGTAGCAGGTCACACAAAAGCAAGAGTGCAAAGATCTCTACATCAGGGAAACTGAACAACAGCTCAAAGACTTATTTCAACACAGGAGAGAAAACTCCTTTTGCCAGGACTCAGCAACTTACTAGTACCTGAAACACAAACCACACAGCCTGGAAGACCAATACATGTACATTCTGGACAGAGATGATGGGGGGGTTTGAAGGAGGTGTCAAAGAAGCCATATGTGTCTAAAGCAGGTGTCTTCAACCCTGGTCCTCAGTACCAACTACCCTGCATGTTTTAGGTGTTTCCCTGCCTCCACACACCTGACCTATATAAATGGGAAATTAACCGGCCTATGCAGCCTTTGATGGCTATTGAGGAGGTGATGCAATAATTTTATTGAGGTGTGCTGGAACACAGACACATCGAAAACTTGCAGGATTGTGGGTCCTGAGGACCATGGTTGAAGACCACAGGCCTGAAGGAAGGTGAAACAACTGTAACTGAGTAGGGAAGAAGCCTGAGTGATATATTGGTGTCAACTACTAATACTGTTTTAAAGACTGTTGCTTGTCGCTGTAGAGCTAAACTACTTCACTCACCTTCACAAATATTGAAGGGAGCACCAAGTTAACCTACCGTGAACACAAATCAATCTAGCAGTGTGCAAAGTCTATAATTTGGAAACATGATCTCATGAAGAGAGACCATATTACTTATTACATCTGATAATGGGACTTGGGGACTTGGATGAACATAGAAATGTTTTGTACCTTTCAATTTGTAGTGGTTATTTGCGTTTCAATAATTGTTTCCTACTGCTCAGGTGTGATAATAATTCCGAGCCCTTTCTCCCATTTCTTCTTAATATAATGTGTTGAGTTCCCTTTTAATTTAACTAAATTCCAGTATAGTTCTCAAATTATTTTCCTGACCAATTTTGATTTGTAAGCCTTAATAAACATCTTTGTAATGGGAGATATGTTCTCTACAGGGAGAATTTTTATATTTTTGACGTAAAAATGACAGAGGTATAAATATCTATAAAAGTCCTGTCAATTTAAGCTATATCTTTCAGACATTGTTTTAAAGTCAATAAGTTCTTGTTTATTCAACAGTAGAAACAGCGCAGTGATTCCTTGTCTTTCCCATTGTATGTAACTCCTGTCAGTTTGGGCTGGTTCATAATCAGGGTCATATACTGGCCACATTAGTACTGTATTATTATTTTGATAATGTCACAATATTGGGGGTACCTTATTGTTTCAGACTTTAAGGCGCACCCGATTATAAAGCGCACCGTGAATTTACGCGTCTATGTGTATCTTTGTCCACATATAAGACGCACCAGATTATAGTCCCCAGTTTTCATTAGAGAAGTCAAATCTGGTCACCTTAAGGAGGAAATACACTGGCCGCTGTAACGTAAGCAGCGTGACTTATGGGCGTGTCTTTAACACCGGAAATTTACACCAAACGCTGTAAATTACGCAGCTGCGTGATTCTGCGGAGAGAAGAACTTTCGTCATGGGTAAGTAATTAAAAGGCAAATTATCAGTAATACATCCTATGTTTTGATCTCCTAAAAGTCCGTGTCTTGACCATATTTGATTAGAAATCGCATATTTTAGTTTGTCAGCTTGTCACAATTATATCATCCGCGGCGCTTTATTTTTGACGACTCTTATTTTAGGATACTTCCAGAAGTGAACAGGATGTTTTCCCTTTTACTCGCTGCCAAACCGGAGCGTATGCGCAACTGAAATTAGAACTTCAATCTAATTTAGCCGTCGCGCAGCATTATGCTTCTGGTGTACATTTATTGACTGATAAAATGAAAAGCTAACCTAAGTGTAGGACGCGCGTATGCTGCTTTGCAACGCGTCCAGTGTGTTTCCTCCTTAACTCCATTCTCTCCTGAGAGGGAGAGCTATCCGTCTCTGTCGGGAGGACAGAGTAGTTGGACAACAGTGCCCTGTTTCTAACATAAGGGCAAAATAAACATAACTTTTATATTGAATTAACTTACTTGGTTATTGTTGCTAGCACGTACTCCAGGCGCGGGCTACCTTACATGAATGCACTTTTAGTTTAGACATTACAGTCAGGCAGTCTTGTAGACAGCTCAGGGGTCCGATCAGGTAGTGACAGCGTGTACCGTAACGCTCTGAATGTCCATTGAGTGGAGCGGCTTTGTTGCTTACCAAAGTCGTACTTATACATTTTAATACATTTTTGAGGACATTGTACGACATAAACTCAGTCAGTAAGGACAACTTTAATCATATATAAGATGTACCGGATTATAAGGCGCATCATCAAATTTTGAGAAAATTTAAGGATTTTGAGTGCGCCTTATAGTCCAAAAAATACAGTACTTTGATTTTTGGTTTTCTCTTGTGTATATAGTTTGATCACTTACTTGTTTTTCAGTTTTGCCATATCCAGGGCTGTTTATTAGAGGCTGCCTTATTAGTGTATTTCGTTTGTGCTTAGTTTATTCTTTTGTTTTGTCTAGAATTGTTCTTGTTTATCTCTTCCCCTAGATTCCCCAGTTCAACTCTTTGTTGCACATTCACACTCACTAATCAAGCTCATTCAGCCCATCTGTGCCTGCCTATCATGCTCAAGCCACTCACCTCTGTCACCTACTACTAAAGCTCCCTGGTTCTTATTGCCCCATTGCAGGATCCACAAAGGGTATAGTAACCAACAGCTAATGATTTATAGTGACATATGAGTCTAAACAAAAATACACACAAAAACAGAACACATGAAAGAACCAAGGAACCCAACAAGAGAGTCAATCAATGCAAAAAGACTGTAATGACAATAATATACAATCTAAAATAATCCTAATACAAACACAAGAATAAGCCACGAATACAAACAGCTCAGGGTCATCACACTGCGTTGTAACACCATCTCTCTTTCTCAAATCTCTACCATTATTTTCTTCCAATGCACTTATGTTTAAGAACCAGTTAATATGTTAATTTCTTGTTTCTATTAGCCATCAATTTCCACAAGCAAAACGTCATCACTCTGTCATACAGTCTCTTGGGAATTTCTCTTAAGCTTTTAATTCCTATCAATTGTTATAAATATTTAAGAGTGTCACTAAGAGTGTTAGCAATGCAAATATCCTGATACCTGCCAACACTGTCATGTCCTCTGACTTGCCTCAGCTCTTGCCTTGAGGGCTTTTCCCTTTTTACAGAAGGAGCAAGGCAAGGAATGAAAGGATTTAAACACATACAGTTAAAGAATCCTGGAGTCAGGAGTGATGATGCACTACCAAACAGGCACATCTGTTCAGATTGTAAGGTCGAATCAAATGAAACAGAAATACACTCTGAGACATATACACTTAAGAGTTCACAAACTGAACTTTCTCCTTTAACTAGTGTACTGCCTCATCCTCTCCCTCTCCGGCTCAATGGGAGGTGATTTGGGCACCTGATAAGAATGCCCCCTGATTACCCAACCTGGGGTTTATTAGGTATGTCACACTGGAAAGAGACCTTAGAGAAGATCCAGAACTTGCTGGGGGAACTACAAATATTTTCTAGCAAGGCAAATTCCAATAAATCCAGAATGAGTCGAGTGTTCTCTTCGAAGAGTTACGTCTACCATCCAATCTCAGAAAAGAAGACAGTGAGGAATGTATATACTAGAACAATTTCCAGAAATTACTCAGATAATTAACCTTTTACCACAGAGTAATACTCCAATATTTAGAAGACTCTGTTCAAACCAAAAATTGTATCAAAATAATAAAGTTTACCCTTTATTCATGCACAAACTTTATTTTTACTGGTGTTCTGTCAAATGTGATTCTTTCTCTCTGGCTGATCCCTCACTTTCTGCTACCTGACCCAGCAAATCACGCCATTTCTGGTTTTTATGCAATCCATATTTTATGGTCCTATTCTACAGTGAATCATACATTTATTTTATATAACTGGCCCGTTAAAGTCTTTGGGCAGGGCTAAAGATGAAGCTGAATATTGTATTCATCTGAAAAATGGTAGCTATTTAAATGCAAATTCTACAGGAGCTCCTTTGCGATTTAGAGAAATTTTAGGCCACCAGAAAGATTGCAGTAGCCACTTAATGTCTTGCCATATAAACAAACATACAACTATGGTCTCTGCCACTAAGGGCAAACGGCCTCTGACTCAATTTGGGATCAACCAGTATTGACTTGGTGTGAAGGGTAACTAATCAGATGTTGGGATCTGTTGGTGAGCCACACTGACAGTTTTAATTATTTCATAATTAATGAATTAAATGCTATGTAATTGATCTATTAATAAATTACTGTCACACATAATCAATTTATTATGTATTAAAATGTGTTTTATTTCAGTTTTAAATTACTTAACAAATTTAAGTGTTTATTAGTACTTGTACATAATATCTTGCAACGTTGTTAAATAGTGCACATCTTATTTGTTTTGAGGCATCCTTGGCTCCTTCATGAATGGCTCAGCTGCATTTTTCTACTCTTTTTAAACACATTTTACTTTATCTGACTACTGATTAGCATTTGACCGTATAGCATTATTCTTTATGTAAAAGATACTCAACACTTTAATTAAAAGCAAAAGACTGAAATTAAAAATATCTGCATTTATTTTCTAGGTTCTTGCTTTTGTCACAAAAACGAAAAGCAAGTCTATGTGGCGTGATTGTCTAAATATGTCATGTTAGTAGTTTGTTGAGGCAACAGGACATCCGCAGTCGCATGGCGTGTGGAACAAAGCACTTAATAATGAGAGAACACACTGGGACCAGGAACATAGCAACCGCAGAATCCAGCAGATAATAACAAAGGCTGAAACTTAAATACCGTTGAGATGTGAAGAGTAACACGGAAACCAGGTGAGTACAATCAAAAGAATGCACAGCAGTTAGGGGAGAATAGCAGGGAACTGAGGAAAGATTAAATAACGGGCACAAGGGAAAATGAATGGAAACAAAGGATCTAAATAACCAAAACTTAAGGACTGATACCAACATAAGAGACTAAACCAAAATGCACAGAACAGGACACACTATCTAAAATACAAAGGAATAAAACCTTTAAAAATATGGAAAGACACTAATAACACAAAAAAAAATCTAAATATAAACACAAGAGATAACCAAAACACAACAACCAGTGGATCATGACAGGTTATGGAGAACAACAAAATGGTCGGGAGAACCCACAACAACAGATGGGAGAGGCCAAACGAGTGGCCATAGGAACTCGAAGAAGCAAAGGAGATTGGCCTGGAAGTCAGAAAAACCAACGCCAGAGCTTCTCTGGAGAGCAGCCATGAAGCCACTGGAACCAACGAAGAAGCCCTAGAGAGCATTGTGAATTCCTGAGGAACCGTCAACAGAGTTCAATAGAGTGGTTAAAAGCTGAAGAGTTATACGGCAAGCCTCCGGACGCAAGCCTGAAAAACCTAATTTTAAGAGTTCCTTGGAGAACTCGAGATCAGGAACAGGACATGGATGTAAACCACGGCCGAACCCAAGGTTAAATGCGGCCTTAAGCAGAAATGTATGTGTCCCCTCCCACACTGTTTCAAAACAGATTTGGTGGAGAGGGTTCATGTTTAATTGGCTGACCTCAGATAGTAGCTATGGTAACAACAAACAATGGGGATTAGCTACACGTTTACAAAGTGAACCTGCCAATCCCAGTACATATTAAATATTAATATATAAAATATAAAAAATATTAATATACTAATAATATTTTGATTTATGTCTACTGAAACCATCCACTCAGATTTAATAGTGGTTTAGGCAGCAGCACAAGCTTGAGGTGATGAGGAGTGGGCTCTGGACGAGGAGCAGCCTATGTAGCTCTGGGGCTGTGAGGAGGCCTGAGGTGAGCTGCAGGCTGAGACAGGGAGGAGGAGGAGTCGAGGCCTTCATGCAACCGTGTCCATGCCTGAGAAAGTGAGATGAGGTTGCTTGGCCACTGAGTGCTCAGCCAAAGCATTCAGTTTTCTTTCCTACACCCCAGCCACAGAGTTTGGCGCATTCACCAAAAGGCCATGTGAAAGCCAAGGAGCAGGCTGTGGGTGTAACTGCACAGGAAGACATCAACCCTCACGGAAGAGGCCTGAGGCATTGGGTGCAGGTGCCATCTGAGGTGAGGTGTGAAGCTGGTGTCCTCTGCGACAAATTTCTAGTCTTTTCTGAAGAAACGCATAGGAGCAGTATCACCACAGACTATTTCCAGGAGGAACAATCGCGAGACTTGAGTCACAGCAAATCAGTCATGGTTATACAAGGTCCTCAGACCGGTGCATATTTTGGCCACCTCCTGTCAAAAATACTCAGGGTAATCATTATAACTCCCTTCACTGGGTCCCTTGTATGGCTGGATTCTTCTTTCACGTTAGTGGTTTGTTGAGGACCCAAATCAGTACATCGACAGACACATGGAACACAGGATTTAATAACAGAAAAACTTACAATACACAAGGAGAACACAAAGGAACCATGGAGATAGAAACAGGAGATTTCAACAGAACAAGACAAAGACTGAGAGACTTGAATACTGTGGAGGTATGATGAGTAACATGGACCAATCAACACAATACAGGGCAGAATGGAGAATCTAAGCAGGGAACTGAGGAAAGGTGCAATAATGGACAAATACAAGTGAGGACAATAATACAAACACCCGTTGAACATGATAAAATAAACAACTCCATAACTGTTAATCATTCACACACACACACACCCATAACACTCTTAGGTCATGTACCATATGGCCACATAAAACACCTGCACATTTTAGCCACTAGGGGGCACTTGACCTGTAACTTTTAGGTTTAGCACCGCTGAAATCCATTGGCAACACCAAACAGTCTTTGTGTTTTGGAATCTGATTGCAGACCACTTTGGACCAGCAGATTGAGAAATCATGGAATTACTTGTAAAGACAAGGCCACATTCACCCCTATAGATTATACTCAGAGTCTCCCATTGAAACGGAGAGGGAGAGGATGAGGCAGAGCCAGGGGGAGAGGGAGAGGGAGAGGGAGGTGGTTAGGATGGGGCAGATAACACGTTCAATCATCTGCTTACGAAAGGCTGCAGGAACTTCAACAGAGTAAAAGAGGTGACATGCAGTTTTGTGAATTATTTTTACTGTATTTTGTATTAATAACCATGGCCATGATAAACTATGACTCGAGGATGAGGAAAGCAGAAGCATGTAAGGTTAGCTCTCATGTTTAAGGGGATCTCAGACTGCTGTAAAGCGGGTCTGCACCTCTCAAGTTACATAGGTGAGCTTTTGAGAAGGGCAGCCTGCACTGAGCATCCATCCAAGTGAAGTGCTGTATAGTGACCTGAAAAATCACTTAACGGTATAGTGGATGATATTTTTCAGCTTTGAGTTCTGGGAAATCACCTTATCTATTGGTTGTCCCACATTCCAATTATTGTCACACGATCACGTAACGCCAATGTGCATGCACACTCCTTGTTAGTTTCCTCTTGCTGGCTGCGACTTCTAGTGTTTATGTATCCAGTTAGCGTCAGTGTTAGCCATTCATTGTAGCGCCGCTGCACTCAACATATATTTTTAAAATGGCTGAGAGAAGCAAACTGTTCAAGTTTATGAGAAGAGGAGAAAGGCCTCTGAAGAAAGAAACAAGACCAGATTGTATTTTCTGTCATGCAATCCCCCTGACGAGCAGAAGAGCATATAAGATGGTAATTGTGCATATGCAGTTATTTAAAATGGGACTTGGGACGTTTCTTACCTACATTTTTTAAGATGCAATAATTTTGTGTTTTCTGGCCCTGATATTAATCTGAGTCATTAAAGAAAACACATTTGCCAATATCAAGTCACAAGACAATAATAAAGTAACACTTGTCATGCTAGAAAACTTGGCAGTTTTAAAGTGTAGTAAAATAACACTGCATTTAATGAGTATTTCATGGTCAACATTACTATTCTTGGAGTTTACAACTTAACTTACTAATAATATCTTTTATTGACATCTTTGTATATTTCTTACCAAAGGCTTCTCGGACTAGGGGTTAAGAAATTTAAGACAGGTGCTCTACTGTCCTGACAATGTGTGAATTAGACACAAAGCGTTTCCTCGTTTACCTCTAAAGATATATCTGACACATCAGAGTTTTTCTTCTTTCAAAGTTTACATTGAGAGAAGTTTTCTTAAGTGGTAGGCTAACACTAGCAAATATTCTCTCTGTTTTGATGAGTCATGGGAAAAAAATCTTTTATGTGATTAATTATGTGTGTACCTCAATGATAAAATGAATCTCTAGTGTTTTAACTGCACTTTGTGTAGCCCTCTGAACAGTTTCGATTACCTGAGCATGGTGCAGAGCAGATATGACACAAGACAAACTGGGAGCTGCAGCAACTAATATAGTATATGTATCACAGACATCATTCTAAAGATTGAAAAACACCACGCAATAGAGTTTTCCAAGTAGAGGACACATAATAGGTGATGAGTTTTGTTATTTTTTTTTAAACAAAATTACAATTAGATCAACAGCAAGTAACTGGAGTTGAGTTTGCACCGTTACTTCCATACTGATCATCTAAACCCCGGCCCGTGCATGCTGACCAGAGCTACTGTCTGTGATCAGATAAGGAAAACGCTAATGGAAAGAGCAGTCAGAAGTAGTAATTCAGTTTATCAAAGTGCCCAAGGATTAGAAAAAAAAAGATACAATTTTGTCCTTGATATTTTGAATCAAAATTAGAGTGCTATTTTAGTTTTTCATGAATCCCCAACTGACAGGGCATACTGTAGGTATGGGTTTTTGAACGTTTTTTTTAGTAAAGACAACCCTGTTTTCACAACATGCCTCCTCAAATGTTGCATTTACAATCAATGGGGAGTTGTCTGTTAAGATTGTCAAGGGAAAGGCCCAGCAGGTCAGAAAGCAAATACCTTCTGCAAAGCAAAATGGGCAAAAGTCATCCATATAAAAGCTATTAGCTTCCCAGGGATTCAGATTTACAACAACCATAAACCTGTCATGAAGTCAGTTTTAGAGCAAGTCTGTGACTTTATTTGTTGTCAAGTGCTACATTTATTACTTAAAAAGACTGAAAGATACTGCTAAACTAAGCAATAAAATGGCCACTGGACCACAGCATGTTACGGCTTTTTCTAATTTTCTTTTTTGCTGAAAAATATATACTTACAAAAAGGTTAGGATACACTGAAACGCAGCAAGTTCTTTTTTATTGCCTTTAAGAATTCAAGAGGAGTTATTTGCTAGTTTTGCATGGTGGACAGTAGTGATGGCTCTTTATTAAGTACGTTTGTTTTTTCCCCCCGTTTCTGTAACTACAGAAACTTAAACATGCTTGTTAACTCCTCTAGTATGAAATGGAACATCATTGTTGCTTGTTGCAGGGTAATTTTTGTATGTTTTGCTTTTCCATTTTAACCAAGATATTTATGGTGTATAAGAATAGTTCCTATGCATAAATCCACTCAATTTTAAAAATATTCATGCCCCTTGAAATTTCATATATTTCATTATTTAAAAATCTTAAACTTTAACATACATTGTTGGGAACTTATGTGAAAGACCAACATTAAGTATCACACAATTGTGATGTAGATGGAAAATGTAGTTTTTCGTATTTTTTACAAATGGAAATCTGAAATGTGCAAAATGCCTTTGTATTCCTCCCCTGTTTCACAGATATTGCAAAATAAAATGCAGTGCAAAAAATTGATTGAAGAAGTCACTTAATTAGTGAAGTCCACGTGTGGAATTTAATCTCATTGTAAAAAAAAAATCGAATCTGGCATTATCAATCAGCATCACCAAGACCAGGAAACATAGAAGTGGCTTAAAGTAGCATTAGGTTAGAAAACAATATCCCAAGTTTTGAATCACTAATCCAAAACTACAAAGAGCATGGTACAACTGTAAACCTACTGAAGGCATGACAAATGTAACAAAGGCAGCACAATTTGGAGATGCAACCAAGAAACCTAACTTTAGAAGGCCTATGAGAAGTCACAGCTCAAATGGGGTAATCTGAACACAGGACAACTCTTAGTCATGCACTCCACAAACCTAGCCTGTACCGAAAAGTGGACAGAAGAAGTCTTCTTCAAGGTTTGCCACAAGTCATGTAAAAAGACACAGTAAGCAATGCGGAAGAAGGTGATCTGGTCAAATGGGATGAAATTCTAACCATTCGGCTCTTATGTATAACACTGTCATCAAAAAGAAACACTGCATCATCCCCACAGTAAAACATGGCGGCGGCAGCATTATGGTGAGGGAATTATTTTCTACAGCAGGGAGAGTGAAGCTGATCTAAGTTGACAGGGCGATAAATGGAGGTTAATACAGTTTAATAAAGCTCAGCACATTAATTATTGTAGAAATCTGTATGTAGCCACAAAAGAATATAGACTGGGGCAGAGGTTTACCTTCCAACAAGACACTAACTCTAAATCCACAGCCACAGCTACGATGGAATGGTTAAGTAAAAGCATATTGATATCATTTGTTAGAATTCAGAGTCCACTGTAATGGATTTTGGCATGGTCGGATTAGGAATCTGTAGTAAGACAAAAACTGATAGATGCTCTCCCTCCAATCTGAGTTGAATTACTTTGGAAAAGAATGAGCAGAAGTAGCTGATCGAGATACAACCCAAAACATGCGGAGTTTTAGCAAAAAGTGGTGCTACTTTTGCTTCTCATAAATGAATAAACAATTCCATGCAACATTTTTCTTCCACTTCACATTTATGCAGTACTTTCTGTTGGTCTATCACATAAAATCCAAATAAAATACACTGAATGTTACAACTTAAAGTGTATGAATACTTTTTCAAGACCTTGTAAAAGAGCCACATTAAAAACTTGAGAAGGGCAATCCATTAAACTTAATGCAGAGATTATACTAAAAGCATTCCCCCTTCCCACACTTTCTAATGCAATAATTTCCATCCTGTGCTCTAAGCAAAATGAAGTTATTCGTGACAGTCATGCCACCTATTCACCTTGACATCTCCATGGTGTCCTTGGTGAGATAGACAATCCAGTAGACCAGGTTAAAGGCACCAAACGAAAGGGGAAAGAGGATGCGTGAGTATTTGTCAATGATGCTGGTGCCTGTCAGAACATTGTTGGCTGGTACTGCTGAGCCTTGCTGTAGGAAAGCTTGGGCATTGACAGGAGGGTTTGGAAACGTTTTAGCAGGGCGGTCAAAAACTGGTGCAGAATTCATCCTCTTCTTCAATACACTACTGGCATCCACCTTCAAGAGGAAAAGCAAAATAGAAACAAAAATCGTAAGAAGAAATTTACAGCAAAGATGCATTATCATGTAGTCATATGAAATCATTATGTTTGTACTTAGATTTACTGTTCAATAAATCAATCAATCTTTATTTATAAAGTCTATTTCCAACAGGCATGTATATAATGCTGCTTTATTCAGAGAAGGTTCAACAAAAAACTGATACATGGATTGTTAATGCTGTTATGTTATTTACTGTCTATCTGTAGAAGAAACACTCTTCTAACTTTAAGAAGAATTTCCAAAAAAAAAAAAAAGTCCACATTAGTTATGATTTAGAAGCCAATAGATGCATATTGTGGATTAAATAGTGTTGCACAATTGCAGTGTCTTTAAAAACATCGCTTCAAATCATAAAATTACACCCAATTACACCCACTCAATAATATTTTCTTCTGGTAGGGTGTGATTTTGGTAAATTCACTGTGTGCAGACTGATGTTCTGCAGTTGTGGAAACTTAATAATTTCTAACAATAAGACAGTCCTTACACTCACACATGATTATCCTCTCCCTAATCAAGTTTCGCCTAATATGATCACATTACATACTCCCCAGCTCTAATTGTTGTGAATCAGTAAAGAAAATATACACGGTAACTAAGACACGGAGTGACAAGTTTCTTGCAGCAAAATAACAGTCTAGAAGAAAAAGCAATTCTGTGTGAAGCACATAAATGTCACATCATGATGTTTCTGGGTGATTTCAGTAAATCAAACAATCCACTAAATTATTAACTTGTTGATGCATAATAAACAGTTCTGGGGGCACAGAAAGAAGTGATGTTTCTAAATAATGCAACAAATTCAGCTCAGTTTCTCACAAAGCTCAAATTCTGCTGAAATTTTATGTAAATTTGCTCAGTTTTGGAAATAAAGTGAACTTTTGATATTTTTGCTGGGTTTGTCTAAATGTTTTAGTCTCGTCTTTGAGTTTAGAAACTACTTATCTGAGTCAGCAATACAGCATCTTCAAGTAATGGATATTAGAAACATGATCTAACTTTGTCTAACATTTAGGAAAACAATGACATCATTCTCCTGTTTAAACAGAATTTACTAATAATTAATGTAAATCAAAAACTTAAAAAAATATTAAAAGCTCTATCCATACATGCTAGGAGATTTTAATTTTATGGCTGGATCTTTTATTTAATTATTTTTTTCATATAGCTGTAAGGCAACTAGAAAACTTGAAACATTAATGTAACACATTAATATATAACAATAATATAACACATATATATATATATGGTAATATATATATTACCATATATATATATATATATATATATAATATATATATATATTATATATATATATTATATATATATATATATATATATATATATATATATATATTATATATATATATATATATATATAATATATATTAGGGATGTCAAAATAACCCGTTAATTTCGATTAATTAATTGAAAAAAAAATAACGGATTAAAAAAATAACGCAAATTAATCGTATAGGGTAGTTCACTGCTATTGTTTTCATCCGGATTTTTCGCGCCTGCGCGCCGGACTGGAAGGCAGAAGGCCAGCACAGTGGCAGACGTAAACAGAGCAAACGACGAGTTCTCGACGTATTTTTCTTCTTTAGATAACGTATCACAAGATCGTTTTAAGAGTAAGTTGATGGTTGATGGTATCAGATTGCCAGATACCGAGTCTGTGAATGCTGGCCAAACGCTTTAGTCCGGCCCGGTGGCCAAATGCATTATCATTATTCAACGGCTGTATCTCCTCGCTGCATCGACCGATCTGCACTAGATTTTTTGTGAGTCGTGGGCGAGCGCTGCCCAACGCGTTCGTGTGTATCGGCCGGTGGACGGACAGGGAAAATGCGTGACAGCTTCTGCGGTGGCTGGCGGCCGGTGGTGCGCGAAGGCGCTTGGCTGCAGGGCCGATCGTCGCCGCTTGCGGCTTTAATTATTTAAGTAGAACAATGACCAGTGCAAAATTAAGTTGTATTTATCGGAGATGAAGTGTAGACTGCAAATTATGTCGGGGTATGATGGCTCCCACAGTCGATTGGGTTCTTCGTCCTTCGGTAAACGAAAGAAACGTACATCCGACGATTTGGAATGCCTCTGTGTGCAACCGGAAGCACAACAAGTCTTAGGCATTGTTTACATTTCGAAAATAAACTAAAAGCACGCTCTAATTCACCCGTTTTGTCACGGTGTTTGGCGAGAACAGTCCTGCTTTTGCCTACCGGCGTAACCCGGAAGTAGCGCGGACGTCACTTTACTGTTGTTTATTTTCATTGTGTCCCCTACATTACTGTGTGCCACATATGCCACAACGACACATGTTAAAACGTCTGAAGGCATGAAATGTGAATAAGAGTTTTTGAACTTTAATGTATCTAATGCTGATTATTCATTGAATCATTTGAATTTAAATATTTAAAATACTTTCACAGCAAATATTATATGCGATTAATTTAGATTAATTAATTACAGAGTATGTAATTAATTAGATTAATTTTTTTAATCGATTGACAGCCCTAATATATATATATATATATATATATATATATATATATATATATATATATATATATATATATATATATATATATATATATAGTAACTCTGAAGGATTCATTAACAGATGATTTTTAAGATATTTCTTGGCTCTTTAATTGTCAATATTTTGTCAATTTACATTTTGTTAAAGTGTAGAAAATTACGGATAAATGATTGAGCACAATTTCGTGTTTGTGTACGTATTTAAAAATGTCAAATTTTACAAATAATTCCAAAAGCAAGGAGTGAATTGAATATATGTTTGGCTTCTAGGGATAGCTGTAATATAAGCAAAGGAAGCATGTGGATGACATGACATATGTTCAAAGTAGAACAAACAAGAGTTTTCTTCCCAACTGTCTTGCGTTCCACTAAAAATTGGGAGGCTGCGACACAAAGATCATTTTAAAAACTTCACAGTCATACCAGGTCAAAGCCTTTTACCTCATGACTGCATGCCTTTTTCTATTCCTGGTGATTTTCTTTTCCTTCTCTATGTCATGAAGAGTCTTCCCTCCTACATATTTGCTGAAAGCAGTCATTTTCCATGATGCATCCCTCCTACTCTCTCTTTTTCCTATTCTCTCAGTGAAACTCTATAACGCACAAATGCACACACCACCACATACTCACAACCCACTCTAACCCATCTCTTCATCTTATTTCATAAAAACGGACTATGCTTGCTTTCTAAGACCCCACCCCTCTTTATTGTGGTTGCTGCCCTCTTTCCTCTGAGCTTGCAGGGATCTGCTGGATATTCTCTTAATCTATGGCTGTTACATAATCTGCAGCAGCATCATTTGCAGAGCCACTTCCTGTCCGCTCATGTCACTCTTAGTGGTTATCACATAGTCACAGAGACAAATAGGAAACTGGGTGAGAGTGTGCTGGTGTTGTATGAGTGTGTGTGTGTGTGTGTGTGTGTGTGGGGGGGGGGGGGGGCATTACTAGTTTGCTGCTTGCTTACATTAATATGTTTGAATTTGTTTGTTGTTGTTGTTCATAAAGATGAGTATAAAATTGAATAAAATTGAGATTGTGATGCGTTCATCTACAATGAAATTGGGAGGGATGATGACACAATTATGAAAACTTGTATATGTGTACAAGACAGGGAGTTAAGACAAGGGATGTTGCTTTAAGAGCACAATAAGTGAATGATAAAAACCTACATAAGACAATGTTATGCATGGGTGTTTAAGTAATACAGAAGGTAGTAGAAGTGTTGTTGTATATGCTTGGCATGGACGCATATTTTTGCAAAGTGCACACAACCCAGATGATTACAAATGGGGTACAGCTTGCACGGGGACTTTTGGACCATATTTGAGACTATGAATGAATCGCGAGGAACATCGACCTAATGCTTACTTTGATTTTGAAGCAACTACAGTCCATGAGATATTTATTCCACAAGATAATGCAAACAGTGATTTAGATGTCCCTTTTTTATGTGATTACTATAGCTTTCTAGACTGTACGTTTACAAATTAGGACGTCCTTCAAGAGAATAAATACATTGCAGTCACAGCTACACCTGGCCACCCTGTTAAATATGTGAAAAAGAAAATAAATATCATTAGTAATAATCCATCCATCCATCCATCCATCTTCTGACCAGCTTAATCTCTCATGGGGTCGCGGGGGTTGCTGGTGCCTATCTCCAGCATTCACTGGGCGAGAGGCGGGGTACACCCTGGACAGGCCGCCAGTCTGTCGCAGGGCAACACATAGACAAACAGGATAAACAACCATTCACACACACACACACTCACACCTAAGGACAATTTAGAGGCCAATTAACCTAACAGTCATGTTTTTGGACTGTGGGAGGAAGCAGGGGTACCCAGAGAGAACCCACGCAGCATGCTAATATTATTAGAAATAATATTAGAATAATTTTAAAATCCAACTTTTAGTATGAGCACATTCATTACAGGGGACAGAACTACATGAATAAAAAGTGTTTTGATATATTACTGTCACCCCAATTAGTGGCAACAGAATAGTTATCCATAAAATAAATCTAAATTAACCATTCTTTTATTTTACACTAGAGATGAACAGAAAAAAAAGCCAATGACTACATTTGGTCAATTTTACACTTGACTGGCTTTGACTGGAGATCAGCTGATTTGAAAATCTGATGTTTTCAAATCAGTAAATGGCTACCAGGTTTACTCCCGTTATGGAAGATGTTACTGCAGTTAGCTAATTTAGGTATAAATGGGTTGTTTAAAAGTGATGCTATACAAAGTTCAAAAGGTGTAAGTAGTAAGCAGTGTTAGAAAGGCAACCAATTTTATATGCGAGTGTGTTCATTCAGGTTGCCACAACAGGGAGTTAGACATCAGTAAAACAGGGAGCCATATGTAAGGCAGCAGAATTGCTCTGTTTTATAGTTTTGACAAGCTTGATTCTGTCATAGGATATGCTGGATTATGAAAAGTTGACAGTCTTTTGGAAATCGTAGCATTGAGTCTTCTAGCTCTAAAGGAAATACAAACAGGGATTGCTGTTGGTAATGCCATCTTTCCTAATAATGCTAATTGAGCTAAATTCTAAAATAAGATGCTAAAGAGAGTTTACAGTGTGACCTCTGTTGTCACTTTGTCTTTGATTTGAACAAAGGTGACAAATCCTGCTCAGCTGGAGAGATGTGTAACACCCACTGTTCTCTTATTATAACATGAATAATTACTTATTGATCGTGACATAAAAGCTGTGTGCAAATCCTGTATAGTTACAATAAATCAATAAACATAACTGTCAAACACATAACAGTAAATTACAGCTTTGTCCTCTTTAATATTGCCATATATTTTGAAATTATCTGGTAGAAAAATGTGTTAAGACATGACAAGCATGATATTTTAGGTGTGATGAAAAGAAATGTTTTGTTCTGTAATTATTTTTTTATTTTTTTTATTCTATTTATACAGATTAGGGAAAAAAAGAAAGGAAGGCAGATCTTGGTGAATCTTTACAAATCAGTAAATTGCCAAAAGAAAATAACTAGTCACCTAGAACTTTCCCATATTCACAGTCAATCAATATCTGCAAAGTTCAAAACTACTTTAACTGTGACTAACAAAGCGGTAGACAAAGACCAAGATGTGTTTTGTTACCAAAGATTTCTCCTGTTAGAGAACGGCAGCATTTTTCAACTTGAGACTGCAGTGAAAGTATCCCTTCTGGCAAGGAAAAAACCCTAAACATTCAGTCAGAGCTAAAATTAATTTGTAAAACTGGTGTTAAAATAGCCCTGTCAATATCTACACCTAAAGTTAATTCAGAATATTTGGCAAAACCTGAAAACTGATGTGCACAGATGCTATCCATCCAATCTGACTGAAAATAAGATCAGTTGTAAAGAAGGCTTAGCAAACAAGAAGCATGCAATAAATAAGACTACTATGTGTAACTACAACTAATAATATGCAATATTTGTCACAAGAAAACATATCTAAAGAAAGACTAACAGATGTAGCTTTTGTTTTAAATTCAGGATGTTGTAACTATATATACTAATGTCAAATTTCCCTATTCAATCAGGCTGCATCTGGCACTGGCAATCATGATGAGAGCAAATACACTGTGACCAAATGCCCCTTTACTGCTGCTTGAACATTAGGAATGAATTTGTGTTGTTCTATACACTGGACTTCTTCTATGTCAATGGACATTTACATAATAAGACATGTAGGTTTGTGGGCAAATGCTATGCGAGTGATGCAGAAAGTGCATACACTGTGAAGAAAAGGCTTTTAAACGGGCCACTATCACAACAATACTTTTCCATGATTGCTATCTGGTTGAAATATGTTTTAGGAATATTACCAGGGCCACCTGACCAAGTAAAATATATATATATATATATATACACAGCTTACACTTACTAAGTGCCAGATGGTTAAGTGGGGTAGACACACTCCAAGTGCTGACTATTTACACAAAATGCTGTCAGCCAGTTGGCCTTTAGAAGGAGCCAACCAATCTTTTCCATCAAACATCAACAACAATGCTTTAAAAGTACACAATGGGGAGGAAAGCAAAGGCAAAGCTCAACTACCACTACTCTCTGAACAAAACAAAAAAAAAATCTTACAGCTTGAATGAAGCGTATTCTCTACAAAATACAGTGAAGCTAGGATTCCTACAACATTTGAGGGCAGCTCCATAACCACTGTGGATGTTGTTTAACCGCAAATGGTAACAGCAAATCTGGTAAAAGCAGTTAAAGCAGCACTATGTAACCGTTAGCCACTAGGGGTGCCTGACCTGTGACTTCCAGGTCTAGTGCGTCTGAAGGCCCCTGGCAACACAGCACTGTGACAAAATTAAACCTCTGTATTTTGGGATCTGATAGAACACTTTAGACCAGCATTTTTATTATTTATTTTTTTGTTACTGCAGTCTGAGCCAAGAATTTATCACGTGACCTAGAGCGGTGATCTAGGTCACGTGACCCATTCAGCGAAGGAACCAACCCTCTCAAGTTACATAGGCGAGCCTATGTAACTTGATGCAGCCTGCAAGGCACATCAATATGCACCAAGTGCAGTATATTGACCTCATTTAATAGGTCTCAAATTAAGCTATTTCTTGGGTCAAAACTCACACACTGCTACTTTAACATTGTTTGATCATTTGGAGAGAGAGAGGAATAAAACTGCAACAAAGCAAAAAGACAGATAAGTAGCAAGCTGTCAACATAGATTTTTATACCAGGAAACAGCAAATGTGTAAAATTAACCTCATAATTTTTTTTGTATGTAAGATTTTAGGTACTACGCTTGTGTGTCATGAGACTTAATGCACGAATAATCACAAGAGAGGGATTGATTGGTTTTTAGTTTGAATTTATACATGCTCATCAATGTCATTTATTCTGTCCTATCCGATATACATGTGCTTTCAATAAAATAAGCTGAACATAAAGAACTATTTACCGTTCTTGGAAATAGTTTGGTATAATAGGTCAGTTTGGAATAAATGTTTTTTCTTGGTTTTTGAGCAACTTAACACTGTCAGAAGAATAATTGGAACATAAAAAGGCTTCTAACGAAATAGTGTTGTGTCAGAAATAATGATAATGTGGCATATTTTAAAACAGTATCCCCCAATTATTTGTCCAGCACAAATACTGGCACCCATTATAGGCACAACAGTAAGTGTGCCCTCCCTTGCCACCACAAAAGTGAGCAGGCTGTTTTCTAAACTGTACTGGGACTGTAATTTCCCCCTAAAACATGTGTACTTGAAATTTTGGATCATGATTAATCTTTACAGTTATCTGTAAATTATGGTGTGTCCAGCCTGATGCAATCCAAGGCATGATATGTGAAAAGTATGGCCACTGCTAACTATAGGAGATGATCTATCATGCTGTGGGGCTGTTTTTCACCCTAAAGCCCTGGGAACATTATTGGGGTGCATTGCATGACTGCTTTCAGCTTCCATTACCATAATAGTTGCTATATCTAAAGATAATGCTACTGAAATAAAGCATTGACTTATTTTAAGTGGTTAAACACATTTTCATCTTGTAACTAGCATGTTTTAGCCAAAAATACACAATTAGTTTCTATTTCCTTACCTTAATTTTCTAAATACACTCTTGTCCTCCGTTGTTTGTAATGAATTTTTAGGTGGTGCTGCAATATTACAGTAAAACCTTTATTGTTGAAAGTTGACCAACATTGCCAAATCTCTACCTTATTCTCTCTGTTCTATAGGTTTATCAAAGTCTAAAATGAGCAACGTCTCAGACAACAAGCATAGTAAGTACAAATACAAACCATCCAATTTTGCAGAAGCACATTTCTCTTTTACAAGGAGAGGAAAAACAGAGGGGTTCACATCAGGCAATATTCGCGATCACAGGCAGAGACATGCAAAGAGGCCAGTGCAAGTCCTTTTTTTTCCACAGAAAACCATCAGCTCTGATCCTTATTTATAACAGCAACTCTGCAGTTTGGATGGTCTGTTCACATCAGTAGTCCCACAGATCTACAATGACTTTCAACTACCTAAAAAATATTGTTCTGATAAATGATTGTTCTTGAATCCTAGACTGTCAAACATGTAAAACATATATTTAGTGGTTGTCAACAGAAGGCCTTGTGCCCCAACCTTATCTGGTACAATTTAGGCATTAGTTCACATGTGATAATGTTGACTTTTGAACATATGCTGACACATACAAACACCAGTGGGAAACTTACTGATGAAACGTCTCCCTCAGTGCTTGCTGTTGGAGCCACGGCTGCAGCTGCTGCCTCTTGAGCCGCTGCCTTTATGGCTGCTGCCTTCTGCAGCTCTCGGTTGGCCTGGAGGGTTGAAAAGTAGTTGACAGCCGCAAACTCAATAAGGGCAGAGAAGACAAAGGCAAAGCAGACAGCTATGAACCAATCCATTGCTGTGGCATAGGAGACTTTTGGAAGGGAGTGCCTTGCACTGATACTTAATGTCGTCATGGTCAGGACAGTGGTGATACCTGAAAACAAAGATGAGAAGAAGTTCAGAACAATGGACTGCTACAGGTTTAATATTCATAACTGGCATGCCGACATGAAAGGCTGTGGACCATGTCATCTCACTTTACAAGTAGTAAAATTCATTGAGGTTTGCTCATGTATCTCCCGACAGTGGGATGCCCCCACCCCCCCAAGAAAACAAAATGTAAAAGTAGCGTACAATTGCATGCCTTGATCACCTTAACAAACTCATCTTGATGCAGCTGAGCACAAGCTCTGTCTAAATGCTAAACCATCTGGGTGGACCAGAATAGACAGAGACAGATAGAAGTTTATTTCCCTTTTTAAAACGTTTTCCCCATGACTAAATTTAAGTCTAAGTATGGTTCAAGATAAGTTACAGTTTGAAGTCTGATCTTGGAGAAAAACAAAAACGTTTTAACAGTCTGTATACACACTTCCAGACATGTGGGGTTGATTGCAATAGGTTATCAAGCACCCGCAACTCTAATTTCCAAAGCACTCATTTTTGTATTTTGCATTTACGCGTACATTGTTTTTCCCAATACATGTGCTAACTTGCTTAAGCTTGATAATAAAGTTTGAGGTTATGCAGCTCCCTTGTGACATACAATAGTGTACTGTCCAACGATGGAAACAACCTTATATTGCACTGCCAAAACATTTGCACCCTCACCTCTCCTGCCTGCCCATGCACGCTTTCACTCACTCACATACTGTACACATCAATTGCTTGAATCCATGCAATTCACTAGAGCTTGACAAGCACTTATATATGCTGGACATCTGTAACAAAATAATGTATTGGGATTTTATTTATTTATTGAATTTTACAATACAGATACAGCAGGCTCTTATATATATATATATATATATATATATATATATATATATATATATATATATATATATTATTCATCCAGTTACAGTTCTGGCAGAGTGAAACGATAGCTATGATTTTTCTTTTCCTTTCACAGGGTAGAAGTACCATCCCAACTGGGGCTCAACATAAGGTAGCTGATGCCTGGTCAGTGAGAAATACCACAAGTAAAAAAAAAATGTCTGTGAAAATGACAATAGTGTGTTTATAAGTCTGCCTCATCCCTGTAGTGGGTCTCTTCATTGTTTGAAATGAGACCCACTACAGTGGTGTGGTCCGCAAACTTCACCATTGTGTTTGTGGGGTGGACAGTAGAAAAGTCCTTGGTGAAGAGAACAGGGCTGAGGATGCAGCCTTGCCACGTTCCTCTGCTGAGGATCAGTGGAGCAGATGTGCATTTCTCTATCCCACAGTTAGATTGCAATTTTCTGATCCATAAAATACGTTGATATTGGAGCCCAATACCGATACTGGATTGGATTGGCCCCATCCTAACTTAGTGTCCCACTTTTTAATAAGAACAATAGAAAGTTCACAAGACATATGAGCCCCCTTCTGTCATTATCGGATGAGGAGATTTATGGTGAGTTAGTGTTTTTTTTTCTAAGATTACATGTTTATGTTGGGTTTCACTACAGCTTGGTGTCATTCAACCATTTATGGTGTAAATTATGCAATTGCATTGGTTGTATCTTTTCTTTCACATGGTCCATTTTTAAAAAATAAATTTAAACACCTGTCCCTTTAAACTTTTCTGCATGTCTCTGCTCAGCTGGATTCTATAGTGAGATATATTTCTGTGGTGGACAGGCAGCTTGGTCCCCTGCTTACATTAACATGTCCAACTGACACAGTATAGAGACAAAAATAAATGGACTGGAAAATAATTTGATGTAATGCAAATAATGAAAGAGCCTATTCCAATCCTTGAATGTAATTTCTTCAATCTTTGTTACCGTCACATACTTTTCAGTCACTGTGTGTGTGTGTGTGTGTGTGTGTGTGTGTGTGTGGGTGTATATATATATATATATATATATATATATATATATATATATATATATATATATATATATATATACTTTGTTTATTTAATTAAATTTAATAAATAAGGTACTTTTATATAAAGTAAGGAGATAGATAGATTCAAGTTGAAATAAGACATTTATCAAAAATCATTTCAGTCAAAAAATCCTTCTGTAATTAAATCTCCCGCCTCCTTATAATTATGGTAGTATAATCACCACCTCAAATTTGACTTGTCACTCTGGTATGTAGTTGTATCATTATTTTGCACTGCCAACATTGCTGAACTTTTATAACCCATTTAAATCTAAAAACACACAACTGAAGGTTTACTGCATTCTTGCACCATTATTAAATTGGCACTGCCAACATTAAACTTTTCAAATTAATGCCTTTTTTGCACCATTATTTTTTTGCACTACAAACATTGTTGAACATTCTTCTGTACACTTTTTTAAAAGACTGTTTTCTCCTGCATTGTTACATTCTTATCACTGCTGCAGTTTATATTGTAATGTTATCTTATTTCAATTGCAATCTCATTACATTGCCGTAAGCTGTATGCAATAAAATTTTGTTTTGTATGCACTCTGTACATACAAAATGACAATAAACTTTGTCTAAGTCTAAGTAGGGAATGTCGATGTTCCTTTGGTTCTGATCTTCTTCTCAAGTCAAGAAGAAAGTTATAATTCGGTTTGTAAGCAATTCAATAGCTTTTCTAAATGTTGAAGTTTCTGCTTAGTGAGGTGCAGAATGAGATCGCCACAATATGATGACCTTGAGTACAATATCATGGTTAAGTTGGCATGCCTGGAGTCAGCTGCTTAATAGACATGCCACTCATAGCTTGGTAAACGTAGCTTTAAAAACATTTAACTTGTTAATTGTGATGAATGGTAAATGGCTTGTACTTGTATAGCATTTTATCAAGTCTGACGACCCCAAAGTGTTTTACTCTACAGTCAGTCATTCACCCATTCACTTGTACACCCTGACGGTGGTGAGTTACATTGTAGCCACAGCTGCCCTGGAGAAGACTGACAGAAGTGAGGCTGACCAGCGCCAGCAGGCAACGCGAGTGAAGTGTCTAGCCTAGGGAAACAAAACTGAGACGGCCAGAGCAGGGGATTGAACCAGCAACCCACCAGTTACTCCCTAACTCATGCACCACTGTCGCCCACTTTTTTCAAGGCACGTCTTCAGTTTTTACTAGTGATAGGCAAGTGAAGCCTCATTAAGCTCTAAGGATTTCCTTCTAAATATCTAGTAAAAAAGAGTTATAATTTCAAGGCTTCTGTCTCACTAAGACCTGCAACACCTGGTGGCCAAATAAAGTCATAGGAAGCTCAAAGGGCCGCTACTGAAGCATTGGCACTTTTTTCAATCTCATGCCAGCCATTTTGTTCTCGAAGCCCTGCACTGGGAGTTCTCGCTACTTGTTCTCGACAGCTGGGCAGAAATTTTTTATTGTGTAGTTGGTCAGGATTCTGAAGTTTTGACGATACCCCATGCATCTGTTGAACAAAGACACTGTGTTCGCCCTGTTCAGCTCTGGTGGTATTGAGCAGTTGAAAATGCCACCTGTGTTCACTTGCAGCATTTTCCCTTACATTTTCCAAGGGAGGATGTTTGGCAGCTGAAAACTAACTTGTTTCTTGTTCTTGCTACCTTGCGAACAGGAGCAAATTTCTCACTTCTTGCGGAGTATGTAACGCTTGTTGGAAAGCTTCAAACAAGTGTTTCAAATCAGTCCGCTATAGGGACGGTAACACGATCTGAAGACATCATATATCTATCCTGTTGCTAGTTTATCTGTTGTTGTTGTGTTTTTGAGATCATAAATATTTCCAAACAGAAAAAGATTAGGTTTGTTTCTAGCAAGTAATAAATTACTTACTTAAAACAGTGAGAACAAAAACTTGTCAGGTCCTTTCTCTACAACAACTCATTACAATAAATTGAAATCTTAGGAAAATGTAACGGTTTCACAATCACAACTTTTTAAAACCTTAGTACCAAAATATTGTCAGTTGCTCAATGCCTACCACATAGCTTTAATTTATTTATCTATGGATTAAACACTTAGAAACAAAAAAAGTAGAAATAGTTTGAACAAAAATGTTGATTCTAAAGTGCATTTCATACACAACTGTAAATGAATTATTCATTGCTAAAAATGCAAAACAGTGCATTTACAGTACATTGACATTATGCTGTTTAAAATAAAATAAAAAAATAAATTATTGGAAAAGACCTTCCTCTGTCTTCCTTAGATTCAACCATTACTGTATTAAGTTAAAGATGCTGACAATGAAAATCTCTTTTAAGGACCTATTAACAAAGTACCTATCTAATTCATTTTCATCAAACTAAAGCAAGCAGGGAAAAAAAGAGCCATTGAACACCCCTCCTCGCATTTTTACCAAATGCATGCTTTTGCTTTGCACATTTCATTAGCAGTATTGGGATTCGTGGAGGGGTTTAATGCACCTCATAATGTTTTAAAAGCATTCTCAGTAAGCTTAAACAGTGAACACCAACAACTCTCAAATACAGATTCTACTTGCAGTCAACCAGTAGTGACTGCCTCTCTCACAATGACGGGGGACATGAGAAGAAAGGATGTCAGGGTGGGTGGGAGAGGCAACAGAATGAGAACGAAAGAGTGTAGGAGGGGGAGGGAGTAAAAAGACAGGATAGAAATTAAACGCTTGGGGCATTTATGTGCTTTTAGAGGGAAAAAGTAAGGAACAAATTAGGCCACACTCAATTAAGTCTGTAAAACCTGGGCTCAGGGGACTCTCAGCTCTCTTAGACGTTGTTGACAAGCCAGCACAGTGCACCCTACGACTTAATGTACACTCTTGTCCTCTAGTCTACTCACTTCACTCCTTTTATCTTCCCTTCAATGCGCCATCTTAAATATGAATAAAACTAGAAAAGAAATGGCTTACAGTTATTTTACACACACACATAACACTGTACTTTCACAGAACTTTAAGAGTACACAGTGATAATTTTAACATTAGATAAATAAATACTGAATAAGATTTATATAAATCAGCTTTTTAAAAAATTGGTTAGGAAGGACTTCAAAGTTCCACAACTCCCATGTCCTCAACACAGCTATAGTTTGAGTCCCAGGCCTGTCTGTTTACTCCCTTTTGTAACCCCCGGGTTGTTGAACAAAGGAAACTGGTGGCACACAATCTTTTTAAAAATGTGATGTGTGTAAAAAGTGTTTTTTGTTTTCAATTTTCTTTTCCTGTTTTTGTTGTTTGTATACCATTGGACACGGGAGGGTGTGTTTTAACTACTCAGGGACCGCACGTCTCGGCCTCATACGGAAAGGTTAGGCTAGGAATTGCTGCTTGGGTTGAGCTAACTCAATTGCTTTTAAAAGGCATTCGGTACACCCAAAGTAAGAGCTGTCTCTGCTTTCACACCAGTGCTGGTCGGACTCTGCAAGTGTTGCAACTTTTCACAGACTTTTTGTGGGGTTAATCAGAATGATTTTAGGGTGTAGTCATGAAGAGGAGAATGTCCGTTTTGGGAAACTCAGGATCTCATCTTTGCATTTTGCAGATGGTGTTTCATCTTTATCGTGCCCTGGAGGACTTCACAGCCAACTGTGTGGGTCAGCTCCTCTGAATTTGACAATTTGATAATGATAGCTGTCGAAGAGTTGGATTTACTGCTTACAATTCAGTCTTTCACTCATGTGGAGGAATTTAAGAATCTGGGTATGTTGTTTACAAGAGATGAGCAGAAGTTGGATAAATGGATTTGGACCTCCTCTGTGGGGTAGATTGGGCACTGCTTGAGGATCCCATGGTGCAGAAACCCCAAGACCTGATCCAAAAATCTAAGCTGTCTATTTATGTTGTCACATGTAGATCATGAACTAAGCTTCTTCTGCGGGCTGGTCAGACAGAACCTTAAAGATAAGCTTGGAGTTCTGTAAACAGGCTTAAATCGGATGCAACCGGCCTCCGATTCAAGCCTGTTGCCATGACCCGGATAACTGAGAATTTGCACAAGCATCTTCTGTCATTCTGAGGGAGTCTGGAGTAGAGTCACTCTTCCTAACATCAAAAGTGTGCAGTTGAGATACAAGAAGACCTTTGGCAAAGCCTCCAAAGGGGTGATCCAAGAAGGCATTAAATATACATTATAATATAATAGAAAGACAGGAATGCAACTTTTTATTAAAGCTGTTTGGCACCAACTTTTCAACCAAAATTGGTATGTAATTCTGCAAAGAGTTTCTTACCAAGAAACAAAATAACAATAACATATTGCATGTTATCCCGTTCATCCCGGTTTGTTTCAAATCCAGGCATAGGTTTTTGTTAGTTTACTCATGGCTCATCTAAAGAATAAACAACTTATCTCTTATACAACTTATACAACAGCAGGAGACCAGAAAACCGCAGGAGGAGTGATACCAATGAGTTGCCACAGATTGGATTTCTACATGGGGTCTACACTCCCTTACTGACACTAATGACTTGGATCTATTCTCTAAAGCTAAGTGCAGGTTTGTTGAAGCACTGGCTCACTTCTGAAGAAGAGAGCAGAGCTGTGAGCTGCAAGAGGCAGCAGTGTAATTCTACTCAGCTGTAGCTTGTTGAATTTCCCAGAAGTGGAAATGCATTTGCAAATGATAGCTCTACCCATGTACTTTCACACATTCTCTATTCTTTATTGTCTCTTTTCGTGCCTGTTATTCTTCTCAGTGTATCTCTGTCTTTGTTTAGTGTCTCTCACCCTCTCTGCTCCCGGGGCTGGAGCTTGGTGGTAACTGTAGCGTAATGTAATGCGAGAAAGTGGAACTTATGAGTGCTCGGATGAGAGCCAAGTAAACATCCTCCTCCTCTTGGCCCTGGCATGACCAGTTCCAAAAGGGATTTTATTCCCAATTAATTGCGATGCACCACACTGGAGGTGGATTTGAGAAAATAAAGATGGGTTACAACAGAATATAATGAATCTGGGTCTTTTGTGCCTTTGTAGAGAATAGTTATTTTAAAAAGGCTGAGAGATCATTTTAAGAGAGATCTAAAAGCCAAAGATGAAAATTCGTATACTATGGTAGATATGAAATCATTTGTTTTATTAAAGGCATACTATGCAACATTTTTCAGTTAATTAATGTGTTCCATACCGTTTTGGATGATTAAATGAGTCATTTCAGGTTGAACAAAGGTTTTCTTGGCCGCCCTGGTGGTCTGTGGGGGAAATACCGCACTTGCAACTGCAGGAGCCCTCGGCCCGCGCCCACAGGCTTAGAATCTCGTGCAAGATCGCGAGAGTCGGTCTTGCTTTACGGCGAGAACTGCTAAACGCCCCCAGTGAAACGCATGCTCGGTGCTAGCGCAGTGGCGATATCTGTGCAGTTATCATCCAACGATAAAACAGTGAAAGCCCATGTTGGAGCAGGGAAGAAAGAGGAAAAGAGTCGTACACGGGTGAACATCGGGAAAGCTTTTTCCGAATGGCGAGAGCAAAAAGAGAAAGAAGGCTGACGCGGACCTTGCGTTTCTGCTGATGCGATTGTAAGTAACATTGGAATGGTTTCTCTCTCTCTCTCTCTGTGTGCATGTTCATACTTTCACTGTGTTAGCCGGGCATACACTGTGCGCTGTACAAGTTTTTCAGTCGTGGTACTTATATACATCTCAAACTGTGCGATGGAACCGCGGGGTTTAAAAGTTCATCGCTCATCTGTGTGCTGATCTGTGTTCTCAAACTGTGCGACGGAACCGCGGGGTTTAAAAGTTCACCGCTCATCTGTGTGCTGATCTGTGTTCTCAAACTGTACCGCGCGACGCTCGGACGCGGCTCAGGCACCGGGCGTCGGGGGGAACGGAGGGGAGAGAGGAAAGACGAGACGCCCCGGCGGCTGCGCGGCATACGGAAACAGACCCTCGCCCTCCCCCCCCCCCCCACCCCCCCCCCCGAGCCGACGTCCGGGCCCAGCGGGTCCCGGGCCGGGCAGAGGTCGCTTCGGGTACGCACGCTCCCCTCACTCCACTGGCGGGGACGGAGAGGAGGGGAGGGTGCCCCCTCGTAGCTCTGCTTGAACAGCAGGATGGTGATTCGTTGCGTTCGCCTGTCTGCTAAGCTCAAAACAACCGCGCCTGGCTTGACGGAGAAACCAGGAGAACAGCTGAGCATCTTTACGACAGTGCACTTTTACTTTCGCCCTCTGGGGGGAGCCTCACTGGAAAATCAACCCCGGTTGCATAGTATACCTTTAACACAGGGTCTGTAGTATATGTATATATATCAATCACTATAGCCAATATAATGTATACTGGACTATATATGATACAAATTTGGGGATTTTGTGAAACCATGTCAATATGACACCAAGTCAAGTATTTTCAACTAGATTGAAAGATGCACAAAGCAATTTTGGTGTTTAAATGTTTACAAATCTGAGTTTGCATGTGCCTCTATTTCAAGAACCCAGAGCAGAAATAAAGTAAAAAAAAAAAAAAACTGGGAAAACAGACAGAAGTGGAATTTGCCAATATCTTTTGAGATTGTATATATATATTTTTTTGCTTCCTCAATTTTCTTATTTTATTTTGTTTAATAAATCAAAGTCAGTGACAGCCATATTGGATTTCATCTCATTTTACCTGGAATACACACATTTGCCTCAATCAGCTCTGGTCTAATTGAAGCAGTGCTGGCATTTGTATCACAATACAGCATGTTTATGCTGCATGTTTCTCACAAACCCAGGATCAATTGCCTGCCAAGTACCATCTGCAGTTAAGCCCAAATATCCCTAACTTTAATAATTGATTTGCGCTGCTCAATGTGGCTCCTTTTTGGAGTAGCTCTGTTGTTCCTATTCTGCTATTCTTTTTATGGAACTTCAATTCCTCCTTTTTGTGGATCAAAGCTGATTTTTGGATGGCTTTCTTCACTGGTGTTGGATGCTGTTCTGCTTAAAGGAATTTTATTTTATTATTTTTTTGGGACCTTTGTTATTATGTGTAACCATAGCAACCAGTTGGTTTTGTACAACTGGGACCGGCTAATTGACATTTCAAAAGCTGAATTAATACTTCAACTTCGTCCCCAAATCCTAGATGAGCTGAAAAGGAGGCGCAGAGGATGCAGAGCAGGAGCAAGAAGTAGAGAGAGAAGGAGGAAATTTAAGCCCATAATAATCTCGTCCATCGATCATTATTGGGAATGCAGTATCATATGTTTCACTGAAACATGGCTGCAGGATCACATCTCCCACTCTAGCGTCTTTCTGCCAGCCTTTGCAACCATATGATCAGACATAAGCCCCATTTACACTACCCTTGTTAAACCGATCCATGCCAAGCTCGGTCCGAGCTTGGATTAGTTAACCAAGCCGAGCTTAGTTCTGGCGACCGTTTACACATCACGCTATCTCGGTTCCTTGGTTCCTCCTCGCCTCCTAGTGACGATCTGCGGAACTACTGCTCTCTGGGATTGAAGGCGGGGCCAAGCAAATCTAAATGGCAGCGCCCATAACATTCAGGAAGTTATGCTTGGACAGAGTCGGCTTTTGGAACGTGGATAAGACAAACGAGCGTCTAATAAGGATTTACAGACGCAGGAAACAACAACAGAGGCTGAGGTTCATCACACTGCTAAGCAGAATCATTACTGGAAATCGTGTGTCACGGTAGGGAAGCTAGTATTTTTATGAATGTCTGAAATGTCAGCTGACTGCACGGACATGACGCGGTCTGCTCATGCGCTCTTTGTTATCAGATAACCGGGCCAGAGAAAAACCAGGCCGAGCCCACCTCTGGAACTGGGCTGCATTTAGCGCGGTCCGGTTGTGTCTGGCTCGGTTCAGTTCAGTTTGCGATCCATTTACACTCGATAGTTAGCTCGGTTACCGAGCTCGGACTGGTCTCGGCACGGTTAAAAAAGGGTAGTGTAAACGGGGTAATAGATTTAAAGAAGAGTGGCAAGAGCAGAGGTCATGGATTGGGGATGTTGGTGAACAGATGGTGTCATCCAGAAAATGTGTGGAGTTTTGTCTCTGCAGCCCAGATATTGAAGTGTTAACAGTGAGTTTTCATCCATATTATTTATCCAGAATTCAGCTGTTATTTTGGCAACAGCCTACATTCCACCAACCAGCTTTTCCTGACACTGCATGTGATGTCATCAGCTCAGTTGTGGATAAGCTACAGACACAACATCCCAATGCGTTTGTGGCAATATCTGGTGATTTTGATCACTCCTCCCTCTCTGCTACACTTCAAACATTTCAAAATTTAATCACGTGCTCTACTAGAGAAAACAGAACTCTGGACTTCTTTATGCAAATGTCAAGGACTCCGAGTGTGTGACTGAATATACAAACTGTGTGGACAACACTGTTGTGTTGGGGATGGTGAGATGCTTCCTCAACAACAAACCCTGGATCAACAGTGACCTTAAGGATGTGCTAAACAAGAAAAAATAGCCTCAGGAAGGGGGACATGGAATTACTGAGGAGTAAACAGAAGCAGTGTCCGAAATTAACTTCCTGATTTACCGGCCAAATTGGCCGGTAGATGTAAAAATCAACCGGCCAGGCATATTTTTTACCAGCCAAAATATTAATCCTGACCAGTTCCCAACTTTTATAAAAATTAAGAGTGAGATTATGTTAATGTTCGAGGGCGTGGTTGGGGGAGTGGCTGACTGGACCCTAGAAGAGAAATCTTTGTTTCCTGACTTTGATAAGAAAATATTGTAGTTGATTATAAAAGACACAATATGAATTATCAGATTCACATCCAGACAATAAAAAACACTACAGATTATCATTAATCTGTCCATGTTGGTTTTATTTGTGAATGAGGCGGAGTTTCATCAAGCCTATACATCCCAACATTTTCCCTCAGCTGCAACACTTAAAGCACGCAGGGGTTCACGCTGCGTCTTTACGCATGATCCAGCTGCTGGATTTTACCCTGGTGCGCTGCGCGCAAGGGATAAACAGTGGGGAAAATGCATAAATAAAGACTGTAATGGGCTCCTTTAGGGAGGAGAGAAGGAATAATGGGTCTGAGCTAAAGCCCCCGATGTTACAAGTTCCTTAAAATGACCCTTAAACACCTAAATTACATGTAAGGTAATTTTGCGCACCTGAATTCAAGTGCAAGTAACCACGCCCACCGAAGCATTACTGGTTCTGTGTCGTTAAAAACAAAACACCATGAAAAACAGTTACTGACTCTCCTATTGACTTTAATTGGGACATTTTGGTACGAGTGGAAGGACATTAAACGCAGTGATTCACGTTTTGAAGGCTGGCTGCTGATTAGAGCACCTTGCTCCGAGGGGGGCCCAGTAAGAGCGGCGAAGAACAGAAACACAGCGTACGTAGTTAATAAAAATGCAGAATAAATAAGAACGAAACATATAAACAGACTAATTGGCATTTTAGAATGCATCTAGTTAGCAGAACTGTTTTCTGATCCAGCGTGCAGCCATGACTGGTTCTGAATGTGAAAGAAGCTGAACCAGCTCCGCCCTCTGAAATTCACTCGCCAAACGGGAAATTTACTCGCATTTGGCGACTGCCGAGTGTTAATTACGGACCCTGAACAGAAGTAACTCAAAGTCAAGATAACAGACAGCAAAGAGCTGTACAGGAAGAAGCTGGAGAGTGTTGTGTAATCACCATGAAGGATAAATCAGACAGATTTGAACGCCACATGAAACATGAAACGTTTACAGGCACCCAGGGACTGCCTCTCACAGCAGGTGGGGCTCACTATATAAATATTAGCTGCCCAGGTTTATCACCCTCTTTCTCCCGCTGCCCTAGCAGGATTGGGGAGAATACTCATCTTCCTCTGCGGAGCGAAGGATCCGACTGGAGTTCAGAGAACCGCCACATATGCAGGCTGGTAAATAATTCCTCTATACCAAAACCAGCCTCCACGGAGTTTTGTACAACTCGCTCAGCCAGGCCTGGTTTTCCCCTTTCGAGCTAGCAGCCTGCTCGCTGCTGAGATAACGAGCTTTACCTTGGGGTAATTCACTGCAACCGGACACCTCGCCGCCACAACCACACACAACATCAGAGGTTTGACGGAGAAATAAACAGGGACAGTTTAGAATGAGTTACTTAACATGTTTTTACTGTGCTTTAAAGCTTGACCGAGTTATAGGATTGCCTCCACTAGCATTCTGGGAACCAAGCTTTGCTGATGTGGTTTGAGTGTGTTTTAACTGTTATAACAAAACGTATTTCCAGAAGGGTTTTTATACACCGATGGGATATCAATGTATGCGTGTTCCGGTCCGCTCATTACACAAAATATGGCTTACAAGTATTTTTAAATTAGCACCGAATGTCTATTAGCATAGCGCTACTAGCTTCCCGGATCACATTAGTGCCTGTCATAGCGTCTGATTTGACTCAGATAATAAACACGTCCCTTCTGTCAGATGTTTTCCCCCAGTCCCTAAAAACAGCAATTATCAAACCACTGCTGAAAAAGAAGAATTTAGACAAACTACTACTCCAGAACTACAGGCCTTCTCAAACCTCCCCTTTATCAGTAAGATTATTGAAAAAGCTGTGTTTCAACAATTAAACACCTTCTTAACAACGACCAACCGCTTTGACGTTTTCCAGTCTGGCTTCCGCGCTCACCACAGTACAGAGACCGCCCTTATCAAGGTGTTTAATGGCATCCATATAAATACAGACTATGGAAGAACCACAGTCTGTATGGTTCTATTGGACCTCAGTGCAGCATTCAATACTGTCAATCACTCCATTCTGTTAGAACGCCTGGAGAACTGGGTCGGCCTCTCTGGTACAGCTCTCAACTGGTTTAAATTCTACTTAAAGAACAGGGAATCTTTTGTATCAGTAGGTAACTTTACATCAGAGATGACAAAAATCACATGTGGGGTTCCCCAAGGGTCCATCCTGGGTCCCCTCCTATTCAACATCTACATGCTCCCCCTTGCTCAGATCATAAAAAACAACAACATCAGCTACCATAACTATGCAGACGACACACAGCTCTACATCACCATGTCACCAGGTGACTATGAACCAGTTCATGCACTGAGTAAATGTCTTGAAGAAATCAATGCGTGGATGTGCCAAAATCTTCTTCAATTGAATAAAAACAAAACAGAAGTAATAATATTTGGACCAATAGAGGAGAGATCAAAGGTTAGCACACAGCTTCAGTCGCTTCAGCTAGGAACCACTGACCAGGTCCGAAACCTGGGTGTAGTGATGGACTCAGACCTGAACCTCCAAAAGCACCTAAAGACAGTTACAAGGTCGGCTTTCTATCACCTGAGGAACATTTCCAGGATTAAAGGACTGATGTCTCAGCAGGATCTGGAAAAACTCATCCATGCGTTTATTTTTAGTCGAATTTATTACTGCAACGGTGTTTTCACAGGTCTGCCTAAAAAGTGGATCAGACAGCTGCAGCTGATCCAGAATGCTGCTGCCCGCGTCCTCACTAAGACTAAGAAAGTAGAGCACATCACCCCAGTTCTAAAGTCCTTACACTGGCTCCCTGTATCTCAGAGAATAGACTTTAAAATACTTCTGTTAGTCTATAAATCCCTAAATGGCTTAGCACCTAAATACATCACAGACTTGTTATCGGTGTATCAACCATCCAGACCACTAAGGTCTTCTGGCTCCAGCCTACTCTGCATACCCAGAACCAGAACTAAACACGGAGAAGCAGCATTTAGTTCCTATGCTCCACTTATCTGGAACAAACTTCCAGAAAACTGTTAAAATGCTGAAAGCCTAAGTTCCTTTAAATCAAGACTAAAAACTAATTTGTTTAGGACTGCCTTCGACTGCACTAGTTAAACAGTCGAATACATTTTTTTTTTTTTTTTAATAATCCAACTGCTTTTTCCTACTTACTTTTTTCTGCTTTATTTCCTGTATTTTAATCATGTCTGTTTCTAAATTTTATTCCTATTTGCTTATATTCTGTTTTATTTTCCTGTATTTTAATCATGTAAAGCACTTTGCATTGTCTCTGTACTGAATTGTGCTATACAAAATAATTTGCCTTGCCTTGCCTTACCACCAAGTCAACATAACTATGGTTCATTTTAAACATACTGCTTGTTTACATTTTGGTCCGCCATCGTTCGATAGTGCTATGAGCATTATTACCGCATTAATGTGGAACAGTAATGTCGATTTAATGATGTTTTGTATAACGTTAGGATTAACCCCACAAGCAACTGATCCCTACAGTGCCCCTAGCTTCCCAGAGGAATAATTGTATTATCCTAAATTTTACCAAGCAAATCATTCTTTAAAATGTTGTTTTCTCAAATAATGTTTTGTTTAACTCAGAATTTGCATTGTGAATGGGTTGAAACACATCAAATGTTCTAAATTAGTTAAAGTAATTTAACCTCATTCCATATTCTTTGAGATGAACTTTAGTTCTCTAACTTAGACCTGCTGTGAACCAGGATTCACTGAATCATTCTAATGATGGTTTTCAACAATCGTATTTGTTTTTGTGTCTACATAGTTCCTCAGCTTCTTTTATAATCTTAATTTTGCTTAGTAGTTTTAGTTAAGCTTCACTAGCCTAGTAGAGAGGATTTGTTGAAATATAGTGTTAATTCGGATAAACAGCATTCAATAGTGGTGTTCTCTGGATGTTCATTTTATTTCTGTTAATATATTCTTGAACTTGAAGAGAAGTTGTCACTCCTTTATTCTGTATGTGTGCAGAGGTTGCTGTTAAAAGAATGTCAGTGCTGTGTGTAATAGCACAACAAGATCAAGCTCTAGTGGAACAACATAAGAAATGTTTAGTCAGAGATCAAGATCACTGGCTTCAAGCAAAAGGACGACCGGATTTATGGAAGTCTGGACAGAGCCAATGATATGAACACATTCTTCAACAAGTTCAGTACGGGAACAAGCTCAGTATTGTCCTGTCCTGCCCACAGACATCCCACCCTCCTTTGACTCAAAGCTTCCATGTCACACCGTACATGTTTTATCTTCTACCTTGGCCATAGACCCTTCTTCTGCTTCTGCGTATGTGTTCTCAACCAAATCAGAAGATGGTGATGCCCCTTTTGCCTCCTCCTTCCACTTTTCTGTCTCTAGAAGTCAGGTGAAGAGGCAGTTGAAGAGACTGGACAGGAATAAGGCTCCAGGTCATGATGGTGTCTGCCACAGAGTTCTATAGGCCTGTGCAGAGCAGCTCTCTGGGATTCTACAGTACCTCTTCAACCTTAGTCTGATCATCACATGGGTCTAGTGTTGTGGAAGACCTCTACCAAAGAAAACTCGCCCATAAGTCATGACTATAAACCTGATGATCTGACATCCTACATTACGAAGGTTCTAGAGAGACTCCTGTTGACCCACCAGAATAAGCAAACAAGCAACTATCAGGACCCCCTGCCTTTTGCCAAGGAGTTGAAAATGCCATCATACACCTGCTTCAGCAAACACATTGTCATTTAGACAAGGCAGACAGCACTGTGAGAATCATGTTCTATGATTTCTCCACTGCAGGGCTGGACTGGTCATCGGGCGTACCAGGCAATGTCCGGTAGGCCGACGCCCTTTTTGGGCGGGCCTAATAGCTTTAGTAATTTAATCAAAAAACATTATATTAACTTGAGTTAATAAGGTTAATTCGTTTCTGACTATGAAATGGATAATAAACCACAAAAACAACTCCCTTGCCATAGACAAAAAAAAAGATCAAAAGCCTCCAAGAGGACAAAGCGAAATGTGACAAAATAACAGATCTGTTTAGTGCCACAAGTTAACTGGAGCAGGGCTGTCAGATGGAGAGGCTTTCCTGTCCAGCACACAGCAGTAACACCAAGGAAGAAGTGAATGGTAAATGCTCTGTACTTGTACAGCATTTTATCCAGTCCAGAGGACCCCAAAGCACTTTACATTCACCATTCACTCACACACTGATGATGGTGAGCTATGTTTGTAGCCACAGCTATCCTGGGGCAGCCTGACAGAAGAGAGGCTACCATAGACCGTCGTCTCTGGGCCGTCTGACCACCACCAGCAGGCAAAGCAGATGAAGTGTCTTGCCCAAGGACAAAACACCTGAAATGGTCGGAGTCAGGGTTCAAATCGGCAACCGGTCAGATACAGGAAGACCTCCCAAGCTCCTTGCAGCATCATCGCCTCCAAGTAAAATGATGAGGAGAGAGAGACGTGACCCAACAGGGACAGACTGAGCAGGAGGTCAGAATAGCTGCTAACAACCCGGTAAGATGCAGCAGAACGTGTTAGCATTGGAGAACTAGTAGAATGAATTGACAATAAAGAAAAACTTTATGTGCCTCACAAAGAGAGGGGGTTGCCTTTATCCACATTTGTGTTCAAATAATGCTATGAGCAGACTTTTCATCCAATTTCCAGTGGTTTTTGAACTTGCCATAAAGTTATTGGTGAGACATTGCTTTGCCAAAATGGAAGATTAATCATTGGCAGAGGTGGGTAGAAACTAGTTTTAGATGTCTTTGAGTAACCTTTGAAAGTAGTTTTACTGCAGTGCACTTTTCAAATTTACTTGAGTAATTTTATAGTAAAACATCGCTACTCTTACTTGAGTAAAAGTTCTGCCTACTCTACCCACCATGAGTAACTTCAGAACGGACTGTTTCAACCAAAATGCACCAGAGACACACCTACATTTATGTCAGAGTGAGACTCCATGTTTGACTGAAGCTTTGTTGTTTTAATGTTATTTTCTATCTACTCAGCCATTCAGAGATCAACTGAATATACAGTACCACAATTACCTACTGTAACTAGCTAATGGTTTCATAAGTTTTATTTAGAAAAAAAGATTAATAAAATGTTTCTTATGCACAAATCTGTTAATTTTGGTCTTTTTTCATTTTAGTCTTTACACTACCTGAATTTGTGCACAACTTCATATTTTGTTTGTTTGATTGCATAACTTTTAAATAACAAATCACGTGTTATGATCAGTTGCTCAGTACTTAAGGAACCATTTTACCAAATACTTTAACCTTGCTTCAGTAATGTCTTAGATAGCCAATTTTTACTTTTTACTCTTAGTCTTGTTGTAGTAGTTCTACTCTTATTTGAGTAAATGTTTTGGGTACAAAATAAGATATTACATCATTTTGTAAGATTATAAGATTATTTCAGCTATACCTTAACTGATTGCTCTCTTTATTTTTCTTTGTCTGGTTGTCTCTTTCTCTCTCACATTCTCTTACGGACACTTTTTATTCAACATGAACGTTTTCCCTTACTGTTGGCCTAATTGTCTTATTTATATGAACAGTATACTTCATTAAACACTTACAAGACATCTCTAGCAGTGTTTGTTTGACAACCACTTTATAGCTTGGGAACTATGGCCCTGTGGTCTTCTCTTCCAAAATCTTTTTTTTACCATGGTTACTCTCTTCCATGTAGGCTACTGCACAATATTTCAATTTAAAAATCAACTTAATGTGTCCATATATCCTCTGGTACGTCATGTGCCTCCACATAGTGTATAACTAAGGGCCATTTCTTGGTCTCAGTTCAGTCCTGCTCCAGTACATTTAGCACAGTTCAGCCTGATCTGCTCTGTCAGAAACTCCAGAAGACTCAGGTGGAGGCCTCAAGAATCACTTGGATCAGAGACCACCTGACAAACAGACCACAGTTTGTGAGAATGAAGGGTTGTGTGTCTAACCAGATAGTCAGCAGGACAGGAGCACCACAGGGGACTGTACCCTCACCATTCCTTTTTACTCTGTACACCTCAGACTTCCAATACAACATACACTCCTGTCATCTCCGGAAATACTCAGATGACTGCCGTTGTTGGATGCATCAGAGATGGACAGGAAGCTGAGTACAGAGAGCTGGTGGACGACTTTGTGCCATTGGGTGGAAAAAAATCATCTAATCCTGAATGTGAATAAAATAAGGGAGATGATTGTAATTTTCAGGAGAAACAAGAATAGGTTCAACACTATTACCATCCTGGAAGAAGGAATGGAAGTGGTGGAGGAGTAAAAATATGTTGGTGTTCACTTGGACAACAGACTGGAGACACAACTGTGAAGCTATCTACACGAAGGGGAAAGCAGACTGTACTTCCTGAGGAAGCTTAAGCCCTTCAGTGTTTGCAGTAACATACTGCAGATCTTCTATATGTCTGTTGTGGAGAGTGTGATCTCATCTGCCACCATCTATTGGGGTAGCAGCATCAGAACAATTGACCTAAAGAAGCTCACCAAACTTATAGAAGGTTGGCTCTGTTGTTCCCTCTGAGATGAAGCAGTATTCTTCATAAAATGAGGAACATTATAGATATCCCTGAACATCCTCTTTATCAGACTGTCATGCAACAACAGAGTGTCTTCTGTCAGAAGCTTCTCCAGAACTGCTGTAAGACAGACTGCTACAGGAGACCCTTCCTGGCTGCAGCCATCTCCATATACAACAACTCACTGAAGACTCACAACAACCCCCCTATGTGTTACACCAGAATTTGAGTTGCCTTTGGCATCAATAATTTTGTTTAGAATAGAATCTCAATGGACTTTTAAACATCTTCTGATTCTTCAAAACACAACTATTTTAGCAAGGAAGATTTGTATTCACCAGTTATTACACATGTAACATGACTTTTATCCTGATTTCAATTATCACACAGATACTTTCAACATAGCAATGTGCCAACATTTAGCTATCACAGGGTATTGAGAAAAATATGTAATAAATCACCAAAAGCTTATAAGTGCCCACAACAGTGTAACCAACTGTGGCAACGGCACTGCTCTATTATACCGTATTATACTGAATCATTAATCAATCTTTAGACTCCTGTTATCTCTGAATAATTTTTGGAAATAGAAAAAATATATATTTTTAAGATAAACATCTAAAAATCTACATTTGGGCATGTTTTATGTCTCACTAAAGTGACCTCAGTGACCTTAAAATAGAAACTAACAAAGAATTAGAATGGGGGATAACATATTGAAAATGAACAGCCTCTATTATTTGAAAAAAAACATTTTGCAGATCTTTTTTGGCAAACAACACAATATTGTTGTATTTTTCACAGAGCTTGGTTCTAAGAAAAAAAAAAGTATGACCTTGCTTATCTATTTTTACTTTGAAATTAGGTTTGTAAAGTAATTTTCTAAATTAGATAGAATGAGAAAATGGATTTAAAGGCACATTACCAAATACAGTTCTGGCTGGAACTGATTCCTTATTTATCCAGAAGGAAACTTGAGCCAGGATGACAGTCATTATGCAGGGAATGTAGGTCTGAATCAGGAAGAAGCCCATTTTTCTTTGAAGATGGAAGTGGACAGTCATTATTGCATATTCACCTGTAACACGAAACATTAAAGACGTTTAAATCAAACAAGCATCAGACTTGCTAAATCCATGAGCAGTGCATTTTTTTACAACGTTTTATTGTGTATTGTTTCTGAACAAATAAATCTTAAATGCAAGACAAAAATGCAGAACCGCTATAATACCCACCTCTCTCTCCAAAGGCAGACATTATAAGGTTACTGTTACTGTTACTGTGTCACTAAATGTTTTTTTAAGGCAACATAATTGTCACATTTGTAAAGCCTTTCTTTTTGTACATTGTAATTAAAAAACGACCAGTAAAGCACAGCTCTTGTCAATTGTGACCACAACACTTTCTGATCTATTGAGTGATAAAGTTTAAAAGACAAATTTGATGACCTGTGTTAGACTTCAGCCTCTCGCTTGATACTGTCTGGCCAATAAGGTCATATTGCAACAAGCTGGAAGATTCCTGTGGCACTTCAACAGAAGACAGAGGTCCTTTCTTCCACGTGTACACAATCTCACTGATGGGGTAAGCATCTATAAAGAAGATATATGAGAATTTTGTTAAAATTGTGTTCCTTCAGAAATGTAGAAAATCAGTCTGTTTGTGAATAAATGTTGATCATTAAAAAAGAAAGGATGAAGGAACTCAAAACTTTCACTATGAACCCTAACATTGAAACTTAAAGCTATATACATTGCTTTGCAGGAAATGTACTCCTTGCATTTTTTGTTGTATTTTGCCATGTTACAACCACGAAATACAATGTACTTTGTTTGCATTTTATGTGGCAGACCAACACAAATTAGTGTGTAGTTAAAGAGAAAACAGAATTTTCTAAATTTTCTAAATTTCAGAAATTTTGTAAACAAGAGTCTGAAAGTTTGGCAAGAAAGGGTATTCAGTTCTCTATATTGATATCCCTAAATAAAATTCAGTGCAACCAAATGCCTTCAGAGTCTCCTGAATAAGAGTACCCCTATGTATAATGTAATCTTTTTATAAACAGAGCAGTTCTGTTAAGGTTTCAGAGATTAATCAGGTAACATTTGTTAACAACCAGCTTTGTAGATGCAAAGAAACACGGCATGTAGGTAAGTCATAAAGTGAGGAGAGAAGTTTAAAGCAGGGCTAGGTACTAAAAAAAAATCTCAATCGTTGAAGTATCATCTGAAAATGTAAATAGTATTGCAGACCTGCAAACCCATAAGACAGTGTTCCACCTAAACTGACTGGCAAAACAATCACTCAGAGAAATAGCCAAGAGGTCCTCAGTATGTCTGGAGGAGCTGCAACTCAGGTGGGAGCATCGAAAGGCAGGAAACAAATTGTGTATTAGGAAAAACTGGCAAGGTGAAAGCCAGTGCTAAAAGAATTCCTTAGAAGTCGCGACTTGCAACTTGCCATGTAGGGGATTTTTTTGCCAACATGCAGAATGATACATTTGGTGGTGAACTAAAATTGTAAGCCACCCAGAACACAAGAATACTGGAAGTAGCAGTATAATGTGTAGGGAGGCTTTCCATAAGCAGGAAAACTGTCATAGGGGATTGCAAGATGGATGGAGCAAATTACAGGGAAAAACATTTAAAAGCTGAGTTTGACACTGGGATAAAATGAGAATTTTATACATATATATATATATATATACACACACACATACTGTATATATATCCTAATCCCAGAGACAGCTCTATTCGCAACAAAGGGGGATTCTGCAAAGTGACTCAAGGATATTGAACAAAAATATGTCACAATTTTTCAAACGTTTATTCATATTCTTTCAATGTACGTCACAACTGTGCACTACTGTTTGTAAAATCCCCCCAAATTACACTGAAGTTTGTAGTTGTGACAAAATGTGAAAAGTTCAAGGGAAATTAATACATTTGCAAAGCGTTGTAAATAAGCTGACAAATAAATAACTCAGCATGCTGAATGGGAAACATATTTCTTAGAGTTCCCACATTTGACATTTCAAACTGCAGTCTTTGAAGACTTCTTGTCAGATGGTCAGTTACTATGTGACAGTGTGATCATTCGAGTGACACCATCTGTCGTACCACAGAGGCTTAATAAAAAAAAAGCAACACTCACAGCTCCCAAATTTGAGTGGGCAGGCATGGCCATCCATTGGGAAGTTCATGAGACGCATTGGGCACTCTGCATTTATAGTTAATCTGTTAGAATAAAGAAATATGAAATCAATTTTACATTTAAACTGACACTAATTTAGCAATGGCTGCTGCTTTAAGATGGATTTTCCAACATGGCACTCTTCTATATATTGATTAATACACTGAAACAAAGCACACAGCTATTGGGGATGTGGGAAAATGTTAAAAGACCTGCATCTCTGAATCACATTGCATAATAGATAGATGCATTTTATAAGCAAAGAGAAATTATCAAAACGAATTCAGTCAATGTAATGTTATCCAGTGACATGATGTATACAAAATTAAAATAGCACAGTATGTTTAGTCTAGGATGACCTTATGTGGCATTATTACCCTTGATAAAGTCTCCATAAGACTTTTTTTTTTAGAACCGTAGGAAAGATTTTGTCATACACCATAGTTCCACACCTAACATGGCTGAACTTGGCATCTCAGTTGTAGCTTCCCAATTTGATTTCAAAATATTGCAAAGGTATTATTCGTCAAATCTAAACTGAAATATTTTACACTGTGAAGAGAAAATTTAAAGTGCAATTTGGAATTTCTTTGATCTTTGACTCCCAAAATCAGAGAGATTATTTTTCTGAAAGCGAATAAGAAGTTGTAAGTATCATATCATATCATATCATATCATCTAAAGTGCAATGTAATTGATTTTAACTGTTCAGAATCTAAAAACGTATGACTTTTTTTTAAACAAACATGTATTGGGTGATTATTTACTGAGCTGTGACTTAATAAACACAATTTGTGATCTGTGAAGTTATTATTTTGGGGAAAACCAAAATTGCACACCTATCCGTGGTACAAAGATGATCTTAGATCCTGTCCTTGAAAGCTGCAGTAGCTACTTAGATTACTCAAATTTTGAATTATTCACACACATTGTGATTTACTTTGTGATTTTCTTCTGTACTTGTGACAACAAAAACTATTAGATTATTTTTCTCATAAAAACTGTTAAAATCAACCATTTTCTCCTTCTCATGCATCATCTTGAGCTAAATGCTCTGTTACTCCCTAAACAGCAGATATTAACATCTATATCCTATGTAAAGAGAAGCACTACCTATTGATTTCAATGTGTAGGAGTCAAGGCCTTTTGTTTCTATCATCCCTTCAGATGCCAGCACTGGTACATTATCTGGTGGTAATTGACCACCAGATAATGTAGTATCATCACTTAAGATTTTAAAACAACAAAATAAACCAAAAAAACATTTTACCTCTTAAGCTCCAACTTCCGTGCAATAGCTTGTTTGGTGACACTTTAATAGCTTATAAAGAAACAGCAAGACGCTCCTATTTTAGGCACAACACCACAACTGTCACTACAAAAAGTATTGCTCTTCACTTCCTAACAGCAACATCTGAGTAGTATTTGGGAATTCCTGAAAATAAAATCCTTCAATCACTTTTATCATATATATATATATATATATATATATATATATATATATATATATATATATATATATATATATTTTTTTTTTTTTTTTTTTTTTTTTTTTTGTTTAAAGTAGACTGACAAGGAAAGGGAACAAATATATTATAATGTTCCCGAAACATCGATGAATGCTGCATAGCTGAATTTTTAATGCATTTGTTTCATAAAATTGTTCTAGTTTACCAAGTGCGCAACAGAGACAAGTATACAGTGCTTCTAAGTAGGTCAAAACTTAGAGAAAATAGTTAAAGCATAAAGATGGAAACAAAACAACTGATGAACAAATGATTTAATAATGCAACCCTTATTGAGAAATGATGTAACTGAAAGTTAATGCACCTCAATAAAGTGCATGTGCTACAAAATGCTGAAACTAAAAGGAATCGACATGTAGTACCATAGCTATTGTTAATGCACTTTCTGATGCATACAATGTACTGCTTGGTATTGGTACCAGAGTTTGTTTCTAGACAAATGTCTACCAATCTAAGATGTTATATACAAATTAACTTAAGGAAATTAATTAAGACATTTGAAGAACTAATTTTGACATGAGAATCACTGAAAGTTTTAATTTATTTTAATTCTCATTTGAATGATATGTACCACTCTGGTCATGTACATAATCTGTACTCATATGGCTCTGAAACATGTCTCATGGTTTATTGAATGGATTATTTAAAGCTTATAAAATTTATCTTAGCATTTAAGTCAAGTTGAGCCACACAGATAATCTGGTTATTTTTTTAAATCTTTTTTTTTTTTCTTTTTGTACTCTCAGTGAGTATAGTGAGGTTGTTTTAATTGTTGTTTTTTCATGCCGCAATTTTACTTTTGGAACAAAGCTTGAAGTCATGTTTGTTTGAATTGCTTTCAAGGACTGTTTTGAGTATCAGATGGCACATTTCTAATTTTCTGGCACTCTACACCTCTTTTTAATGTTTGTGCATATTCTTGGACGACTATTCAGTTGAATAGCTTTCCAAGTCTGTGCTCTATTCCGGCTTTGGCTGGGTTTTAATTTTGCCGTCCAGTGCCGTTACCTCATGGTGTAGAGGATGGTTCCGTTTTGCATGATGCGGAACAGCTTGTTTGGAGTGGTCATGTTGTGAGAAATTGACCTCTTGCCGTTCCGGAAAAATGTGTCGGGGGTCCATATTTTGCTGACCATAAGGTTATTTAGCCGCAGGATCTCGATTGGGCCTTCGAATTTGAGCCGCTCATCAATCCATGTCTGACGAAAGAACACGTCCATGGTGTACTCCTGGAAAGGGGTTCAAGCATGTGTTATTACAATCTTTACTATCACTAAATTCATGCATATTGCTGATGCTATTTCCACCGTCCACTATCTTGAGTTGTTATTATTTGGTACCCCAGAGAGAAAGACAGATGGGGTTGGTAGACATGTTTTTGATGAAAGCAGCTTGATACTATCCAACAGTGCTGCAAATTATTTTTCCATTGCATGAATTTGTTTGGGGGTTGGGGTCTACCGGTATTCTTGAAAGGTTGTTTAAACATAATTTTTATATTTCAAAAGTACTTTTATTGACCACCTTAATAGATGTCCCTTTCTAGTACTGGATTTGACACCCTTTGCCTTCAGAACTGTCTGATTTTTTCTTGACATTGATTTAACTTGAGATCTGAACCCTTCCTCAAAGATTTTGGTATGATTTATATGATTCTGCAGATTCGTCGAATGCACATTTACGCTGTGCATCCCAAAGTAGCTTTATCAACTTGCGCTCTGGTGACTATGAAACCCATTTGAGTATGGTGAACTCATTGTCTTGTTCAATAAACTAGTTTGAGATGATGTGAACTATGCAACCGAGTCAATTATCGCACTGGAAGTAGCATTCAGAACTTGGATAGACTGAAGAGATGGACACTTAAAAAATGCTCTTTGGAACTCAGGAATGCAAACAATATAATATCTCACGCAATATTAATCCACCAAAATAACACCGGTCTGAACCGCTGATACAGGGCTAGATGGATTCTTTCATGATGATTCTTCCAACCCAACCACCTTAATGTCATATTGCTTGTATTAGCCTGTGCAAATTGCAGCCTAATTTTCTTCTTCTAAGCTGACAGGTGTCGCAGCTGTGGTCTGCTGCTGTTGTAGCCCATCTGCTTCAAGGTTTAAGATGCGCTATTATTTGTGCTCCCTATCTATCATCTTGAACTAGGCTGCCCATTCTCTTCTGACTTCTGATATTAACAAGACATTTATGTCCACTAGATGAGAGCTACTGCGTTTTTTCTCTTTTACGAGCCATTTTCTGCACACCTGAGGGATGGCTGTGCGTGAAAATCAAAGCAGAACGGGTGTTTCTGAAATACTCAGACCAACCTGTTTGCTATCACCTCCATGTCACTTGAGCTGTCACCTAAATCCCCATTGTTTCATGTTTGGATGCATGGTTTGAACTTCAGCAAGTTGTTTTCAGATGTCTAAACTTGAGTTACCGTCATTTGATTGACTGATTTGTTAATTCTGTTTAAACAGCATTGAAAATATGTATTCAATAATGCGGCAAGAAAGCTTTCAACCTTGATGAAAAAAGAGATTTGATTAATACAATAAATGGTATCCATTAAGTCAAAAGGAAAAGTTTTCAATGTCTGATATGACATATATTCAAAAGAATGATCGTGTTGAGCATTAAAGAGCTGCTGACATGCTTCACAACACAAATGCCTCTAGCATCTTCCAGGCTATAGATGCCATCACCTAATATGTAAAGCTACAGAGTAGAGCATAAAAGACATACATCAGTCAGCCTATCCCATGGCAGGAGTAGCCAGCCTATCATGTCCCAACATCAGCCACATCGCTCTCTCCCTTTCTCTCTCTGGAGGGAGATGAGGGTGAGTTGGGGGGGGGGGGGGGGGGGGTTGTCAACCAGATTAAAATCCTAAGCTGTACTAATGACATCCTGCCCAAATGCCTGAATAATGAAGGCTGAGAGAGCCATGAGTTAAGACATATATGCTTAGATTTACTAGAAAAAGCTATATATCGTTGTTACATACAGCAAGTGAAAAGTAGTTAGTATTTTATCAAGTTTACGTACCATCTCTACGTCTGAAACAGGTCCAAAGCTGGTGACAAAGATGTCAGTTTTGACCTCTGTGACAGGACCTACAGCAGAAGTATAAATTGTTGTTCTGACTTTAGATCAAACTATTTAATGTTCTTCAGTATCTAAAAATGTTAACACTTTCAAAAAAATTACAGAATGTAAAAAAACAAACAATAACAACAATAATAGAGTTGGAATCTAGGAAGGATCTATCAGCTGTGTCAGCACTAAGTACAAAATGAAGCGCCCATGCACTGAAGTAGAACTTTATTTTCTGAGCAAAACAAAAATCCCAAACTGATAACTGTAAACTGCTGATATGGAAGTCAATAACATAAATCTGTATACCTCCAAATCCAGGTCGCAGCCTGTTGTCATAACCATCCAGTAATCTATCCAATATACGCGTGATATTATCCAAATAGATATTGGTCTCACTGTGCTGGGTCTCGCAAACTCTACTCGCACTGAAAGTAGATGAACAGACACAGAATATTCCATTAGCTATTAAATCGTTTCAAGACTGTAGAGTCTCCATATGCACAAAATGACTGCGCTCCCGTGCGTAAAGAAGTCAGCCAACAATGCAGAGAAAGAGTTGTCACACTTACCAAAACAGAAATAAGCTCGTCAAAACGAAAGCCATGCCTCGCAAATATCCGTTCGACATGTTGCATTATTTTAGAAGCATGATTGTTTGAGGGTTTGGTTCCTTTCCTTTTATTTGAAATAAGTGCGAGGAGATCGCGCTAGTCCCGCACGACTTGACTTCCCCTCTAGTGCGGTTGCGCCCGCCTCATCCTGAATTGCTCAGCTGGAAAAGCCTAAAGAGTTTTCAAGAGAGTAAAGAGGAGGGGGGAGGGAGGGTGGTGGAAGGGTGGTGGGGGATAATATTAGCGTTATTTTTATGAGATACGGAGGTCTCCTTTGTTAATGGAATAGGAATCGGGAGTGAGTGCGCTTGAAGCAAATGATGGTTATTATGCTGTTTTGATTAAGAAGGTTGGAAAGAACGGAGCGCAGTGAAGAAATGGAGAGAAGGGAGGGCAATGTGAAGGAGAGCGCACACAGATACAGTAGCAACAATTTCAACAGACAGCAGACCTTTTGCATAACAGTATAATTTCTCTACGCACTACTGATCCCTCTCAGCTTTTGTATGTGTTCCATTTACATGAGAGAGGAACCAAAGACAAAGAAAGGGAAAAAAAATAAAATTTAGAAAAGTGTGATTCACATGGTGGTTGAGTGGAGTGCGTGGTAGGTAGTGCACTATGAAACTCCATGGACCAGGAGGGGACAGAGCACCCAGCCAAACTACCACTAAGTAGATTTTGGTTTTTGCTTTTTTGCTTGTTCGTTTTGTCACCAAATCACAGCTGCATGAATTTCAATGTGTATTCTGCTTTTCTATGACGTCAGGCGTTCACTAATGATCTGTATTTTGGATCTGTATTGTCAGTTCAGGCTCCAGAGCCGCTCCGTGGCTGTGTGGGGCCCAGAGCGAAATTTGATTTGGTGGCTTTAAAACTACCATCAGCCATCATATCCAGAGGCAGTTCTTGCATGAATGTAATACAAAAACACACTTCCCCATTCACCGTTATTCTACAGAACAAGTTTTGTTTTTCAAGAAATCAGACAAATGGAGAACTAAAAACATTAATCTGTGCACTTCCACCTCATTTGCATCAATGTTTTCAATGTTTTCCACATTGACTGGACATGTAATTAAGCAAAATATTATTGTGTGAGGAACAACCGCGTTGCTAGTTTGGCAGCATTGTTGCTTGAATCACATTTGCTGTTGTGTATATATATATATATTTTTTTTTTTTTTTTTTTTTACAACTAGTACATAGGAGCCCAAAGTGGGAAAATAAAACATCAGCTTCACTCTTACATCACCCCCACCGACTTGCATGCAAGGCTTGTTTGGGTCCAAGCCCCCCCCCCCCCCCCCTCTATTAAACTAACAGGAATGGCACCCTATGTGGTTTTATTTTATTCTGTAGCAAATCAGGTCTTATTTATCTTATATGCATGCAAAGATGATGTTCTGTATAGCTTAATTTAAGTTGCTGTTCCCTTTCCATCATCAGCAAGACTACCAATTCTTCTATGACCTCTTACATCAGCAACACTTTTGTTCTTTGTAAACTAGAGAGATGGTTGTGAATAAAGATCCCTGTGGATCAGCTTTCCCTAAAATAACAAGACCAGCATGTGTGCCACCAATAACCATGCCATGTTCAAAGTCACTTAAATCTCCTTCCTTCTATATTCCAATGCCTTGCTTAAACTTAAGCAAATTGTAATTTTTTCGAATAAAATCAAAGTTTAAAGTTAGTCAACAGCAAGTCAAAATAATCACATCTAGTCATGTTAAAGACAAGGTTTTCAGAATTTGTCTCTTTGATGTAATACTCTGTGTGATAAGGTCCATTTTCATGGTGTTGGTCAGAAACTTGACAGCAGCATTTTGGATGAGCTGCAGGTGTCTGATTGATTTTTGACAATAAAGGCACCATTACAATAACAGAACAGAAATAGAAGCAATACAGTTTATTCTGCCTCAGTAGGGAAATCTAGGTGTACCAGCAGAAAAGTGAAAGGCAAATGGAAGCATGCCGATACATACAAGGGTGATTTTTTTTAAATAAAAACAAGAGAAAGGAAAAAGGAAAATGCACAACTTAAACTGTCAGAATTTGTTCCACTGTATCAGATTTTAGTTATCAGATAATTCACTTCTGCAATCCCTCACTGTGAGTTAACAACCGATTAAACATGTATACGTAACTGTTAGAACTTGCTGTTAAAACTGTTTTTCTAAAGGTTGAAAAAAGTAAGTACTGTGTTGGAGTGATATTTAATACTCCTCCACAAATAATGAGGAAGAAGATTAATCACGACACCTTCCGTAAGCAAAACTGGAACCTAGAGAGGAATATCGCAGCTTTCCTGAAATAGAGAAAAAGGAAGCATCAAATGTTCTCTGTACAATGTCAGCAAGCTTCTGTAGTTTTATGTCTTGAATGATCAATGACCTAGAATACATTCTGTCTTTTAGCTATGCATTACTTTTTTATTATAAGGGATATCATAGTCATACTATCAATAATTCATAAAAGGGAGAAAAATATAGGATTTTACTCTGGCAGAATGAAAACATGAGGACTGATTGCGCAACGTAATCCCTCAACTCCCCCTTTCTTTTCTCCTTAAAGCACAACTTACATAATGATCTCAAAATATTACTTAAATTGTATGCAAAAAACAGGAGATCAGATTCTGATATGACAGATTAACCATTAGCGTAACGTATCGAAAGAGTTAAGACATATCTGGTGGATCTGGTTTGGTAAATTCAATTCAGAGAGGTGTCTGTTTCCAGTTTAGACAATGTGGAGTTCATACTGTACTTGTAGACGACACATGTTGTGAGTTGGTGCCACATAAACAAACCAAATTGAATTGGATTCATGTCTTCAAAGACATCATTGGCGGATTGTGAATTTCAGTCGGCTGGTTGATAGTGTCCTCTGACCTTGGTGCCGTGATCATCTTGATCCCATTGAGTCATCTGTCCCACCGCAGTGTGCTGACCACCACGGGCTTCTGGCCTCTTTTTTTTTTTTTTTTTTTGCCACAAAATGGGATTATGGATGATCCTTGTGCTTTGAGAAAAACTCATTTGGCCCGTTGCTCATGGATTGAATATGTTTAGCGTGTTTTTGAAATGATTTTGATATTGCAGCCGACTGAAGGTTGACATGTATTGTGTAAACAAACAAACACACAGTGTTGCATGATTTGCGTCATAATCCTGTTATCCATTGCCATAGCTATTCGCTTTATGTTAAATAGACTCACCCATAACAATACATGTTAATTTAGGAATTTAATGGACTTTACACACCAGTGGACTGAATATGGCTATATGAGAGACTAGAACAATATCTTTGCTCTCACATGTAATATACGGTATCTTACATGTGGTTGTGAGTGTGTGTGTGTGTGTGTGTGTGTGTGTGTGGGTATGTGTTCAGCCTCTTTTGATCTTGTACTCCAAAATAAAATCCAATGCAATTCCATTTTGAAGTCCCATATTAGGCAAATAGAATCCATTGTAATTTTATCTCAGTGGAGATGCAGCTATTCTATGAAGGCCTCGCTGTTATTCTTTTTTTTTATTGAGCACTAGTTAAAAAAAACATAATCAAAACCAAGAAACTCTACTCACAGGTCAAGGGTAAAGCTGTGAAGACATTTAATATATTCCACAGAGTTTTGTTCAGTCCATCAAAATAAAATCTAAGGCTTTGGCACATCTGCTAACCTACTTCGACTTGGCAGTCCACCTGACAGGCCAGACAGGGGGAGCAATAATTGGAGAATCAGTTTAGTTGCAGAGATCTACGCTTATGGTGGGGGAATCTATTGACGGGACGAATATTAGTCTTGCACTTAATAAATCGGGGCTCTAATCAAGTCTGAAGGTGAAAGCCATAGCTGAATGATAGCCGTATGAAATCCAGTTCAGCGTCAGCAACATGTAGGGAACTGAGTGAACATGTGGAAGAAAGTGCTCTAGTCAGATAATGAAAATTTATATTTTAATCTAAATGTATAATTTTGTGTGTGGCAATAAAACTAACACTGCATATTTTTCTACACACAATATCTCTGCATCGAGACAGTGGTTGCACCATCATGTGCGGATGTTGTTGTCAAACAGCGACAGGGAAGCTGGTTAGAGTTGATGGAAAGATGGATGGACTAAAATACAGGAAGAATTGCAAGAAATAAAAGTATGTTCAGAGGTTGCAAATGACAATGAAGGAGGTTCACCTCCCAGTACAACAAAAACCCTAAACCATAAGAGCTACAACGGAATGGTTAAGTTTAAAGCAGGAGTGTCCAAAAAGAAGCCCGAGCGGCATTTGTGCTGCACAGAATTACTTTGTGCACCCCTGACTGCAATTCGTCTTGATGAAAACAAGCCTATGACAGCTGACCTCACAATTCTCAGAATTAATTTCCCTTTCCTTTTAATTAGGTGAAAGTGTGAGATCCATTTTATATTTCAAAACTGGTTGCTCACATGCAAAAGAGGACAATCACCCTACCAGTCGATTTGATTGTCACCGTTTGATTTGATTGTCACCGTTTGATTGTCTCTTCTCCAAGAGACTTCTTCACATTGAGGAGTTTTAGGTAAACTCAGCCTATTAAACAATACCAAAACGTTCTGAACAAAGAAGTACCTGTCCAGACGAGCAACTCAACTTTGTTTGATTTTTCTACATGGATTATTGAGTTGCATGAGAGCATGTGGAAAAAAGATTGAACAGTGTTGGTGTTAAACATATTCATGTGTTAGTTTGGTGTAGTCAAAGTCCAGACCTAAATCTAATTGAGAGTCTGCATTAGGTTTTGAAAATTTTATGCAGTTGTTTTAATGGGCAAACCTGGTAGAAACGTAACCTAAAACATGTTGGTGTAATTGCAGCAAAAGGTGGTTTAAAAGCATGCATTGCATCCTTTGTGATTCTTCAGAGTAAAATAATTTGGAAACAATATATATTTCCAATATATTTTTAACTGCCATGCAGATCATTGGTTCAAATCCCACCCTAGGGTCTTTTTGTATCGAGTGTGCATGTTCTCCCTGTGCATGCATGGATTCTCTCCTGGTACTCCGGACTCCCACAGACCAAAAACATCTTCTGTTAGTTGCTCTCTCTGAATTGCCCTTAGGTATGAGATTGCGTATCCCTGTGATGGACTGATTCAATTCAATTCAATTAAATTTTATTTATATAGCACCAATTCATGAAACATGTCATCTCGAGGCACTTTACAAAGTCAAATCAATCATATTATACAGATTGGTCAAAAATTTCCTATATAAGGGAACTAGTTGATTGCTTCAAAGTCCCGACAAGCAGCATTCACTCCTGGAGAAGCGTAGAGCTACAGGGAGAGTCGTCTGCATTGTCCATGGCTTTGCAGCAATCCCTCATACTGAGCAAGCATGAAGCGACAGTGGAAAGAAAAAACACCCATTAACGGGAAGGAAAAACCTCCAGCAGAACCGGGCTCAGTATGAATGGTCATCTGTCTCGCCCGACTGGGGGTTACAGAAGACAGAGCAGAGACACAACAAGACAGACAAAAAAGCACAGAAGCACACATTGATCCAGACATTGATGTCCTGGTGTACCCCGCCTCTCACTCCATGACTGCTGGAGATAGGCACCTGTTGTCCCTGCAAGGATAAGCAGGTATAGACAATGGATGGATAGATGTATAATTCCCTCTCTATTTCAAAATTGTGTACTTTGTGTTGATCTACCACATAAAATCGCAATTAAATAAATAAATTGAAGTTTGTTGTTGTAACGTCACAAAATATAGAAAAACTTAAAAGTGCATGACTATTCTGCAAGTCACTATAGTGTGATTATTTGGGTTGACTGGTTTGTTAAGTGGCTGACTTATGGAATCGTTCAGAGACTAGTAAGTGTTTCCTCTGTGGTAATCTAAAGTACATACAACCACGAGAATCCAATTCCTTCCTTCCTGACTGAGTCAATGGCAATCTGGACACTCCATCCTAGAGCATGCTCTGTCAGGCATCAAACCTCCACAGTAAGTGGTACAAGGAGTGGAGAAGTAAATGTTTTGACTGGCTACATTGGGAGCCGTGTAAGTGCAGGTTGCTAGACATTAAGTCTAGATCCTAAAAGCTAGTAGCAGTAAGACTGAGCCCCAGTTTTATTGATTATCCTGCTACAGCGAACACATTCATGACATTTCACTCTTACTTCCGTTTGGTCCAGTTCAGACTTCCATTGTAAATGGTCATTAGGTTTTTAAAGACCACGTCCAGTGAATCATAATACATAATGGGAGGTCATTACCTCTAGTAGACAATATTTCTACAAAATATATAATGCCTTGACTATTTGTTGGACTGGAGCTTTGAACAGACTCAAGAAAAGCCCAGTGATTATCATGGATTGCAATTATCTATGCCCCATTCCATGAGAACAATGCACATCATCTGCCAAGGATGGGGGAAGCAACTCAATTATGTCATCTTAAGAAGTGCAATTACTTGGAAGATAAGGAAACATACTTCGAAATGTTCCGGGTTTGGGGAAAGATATAAAAAAACATAACAGCAGGAGTTTGTTAATGAGTTCATTCCACAATAAAACAGTTTTAATTAAATAAGTTATGATATGCCTTCTGTGTTTGATTCTCCTTAACACACAAAGCAAGACTGCAAGGCTGCAGAGCTTGCAGATGAACGCAAGAAAGTTTTCAAAACCTGCTGACCTTTTCAAGTTAACAAACTCGGAAATGGCAGAAAAATAAATTTTCTGTTAAGCAGATTGCAAAAGTAGTCGCAAAAGGACAGAAAAATGAAAATGAAGAAAGAGAAAAACGAGAAGCGCATGCCTTGCTCAAGCTGTAATGTTTATTTTTGCACCACTCCGTTGGACGGCTTTAATGTCACATGTCCTTAAATTAGTGCAAAGTAAATACACAAACACAGCACATAGTCACTGCTGACCTAATATCCATTTTTCATATTGCATACTTAATTCCTGGTTATTACTAAAAAGAAGAGCATTGTCTAAACTCAATTCTGGCCACACCACAATGCTTCTATAAATACATGATTTCTCCCACATGAGATGGACCCACTGTACTTTATGAGCCTCACCATGTGGTATCTATGGCAACCACTTGAGTGGAAGAAACTCGGCATGCGTGGAGCAATTTGAGTTTGACTCTGCGTTTCAAGACTATTAAGAACCGAATGTGTTCACAACATTGAGAAAGGGAACAAATTTTCCCGTCACAGCCTCTGAAATACTTGAACCCAGTGTCACCATAGATATAGTTAAAATGAAGCTAAAACTTTAGAATGACTTTCAATCATTGTGTAATGGTCAAAAAATATAAACCTGCAACATTAATTCTGAAAGTGTTTTGAGAGTTGGTGAGTGAGATGTTGGCATTTAAAAAAATAAATTGTGCATGGGGTTGTGGTTAGGAGACCATTCTCTTGTCTGTGTAATTCATAGTGCAAGAGATAATTCAAGTAATTTAAATAACTGCCTAGGAACCTTATGAAAGTAGTTGTTGGAAAACTTTGAGACTCGGTCTCCTCATTCAAACATCAACAACACAGTACACAGACAGGCAGTGCTGCAGAATCACTCCTCACTACAAATGAAATGCTGCACCACCACCTGCATCTGACATCAGGAACATTTTTACACTGCTGTTCCTATGGAGACCATGCCATACCATAATATAAAAATGCTTTGATTTTTAGAAAACAGCTGACCTCTCACCAAAATGCAAACACAGGGTTTGTAATAAAATGCTCTTGACAGCTGCCAACTGCCTGCAGAGAAAGGTATGAGAATATGTTTGAAATACAGATATTTAAATAACTTCTTGAATTCATGAAAACACAAACAGAGTAGGTATTTTTGACCGATTGTAAAGAAATTGTAATGCTGAACTTCATTATTGTGAAAGAATATAAGAAAAATCCTGGCAAAACAGGCTATTGCCATCATATTAGTCTCCTTAATAATTCAATTCAGTTTAGTTTAGTTCAATTCAGTGTATTTGTAGAGCGCCAAATCACAACCACTGTAAACATCTTTTTACACAAAAAACAGGTCAGATTCATATAAGAATAATAAATAAGTGCTATAACAAGAGATTTAAAATAAATTACAAGTCCTTGATACTTGTATTCTATTCATGATGCAAATTTGTGTAAAGTTATTTAAAAGGGTTGTGATATCACTGTGCAAACTATTTCATGTAGTTTATATTGCTGCAAAGTAAAAGTAAAAGGGTTGGGTACAGTAATGATATGTGGCTCTACCTAGTTGAGTTCACTCTGAATGGCTAAAACCATATTTGGAAAACTGGTCAAACACGGCCCCCACACGCCCTCGTTTCCTCCATCCACGGCTCTCTTCTCGGCGTAACACTCCATCACAAATCCATTTTATGGTATTATGACTAGTGGAAGTGTTTGTGTTGCAGGATGTCAGACAGGCGTGGCCCAGCTGACCATAGGCTTTAACCTGGCACCGCGATTCATCATCCACACAGTGGGACCGAAGTCCACGGTCCACAGCAGCAGTGGGGCCGAGGCAGCCGCGGTTGCAACGGAGAGCTCGCTGCCCTGCTGCTTCAGACAGTGCTCATACATTTATCTGAAGAGACAGCATTTAGAAATGAAATCAATTTACGGGTAATGACAGCATTGTGGTCGCCACCTCCAGTGTTGGCACAGAATTTTTTTTTCAAAATCAGTTTGAAAATGTTTAGGAAACAGCTTCAGTAGTGTGCTGAACATATGAACATAACAGTCTCACATTGGACCGTGTGGAAGTTAGCTTTAGTTCAGATACTAACTACTCTGCGCGGACACACTCGGACAGCTCCCCTTTTTGGTAGCCATTCTCTGCCCGAGTGGAGCAGTCAGACATGCTAGCGCGACTCGTCATTAAATTAGCCGACTGACGTATCTGGGGTGAGGTGGGGTGTTAGCGTGATGTTGTGCTCTAACTGGAGAATATGAATTACGTAGAAAGATAAACTGTTTTGTGATCTGACTGTTTCTGAGCAAAGAAAAAAAGCTGACTGGTATTGAACAGGTCCTTTGGTATCTGCTCTCAACATCCACGCGGATTCATCTGTGCACAACTGATCATATTATACCCCCAAAACCACAGAAAAGTGAAATTTGTTGTCATGGCCCATTTAAGGAATCCTAGCTGAATGCATCAAGTAATCTTCTTTCCAGCATTCCCTCGTCCCGATGTGGTGGCAATGGAAATTTTTTTTAAACACTTTTTTACTCAGTCTGTGTGGCTTTGGAAACATGCCTTTGGAGAAACTATTACACTGCATTTTTTGAAGTAATAAAATACTTATATACAGTAAAATTCTATTGCTTGAATAAATATAATTTTAAAATACAGTAGTTTGGGATGCCACATAAGGTTTTGAAACAACACTGAAATCAGTCAATGTAATGTAACCTAATGCATGCAATCTATTGAAGTAAAAGAAATGAGATGTTACAGTAAAAGGCAATAATTAAGGGCAGGAGCTTATATATCATAAACACTGACTGGCTATTCACAGATGAAAGAACATACAAACAAGCAACAGAGAAAGCTCATTTAGTATGGAACTGACAGGTGTGCTCATGGCACACCCCGCACGCCATGCCACCCTGGGTAGTTAGCTGTATTGCACGTATCAAATCCACCACTATAAATAGATAATAGCAAACACAATTATTAACTATATAAAATAAGTAAGGTAAGTCTAACAGCAATTTTGTGTTTCAAGTGCTTGAGTCAGAATACTGTCTAGCACTTAGTTCTACTTCTGATGTTACAAAATCATTTTGTCTCTGACTATGTTCTTGCTGCCTAAAACGGATCCTGAACAAGATAAGTGGAACAGATGGATTCATAATACTTATCTCACTATCTTCTGCATTTGCCTGGTTGCAGCTGTAAAATCTGGGTTATGTGAAGACATAATTGAACCAAATCTTTTGGTCTCCCAAGTAAAAAGAAAATTGTAACAGAAAACAAAGGATTGAACCTGGATTTTGTTTTCTATGGCAGCTGAAGAAGTTAAAAGTTACAGTCCCAGTGACCATCTAACAAAATCTAGGTGTGAAAAGCTAGTGGCAGTGCAGAAATGATGACATTCAGAATGGCTGTTTTTCTGCCTAAAAATTCTTCATCCAGTGATAATAAAGTGCTGACATTTTGAAACATTGCAGTGCATTTGAATTGCTTCTTTTAGCCCATATTTAAATAGAACATTATTATCCAGTCTCTATGGTTACCCTTCTGGAAAAAAAATATCAATGTCAAGTTAAAGTTGGGGAGCGTGCATAGGTAGTATTTGGCAAACTCCACAGAACTGTATTTTCACACCGATGTGATCTGATTTAGCAGCTGTTCATGGATAGTAGTATTGCTTCATTTGAACTTATTTTACTTGATGATACAAGCTTTAGATGTATAAATACAGTCTGATTATCAGGTGATTCTTTTCGTACTGCCAACATAGCATCCAATATACATGGAAATGTCTCCAGTGTTTGTGAAATTGTAATCCTTTATAATCTTTGAATGTCAGCTTCACTGCATCATGGGAGCTCTTGATCTTTGTAATCTGCAGGTGGCTCGGAGGAACAGCAAGACCAGAGGCCAACCACTGCGTTGTCATCATGTGTCACAGTCTAATCACCGCTTTTGATGCCAAGACACTGAAATAGAGTTTTTTGGCAGGAGTCGTCCAATAATCCTCCTTTTCCTTTCCCTTTTCTATCAGTCCCTCCATCCAACTGTGGCTAAAGCTGACACTCAACCTGGACTCGAGTCAGCAGTTCTGGCAAGGCTGACCAACGTCTGTCAGGGGCAGGAGGAAAAACAGAGAGAGAGATGAAAAGAAACACAGTTGGCCAGCTATCTACGGTTTTGGTGTTGGTCAGATGGGTAAGGACACTGCAACCTTGAAAGGGAAGCAGGTGGCGCCTCCTCTGGTAGTAGTGAGGTAATGAGGCATAAAGAAGGCAGTTGATGGAATTTGTTTGTTTATCTACGAATAAGGGGTCAAAACCACTGCCATGAAAAGTGTTGTGGGATTGATGGATTTAATGCTTGGTGGCAGCTCTCTAATTGTTCCAGAGTTTGTTTTGCTAATTCAAAAGATATCTGAAGCGCAGTTCAGTACCTTAGTGAGATTGGATTGTGATAAATAAGGTTTTAGCAATATATATGATATAGCGATTAGATACAGCAACATTGAAGTGAAAAATCATTGATATAAAAGTTTTCATAGAAGACATTTTTGCAACACTGGTGTTGTGTATTTGGATATTAAACTGTCCCACAAGACGCATGAGACTTTATTATAAGTTTTAGAATCTTAAATCATCCATTCAACCATTGTCTTCCGCTGTCCTGGATGGGGTTGCGGGAGTAACAGGTCTAGGAAGAAAGCCCAGACAGTATACTCCCTGGCAAGAAATTTGTTCATGTATGCAATTTTTTGTGAACTAACACAAATTGTGAATTAACAACTTGTGTTAAATGGTTCATACCACTTCACCATCCCTGCAGCTTGAAATATTGAAATTAGTTTGTTCTGGGAAATTTAAAAAGGTTAATTTTTTTCAAGGCAAAGATCAAAGCGATAGCTATAAATATATGGTCTTTATTACATATGCATATGAAAATGTTTAAAATTTAGAGATTGTTTTTGTTACTTGATTAGAGTTTCTAAGAAATATTGTTCAGTTACAACTAATACTGATGATCTATGGTGAAGGGGTGGAACTAAAGGAGACATTTCTTCACACCCCTGTCTAAATTTGCAAAGTAAGCAAGGTTGGTGGTATTTGTGTGTGTGTGTGTTTTCTTTTTGCTTTATTTGCTGTGATTTATTCTATGAATGTTTTTTTTTTCACTTTCAATTTTCATTGTTTCCATTATCAAAATATAATCCAATTTTGGTTACTTGTTCTAAATAAAATGAAGCTGATTGAAAAATACATCCAACTCAAAGTAACACAAATCCAAACACACCAAGGCGAGCGCTTGGTGTCTCCTTCTTTAATATCGTCATAAAACCTGAAGATCTAAAATTAATTAATTAAATGAGGTCTTATTAATGGGTCAGCTTGTGCTAATTTGGATTCAGTGCCATCATTGTCCCAAGCTGGAAGGAAGGTGTGAACAAGTGTCCTACAGAAAACACAAAACACTCCAAAAGATGTGACAGAATGACTTGATGACTCAGTTTGCAAAATCCATTCAATACCCCAGAAAGCACTTAATTAATAACTAAAGACTTGGATCAGTGCGTTTTAGCTAAATATTTATAAAACACAGGGGTTTGTCTTTTAAAACAAAATCAATATTTTATTTATTTTTTTAACAAAAGGACATATAGAATACATGTGTAAAGCTGTGCAAAAACATCACTGATGATTGCCCAGCAGGAGAACTGTAGCGTGAACATGTCCGTGAAAGCAAGCAAAAAGGAGATCCCGCAGGTGATGACAGATAAAAATATTCACACACCTGGCTCCATTGATTTTGTTTTGCTAAAGAACTATCATTAGTCCTCTTTTCTCTGACAAGTTTCAAAAACGATGCTTGTCCTTTCCGTGTCAGTCCTGCAGACACAATCAAATGTCGTGAAGACTTAACATAACTGAAGTAGTCAGATTTTACAAGATAACAAAAAAAGGGGTTTATACTTTTGACTAGATGTTTGCTCACAATAGCTCTTTGAAATCTGTCATATTAGCCAGAAACATCATCTGCAGCGTGTGCAACATTCCTACATTCTTGCACATCTGCAGACAAGGAAGCCCAGCAGCAGCAGAAAGTGAGGTGTGTCAACTGTAGCACAGACTCAGACAGGAAAACATGATGCACAGGTCTCATGTCTGCCGTCGACCAGTGTGTCCTTATCACTGCTACCCTGACTTTATCGAATGAATATAGGGTAATTTTCAGTAAATTAAAATATGATTGAAATGTTTATTTATCCCAGTACCTCAATGCACTAATTGAAAGACATTGTATAGATCAATTATTTATGGACTGATGTTGTCAAGCCTTTATACCTGTTAATTATGATGCTTTTCCACTTACAACTAATGAAAAAGATAACATTTATTTTTTTTAAAGATTAGACTGTAACATCAGACCAATAAAAAAACATGTTTAATTCAGAAATGTAGGCTTAATAAAAAGTATGTTTAATACTTGCTTAAAGGTTGTTATTATTGATAACAATATTTTTAATCTGACAAACTGTTACGTACAGGAAACTGGATCCAGAATTCAAACAAGACAGGTCAGTGACGCTTCCAACAGATTTATTAAAGACATGCCGCCGCTGCTCGCTCAGACTGGAAAACTCCCTGTAGCAGAGACAACAGGTTAGTGATCAACTGGTGGTGTCGGACTGGAAAGAGGGGAACTGGATCACTAACCTGATAGTGGGATTCTGAAGTTTGAGTTATAACTTCGGGTCGGGGTTCCAAGGCTGAAACCGTAGAGCGACAACAGTCGGGAAGACAATCCATTCAGGGAGATCCAGGGGCGTTATCCAAAGGGGTTCGGGTCCGATTACAGAGAGGCAGTTATCCAGCGGCAGCACAGAGAGGGGAGTCCGAAAGGTCCAGGTCCGGTCCAGGTTCGGTAACAGGCGAGCTCAGAATAATCACAGGGGCAAGGCAGAATCCGGTACTCACAGGCGGGGGTCAAGGCTCCAGGCAGAATCAGAACAGGGAACAGGCAGGCTCGGTAATGGAGGGCAGAATCAGGTCAGACACAGACAGGCAGAATAAGGAAACGCTGGAATGCTCGTATAGGTGGCTTGAGACAATTTGGCACTAGCTTCTGATCTGCACGGGGATTATAAGGAGGTGAAAACAGGTGGGACTGATGAAGACTGATTGCAGGCGGGGTGAAGAATGAGCAGGTGTGTAGAACAGAGGGAAAGATCAGAGCCAGTGCCAAGATCATCACACAAACAAGCACTTTAATCAGGGGGAAACAGACTGTGGCTAGATTTGGCCCGAGATTTGGTTTGATTTTGTTTAATTAATATAGGATAAGGGAAGATGGATGGATGAATGGATGGATGGATGGATGGATGGATGGATGGATTATACAACAATAAAACCTCTTATTGTTTAGAATCTTTTTAAATAAGACTTTGCAGACAATTTGAACAAGAAAGGTTTCAATCACTTTCAGTTGTTTTGATGTTTAGACAATCCAGGGTACATGTACTTGTACATGTACAACATGTACCACCGTAAAAGTGGTGCTGCAGTAAAATCCCCTCTGGTCAGAGGGGCTCATCACAACAGTATTGTATTGACTACAGTGTGTAGTCACATCTCATATGCCGTCCAGTGTTTTGAACTGGTTGAACACTGCAGGCAGGTGGAATTGGACATTAGGGGGTTTAGATTTTTTTATCTAGCACCAGTGGTGTTTATTTTCAGCTTGACTTTGTTTCAGCAAATTCAATTAATTGCAGAGCAAATAATGTACCTTAATGCTGCTGAAAATTGCATACGCTGAAAGTTTTGGTTTGGTCCACCCAACTTTCTCCAATGTGGCTACATGAGAAAGTTTAATAGCAGCGTTTATTGATGGCAGGTTGATTTAATATCGCTTTATAAACTTGTGCTAGAGAACATTGCATTACTCACTTAATTCCACACATAAGCACTTTGCATGTGCCAAGGTGTAAAATGACTCTTTATTTGTTTAGTACACGTGGATACCGAATAACCTTGACTGCAAGATGAATTCTCGCGGTATTTGTGCATTCACAAACAGACGAGAATCCATCTTGTACTTCTCCGGCCTTAACCGTTTGTGTCCAACCTAAAAACGGTTCGGGCCAATCACATTGCAATATTGTGGTAAACTGGTGTGACAAAAGCAAGAGCTGCTGAGCTCACAGCTGAGCCAACATAAACATGGCAGCACAGGAGGACGCACACATAGCTGCTGCTATCACATCTGTTTCGTAAGAGTCCACAATTTCATCGTTGAGAGAAGAACAAGAAGAACTGCCTTGACTCGCTTACCTTCTTATAATTTCTCATGACGCCTGCTGCTTTTAATTTGATGCCGTGTGTGGCTAAAACCAATCTTTGGTAGGCGGGCACTAGGTGTCGCTTTGCCCAATCAGCTCGAAGAGTTCTGCTGAAAGTCCCTCCTTTCCCCAAACGGATTCAAGTGGAGCGTGCCCAAATTAATAATTTGCATAATGCAGTGTTACACAATACCAATCTGGTTGTCCAGGTTAGGTACCGAACCCACAGAGTTGTACCAGATATTTTTGGTATGATTACATGTACCGTTGCATCCCGTTATCGATAACTTGGAAGGGAATTAATATGATCAGATAAAAATGTTGATAGTTAACTGTCCATTTTTCCCCTCCAAGAAAATGCCAGTTTCTGTTTATCCTTTCCATCAGTGTGAGTGATGCAAGGTGACTGTGCTTTTACTGAACAAATCTCATATGTCCCAGAAGTTGAACTGAACAACAAATTCTTTTCTTAATTTTGCCCCCTTAGGAATAATTTGTTATAGCCCCAGTGTGCAAGATTTTCACACTGGCACACAATCTAGAGGTGCGCTAAATGAAATACAAACAAATTTGCTGTGATAGATACTACGGAAGCCCCGGAGTATAATAAGTGTGAGAATGTAAACATGTCCTCTACGTATTAGGTACTGCTAATAGCTAATAGCTATGATCATTGTGTAAAATGCTTTTTAGCACTGTTGTCAAGTCCACTAATTTTTTTTCTAAAGTCACTTGTAAATTCCGTGAGTCGCGTTTTTTTTGCCCTCGTTTCTGAACGGGCAGTTGCTTATTTGGGGTCTAAAATAAACAACTATAAACACCAGTAAAGAGTCCCGGCCGGTCTTGCTGCTGTACTACAGACAATGAACGGGCTGGCAGATATCTCTCCGCATACTGTACATATATACATACCCTTCGTCTCTCTCCCTGGGAAGGAGAAATATTGTTCAATTACTCGTTTCTGCCAGGAGTACAGAGTAGTTGCTGGACTACACTACCCTGTTTCTAACATAATGGCAAAAATAAACCTCACTGTTATATTAAATTAACTTACCTGTCCACCAGAAAGCCTGAAACCTCCGCATTACTTTTGAGTCTGCACTCTGTCAGAATTATCTCCTCTCCACCTGGTAATAAGACCTACTACGATATAGACGCTTGCTTTTATCTTTTCTTGGTTATTTTCTCTTCCCTCTCGCTGGGCAAAGAGTATGGGTGGGCCTCCATTTCAACAGAAAACAGCAAATAGAATGATCTATGGTTGTCTTTGCTTGTTTTCTACTCCTCCTCCTCCAACAGCACGTCTTCATGTAGAAGACAGATAGGGAAAACGCATAAGGCTGACAGTTTTTCCCCTTTCGGCTTGTAAAATCAGAAATAGCAAACCAACATGGCGCCTCTCAATGGGTGCACCGGCACCTATGTATTTATAAACTACTAACTGTGAGTAACAAGAATGCATTCATTTTTGATGTGATGTTATTAGACTTTGTCAGAATATGTATTTCTAAAAGCAATTTCTAAAAGCCAAATTAGTTACACACTGTCCCTTTAATGTTTTACAATGAGTTAAGAAGTTTCTGATAGGGTTCCCCTATGATATATTTTTTCTTGTAATTAGACCACATATTGCAGAAAATAAAGGTTTCCAATATATTGTACTTTAATAAGATGTGTAGTTTTTGGGGTGTATCACATTTTTGGTTAAAGATGCCCACTGTCAGTGAACCTTGCAATCAAGGTGTATCCCAAAAAGAAATCAATCAGCATTTCATTGTGGAAAAGAAGTGGAAATGTTTGCTGAATAGACAATGTGGTGCAGTTGCAGGTAACTCAGGTGAATGTATACTGCTCACCTGATTGTAATTCTTTCACACAATCACGTGGTTTCTAAAAAATATTAATATTATATATAGGGCTGGGCAACGATTAAAATCTTTAATCGCGATTAATCGCATAATTTTCCTGATTAATCATGATTAATCGCATTGTATGCGCAAACTCCAAGAATGAATTCAAAAGTAGTGTAAAGAGCACTTTTATTTTAATGTTCTGCTGCCATATGAACAAAAGTGTTGTAACATTTGTAGCACTTATCAGTAACACATATTTAGTGTAAAGCTCAACTTAAACATGTAAAACAAAAAATAGCAATAATAATAAATTAAAGCTTATTGCCACTGACAGGAAATTCTCTTTATGGGGAAAAAATCTACCAAAAACAGGCAATTTCTAAGGTAGGTTTAACTTGGCAGTGGTTACAACTAACTTGTTTCTGTCATAGTCGTTGCTGGAAGAACTTTAAACTGAAATGCTTGCTAACTCGATATGCTTGCATGTTTATTTGACGTTAACACGCGGTTTTTTGTTGTTGCTTTCTCGCGTGGATATAGTGAATGGCAGGGAAAAAACAGGCAAAAATACATGTATACTTTGAAGCGAGAAGCAACTTCACCGACGCCCCCACACCGCCGGTCATCCGCACAAAACTTGTTCCGGCCGCCTACTCACCGCCTCGCCTAAGCAAATTCCTGCGGGAAACACCACCTTCCGCTTTTTAGCTTTGTTTTTTTCCGCGTTTTCCTTTTTCCAGCCAGCACCTTTCTTCCTCTTTGAATCCGAGGCTGGGCTGACAGTGAGGTTATTGGCGCATTATCGCCACCTACTGTTCTGATTCAAACCCCTCACCGCAGCAACAGACCTTCACAAAATAAAAGCATGTGAGCAACATGCGTTAATGCGCGATAAAGTAAATATCGCCGTTAATAGTCTAATGAATTAACGCGAAATTGACGCGTTAACTTGCCCAGCCCTAATTATATATTATATATTTTTTCACACACCACAAATTCACATATTATATAAAAGTGAACATAATCAGAAGGTAGTACCAACTGAAAGAAAGAATATCAGAGCCTAAAGCCATTCCCTCACACATTCACTTTACTTTTTAGAGCCGGAGGCTGTATCCACCTTACTAATGTAGTGTTCGGTCAGTTGCTTTGAAATTTTTAAAAAAAGAAAATCCAGCTATGTCTGGCAGCTAGCTAATGGAATGCAGGACTGTCAATAAGAAAGCTCTCCTGCTGAGTTAGAGAGTTTTAATCAGTAGTGTCAATGCTGTAATTACACTATACATAAAAGAGAAATACACTGAGATGTTTTAATTACAGGCAAGAAAAAAGACAGTCACCATTACTAGCAGACAAATTCTGTTTGATTACATGGTGTTTATATATACATGTATGTATATATATATATATATATATATATATATATATATATATATATATATATATATATATATATATATATATATATACATAAACGATAGGTACAATTAAGAAGAAATAGGTAGAACATGGAGTTTATCTAGGCCATGTGCTATGGCTTGCTGCCAGTCTATTTGCACAGACCTGGATGGATATCAGACTGCCAATCCATGGGAGGTGCTACCTGCTGAGAACAGACCAGGTGCAAGCTCCACAGTAAGACAGCATGGAGTAAAGGTTTATCAAGCACTGTATGGCAATTCACCTTATTTTCTTACTACTGTCCTTCTCCACACGCCAGCAATATATCAATAAGTAATATGTAATAAGCAATGCGTATTTGCAAGTTGTAGGCTTGCCTATACATAAGTGAGATGGTATGGCTGTAACGTATATTAAATAAATTATCCAGCTAACCAAACCCATCATTCAGAGAGCTATACAGAGGGTAGCATAAGTAAAGCCATTTGACTGTGAACCTGCATTTGTTGCTAAACTCTCTTTTAAAACACTTAATTTAAACAAGACACACTTTGAATACAGATGGGGCTTTTCTTTTTTGAACAACTACATGTGAAGTTGGTAGTTTGGGTCAAACTAGTGGCAGCAGAAAAAAAGGTGTGTTAAATGCCACAGACTCGGATGATAAAACATGACACAAAAGCAATGTCTGCCATCTAACTGATGTGTCCATGCCACTGTTACCCTGGCTTTATCTAATGTATATACAGTCATAACACATCTATCTCATTTGAAGGCAAAATTTACCTTTCAGCAGGTGAATATTAAAAACATTTAACTTTTAATGTCATGCCTATCTAAACACCTGAACAATCATTATCTGATTTAATCATGACAAAAAAAGGTCTGGAAATTTTCATATCCATCCATCCATTTTCCATCACGCTTGTCCCTCATGGGGTCGCGAGGGGTGCTGGGGCCTATCTCCAGCATTCAATGGGCCAGAGGCGGGGTACACCGTGGACAGGTCGCCAGTCTGTCGCAGGGCAATTTCCATATTAGAATAATAAAACAAAAAGCAACAAAACATTATTCAGACATCTGTCTTTAAAAGGTAGAGTCCGGAAATGTAAGAAATGCCCAAGTCTCGTTTTGAATGTGCGCACAAGACCGTGCTCTTCTGATCTCCAGAGAATACACTCTGGTTTTATGTATTTCTACAGAGGCCTTCTTCTTCTTCTCATAAATTTGTATGCGGTTTGCTTCTTGTGACTCTCATTTTAAAAGTATATGGTGAGAGCAGCGGAGCTACATTGAACTCTTAATGGGATACATAAACACTAGAAGTGCGCATGTGCAGCCAGCAAGAGGAAACTAACAAGGAGCGTGCACGCACATTGGTGTTACGTGAGCGTGTCAGCATGATTGGCCTGTGGGACAACCGATAGATAAGGAGATACGCCTGGAACTCAAGGGACAGAGGGGTGTGTGACCAATCCCTGCCATTCGGTCCGATTGACAGGGATTGGTCAGAGATTTTACAGTCCTGCAGCTCTCACAGGGATCTAATTTTTTTCCCCTCTTTTTTCTGAATACATAACTGTCGGAATGGAAGGACCATTTCACCTAGTCATTCCAAAAAAAAAAGTAAAAAACAAAGCAACTGGACTTGTTTTCCGTAGTTGAAGACGTTTCGCTTCCTCTCCAGGAAGCTTTCTCAATTCAAAAAGTCTGGAGTAATGTGGAGTACCAAGCTTTATACTACTGCCAAACCAAGGCCTTGAAATGGCTTAGATAACATGCAAATTCAACCGAAACAGGTCCATCCCCTTAGTAATGGGCAGTCGTTAGGGGGTGACTAAGGGGGTGGACCTTTTTCGGTTGAATTTGCATGTTATCTAAGACATTACAAGGCCTTGGTTTGGCAGTAGTATAAAGCTTGGTACTCCACATTACTCCAAACTTTTTGAATTGAGAAAGCTTCCTGGAGAGGAAGCGAAACATCTTCAACTACGGAAAACAAGTCCAGTTGCTTTGTTTTTTACTTTTTTTTTTTGGAATGACGATGACCTGGATGACTGAGAATCTTCACCAGCACATTTCACCTAGTATAAGAAAAAAGTGTTTCTGAACAGGATTACCAACTATAGGTTTAAAGCAGCTATAAGTAAGATATTTACAATAAAATCAACCTAAATCATTTTCATTTCTCACCCAGGATGGAGGTAACATTCCCTATAAACAATCGGTCCTCTCCGTCAACGACGTCTTAGTCACATTTTTCTTGTTTCATACCAAGAGGTACGGGCCGGAATGATTTCGGTTAAGAGTGTAGCCTGTGTTTACTTCCTGGTTCCTGAGCCAATCATATTAAAGTTCCCAAAACAAAGCGCAACATTTGATATTTTATTTTGACAAAAGAGCAGCAGCCTGCAAACATGGAAATCAGTATGAGAAGCAGACCAGAAGTAGAAGAGAATACAACACCATTATACCTATCCTGTGGAAGTAAGAATTCAGTGGCATTTCACAGTAATAATGCACCATTGAGTAAATGGCTGGTCTCCGTGAAAGGCATTGTGTGTGTGTGTGTTGTTTGGATTTTAACCTCAAAGTATCAATATTACTTATAGCTCCTTTAAGGTACTGCCTTCTCAATATATGTGCCCATCAACTCGATACTGATTCAATTTACTGATGCAAACAGCTAAAACTAGATTATTTTCTCTGGGATTGGGAAAATACATTTCTAATTCAAATCCACATAAAAAAGAGAGCCTTGGACTGGCAGAAATGCATGGGGTTTTATTAATAGGCTTCAGAGAAATATTCAAAAAGATGACCCTTTGAGTGATGTACCTTTGATACTCCATAGCAAAACATTGTGTTTCTTCTGTTCTATCTTACCAGATCATGAAGTTTAAATAAGTCGTAATGCCATTTACTGTTACACTTTTCACATCCTTAGAACATTTACGCAGTCAGTCATCTCACAAAACATAAAGTTCAAGGTATTTCATTAGGGTTCTATGTGACAAATAAACACAAAACATTATTGTGAAGTGGTAGTGTAAGATGAAAGATTTAAAACTTTCTTAAAAAAAAGATGTGTTAAAGATTGCAATCTATTTAGTCCAAACGTTTTGTATTTGTCTGTTATGACATCATATAGGCACCAGCAACCCCCGCGACCCCATGAGGGATAAAGCGGTTTGGAAAATGGATGGATGGATGGCTGGATGTTATGACATCAGAGTTGTCTTTGTGAATACGGTGTCCCCATGGATTGTAATAAATCAAATATTTCCAATGGTTTTCTTTTAACAATGGCTTTTTTCCCTTGTCACTCTTCCATTAAGGCTTACTATTAAGTTGTTTTTAGATGTAGCGTTAACCTTTGTAGCTACATTGATGGCATACAGCTCTTTATTTCCGTGTTTCATGATGACCCGAGACACATTTATGCACCTTTTAACTGTATTTCAGATATTAAGCCATGGAGTGCTCCTTCAGCTCAATAGTTACATATTTTGGTACTGGCACAGACATTCAAAGAAAGAAACTCAACAGTCCAACTTCAAACCAATATGTACCTTTTTTTTTCTCCCAATTCAACATCAAATATTTGTGTTCTGGACAATCACGCATGATCAAAATAAAATACGCTGAGCTTTCTGGTTACACATCACAAAATGTTCTGAACACAATGTTCACCTTTATAATTTTATGAAAATAAGTTGCACATATATTATTTTATGCACAGCAGATAGATTAAGAGGTTAATTTATTTATCCTTCTAACTCGGTATTTAGCATTTTACAAGTTTTAAATGGAGTGCCTTGATCATATCGGGGGGAAAAAATAATAATAACAAATGTGTGGACTCCATATTTATGAGATGAAGACATCAGCAGACTAGAGATAAATAAATTCATTAATTATTTACAGTATAAAACACCCTGCAGATTATGGTTCGCTCTTTGACTTTATAATGCGCGCTCTCCTCCAACTTCCACCTCTGATGATACCATATCAATGACGATTTGCGTCCAAGTTCACACAGCGGAGCTCATCCTGCTTACCAGGAGCTGGAGCCAGCCAGCGAAGAGCGTGCATGGCTTTAAAAAAAACACCCGACTATGCAGGAGCCTGCTCATGCTCTGTTCAACCCCTAGGCGCTGCATGGACACTGCGCATCCCAGTGTATTAAGGCGTTTCATCTATCCAAATGAGTTGAGATCGATGCGTGGTGCGCAAATGTTGTTACAAAGAATCATTCAGTAGCAAGACCCATAAGTTTTCTCCGTCTCCATCTCAAGGAATTCAAGAGGCACTGTTAAGTGTGTTGGGGAGGTGGTGGTCGGTGACTGTATTTAAAACCATGAACAAACTGGAATGAGCTTTGGGTATTCTATACGTTTGTGTCAATGCCCTTTTTTTGATTGTATATAGACATATTTTATTCACAAAAAATAAGGTAAAACAACAAATAAACAACTGGTATAATTATACGAAGATTTGGGAATAAGTTAAAATTAAAGATTGACAATTCGGCTCCTCTTCAATAAAAGCTCATTCCTTTAGGATTCGTTGTCCACAGTTCGGTCGGGAGTCGGGACACCCCCACCCGCAGAGAGCAGCTGTGGTGGAGCAGCAGGGTTAAATGACTCGCGGTGTCAGTTGCTAGTGGGTTGGACGTCGGGTCTGGAAACAGCGAATGAAAAGAGACAATCCCACCCACATTTATTCACTTTACTCCTAAACTTTTCCCCCCTTTTTTGGGGGGGGGGGTGTAAACACTTTAAACCGAACTTAACAAAATTGGGGAGCCCCCCTTGTCCTCGTTGGTAACACGGATTCATGATTCTCCTTTAAATTCATCCTTGTCTGGATCTGCCACTGGCATCAACAGCAGCACCGCTGCTGCTGCTTCTTGATGTTGTGATCGGGAATACGCATGCGCCCGGTATTGGAAAATACTGCACTGGCGAGAACAACTTAGACCTCGGCAAGTCTTCACTAAAATAAACCCCCCAAAAAACACATTTTATTTTGGAATGGCAGCCCTAAGAGTGAGAGAGACGAGGACGACGTGTGTCTGGTTGATCTTCTTCATGGCAGCTGTTATGCGCTCTCAAAGGTAAGTGAACGGGAGTCGGAGGATGCTCCACTCATTTTACTAAGTGTGACTGTCTCTCAAGCGGGATGCAAAATACTTGGCATGTATTGCACAGCGGTTCCCCGTCTCTGAAGCTCTGCTCTCCGCTTTCTCTTTCTTTTCGCCCCCCATAGTGGCAGTGTCAATGACCCCAGCAATATGCCTTTGGTCAAAGAAACGGTGGACAGACTGTTGAAAGGTTATGATATACGACTGAGGCCAGATTTCGGAGGTAAATTAGGTCCTGTGATCTTTCTTTTTTTTGTCTCTCTCTCTCCAGTTTGAGCGTTGTCAGGCGGTAATAGTCCAGCGTTATTGATACAACTTGGTTTTGCAATTTCCGAAAGCTGGGTCAGTAATCCAGGACTTTTGCAGCCGAAAGATTTCTTGACAGTTTACATGATCCAGTTTGATAACATAAGTAGAGACATCCTGGCGCAGTGCTGTGTTAAATGAGTAACGTGGCTCAGGTATGAAAAATCGCTATAAAGAATTACATTGCAATTTAAAAAAAGGAAAGAAAGTGTCAATCATCTTGTTTATTTCGTTTCAATGTCTTCTAATTTGGCCAATCAGCGCGGAAGAAACATTTAGAGGAGTAATGTTTTGATGTGGAAGAGACACTTTCCCTGCGGGTCAGCTCATATAATCCTAACCCTGAAGTGAGCGCTGTGAACTCATCAACCGCCTGACAGCAGCTAAATTTACAACTGTTAATCTGTGTCCCCATTACATACCCATTTGAAACTGTTTCTATTGATGCCAATCCACTAGAAAACCGTTCATTTGATTTCCTTTTGGTGGCATCTGACGTACTGTTTTTTTTCTTCTCTGACCCTTATTTTGGTTTTGATCTGTCTCAGGTCCTCCAGTTGGAGTGGGAATGAATATAGACATAGCCAGCATAGACATGGTATCAGAAGTCAATATGGTAAGTAGGCCACCAGCCTGTTTAGTTTCAAGAAACTGGTGCCCATTTTGCTGTAATCACCCACTGAGGGAGACACCCTCCCAAATACGCATTGGGGAACCCCCTCCCTCCCCTTTATGGGGAATTTATGTGTCACTGATCTTAGTTGAGCACATAACGTGCTGCATTGTGGGTGGTTTCATTACTTATTTGTTTTATGGTCCTTTAGTACTAATTTATAAAGCAGATGTTTTACTTTATGCTTTGCTCCTTAAATTGTGAACCAGAGAGTTTCATGTTCCTTTATAAAATCAGTATTTGCAAATAATGCATTTGCCCATTTTTTTTATGTCTGAAGGAAAAAAAAGTCTTGATCAAGACGTCTCCAATTTTAGTTTATATCTTGATGTCGATTGTTTGTCATAATTGTTCCTCAAGAAACGGCTATAGTGGATGAACATGGCTGTTAGGTTTGTGAGCATTGGAGATTAAGTTTCATACAAGTGCGCCTCTTAGTGTTGAGATTGTAGAACTGCAATTAATTTCCTTTTCTGACAAAGGGAAGGCTGCATTTTATCATGGTGGAAGGTCACTCTTGACATTTATGATTCAGCAGACAAAGTGAGCAAAATTGATTTTTATGGTAATATCCATGCTGATTTACTAGGTCCACTGTCATCTGAGTTTTTTTTAATTATTTTCTTTTTGCATCATCTGTTAAAATGCATGCTTTTGTGAAGGATTCTTTTGGGCAGCAGCACCCATAATCTGAGGCTAACGTTTCTTTCATAGTTTTATAGAATTTTGATTACAGAAAAGCTAAAGTCTGTAATGTTGTGCCTATTCACCTGTATTTACAAAAAATGTACCCTGACAAATATACACATACAGTACATACACATTTCAACTCTTCAGTAACCTCCGTCAATTCATACAGCCCTGAAGTAACTAAAATAAGTATCTGAATTTTTTTGGTTAATTAGTGCAAATGTGTGATGTAATATCTGTGAGGTGTAGGTTCAGTGGGTAGAGTAGTCATCTTGCAATCGGAAAGTTATGGGTTCAATTCCAGCTTCCTCCTGTCCTGTGTCGATGTGCCCCTGGGCAGGACACTTAACCCCATGTTGCCAACTCATCTGTGTAACAGTGTCTGAATGTGTGCAAAATTGGGTCAATGTGGCTTTAGTGTAAAGTGCTTTGAGGGGTCATTATGATTAGAATAGCACTATATAAATTCAGTCCATTTACCATTTAGGTTGTAACATTAGCCGTGCTATATAAATACAGCTCACAAGATTTGAATATCATCAAAACAAATTTGACACTAATTTTAAACATTATAACTCATATAGATCCATTACACAGAGAAAAATATTTGAAGCCTTTACTCTTGGTAATTTTAACGATTATGGCTTACCCACAATGAAAACCCAAAATTCATTGTCTAAGAAAATAAAAACATTATACATGCTCAATAAAAAAATACATTTTAAACAGAAATGTCAGGCTTCTGAAAACCACGTTAATTTCTATGCACTCAAAACTTGGTTAGGGCTCCTTTTTCATCAATAATTTAATTAATGTTGCGTGGCATAGAGACAAATAGCTAGGAGTTCTGAGGTGTAAAGGAAGCCCAGGTTGCTATGATAGCAGCCTTCGGGTCATCTGCATAGTTGGGTCTGGTGTCTCTCATCTTCCTTTTGACAATACCCCATAGATTCTCTATGGGGTTTATGTAAGTCCAGTTTGCTGGCCAATTAAACACAGTAACACTATGGTCCTTGAAACAGCTTTTGGTACCTTTGGCAGTATGGTCAAGGACCAAGTCCTGCTGGAAAATGAAATCAGCACAAATAAATTAAATCTCCATAAAGTTTGTCAGCAGAATGAAGGATGAGGTGCTGTAAAACTTCCTTGTAGATGGCTGTGTAGCGTGTGGACACAAGACAACACAGGGGACCAAAAGCATCAGATAGCTTGCTTTTCAGAATTTAAAATGCATTTAGATTTTTGATGCATTATTGCCAATATACTAATAAAATTTAGAACGTGGTATATAACGTTTTGTAAATTAGCGGAATCTAAGTACATTAATTCTCAACCGTACTTGAAGGGTAACTCACCCTTATCATAGCCACATCTAATATATGAAATAAAGCGCCTAAAGGAGGGGGTGCCCGGCAGACTAGACAATGTGTATGGGGTGAGGGATGGGCATGGTCTAGGCTACTAGAACAAGGTAAATAAATGCTAAATAAACCAGGTGAATGCTAAGCTAATAAATCGCTAACCTGAAAAACTGATAGAAAGATCCCAAAGCTCACTATTCCAATTCCAACTTGCAATCCAAAAGACATTTAATTGGTTGTTGTGCAGTTATTTACTGAAAAGTATTTACATTTGAGAGTGTTTGCAAGTGCAGCTTCTTATGCTTAATTTCCAAGTATAACCTGAAAAGGCTAAAGTATCATGCCTCCTAGCATTTCCCCCATCTGCAGAAACATTTGGGAGGCCCTACGCCTTACAAACATTTGACGAGACTAATAATGTTTTGTTCGGAGGATAAACAAAATGAAACTCAAGGAGAATGAGGACTCAAGTTAGGCACTTTCCTTTCTTCTATGTCCTTTTTAACTGCAGCAACTTTAAGATATGCAAAAAAATTATTTAAGATTCCTTTAAATAATCCCGACCCCCATTTCCTTCCTTACATTAGCAACTTTAAGAAAACCACAGAGAATATAGCTATGTTTGTGTTGAATGGTCGCTTGCTCCTGAACAAGTTAGGGCTGAAGTTTTCTATATACACACACACACACAAGTCCATAGAAAAAAGTCCAACTCTGCTAACATACAAAGCAAGTGCCGTGCAGCCTCTTTGATCATCCCATTCCTTTGAGAGGTTTGGCTCGCTCAACACCCTCTAATGTGAAAGGGGAGTCATTACCACCTGACCCATCGCAGCCTCGTAAAAAGGAAAAGGCCACGTGTGTGAGTGTAATGGTCTCATCCTCTTTGATCTGCTCTCCCCGCTAATATAAATGTAACCACTTTTCAGAATAGCAGCTGGTGTAGAAGCACTTTCCTTTCTTCTATTTCCTGTACCCCATCTGGCTCTCTATCTGGCACTTATTTTGGTGCATGGGTAGAACCGCCCCATGTTCTGTCTTTTAGTGAAAAGATAGGGAACTGAGTTGAGGGTAATGGAAAGATGTCACAGAGGGATGCTTCCAACAGTGTCCTTTTTGTCATTATGGCAGAGCAGGACATCAGTACTATGTTCTGTGTTAATGATGCAGCGTGTTATTTCTTGCCTATACACTCTGTTGGAGATTTCACATTTGAAGCAGACACAAAATGAGACAAAATGTTTGATCCTAAAACCATCTATTTTTATTCAGTTTTTACCATTGTCACAGGGAAGAAAAAGAACAACAGGTCTCTTGTTTACTACAGATGAGTCATCAACCTAAGCGTGCAAGCCTTCAAGCAATCTAAGAATGCAAGTCCAGCTGATGCTGGTTAAGCTCTCGTTTTTGTCGAAAAAAGAATAGATCTTCAAATGCACTATCCACACTCAAACCTTCATTGCTGGGTTTATTAAAACACCTGAATATATTTTCTGCACTCAGATTAAATTTAAAGTGTTGCACAAGAAAATGCAAAGACTAGGTGGCAATGGAAAACTTTAGATGTTTGGTAGCTTACAAAATATCCATTACCCTTGAATTTTTCACATTCTGTTACTAATTTTATTTTGGACTTGGGTCAGGGCTTTGACTCGGCTGTTTTCACACATTGCTTTGTTTATCCCTAAACTATGCTCTTGTATGATTTAGGTTCAAATGCTGGAAGTTAAACCTTCATTCTACTCTCAAGATTTTTGAGGCTTGTAACAGTTTGCCCCATGTTTAGCTAAGTCCATTTTAAAGGTGACATGTCTGAAGTGTTCCGTGGTTTTTATGATGCCGTTTTATTAAAAATGATCTGATAAAAACCTGAGGCCGTCACAGAACAGCTGTATATATATATATATATATATATATATATATATATATATATATATACACACTACTTTGTGTTTTTTTTAAATATATCTGACTATTGTTGTAAAGCAGCAACATAGGAAAAGTTTAAGAGATATGAATACTTTTGCAAGGTTCTGTTGCTTTACAGACTCATGCATTGTGTAGACAAGTGAGGCCAAAATGTCATTTAGGCCTGGAGCCTGACATGAAATAAGGAGGCTGATGCTAGTGTTTCTTGCGTGTCCATGAAAGGTCAGTGCTTCCTGAGTATCACAGCAGACATCCCAGTCCCGCAAGGGTGAAAATGGATAGGGTGTGATTGTGTAAGAACCATGGATCAACATTTTCACCTCTGAGTGTGTGACATAAACAGAAAGAGAAACAGAGAAAGACGTGAGAAGTAGCGTTAATATTATCAAGTTACAACGTGGATAAACGCTGTGCTGTTAATGTTGGAGGGAAGGTCATGTACCTAGTGGTGCTGAGGGTTCATTGTGCATGACTCAGAGGTGGACACACAAATAGTTTTACACACACACGGCATCCCGATGTCACATAAGATGTTTAGGCCTAGCACTTTGGCTACTAAAGCCTTCAATTTTCCTCTTTTGAACAAAACGAGTGGAGAATAAGAGAGCATGTTGTACCATTGCTAGATTTCTCTCTCTTTTATATCTCCAAGCAATTCCCTTCAGTGATCCTCTGCTGCCTTTCTACTCCCAATATTTGCTTTTGGTTGAGCTCCTGAACACTTGAATCATAAGCCAGCAGCTTTTACATCATCCCCATCCTCGCCCAAAAGGCAGAAATACTATTATTGATGCACATAAAGGTTGAGAGGAGCTTATTGATTGTTGGAAGAAGGCTATGAAATTCTTCCCCAACTACCCTCCACCCCCCCTCCCACACACGCATTTCTCTATCTCAACATTTCTGCTTTAAATGCATAAACACTGCAAAATAAACCTACCGTTTACATTATATAGATGTGATACATTACGATGTACTTTGCAATATTAAAGGGAGGGAAGTTGGATGAAATACTTATGTTATATTGCGTTATACATCATCCAAGCCTTGGAGCCATTAAACACTATCATTTCTGTATTAGTAGTTGTGCCTAACTCTGTTCCACAGTCACTTTTAATATTCTGCAGGTTATTTGGGCAGATCCTCTAATTACTTAGCTGCTGACATCAGCAAAAAAAGCCATCTTAAGGCTGTAGGATTCTGGAGGACTTTTTATTGCAGGCTTTTAGCAACCAGTATGTCATGACATGTGGCTAGAAAAATCTCACTTTACTTAGCTGATGGTTCTATGATTGATGCTGGTGATACAGTGATTGTAATAAATCATGTTTAGCTAAAAAATATATTTTTATTTTTTGATTCTTGTATTTTTGACACTAACTATAGTTTTGCTTACACAAGAAATACTGTAAATAAAACGTATCTATACTTTTTGAAATACCTTTTTATATTTAGTTCTATCATGGTTCCTTTAAAACCATGGTAGAACATGATGGTATTAACATACTTTTAAAGTGGTTAAAAATATTCTTCAGAAGTAGAAATTTAAAACTTGTAGTGTGCATTTGTATTCAGTTCCTTTTAGTCTGATACCCCAAAACCAAACATCTTTAGAAGTCACCTGATCAGTAAATGGAGTCAATCGTGCTTGTCATTTAATCTCTGTTCAAATTAGAGCTGCACAATATACTGAATCTGAATCATCATTATAATGTACTGTTAAAATTGTTCATACCTCTGGTAGATATAGGTTTAAAATATTCTTTTAATGCTATCAATATGTTTCCTCCGACTGGAAAAAAAATATTAACATTTAGCATTTATAAGATTTTTCTGTTGATTCTTAATATGGGTATAAGTAATTGCCATACCATTCTTTCTTAAATAAAAATATGAATAAAGATAACAAAATGTTTTTTGTTTCAGATTAGGTATTGATTGCATACAATTCTCAGTTCTCCTGGTCATCGCAACAGCAAACAGGCTTAAACCGGATGCCTTTAGCTCAGTTCTTTCTGAGATTCTGAAATTGTATTATACTTTGAGAGATGGCTGTCTTGTTTCAACAGAAATATACTTCTTAATTTAAAAATACTTTTAAATCTATATCTACCAGGTGTATGAAAAGTTTGGGCTTAACAGTAACTGTGTGCAATGTTGCAAAGGACTCTTGGATGTGATTGTTGTTAAGCTTTCATATTTCAAGTGTCATGCGTTCAAACTCTGCATGGCAGTAATATATTTGGCAAGGTGGATAGATCATTGTGCCACTGATGTCCCCAACAGATACATAATTGAGTCCCCTGGATGCAAAAGCCCACAGCATGATGAGGTTTTCATATTAAAAAGAAAGAGAAGATTGGAGATGGTGTGCTATAATTGAAATAGATATCATTACCGGAATATTCAACAATATTATCCCAATTTCATGCTCTCTTAATATCTTGTTGTATAAATACAATGCTTCTGTGAAAGCCTCAGCGGTCTCTTAGGGCCCTGTCCCCATGAAAACGAAATTAGGTGTATCCACAAAGGTATTTTGTCACTTAGGCTGTACGTCCATCTGGATGCGTCGCAGTATGTGGTGTCAACAACCCTCAACACACTTAAACCACATTTATACATTATATAGTGACAACATCATGCTGTAGTGATGCTTTTGTTTGGGCAGAAGGAGTATTTTTTATTTATTTAAAAATATTAAAAGATTTGTCTATCATTTTTTCATACAGGTCACAATTTTGCTCTATTTGTGTCTATCTCTTAAATTACCAAATGAAATACAGTGACATTTGTGGTTATAGAGTGTGTAAATGTAAAAGAAGTTCATATCTTTTCAAGCTGCCGTACCAAGAAAAGAGCAGATAAAACAAACCTACATTAAAAACTCCCCCCTACAGGTTTATGGTCCATCAGGTAGGCACTGGGCATGGTGAGTGCACTATATCAATCTCTAGTTTCCTAGGTTTACCTTCTCTGGAACAGGGAGAATGTGGGTTTATCTGGACACTTTAGTCAGAGAGTCTAATTTTCAATGTATCTAGAATATTAAATACTGGGGCTGATACCTCTGCTCCCCCCAGGGGGCGGGGGCAGGGATGGCAAGGGTAAGGTGGGGGGAGGGAAGGGGTTTATTAGGTATTTAGGGGGAGGGGGGGCTCTGGCCGGGTGGCTCGTGCGGGTCGTGTTGGCCCGCCCTCTTGGGGGAGCCCGGTCCGGGGGGCGTCTGGTCTGGGGCCGGGGGTCGGGCACAAGCAGTCGTATAGTCGATTTGGGGTGACCCGCCCCCCCTTTGGTCAGTGTTGGATGTGAGTGTTATGTGGGAATGTGTGTACTGCGTCTTTTTTTTTTTTTTCTCTGTGTGTGGTGAGTGGGGCACAAGGGAGGGATGGGGTGAATGAGTTTTTTTTTTTTTTTTTCCAGGTATGGGTGTGGTCCGCTCCCTCTCCCAAGAACATCTCAACTCTCCGCTAGGTGCGGAGCCCATCCCCCCACGTCCTGCCCTCCTCCACTTCGTTGGCGGGCGCCTTGGCCCCCTGGCGCGTTGGTTGGCTTCGGGTTTGGGGCGGGTTCCCGGGCGTGCGCCGGCCCACTCCCGGCGGCCTCTTCGCGGGGCCTGGCCCCCCGGGGGGCGGCCGGGGCCCTTGTCGCGGGTGCGGGGCGCCCTTGGGGCCTCTGGCCCTCAGGGCCCATGGCCGGGACCACTTCAGCGGGACTAGCTGCCGGCGGAGCCCACGGGCTCGTCTCCGCGGCTCTTGAGGGCGTCGGCATTGCGGTGGCTGGGGGATTTCCTCGGGGTCGTCTCTGCTCCTTCCTTGGGGGGGGGGGGTTGCAGATATCCTGTGTCGGCCCCTCCTGGGCGACCTGCTTTAGGGGCCCCTTTGGGAGTCCGGGGTTACGGGTCCCCTGACGCCTGCCTCTGTGCTCGGGGAAGGTGGGTCTTCGGTTCTCCACAATCACTATCAAGCTATTTCTGGATAAAAGAGAAAAAATAAATAAATAAATAAATAAAAAAAAAAAAATAGAATATTAAATACTTTCTTTATGGAATGAAATAATCTCAAGAATTACTTATATGATTTGCAGTCACAACATATAATCTTTTTCTTAACTAATACATCTTTTCTTCTTGGTTTCACTAACCTCTAACCAATTGTTGTTCACATGATAGACATTACCGAATAACATTTCTAGTTTTTAAAATTATTTTTTTTTTTTCCGTGTTTGAAACATCTGACATAGAGTAGCAACTTTTTCCACATTAACATGCTGTCTTTAAAAAAAAGTTGTTTCAGGCATACAGGCATCCAGGCTTAAATAAGATGATGTTGAAAACCTATTTATAATGTTAGAACATTTCCAATAGAGAGCTCTTAACACCTTTTTCTGGCAGTGAAAAGTAATTAAGGGTTCGAGAAACAGTAGACAGGGCAACATTTTTGCAAATCCTGAAAAAGATAAGGGGACATGGGATTATATATTTAGTAGAGTGTCACTTAAACCCCAAAATGTAGAAAGACAAACTGCAAATGAATTTATGTAATTAAAAGCCTGACATCAGAGAGAACCATCGACAATGGAAAATGATACTTAACAATTGTGTGTTCTCGATTAAAATCTGCCTTCAGCTTTAATTGCATTTTCCTTTCTTTTGTTTTTTTCTTTGCTTTTAGTTATGCTTACATTTAATTTTCTAGTTCTTAATCTTAAAAAACACCTCCTCAATCTCAGTCCTGATTTTCTTTTTCATATCCAGCTGTTGTCATTCAAATATAATCAAAGCACTGCAACTAATGTATTTTAGAGGAGTCAAGCATCTTTTTTGCCTTTGTAGTTACACAGAACATTTGTTGAACCAAGAATTCTTAGAAGAGCTCTATTTTATAAATGTATTTCCTGCATGTAAGCTTATTCAAAAACAATTTGAAATACCACATAACAGATATATTATTTTACTTGCTTTTTTATACAATATGAATGAAATTGTTTACCTAAAAATATATTTCAAACTATATCAGTCTAAATCAGATGATCCACATCATCATTTTACGATCACCTGAAAACAAGTCTGTATAAGAATCCTTTTGACAACAAATACAACAAAAGTACTCAATACAAGTATACAATGAACACATGTTACTGTATTGTGGGGAAAACCGTAAATGACTGAATACAACTAAACAGATGTCTCTGTAATTTTATTTTAATAAAATGTAATTAAATTTTTCTGTAATTTTAACCTTCCCTCTTGCAAAAAAGAAAGCCCAGCCTTATTGATTTGCAATTAGGTTTAGCATCCACCTGATGAATACCACCCCCCCCTCAAAGAAAAAGAAAATCAAAATTCTAAATTATTAAAGACTACATACATGTGCTGAGGTAAAAGGGATATTGTAGGGATGAGGAAGAAAAAGATGAATAGTGTGAGCAGAGGGTTGAATCGACCCCCACTCAAACTTGCTTTATTGATGTTTGAAGGTTTCAATACCCATGCTGCTCTGCAGAGTTTAAGTAATCCATTTTGATCACATTCTGGGGACACTCTAATATAATAAAAAGAACACATATTCAACCAATTTCCTTTGTTAATGAAAGGATAGATATATTTTATAAATGTTTTCATAAAGGAAGGGACAATAACCATGCATTTGGCAATTAATGTCATGTAAACCGTGATTACAAGGCTGTTCATTGCATTTTAAATATGATCTGGCTAATTCAAAGCAGAAGGCAAAATAATTGTTATTTCTAATCCATCCCACAAGGAGAAGAATAAACATAGAAGACAAAGAGGTGTTCATTTACAAATAAAAATAAATAAAAATAAAAAATCAGGGCTCTTCTTTCGTTTTATAAATGTGCATCAATGGATTATTGTGAAGACATGCCTCATTGCACTCCTCAGTCATTTAAAACACCATGTTACGTTATCTGAATATTAATGTGATTAAGGCTACTAAATTGACAATCTACAAAGATGTTATGAAACCTTCTGTTTCAGGCCTTGAGTTTTAGTAATTTTACTGAGTGTTAATGAAAGCATCACAGTCAATTCTTGCTCTTCATGATGGAAAGCTACTTGTTTGCATTTTTTGACAAAGTTCATATGAGGAAGCTTTAACTACAGAGGTTTCATGAAATCAAATAAGCTCATGTATTGGAGTTCTGACCTTATCACACAGAAAATGCACAAATGCAGTTGGTATTCTTGTTAGAACATGATTTCAAAAGAAAGAAAAAAGTCCTGTAAAAACACAATAAGCTTTAATGCTTTAATGACTTACTATAAAATAACAATGGTCTTAGGCCAAGAAGTTGTCAGATAGGGAAAGGTGGAGGTGGAGAGCATTTTAAGAACAGAAGCAGCTCCAGTTTGACTCAGAGCTATCTTTTCTCCTCCGGCCTGGTGAGAAACAGCATGAAGTCAAATGCTGTTTTTTGTAGGTTACTGTCTTGTTAGACTTGTGTTGCTATGTTGATTTGATTCAATGTAATGCTACAATTGTGGCATGTGGGTTAATCGTTGGAGTTTGACCAGCAGTGGGCCAGGCATTACTGTTGTGAGGCGAGTAGCAGGTAGCCCACCTTGATCCTCACGTACATTCAGGCTTTTCTTTTTTTTTGACAGGAAAATGTAAATTGAAGCTGGTCTGGTGCTTAGATTGTGGATGTAGAGACAGGTGTGGCTCACCACGCATCTTGTTTTGGTCCACAGACAGAGCTCAATAGCCACCTGGTGGTGAAATTTAACTTATTGCTCCTTTAAAGCCCCAGTGGTGCGCCGAATGAATTACAAACAACCTCTCTGCGGAGTGTCATAAATGTGGCAATGTAAACAAGTATGTCCTCCATGTATTTGGTATCAAGGTACTGCTAATCGCTGCCGTCAGAGTGTGAAATGGTTTTTAGCACTGTTGCCAAGTCTGCTTACTATAAGTGAGTTTGGGCTTGTTTTTTTCTAAAGTCGCTTGTAAATTTCGTTTTAGGCTTGTTTCTGAATGTGCAGTTGCTTATTTGGGGCTTAAAATAAGCAACGATAAAAACAAGTTATAAATAGACCCGCTCCTGCCCTATGGACATCGCGAACTGGCTGATATCACTCCACCCCAACATGCATTCACATACTCCGTTAGAGAGAGAGGAAGACAAATTAACTAGCCATCTCTGCTGGGAGGGCAGAGTAGTTGCTGGACTACATCTATATCTAAAATAACGGCAAAATAAACTTAACTTACCAGTCCAGCAGACAGCCGACAACTTCCTCATACGTTATGAATCCCCTCTCTCCCCAAGAATAGTCTCCACTCCACCTGATAATAATAGCTGTGCCAATGTAGACTTTTTTTCTCCGGGTTATTACTTCTCTAACTTTTCTTGGTTACTTTCTCTTCCCTCTCACTGGGCAGTGTACGAATAGTCCTCCATTTCAACAGCAAACGGCAAATAAAATGATCTATGATTGTTTTTGTTTGTTTTCTACTCCTCCACCAACAGCACTTCTTTATATAGAAGACAGAGGGAAAATGCATATGGCTAACAAGGTTTGTCCCCTTTTGGCTACTGAAATCAGAAATATCGACGCAACATGGTAACTCCCAGTGGGTGCACAGCCACTTATGCATTTCTAAACTACTAATTCTAAGCTATGTCAGCACTTTCATTTTTGATGTGATGTTATTGTTAATATGTATTTATAAAAGCAATACTTAATTTTTACCAATTAAAAGCCAACTTTGGCTACGTTCACACTGCAGGTCTTAATGCTCGATTCAGATTTTTTTGTGAAATCGGATTTTTTTGCGTGGTCGTTCACATTTTCAAATATATGCGACTTGTATGTGATCTCCTGTGTGAACTGAATGCGTTCAACCTAAGTGTCCCGCATGCGCACTCGAGGACGCGATGACGTCACACGTAGCAAGCGTCCTCAGTGTTTGCCGAAGTAAACATGGATTATAATGCTGGCGCGCATTTTGCGGTCATTAATTTATTTTCTAACCGGAGCTTTCCTTCCATTGACTGCTCTTCTCATTGTAGTCCACCATGGGTGTCGTCTTTCTTCCTGCTTCTGCATAGCAGGACGCAGAATAGTGACGTTTGTTGAGTATCGTGACGTACAGGTCGGATAAATGCGACCTGGCCGTACAGACACAGGTCACATTTGAAAAGATCAGATACGTATCAGATTCAGGACCACATATCCAAGTGGCCTGGGTCGCATTTGAAAAAATCTGATCTGTGTTGTTCAGACTGTCATAAAAAGATCAGATAGAGGTCGCATATGGGCAAAAAAATCGGAATTGGGTCACTTCAGGCTGCAGTGTGAACGTAGCCTGTGTAACACGTCCTTTTAAAAATTTTTACTAGTTCGGGTCCTAATAAATGTTGTTAGTTTGTGTGGCTCTAAAACAGCCTGTCTTTTGTTAATGGTTGGTAGAGCATGGGGGATTGAGAGCATATTGACACTTTACTGTGCACTTCGAATGGAGAATATTTTCACAGCTGTCCCATGGTTCCATTTCTACCATACTCCTTTTTATCACCATGGTTTCAGTCTTATCTCTGTATTTTCTTTGCTTGTTTGATCATGACACAGTGCTCGGGCCCTGCTGTAGGGGGATTAGACAGAGTTACCAATCAAAGTGGGTTAATCGGCTAGAGTACCATTTCAGGAGTCATTTCTCAGCTTACTGGCCACACTGCTCCATTTATGCGTGTGCTTCCGTTCTCGTTTAAACACATGTTTCAGGTTTTAAGGAAAGAGTGTGTTGTACCATTACGCAGTGTTTTATGTTATTTAATCTGTAATAACTAATTCTCTTTCTGTTAAGTATTGTCCATTGAATATCAACCCAATCAGCTGATATCAGGACAATAGTTGAAAGGGTGATTTGAGCACTGGCATTCTTTTAACAGCAAACTCTGTAAACATATAGAATAAAGGAGTGACAACTTCTCTGCAAGTTCAAGAATGTATTCACAGAAACAAATGAACATCCAGGGAACACCACTATAGAATGCTGTTTATCCGAATTAAGACTATTTCAATCAATAAATCCTTTCTACCAGGCTAGTGAAACTTGACTGAACTACTAAGCAAAATTAAGCTAAGGAACAATGTACACACAAAAGAAACAAGAAGACAAATAAAATGGTTGAAAACCATTGTCAGAATGATTCAGTGAATCTTGGTTCACTGCAGATCCAAGTTAGAAAACCAAAGTTTATCTTAAAGAATATGGAATGAGGTTAAATGAGCTTTACTTTTGGCTCTGTCCGGGGGCCTGGGACCACAACCCGACCCACCCGGTCCATGCTCCGGGCCAACCTCCCACCCCAATCCCAGACCAGACGACCCACGGGCAGGGCAGTCATAAATAGCCATCAACGGCGGCAAATCGGCGTCTATAGCAGCTCTTGCCGCCGCCTACCTTTCCCCGATTATATATCCCAAAAATTACCTTTGCATCTGTCTCCACTGAGAGCAACATTAACGAGTGATTGGGTTCCTTGTTCCAACCGAGATGCTACTTTTCCGATCAAAACACAGACCGGATATCAACATCGATGGGCGCTACCATCTTGGAATGTATTCACCGTTGTAAGGCGAATTCCGATTGGTTGACGCACACATAATTTGTTCCGTGTGCTCTGATTAGTCCTGACAGCACGTGATCACTGATTCCGCCAAAATGGCGAGCAGGAAAACGAAACATAGTAGGTCTATGCTGGATTCTTGGCTGCGTGGATCACCTTCCAAAAAGTCACGGGCGACTTCGCCAGGTTTGTATACGACAATGTGTTCATCGCTAGAATCCTCGCCGATGATATGATATTGTGTGTGTGATGAGTGCAAGTGAAGTTAAACTGTGAGATAAGAGATTTTGACAGCGATATGACTGAAATAAATTCAACATGTAAATTCAATTTCAAATTGAATTTACATGTCAAATAGAGAATCTGTCTCAAACTCTGACTGAACCTCAGTCTCTAGTAGTAGGACAGGTTACTACACACTTTATCAACCACCACAATCATATTTTGGAAAATCGAATTGTAAAACTAAAAGCTTTCAATTCACATACATGACCAGCTACATTGTTGTATTGTATATCTAAACACTTTTTTGACTTTATTTTCTTATTTCTGCTAGTGCTGTACTCTTAGTCTTTTGTTGGTGTTCTGATTTAAGTTAGTAAGTTGTCATATATTCACCTAATCTGATCTGTTTTATATGGTGCTAGTAATTCAAATTCAACTAATTGTATGCAAATGGAGATTACCTTACCTTGTTAAAACATGATGATAACATCATGTGAAAAAATAATGTTTTAAGAATAATAATAAAAAAACAAAGGTTGTTTTTGAAGAATTGATCATTCACTTCTTTTTATTGCCTTTTATTCAATTTAAAACATGCACTCTATTCTTTAAATAATCACCTGTCTTGAAAGCTTCCAAAATACATCAGGGAGACTATTTTTCAAAATTCTCCCCTCTGGGGCTCGGGCACCGGCATAAGTGCACCCTCCTACCTGATAGTGTGTGGCCTGCTGCTGTAAAAAAGTTTGACTGCCCTGCACGGGTCAATCCACCTGGAGATGGGGACTACTTGAAACGAACAGGCCAACCAACCAGAGCCCACCCCACAAACCCAGAGGTTCTACCTCCCCGCACCCTGCCCTCCATACTTAAGCCCCCCCCCCCACACACACACACACACACACATTCCACGGGAGAGCAAAAGCGCCAGCCCCATCTGAACCCCGGGACCCAACGTCCATGCTCCCGGACTCTGGGTGGCAACCAGACAACAGGGGTGTGAAAAAGATCCCGAGCCTACCTCCGCCCGCTCAAATGTTGTGTTGTTGCATGTCAGTCTCAAATGCATTGAAAACTGAAAGGGCCAAAAAGGGGGGTGCCCAGTCCACCCCCCTTTTTGCTTGGGTAGTAACATGCCCTCCCAGAAAGCCAGCTTCACCACTGAATCCAATAGGCACCCCAACTCTCTGAAAACCCACCCGGTGAGGGAGGCTCCACTAACCGCACCACCATAGTCCGCTGGGCCAGAGATAGGCAGCAGGGTCTGAGAGCCAACCGCAAACAAGACCAACATCACCCGCCAATCCACTTGCCCACACTCCGGACTGTCCGGAGAGTGGTCCTGACAACCCGCCCGCCCGAACCATGCAGAACCTTTTTCCCTGGACAGAACTAGCACCAAGAGCCACCATCAACCAGGACTGAGACAAGGAGCCAGACACGGAGCTCTCCAAGCATCCCCCGGAACCCTCCTCACCCCACCCCCCACTGAGGAAAGAACAATTAAATTAAACCCACCCCAACACTAACATTCAAACAACCCCTACATCACATACAACAATAGGCTGGGTTCACCCCCCCATCCCTCCCATCCCTGATTAGCAGAATGCACCCCCAAGAACCTCTAGCACACCAGAGGCCAGACACCCCAAACCCCCAGTGACATACTTCACAGAACCCAAGGCCCCGAGTCCCCACCAGGACATCCGCCCAAGATTGACACACCCCATTAACCCAGAGTCCTGGACTCACCCAGGAGCAGCACAGCTACCAGGCCAGCAACCCACGTCCGCTGGCGCAGAACCCCCCAAGAGCATTGCAAGCAGCCGCTGGGGGCTGCCCTCAGGCCCTCCAAGCCCCACCCAGGCGTGGGCCACAGACCCTGGCGCTGGACCCACTAGACACCCCACTCCGACAACCCCCCAGAGCCCCAAGACCCAGGCACCCCCCGAATCAGCCACAGTGCCCTACAGGACGCATCCCACAGCCCCTCACTCCAACTAAGTGATGGAGCTGATCCAAGGAGCCCAGAGAGATCAATCTGATGTTGAAGAAGATGCTGTCTCAAGACTAATGTGATCCAACAAAAGATCTCTATACTGATTGATACTGAGAATATTTTTGCTTTTCCAAATCATGAGGATAGTTTTCTTTGCGATACATAAGGCAGTGAAAGCCATGCAAACTGATTTTTTCCCCAAAGAGCTATCTTCCAAGTTACCCAGCAAGCAAACTGAGGGGGAAGGTGAAATTCTACATCTCAGGCATTGTGACAAGTCCTTACAAAGCTGGACCCAGAACCTCTGAACAGGTGCACATAGTGCATGAATATAATTGTCAGGATTATTGCCTGTGCACTGTGAACCGATAGTAGATTGTGCAAACCCCATCCTGAATAATCTTTGACCCCTATAGTGTATGGAGGATTTTGTACTGTATTAGTTGTAAATTCAGGTGTCTAGTCATTTTGAAAGTTCTTAAACATATCTGAGACCAGGTGTTTTGTACCAGCGGTTTTGGACCAGGGTGAAGCTTGTTGTCTGGTTGTGGAGACAAGACAGCATGGATGAAAGCAGTTAGGGCCGGCTGGTCTGTGAATCACGGCCTGGGATCAAAAGGGTCCTACCTGGATCTCCGGTAGTCTGCTTTCTGCCTGTGAAGGGGGGTCGCAGCATGGGGTCTCTCCACTCCAGCATGGTGCCTGTAGAAGTCTCACATTTCTGTAGCATTAAACTTAATCTGATTTTTCCTCATCTTAAAACAGAATGATTGGCAATTTGAGCCCATCTTTGCCCAATTTACATGTTGACATGTAAATTGGGTTTACATGTCAACATGTCATGTCAACATGTTATGACCTTAGGTAGGACATTGATATGTTGATCATAGACAACTAAATCTGTGTTGTGAAAATCTGGTTTGAGGGGTCAACAAAGCAATAGAAAAGCATCAATATTATTCCTGTTTTTTATTATTTAAAATTAAAATCTTGCTTTCAGATGTATATGAGGCGGCATGGAAAACATAAGGTGGGACACGCTAGTGTTTCATGTTTTTTTCCCTATCTGTGTTAAACAAGCAGTGACGTACAGTGACTTTTAGTTACTCTTACACAGTTGGGCTTAGGCAATTATTCTTTAAACCATCACATAGTTGTCTCCCACGCAAGTTCAGAGCTTAAAGCGCTGACAAAATGATACCTTAGGTTTATATTTTTCCCCAACATAAACCTATGTATTTTATCATCTTAAACATAATCCAACAACTTCTGAAACGTTTTTCATGTGTGGACTATATGTACACTGCTGTGGCCATAAGTAACTGAGCGACTGCAAAAGGTGGGCAGATATACCATCAATCAGCACAAATAAAAGCAACCGCTCAGCTAAACATTTGCCTGTTTGTAACTGCACATCGTAGCAAATAAAAGGTGGGCAGCTATTCAAGTCAACTGCCAAAAACAGCACACAAATGAGTAATTATTTATTTATAAATGTGGAATTGTGCATAGAAAACAAAGCATACAATAGATTTATCAGCAAAATGACTTTCACATTAAAAGATAGTGTTGTACACTAGAGACTGACACGGGAGTGGATTTTCACTCCTGTCCCGTCCCACTCCCACTGAAAACAATTGTGTCCCGTCCCAATCCCGGGCCAGAGTAGAAAAAAAAATCCTGTCCCGTCCCGCTCCTGGTAAAATTACTCCCACTCCCATCCCGCTCCCACTCAGAATGACTCCCGCTCCTGCCCCACTCCCATTCTTGTTGTCTTCATTAAGTTTTCTGGCAATACATTAAACCTGAATGTCTATGAAGGGTCAGTTAAGTTCCTGTTTTAGCTGTAGTAAAGGCCAGTTAAAGTAAAAGGAATATAAATAAATAATAAAAGTAACAAACAAGGAAACAGACCATGCCTATCTTAGTTGAATAAACAAAATGTACAATGTTGCTTTTTACTAATTCATTAAGTAATTGTTTCACATGAACAATGAAGTTACTTTTATATTTCAAATTGCTGAAACTAAAGCATAATGCACCGAGAAAGAGATCTATACTCAGTTAAGAAAAAAGTGCATAAAGGCATTACTGTCACACATTAGATAATGTACCGAAGTGGTTCAAAAACTCAGTTTAGTAAAAAAAAAAATTTTTTTTTAAAGTTGAATATCATTCAAGCATATTAGTATTTTTCCATTTGCGATAAAATATCCACAAACTAATTAGGGTTTACTATCAGAACCAATACATTCCTTGAACATTAAACACATTCTTAGACAGATCTCTCAACTTTTATAAAAAGTTAAAAGTGAGATTATGTTAATTTTCGGGGATGATGCGGAGCTGGAGGCGGAGCTAACTGGACCCAGGAACAGCCGGTCCAGTCGTCTCCGTCTCATGTTTACCCGACCAGACATGGAAGTAGACGTGTTTTACTTTTGTTAAATAGTGAAACAGAAGTGTTAACACATTGTTCAGTTATTGGGTTAAAACAGAAAAAAAAACACAACTGTTCAGACAATACTAAATAAAATAATAAAGTAGTTTTTGTCAGGGTTCTCTGTGTCTTGCTGCTCTAACTCTACTCCTCAGGTGTGTCTAGTTGGCTGAGGAGGCGTGGCCCACACCTGCAGCTCGTTGCAGGCGGCTTCCTCTGGCTTCTTAAGCAGAGCGCTGACAGATGGAAGACGCCAGAGCCTTAACCAGTCGTGGTACGACGTGGCCTCTGTCCCAACTCTCGGAAACCAGCTTGTGAGTTTTTTACTCTTCGTTTTTTGACTAATTTTTGGATCTCTCTGTTTTCGCCTCAGATTTTGGTGCTTGGATGCACTCACCTGTCTTGACGTCTCGTCCGAAGAAACAGACCAGCAGAACCTGTCTGCTCAGATTTTGCTCTGGCGCTCCCCTCATACTTCCTGGATGTTACCCAGTGAGGCCTGAGATCCCCTTTCCCAGGTTCTGTTGGTTCTGTGTTCACTCTGGTCAATCCATCTGTCAACCGTTGCCGATGAGGCTCGCTCAGGATCCCTCGCCAGTTACATCTGCCGTCCTCAGCCACTAGCCGCCTATCTCCAGCAGCGTAAAGTCATAGAGTCCTCCCGACGCTACTTCTTCCCGGTTAGGTCCGCCCAGCCTAATGGTAAGCAGCGCCACTTCTAGCAATTCTCCGGGTTCTCCTTTCAGAGTTACTCACTCCCTCTCTCTTGCAGACTCTCCAGCCGTGACGTTCTGACCCAGCCGAATCGCCTGTAGTTCCGTCCGTAGATCTGCCTGTTTCCAAAATAAACATCTTAAAACTGTGCATTGCCTCCCGTTCGTATCTGCATGTGGACTCGTCACCTGAAAACCATGACAGTTTTAAGTTATTGGCCGTATTATTACACTGTTGCACATTGGGAAATTAGTCCAGGAAACACGTTTTACAAGCAGGTACTGAGTGTTAACACCGTGACATTCAACTCTCGTCAAGTTTGTTAATATTTGCAACTTTACAGTTGCGCTGTGAGTTTAATAAATAAGTCCTTACTTTTGACTTTGCGTTGCAGATCCAACTTTTCCAGGTTGAGTTTGCCACTAGCGGTTGATTCCCCCCCCCCCCCCCCCCCATTCTGTTTTTTGAGCGCTGGCGGAAAAAAGAAACCGGATGCACTGTTGGCTTCTGGGTCGTGTAGTTCTTTGACCTGCATTATAGTTTCGGTTTCTTGGAAAAAAACTACAAAATGGCGGCGGCGAACCTACATTTTTGATTTTCTATTTTATTTAATCTTTTGGCATCGATCCTAGTTATTAATTGTACCTGTTGTTGGTTTACTCCCGCTCCCGTCTGCTCCCGTTGATATTTAATCCTGTACCGTCCCAATCACGTGATATTTACTGATGTTGACTCCCATCCCGCGCGATTCCTGTGGGAATCACGTGACCCGCGGGATTCCCGAAAAAAATGACAGTCTCTATTGTACACAGTTTAAATCAGCCAGTTTGTTCACTAGTAAAGTACCAGCACGGCAAAGTCATCACTAGTTATATACAGATGTCATGACTGATGTTTTTCTAAGTAAATACATTTCTAATGAAACTTTCAACACAATGGGCCCCGTTTCAGAAAGAATAGCCCGCCTATCCTGAGTAGAAAGCAGCTACTCTGAATAGTTCTACCCCACACTGTCACACTCAGCATTTTCGGTTTCAGAACAGGAGATATCAATCAGGTAACTAAACTCAGAGTTCAATCAACCCTGAGTTGAGCGCGAGCATGAGCATGAAAGAAGCCCTAATCAATCGAACGCAGATAATGTGATTCAACATGGCAACGGCGGGAAATAAGAAGCCTCGAAGTGCGCTTTTCCCGCGAGTGGAATTAGAAATCTTTAATGACGGCATATGGAGAATATTAAACCATAATTAACAAAAATAAACAATGCTTTTGCTGATGAAAAAAGTGAGTTAGCGGGAGAGAAGTGCTGAAAAGTCAATGCATGAGTGATATGAGTGTTATTTGATATAGAATTAAAGCTGTATTCTTACACTACACTCATTCAATAGCCAAAAAAGGGAGGGGGGGGCGTGTTGATTATGTGTCTAAGTGCAACCCGACAGGCATAAAAAGGATGTGACTTCAAATCAAGATGAAGTATGGAAATACAATTTAATCAGGTGAGGTCCAAGTTATTTTTATGTTTAGCATTGTTGGACATATTCAACATATGCAATTAATGATGGTGCGGTGTGAGCTATTGAAATAACTTATATGTTCATTCATCTTTTTGGCAACATTTGGCTTCACCCATCCTTGTTGAGGCTGATTTTGACACATAGAGAGACATAGACACGTTAATTTGCACCTTATAATCCGGTGCACTTTAGGATCCGAAAAATATCACATAGGCTATAGCTAATGTTTGTCTATAGAGCTCTGGCAAATGACGTCATGCAACCACCAGGCGCCATGTTGGCAGGATAAGCTTTACACAAACTAAGTGACTAATCAACAGTTTTCAGTTACGCAATGATGATTGACTCGTGTTGTGCCCCTGGATGCACAAATGACTGTGGGAAGTTAAAAGAAAGAGCATTTTATCGCATCCCTAAACATCCTGTTAGGAGGGAAAAATGGATTTCTGTCATTAAACGGGCTCGGAGCACGATGAAGAAAACCGGGCACTAGATCCCGTCACTCAAAGGATTCCGCTTGTGCAGTGAACTGAACATTTTGTATCAGGTAACTTAAGGCGAAGCTAATTTAATATCTTAATCTCATCTTTTCCAACAGCATTGCTAGCTATTACATTACAGTTTGTGTCCACACTTTTTATGGTAATGATTTGCCAACTCAGAAAAGAAGATTTTTCCCATGGCAGTGCAATAGTACTGTAGCCAGACCTATTTCCTAATGCTGGCAGGCAAACATTTCCATAACAACAGAGAGGCCTGTATAGCAAACAAACAAGCAAACAAGCCTGCATAGACCTAATTCAACTTTGACACTATGCATGATCCAGTACAGTGCCTGACTGAATACTCCATCCTACCGCTTATCATTGTACAATGTGCAGAAATATTAGGCAAGTGAGTATTTTGATCATATCGTTATTTTAAGGCATGGTAAGGGAGGGGTCATTTAATCTTTGTGAATGATTCACCTGTAGAAAAAACTGCCGTAAAACTTGCTGTTTCACCTACTACTTGCTGTTTAATGTTAACATAGCCTATGCTACCATAATTGTAGGCTACTTACCCTAGTAGTAAGAATGAAACAATCCTGTTGTGGTAAACTCCACAGTAGAATCTTGGCCATAAATCCCGACTAAGTCCATTTAGATCCCTCAATACTTATGTAGGCCTCCAGCAATTCTCCGGTGTAGTGGGAGAGAAAGTTGATTAGGTAGCTGTAAATGTCTGGGTATTTCAAATTCGAGAGTCCTGCAGCACCGGCTACCTGATCAATTGTTTTCAAAAACACACACTAGGAGCTAAGAATGGATCACTAATTTTCAGTCTTTGAGTTTAGTTGTGTATCACTGTCTATTGCTATGAGAAAGTTGACTGCTCCCATCATTCCTCTCGTTAATTTCTATGCTTCCTGATCCTGCCAATATGGTGGTGTAAACCAAATTGGTCACGTGACATCCGGAGCTCTATAGAAATGCGCTGTAGCCCTAACAGTGTTTGTGGGGGGGGGGGGGGGGGGGTATATGAATGGAAACTAATATATGAATGGAAAATTTGAGCTGGAAGTCTCAAAATTTGATACAGAATAAATTATTGCTTTCATTATGTGTAGTTCTTTCATTAATCGTGTGGCTCTCTGACTATGGAACAATTCAATTCAATTCAATTTTATTTATATAGCGCCAAATCATGAAACATGTCATCTCAAGGCACTTTACAAAATCAAGTTCAATCATATTATATAGATTGGGTCAGATTATACAGATTGGTCAAAATGTCCTATATAAGGAAACCAGTTGATTGCATCAAAGTCCCGACAAGCAGCATTCACTCCTGGGGAACCGTAGAGCCACAGGGAGAGTCGTCTGCATTGTACATGGCTTTGCTGCAATCCCTCATACTGAGCAAGCATGAAGCGACAGTGGGAAGAAAAACCACCCATTAACGGGAAAAAAAAACCTCCGGCAGAACCGGGCTCAGTATGAACGGTCATCTGCCTCGACCGACTGGGGTTACAGAAGACAGAGCAGAGACACAACAAGAGAGACAAAAAAGCACAGAAGCACACATTGATCTAGTAATCTGTTCTACATTAGATGGTAATAGTCGGTGATCTGTCCTCCCTGGATGATTTCACAGTCAACAGAACGTCAGACCAGGTGTACCTACTATGAAGAAAAAAGAGAGAGAACAAAAAGTTAAAAGCTGAAATGACAACAGTCATTTCAATGTAATGCAATGCAAATCTGGAGAACAGAACTACATGAACACCATGAAACTATGCTACAGTAACATGTACCATGACATACATTGGCCTCTGAAATAGTTTCTGTGTCCCCTATGTTATTAAAAAGCTGCTGTTGGCATAAAATTAAAGAGCAGCACAAATAAATTGTTCAGAACTGAGAGCGTCCCCTTGTTGTGCCAGAAGAGCAATGTGCGGGCTGAGAATAATAAGATAAATCAATGACAGCGGCAAAAAACAGTAACGCTAGAAAATATATTAATCTAGAAATGAGATAAGATATTTAATAAGATATTTAATCGTGGTCTGATCAACCTCTCCCAACCGATATTTCTGTGGAATATTTGCGCTCCAGCCTCTACAGCAGGGGTCGGCAACCTTTACCACTCAAAGAGCCATTTGGACCCGCTTCACACAGTAAAGAAAACACTGGGAGCAACAAAACCCTTTTGAAATTTTAAATGAAATAACGCTGCATATAACAGGGTTTTTTTGCAACAGAATGGACCCGCAGCAGAACCAACGCACCTCTGCGCTTGTTGTTGTGTTTTCCGCGCGAAGTACAAAACTTCTACTGTTGTTTTATGGAAATCATCAACTCTGCTAATGTCAGAGTTTTTATTTTGAATAACGCTTGGTGCGAGTAAACCCACGTCATGGTCGAGTTATTTTATTTTCAGCCCATATAAACGGTACATCCAGAATACTTTCTTTTCTTTTAATCTAAACACATTTTAATCACATCTGGAAAAGTTACGCACGTAAATGAGCTCCTGTCATTAACCAGCTAACAAGCTAACAGCTGCATTAGACTTTGGCCGCGCAGGAAAACGCTCACAATGCTGAGCCAAGCGCTGTTCGCGTTTCCTCACTTTGAAAATGAACAAACGTTAGATATAGAAACGACTTACCCTGCTGTTTAGCTCTCTTTACCCTCATCAATGACTCCATGTTATTTTAGGTCCTGTGTCACCGTGGTGTTCTTGTCATTTGTAGAATTTACTACAAATAAGCAGCATTTAAAAATGCCGCCTCAAAAAGAAAAAAAACTAATGCCGGCTCAACTATGCCTCGCTGTGTTTAATTCGTCTCTCTGCAGCCAGTCAGCTAGCAGTTCTTCTTCTTCTTGAGTTTATTGGCGGTGAACAAACATCTTTTCAGTGTGCATTACTGCCACCAACTGGTGAGGAGTGTTCATCAGCCAACATTGACGACAGCCTGCATGAGGTAAACGGCTCTGCGACATAATTATTTTCAACAGCTGAGCCGCATCAGAGGGATCGAAGAGCTACAACTGGCTCGCGAGCCATACGTTCCCGACCCCTGCTCTATAGGCTCGTCCAGAAAAGGACACGCCTTTTCCAACACTTCCTTGTGCAGATCTCAGATAAAAAGTGGGAAAAACTCAGGGTTAGCACTAGGGCTGGGCGATAATTCAATAACAATATATATCGATCGATAGACGTGTGGCGCGATAGGAAAAAATAGGGTCGATAAAAACTTCGATAGATTGTTTTACTTCCTTGCTACAGTCGGCACGCCATCACAAAGCGCCGCTCTCTCAAACCACAACACTGAGCATGTGAATATGTTGCAGCAAGGAGCGGCGGAGGAAACGGTCCCAAAACGGGGTTTTACTAGTTTGCCAGCCTGATAGGAATAAACCACAGTGATTTGTAAAACTTGCAAGGAACCGGTAAAAGCAGAGTCTGGTAACGCAACCCACCAGTATTCATCACGTAAGCCGCTCACACCCGCAGCAGCGAGCTGCGCGGCCCCGCGAGCTGTGCGGCTCCGCGTCGTCGTCGTCGGAATCTTCTGGAACTTCTTCCAAAACAAAGCAGGTACAGCAGCTAAACTGGGCTCCCTTCTTTGTGATAAAATGACAAAGCGTCCAAGCAGCATAAGGACATAACGCATGCAGTAACGTGCTTCATAGTGGTAGATATGTCTGCTGTTCTCTGCAGCTGAAAAACCTGGCTTCAAACAATTACCTGCCACTCTTGATCCGCGATATAAAGTTCCGGGAAGCAAGTTTTTCTCTAACAGCGCTCCCTAAATTGTGCAACACGTCACAATTTAGGGCGTGTTGCTCGGACCTCAGCCCTGCATCAGCCTCTCAATTATGAAACCTGATAAGTGTACTATTCCCACCTAAATAGGCTATTCTATTAATTTATTTGGTATATTTATTTTGGTCACTTTTCTGGTCACTTTAGTTTATTCTTTGTCATTATTTAATAACATAACTCAGGTTTCTTAAGTTATTTTTCTCAAAAAAATAATTCTGTTATGGTTAAAAAAGTTGGTTAAATAAAGATTTAATTGGAATTCTGTGTTTGTGTTCTTTATTTAAATCAAATCATTTAGCAATATCATAAAGTGTCCAGGCAGAGCTGCACATAAAATATGGTTTTAAATATTTTCAATAATTATCGATATCGATCAATATGCATTTTTTTTATCGATAAGCTTTTTTTCTATATCGCCCAGCCCTAGTTAGCACTAACAACCCTGCAATTAAGAGGTTGTCTTTTGATTTCCCATTGCCACTGCTTGGTTCTATGGTGTTAACACGTTTGCCTTACAGCAGGAAGTTTGTGCATTCAAATCCCATGGCCTTTCACATGGGTTATCTCTGTGTAATCCCTTTTTTGTCCACACTTATGACTGCATAATTGCATACTTTTACTTCAGTTGAGGAAGTTTAGGCAATGAACTATAGACATGATATAATCCAGTTTAGCATGTCAGTTGAAATTAGAATTGGGTGTCCGTGAAAATCTACACCAACTGTGGTCTTTCTATACATGTATTTCTCAAGTATAACTGTATGAGTTCTTATCAATGAGTATAAACTGTATTTACTCTGACAAACAGGGCTCAGTGTCTTCTGTTATGACCATTGTAATGTGCGCAGCTATTGACTAAAAAGCCAAAGGTTTCTCAGCCTTTGGCTACATGAATTAATATTTTTAGGAGGATATTTTTTGTATGTTTTTAAGCTCCGGTTATAAACGAATAATTGAAAAACTTGCAATTATTAGACTTCAACTTAGCTATAATGGCTTCTGAGGCATTTGATATACCTCAGGGATTTGGTAATAGCAGCAAAAGGAAAAAGGTGAACAAATATATGAATACACACATGTTCCAGGTTATTTGCTGTGTCAGATATATTGATGTGTGCGTTTTTTTATTTGAACATAGCCTTTCACATTATTCCAGGAGCACTGTTGTTGCAGTCTTATAATTGGACTTGTGGATACCATAATTTGGCTCTTGTTTGGCAGCAACACAGATTTTCACAGTTTGTGTAAACCCTCCACTGTCAGAAGACTGCAGATCTAGTTTCAGCTTTAACTGAGATTGTCAAAATTCATGCAGTTGATAATATCTGTGCTGGAGAGATGGCAGGTGTGAATTGGTTTTCACAGCAGTTTAAAATTACAGTGAGAGCTGATAATCGGCAGTGTTCAGAGGCAAAGGGCAACGTTTGCTTTAGGCTCAAATGATTGCCTTTTGCACCACTCCTTTAGTATTCTATAGAAAGGCATTTTAACCTTGTACAGCATTAAAAGTTACAAGCTGTCATTTAGAAATGTCCATTCTTTACTGTGCAAAATCAGAAAAACTAAGCAGTGAATCTTTGGAACAATAGAAGAGCTGATCATTTATTTTCAATGTGTTAATAACATAAACTGGGGAAAAATTGCAGAGTTATGTTGTTGATTTCAGTCCTGTATTTTTCCAATCAGATAATTCAACCATTTGAATAAGGTGTATTGCAGCAAATACTTTTTTAAACATTCATGACACCAGGCCCTAACAACTGAAACTAGCCACCCCTGATCAATAGTCCAAACTAAGAGTAGGTTTAGAAGCTAATAATTGGTGTCCCCATTTAGTCCTGTGACCGTCCAATAGCTAATGAGGACCAAGCATATCTTTCAGGTCATAGCTTTTTATGTGAATATAGTTTTCCTGCCATTACATGGTTGTTGGTTTCATCAGACATCCACATCCAATTCCACAAATGGGTTGATATTATGTTACGTACCTAAGGAGTAAGTCTGCATATGTGTGTGTGTGTGTGTGTGTGTGTGTGTGTTTGGTTGTCAGTCCTGTGAGTCTCTGTGACTGTCAATCTGTCCAGAGTCCAGACCAGCTTGTCACCCAATGGATGCTTTATATACGTGCCCCCACTCCACATCACCAACACCACCGTCTATGCCTGCATTTCCTTGTCACCCTTCAAGGTTATGTTGTCATGGACATGGGATAAAACGTAACCGCTAATACTATTTCTTAAAAACACTTAAATATCACTCAACTATTCTGATGTCAAAAAAGTGAAATACATTGAACATGTTTTAAGAGTTGTCAATCAATTTACTTGTATTTTTTTGTTCGTTAATAACTATGCTTTTGTGAGTTTGGCAGCTAGTGAAGCAATGAATCAGTCTCCACAGGCTTTTTGTTTGTCTTTCTATCTCTGTATGTCATCACCAAACACACACGCACATGCCCACACGCAAAAGTCTTGACGCCCCCGAAGGCCCCCTGTGTTTCTTATAGGTCACTCCTACTGGGAGGAGATATTGCTTCTTCAAGGGTGTTCTTGCTCAAGGGGATAGTGCATACAAGCTATCAAATCTGAAGGCACGGAACTCTGGACTTTGACAAAAACATGGAAGTTCACTCAGACACATGCATGAAATGGCAGTTGATAACAGCTTTTTGTTCTGTCTAAATACTCTATTTTTAGATGTATGTGGGTTGCATTGCATTTCCATACAGATAAAGTATTCTGTCCTTTATGGAATTATTTGAATAGTTGAAGTTTTCCCCTGACCCCCATAATTCTTGATTTGTAGGGTCATTTCAAAGGGGTTTGCTTTCTGCATAACTGACTGCACAACTAGGAATGCTTTTTGCAGCATCAGAATGTATGAAAAGAATTAGGAAGAAAATACATACATTTACAATGCCTTATACAAATATACATATCGCTTAAACTTTTTAGGCCCAAAGCAACTCTAGAAGAGCTAAAAAGCACAAAACTTTGACATGCAGTCAGAAAATCTACCCTTTAGAAGGGTTTTCCAGCCACACCTGCTGTTGTAAGAAAAAATGTCTAGAAATCACATTTAAAACTAATTCTGCACATCACCCTGAACACACCATCCATCATTGTGGTCACAAATGGTAGTGGCAGTACCATGCTGTGGGTGCCGGTGTGACATATAAGATCCTAATAAAACACATTGAATGTATGGCTTTACTGTGACAAAATGTAAAAAAAAAAGGTTCAAGTGCAGAATCACAATAGCCAAAAATAGACACATTTAAACACTGTGCATCAATCTATGGCTCTACTCTAAAAGACACAATTTATTTAAACAGAAACAGGGTGTGGGACAAATGTCATGCACTAAAAAATACCAAATGTTTTCCCCTCGTGTTTGCGGCCAGTTAATCTGCTGTCTCACATGAATGACAGCTGGAATTGAAACTCCATCCGGCTCTCACCCGTCTTCCAGTGAGATGAAGAAGCACCCTAATAATCTGTCTCCTGTATTGCCGTGTAGTCCCCCGCCGCCATAAGTCCATGACCTCCCGATCCAAATTGCCACTCCCCTCAACGCATCTCCAGAGACACAAAAGCCTGCAGATGCTCCAATCAACTCTAATAAATTCTATGTAGTCAGTGTAGCTGCACAGCTGCCAACTGGCAAAGCTGTGAACTTCTGCTTTGGGAGGACTGAAGGATAGGGACAGGGGAGGGGGTTGTTTTCTAAATTTGATTCAGCTTCAGCGAGTTCTCTTGAAAGCTATGTCCAGGCTAAAGTAAATGAAAAGAGTATGAAGGGTAAAGGCGACATGTACTGATAGATGAAGGAGATGCTGAAAAAGCATGACAGCAGCCATGTATTGTAAAGGGAGGTTAGACAAAGTACAAGTGAACAAACAAGAGTCCACTCTTGTTTTTGCTGAAATACATTATCTTGTTTAGAACAAGCCTGAGACTAAAGGAAATATCTTTGAGAGGAAAAATACAAATAGTCTACTCAGTCTAAGAGCTTCGGCCAAAGTAATGTCCTCATGGGACCCTAATGTCAAGACCTTAAAGACACACAAAAAGCAAACACTTTGTATGGCTGACCAACAGTTTTTGCAATGTGAAGAAGTTAGAGATGTCCTGTGTTCAGATCTTGGTTTTGTCTGTGTTCAGTTTTATGTTTAGTTTGCAGGTTTTCTCCAGGTTTCCTCACACAGTTCTAAAACAAGGATGCTAGGGTAATTGGGGATTTGTACACTTTAATTGTGGCCGTTTTTGTGTCTGGTGCGTTTCTTTGGAAGTCTTGTGATGGGTTAGCAATCTGTGCAGAGTTCCCTCCAAATCTTGCCCATTGACCGTTAACAATAGGAATCAGCTTCCATAACCTTGAACAGGATTATATCGGTATATAGAAAATAAGTTAATGGATATGAACCCAACAAAAAAATACCCATTTATAAGCTGTTCCGATAAATATCTTAAAACAGCATGAAGTCAGTCCTAATTCTGAGTAAACAGCCTGTGAGTAGACAACTTTTTCAACTTAAAAGAAAGTATCAGTAAGTATTTTTTTTTTTTTTTTTTTACAAACAGTTTCTGGTGAAAAAAAAAATCTTACCTTTTCCTAAGAATCATCTTTAAACCTGGCTTTAATTCAGAACAGTAGGATTGGATTCAGTATACATTTTTCCTTGAAATTTTTAAGTTCAGTTCAGTTTTATTAGGGTTTATTGTGGTGATTTTTAGTGTTTTATTATGTACTCACAATTTTAAGATGTTTTATCTTATCTCTTTTATTTCATTGTATGTGCCATTATTTTACATTTCCTAACTAATAATTGGATGTTTGTTTTCTGGTTTTTGCTATTTATGGTGCAGTTTTTTAGAGTTTTTGTTTCACTATACGTTTCTATATTAATTTCCAGTGTCTCTATGTGAGTATGTTTCTTCAATTTCTTATGATCTATAAATGTTCAATTTTTTCATCTGTTTTATTTATTTGTTTACATAGTATGTTTTATTTATGTCTGTTAGTCTTAGCTTTTAACCTCTGTACAAAGTGTACTTTGTTTTACTTCTGTATGTGGGATTCACTTGTCATCTGCAAATAAACTTTGATATACTGATAATTGAATGAAGTAAAAGGACCAAACAAATCCCTTATAATTTGCTGAGGCTAATTTTCTACATGCAGTGCACAACCTGCTTTACATACCAAGCTGTTTACTGAACACACTGAACACATAACTCGGTTGACTATAAAACATACAAATTTGACACAATCCACCTAGTAATTGATGAGTAGCTTCTTCTTTTGCCGCAACTGTGATTAGTTAATGAATTACATTTGTGGAGCCTTGTGTGTTGTATGGTGTATTTAGGGGCAACTGATCAGAATAGCTGGAAGTGGTAGGCGGGTGGGGGGTCAGATTGGTTTTAAGGTCAGGTATTTAAGGGTTCCTCTTGAGATGGTTTAGTTGAACAGGTGACTTGGCATTGGAGAGATTAGATTTATTCTCAGTAAAGACATTCCAAATACAGGAAGAGATGGACCAGTGGGAAACAGAACATTGAAGATAGCGAGAGGGGGCTTTACAGACAGGCTCCTTTTTGATTACTTTCCTGTTTGCAAATTTAGACCAACACAGACTAAATTAAATCATATCAATATCAACAATGAGGAGGTTTATTGCAAAAGAAAATATTTTGTTTCTTTACACTGGGAAAGGAATATTGGAAAAAGAGGAAAATGTATGGCAAGGGCAAAGAACAGAATAGGGTGGAGAAAAAAAGAGGGACAAATGCACACTGGAAGGTCATTTCTAGCTCTGAAAGCAGAGACTTTGAAGGGTAGAGTTGCGAGAATAAAAGCAGTTTGCATCACTGCTCCACTAAGTTTTGCAATGCCTTTCATATACCCTGAACCAAGCCTTCCTGCACTTTCTGTTTCTTCAAGCAAACTCACCATACTTCCCCTCAATACTTCCCAATAAATAACAGGCTTTAAGGAGAGTGGGAGGGGGATATATAAGCACAATTTACATTTTAGTCCTCTTTTTTCTGATTCTTTGTCTTTTGTGCTTCACCATTTACGTCAGCGATCCTGCCTTTATGCAACCGTGTCCCCTAATATTTTAAACATATCCAAGAGCAAGTTCTTTTGTCTCACTTTCTTCATTATTATCTCAAAAAGCATCTTCTATTTACCTCATTTAATGACAAATACAAATATGTAAGGAACAACACATTGTCTTAGAAGTGTAATCTATGTTTTATATCACAAATCAAAGTTCATAATTTAGCATTAGTACTCAGTACTGTTCTCAGTCCAAAGCCATGGGTTAAGCTAGTGCCATGACATGTAAGGATTTAATTGAAGGATGAGAGGGGTTAACAAGGTCCAATTGGGCAGCTGAAGTAACTTTCCTCCTGTCGACTTCAAATTGGTTTTGTTCTCTTTCACTCTCATTCTCTAATTTCCCATGAGTTAATGAATACTGATTTCACCAAGCTACTGTTCTTAAAAAAAAAGATGGATAGAAGATGAGCTATTAGTTTTTTCAATATATGGAGGAAGAAATGTTAGGCAGCTCGGCAAGCTCTACTTCAACTTTCGGCACATAGACTGAACAGACAAACTTTAAAAGCACTCTTGCTGGGTATTTGAGTTGTGCTGACATGTAGTCGTGTGCTGATAAAATTCAATTACTGTGATTTGATTGCTCAAACAAAAATTATCTGAAAAGAATTTGAAATTGTGGTCTGAAGAGCTAAAATGTCACTGTTTGCCAAGTTTTTTTGCTTATGTTGACACATTTGCTTTTGAAAAGCAAAGCTTTTCTGCATCTCAAGTACATGAATCTGATCTTCATATCCACACTAACATGCAAAATTACAAAGCAAAATTATTCCACATGCAAAAATTATTTTCATACTGTTAACAGCTGGTTTATTTTGAGATACATGGAAGATGCACCACATTCCATTATAATGCAGTTGTTTTGCAACCATATATCATGGTTGTTTAGGTTCAATAGACATAACATTTAACCAAATGAGCTACATCCTTTCCCTTTAGGCCATGGTCCTGACAACGACATAAAAAACCTCATAGCAACACAAAAGCTCTTTGAGACATGCTGTGGATATGTAGCTGTCAAAAAACAATTCTTCTATGTGGCGCAAAGGAACCAGAAAGTCGGGAGCTCTGGAGAGTGTCAGACAGAAACATCTGCTTACCTTTTCTGTACACCAGGCTGTTATAGTTTTGTAGCCTTAGTAGCATTCTTTGATGACGGGCTGGCATAACACGAATGGGCTTTTTTTAGAATTTTGATTAGGGCCTGGTAATCAGACCGCTATGGAAAGCCGATTGAGCATTTATTCTGATATCTTGATATCAAGCATAATTGTCATGTACATGCAAGCCATTTCTGCCCACTAGTTAACTAGTGAGCCATGTTTCTGTGAACTAGTTAACTAGTGAGGGCCAAAATATGCACACTAGTTCACTAGTGGGAGCCAAAAGGCTCACTAGTTAACTAGTGAACACATTTTAGCTTCACTAGTTAACTAGTGAGAGCCAGAAATGTCCACTAGTTAACTAGTAAAGGCCAAAATGCATACCAGTCAGCTAGTTGAAAGCTTTTGGGTCGCACTAGTTAACTAGTGACAGCCAAAAATGTGCACATGTTTACTAGTGAAGGCAGAACACCTCACTAGTTAACTAGTTGCAGTAGGTCAATGTAACTAGTAAACTAGTGAACCATAAATGGCTTACTAGCTAGCTAGGTGATGGCAGTAGGCTCACTAGTTAACTAGTTGATGCATCATTTGTCCAAACTAGTTAACTAGTGAGGTCATAAATGTATACTAGTAAACTAGTTCAAGACAAAATTCACACTAGTCAACTAGTGGCGCAGAATTCAAATTAGGAGGCGGAGAATTCTGGAAATTGAGGCTTTCTATTGGCTCCCTATGTCCAAATAGAACATGACAACCAATCACAGTGCAGAATTTGACGAAATCCCACCCACAACATTTGCATGTGGCACACAAGTTAACATGCTGGCCAAAGGTACTCTAGCTAGTAAACTAGTGGCTTCAGTGTGACACTTACATGTAAACTAGTGAAGGCAGAACTGCTCACTAGTTAACTAGTGAAGACACAAATGCCCACTAGTTAACTAGTGAGGTCTAAAAAGTGTCACTAGTTTACTAGTGTGCACCAAAACACCCACTAGTGAACTAGTCATGGCAAATTCCATTCGACTAGTTAACTAGTGAGGTGCAAAAAGTGTCACTAGTTTACTAGTGTGCCCCAAAATGCCCACTGGTTAACTAGTGAAGGCCATTGCAGCCCCACTAGTTAACTAGTGAGCTGCCAAAACGCTCACTTGTTAACATGTAAAGGCCAAAATGCCCACTAGTTTACTAGTGAGGGTGTTGTGGGCCTTACTAGTTAACTAGTTGCATGCATATTTTGTTCACTAGTTAACTAGTTACACCTAAAAACACAAACAAGCTGACCGTTTTTGTCCACTAGTTAACTAGTTGAACAATTTAAGTCTCACTAGTTTGCATGTGTGGCAGTAAAGCAGCTCACTAGTTAACTAGTGCGCACAACACACACACTAGTGGCTGTTTTTGGAGCTATCTAGTTTACTAGTAATGCAAAAGGTACTCTTACTAGTTAACTAGTGACACATTGGCATTCACTAGTTAACTAGTTGACATGTTTGGCCTTACTAGTTTACTAGTAATGGAACAGGACATGGTCACTAGTTAACTAGTGAGCATATCTGCATTATTAATGCCTTTCACTAGCTTATAGAGGGCATTTTGAGCCTTACATGTTAGCTAGGGAGGACAAAACATTGTCCATAATGAACTAGCAGGAGAAAAATGCCATTCACACTAGTAAACTAGTTGAATTTGAATAAATACACAAACGGCTGGCATTTTGTGCAACTAGTTAACTAGTGGGACGTAACATTGTCCCACTAGTTAACTAGTGTGCAATGTCGCACTTGCATGCAAATGAAGAAGGCGGAACAAAGATTTTGATTGGTCCATTTAGGAATCAGAAACCTAGAAAACATGGATGACTTCGTCCAGGCTGTTCTAAGAGCAAACTTTTATAAACCAGAGCTCTCAACTCTCACGCATTGACCGTGTGACACACTCATTTCACTGACTTCACACGCTCACACGTAACACATGGCATTTCACTCGCAAACATAGAATTTCTCACGCATAAAAATCACAAAGCCCATCTGAGCTGCGGACGAGAAAACTCCGCCTTCTGCTGAGCTGTTTCGGCTTCTTTCACAGCTTGTGGCCATCCGTAATTCCTGCTGCAGTTCGTGTTAACAGAGCAGCAGGAAGAGTGATCAGAGTTATGAATAATTTTAGTCTTAACAGTGGTGAAAGCGAGCTGGTAAGGTCCTGTACCGCGTACACATGAGGGGAGGGGGCGGGGGGAGAGCTGCTTGCTTGCTGCACGCAGGATCATAAAAACAGTTCTGCTATCCAGATGCAGTTTAAAACGCCACTTGGTCTGTTTATAAGTTTCATTTTTATTAATTCTGCATTTTTTAACTACATGCACCGTATTTCTGTGCCTCCGCGCTTGCTCACCCCCCCCCCCCTCCTTTTCCCTCGGAGCAGGTGCTTTTATCACCGTTCACTATTCAAAACGTGAATCATACGTTTAATTCCCTCACATCGGTAGCAACGTGTGCCAGTTAAAGTCAATAGGAGAGTTGCTCTTGTATTTTTAACAACATAGAATCAGTGGCGCTTCGGTGGGCGTGCTGCCTTGCGCTTTAATTCAGGTGCGCACTTTTAAGGGTCATTTTAAAGAACTTGTAACATCAGGGGCTTCATCTCAGATCTGTCAGTATCCCCGTTTCCTTTATAGGAGCCCCTTACAGCCTTTAGTTATGTATTTTCCCCACTGTTTATCCGTCGCACGCAGCGCACCAACGGGGGTAAAATCCGCCCACCTCACCAGAGCGCACTGACAAGAGCAATAGAGATCCGTCTGTTCAGCGCGGCGACTGACTGAGAAACCTGTCGCTGTGAAAGGTGATGATAATGGTTATAAACTGTAACAGTCTAGAAGCGCATTGAGCTGAAAAGAGGGATACATCAGCAGCTGGATCGTGCGTAATGATGCAGCGGGAACCTCTGTGAGCTTCAGTGTTGCTGCTGAGGGGAAATTGTTGACCATAAAGGCTTGATGAAATCACTAATCAGGTTATAGATCTACAATGATAAACAAACCCATAGATGAATGTGTAACAGTGTAATAATTCGGTCAATAACTTAAAACTACTTAATTTTATTTAGTATTATTTGAACAATTGTGTATTTTTTATGTTTTAATCCATTAACAGAACAATAAAGCATTAATATGTCTCTTTCTCTTTTTAACAAAAGTAATACATGTCTACTTCATTGTCTGGTGGGATAAAAATGAGATGGAGTTGACTCCACCGCTCTTCCAGGGTCTGGTTAGCCCGCCCCCAAACAAGCCCCGCCCCCAAATTAGCATAATCTCACTCTTAACTTTTGATAAAAGTTGAGAGGTCTGTATAAACTAAGATTGTTTGAGCATAAAAATATGTTTTGATAACATGTCTAGTGACAAAGTTATGGTGTATTGCTGTAATCTTCGTTCAGTTAATGTGTAAAATCTTTAGTTTTTCAGTTATTAGTCTGAAAATCGCAATAAAACTGGAGGCATTTGTATGCAACAAAACGTTTCAGTAAAATGAACATTGATGATAGCTTTGCCCATGTGGCAAGACTAGCTCAAGTGGTTAAGCAGCGGGAGATCATTTGGGAGACCAGGGTTCAATTCCTTAGAAGTGCATGATGTTTTTTTTCTTGATCTTTGAGCTTTTAATTACTTTTGAAACCATGTGCAGTTAATGTGTACAATCTTTTGTTTTTCGGTTATTAATCAGAAAAGTGCTACTGAAATGGATGCATTTATGTCTGTGGTTGCCTAGCAGCAATAAACAAAAGAACAATATAACGTTGATCCCTGTGTGGATCAAGAGCTCACTTGGTAAAGCATGGGGTTTCCCTGTTATTATTAAAAAACATTTCGACAGAATATGAGATACTTTTGTGATACTTTTTTTAATCACCCTTTTATCAAGGGTTCTGATTTGTCAGTGTTCAAATCACGCACAGGAAGTGCACAGTTCTACCGCCATTTAGTGCTACAGTTACACATGTAAGACCAGCGTTAGCGGTCCGTGTATCTTCAGGCAATTCGTTTTTTTTTCCGGAAAACCAAAACGAAAAACGGATACTACTTCCGTTTTTCTGTTTTTCCATTTACAAATCAAAACGTCCTAGTCAAGTGCGGACGACACAAATTTGTTCACATTAGGCCTACCGCTTATCTACTACTGAACTTATGAGCCAAACAGAGGAGGAAGCTTCCGAGAGGGGTTTTGTCAATGTTGGAATGCACTTGAGGTTGCAAGGCGGGAGTTATCATCATCACAGGAGGACAACATGTTGAGAAATACAAGAAGCATTGTTCGGAGACGAAGACGTCTAGGTCCAACAGGTATGAATACTTTTTATATTTGTCGTCTACAAAATGTAGCATTTTATAATGACTACACTGGCGGAATATTTGAACATAATGAAATTGGTTGGCTCATTTGAATACAAGGTGGCTAATGGGTTCTTTGCAGTTGGTTTTATCTGAAGTGAAATAACATACTGTAGGCTAATGACTTTATTTCCTGCATGTTCAGTGTGTTTTAATGAATATACTGTACGTTATTGTTATGTTAACATTCAAAAGCGCCTTTTTCCCCCGCGTTTCAGGCACATTGCAGAATAAATAATGGCTTTGGAGTTAGGCTAGCAATGCTGTGCTAATCTTATGCTAAATTTCTCAATGTACATGAATTGCCAATGTGTAGTTCAGGACTTTACTATAACTATGTTTTGACCGCAAGCGATACAGGCAATTCTGTCATCACTGCTTAAAAATAGTATTAGCCTGGCTAATTTAAGATGTTTTTGCAGTTGCAGATTATTGACAATCTTGTCTGACCATGCAGTCTAAGTGCACTGGAGCTGCATAAATAAATAAATAGCCAACCAACCATCCAACCAACACCAGTTATCTGCAAAGGCTAGTTTGTACTTTTATTTTCTGGCAAGGAAGGTTAATCCTATGTGATAGTGGCCCTGGCAGGGGTGTGGGTGTGTCTCCTCCATCACTATCCCACCTTGCTTGAAATAATTTGAAAATATGCTAGTTTAGACCACTGAGCTCTATTATACACCGGAGTGCTAATAGCCCGCTGTTAGAACGAGTCGCTTTGAAGCCACCAGCCGCCATATTGGTACTCCCTATTTTCCCCCAGTAACCAGGGCATATGTGCGCTACAGCATCGAATAACGAGGATTTTCTCATGTTCAGGGGGGGCTTAAAACATTTAAAATGTCAAATGCCATATACTTTTATGTTATGTTCTAAAACTATCAAGTCATGTGCTGAAATATTTTGCATTTTATATATTTAAATATATATATATATAACATTTATAAATATATAAATAACAATATACAAAAACATATATGTACATATATGTATATATATATATATATATATATATATATACATATATATATATATATATATATATATATATATATATATATATATATATATATATATATATATATATATATATATTTAATATGAATAACATGTTAAATATTATCTTCTAAGCAGTATGGCAGTATGGTATATGCTTTCTGTATCAGTTAGCCTACTTTAACCGTTGCAGAGCAGTTTGTCACTTTAGCCACTAGGGGCACCCATCAGGACCTGATCGCGAGGCTATGAACAGTCAATTTACATATCTGGGTGGGATTCTTACATGATACCCAATAGGAGTCTTCTACCCACCCTCTCATTAGAATATGCATAATGATCGTTTCAGGCACTAGTTAACTAGTGAGCTGCTTTACTGCCACACATGCAAACTAGTGAGACTTAAATTGTTCAACTAGTTAACTAGTGGACAAAAACGGTCAGCTTGTTTGTGTTTTTATGTGTAACTAGTTAACTAGTGAACAAACTATGCATGCAACTAGTTAACTAGTAAGGCCCACAACACCCTCACTAGTAAACTAGTGGGCATTTTGGCCTTTACATGTTAACAAGTGAGCGTTTTGGCAGCTCACTAGTTAACTAGTGGGGCTGCAATGGCCTTCACTAGTTAACTAGTGGGCATTTTGGGGCACACTAGTAAACTAGTGACACTTTTTGCACCTCACTAGTTAACTAGTCGAATGGAATTTGCCATGACTAGTTCACTAGTGGGTGTTTTGGTGCACACTAGTAAACTAGTGACACTTTTTAGACCTCACTAGTTAACTAGTGGGCATTTGTGTCTTCACTAGTTAACTAGTGAGCAGTTCTGCCTTCACTAGTTTACATGTAAGTGTCACACTGAAGCCACTAGTTTACTAGCTAGAGTACCTTTGGCCAGCATGTTAACTTGTGTGCCACATGCAAACGTTGTGGGTGGGATTTCATGAAATTCTGCACTGTGATTGGTTGTCATGTTCTATTTGGACATAGGGAGCCAATAGAAAGCCTCAATTTCCAGAATTCTCCGCCTCCTAATTTGAATTCTGCGCCACTAGTTGACTAGTGTGAATTTTGTCTTGAACTAGTTTACTAGTATACATTTATGACCTCACTAGTTAACTAGTTTGGACAAAGGATGCATCAACTAGTTAACTAGTGAGACTACTGCCATCACCTAGCTAGCTAGAAAGCCATTTATGGTTCACTAGTTAACTAGTGACATTGACCTACTGCGACTAGTTAACTAGTGAGGTGTTTTGCCTTCACTAGTAAACATGTGCACATTTTTGGCAGTCACTAGTTAACTAGTGAGACCCAAAAGCCTTCAACTAGCTGACTGGTATGCATTTTGGCCTTTACTAGTTAACTAGTGGACATTTCTGGCTCTCACTAGTTAACTAGTGAAGCTGAAATGTGTTCACTAGTTAACTAGTGGGCATTTATGCTTTCACTAGTTAACTAGTGTGCACAAATATGGCTCACTAGTTGACAAAAATGGATGTTGGCCTACCTTATCAAGATATCAGAATAAATGCTCAAGCGGCTGGCCAAATTACATAGAAGTTAACAAGTGGGAATTTGACATTCAGTAGTCAGCTAGTAAACATTTTTGTACCTTACTAGTTGACTAGTAATATATAGAAGTCTTTAAACTAGTTAACTAGTGCACATTGCAATTTCCACTAGTTAACTAGTGAACATGCAGAGCATTACTAGTTAACTAGTAAGGTATGAAACATATGAACTAGTTAACTAGAGAGAATTTGGGCCTTACTAGTTAACTAGTGGGCATTTTGGCTGTCACTAGTTAACTAGTTCACACAGAAATGGCTCACTAGTTAACTAGTGGGCAGAAATGGCTTGCATGTACATGACAATTATGCCTGATATCAAGATATCAGAATAAATGCTCAATCGGCTTTCCATAGACCGCCAAAGTGGGCTTTCTGTAGATATAATTTCTGAATTGTGTGCAGGCAAACACAACAGCAAGGAGCTCCTTCCCTACTTGTCTGAGTCTGTCACAATGCATGACGCAAATGCTACTGATTGGCCATTCGGCATGCATGCTGCTCCAAGCCCAAAACATGATGCATCGCAAGTTAGTATGAAAGGCTCTCATATTGTGATAGACCAATACAGGCGGGCTGATGAGGCAGGATGTAAGATGGCCAAATGCATCCTGATGCTGCTAGAATATACACCATGTGGTTTCTTTGTGGGTAAGTTGTCTCAGTGGGGCTGCAATATGACTGAATATTTGGAATGTATTTTCAAGACAGTTAACCATGCCAAGAGAGCGATGTAGCAATGTAACATCCACTGGGACAGGCATGTGAGCGACAGCTAAGGTTCTGGCAGGGTCAGTTTTGAGGACTTCACTATTAAAAATGGAACCAATATAGCTTACTTCACAGAGATGAAAATTACATTTCTGTGGATTGAGTCTAAGGTTGACCTGACATGAAGTGTTGGAACACTTCACTGGCAGAACAGATACAAAAAGGCATTGATAAAAATCTCAAGCATCCAAACATAATGCTAAAGTTTCTGTGTTCAGGTTATTTTGTCAAGACATGGATCTTGCAAATGAAACTCTTTGCATTCAGAATTGAAAATACAGTTTCACCTGACATTGTTGCAGCCATCTCTTCACCACTGCACATGGGGTGTTGAGACCTTTTAAGGGCTATGCTGAGGTTTGTTGTATTAATGCACAGTCTAATTTCTTACTTGTCTTACCTCTGTGCAACAACCATGGATGAGACCAAGTCAGTAGGCTCTGTGACTTATTTTATAACACCTATGTTTTGTAAGTGTTCAAGTTTAGCTTTGACCCTTTCTTACATTGCATCAGGAATGCGATGGGCTGATCTTACCACAGGCTGAGCATTACGGTCTAATCTCATGGAATATGTGACAACAAGTTTCCCAAGATCATGAATAATCTTTGGTTCTGGTGCTGTGAGGATTTGTTTCCAAAGGTCTGTGTCGCATTCTATAACAATGTGATGTGCTTTGGGGCTTTTTCACAATTGAAACTCAGAGTAGGCAAATGCCCTTGATCCTAGCAGTGGTTGGACGTCTTTGTCCGTGAAGAACATTTATTGCAAACTGTCATCCTCTGAAAATGCAGGCTAGCGTGACTGTACGGCCAATCCCAATTCTGTTTGTACCATAGACGACTAGGTTAGCAGCCTGCTTCAGTTTTCTGAGTTGTTCTCCTTTTGCTACTTCACTGACAGTATTTAATGTCGGCACATTGCATTTTGTTCCTGTAATTGTACTCTAAATAACCAGCACAGTCCAACACAAGGCAGTTGTAAGTCTAGCAGGTATTACTCACCGACTAGAAGTTTGTTACATCTTCTGAAACCATGTAAGTTCTTGCTGCATGAAAAGTGAATAAATGAACACAAGCGGGTGCATTATTGACAGTTTTTTTTTGTGAGACACATGAAAAACTGATATACCACATCACATAATAATTAATTTGGTGCACAACTATAAAGCAGTTCTTTAAGATCAATAGGCTTGGCATTTAACCAAATTAGCTACATCAAAACTGTTACATAACTGTGAAACTTCGGGTGATATTATAATTACACACTTGATGTCTATAGAGGATCTAAATATATTTTTTTCCACATATTGCTGATGTTCAACAGTTATTGCTGGTATGCTCTCTACGCTTGACAGTAAATATAATGCAAATCAGTGTAAAACTCTGACAATAAGGAGTTTTGATGATTATAGAAGTAGGGATGTAGAGTAGAGAAGTCACCAGCTTTACCACAATACGATATTATATTGATTTGTTTGGATGTCAATGCAATATTTACCGATATAACAAAGTCTGTTTCAATTTCCGATTGTTGTGATTGAGATGCTTATCAACACTATTAACTCACAAGAAACCTAAATATGATTTGACCATTTTATTTCTAAGCAGGCAATTGAATCAAAAACAGCATTCTTCTAACTTCAAAATAATAATAATAATAATAATAATTATTATTATTATTATTATTATTATTATTATTATAGATCACCTGTTCACTTTAGTCTCATGCCTTGTGAATTTCAATTCAATTCAATTCAATTTTATTTATATAGCGCCAAATCATGAAACATGTCATCTCAAGGCACTTTAAAAAATCAAGTTCAATCATATTATACAGATTGGGTCAGATTATACAGATTGGTCAAAATGTCCTATATAAGGAAACCAGTTGATTGCATCAAAGTCCCGACAAGCAGCATTCACTCCTGGGGAACCGTAGAGCCACAGGGAGAGTCGTCTGCATTGTACATGGCTTTGCTGCAATCCCTCATACTGAGCAAGCATGAAGCGACAGTGGGAAGAAAAACCACCCATTAACGGGAAAAAAAAAAACCTCCGGCAGAACCGGGCTCAGTATGAACGCTCATCTGCCTCGACCGACTGGGGTTACAGAAGACAGAGCAGAGACACAACAAGAGAGACAAAAAAGCACAGAAGCACACATTGATCTAGTAATCTGTTCTACATTAGATGGTAATAGTCGGTGATCTGTCCTCCCTGGATGATTTCACAGTCAACAGAACGTCAGACCAGGTGTACCTACTATGAAGAAAAAAGAGAGAGAACAAAAAGTTAAAAGCTGAAATGACAACAGTCATTTCAATGTAATGCAATGCAAATCTGGAGAACAGTAGACTGGAGAACAGTAGAAATCAGTAGAGTGAGAAAAATAGGCCCTGATGTCCTCCAGTAGCCTAAGCCTATAGCAGCAAAACTATAAAGGTAGCTCAGAGTAACATGAGCCACTCTAGTTATAAGCTTTGTCAAAAAGGAAGGTTTTAAGATTAGTCTTAAAAGTAGACAGGGTGTCTGCTTCACGGACCAAAATTGGGAGTTGGTTCCACAGGAGAGGAGCCTGATAGCTAAAGGATCTGCCTCCCATTCTACTTTTAGAGACTCTAGGAACCACCAGCAGACCTGCAGTCTGAGAGCGAAGTGCTCTGTTAGGAACATACGGAGTAATCAGAGCTCTGATATATGATGGAGCTTGATTATTAAGGGCTTTATACGTTAGAAGAAGAATTTTAAATTCTATTCTTGATTTAACAGGAAGCCAATGAAGGGAAGCTAAAATTGGAGAAATATGATCCCTCTTGTTGATTTTCATCAGAACTCTTGCTGCAGCATTTTGGATCAGCTGAAGACTTTGAATTGCATTTTGTGGACTTCCTGATAGTAAAGAATTACAATAGTCCAGCCTTGAAGTAACAAATGCATGGACTAGTTTTTCAGCATCACTCCTGGACAGAATGTTTCTAATTTTGGCGATATTCCGGAGGTGAAAAAAGGAAACTCTGGAAACCTGTTTAATATGGGATTTAAATGTCAAAAATAACACCAAGGTTTTTTACTTTATTACCAGAGGCCAAGTTAATGTCATCCAGATTAAGTGATTGGTTAAGAAGTTTATTTTTTGAGGACTCTGGCCCGAAGATTACAACTTCGGTCTTGTCAGAATTTAGATGCAGGAAATTTAAAGTCATCCAGCTTTTGATGTCATCAAGACATGACTGCAGTCGAAGTAATTGATTGGATTCATCAGGATTTATGGATAGATATAGCTGAGTGTCATCAGCATAACAGTGGAAATTAATCCCATGCTGTCTGATAATTTTGCCGATCGGAAGCATATATATGGTAAAGAGAATTGGTCCAAGGACTGAACCCTGTGGTACTCCACAGGTGACCCTAGAGTTTGAGGAAGATTTATTATTAACATGAACAAACTGGAATCTGTCCGACAGATAAGATTTAAACCAGCCTAATGCTTTCCCCTTAATCCCTACAGTATGTCCAAGTCTTTGTAGGAGAATATTGTGATCAACTGTATCAAATGCAGCACTAAGATCTAACAGGACAAGTACAGACACAAGTCCATTATCTGAGGCCATGAGAATATCATTAGTGACCTTCACCAGAGCCGTTTCAGTGCTATGATGAGCTCTGAAGCCTGACTGAAACTCCTCAAGTAGGTCATTGCTTTGTAAATGTTCACAAAGTTGATTAGCAACTACTTTCTCAAGAATTTTAGATAAGAAAAGAAGATTAGATATAGGTCTGTAGTTTACTAGCTCATCTTGATCAAGAGAAGGTTTCTTAAGTAAAGGTTTAATAACAGCTACTTTAAAAACCTGTGATACATATCCATTTACTAAGGATAGATTAAGCATGTCTAAAATAGGACCACTGATCAAAGGGAATACCTCCTTAAACAACTTGGTTGGGATTGGGTCTAACATACAGGTAGAAGGTTTAGATGAAGCTAAGATTTTAGATAGCTCAGAAAGCTCTACTGCTTCTAAACAGTTCAGACACAGCGCAGGTTCTAAAGATTCCTCCAATGCTGCCTTACTTACTGGGGATGAGGTAATCATGTTTGGGAGGATGCCAATTATTTTATTTTTAATGGCATCAATTTTATTTATGAAGAATCCCATAAAATCATTACTACTAAGAGCTAAGGGAATGGATGGATCAACAGAGCTGCAGCTCTGAGTAAGTTTGGCAACTGTACTAAAGAGAAATCTAGGATTATTTTTATTCTCTTCAATTAATGATGAAAAATATGCTGCTCTAACTCTGCGAAGGGTCTTGTTATACAACAATAGACTGTCCCTCCAGATTAAGTAGGATTCCTCTTGGTGTGTAGAGCGCCATTTTCTCTCCAATTTCCTAACATTGTGCTTCAAGGAACGCAGCTCTGAATTAAACCAGGGAGCCAGCTTCCTGTGAATTATCACCTTCTTTTTCAAGGGAGCTACATTATCTAATGCAGAACGCAATGAGGAAGTCACACTGTTAGCAAATGTATATATTTGTGAATGGGAAGAAACAGCATTGCTGCCATCTACAGGGCATTTCTGCAATACTGAGGATATTAAGAGGGGGACAGACTCTTTAAAATTTCAAAATAGATATGTATCTTAAAAATTACGATTATTGATGTATTTGGATTGTTAATCATTTAATCAATATATTGATGTGGATCGATGTATTGTTACACCCCTACATAGAAGGGAATGGACAAAAGGAGATAAAATATCCAGTGGCAGCAGTTCTGTTGATGAAAAAATCTGTGTTGATTTCATAGATCAGAGGAGAAGGGGCAGACTGGATCAAAATGAGAAGAACACAACAGTAGCTCATTAAAACCAGCGTTTGCAAAATATCATCCCTAAATAAGCAAGATGTCAACCGTTGAACCAGATAATTTGTAAATTAATTCAGTTTATGTAGCAGTTCTTTAGTCATACAAATTACTCAAGGCACTTTACACATTCAGCTGTTGGCACTAACCATCAGGCAAACCTTCATACTCTGATGAACAGATCGGTAGGCACCTGGAGGCTAAGTCTATTGCCCAAGGCCACTTCGACATGTGACAGGAGGAAGTTGCAATCAAACCCACAAATTTCCCATTGCAAGAAGACTACTCTACCCACTATACCACTGTCGCAGATAGTGGTATAGTGGTTAAAATTAAATTAAATTAAATTGGTTACAATAAACAATTTTTTATTATAAACAATTTGAATGATAGACATATAACTAATTATTAAGAAACTCATTACCGTGGCAAGACATGTGACTAGGTATTATTACTTTTAGATAATGAATTCTGCAATAGGCTTAATGGTACATTGCACTTCCTATGTAGCTGGGTAGCATATTGTCTTTATGCCTCCTTTTCCATTTTTTTCCGGCAATCTCTTTTTACATCTCCATAGCATATGTACTGGTGCTCATTATGACAGTTTTTATGACAGCCTCCCCAGCACTTACACACCCACCCACTGCAGTTGTGTCCGTTTTTCCCCACAGGGAGGAAATGTGAAAGACACGGGCGCTGGATGTTCAAAGTAAAATAGCAATACTGGCACACTAGCCACACTGCAGATATAGTGTGTGTTGTATTTATTAATGAACAGCTGCCTGTGTAAAAAAAAACAGGATAAAAGTTGATCAAATGCTCAAATGGACTGTGTACGTCTCACTTCTTGATCATGTACTGATAGTCTGACATAAAACATTAATCGTGTGTCCGCGTGTAAGTAAGGCATTTTTGCAGATTCGCAAATCAAAGCAAACACTAAAAACAGGCGATATGTTTTAATGACTGCAAAGTAGGTAGCTTTAGAGGATGGCATAGCAACAAGCATATCTTCGCTGCACATGCTGTGGAGCACAGCATGCCGCAAAGTAGAGTGTGAGCTGTTACATAACCACCAACCTGGGACAAAAGTGCAGGCAGCATGTGGCGTTAGAGATGAACTTGTGTAACCCAAATTTCAAACATCAGCTTTTCTTTAAAGTGAAATACAAACGACAGCAAAGTAGTTTATTCAGTTATCTTTAGGCCTCCTACATAAGATGCAATGTGCCTGTTGGAGAAAACTTTTAATGTTGCATAAAGCTCCCCTCTTAGCACCTTAAATAGTTTCTTTATGAAAAATGTATTTTACAAAGGTCCTCCAGTGTAAATAATTAAATAGCATCATGCTGAGTTTGAACTCTGATCTGCTCTGATCAGGATTTTCCCCCAAGACCAGTTATGGTATACCATGCGTCCGTTAACACTAATGCATCTGGATAAACTCTGCTCTCAAACTCTCAGACCTGGTTTTCAGCACCAGTAGCCAAATATGGTACAAATAACAACAACAGGACAGAACCTATTTAAGTTAAACAAGGCCTTTTATCAGGAGCGCTGCTCCCATTTTCCTAACTCCCCCCAAACAACAACCCATCTTCCAATTCCCAAGGTGCTGTTGGATGTCAGAGCAGTAGCCAACGGGAATATTCAAAAATGCATGTTCAGCATCTTTGCGGGGAAGTGAATGTGCCAGTCATGACAAAAAGTTCCCTGAGACAGCAGGTTTTTTTAACCTAATTTTTATGATCTGTAGAAGTCTTACTTTACTGAAGTACAGGAGCATCTAACTGCTGGCTTGAACGTTTTCAACTTGTCCTAGATTTCCAATGAAGGAATTCTTTCGTAATCCATCTAACTGCAACTATCTGTTTATAAATAGTTAACTTACTGTGAGCGTTTCAGGGCTTATGTAGGCTTGTGTGTGACAGAAAGTTTATCCTCACATGTAGTGGGAATATGTGAACTTAATTTCAAACATGTATGAAATTGCTGGATATCAAGTATGCATACATCTGCTTAAATGTAAAGATGTTAATAGTTTCCATCTAACTGCCCCTTACCCAAATCCCTAAACTTGCTTTATAGCCTTAATTTGAAAGTTCAAAAAAAGCGATATTCTGTGGTACATAGCAGTTTGTGCTCCGCAAGCTTTAAGGTGTAATGAGAATTGCTTAAATGCAAATCTACACACTGAGAATTTGACAATATCCTTAGTAGTTGTACTTTTAGTAAAAGATAAAGTTTTCTTGCACTCGTAACTTTTTTTCTATGTTCATATTCTTCTCACCAATGTATGATGATCCTTACCATTGACAATAAAACTATGATTCTGCTTCTTCATTTCAATCTTTTGCATTAATGTTTTTAATGAATTTACCTATTTTGTGCAAAAGAAAGCAAAATACAGATACAACAGTATTTAATAGACGATACGTGTGCCTCCAAGAGCCAGCCCAATGTCATAAGAACTGACTTTTATGTGGGGGATCATATAAATTTCCATCACCCACAAGCCAACACCGTTGGTGTTTAAACACATATATTGTGATGTTAGAGAATGTGATATAGAAAAAAAAACCTTTGAAGTTTATGCTTTCACTGTAGCTTCTATTTTTAACAGTCAATACAGCCACAGGGACGATATGCCTGTAATCACCAATTGAATCTGCAGGGAAAATGCCTCCCAAAAGTATATAACTAACTAGATAGTTTGACCCTATGTTGTGTGTGGGTGTGAGATCCTGCACAACTAGTAGAAACAACAGAACACATCTCATTGACAGGCTTTGTGCCCTCATTTTGTTGTAAGATGTCTTTGTGAAACAGAAATAGCAGATATAAACAGATATGTGCAAGAAATGTGACCAAAGCACAGGGAGAGGATGCAGAAAGGTCTAAAATAAATGCATTTGATTCTGACAATGTTAACATGGTTTAATGTTGGTAAATCTATGAAGAGTTTTCATCACTGTGCTATAACTGTGATTTTATTTTCGTTGTCTCTTCCAGCATATGCCCTCCCTAAGTCCACTGAAAATTGTCAGAACCTGGCACATGGGTTATGACGAAAACAGGAAAGGAATAAAATAACAGTTAAAATATTTCTCCTGCAAAAATGATACCCGAATTAACTCAGTATGATATCTCAGCAATGTCAGTGTAAAACAGGGAAAATTCTGTTATGAATCTTTGGCAAAACAAACAAACTGCAACCTAGCCCTGGGGGACAGCAGCAGGGAAAATTGGGCCCACCGCACCAAACCCTGACATATATATTTATTTAAGAGCCGAGGTGAGGGCCAAGGTGTTCTCAGTTTGGCTACTGCGCTCTTGCCAGTAGGATCTGTTCCAGTAACAGCTCACACACCATTACCATCAACACAACCAACAAGGTCGACGGAATGTCTCACCATCAAAGAGTGTGATGGTGGCAAGCTCACCTCACCTGACTGTATTTCACTGTAGTTGACTATATATATATATATATATATATATATATATATATATATATATATATATATATATATATATATATATCAGTGTCTCCCCTAGGAATTTTGTCTTAGGAAGGACATTCTCTTTACGCTTACTTCTTTCATGTGTGTGTGTATTTAGTCTAGTTCTACCATGAGCAATTCTTGATCTCAGAAAAAACTCCTGCTTTGTGGTAACAATGACTGTCACAAAGTGTAGGGATTTGTGAAAATTTGAAATGGGGAAAAATGTGGGTGTCTTGATGAACATCTCCAAAAGTGCAGCTTTTGTGAGGTGTTCCCAGCTATCAAAAGTAATATCTATAAAAAGTAAACCAGGGAAGGACAGCTGCTGAAGAACTTAATGTTGGTTTTCACAGAAAGATGTCAGGATAAACAATGCTCATTAGTTTGTTGTGTACGGGGCTGCACAAGTGCAGACAACTCAGTCCTCCTTAATCCGTCCACCATCAGACGCGCAAACAATAGGGATGTGAAAACACAACCTGGAGCAGTGGAAGAAAGGGGCCAGGTCAGATTAATTACTTTTTCATGTGAATGACCACATGCCCCTAGGTAACATATGGCAGAAGGATGAACCTTGGGAAGAAGGCAAACTAGCAGAGGCAGTGTTATGCTTTGAGTAGTTTTGCTGGAAAACATTGGGTCATTTTATGATCCACTTTGATGTTTCTTTGAAAACTACCACTTACCTAACAATCCAATCAGCAATCGGATGTTGATGCCTGATCTCACAACTTCCAGGACCTAAAGAATTTGCTTCTGACATTTTAGTGCCAGATAATAAAGAATACCTTCAGGAATCTAGGGGCGTTCATAGCTCGATGGGTCCGAGCTGTTTTGGCATCAAAATTGAGACCAGCAGACTAATAAGCCAGTGGTCTTGTTTTGGCAGATGGGTCTAAGTATGACATGCACAAATGATACTGATCCCACTAAATTATGTGAGTATACTTTGTAGACCTTTGCATATTTGACTTAGGTACGGCAATTTAATGCAAACTAACCAAAACTGTCAAAACTAAAAAGCACAGATGGTACAAAGGGGGCTGTTGATGCTCCTCACTCTCTTAGTACATGTGCTGGTCTTATAATTAGAATATCATGAAAAAGTAGATTTTCTTCAGTAATTTAATTCAAAAGTGAAAATTGTATATTATTTTCATTCATTACACACATACTGAAATATTTCAAGTGTTTATTTCTTTTAATTTTGATGATTATAACTGGCAACTAATGAAAATCTCAAATTCAGTATCTGAGAAAATTAGAATATTACTAAAGACCAATACAAAAAAACGGATTTCCAGAAATGTTGGCCAACTATGAACATGAAAAATAGGAGCATGTATAGCACTCAGTACTTAGTTTGGGCTCATTTTCCTTGGATTACTGCAGCAATGTGCCGTGGCATGGAGTCCATCAGCCTGTGATACTGCTCAGGTGTTATGAGAGCCCCAGTTGCTCTGATAGTGGCCTTCAGCTCTTCTGCATTGTTAGGTCTGACGTATCACATCTTCCTCTTCACAGTACTCCATAGATTTTCTATGGTGTTAAGGTCAGGCAAGTTTGCTGGCCAATTGAGAACATGGATACCATGGTCCTTAACCAAGTACTGGTAGCTTTTGCACTGTGTGCAGGGGCCAAGTCTTCTTGGAAAATGAAATCTACGTCTCCATAAAGTTGATCAGCAGCAGGGAGCATGAAGTGCTCTAAAACCTCCTGGTAGACAGCTACGTTGACCTTGGACCTCAGAAGATCCTGTGGACCAACACCAGCAGATGGTATGGCTCACCAAACCATCACTGACTGTGGAAACTTTATGCTGGACCTCAGCCAATGTGGATTATATGCCTCTCCTCTCTTCCTCCAGACTCTGGGACCTTGATTTCCAAATGAAATGCTACATTTACTTTCCAAAACTTTGAACCACTCAGCAGCTGTCCAGTCCTTCTGGTCTTTAGTTCAGGCGAGACTCTTCTGACGCTGTCTGTTGTTCAAGAATGGCTTGACACAAGGAACCTGACAGCTGAAACCCATGTCTTGCATACATCTATGCATGGTGGTTCCTGAAGCACTGACTCCAGCTGCAGCCCACTCTTTGTGAATATCCCCCACATTTTTCAGTGAGTATTATTTCTCAATCCTCTCCAGTGTGCAGTCATCCCTATTGCTTGTACACTTCTTTGTACCACATTTTTTCCTTCCCTTCCCCAATAATATAGCAACAACAAAACATCACTGTGTTGGTATCTACTGGGGTGACTCGTGTTTTGATGACCATGATCATATGGAGTTTTTGTTCCATTGATTTTCCAAAACCCAAAAGGATTGCAGAGAAATATTAATGTTGGATATGAGCTTGTAACCAAGAGGACGTCACTGTGGAATCTGACCAAAGACACCTAAATGTGGTCTCTACATTTCCTCGGTCATAAGGAGCCAACACTTGAACATCCAGACCTGAAACCAGCTACTGTTGCATCTGGGTAGGTAGGCGACGTTTATTTGGCTTTTTCTCAGCGGTTTTAAAACTTCATACGATCCTTGAGGGGAGTGTACTTGTAACTTTCGTGAGTCAGCGGTTGCAGTTTCTTGGGTTTGTTTTTGAACATGCAGTCGCTCTTTTGGGCCTCGCTCTTTTCCAACAGAATGCCCTTTTCTGGTTATTGCACCGCGTGGCTCAATCTCCCCTCTCCCCTGCGACAACTACTATATGAGCAGTAAAAGTCCTACTGTGTATAAATACCAACTTAATAAATGCATTTGTGATGATTAGAAGCGCTATGTGGTGGTTTTCTTACTTGTCTTCCGGTTCTTTTCATGGATCAAGTCGATGTTTCTCTCAAAGTGATGGTGTGTGTGTGTGTGAAGGTGAGACAGAATCCGCAGGATGATTGACTGTTTTTAAGTCTATTTTCTGCAATGAGCTCTATAACAAATCAAAGCATAGGCCTGTAAAAATACATATATATTTTTTCTTAGTATTAGCTGTAATTCTAAGTGGACTACGCAGGTTTTTTTCATCGGGTTATATCCTGGCTTTCTTCTAATACTGCTTCTTCCCGCTCATTTTGAGCCCTCTACATTTCAACCAACATTTACGCTGTTCTACGCAGGGTTTCTCGATTGAAGCAGGTTAAAATGAAGCTCCTGGGACGTGGTCATCTTCCAAAATTATTGGTATTACGGCTGTTGCCATTGTAATTCGCACTCTTCCTGTCTGACCAGCCGGGAAACCGGGCTGGTCAGACGTCATTTGACATCATTTGAGAAATGCCCCATTTAAAAGGCTTTGCATGTGTTTCGAGTTAATTAGCTGATAAGAGTGTGGTACCAGGTGTCTTCAATATTGGACCTTTTTCACAATATTCCAATCTCCTGAGATACTGAATTTGGGGTTTTCATTAGTTGTCAGTTAAATTAAAACAAAATAAATACTTGAAATATATCAGTTTGTGTGTAATGAATGATTATAATATATACATTTCACTTTGTCAATGGAATTACTAAAAGAAAATCTACTTTTCATGACATTCTAATTATATAACCAGCACATATTCCTTTCTCTTCTTGTACATTCAGTCACTTTTTTCAAACATTCTGTTTTAACTTCATGTTTCAGAAGGAATTCCCCATTGCCTTGTACCGGGGCCTTTTTTGCCCCGCACATTTACCACTATTTCATTTGCTTGAGCGGGAACTTCATTGAATATTAAAGTCTAACCTTATCTGTGCTTAGATCTTTTCCTGAAAAAGACCGAAATGACAGAACATTTGTGTAAAATGCTTGCTTTCTGAAGTAACAGTTTCCTCCTTTGTTCCTTAATCTCTTCTGTCTGTCTTCTAACCTTTGCCACCTTTTATCTATCTTTTTCTGTTTCTCTGTCCTCTTTTGTCCTTCTCTGTGCACTCGCAGGACTACACATTGACAATGTACTTTCAGCAGGCCTGGCGAGACAAGCGGCTGTCCTACTCAGAGATCCCACTCAATCTGACCTTAGATAACCGGGTGGCTGACCAGCTCTGGGTCCCTGACACATACTTCCTCAATGACAAGAAGTCATTTGTTCATGGTGTCACGGTGAAAAATCGAATGATTCGACTGCATCCAGATGGCACCGTATTGTATGGACTAAGGTCAGATTTTGATCTCTCAAAATAGCATTTATTACTAGATGACAAGACGTTTGCCTTTACTGCACAAAGAAAGCAACAGATAATGACAGATACTTTGAGTAGGTTCGCATAAAGTTGAAAACAAATGCATTCTTCACCTTCGGTGTAGCAGTTAGTGATAGGCTGTTGACAAAATCAGTGCACATTAGAGGCAAATTATGGAAACAAATAAAGTGTAAGGTGAAATACTGATATTCTTATTTGCTTCATACATGCATATCACCAATTATTGTTCTATTGGATTGTAGGTTTTGCAAATACTTTGCTCTTTACTTAAAGTAACTGGAAAAAGAAGGCATTGAATATCAAATGGAGAAAAATTTGCTTCTTTGATTTAGCGATACCCCAGGGATTAGCACCTCACTGACTAGTTTGCAGGCCAATTATCTGCTCAGGTCTGGCACTTTTAATTATTTTTTCCAAATTTCACTTCAGGAAAAGCTTCTGTTTATTAATTGCCATGTTTTGTGGGTTTTAGATGGACCTAAATGCAGGCTTAAGTAAAGGCAGAGGGATTAAGTTAATAGTCTCTAATAAAATAGTTTTAGAATATTGGCACAAAGGGAAAAGGACACAGGATCGGCGTGGTAGAAACAGGCAGGGAAATGGAGCAATACAGTAAATTACAGAAAACAAAAGTGGTGAACAAAGAACCAGTAAGCTTATATATTGAGGGAGTCTTGGATAATGACAATGAACCAGTGGGGCTAATCAGATGAAATGTGGAGGCAAAATGAAGGCAGGATAGCTGAGAGAGTGAGACTAATTAACACAGATGAAGCCAAACTAAGAAAAAAACAAAGAAAAAAGATTAACACTGAACTGCGAGTAATTAATCCAACAATACAAACAGAACACAAGTATAAACTAAGAAACTAAACACAAAGCATGAACTAATGTGGCTAGGCTTAAATGACCATTGACAAACAACAATGATATCCTTAAAACATAAACCCAAGAGAAAAAAAACAAAAAAATCAAACGCCAGGGCCCCGTTTCAGAAAGAATGACCTATCTACGGTAAGCAGCTAATCTGAGTAGTTTTAGGTCACATTGTCATACTCAGCGTTTTCGGTTTCAGAACAGGTGATATCAATCAGGTAACTAAACCCAGCGTCTAATCAACTCTGAGCTAAGCACAAGCATGAGCATGAAAGAAGCCGTCATCAATGGAATAAAGATACCCCTACCCCACCAGCTCCCAAAAATAAAGGAGGGGGGCATGTATTATGTTTCTGCAATTATGATGGAATGGTGTGAATTATTGAAATAACTGAAATGTTGAATAGAAACTAAAATAAATGTATGGAAATCTGGAGCTGGAAGTCTCAAAATTTGATACAAAATAAATTATTGCTTTCATTCTGTTTGGTTCTTTTAATAACATTGTGGGTCTCTGACTATGAACACCATTAAACTCTACTATAACTGAGTGCAACAGAAATATTCCTGACAGCGCAACATACAGTTTCCTCTGAAAGATTTTCTGCATCACATACGTTATTAAAAAGCTGCCGTTGGCATTAAAGTGAAGTGCAGCACAAAGAGATTGTTCAGAACTGAGAGCGTCCCCTCGTTGTGATAGAAAAGTGATGTTTTGGGCTGAGGATGTTAAGATAAATCAATGACTGCGGCGAAAAACGGTAACACTTGAAAACATAATAATCCAGAAATGATAAGTGGTCTGATCAGCCTCTTCTGACAGAGATTTCTGTGGAGTATTTGCACTTCAGCGTCTACAGGCTCCTTTAGAAAAGACACACCTTTTCCGACACTTCCTTTTGCAGATCTCAGCTTAGAAGAAGGAAAAATTCTGAGTTATCCCTAACAACTCTACTTGGTGGCAGGGTAGTTTCACGGAGAAATTTGTTGTCATAATTTTACTCGGGGTAAAGGCTATGAAGCGGAAAAGCCAGTGTTTACAGGAATTTACACCAGAAATTACTCTGATTATCCACTAACCCAGCTTTTTATTAATCTGACTCTCGCCAGATGGATGTAGTTCCGCTGAACTCCACACATCCATCTGGACTCGCTGCCATTGGAAGGGATTGTAAAACCACATAAAATGGACGAGCCAATCAGGATCGGCGGACATGATTTTTTGTTGATTTAACGTATCAGAGAAGCGTCTTTTTGGATTCAGACAACAATGGCGGTTCACAGCGACGAAGCAAGCGGCAACAATAGTCCATTTGCAAATCACGAGTAGCGTTTCCATACACATTTACCCGACTAATTTAATTTACCCGCGCTTTATCTTCCTGTGGCTTTGGTTATCGACATAGTACTTTCTCGGGGCTTGTTTGGGGGGGGGGGGTACACCTTCAAACTTCATCTGTGTAGTCAGTTTATAAGAATTATGAGCCAATTTTAAGGAGGAACGAGGAAACGAGGCGATCGGGATTCTAACAATAATGTTCAGCATAAACCTGGCCCTGATGGCTTTCCCATTCAGAATAATCATGATAGAATCCACAACAATAGTCAACTGTCAGTGCGGTCGGTTTCACAGTGATCAAATAAAAGAAAACACATTAAGCAGCTTATCACCTGAATTCAGTCACAGTATGTAAAACATTAAAAGACAGTTCAGCAACTCCTTCTGGAGTAAATACATCAGTATTAAACCTTTTCTAAATAAATTCTACCCAGGCAAAGGTACTTATTTCTATATAAAAAATTAATGGGAGTCCTCTCCTGGTACTGGTTCCTTGGAGGGAGAAATCTAGTCACCTAGACAGGTAGTAACAGCTCGTTACTGCAAATCTTGCCTTCTCCGGCGGCGGGGGAGATGCATCACTCCGAGCGGTGCGGGGACAGATCTCGGCGGCCTTTGTGAACTGCTCGGCCAAAAACAGAAAAGACGGCCTCGTCTGTCGACGGTAAAAGCAGGGAGAAACTCTGTGTTCTTCCTTTGGTTGTGCTCTTCCAACCTGATTAATGTCCTAGGACCTTGTCTGTCAATCCAGCGACCAAAGGAGTAAAGGTGGTGTTCGGCTTTGTCCAGCAAGGAGTCAACCACTGTTTCCAACACATGTTTCAATGTGAGGAATTTTCAGCTGAGATGAGGTCTCTTTGATACAGCTGAGGCTGTCTGAAGAAGACGAGCCCTGTTTGCACCGTGCTTTTTTCATCTCAGGGGTGTGGTCTCCAGGTATCAGGAGTTTTAGGTCCTAAACTGTGCTGCATGCTGTGAGCCATATTGCGATCGGGCATTTTATGGCACAACATGATTTAGCCTTGTTTGCGGTGTGAGCAGTGGAGCTACAACGAACAGTTAACACCAAAGCCAACTGGTTACATAAAAACCAGAGTTGCACAAGCACAGCCTGCAAGCAGAAACTAACAAGGATCATGCACGCACATTGCCGTTATGTGAGCATGTCACAATGATCGGCATGTGGGGCAACCAATAGATAAGGTGATCCCCCCAGAACTAGAGGCCAAAAAGAATGACCATCTACCTAGATAGATGTTTGTGGCAAATGCAAAAAAAACTCTTTCTGAACTTTGAAAAAAAAACAAAGATTTACCCTGAGCAACGAGTGTCATACTCTGAAAGCTAACAAGGTAACAGTCTACTTTTCATGCTCCGTTGTTCTTTTATCAGTTTATTAGACAAATATGTTTAAAATGATTTAACCTAATTTAAAAAATCTTACTTAAAATCACAACATGTCATAGGTGTTAATTGCTGGGGTGTGCATTGCCTCTAGTGGAAAATTTTAATTATATTGAGAAATATAATTATAAAGCATTTGACATTTTCAATTGCTCTCTCTTGTCCTCTGTCTTACCTAATTTCTGTACTGACACTAATTGTTTTGTAATTCTTAGCATACTATAATTGGCTTAGATATTTTTTCTGCAAAACTGTCTTATTACACAATAATGATCGACAGTATAAAAACATCTCTTTAAGTGAACTGTTTTGATTCACACTGGAAAAGAACATAACACCCTCAAATCCTCTTTTTTTGAAAACTTTACTTTCAACCAATTCTGTTTTTTAGAGGTTCAACTTTCAGCTTTCTTTCTGAAACCCCCCAGCACTGTCATTTAACGGAACATTTTGTACTGCGGTATATTTTCTCTGAGTATGAGAAAACGCTTAACCACAGCGACGTGGCATTCTTTCTTCCTCTCTTTTCGACTTTCATTAAAAGTTGTTAAAGGAGATGAATGCTAGTAGCAATGGCAGATTGTGCAGTTAAAGGGCATATATAATAATTTTTACAACTTTTCCTTTTCTATTGTATTCAAGCTTGTAGCTCACAATGCTTAAATGTAGTTAAACATCTAAGAAAAAGAAGCACAAGGCAACCAAGAACACTGTCAAAAGTGAAGAATTCTGTCAGTCTGCCCCAGAGCAGCTTTGGCTACAATGTAACTTATCACCATCAGCCTGTGAATGTGTGAGACAATGTGTGAGTAACTGAATGTAGTGTACAATGCTTTGTGGTCCTCAATACTTGATAAAGTTCTATATAAGTAGAGCCCATTTACCATTTTTAGCATTCATAAGACATAAAGATTTATATTGTGATTTGTAAATGGTGAGCCTGAGAAATCTTTTTTGAGAGGGAGTTGCTTGTAGACCTTACGGACCAACATGCCCCCTGGGACTTCAAAGTGAACTTCACCACAGTAGTACACAACAAAATTAATTTAAGGCCTAAGGTGAATTTTGCATGACTTGTCCCTTTTATTAATCTGTAATTGGTTTCTGTAATGACAGATAAAATCTAAAACATTAGTAAAACAATACATTTTCATAGGCGAGAAACTTGGGCTCTCAAACAACCCCGATTGTTTGTGGTAATGGTCTGGCTGCTGACCCTGCTAGATCTGTCATTCTTGAGGTAACAACTGAGTTGTGTCTTCATCCTTCAGTCTTTGGCTCTTTCTTCATTTGAAGCCAAGACTTGAATAAGACTAAAGTCTGGATCAAAATAAAATGTGATCCTACCTCTTGGACTAAAATGTATTTAGAACAAAGACACTGCTTTTTGTGAATCAGGATACATCCGCCCACTTGACCTTTCTAAAATAACGGTCTTTGACTCCATTTATCAAGTAGTATTGTTTTGGGGGAAAAAAATGTCCCTTCTTTTTTGTGTTTAACAACAAACAACTTTACATCCATTGGACATAATCCAATTAGAAATATATTTTGTAGCTTAACTATGTTGCTCACATTATATCACCAAGATATGGCAATAAGGAATCAATTTTAGTGTGGCAAGCCTTCAACTACTTTTCTTCGTAATCTGGTCAAAAATGGGTGTTTATTTATCTGTTTTTAAAGCTGATTAAAAGTACAATTGTTCTTTTTTTACATTTTTTTTCTTTACAAGATTATTAGTGTTTTCCCTCTTTAAAACAGGATTAAATTAGGCCTTTTTAACAGAAGTCTAACCAAAAGAAAAAGCACAAATAATTCTTGTGTCAGGTCATGGCATCAAAACAGATAACTCACATTATCATCCCATCAGCTGACCCTAAGACCCATAATCACTTGGAATCAGGGTATGGATATTCCTCATGCTCCGCAGAGCTTTTAACACAAACATTCCAAATATTACTTTGGATGTAGAAGGATTAGACCAGTTGAAGAAATCCATCACCCTTGACGCTCAATACCATTTAAGTAGGATAACCAGAATTTTGCAAATCCTCAAATGGGTCATGCAATCAGTGAGTGCTCAAAAATTCAGAAAGCACACACACACACACACACACACACACACACACAGGCTCTTCCCTAAAAGTCCAAATTAATTTTTAAATTGAATTTATCATCAGTCAGTTATGTTGGACCAAACAAAATTCAGATTGTGCCAAAGGTCAGGCCCCTCTAGATGAAGATGTGGAAGTTGTCAGACTATACGGTACATGCAAAAAAATAAATAAAATATTGATGATTATGCACCCCTCCCTCTGTATATTTTCCCTCCTTTTTATTCCCATAAACATCATACTTTTATACATACATTCCAATATTCATATTTAACACACTGAATTAGGAAACGGAAGCTAAAATTCACAAAACACAAAACTGGGAAATAACAGATTAGAAAATTGTTGCAGTGCCCAGGGAGTATCAAATTAATTTGTGTTCACAAGCTATGGTTGTTGTAAACAGCATGAAAACAACATGAAAATATGGATTAATCCTGCCTTCTAGCAACAGTTCACACTGCTGGTGGTATGGTGAGTTGGGGGATATTTTCTTATTTACCTAGTACCAAACAAGACCTTGCTTAAAAGTCAGAGCCTACCTGAGCATTGCTGTTAATTATTTCTATCCCTTTATGACCAACATGTACCCATTTTCAGATGGGTACTTCCAGCAGTATATAACACATTATGTCACAAGCCTTCAAACATTTCAAAGTGGTTTCTTGAACGTGGCAATAAATTAATGTATTCCAGTAGACTCCACGTGATCTCAATCCAACAGAGCTTGTTTGGGATGGGGTGGGAAATGAGATCCGTGTCACTGTCGTGGATCTGACAAATCTGCATCAGCTGTGTGATGTCTATCTCAATATGCACCAAAATCTCATCTATAAAGAATGTTTCCCACATCTTGTGGAATCTTTGCCACAAAGAATTAAGACAGTTCTGAAAGAAAACAGAGGTCCAACTTGTGTACCTAATAAAATGGCCAGTGTGCATGCGTGCTTTACAAAGCGACTAGTGTTTCTGAACATGTGATTTTTTTATTTTTTTTTCCTGAATAGACATAGTGGGTAGGGGATTACATAAAGTCACTTGCTGAGCTGAGTGTTTATCATGGCTTATGACGGCAAAATGAGTGCACATACAGAGGCAACAGCAAGAAATATAAATTGCACAGCTTTGTTGACAATTAAGGATAAAAAATGCAATAATCAGGGATCAACTAATTAGGCATTTGCAGCAAAAATGTCAAACAGCAATATTTTCCCTGAGATCCTCCACCCTTATGTTTTCATGATAGGCTGTGGGTGGGAAGCAGCTGGCAGTGGGGGCTGACTGCGCTCTGAATGCTGTCATTACCTTAAATATCAAATGATGCATCGCTGGTAGTCAGCAAATAGTGTGTTTCTGAATGGAATCTCCATGGTAATGAAGTCTTCAGATCCCACACAGTAAATATAATCTCTGAAAAGACCATTTCAGTATATGGAAAAAAGGAAAGCAATTTCACAGTCTTTTTCAAACTGCTGGACTTTCTGATTTGCTCTTTTCTTTTGTTAATCATATAGTATAACTAATTTGTGAATGTGCAAGGACTGCATAGTTAAGATGATGTCACACACTGGTAAAATGAAATGATTAACCTCATTCCTGGCATTCTATTTATCATTGATTAAATTTAAACAGTTTTTTTATTTAGACAGGTTATGAAATTCCACATCAAATAGAGCATCCTTGAGTAATTCTAGACATACAAGTCTAAACCTTGGAGGAACCACATAACAATTTACAGGATTTAAAAGAGTCTGCAGTTAAAACACGTTGCAGAGCTATTTCTGCAGCAAAAAGACACCATTGATATTCAGGATGTCAGAATCATCTGATTAATGAAAAAAAATTATTGACTTGACTCTAACCTTTCCATTCAATTTGACTCTTAATATCTAGTTAATTTATTGGTATAATGCAATCTTGATATAACTTTATAACATACTGTATATATAAGCAGGTTTTAGACATACCGTATTTTTCGGACTATAAATTGCTCTGGAATAAAAGTCGCATTGGTCAAGAAATGTGTCTTAAAGAGGAAAAGAAACATATAAGTCGTACCGACCATTAGTGTCATTTATTTAGATATTTATTTCATCAAATCCAAATCTTTAAAAGTTTCGAACGGAAATGTTGTATTGGGAGCCCCGACTGTTTTGCTTCCCCACATATTTCCGCAGAAAAACGTCACGTTTACGCCGGGCGCACATGCGCACTCAGGTCAGTTTGCCACATTCGGAATAACTTGATCCTGACAAGCGTTTACATGCATACTGTTTGGATTTTTAATCTACATAAACTACCCCTGTCATTTGGATTACAATTTCATTCCGATTGAGCTTATTCCGATCACAATATTCCGATTGACTTGTTTATATGACACATTTTTATTACGATCGGGTCTTTATTACGATTATTTTTGTCCATATAAACGTAGCTAGTGTTGTGCATCCTGCTGCTATTAAGCATTACTTTGTGACATTAACCCTTTAAAGAAATCAGGGAGAAACGGTAAAGAATAAAAACGTAAATAACAATAAATCATAAATTTAAAAAAAAATTATGTTTGTATTCTTTTTTCTGCAAGATTGTATTTGAGTGTTTTTTGTCTCTTTACTTTTTATATTATTTTTCTGGTGTTTTTTACAGCACTTTTTTACAAGGTAGGCTGACAGGAAAGGGGGTTTGAGAGACGGGGAAGACATGCGGGAAAGGACCTTAGGCCTAGATTGGACCCTGGTCAGCAGCGTCCAAGACTTAAGGCCTTATATGGGTCGTGCTCACTACTCTTGCGCCACCGGAGCACGCCGTATGAAGTATTTTTTGAGGATAAAATAATCCAATGGGATAAATGTCTGGATCACAGATCAGGCTTAGCTAATAAAAAAGAACAGCTTCTCTCTGCCTGGACAAGTGTGTGTGTGTGTGTGTGCGTGTGAGGGGAGACGAGACTATCTAATTAAAGTTTAGGGCTTTATGAGCAAGTTTTTGCCTCAGCCATGGCGAGAATCACTTTCAAGTGCAGAACCACGGACCTTTGACCGCAGAAAAACAATTTTTATGGGTTGGATAATGGATACTTGCACTGTGCTGATTTGGCCAAGTGTTCTTTGAGTTAGATCTACCCGCTGCAGCAGAGCAAAGCTCCAAAGCAGGCTCCACACTACTGGGCTCCACAGCGGCTGGCTTCTCTTTGCGAGGGAGAGGAGGCTGTCGCAGCAGAGGCTAGATAAACACGTTTAATAGGAAAATACAGCAAAAAACTTAAACATTTTTATTACACTCATACTCATCATCTTCTGCTTATTTGGGACCAGGTTGCAGGGGCAGCAAAATCAGGAGGAATGCCCAGACTTCCTTCTCCCCAGACACCTCCGCCAGCTCCTCTGGGGGAAGCCCAAAATGCGTCCTTGTTCATGTTTTTGAGTGTATGTGTGATCTCTTTTGGCTCAGAGTTTTTATATTAGTCCACAGTCTGCCCTGAGACAAGTTTAATTGAAATAGAAGGAATAATCTACTAATGTCGATCTTTTCTCACTATGCACTGATGAGTAAGATGGTGTTGAAATGTTGCACCTTAGAGGTTAAAGATGAGAGCAAGGTTCTTTGGCTACCCATCTGCATGGTTACTATGAGTTATACCTGCTTTAATCTCTTGAGTTTATGAGAGTTAACTGGCTTAAACTGTGATCGGACCAATAATACTGGAAGTGACGTATAAAATCTTTAGAAAATAATATCCAATCAAATTAAATTAAATTTGCAATTTTATCTCAATGTCTAATTAATATGTCTGGAAGAAATAGACTTAGGCTATGTTCATGTACATGAAGGCATGAAAATGGAAACTGGGTAAGGGGCGAACTGATCTAGAACCATGCTACATCTACATACAGCTCAGGAATGAGATAAGGAATAAATGTAATGAGTGAGACATACAGGACAAAAGACCATGCAGACACTTACCCCGTTTACACTACCCTTTTTTAACCGTGCCGAGACCGGTCCAAGCTTGGTAACTGAGATAACTTTCGAGGGTAAATGGATCGCAAACTGCACTGGATCGTGCCAGACACAACCGGACCGCGCTAAATCTAGACCAGTTCGATGAGTGTGCTCGGCCCGGTTTTTCCCTGGCTCGGTTCTCAGATAACAAAGAGCGCATGAGCAGACTGCGTCATCTCCTCACAGTCAGCTGACTAATTTTGCGGTTTCAGACATTCATAAAAATACTAGCTTCCTTACCGTGCCACACGGTTTCCAGTGATGATTCTGCTTAGCAGTGTGATGAACCTCAACGTCTGTCGTTGTTTCCTGCGTCTGTAAGCCCTGATTAGACGTTTGTCTTATCCACGTCCCAAAAGCCGACTCCGTCAAGTAAATTCACTAAAGGTTGCCTTCTTCGCCTGACTCTCCGCAAAAAGCAATTATAACCAAGCATAACTTCCTGAATGTTACGGGCGCCATCATTTTGATTTGCTTGAGTCCCTCCTTCAATCCTAGAAAGCAGTAGTACCGCAGATCGTCACTAGGAGGTGAGGAACCGAGATAGCGTGATGTGTAAACGGTCATAAGAACCAAGCTCGGCTTGGTTAACTGATCCAAGCTTGGTCCGAGCTCGGCATGGATCGGTTTAACAAGGGTAGTGTAAATGGGGCTACTCACTAACACTTAAGGCAATTTAGAGTCACTCATTAACCTAACACTGATGTTTTTGGTGGGAGGAAGCCGGAGTGCCCAGAGAGAACCCACACGTACAAAAGAGAGAAAATACAAACTCCATGCAGAAAGACCCCAGGTTGAACCCATGACCTTCTTGCTGCAAGGCAACAGTGCTACCAACTGCAGCCCAAACTTAAACCAATTAACAATAAATATACAGAAGACTAAGTCATTTATTCTGTATCACCACTGAATTAATAGTGTAGTGACAAGGGGCAACTCATAAACTAAATGTTCTAGTAAAAACAGAATTTAAATTGACCAATAAGTTTCAATTTACAAGTAAAGATATTTTAGTTGTTCTTGAGCCATCATTTTTCATGATATAATATGACAGGCAGTTGTCAGAGTAAAAACACTATCAATGATATTTGTCGCTTACAGCTTTCCTGCAGAGTTTGATCCCCGCTGTTGCTCACATCTCAGATGGGGGCAAACAGAGGACCCACAGGATTATCCTGTAAAAACTGGGACAGAGGGATCAGCTATGAACCTCTTATCCCCGGTGGAGTCCCCCACCACCACCAGCTCAGAAGCTCAGAAGCACCTATACCTATAATATTTTTTGAAATGTTTGCATTCATGTTGATAAATTCATGTGGATAAAGTCAAAATACAATCCTGTTGGCTGAATGAGTGTGAACCTTCTGTAAACATACAAACTAGACATCACAAATGGAAATTTAAGAATGGAGAAACCTTGTATAAAGAACCTTTGGCCATTTGTTAAAAAATAACTCTCTAACCTCTAATTTTATGCCGTTATGCCTTGTGTGAGATTGTGTATTTTATTAATCATTTAATTAAAAACAGTTTTTATTTTCCTTTGGTTGTAAAAAAAAAAAAACAGCTACTCTGACGCTCTAACAGTTTTGTGTAGTTCACCATAAATGCAGCAAAGATTTACATGGTTGACTAGTTTAAACTGCAGTATCAACAGTTGTTTCAAATCTCTTTTTCCTGTTTTATTTTTCAGGATTACTACAACAGCTGCTTGTATGATGGACCTAAGAAGGTATCCACTAGATGAGCAAAATTGCACACTTGAGATAGAGAGTTGTAAGTATATATTTCCTATTTTCTAAATCAGTAATATATATGTATTGAATTTAGGTAGACAAGTTAGAACAGTAAAGATAATGCAGATTTTAATCAAACCTTATTTAACAAATTATTTGACACTGTCTTAGATTTAATTTTGGTATAGCATGATTGTTGACTTAATTCTTAATTTTTCCTATTTTTGTGTGAAGGTACTATGAAGTATTTCTTTATCTCAGTTAACATATTGTGTTAGTTCAAACTAATTCTAGAAAAGATGTGCAATAGATTTTTAGCTAGATTTTAGTTTCAGCAACAACAGATTAAAACCTACGGGAACAGCTGAGTCATTTGATTCAGAACTTAACCTAGATTCAGTTATTTCCCTTTAGCACTCATGAACAGGACAATAAAGACTTTGATGAGTGGGAAGGACCTAAGAGCTACTGCTATCAGGTTCCCCGCAATTTTGCTGGGAACACGCAGACTTATTTGCTGACTTGATTGCTAATGCACATGAGTGGAATACTCTAGGTACGTTTGTGTGCTGGATCATGATGCCCTCACTCATAAGTGGGCTCATCCTTTTCCTTCATAGCAAGGACACAATAACAGCTCTACTTAGGTTGCATCTGCAAGTCAAACTGAAATCACGTTCAGTTTGCAGTTCAGTTTAAAGTGGAACTTTATTATTCTTTACCATTCTTGGCTAACGTTTCATCTGATCAATAGTTGGTGCTTGAAAACTGTGTATGCTACAAACTGCTTTAAAACAGCTCATGTTTACTGCCCAACACTTTACTGCCTTAGCTGCCAGAGGTAGGCCAGCCTGAGACATGCAGAAACTAAGCTACTTTCTTAGAGCCCCATGGCCCTCATGGGACCCCAAGTAGCCTTTGATTCTGGGACAGAGTATACATATTTATAGTCAAGTTCACTAGGAATAAACTCACTTTTAAAATCATACACTGACATTTTGCGATGTGATCTACTTCAAATAATTTGAAATTACAGACTCTACTTGAAACACTGGCACTGTCAGATCATGTAGATAAGTCATAGAGAAACTATCTCCATTATGTATTTACGTTATTCTGCTATTATCATACAGCATATCAAGCATCATATATTAATGAACAACGTAAACCTACAGAAGTGATGATAAGCACCATATTTTTGATGTACTGTGGATCTAAGGAATTCATTGTTGGCAAAGCAAAAATATTTATAGTGGTGCAGATAGCCAGGGCAGGCTCTGGCTAAAGTACTGAGGTGAATTTAACCCAATAAAGTCAACATTCAACACTTATGATCAGACCGAAGGACAACTTTGCCAGCAAAGCGTGTATCTGGAACTTCAGAATGAGCTCAGCTGCATAACGATAACGTCAACATCCATGTAATATATAGAAATGACTAAAGGGTAACATACTTAATTGTCCAAACGAGCTAGAGGGCCTGCAGCTGGGTTTGTTGTACAAAGGGAAATAGAGCACAAAGGACAGCAGGAGTTTCTTGAGGAGTTCTTGTTAAGCAAAGATCATAACAGAGAAAATTCAAATCAAAGTTTATCAGGAGCTGCATATTTCAACAATAAGAAAAAAGGATATAGTTAATCACATAAACTGGAAAGTCGGTGTGATTACATAAGTAATACTTTTTTAGGTTTTTAGATGCCTCACTGACATTTTAGACCATTTTAGGCTAAAGACCACCATCAATACCATCAATATTAGAAGGAAGCAAATGGTTTTTCTAACATGGTTTTTCTTACTTCACTGCAATTTCCTTCTTAAATCTGAACTCCCATGCTATGTGGTGTACTCTGTGGAATGCACTTAAACTACTTGTTTGAACATACCTCATACTATGCCAGTGAGCAACAGTCCGGGCATAGACAACAAGGGTGCCCCATGGACTAATTTTGCCATCTGAGGGCTGGGAATTGGCTGCAAAAATGTTATGGTGGGTGTCAAGTGTAAAACTAACATCTGACTACATGCCAGGGTGAAGCTTTTTCTGGCCGAACAAGATGAATTTTGTTAAACCCTTTCGCTGTTATAATGTCATGGCAGATTGTTGTATGAAAAGGCAATGTCCCCAAAAGATAAAAAATAAGAACTAAAAAGATTAAAACACACACATATACACACTTTCCACTTGTTTAATCTCAGCGGTGGAGCTTTGGGCAACACAGCAGAGCAAATTGAAAAGGAAAGCAACTATTCTTTGTGGTTTCATATGTAATACTGCCTTTTTTGTGTTCAATCGCTTGTTGGAAAATTGATTTGCATGCTGCTCTCTCCAATAATTCCCACGTTCGCTTTTCTCTCACAGTTCTTATTGTTTCTGTTGTCCTACTTTGGTGCTTTTTTCCTCTCTTAAGCCTCTCCCTTTCTACTTAAGACATGTTCAGATTCACAATTAACTGTTTTTTATGCTTCAAATAGTGGCCATTAAGAAATGCCTCTATAACTTTAAAAATTTAAATATGATACAGATATATTTTCAAAATTTGTTTATGGTCAAATTCTTAAGTTTTTTTCTGATTGCATTCTCACTTTTCTTGTTTAAACAAGAAAAAAAGAAAAAAATGAAGATTTACCAGCTTTTATTCACACTTCTGGCACAATGATAATTTATCATATGAATGGAGAATAATACCAACATTTTATTTATGATCTTGCACTATTTTGTGCTTAAACAGGTGTACTTTTTTAAATAATTCCACCTACTGATATCTGATTAGTCAATTTTAGTAAAATATTGCTCCAAGACAGCTATTTTATTTATGTAAAGTGCCTTGAGATGACATGTTTCATGATTTGGCGCTATATAAATAAAATTGAATTGAATTGAATTGAATTGAATTGAATTATTATCAAAAATATGTCTTAATTGCTGTTTATTTCTGTTAAATTACAAAGTGCCTGCATTCTGTACCATTTATTCAACAATATTTAGCTGTCAATTAGAAAACAGAAAACATTTTTAACAGCTTGGCACCAGGATACAGGTTTTATGTTAATTTCATTTTAAAACTGTTATACTAACTAAATGTAAATTCTATTTTTTTTTTCATTGTAGCACTTCACATAATGAATTTATTCCCACTACTCCCTTATCAAAGCTTGTAATGAAAATGTACTTACTGTAAATTGGCCAAGGAACAAGGAGAGACGAGAAGGTTTGGGAAGAGTTAAGCTGAAGAGTGGCAAATTAATATTAAGGACCATCATGAACAGAGTGGGTCAAAACGAAATATCATTTTATTATTTACAAACCATAAACCACTCATAAAGGAAACAAAGAAAAAGGACACTTCGGCTTTCTCAATTACAGACAGGCACGCTGTATTTAATAATCTAAATCAGATCCATGAATTTAGGGAGGCTTTCCCTTATTTTACATGCACTGAAAGCTATTAAAGGCATACTATGCAACCGGGGTTGATTTTCCAGCGAGGCTCCCCCCAGAGGGCGAAAGTAAAAGCGCACTGTCGTAAAGATGCTCAGCTGTTCTCCTGGTTTCTCCGTTAAGCCAGGCGCGGTTGTTTTGAGCTTAGCAGACAGGCGAACGCAACGAAAAGTCGAAAAAACGGCAGTACAAACAATGACTAACACAGTGAAAGTATGAACATCAGGGTTTCCCGCAGCGCTATCTTGGCGAGGCTGCCGCCTCGCCAAACTCACGCTACCGCCTCGCCAACATTCCAAAAAACAAAAAAAAAACTAACTCGATGTGCTTGCATCGATGAGCCTTGCAGCCTTCTTTCTCTTTTAGCTCTCGCCATTTGGAAAAAGCTTGCCCGATGTTCACCCGTGTACGACTCTTCTCTCCGTCCAGAGCCCTTTTCCCCTTTCTTGCCTGCTCCGACATGGGCTTTCGCTGTTTTCTCGCTGGTTCCGCCATGATAACTGCACAAATATCGCCACTGCGTAACGAGCATGTGTTTCACTGGGGGCGTGTAGCAGTTCTCGCCGTAAAGCAAGACCGACTCTCGCAATGCACCAGACTTCTGAGCCTGTGGGTGCGGGCCGAGGGCTCCTGCAATTGCAAGTACGGTATTTCCCCTACAGACCACCAGGACGGCCGAGAAAACCTGTGTTCGACCTGAAATGACTAATTTAATCATCCAAAACGGTATGAAACACATTAATTAACTGAAAAATGTTGCATAGTATGCCTTTAAGATTAGTCTTTAAAGAGTGTTTGGTTCAAAAATGTGATTACGGCTCCTGATCGAACCACTGTGTGTGGGAGGAGAGAGAAGGCAGGGGAGCTGCCCACTGCAGCTGATCTAATCCAAAGAACACTAAACTGAATCAACGCAGCGCGAACATCCAATATCCAACCTATAAAAATAATTTCATGGAGGTCAAACGTCTGCGGTTTTGCCCTTTAAAGTCCTTGTCGTCGTTCTCACCATGGCTGAGTCAAAAACCTCCTCATAAAGCACAGAATTTTAACTGTGTGAGGCAAACTTTGGACCAAACAGTCTCGCCCGGAGATTGTCAATGGAAGAGCAGCATATCACACATGAACATATACTGCCACTACAGCTAAATGTAGACAACTGCAAAAATTTAACATCTCTGTAACATTTAAATGGATTAAATGTTTTTGTTCTTACTTTTTCATCATTTCCTAATAATTCATATAAAATTCTACAGCGTTTCAACTTTGATTTGAAGCAGTTGTGTGCTTTATCAATAAATCATACCAAGAACTGGGTTGCCCTGCTGTTAATTATGAATATTACACAGAAATATGTTTTCCTACTGATTAGCTGTTTCGTTTCAATAGTTTTTCATTGGCTGACAAATATTACATCCCTGTGAGGTGATCTTGAAAGGCATAGAAATAAAACAGAGGGCACAACAAAGAAAAAAAACCTTACGGACTCATTGCATGCTCTCCTATGCATACAACGGCAGGCCAACACGGCTTATTGAGTGGGGAGGTAAAATGACATTTCTGGTCATATCTCTCTTAGTTCCTGCAAGCTCACAATGACATTATCATTTCATAACAGCACCTCATCCAAATAGTAGCCGTATTTTCTGCACCAGTGATCCAAGTCATATAGATAGATTAGTTTCTTCTCTCTTTATTTATTTATTTTTGATCTGCTAGCTGAGCTCAAACTATTTGTAGAAACTGCAGATATCCTGTGGGGTGTTAATGATTTTCATACCCCGGTTATATGGCTTATTTTATTTATTTTTTCCTACCTTTAAATAATTCCTCTGTGCTCAGACACACGGTGATTAACAGTTTGCTGCATACTGCAAAATCATTTTTAATTACTACACTACGAATCACATTGGAGTCATTTAGCAGTGAATTAGGTCATCCTAGCTCATGGCAGTAGATGCAGAGAAAAGTTGTCAGCAGGAATAACAATAAGTATGGTCCTTTGATAATATATAAAATTATTATCAAAGACTAGGGGTGTAATTACAGTCAGCTAATGTGATAAATTAATACATGATTTTTAATCAATAGCAGCTGGATAAAGCTTTGTGAGACTGACTTCTCTTAAGGATATTGTGAAGTTCTATATCATGCTTTTTTAAGCCTTCCAAAGTCAACTATAGGCATGATGAATTATTGCCTTTGGGAGTATGAAGTATTTATTTGTTATGAAATATTAGTTGTTTTCTGGTGCTATTTTTTCAACAGGGAAGAAATACACTTGCCTTCACTGCAACGCTGCCTCTCCCCATGTGGGGTCGCCCTAGAGATGCTGCAGCATAGTATCAAAAAGCAGCTGTTGCTGTGCAAATTAGGTGCTAAAAGAGCCACTTCGTCTCAACTTTGAGCAGAATTGATCTCGCTCTGCCTCACATCACCACTCGTTTGGTGTGTTGTGTACTGGGCAGAGGCGGCACGGTCAAGTTAGGTATTTCCTGGAGGGGGCCGATAGTGGGCACTCTACGTAGACCATCATGAATCTCTCGTTTTCCAAGACAGGGAGAAAGGCAGTGGTGGCTTATGAAAAAAAAGTATTTTTGGGGTGTGGATGATACCGCTCTCCAGTAGTCATTTGGGAAGACGTGGCGTACATCCAGCACAGCTCGCCAGTCCAACCAAAGGCACGACATAGACACAGTACAAACAACCATGCACAGACACACTCATACTACGTCAGTTGAATACGTAGAATAAGGTGATTATAACCTGGGAAGGCTTCAAGTTTATTGGTTCAAATCCCACAGACTGTCATTCTGGGTCTCTGAGCAAGAACCTTAGCCCCAGATTACTCCTGCGGTGCCTCACAGTGGCAGGCCACTGCTCCATTAGGGGATTGGCTAAAAGTAGAGGACACATTTATTTCAAATGTACAAATTTGTAATACAAAATAAAGACGATTACAGATAGCAATGGGCGATTGAGAGTAACCAATGACCATAAGTGTCATGTTTTTAAACTGTGGAAGGAAGCCAGAGCATCTTGGGAGAATCCAGCCTCCCTTAGGGAGGACATTCAAATATGCATGCAGAAATAGTCCAGGCCTGGATTTGCTGCAAGTCAACGTTGCACCTTACTGCGTCACCTTGCAACCCCTGAAAAAAATCAGATGTTTTTACAATATAAATGGATACATTTCATAGTTACAGTACTGTTTATTACATATTATCTGCATCACCCTTTTGAAAAGTATATGTATTTCACTTATTCCTTGTTCTGTGTGTCTTGTTAATAAAAATAACAGCAAAAGCTTTATCTGATATTTTTTACCCTAAGGGATATCAAAGCCAATATTTTATCTTCCTCCAAAATCCTTCTTTTCCCTTTAAAACAAATCAGCAAGGACATTATTTCATGAGCTTGATTTAAAAAAAATGCCTGCTGTCAGATTTGGCCGCCAAGATATGATAGAGTCTTAGTTAAATAGCTTCAGTATTGTACTATTATTTTTTTATGTTATCATGAACAATTGCATTTATTCTGCTCTGCCAGTCATCTATAAAAACCTTTTGTCCATATTGTATTAAACGATTTATAAGGAATTGGTGGAAACATTATTTAATTAAAAGAAGTCTTTGCATATCCTTTAAATATAGACAATTTGGAACAAGTACCACTTTAGTTAAAATAAAATCCAAATCTTTCTAGTTCTAGAAAGAAGATATAAATGCTCAGATAATTACTAATTGAATAAAGAATAGGCATCTACTTAAAGTGCATTCAAAAACATGCATGCCTATACAATGCATAAGCCCTCGATTACTTTACTCTAAATATTTTTAGTCTCTATAAATTTGATTTTTATTCAATAAATTTGATAAAATTGTTTTTATTTAATTTATGTCAATTTACATAGACAAAATAAAATGATGTCTTCTTGTTCAACAAGGTAATTATCTGAAAACTCACTGGGACTACATATTTGCTGCTTATTCACTGAAACTTTTTCATTTATTAATTTTTTTGTAAATTATGATGATGCCGGTGCAAATTCTCATGCAAATTATGATGATAATGATGATGATCATGACAGGGTTGATCATCGTCAAGGCCAACTTTATTTTTGAAGCGCCATAAAAAAGCAGACACTGAACAAAGGCCTGAACATAAGGAATAAACAAACTGAATAAAAAGGAATATAAAGATAGTAACTTTATTAAAATTAGAGATACAATTCAAAACCAACCTTATTTGACAGAATGTTTTGTATTATTTGGAGAGATTTTCTGAAAATCAATGCATTAGAGGAAGAAAGATACAGTTTGAATACAAGGTTGCTGAACTCATTCACTAAATCTGAGTTTGCATTTATCATTTAAGGGATTAGGGAAGAAAAGCCAAAGTAGAGGTAGGTTAATGTACAGGTAAAATGGACACATTGAACAAGTTCTGGGAGACTTGTAAAAATAAAATAAAAATGAATGACGTGAAAGAACCTTAAGATCAAAAAGAACATCTGGGGATCGAGGGCTGACTGAGACTATTGTTAGAAAAATGAAAAGAACTGCTTTTTGACTGGTATTTTGCCTTTTATTTGGTGATAAACTAATCAATGTGGGTTTATACTGAATTGTTTTATTTACAATAGCTCAGTTTTTACTGTCCTCCCACACAACCCACAACCTTCTCACTCTATTGAAAAACTAAATGTTCACTTTGATTTTATAAATCCATATATCGTAAATATCTCATAACATACTGGTCCTACATATGATTATGCAAAATATGGCCATGGCTGTGAATCAAATCAGTGACAATATTGATGTTTTCTGTGGATGTTGTAGAAAAAAGATTTTTGTTTTAATAATTCCTCTTGTCACCAAAATGGAATACTAAATTTGCACAATGTAAGAGACTAACAAGATTTTACAGTTTTGCAATGCCAAATTGCTCTATACAGAAAATTACTGTGCACAGAAAGATACATTTAGAGTTTTGAGAAACCTTTTCCACATTTTTCATAAGTTTAAGAACCCCCCTACCAAATAAATAAATAAATAAATAAAAAACAATAAAAAACAACAATTCAGATAAGAATATACATGAAAAGATATTCTGATATAAACTTAATTCTTTCGACTTCTGTGGTCCCAACGATTCCCTGCCTTCCACTCTGAAGACTTTCTTTCATTTTACTAGAAATGCACCAATCACATTTATTTTAGTCTAGGTTTCCTACTTTTATAAGGCTTTGCAGAAATGTCACTCTAAGAAATATAATACATCAAAATCTGAGATCTATCTTCATAATTATAAACATTGCATATGGCCATGGTTTAACAACTGCAGGGTCGTCATCTGGAGGATGTAAGATTATTTCAATTCAGTCTATTGTCATGATGAAGGCCTTTTCAACAGCCTTGCTCAGAAGAATGAAATATGTGCAAAGGTTTAGATATCTGTGCACTTGTTGCACTACGTATAAGACATGTTCCTTTCTTTAGTATTGATTTTTTCTAGAAAATTGTATTTTAAAGTTATAGGTGATAATCCTGTCCAGAAACACTTTTTGTTATACTGGGTGAAATGGTCCTTCCATCCTGACAATAGTCAATACATAATGTATGCAGAAAAAGGGGGTTGAAAAAATAGACCTCTAAGAGAGCTGCAAGAAATTTAAAACTGTAAAAAGTGTGACCAATCACTACCATTAGGCCGAATGGCAGTGATTGGACAGAGGATTGGTCCTGCTCATGCTCCCCTCCGTCCCTCGAGTTCCGGGGGTATCGTCTTATCTATTGGTTGCCCCACATGCTAATCATTCTGACGCGCTCACTTAATGCCAATGTGCGTGCTCATTCCTTGTTTTTTTCCACTTGGTAGCTCCACATGCACACTTCTGCTGTTTATGTATCCGGTTAGCTTAGCGGTTCGATTAGAGGTTAGTTTCAATGTTGCATATACTTATATGAAGGTATGGTTCAGATGTTTGAAGTGGTGTTTCATATAATTAATTTCAGCTATCGCTTACTTATTGACAAACAACTTTTTGAGCCCTCTTAGTTTGAATAACCAGAAAGAAGGTTTTATTTTTGATTTGAACAGAAAACAGCTAAATTTGCTGAATTCTAACAAAGATGTCTGCCGTCCTGAAATAACGTTAAGTCTAAATCTTTCACATTATTTTATGTAGACACTACGAGTCAGTTGAGAGCAAAGCAGTCTTAGCTGTAAACGATCATGACAAAACAATTACAAAATAGAGTTTGCGTAAACTGGTAATACATTTTTGAGACTAGATCTGAATAAAGTTGGCATAAATCCACTTTGATATTGGCCCCCTACAGTTTTTGCAAACTGAGATGACTCTAGCTGTCTTTTACATATCTTCTGCAGCTAAGATACTGAGTTCTAGTAACTTTTACAAACATTTTTTAAAACAAAGTCAAAATAATAACAAACTATATATTTTAAATGGTCTTAAGATTCTTATATTGTTGATTAGCAGGTATAGTGTGGCTAGCATTGCAAAAAACGAAGTCTCCTTATAGATGACCCAGCGTAGGCAGATCCTTTAACAAACAGATGGAGGTAGAAAGCTCAAAAAGTTAAAACTTAGCAAAATTGCTGTACTCCATTAAGCCTTTCTGTTATCTGCTGAAAGTATCACTTTGTCTCTCTTACTCCCTCCCCTGACCTTAGTTTGACTTCATTCTGACTCACTGAATCAGAAACAGTAAACTATGTGTCTTCTTTACACGGTTGAAACATCAGTGACCCCCAATACACTGTATTGCTGTTCTCTTAACATAATTGAACATAATAGTTTCTGACCTAATTGTGCAAAGTGAATAAGATGAAGCACGGCACAAGTAAAAGATGGGCCATTATTTATGAAAACATGCACATTAATTCCCAGGGATGGTTGTTCTCTGTGCTCTCTCTCAGATGGTTACACCACTGATGACATTGAATTCTACTGGCGAGGAGGAAATAATGCTGTGACAGGGGTGGACAGGATTGAACTGCCCCAGTTCTCCATTGTGGATCATAAGCTCATCTCCAAGAATGTTGTCTTCTCGACAGGTAATTTTCACACACCTACCTCACAATACATACCTTTACAATAGTAAATGTGTATTTACAACGGACAACGTTTGGTATGAAAATAAGCTTGCAGTAATCTCTGGAATTGCAAATTGTCATGCAAATGCAACATACCTCTGAATGCAGCACTATATTGGGGGACAGAAAATAATTAGTTATTTAGCAATGATATGAAAAAGGACATGGAAAAAAATTATTTAATGAAACATTCATCTTTTTTGCATTTACATATATATGAATTCTGCTGTGCAGTTTAACATTTTCTGTACAAGACATTAGTTCCTTTGTATGTATTGTCAGGTTTAGGTACAGTGCTATTTTGTGTACATGAGTATATTAATATTAAAACAATGTAGAGAGTGACTGCAGGAGCTTGTTGTGTTTGCAAAACTATCACATTCTGAAAGCCTATAAACTGCTTAACAGCCAGTGAATGATGCACAATGTCTGTGTGTGTTTGTATAATTCCAAAATGCAAAAATATTCAACCAAGTGTCTCTCTGCAGAATGTGCTGTTTTTTTACCCTACGACATGGCAGAGGGGAAACTCCCTTTAAACTTCAACCTTCAAATCTCAGAAATGCAAACATCAGCACATTTAGCCTGGCATATATCCAATATGTTGAATGAGTGTCATGTTTCACTCCAAGGATAAACAATGTCACCGTCGCCCTAATGAATGAGACATATGTCACCTGAACCCCCAAGGCATTGTTTGCCCAAACGTGTCCTTTATTTCAAATAGTTTAGTGGTGATCTCTGAGCTTCAGGTTATTAGTGACTAAAATTACTATTCACAGTGGTGCAATACCTCGAGGTTTCTGTTGGACTTTTGTGTTTAACCAATGTGTTTTAATGTGTATGTTTTCATAAATACGGCTCATCTTTCCCTTGTGAAGTTCTTTAATTCCCAGAATGACTTGCTGCATTTGGGGCAGGGTAAATTAAGATATTTTGTGAAAAAGAATATTAAGGAATTAAAAAATAAAAGTTATTTCATTGAATTATATATTTTTATATATATTTAGCTTGATCATAAATGTCACAGTTAAAAAACAACATTGAAAGCTATGCATACTGCATTTGTCTTTCCTTTTCACAATGATGTACTTATTTGTGTTGATGTATCACATAGAAGCATAATACATTGAATATTTGTGGTTGTAATGTGTCAAAATGTTCAAAATAAAGTTTGAGGTTTATGAATACTTTCATAAGGCACTGTATGGCCATCTATCTACCTGTCATATTTCAGGACTCCACCAATAGTACAACGAAAAATATGTGCCACTATTTTTAAGCTTTTGTTGGACCACTTTTATCTGTGCTAATCTGACAGATAAGCGTATACAATACAATGTTACAATGCTGCATTCTAGCCGAAGAGGGATTGTGATATTTGCCAAGGTTTTGTGTTACTAATCGAAGAGTCACAACACCACATCATAGCTTCTGCATCATATCCATAGTCCCTCGGTTACTGTCTGGTCTCATTGGTGGCCAGTCCATGTGGGAGGCTGATAACTGATGCTCCCTGAACCACATTTTCACAATCTGGCCCTGATAAATTCTGGCATTGTCATCCCATATGATATGATTTTTTTTAAACAACTACTGTATGTCGCATGGTTTGTTTAAGGAATAAGAAGTTGCTTGCTCCTGCAGTTAGTATGACAAACTAGTTGCAAGCTAAAACATGTGTTAATAGTCAGACAGGCACATGTGTAGATGGTGTCATGGAAATGATACAGGTTGTTACAGTATTCAGAATTTTCTTTAACCTTTCTCCCCCTTTCTCACCTGAACCAGGCTCTTATCCACGCCTTTCCCTGAGTTTCAAGCTGAAGAGGAATATTGGATATTTCATCCTGCAGACATACATGCCCTCCATCCTCATCACCATCCTCTCATGGGTTTCCTTCTGGATCAACTATGATGCCTCTGCAGCCAGGGTGGCTCTAGGTGAGCACATACAGTGAATGGTTTATAGATTGATGAGAACAATAGTTTTAGTAAGCACAAATTTATGAAGGTAAATATTTTTCTGCAGTATCAATCATCTCAGATTCATTTTAGGGGGCTCCAATAGTCACAACTGTAGTGAATTCAAGTTTCCAAAGATTTTGAGCCATCCTCCCTTTTGTAAAATCGGCGTAGGCTTGTTTACACGTTTTGGATTTATCAAAAGCTTCCCTTTTTATCATAAAACTCCATCAAGCTAGCTTCATCCTCAATCCCCTAGTTTATTCGGCAGGGCAATTTCACTGATTGACGACTGAGCTGCATTTAGTGATCCTGTGGGAAGGCAGGCGTAGGATGGGAAAAAAATAAAAACAAAAGGTAATACTCTGTAATGGAGGCAGGTCAACAGTGTTGGGAAATATTTCATGCTCGTTTCCATACTGAATTTAGGAACCACTATATTCTGACCTGATTTAGGGCCCTTAAAGTGGAAATGTAAAAGCAGAATCACATGGTTGTTGTGTCCAAAAATTATTTTGTTAGTGTTATGAAGACTTTGCAAAAGCTGTGGGGGGACATCATTTCAATCCTTGTTAAACACAGATCAATGATGTGACAATTGTAATGGTAAAAATGTTTTTTTTTCTGTGACTCTAAATGGAAATTGGCTTAATTTTTTAAAAAAAAATTGTGGCCTCTAGGAACATTTTCATGTGTTTTAGGAGCTGTGACCCTAATTCTTCTGGGAAAGTAACTTTAGCTTAAGAATCAAACTTCCAATATCATGCATAGTCCACAGTTGTTAGCAGCCCTGGTAAAGATGTGTGCAAAAACTTTTAAACAACTGCTATCAAATGTTATAGTACGCTTCTATGACTTGTTTTATGTGGTTTGAAGATAGATCTGGATCCTACTTCAGACACTTTGTTCCTAAATTTGCTAAACTTCATACTGATTGCTCTTACAATAGATATAGGCAGGCTTAGGCAACTAGCTATTGTAGTGCATCCATTTCCTGACTTGTGCCTCACTTCAATGGCAAGCGCTCTTCTATTTTCTATTTTCAAGAATGGCTGCAAGAAACTGGCACCTGTATCCCACAATGCTTTTCACCAAGGAAGCAGGGAGTTATTTATTGCAAATTAAAGGTTCCTTGACAAAATTAAAAAGGCCAAGTATGAATTATGAAAATTTGTCAGAAGCCAAGGATTCAACATGAATTTCTAGGGGTTTGAATCAGTAAGACATGGATGATTTTGGTTGAAATTATTTTAGATATCTAAGTGAAATATGCTCTCATTGAAAATGCATGTTTGTAAATAAAACTTTAGATAACAAACAAATCTGATTATGCATGTGCAATAATAAAAAAAGTCAGGCTTTTCACACAGTGTTACCAGGGCTGACACTGTGTGTAGGGGTTGCAATAATTCTTATATCCAACCATATTAACTGAACAATAGCATCAATGTAGATTAAAAAGACACCTTAAATAAGTCAAATATTCAGAGAAACCAATACATATAAAAGTTGGCATGCAAGACACCAGAAGCTTTTTACTAGTAAACAGAATTAAAGTTGACATTTAAATTTCAAATTGCTGCACCACTTCAGGATTGAGTGCTTTATCCTCTCTCTCAGATTTTATGAAAATGACTTTGGTGTGATTGATCTTGGCAGCTTTATTGAACCTGATATTTTATAGTACCTTTGGTGTCAACAGGACACATTTAGTCAGAATAGAAAGTAAGTGTACTATTGCAAGAAAGAATTTTCTTTTTGACATTCGTCTCAGAGGTACTTTTGTGGAAAAATATTTACATTTAATTGTGACATGCAGTTTTAAAAGTCACAAAAATGAGGGCTTTAGTTATAGTTTATGTCCTTTATGCTATGAAATGATTCTTCTTCACCAGGTATTACCACGGTGCTCACCATGACAACCATTAACACCCACCTGAGAGAAACCCTTCCCAAAATCCCTTATGTCAAGGCCATAGACATGTACCTCATGGGCTGCTTTGTGTTTGTCTTCCTGGCACTGCTGGAGTATGCACTGGTGAACTACATCTTCTTTGGCCAGGGTCCTCAGCGTCAGAAAAAGGCTGCTGAGAAGACAGCAACCGCAAACAATGAAAAAATGAGGATGGATCCTAATAAGGTAAAACCTCACTAAAGCCGGGCATACACTCTACGAGTTTTTCAGTCGTGGTACTTATATACATCTCAAACTGTGCGACGGAACCGCGGGGTTTAAAAAGTTCACCGCTCACAATCTGTGCGGCGCGACGCTCGGACGTGACCGGACTGCTCACACTGTACGTCGTGCCCCCTCTGGGACCGCTCGCTGTGGTGGCAGAGGCAGGCGAGCGACGGTAGGTGACAGGGACCCAGAGCAGGGGGTCGAGCCCAGCTTTGGCGAGGCCCGCAGGAGGCACCGGCGTCGGGGGAACGGAGGGGAGAGAGGAGGGACGCGCGGCACGGAAGGTCGCCCCCCCCCCCCCTGCCGTCAAAACAGACGGCCTGCGCGTTACGCGGACCGGAGCGCTCGCCCTCCCCAACCCACCCGCGAGCGGGCCTGGCGGAGGTCGCTTCAGGGACGCCCGCTCCCCTCCCTCCCCTGGCGAGGATGGAGAGGAGGGGAGGGCGCCCCCTCGTAGCTCTGCTTGAACAGCAGGATGCGCTCACGAAAACCTCACGACAGCTGACTGAATTTCAAACATGTTTGATTTTCACCGACCGTCCGATTCCTGATCGGGAGGTAGTCGTGAGATGCCAGTCCCCCCTCCTCCCCCCCTGTACGATCAAGCTGAGATTCGGCCCGATTCAAAAAATGCTCGCACGACTGAAGAATCGGCCCGAAAAGGGGAAAAACTCGTACAGTGTACGCCCGGCTTAAGCTGCACTGGTATGTTTTCTGTATTTTGCATGTTGCAGGGTCCAGATTTCAGCTTTATTTATTTTTTTTACAACAGATGTCCTCACATTTTCCTCATACACTCTGTGATACATGGTGGCATTAATGGTGGAGCAAAGCATCCCAAACCCTAACACTACCACCTCCATGCTTCACAGGTGGTATGAGGGACATTTCCTCTAATGGTGTATGCCAAACACAGCCTCTTCTGGTCAGACAATTCGAGAATATACTACTATAATATAATATAAAGAACAATGTTCCAGAAGTCCTAGTATTTTTCTACATGCTCTATGCCAAATTTAAAATCACAAGAGCATTGGTTACTTTCTTGCAAAACTCCCATCAATGTTAAAGTTGTGTAATCTCTTTCTGATTATAGAGGTATCTTCTTTTTCATCTGTGGCAAGCGCTTGTTATTGGTCTTGTAATGACTTTTTTAGGGTCATTGAAGACTTCTTTGAACATCTTGTGGTCTCCCTTCAGGGGAAATTGTTTGCAGCCACATCCAGGCATGTTGGCAGTTGTGTTAAATGTCATCCACTTGTAGACTATTTTCCATACAGCTGAATTGATTACTTCATATTCCTTGGAGACCTCTTTAAATCACTTATTTGACTCAAAAGCTTCTAGGCCATCTTTCTGAAGGCCTCAAAGCTCTTGATGTCATCTTGGTCTTCACCCTCTCTTTAATACCCAGAACCACACCAAACTGTCTATGGTTTAAATTGAGCAACCTGCCAAGTTGCCGAGTTATTTCAGCCATGTCTGGGTGTCCTACTCTATGACTCATCAGAAATCGCAAACTTTTAATTGCATTTTACAAGCAGTTGTGAAAGGTATTTTATTAAGTATTTCTTCTTTGGTTGTAGTAATTTAATCTTTTGGTATTGTTACAGTTTTTAAATACACATTTTTTCAAACATGTTAAAAAAGATTGTCCTATTTTATTCAAATTATTGTAAAAGGATTGTACCTGAATGAAGTGGATTGATTTGAATTGAATTTGGACAAAATTGAATTCTATAACTATATTTGTTTATTGAACCATTTGTAATTTGTAATTTATCACTATATAAATAAACTGAACAAATGTTATATATAATACTTAACTAATACTAGACTATTATCTTAGAAAGAACTATGCCAAGACTCAGCCAGGTGATATTACACTGTGTTTTTTGTTGTTGTCTAGTTTAGTAAATGTGGTATTGAAGGTCATGCATAAGGCTTACATGAAATGAAGGCACCAGTAAAAAGTCCATGGTCTTACGATAGTTTCCAAAATTTCTGAACAGATATCTTTTGCTACCTGTTCTTCACCATCCCCCTGGATTTTGATTTTCCTATGCTGAATTTATATATATATATATATATTTTTTTTTTTTTTGTACTTATTTGCAGTGGCTGGTGGGAAATGTAGTTGGCAGAGATGATACTCTGTACGCAAGAATGAAGCAAAGGGACCTAGCTGGCCACGATTCAATGTGGGAGCCAATCTTTATGGACGATGCAGCTATTGGGCTTGGTGACCAAAAGAACAAGGTATGAAAAAATATCCAGTTTCACATATATAGCATAAATTGTATTGACTATGTTGACACTGAATACAAAACATGGGCTTATTTAAATTATGTACGAGCCTATTTTTTTTACACTATATGAATTTGTATATATATATATATATATATATATATATATATATATATATATGTGTGTGTGTGTGTGTGTGTGTGTGTGTGTGTGTGTGTGTGTGTAGTGTAAAAAATATTGAATAAAATATGATAATTATCTACCCAAAAAGCTTAGTCATTGCATATAGATAGATAGATAGATAGATAGATAGATAGATAGATAGATAGATAGATAGATAGATAGATAGATAGATAGATAGATAGATAGATAGATAAGACTGTTCAGTAATATGTTTGCAGCAGAAAAACTGAACTCTTTTCCCTGTGCAGATGGATGCACATGAAAACATCCTCTTGGGAACACTGGATATCAAGAACGACATGGGTGTTACAGAGTTGGCTCTGGGTCTCAATGACCCACGCAATACCATGTTAACATATGACAGCTCAAATCTGCAATATCGCAAATCAGGGCTGGCAAGGCACAACTTTGGGCGAAATGCACTGGAGCGCCACATGACTCAAAAGAAAAGCCGACTACGGAGGCGCGCCTCTCAGTTAAAAATCACTATCCCAGACTTGACTGATGTGAACTCTATTGACAAATGGTCACGGATGATCTTCCCAACTGTTTTTTCCTTCTTTAACATTATTTACTGGCTGTACTATGTCAATTAAAGACAGACAGGACATGAGTGAAAGCAAGAATAGCAAGACAAATAAGAATTTACGGTTTGTGTTTGACTGACGTCCTATTTATGTAAAACTAGATGGAGTCGTATTCGGGACTGGGTCTATAATTTGCTGAATGACAATTATTGCTGGTTAACACTCAAAAACCTTATGAAAAAGAGATTACTTACTTATAAGGTGCCTGTTCCTGAATATTTGTTTAAACTGTTACATGCTTTCTTTTGATAGTGTATTTTGATGTTTCTAGGTTTGTCTGCCTTTTTGTTAATTATTTATTAAGTTATTTCAGATTTAAAGTACACACTTTAGATCTAAACTGAGATAAAAACTATTTCAAAATTGTGTTTACTTCCACTGAGGCTGCTATAAAAGTAATGTGACTAACTCAAGGTCAACAGGGTTATCTCACAGCAATCATGACAAGAACTGAAAGCTAGCACTGATCTATCTAGCTGCATGAAATTGCTTATATATATATATATATATATATATATATATATATATATATATATATATATATATATATATATATATTTATATATATATATTTATATATATATTATACTTAAGATTAATAATGTATTGTTTGATAAAAACACAATTATAGCACAATGAATTTTAAAACTTTGTTCTAGTGTAATACATTGCCAGCACTACACAATTGTATTGTGCAAACATTTTGTCAGTTTGTCTCTTGTAAAATCTTAAAAAAAGAAAACTACCATCACTTCTGTTAAGCTTACTGTATCAAAATCCTGACAGAGTGCAGAACAAAATAAGAAAAGATATCAATGAATTGTAATTGGACAAACTGATTTTAACCAAACATGGTTATAACCCTACCCACATACAGATCTCAAAAAAGTAGGGCATTGTGAAAAATACTTTGTCTCACTCATTTTAGAATATATTTTACAGATTTGTTACACATGAAGTTAAATATTTACAGTATTTATTTTTACTAACATTGATAATTATGGCTTAGAGATATTGTAAGACCATACCAACTTTTCAGAAGACAGTTGCTGACACCCTCCACAAAGAGGGTAAGCCACAAAAGGTCATTGCTAAACAAGCTGGTTGTTCAGAGAATTCTGTATCCAAGCACATTCATAGAGAGTTGAGTGGAAGGGAAAGTGTGGTAGGAAAAGGTGCACCAGCAACAGGGATAACCATAGCTTTGAAGCAGCTGTTCATGTAAATATCATCTTTATATAATTTACTATATAATAACATCATGTAGCAAATTACAAATTCAACTTTTCTTATATACCTAAGAGTATGCATCACTGTCCAAAGCTAAAAGGCACTTCATGGTGCAGAATGTTAGAAAAAAAGCACACAATTTTACATTTCCTTCAGTATCAGGTAATGGCCCTTTTTTAATAGTTATCGACTCTGAGGTCTATATTTTGCTGGGATTGTAGTAGGTTTATTGACTTAATTTGCTTGTAAAAACATTTTTTTGATTGTCAAAAATTTGAAACCACTTAAAAATCATCTAAAAGGGGCTAGTTTAAGTCTAAAGCAAAATAAGCTGTCAGAAACAAAAAATTATACCATGCTTTCGAGTGCATGTTTTTTTTTTATATATATATATATATATATATATATATATATATATATATAGATATAGATATAGATATATATATATATAGAGATATTACTAGTCATATAGGCTCTGGCACTTTTTGGGGCTTGTCTTATGAAAAACCTAATTATCAACGCTCTTTGTTTTTGTTGTCAAAACAAAACATAAAGAATTGGCTGAAGCGCACAGGACATACTTATTATACTCAGTTCTCAGCTACTCAGTGTATAACTGAAGTACCATGTTCTAAGATCTAAAATGTAAATTCTCAAGATAAATGGCCTGATCAAGTCTAATTAACATACTAAGGAATTCTAAATTGTAGTTACACAAACAATATTACTCTAGAATATGGAGTGAATAGAAATATCTGAAGTGAAAACCTACAGTGCATATGTCAGCATTTTTGCAGTGTTTCCTTTGATCTATGTATATAATTTCCAGATTTGAAATTGAGTCTTATGTAAAAACATTCTAATAAACTAATTGAGAACGCAGCAGAATCTTCCCAAAGAATAATACATTACATCTGGAACACCAAACTCAGGCATTAATGCGTTGCACAATGGTCACCCAAAAATCAAGTTGTGATGGCAAAGTCTTCTGTTCAAATTTAGGTTCATAAAGTGAAGATTTAAAAAGGGATTTGTCCAGCTTAAAGCACATGGTCAAAAATGTTTTCTGAGTGCAGTACCTTTAATACTTAACGTGCCAGCACTCTATAGGTGTATTCAAAAGGGCTCTGTGGTACACCCAGTGTGCCTGTTATTCACCACAGTAAAAGGCAACTTGTGACAAAAACTGTAATGTGAAACATTAGGACATTGTGATCATCATTTTTAGGCTGCTTTGACAGAGGATGGATGCAGGGCACTGCTTCAAAATCAGTCCTTGTGAATATGTGCTGCAACGGCAAAGCACGCCGCACTGAGGCATGAGCAGAGCAACAACACACTGCAGACCATGCCACCATGAACCTTACACCCAAGTTAAAATATTTTATCTTGTGCGTCATACTTTGTGACAATATCTCAGCATGACCTGTGAGAAGAAGTCATGGGTACAAAATCTAAGTTTTTGTGTTTGTGGAAGGATCACTGTTACTGATCACAATTACTTAAGGAATCATGAAGTTACTTCAACTGATTGTAATTTAAGAGTGCTGTGAAAGTCTCCCATAGTAGTCTACCCTAAGTGTCAAGTGACCACTTTGTTCTTTTACTTATGATCAGTGAATGTAGGTGTGCAGGATTCTCTTTAGCATATAGCCCCATGCTATGTTCCACCTAAAAAAACCACTACTTGTAACAATCGAATGACTGAGCCAAAGTGCAGTTTAAAGGTGTATTCCCTTCTCCCCAGCTCTGAGAATGCAGAGGTAAATTAAATGCATGCAGCTTCCAATGAAAAGGCAGCTTACAGGAGGAACTACACCAGGACCGTAATGTAAGCATAATGTAAGCATAACGTAAGCGACGTGGCTTACAGGCGTGTTTTTAAAAGCGTAAATTTACACCAGACGCTGCAAAGTACGCTCCACAGCTGCATGTTTTGGCTGTGAAAAGAACTGTCGCCACATGGAAAGAGCACAAATAGAAGGCGCGCCTTATAATTGACGAACTGTTGCGAGAGGAAAGGCTCAGCAAAAATGAGTGCATCCCATCAATCCGTAGCGTCAACAAGGTGACTTCTACCACCTTGTGGCCGAACTGAGATTCGACTTTTGGGCTTACTTTCGGGAAGTGAACTTTGACACAGGATGTTGTTTTGTCATTTATTCCCTGCCAAACCGGAGCGTATACCTATCTGAAATTAGAACTTCAATCTAATTTAGGTGTCGCTTAGCATTAATATGCACGTAAATATGTACGTTTTACACACGTATCATGCTTATAGTGTATATTTATTGACTGAGTAAGATTTAAGCTAACCTAAGCGTAGGACGCGCGTATGCAGCTTTGCTGCGCTTATATGCCACAACGCATCCGGTTTATTTCCTCCTTTACTCTGATCTCCACAAATGTCAGCTCTCCCATTTCTTCAGACATCTGTGTCACCAGAGTATGTTACATAAGGGTTCAGTAATTGGGAAAATCTATCTTTCTCTACACAGTAGTCACTGTAGCTCTCAAAACGTTATCCTGAGGACACCATTGGTCACATCAAAATCTATCAGAGAAGTAATTTTCCTCAGAACATGTTGTTTGGCCTTAAAAGGTCACTTTAAGCTAATGGTACACCTGTAGTGGTTGGAAAGCCAGTTAAAATATTCAGATGTATCTGCAGTTTAAACCTATTTCCTTTTTTTGTGGCTTAGGCACAGAGAAAAATCATGTTGCTACAGCTAATTGTAGGTAAACAAAAACATTTTTTTTATCTAAATCATTGTGCTCACAAACACCCACAGCTGCTTCTCTGGTCTGGCAGTTGATTCTGTTCAAGCAATTGAAGACTGTATAGTTGTGGTGTCAATGGTGATGTATCCCAATTCCTACCATTTGGGCTGTTGTGTCATGTTGAAGCAGGAATTACAGCTGTTTCATAAACCAGGGGAAAAAGTGTGTTCAACTAAGAGATTGTTTTTCAGGGACAAAGGAGAAATCCATGTTACCAACCTGTGTTTTCTTTTTTTTGTTTGTTTTTTTTGTTTTGTTTCTACATAATGCTTCGTTCTGTGATTATCATGAGAAATTTGTTGGCAGTGCCATCCGTGACCCTACATAAATATCGATGGGAAATCAGTATTTAAAAATGCAGCTTTTTCCCACTGAAAACTGGGTTTTACAAACTACTTGTCATTATTGAAAACCAATGAAAGGCTACATCTGATTTATTAATGTCCCCTATTTTCAAGATTTTCACATTGTATTGTTTTACAATAGGATGATATACAGTGGGGCAAAAAAGTATTTAGTCAGCCACCAATTGTGCAAGTTCTCCCACTTAAAAAGATGAGAGAGGCCTGTAATTTTCATCATAGATATACCTCAACTATGAGAGACAAAAGGAGAAAAAAAAATCCAGAAAATCACATTGTCTGATTTTTAAAGAATTTATTTGCAAAATATGGTGGAAAATAAGTATTTGGTCAATAACAAAAGTTCATCTCAATACTTTGTTATATACCCTTTGTTGGCAATGACAGAGATCAAACATTTTCTGTAAGTCTTCACAAGGTTTTCACACACTGTTGCTGGTATTTTGGCCCGTTCCTCCATGCAGATCTCCTCTAGAGCAGTGATGTTCTGGGGCTGTCGCTGGGCAACACGGACTTTCAACTCCCTCCAAAGATTTTCTATGGGGTTGAGATCTGGAGACTGGCTAGGCCACTCCAGGACCTTGAAATGCTTCTTACGAAGCCACTCCTTCGTTACCCGGGCGGTGTGTTTGGGATCATTGTCATGCTGAAAGACCCAGCCACGTTTCATCTTCAATGACCTTGCTGATGGAAGGAGGTTTTCACTCAAAATTTGACGATACATGGCCCCATTCATTCTTTCCTTTACACGGATCAGTCGTCCTGGTCCCTTAGAAAAAAAACAGCCCCAATGCATGATGTTTCCACCCCCATGCTTCACAGTAGGTATGGTGTTCTTTGGATGCAACTCAGCATTCTCTCTCCTCCAAACACGACGAGTAGAGTTTTTACCAAAAAGTTCTATTTTGGTTTCATCTGACCATATGATATTCTCCCAGTCATCTTCTGGATCATCCAAATGCTCTCTAGCAAACTTGAGACGGGCCTTGACATGTACTGGCTTAAGCAGGGTGACACGTCTGGCACTGCAGGATTTGAGTCCCTGGCGGCGTAGTGTGTTACTGATGGTAGCCTTTGTTACTTTGGTCCCAGCTCTCTGCAGGTCATTCACTAGGTTGCCCCAAGTGGTTCTGGGATTTTTGCTCACCGTTCTTGTGATCATTTTGACCCCACGGGGTGAGATCTTGCGTGGAGCCCCAGATCGAGGGAGATTATCAGTGGTCTTGTATGTGCTCCATTTTCTAATAATTGATCCCACAGTTGATTTCTTCACACCAAGCTGTTTACCTATTGCAGATTCAGTCTTCCCAGTCTGGTGCAGGTCTATAATTTTGTTTCGGGTGTCCTTTGACAGCTCTCTAGTTTTGGCCATGGTGGAGTTTAGAGTGTGACTGTTTGATGTTGTGGACAGGTATCTTTTATACTGATAACGGGTTCAAACAGGTGCCATTAATACAGGTAACGAGTGGAGGACAGAGGAGCCTCTTACAGAAGAAGTTACAGGTCTGTGAGAGCCAGAAATCTTGCTTGTTTGTAGCTGACCAAATACTTATTTTCCACCATATTTTGCAAATAAATTCTTTAAAAATCAGACAATGTGATTTTCTGGATTTTTTTCTCCTTTTGTCTCTCATAGTTGAGGTATATCTATGATGAAAATTACAGGCCTCTCTCATCTTTTTAAGTGGGAGAACTTGCACAATTGGTGGCTGACTAAATACTTTTTTGCCCCACTGTATGTCCTTTTACTTAAAAAAAAGTTGCCTTCTTTCCTATTAGGCTCACTTTGAACAAATAACTTTTACCAGAGAGTGAAGAAAGATGAGTCAATATGAAGAAAAATAAATCTGATTAGGAAATTAACGTCTTCTTTAGAAGCTGGCAGACATGACAAGCAACATTCTCTGTTTCTTTTTCTTATCTTATCTGCACTTCATATCAATTAATATCCCATAAATAGTAAACACATGCAAATTATTTCAATTTCTTGAAATATGCTTGAAAATGTGCTAAATCAATAAAAATTGAATACTAACATATTCATAAAATGCATGTAATTGACAGGTGAAACTTTTTGGAAAACTTAAAATGCATATTTCATTAGCAGTTGCGTGAAATTTACTAACCACTACCTGACCATTAACACTAAACTGCTCAATATTACCACATTTTATCTCACTGGGGTTTACATTAATATAAAAACTTTTCTGTTATTGATTTTCCTTTCATTAAAACTACACAGAATAATTTTTTTTCTGTCAAAGTATATGTTTGTGTTCAAGAAAAAAAAATCCTGAAATTGATTTGTTTGTGCTATTTCCTATTGTGCCTTATCAATAAGAAGATTCATATGGGAATCATTCAAATTTGAAACACAACTTGAGGGAAGTAGCATAAACAAAAAGAAAACATGTGAAAACAATAACTGGTTTAACTTCAAAATGAATCCAAATATACTTGAGTCACATGTTAGGGCAATATAAGATCAGAAAAAAATGTCTCAGAATAAAATGAAAGCAGAAGGGGATAAACAGAGTGTTCTAAAGATATGAAATAAATGACAGATGAACAAGCAATTGAATGTGAATAGCTGAGGATAACTATATTTTCTTCCATATTTTTGATTGGGGAGGATGTAAGTGTGAACTTAGTCCTATGTTCACAGGTCAGTGAACATAGGACGAACAATACAATCAGAAAGAATTACTAGATTCAAAAGAAACGATTCAAAAATGTATATATCAGGAAAGAGCACAAGGCTTGATTTGGAACGTATTGCTGTAAATACACAACATTTTGACAAAATGTAATTTTGATTTTGTTCTACTGCTATGTATAGCAAAAGCAGAGGTTGAGTTGAAACAATGTAAATAGTCTACTTTGGAGTCACTTCTCATACTTTGTCAAAGTACATGCCATTGTTTTTACCATATTGTAAAACTGTATTCATGAATGTGGTTCTTTTACACCATTGATTTACTGTTCACATGGTTCGTTAAAACCTGACAAACACACAGACAGACACACATAATTTGAGATTGACTCTCAGTAACATCAGAGCACAATTCATCCTTTACTAACCATAATTATTTCAACTACTAACAGTGGTATTTTTCACATGAATGGCACCCTGGGTGAGCCCCCTCTTTTGCTGCCTCTAAAATCTAGGAAGTTATCAACATTCTGGAGTTAGATAAAATGCAGTGGAGTACTGCACAAAGCACATTTCTCATTTGAGTAGCAAGCACCAAATATTTACAGACTGCACATGCAAAAAGCAATAGAAACTTGATAAAATGCAACTAGCAGATGAGTCATATTTTTATTTAGTGCTGGTTGCCCCCACGCGCCTGCCAGCTTTTCCAGTGCCACCTTGGGAAACCACCCTGATGACCCACATCACTCCCACTGGCTACTATGATTATATATAATGAAATGAATTATTGTTCCTAAGAGAGAGAGGCTTTGTGATCTTGTTTCTGATGGGGTTTATTGTTTGTTTTTTGTTCTTTGTTTGTTTTTTTGCTTTCTGTGCTCATAAGCCCCACATTACCATTAATATCATACACACAGAAACCATAAACCACATAGTACTTTTGCTCCACTAAAGACTAGTTCTAGCCATTGTACGTTTTTAAGTGTCTTTTACATACTAAATCCACCTCAGCTACAGCTATAGCTTTGAAATATCTATGTGGTGCATTTAAATGTAAGTGTGCTAGGAGTGAATGTTTTCCAGATACATTCGTTTTAAATCATAACAGTAAAATTCTACATTTTTGATATGTGTTTGTAAGTCGCACTGCTTTTTTTTTGTTATTTCGTTTCATATATTTTTATACTTCTATATTCTATGTAAAGAAAATAATACAGTTTTCATATTTATAATATTCAGAATAATGACATTGCCCTAAGGGGCAGAAAATGTTAAGATATTTATTAGAATTAAATCCTTTCATAAGAAATTGTACAAATTTCAAAACTACAAGGTCCCTGATGGTTTAAAATTCCCTTTTTTGTTCTGACATTTGCTTGAAGGTTTTGGAAATGCAAGGTTTACGTAGAGAACTATATCTTCTAGTACTTAAAAGACTGCTATTGTGAAAGCCTACACAGCAAATGTCGGGAATGGTGTATGTTTGCACACACTCACAGAAGAAGCCTTAGCCTCCTGCTGCCCTGGACCTCTCAACAAACCGTTTCAGCCCCTCTTCACCTTCTCAACACCCACTGCCCTGAAACTATGAGCTCTTCCCTTCTGAAGATAAGCCCTTGTAAAATACAGTTTTTGTCTTTACTATAAAAACAATGGAATTTACTACATTGTCAATAAATATTGTATACAGTTCTGAATCTGAGTGATTATTTTTTCCATTTGCACTTTATCAAAATAAACTGTAAATGCAAAGTAAAATATTGCAAAGTAAATGTTCTTATCTCCTATAATGGGCACAGTTATGCATGTTCACATTTATAAAAAACTAGTTCTAAGTTCACCTCACACATCCACACATAGTTCTTGCTTGACATATTTTTAAATCAGAAGCAACTTTGAAAAATATAGATCATTATATGCTGCAGTGAGCATATTGATTACGTCATCCAATAATGTCTGCAATCTGGCGTTTGTCATCTTGTTTACATGTGTTTAGTTCGCTATTCTCAATTAAACTTTATTGACATTAGGCTAAATTGCCTACTTGTGACCAAATTTTACCATTGAATCGATAAACATCGATATTTAAAAGTGTTGGCAACATGTGGTTGAAGATTCTCAGTCATCCAGGTCATGATCAATTCAAAAATGGTTAAAAAATAAAATCAACTGGACTTCTATTCTGAAGACGTTTCGCTTTAGAGCTTGGAACTCCTGACATTTTGAATTGAGAAAGCTTCCTGGATGGGAAGCGAAACGTCTTCAGAATAGAAGTCAAGTTGTTTTATTTTTTTTAACCTTTTTTGTAAGTGCTGGCAATGACTTTCATCATTGATTAGTTGTGTCGCATGATTAAGGCGTCATGCACACTGTCGCAGAGTGGTTACTTCATCTGCAGTGCTTCGTTTTCACTGGCAGGCTCCCAGGTGAGTGAAAAAGGCACGGGAAAAATAGTCAGAACGAGTTGTACGGACCAGTGAGTGAGTGAGACAGAGTCATAGCAGAGGGTGAGCCAAAGCTTCTTTCAAAAGGAAATAAAGTCAACAGTACAAATGACCGACGCAGCAAACACAGTTCGACCGATGCCCTCTAAAGTGTAAGTTATAATTTGAATCACATGGTATTTTTAATCTTTTTTTAAGTATTTCATCTCGTAGGTACTTGAGCATTTTTTTCTGGCTACTTTAACTGCTATTGCTTTCTGTCTTAATAGGCAGAGCTCTTCAAATATATATATATATATATATATATATATATATATATATATATATATATATATATATATATATATATATATATATATATATATGTGTGTGTGTGTATATACTATATTTTTGTTAAAATAGGGCAAGTATTGGAAGAGTTATAGCTGAGTAAGTCAAAATATTTGCACTTAACAGTAATAGAAAAAGAATGAGCAATTACCTGAACAATATTAAAAAGTTAAGGGTGCATCAAAAATTATTCTAAAGTGATTATATATATTTTTATTAATAGATGTATTTAAACAAAAAGCTTTGCATTCATGTATCTAGGTGGATAAAAAAGGATAAAGTTTTACAACATGACTTGACCCAAAATTCAGTTTCAGAACTCATATTCTTGGAGGAAAAACAATGAAAAAAAAATAACTTGAATAACATTCAAAACTCAAATTATGTTGAATGCGATTACCAATTCAACTCTGACTTGGCTAGTTTTATGTGTTCTGCTGACATGCTGCATTGGTATAATTCAAAGTTGCGCTGTCTTTCTCATTCCAAAATAAAGCAGCAAACGATGACAAGCTTCATGGTGGGAAAGACATCATACACACCACGGCAAGCAGCTGACTTGACTGAGAGCATCCTTCACATGATCGTCACCAACATGAGGCCTCTGTCGATGGTTGAAGATGAAGGCTTCACTACAATGATCCGCACTTTTAACCCAGGTTACACTCTCCCCTCAAAGACACACTTCGCAAAACTGATGGAGAAAAAAACACGAAGACACTTGAAAGGAAGTAAAGACTGCAATTAACAGAAACTCCAGCAAGCTTGCTCTCACTGCTGATGTATGGACAAGTAAAGCCAATGAAGGCTACCTAGGGGTGACATTCCACAACATCACAGATGATTGGGAAATGCAGTCAAGCTGCCTTACCATCATGCCGCTACAAGATAAACATACAGCATCTAACATCACAGAGTGGTGGTAGGAGGTTATAGTGACGTTTGAAATTTCTCCTAGCAGCAACCTTACAGCAACCTGGCATGGAAAGTGAAGACTGCTTTCTAAGATACAGCAGCTAACGCAGTGATTCTTGCAGCAGCCCTTAACCCAAGGTTTAGGAAACTTAAGCTTCTTTCACCTGCTGAAATCCTACAAGTCTAAACAAAACTGTAAACGGTGGCACTTGCAGAGACAATGGAGATGGATGTCCAGCAGCATGACGGTTGCAGTAGCACTTCTACCAGGAGACAAGCTGCAGAACCAACGCCTCCTGCCAGCCTGCTGGATTCCCTCCTTGGTTCGGATGATAAAACTGATGGCAGGGCAAATAAAGGGGACAGTGTTCAAAACAGAGTAAGAAAAGATGTCCTCACATATTTTGAAGAAAATAATCTTGCCAAGGAAGAAAATCTGTTGCAGTGGTGGAAGGCTAACAAAGACAGATATCCAATTTTGGCTAGGTTAGCCAGGTCCTACTTATTCTTTCCTGGAAGTTCAACACCCTCTGTGCGTCTTTTCTCTGCAGCAAGAGACTGGCTCTCTAAAAAGAGAGCCAGTCTTAGCCAGGAGCAAGTTGACGTCCTAACCTTTTTGCATTACAGTGCCAAGTTCCTGAATAAAGTGAGTGAGTGAGTGAGTGAGTGAATGAATGAATGAGTGAGTGAGTGCATCTCTGAGTGACTAAATCACTGAGTAAGAGTCACGGAGGGTCATGTTTACCTGTTCCCTACATTAATAGCAATAAGGAGGTGTTAATGTTGCAACAAATACTGTTACTGAGTTTTGTTATTTGGATATCTCATTTTATATATGTATTTATCTTTATTTATTTACCACTTAAACCACCAGAGATTATTTAACTCTGGTGGTTTAAGTAGTCAAACATGCTAATTCCACTCACTTGTAGCGTTTACTCTATAAATTATCGTAGCGGGGCAGTCATACCCCGTAGCACAGCGTGTCCCCAGTGGTCGCAGTCTTTCCAAATAGTGGCAGAGCACACCATGAGCTATTGTGAGCCTGCTACTCCACTTTCAGCTCTCCGTGCCCCCCGATCCGTAGTGACATTGGGCTGACTTCTGCAGCTGAGTGTCTCGTGCAGTATGAACAGACAGAGCTGAAACAAACTTTTTTTCCTGTTTTTTCCACCCCGGCTACAAGCAAAAACTGCTTGTTCTCATGGAGTATGTAACAAGCTTTATTGCAAAGTGTCTTTAATTGTAACATGTCCAGAGCTGCACCATCTATCATTTACAAACACAGCAAGACCCCCTTCTCTCTTCTTACCGCTTCTCTTTGTTGTCAGCCCTGAGCAGATAAAACTCATCCATGTTTACATTGAACTCTGGAATTTGCTTTGTTAGCCAGGTCTCTATCATCAGGGTTGAGCTGCTCTCTCTGTATACAGGTGGATGCCAGGTTAGCACTGCTAATTTCTCCACTTTGTGATGGATTTTGCATTTTCCATGATGATGGATGGAAGGCCGGGTGTGTAACTTCTCCTCCAGCTCGGTTCCTTCTCCTTATTTCATAAGGTATTGCAGCTGTTCAGTTGCAGAATCAGCTTGCTTATTAGCGAGTGCTAGCGGCAGTCCCTGGTGTAAATAATAAATATAGCCATATGCTGCTCCGGTCTCTGAATACAAACGTCGTACAAAAAAGCATTGATCACAACAGTGATAGTTTCATGTTGTGAGTAGAATGGCGAAAAATACAGGGATGCACACACACTACTACTTTCAGATAAAACATAGGGTTGCCAGCTTTCCCGAATTAGTCTGGATGTCCTGTGTTTTGAGTTCAATTTAAGTGTCCTTAATTGGAAACTGTCCCGTATATGACTGCAGCCTGCAATTTGTAATTACAAACATCACAAATCCTCCATGCCTTACTTACCTACTAGACCTAAAAAAGGAAGTTGCATCAAAGTAGAAAGGACGGTGCAACTTAGCGTCTCAGATGGATTCAATTTTATCAAAGGATGAAAAGACAAAGTTATATGCAAATTCTGCTGTTTTAAAGACTGAAACAAAAAAAAATACAAATAAATAGCAACATTACAAAATAAAATTAGGCAGAAGAAACACTTTTCCAACTCAAACATTTTTCATTTAAAAAGTCTGAAACCAATACTTAGAGTACGGTTTTTCCCCAAGAAATTCTGTCTTCCACTTAACTTTCTTCCACTTAGCTTTCCATTAATATCACATAATCCAGCTCTATATGAGCAGCCATCTTATGTCTCTCTTAACCTTTCTCTTATTCATTTATCCATCTTTCTGCCTCTTTTTATGTTTCTGTCTCAATCTTGTATCTTCATACATGGTTGTATTTTGATGGCTACTTGCCTTTCTTCCTTCCTACTTCTTGATTGGATGAAAATCTCATTAAAATCTAGATCTGCCAGAGTTTATAATATTTTTTAGCATAACTTTATTCAGTTTTAATTTTAAAACATTTGGGATCTGCTTCTGATCTATTCATGGGGTCTATCTAGCAGCAAACATGTGTTTCCCAAGTATAAAGCAGCCATCTTATTTAATAGATGGACTCAGGAAGGTGGATTTTTGTTTCCAACAGACAGGCTTTTGGTGATTTGCGACAATCAAAGCAAATGGTATTTTTGTAGGACATCTGAAAATGACCATAGAGCCATTTACGATTTTGTGGGTCGCATCTGCCCAGCAGACTTCTTCCTGCCAAGCAATTTATAGTGTGGCACTGCGTACTTGCTCGTAAAATTGAGCTCTGCGCATCACTGCCCGCAGACTCATGCCCACCTTATGTGGGAGCCTAGAGACAGAAATAGCTCAGGGTATGATCTGGCACTATTTAGAAAGGGTAATCTTAATAAAATTAACGGTGAAAACACACAGATGTATAATCATTTACTACATGCCCTGACCTTCTTGGCAATTTTGTTGGCGGGGCAGGGCCCTTGTTGAATGGTACAGGAAACACTGGAGTAGGTAATATCGGAAGGTGGCCACTACATTACCTGCTTACAGTGGGTAATAATTATATGATAGAATAAAGTCCTTCCAGTGGCAATATATACTGTTTACTGTATTTTTAGTTGACCTCCAATCGGCACAGCAAGTTCACCAGAGAGAAAATATCATTAAAACAACGGGTTATCTCTATTCAGTTTCCTTCCCTCAGTCTTCCTGTTTGTTCTCTTTAACAGCTGTTCACAATTTCCCCCTGACTTTGCTCCCCTGGTCTCAATGTCATTCCGTAGCCTTTCCTCAATGTTTAAGCTGCTTGGTTTTCATTGTTCCCTGGTGGGTTCTTCTGTTGAATCCTGTCTGATTATTTGTTCTATTCTCCTTGTGCACTGTAAGTTTCTCTATATTATTGCTACCAAACTTTTTTTTTTTTTTTTTTTACAAGTCCACAGAAATTCAGTGGCAGACTGGATTAGCAGAATATTCCATCCTGTATGCCATGGTATCAACACCACAAAAAAGAAAAGGGCAATGCTTGGACATTATTTTCCTAAATCTGTGTGTATTTTTAAAAAGGCAAGGTAAATACACAATTGTATTACCCATTTCTTACCTAAAAGCATTTATCTCCTTTCAGAATCAGATTCGGAAACATTTCACTAACCAGATTTTGTGCTTAATATTAAATATAAAAAATTACAAAGCTCGCATTTGCTGTCTTGAGCTGGATCTTATGTGTATCTAAATATGCCACATATGCCTGATAAAAACACTATAGTGGTGAAAAAAGATCGACAATAAAGAATTTACCTGAGCTTGACCCATAATCTAATGTGATGATTCCAGAGGGTCCCATACATTCCTAGTGCTAATGTAGCCCCCTACTCAAAGGTTTCCAAATAAAGAAGTTTAGCTGGAATACCAGCAAAGTTCACAGTCTGTCAAGAGAGCAGATAGACACAGTTGACATAGGATTACTATAGACGGTGAGAAAATCTTACAACAAAAGAGGATCTAGCAGGGAATGGAGAAAGAATCTGAGAAAATTTGATGGTTATGGATTGATTAGCTGCAGGTGCATTAGGGAGACTGCCAAAGATTCACGCAACAGCACTCACATAGACATGAAGCAGACTGTGAAAGTTGTTTCCTGTTTTTAGCAATTGATGGTGAAAACAAAATTTATTTTATTGGGATTATTCAAATTTACCTCCATCTGTTTCAAGAATTTATCTCTAAATTAATCAAAAATGTTATGCACTTTCCATTTGTTTGTTTTGTTCTGTTTTTTTTACTTATTGCAAAAGTGGAATGCACAACAATATATAGTAGCTAATTGCGAAAACATTGGTGTATCCTTCCAACAAGGATCTATTCAAATTTGAAAAACTTTCAGAACAAATAGTCTAAGATTGAGATTTGAAACATTGTCACTTTAGTGTAGAAATAGAGCTTTGGTGTCTCTGGATAGCAAGACATGAGTCATGACACGGAACTGTAGGCAGGCCTGGCATTCCAACAAAGACATTAGAGTTTAATACAAAATGTTCCTTTTCATCTTTCACCCACGGCTCTGTGTTTTGGTCGTCACCCTCCGGCTTTAGATTCGCATTACACTGACAAAGGGAAGCAGTGTTTATTCAGCCAAAGATATCATTCCATTATCATTGTAAATCATGAATCACAGATGATGTGTAACTGTAATAAAAATATGAGACAAATTTTAAAAAGTGATGACACTGTGTGTGTGCTCATTTGATATATTTTCCCCTTTTGCATGATTCATATTTGTCAAGACCATGCTGTTCCATCCCTCTGTTAGACACAGCACAGTACAGTTTGCTCTTAATGACTCAATAAACAATACGGTAGTATGACAGTAATTCCTTTAATGCCAGATTAACATCCAGAGCTCCTAATGGCTACAATGCGCAAATCTTTTTTTAACCACAGTTTATTCATCTATATTTTGTATATGTATTTGCTTATCAAGGATGCAAGGGGCAGTCTATCCCAGCATTCATTTGGTGAGAAGAACACTCTAACCCTCAACAAAGTACCGAGACCCAGAAGACGAGCAACCACTGTCACAAGACGGGGACAGGTGGACCCAGTATTCAGGCCGGACAAAAAGAATGATATTTTAAAGGGATTTATTAAACAGAAAACAATCAGGTGGAAACAAATGGGGCATCAAGCCAAAAACTGGACAACAGAGCTCAAAAACCAAAATAGTCCAAAACTGATAAATGGTAGGACTAAATAATCAAAAACATGGGACAGGCAAGCTCTAATATATGAAAATCAGATCCAGTCAGGAAACGGGCAGGCAGTTAGAAAAAACAGGACAGTCGGGGGTCAGGCTGGCTCAGAACTCCAAAGGCTAAGTGGGTCAGGTCTACAGGCAAACAAAACAGAGTACGGGGAATCCTGGACAAGACTCACCAATAGGCATGGAAAGACAATGATCTGTCCGAGTGCAGGAGACAGAGGCAGGTATAAGTAGAGGAGTGAGCAGGTGAACGGAGTGAAACTAATTATCAGAATGGGTGGAGCTGATCAGGGAGGAAAAAGTGATCAGCTCTACACTGAAGCTGTTTGGATGGTGACTGGTGAAGGGGAGTGACAGGCAAACAGACCGGATGTTACTGAGATGTGAAACTGAATGACTGGCAGGTGAAAAAAAGATAAACTAAAACAGTTTCAGGATAAATCAAGACAAACCCAAACTAAAACAGAAACTAAACCTATGACAGAATTGGTTAAATGAAGAGAATCCCTAAACCAAAACAGAAACTTAACCTAGACTAATCCAGAACCAAAATAACCATAAAGACCAAACCTAAGCTAGAAAACCAAACTAAGACTAAACAGAACACAAGCAAATAATAAAAACCAGAGCTAATACTAAGACAGGAGAGAGAACTAATTAATCAAACAACAAACATAAACCAAAACAAAACCCAAATCATGACAACCACAGATTTACACACTCGCTCCTCACAATTAATTGGGGTCACCAATAGATATAAATCCCATGTTTTTGGATTGTGGAAGAAAGCCAGAATAAACAGAGAAAATCCATGCATCCACAGGAACATTTTAACAACTGCTGCTTTCATTGATTCTCAGGCATACAATTACCATATAAAACAAAACAATTTGCACAAAGTGCTATCTCAAACTATTGTCAATAAAACACAATATGCAGGTAAAAAGAAATCAGCAACATTTTGGAATTATTTATATCTCTTGATTACAACATTTGTGTTCATGACCAAAACCTAAAATGTAAAACAAATGGAAGAACTTTACATGAGTAGGTCCAATTTAGTTACGCTAGTGCTATGTCGGTAAAGCTGCCATGATTATAAGTTAAGGGCAACATTTCCACAGTAATTTGTCAAATTTTGTGAAAATTTGCTTTGCTCTATTTGCAGTTTTGCTTCGCTCTATTTGTGCATCTACTGCTTGCCACTTGTATCCAGGATCTTGTTCTATGGGAGGGTCAGAACTGGTAAATCAAGAGCTTTAACTTTTAGTTCAGCTGTTTATTCAGAATAACCACAATAGACCTGAGCAGTGCCTGCATTACTGCAGAAGAAGCCCCAATTCATCTGTCCATCTCTTGTTCCACCCTAACATCACCCATGAACAAGACACCATAATACTTAAACTTCTCTGCTTGAGGCAGAGACTGACCCTGGGCCAGAGGAGGCAATCCACCTTTTTCCGGTCAAGGACATTGGCCTCAGACTTAGAGGAGCAGAATCTCAACCCTGCGGCTTCACACTCAGCAGCGAACCGCTGCAGTGCATGCTGGAGAAATGAGCCAAAAAAGCCATCAGAACCATCTTATCAGTAAAATGCAAAGATGCAATGATGACTTTCCTAAACCATACTCCCTCATCTAAATTACTAGGCTTTGGGTTCCTGTCCATTAGCACCACAAACAGGATAAATGACAAGGGGTAGTCCTGGCAGAGTCCAACATGCATTGGCAAGGCATTTGACTTTGTGCCAAGAATTCAGACACAGCTCTTTCTTTGTAAATACAAGAACTGTACAGCCCTTAAAAGCCCCCCAGATACCCCATCGTCCCACATTATCCCACATAAAATATCACGGGGGACAGGATTGTAAGCCTTCTTCAAATCCTCAAAACACATGTAGATGAGAGATGCATACTTCCATGACCCCCTCAGCAATTCCGTGAAGGTAAAGATCTGGTCCACCATTCTATGGCCAGATTAAAACCCACGTTGCTCCTGTCAGATCCCAGATTCAACGATCAATTGGAATCTTCTCTTCAACAACCCAAAGTAAGTTTTCCCAGGGAGGCTGAGAAGTGTGATCCCTAAATAACTGGAACACACTCCTCTCCTCAAAGGAGCACTTTGAGGAGATCCTCAAAGCATACACAGCTTGAAGTGGTCTTTTTTCCCTTTTCAGAGTCACCAAATGGTTTCCCAGAACTTCCATGAGGCCAACAGAAAGCATCCCTCCATAATCTCTCCAAATTCATCCCATCCTTGAGATTTAGCTTCCACAACTACAGAAGCTCCAGTCCTTCTGGCTGCCCAGTACCTGTCAGCTACTAAGGCCAACTTCCTCTGCTTGATGGCTTCCATTACCAGGGGCTGCCAGCCCCTGCAAGCCATATCAGCAATGGAGGTCCTGAACATGGTCCATTCCTATTCCATGTCTCAAACAGGTTTTTCAGCCAGACATTCCCAATTCCCAATGTCTACTCTTGGTTATACTAGGTCTTTCCAGCAGCCTTCTCTGCCACCGGATCCAACTCACTACCAGGTGGTGACAGACTGACAGCTCTGCCTCTCTCTTCACCTGAGGGTTCAAGATGTAATGCTGCAGGTCTGAAGAAATAATAAAATACTTCATCCTTGATTTGGCTCAAGGTGGCCTGGTATCAAGTAAACTTATGGCCAACCTTGTGCTTGAACATGGTGTTTGTTACTGATAATTCCATGCCTTGCACAGAAGTCCAACAGCAAAACTAATCAGGTTCTGTCAGATCAGGGAGGCCGTTCTTCCTGATCACACTCCTCCAGTTTACACTGTCATTACCCACATTGGTGTGCCCACATAGAGGGGAATCCTGTAGCTTCTTTGGGCCGGGCCCAGCAGAGCCCCAGGTGCTCACCGAAAACCCCACCCCCTAGGCCTGGCTCCAGGGGGAGGAACCTCGCACAGAATAGGATGAAGTTCAGTTAATGTTGTGGTCAGCCATATCATTGGAAACATTGAATCTTAGTCTCTTAGTGAGACCCTACCAGATGATAAAGTTCCATACATCACAACCCCCAGGGTCATTGGGGTATATAAACCCTTCAACATGTTAAGGTGGCAATTCAAAACTAGGGGCAGTGAGACCCATTATCCACAAATAAAGAAAACATGAAACAGTGGGGAACCTACCCAAGAATGGCTGGATTGAAGAAAATCTAAAACAATGAAGACCAAACTTGCTAAGTTAAGTTGAGGTTAGTGTACACAATTCAATAATTAGAAAACAAACTGTATATAAATGGCTTTATGACCACCAAATTTATGAAATTGACCTGATCCATTTCTATTAGTGAGCAAGGATAAGGCTGACAGATTGAAGCTTTGCATTTTGCTTTGTCAATTTTATTCTCAGCTCATAAAACTTGAAAATATCTTTGATTCTTTTGTCACTTCCTTTCCTTCCTAGTTTGTGTGTCCCTATGTTAATGCATATATATATATATATATATATATATATATATATATATATATATATATATATATATATATATATATATATATATATGTTAATACAATGCTGTGAGCAGAGTAATTAAGATTCTGATTAGAGTGAAGCTATTGTCAGCTAGTACCAAATGTGTGCATGCATTTGCTTGTGCATGTAACTTGCCAATGGTTCACTTGCCGAAAAAGTCCTACTGTCCTTAACGCGTACTGGAGCAGATTACAGATAGTATTGGCCATCCATGTTTTATCTTACTTGCAAATGACACTGATTATTAGCTGTTGTTACTCATCAGTTTGTGGGAACATTAAAGTGTTTTACTGTTGGAGAGGAGATAGATTTGTTTAGTAAGACAGTACAGTGCCAGTATGCGATGCCCCTGATTTGCTTGCTGAAGTCCACAGGCTGCTAAAGACAAAATCAAAGATTAGGTTACTGATTGTGTATTCATCCAAATGGATACTTAACTGTCTGTTTCTCTCGATTTTATATTTGTGTTTTTGCTTTCTCTATGTGTTACATGGTGCCACTTTACACATTATATACAGCCTTTTTGGAGGCAGAGTATTTTTCTGTTTCTTCTCATTTCATACACCACAAATAACATAAAAAAACAGAGAGTAAATTAATTACCTATTACGGCCCTTGGCCTCTGGAGGTTGTGCAGGCTTCATTGTTATGCAAATTCAGCTGTGTTAGAACACCTACCTGATTGGCTGCCGGGAGGCTGCAGAGGAGCTGCAACTTCATTGGACCAGCAGAGGACTGCCACGCCAATCAGACTGCTGATAAGATCCACCTGCACCAGTATAAAAGACTCCAGAACTCATTCCTTCCTTGGGGACAGCTAGTAGGAAGTGGCTTTTGTTAAGCTGTTCCCCCACCTTTGGTGGTTTCAATTGTTTTGGGCTCATTTTGAATTAGTTGTGCTTCGTAGTTTGGTTAAACACATAGTAATTTAATTTACACTAAGCACTGTGAAGATTATCAGACCTTTATTTTTTGTTAAACTGGGTTGTATTGTTTTGTGTTTGTTAAAACTAGTGATGGTGAGATGAAGCCTCATGAGGCATTGAACCACTTGAGCCAACTGGTTCGAGAAAGGGTTCATTTCTTGACGCTTCATGTGCACACGACACCACCTACTGGCGAGGTGTATAATCACAGCCAGCTGTATCTTAACACGTGTGATGCATTGATTTTTTGTCTATTATGGCTCTTGGGAATTACTTCACAAAAGGTGTAGGACGAAATCATTTGTCTACATAAATTTTGTATACACATATGTGTATAATAAAATATTGTTTGAATGTATTCTCTGTGTGTAATTATTCCCAAAATAGTATTGTCATGTGATATGGCATGTTGTGTAATAATGTTTTTCTGTGACTCTAGAAAAATGGCATGGGCTTAATCAGGCAGAGGACAGTGAAAGCGCTTATGGAACTAGGGAGGGGGTAATGAATAGGCTAATGCTTGTGTAACTTGGATGATTTCATGCAGATTGGGGTACAGTGACCGATGATTAGCCCAGTACTCCAGGGGGTTCTCCATCTTGTCCTGAATCCAACGTCATCCACAATAGTGAAAGGCTGGGTATCCTTCACTATCATGGAGACTAGAGCTTAATCCAGCTCTTGTATTCTGGTGGCTGGTTAAAAGGGAATAAATACAGTGTCTGTTACCTATCTTTATTTGCACAAAGAGCAAACATCAGCATGCAAAAATTGTGATAGTGTGTTTGTAATATAGTAATGCGCCAGTCATCCGCGCGGTTACTGCCGGAGGGGGGGGGGCGTCGGTGAAGTCGCTTCTCGCTTCAAAGTATCCATGTATTTTTCCCTGTCTTTTCCCTGCCATTCCCTATATGTACGCGAGAAAGCAACAACAAAAAAACGCGTGTTAACGTCAAACATGCAAGAGTTAGTTTTTTTTTTTTTTGGAATGTTGGCGAGGCGGTAGCGTGAGTTTGGCGAGGCGGCCGCCTCGCCAACATAGTGCTGCGGGAAACACTGCTGTAGGGTTTCTAAAGCTGTCAAACCCCGCGCCGAAATCTGAACCACTTCCCGAAGCAGTCACGTGGTACAGCCGGGCTGCGAGGCTTCGGACGTCATCGTTTTCGGCTCCTCCCCTAAATGAAGCAAGCCTCAATACGCGCTTTACGGAAACGCCCCCTCCATTACTCGACACACGCCTCGAAGCCTCGGCACATCACGTAACATCACTAGTTAAAATTATTATACTCATTTCTCTGGACACATTTTTATGTTGCCGCCCCTGAACCCCTAGACCTTGGGGGCGTAACATTACCATAAACGTTTTTGAAAAGGGCTTCTGAAGACAGCCAGTATTTCTGACTGTGCCCACCAGCAGCGACAATAAAATCCCTAATAAATAGTATTGCTAAACATACATCCCATAAAGAAATATCATAATCAGATAATAAGCTTAAGTACAACAGTAATAATGGTTGGTTTTGACAAATAGACTGTGAAGAGGTCATATTGTTTTCTTTCTTTCTCTTTTGTAAAAAATATCTCTCATGGATACCAAGGTCACAGACTCCATTGACATCTTGCTATCACATTACTTTATACTAGTGATGGCGAGATGAAGCCTCATGAGGCATTGAACCACTTGAGCCAACTGGTTCGAGAAAGGGTTCATTTCTTGGAGCTTCATGTGCACACGAAACCACCTACTGGCGAGGTGTATAATCACAGCCAGCTGTATCTTAACACGTGTGATGCATTGAATTTTTGTCTATTATGGCTCTTGGGAATGACTTCACAAAAGGTGTAGGACGAAATCATTTGTCTACATAAATTATGTATACACATATGTGTATAATAAAATATTGTTTGAATGTATTCTCTGTGTGTAATTATTCCCAAAATAGTAGTGTCATGTGATATGGCATGGTGTGTAATAATCAGACCTCTCAACTTTGATCAAGAGTTAAGAGTGGGATTATGCTAATTTTGGGGGCGGGGGGGAATTATGGTCAACAATTTCCCCTCAGCAGCAACACTGTATGTGGTACAGCCGGGCAGCGAGGCTTCAGACGTCATCGTTTTCGGCTCCTCCCCTAAATGAAGCAAGCCTCGATACGCGCTTTACGGAAACGCCCCCTCCATTACTCGACACACGCCTCGAAGCCTCGGCACATCACGTAACATCACTACTTTATACTTTATTTTTTTATTTATTCCTCTTGCTTCTTTTTAAGTAGATAGCTGATAAACCTGCACACAATGCTGTTAAAACGTATTCACCTACTTCTTGATTCTACTTTTAACCCCCTGGGGTCATTTTTGACTAACTTAGTTTTTATTTTTACATTTCCCAATAGCAGCCATTAATATTGCCTTGTTTAGTTTTTTTTTTTTACCCAGCACAGCCTAAACTGTGAGAATTTTATTTTTTTTTTCATTTGGACATACTGCAAATGCATAATAGTAATATCTTTATTGTCATTGAAACATACATTGAAACATACATTACAACGAAATTTGTTCTCTGCTTTGAACCCATCACCCTTGGGGAGCAGTGGGCTGCCATGTGTGGCGCCCGGGGAGCAATCAGGGGTTAAGGGTCTTGCTCAGGGACCCAGAGTGCAGGCACTGGGGATCGAACCGGGTACTTGCATCCTTCTCTGAGTGCAAGCGCGCTACTCTAACCACTAGGCCAACACTCCCCATTTCTCTGCATTTAATCCATCCCCATTGGGGAGCAGTGGGCTGCCACTGTAGGGCGCCCGGGGAGCAATTGGGGGTTGAGGGTCTTGCTCAGGGACCCAGAGTGCAGGCAGTTGGGATCGAACCGGGTACTTGCATCCTTCTCAGAGCGCAAGCGCACTGCTCTAACCAGTAGGCCACCACTCCTCCTAATTTCTCTGCATGCTAATATATACCTTAAGTCACATAAAGTCATAAAAAAGTGTCACTGTAAAAACCACAAACATAACAAATTGTTTTTCTAATCTAATGCGACAATGTATACTGTAAATGTACATACACCCATACATAGACACACACACACACATGTATGTACGTATATATATATATATATATATATGTATGTATGTATGTATGTGTGTGTGTGTGTATATATATATATATATATATACACTCCTGATCAAAATCTTAAGACCAGTCAAAAAATTGCAAGAATTTGCATTTTGCACTATTGGATCTTAAGAAGGTTCTAAGTAGAGCTTCACAATGTTAAAAGGACAAATCAGTGCAAGAGACAAGAACATTTGAGCAGGGAATTGTCTGAAAACTGCATTTATACTCAAACATGATTTTTCAGCTGATCAAAAGTTTAAGACCATAGCTCAAAAAACCCCGAAAACCCCCCAAAACAGAAATCAAAATGTCAAAAAAAAGGACTCAGTAATGAGTAGCTCCACCATTCTTGTTGATGACTTCAAACAATCGTTTAGGCATGCTCGATGCCAGTGTTTCCAGGAGGCTAGTGGGAACGTTGCTCCAAGTGTTGAAGATGGCTTCACGAAGGGCATCCATTGTCTGGAACTGATGTCCATTTCTGTAAACTTCCCTTGCCATCCATCCCCAAATGTTCTCAATTGGGTTTAGATCCGGGGAACATGCAGGATGGTCCAAAAGAGTGATGTTATTCTCTTGGAAGAACTCCTTTGTCAGGCGGGCATTGTGAACTGCAGCATTGTCCTGTTGAAAAACCCAATCATTACCACACAGACGAGGGCCCTCAGTCATGAGGGATGCCCGCTGCAACATCTCCACATAGCCAGCTGCTGTTTGACGCCCCTGCACAACCTGAAGCTCCATTGTTCCATTGAAGGAAAACACACCCCAAATCATGATGGCGCCCCCACCACTGTGCCGTGTAGAAAACATCTCAGGTGGGATCTCCCTGTCATGCCAGTAACGTTGGAAGCCATCAGGACCATCAAGGTTAAATTTTTTCTCATCAGAGAAGACAACTTTCTTCCACATTTCAATGTCCCATGTTTGGTGCGTCCTTGCAAAGTCCAAACGGGCAATTCTGTGGCGTTGAAGAAGACGTGGCCTTTGAAGACGTTTTTTATTTCTGAAGCCCTTCTCTCGCAGATGCCGTCTGATGGTTATTGGGCTGCAGTCAGCACCAGTAATGGCCTTAATTTGGGTAGAGGATCGTCCTGTGTCTTGACGGACAGCCAATCGGATCCTGCGGCTCAGAGCTGGTGAAATTTTTTGGGGTCTACCACTTGACTTTTTTGTTCCATAACCCTCAGGATCATTTAAAAAATGCAAAATGACTGTCTTACTGCGTCCAACCTCAGCAGCGATGGCACGTTGTGAGAGGCCTTGCTTATGCAGCTCAACAATCCTACCACGTTCAAAGTCAGTGAGCTTTTTTGCTTTTGCCATCAAGAGGTCTTGACAGTGTAAAGACTTCACAGAAAATGACATGGAATCCAGATGTTTGCACAGCTTTTGGCTTTTAAAGACTATGGTCTTAAACTTTTGATCAGCTGAAAAAATCATGTTTGAGTATAAATGCAGTTTTCAGACAATTCCCTGCTCAAATGTTCTTGTCTCTTGCACTGATTTGTCCTTTTAACATTGTGAAGCTCTACTTAGAACCTTCTTAAGATCCAATAGTGCAAAATGCAAATTCTTGCAATTTTTTGACTGGTCTTAAGATTTTGATCAGGAGTGTATATATATATATATATATATATATATATATATAAATAAATATATATATATATATATATATATATATATATATAATGCCATAAATTGACCAGGGCCGGTGTCGCCTAATAGTCAGGTGAGACATGGTGAAATACCTGCAAGAAGGCCCTCTTGAAGTAAGCACACGCAGGAGATGCCTTGCTCCCCTCCGCTGTAATCCATGCCTTTGCATGGCCTGTGAGATGGGAGATAAACAGGCAAGCTGGGCACGGTTCATTTGAAATGAGAAAACATAGAGTTCAAAATGAAGGCAAAATTGGGTGAGGAAAGCCTGGGTGTCTCCAGAGTCTCCACAGAAACAAATAGACAGTGATAGGCATGGTGATTTCTGTCTGAGCGCAGGCTTCTCAGCCGAAGGGATTCCCGCAGGTGTGAGAGTAGACTTACACTCCGCTGGCACGCAGAGAAGGGAGTCAAATGAACTGGCAAAGAATAGGAGGGAGTGAAGGTAATAAGTGGCACAGGTGGACAATTATACATGTCAATCCCATTTGGGGGGTGATAAGCAGACACAGGAGGAGAGGCAAACTTTTGAAAATAACGAACTTTAAGATGGAAATAAACGTTTTATCAGGCCCAAATATTTGAAATAAAAATTGCTTATTTTTTGGTCTGATGTAATGTTCTAATCATAAATTTCATTAGTAGTATCGCCATGTAACCCAGTAGAGGTCTAGTGCCTCTCCTGTGCAGGTCCACTTCAATGTAAAGCGCACTATAATTGTAAAAAAAAACCAAGGCATAAGAACATTAGACTCTGTGGAATTTTATATATATGAAATTCAGTAACTGAAATAAATTAACTTTTCCACAACATGCTCATTTATTGAATGGGTTTGTATGTTGCTAACAAGAATTAGAAACTTCTTCACTCTTCTTCATTCATTTAAGTAGCTTCTTCATTCATTTAAGTAGCTCAAATTTACAATAAAGATGACCCCAATCATCTGTCCAAAAAAGTAGATCCAATTCATAGCCATTCATAAAAAATAAAAATAAAAACAATCCATCCCATTCACTACTATGAAGTTCAGCATAATATGGCCACATTCAGATATCAATTAACTTACAAACCACACAATTTTAATGAAACAGGAATTCACATATTAAAAGACTGGTTTCCTTATATAGGAACATTTTTGACCAATCTGTATAATCTGACCCAATCTGTATAATATGATTGAATTTAACTTTGTAAAGTGCCTTGAGATGACATGTTTCATGAATTGGCGCTATATAAATAAAATTGAATTGAATTGAATTGAAAAGAGATTTTCACCGGTACCAATGTGGCCCCTTAGACTATCTTCATAAATTGATGCTAACTGCTTAAAAAAGCTGTATATCAACAAAATCGCAGAATGACATAACTTAATGATGAGAATGAATAACTTAAAATATAAGAACATTTACATTCACTTACCAAATATATATGATGATCTTTTTGGTTTAGCCTTTTCTTGTATGATTGGACCCCTGTGATCATGTATAGCCACATGCCCTTTGTTGTTAAACATTTATAGAACAAGCATGACCATACCAGCTTGTTTAGTTTGATATATGAGCTGCCATCCAGGCATGTCAGATTACTTAATTCAGTGTATGTAAATAGGTCATTCCTATTGAAGCAAAGGCACTCAGAGTGCTACATAAAGGAAAAAAAAGAAAGTGTGTCCCCATTAGTAGAATTAAAGGTATAGTGGAATATTTTTTCGGAGATGCCCAGGTCACTTTCTGAATTACTGACCATCTTCCGCTCCTCAGGGGGATCGCGTGAAAGAACCTCCCAAATACACTTTTTTTTCCTTCTGAGGCTTTCCTCTTCTTCTCATAAACGTGTGAGAGTTCTGCATTATAGCATCTTGATAGACCAATCTAAATTGGCATATCTAAAAATTAAGCTTGTAATGTCCACAGTATTAGACTACATTGGTGAGGTAAAGATTTGTTCCTGTGATGTCAATGCGATCCACCGATCTAGGGTTTAATATTCTAAACATGGTTTATGAGTGCCACAATGTGGTGAAAATATTAGCTAAATGAATTAAAAGGTAGGTCAGATTAATATCAGTTTAAGGCACCCTTTTTATTTTGCAGGATGAGGTAGGGTGGAATTTTAATCAGTCTGCACTTAGGATCTGCATAGTGTAGCATGAGATTAAGTAATATCATTGGGTCAGTGTGCTGTGACATTTGAGTCACATTTATGAAAAATAAATTTGCATGTTGCATATGTGCAGTATATATATAGAGTTGTGAGATTCGTGTGTCTGAATTTCTCAACTTGTTAAAAAAAAAATAGAAAAACTGTAGCTGCCCAGTCTTTTAATGAAACTGTGTAAGCTACAGTATCAGATGCAAAGAGGAAATATTGCAGTGCTATATACCTTAAACAATATACCTTCCTACGCATTTGAAACACAAAACACATACACGATAGTGTGATGAGCATTTTAGAGGGGGGGGGGGGGGGGGGGGGGGGAGGAATACAAAAAATGTATTCAATTAAACTGTGACAAACAATTTTATTTATTTATTTATTTATTTATTTATTTATTTATTTATTTTTTTTTTTCCCAGTGTCCTGTCTAGCAATGTGGCAATAAAAATTGATATCTTAATGCCAAATAGAGCTCGACAGATTTTACTTTCACAAGTGGAGCAAACAGCTTTCGCCATAATGCTCCGCTTGATTTGTGCGTGTAAATAGCTTTATTGTGATTCCTGCAGGGAGAATTTCAAATTATATGGACACTACAATGGGAAAGTAGGAGAGTAAAAGAAAAACAAGAAGAGAAAAACAAAAAAAAAAAAAAGAGAAAGAAGAGGTGAAAGAAAGAAGAGATAAAAGGAAGAGAATGATAAAACGTCCTCTGTCTGCTCCATCACCTGGAAAGAGACACAAAAAGAACAGCACAACCAACAGACATAAAGCAACAGATACAATCGTGTAACACCTTGATACCATTGCTAAATCATATGTATTATTATTTAAGCTGACATGTGTAATGTGATACCTAAAAAAAAAAGGTAAAAGAAAGTAAATAAATTATAGCCTTTCTGTATATAAGTGAACATTTAATACCTGGGACCCAGCACATGTGGGAGATTGTGAGAGTGCCCTAGTTTAGGTGAAAATTATACAGAAGGAAATAGCTCGATAGTGATTGTGGAGAACCGAAGACCCACCTTCCCCAATTTTAATATACAGATAAAATGTGCTTCATAAAACGCAACAGAATGCAGAAAGGAAATCTATAAGACATAAAAATTTGAGAAAACATTTACACCAAACCTACTGCTGGAAAATACTCTGGAAGTTAATTCTGCAGGAACACAACAGGACAGATTAATTTAGTTTCTCAGATAAAAAAAAAATCATACAAAAGATTACAAAACATTTCAGATATATTACAAAAATGCATCACATTAAGTTGTTTTGTTCATGTAATGTGTTTATGCAGCTTTTCTCTTCATGATATTGCTTTAAGGGTAATGCCAACACAGATTCTGCAAATATTTGTGGTTGCCAGATGATTTTGGATGCAGACATTTGCATTTCACTTTAGAAGAGATAGTTATGAGCGGCCTCATACTCACATGGAAATGTGCACTATTCACATGTTCTCATTAAAGACATTTCCACAAAGACAGTGATGGCAGTCTGGAATTGCTACTTGGCAAATGTCTATGCCCATTCAGAATAGATTTAAGTCAGAAAACAACCTTCCACCCTGTGGTGCAGCTTTCTAAAATAGACACCATTGATGTTATCACCACTTGTATGCAGTGTGCAATATAAAGGCATAAGGAGCATTTGGAGAATGAGGTCATCATTTAACATGACCACCACATCCTGGGGATAGCATTAGCTGGGAAAGAGAGATGCTGTGAACCCAACACCAAGGGCCTCTCATACCAGGTGGGTCCTGCAGAGTGTTCTGGCAGTGCACAAATGTTGTATAATTACATGTTACTTTGCCTGTGTGAATTGTAAGGACAAGTGAATGAAAAATAAGGAGGACCTAAATAACTAAGCTGACTGTCAAAGTCAATAAGATGGCACATTAGCCAAATTACACTAAATTATGTTGCTTAAAATGTCCAAAATAGCTCCATTTGGAGATACCACCCCAAGCATCCTTAATTACTCAAAGACTTGATGAGAAACTACTTTTGTTTTGTAAGTTTAAGCTTTTGTTTCCTTATGAGTGACATCATTTATGCAATAAAATATTTTGAGATAGGAAAATGGTATTCGAACACAACATTGTAAAATAATGTGAGGGGAACTATTGGACAGGTATATTGCAAAAATTAATATGCAATTTAAATGTTAATTTAAGTCAGCATTTGAAATTAAGAAGTGAAAAGGACACTAGGTGATATATTTTAAGTGTTTATTTATGTTCATTTAGCTTATTATGACTTACAACTAATGAAAACTCAAATTTCAGTTTCTTGGAAAATTGGGGCTGATCTTTAAAGTTTTTCAGTCAATGGAAGGAAAACGACTGCACATTTTACACAGCCAAATTATCGTTATTTAACGTAAGATATATCTTATCACAATGTACGAGGAGGCCTTGATAGTCTGAGAAACCCTACACAACCAATGAAAAAAGCACAGCCCTCGAGATGTGAAATCATTCAATTGCGGGTTGTGATGGTGCCAAACCACACCCGGATCTTGATTTTAGGGTTCACCTACCGGGTCTGGGGGTAGGTACCCCTTTGGGGTGCCGGTGCCTGGACCTGGGAATATAGGATGTGTGTGGTAAGTGCGAGTGTGTGTACTACGTCTCCTTTTTTCTTTTTCTTTTTTTTAGGAGTGTTTACATGTTGGGCACTAGGGTGGGAATAAGTGAATGAGACTGTGTATGTACAGTAGTTTCTGTTTTCTATTTGTTTATTTGCCAGGTTGGGTGTGTACTGCCCCCTCTCCCAGGACATCTCAGGTCTCCACTAAGTGTGGAGCCCATCCTCCCCGTCCTGCTCCCCTCCGCTGGCTGGCACCTTGGCCCGCTGGTGCAGTTGTCGTGCTCCTGGCGGCTGCTTCACGGGGCCTGGGCCCCCGGGGCTCGGTCATGACCCCCGCCGGGGGGATGGGGTGCCCCTGGGGCTTGGGGTCCCTGGGGCCCATGGCCGGATCCGCTCTAGCATAGCTGGCTGCCGGCGGAGTCCACGGGCTCATCCCAGCGGCTCCCGGGGGTTTCGGCATTGTGGTTGTTGGTGGGTTTCCTTGGGGCCGTCTCTCCTCTTCTCTTGGGTGGCTGATTTCCTGGGGGGGGGGGGGGGGGGGGTGTTGTATTAAATAATACTGTATATACTTCAGTGATGGTACCAAGGAGTTAGTTGATTGTATCTGTAATACTTTATCGGCTGGTTGTGCTGTTCTTTTTTACATCTCTCTTTGCTCGTGGAGAAGCAGACTGAGGATGTTGTATCATTCTTTCCCTTTTACCTCCTCTATTTTTCACCTTTTCTCCTTTTTTTTCTTCTATACTCCTGTTTTAGTGTCCATATAACAAGAAATATTTCCTGCCTAAATTATAATAAAGCTACTTGCAGTCATAAATCAAGCGGAGCACTATGGCGAAAAAGGTAAGGCTCCGCTTGTGAAAGTAAAATTTGCTGGGCTGTTTTTGGCATTAAGACAACAATTCTTATGGCCACATTGCCAGACAGGAAACTATAAAAAAAATCATTCAATTGTGATCTATATAAAGTGACACTGCACTGCTTTGGTCTAAAGTCCTCGTTATTCTACCCCCACGTCCCCCCCCCCTTCCCCCCTTGTTTTGAGGTGCGCCTGAGAGCAACTGGTTTTGGTGCAGTCTTTTTAAATCTAAAGGAGGTACTTCATAACCCGCCCCTTCCAGAGCATTCCACTTCACCCCGTTTTTGTAGTATGCTGGGAGATGGTGTAATGAACAACCACTGACTAAGTTCATCTGGCTCAAATTTACTCTCCATACCAAGAACCAGAACCAAACAAGGAGAAGCAGTATTTAGTTTTTATGCTCCACTTGTCTGGAACAAACTTCCAGAAGACTGTACAAGTGCTTGAAACCTTGAGTTTATTCACGGTTAAAAATGTAGACAAAGGTAAAAGTAACGATATGTTTTATTTGTTTTTTTAATTTTCTTAAAAAAACAATATGGAAATAAAGGACATACAGACACAGAAAAAGTCAGCTGGCATGAATAATGTAAGACTCATGTAAAAAAAGTTATTACACTTCAAAATCTGAAAACCGTCAAAATGACTGCCTTGGTAGTTCTAGTGTTAAACCGACGCATGAACGCGCAGTTATCTCAGATAACTCAATCCAGCCATACTAATCATAAACAACAGGTGTGTTCGAAGAACCCAATTAGCCGGATCATGGTTAGCCGGATGAAGTCATCTTGGATGTGTCATTTGATCTCGGATGTTTTAAGCAACGTACGAAGAACGGGGCCCTGGTCTCTTGCTTGCTGGTCCCCTACTGAGGGGAGAAGCTGGATATGCTGCTAGGGCTGGTGGTGTTGCAACAGCACCTGCAGAGTCTATTGGACCTGGCAAAGGGACTGCAGCAGAGGGTATTGTAAGCGGAGCTGTGGTGGTGTATGTTGGCCGTGGTTGGGTCAGCAGACTTGCCTTGGCAGGTGACTGGTCTTGCGGAGCAGACTGGGTGTGAGGTGATGATGGGTTGGTGGAGACAGGGGGGTCAGCTGCCGCTGCTGTGGAAGTTGGTGGTGAAACATTGAAAATTGGAGTAAAGGGTTCTGCATGGCCTGGAATGGACAGGGCTACCCATCGCCTCCTTTAGAAGGGATGTAACCAGAGCCGCTTTGTCTGATTCAATCCATTTTTCCTTCAGTTTATGTTGCAACATTAGCTTTCTAGCAATTGTCTCTTTAGCCTATAATTATATCTTAGCCTAATCCAAATGTCACTGTCAGCAGACCTGCTCTCCCTCGTTTGTCAAAATATGGAACAACTCAAATTTTTTGCTCTGGCCGGGTAAAGCTCCATAATTACAATCGTAGCAAACAGGAAAAAGAATGTCAACAACCTCTGGTTTGTCAAAGTTAAATGTTATAAATAGATATTGTTAAGCACAAATGAAATATTTTTTTATTACATTAACAATAAAATTAACTGTTTTATTTAAATATCGGAAGCAAACCACTTTTTTTCCACCATAGGGAATAAGGAAGCAGATTTGTCTTTTCAACATTTAATTTGAAATGCGGTAAGCGTGGCTGGCGGCTTCCTCGCCTGCTTCAATGTGACCTCCTTATGGGGGTCTAGGAAAGTAAGGCGTGGAGTGCTATCTAGTGCTGTTATATTATTTTTGTGGCAATTATTTCAAAGTGGACAGACAGGACATGGGGTTGAGAGAGAGGGGGAAGGCATGTGGCAAAGATCCACAAATTGCAGTCTGCAGTCAAAATACGGGAAAATCAGTGTCAAAATGGGACACCTAAATTTGGCTTAAAATACGGGACGTCCTGGCTAAATGGGGACAGTTGTCAACCTTAGTAGGCTTTGCTTTTCACGGATTCACAGATGCGGTTTGGAACGGAACGAACACGTACAGGAGGGGAGGATGTGGAATTACGGGGTTACAGCTTCTTCCAATATGATTGCTCTGATCCTTAAATACTCGTTGGCCTTAGTAATCTGGTCCGTGCAATTTCTTGTCTACATTTTCTCATCGGAAGATACAGATGAAAAACACAAAACTGGTAGTAACTAGATTTGTGTTTTAAAATGCAAAATGTGAAATTTAAAAAACAGCTTTTATTTTGTTTCAATACCAAAAATGTATGAGGAGCATTTAACTTTTAGTAAATGTTTTTCCTCAAGTTTAACATGTGAAAACAACAAAATATTTGCCTCGGAAAAGCACTTTTTTCATATTTTTAGACAGACTAGACTCCTAATTCTTCACTGATCCTTGTGCATACCTCTCAAACAGTACAGAAAACAGCTTTGTGAACATGTTGTCTATTTCTTTTTTATCAAACTATTATTTAGAACCAAATACAATTATAGTCTAAACATATGTCACTGCATATTCTCGCACAATATTGACCAGGTTCTGCCAAAAAGTGAACCCATTAGTATAGTAGCGTGACTGATAAACATGAGGAACAAGTCATTATGAGTCAAAAAGAAGAGATAGTCTTTCAAAGCGGGTAGCTGTGATTAAAATGTATTAAAATACTGAATGAATTTGAAATATTAACCATTGTGTCATTTCCCTCATCAACAACAACCTGGCTGAGGAAACGGTTGACAGTCTACAGAGCTACATTGTGTTGAGTGTTTTCAGAGAGTCATAAATGGGAAAACCACAGAAGCGGGCGTCCACTCCAACATCAAAGCACACACAGCCTGAATGGTCCACCAGTACCGCCATTTCACCAGACAAGAGCTACACAGATATTTTAGATTCTATCGACCAGAAGCTTATCAGCCTCAATGCCAGACTGGCCCCAGTAGAAGTTCTGCAGAAACAATTTTAGGCCCTAAGCTAATTGCTAGAGTCCAGACTGGAACAGGCGGTGATGCAAGCAGCTGAGAACAAGACTCTGAGGGAAAGTGTACATAAACTCCCGGGAGAGATGACACAGCTCTCCAGCAACAACAGGAAAATGAAGGTGATATCCAACTGGATATTCAAGTGAAGAGTAGAAGAGATTCTCTGGTAGACCTGAGTTTACAGAAGAAGACTCAGAAGCTACTGTGCAAGATTTCTTCCTGCAAAAGCTGAGAAGCCTGAACGATGCAGTAAAGACCATCCTATTTCACCATGTGCATTGGCTGGGAGCGAACCAGCCTGAATCCCCCAGCCTGAATCCCCCCAGCCGAGACCAATTGTAGCAAAATTCAAACTTTTAAAATGGATAGAACAAATCAAAAGATGAAAACAGTACAGTTTGATCGACCAATATCCACAAGGGAACCTTGACCACTGACACACTTTTTTCTTGTGTGGAAGAAAAAGTAGGGAAGAAAAAGTAGGGAAGAAAAAGTATTGAGTAGGGAACACATGCTGTCGTCACACTTGAAAGGCTAAATGAAATAGACAGCTGTTCTGGGACCAGGAGATCACTCTGTGGCTTTACTGAATATAACTGAAGGTAGGATTAAACGGTAAACCCTGATGAGATGATAGGTGAAGTTTATTGGCATTGTATACCTTTCAGGTTCACGCACAACTCATTGTGTTTGGGATTTTTATGTGTGTGTCTCTCCAGTCTTGCGTTTTTCTTTTTTTTCACTTCCACACGGACAAACACACTCCCCCTCTCTTTCTCTGTCTATATATATATATATATATATATATATATATATATACAGGACACACTAAAATTCAACAGATATCTAGAAAAACTTCCAGCGGACATTCTCTTACTTCACAAAACATTCATATCCAAATCTGGACCATGTGCACCACATATACCAGAATTTCCTCATGCTTATTTAGATATCTATGTTTCCTAACAAAGAGGGGTAGCTGCCTTAATTAATAGAAGGATACAGTCTACATGTATAAACAAGATATTTGATCCTAAAGGGAGATTATTTATATAAACATCACATAAGGCAGGGAAGATTTTAGTCTGTGAAACCCATTGTTACGCCATTTCAGGACGTGACAGACCACATTTCCCATGATGCAATATGGTCAAAATGGCCACCAACTCCCATCATGCAACAAGGCCCAAATTGGCCGCCGGCCATAACAACGAGATAACGTTGCTATGATAAAGGTATTTAACGCAGCTGCGCACTGCGTTCCTTCTTCTTTTGGCACCCTGCCAGACTGAAAAGGCACACACAGCTGTTTAATCCCGTTGGGATTTTCACCACGTGCCACGCTCGATTTCTCGCTGGACCGAGAATTTTTGAAGCAACCCATCCATGTTTGGTGCAGGAGGTCGACTTTAAAAAGTACTTTGAATCCACTTCGATCAAAGACTGAGAGCCGCTTGTCTCCCATTGATCGTCGGACCACACTTTCGTTTTGGCCAAACAAAGCACCCAAAGAGCCTAGAGACTTTGGGGTTCCCCCTCTCCTTGCTGTTTGACGGACCTGCGTTCACCGAAGCGCTCCAGGACGCCCACGGATTTGGAGCTGGGACATCCCCGTGAGACAACACAAGTAAACGGGACGTTCCCCTTTTATTTCTCTTTTCACCCATAAGGTGATATATTTTGGTGCCTGGGCAGAAACTATTAGGATTTAGTTTAATGCTTAATTACTCCAAGACAGAGTTTGTTTTAACTGCTGGATATTTCTGATGTAAGTGCATGCATTTTGTAAGTGATTTTGGCTGTGTTTGGTTTGTGGTTCTTATAAGCTGGCTCCGCCGAGAGCCGATCTCCACTCTCTCCCCCCCCTTTTTCTTTCCTTATCTCAGTTCAATCTCTTTGTGTCCGTAATTTTCCAATTCGCGGATTTTCCTTGAATCTTTGTTCAGGAGTAAGACCGCCCCTTTCCCAAAGCTCGCCCTATACACTAGCTGTGCGCTAAAGACGTCATTAGGACCTCCTCCTCGCGCATCACGCAAGGTCGTAGGTTGTGTGTCGTCATAGGTGCCATCTTGGGAAGGTGCAGCGTAGCTAAGCTGTTAGCTAGCTTGTTGAAAACACTGAAGCGTCCATCCAGTTTCTCAGAGCTGTTTTGTCTTTCAGTGCTGCTACGCAAAGTGCCGACGTCTTGAATGTGATTTTTAAACAACTGAGTTGAACTAAGATTTGCTACCTCTCGTTTTAATCCATTTTTGACTTGTTTATTTTCATATATTTTTGCATGTTTATTTTAGTAGTGAGTAGAGTTTCCTAGGTTGTTGAATTAGAATAATTACTGTAACAAGGAGTTGTTTTGGTTCAATAAATAATAACGTGTGGAATAGTAATTGTTTGTGTTTATTTCGATCCAGAGTTTGCATGGTCTTTTCCAGGATACAGAGCTACCTCTTTTTGAGTTAACATCTGAGATTAATACAGAGACATTTACATTGGATTGGTGATAAAGGAGTAAGGATTAAACTCTAATTGCAGTTATAATTTGAGTTATCAACGCTTGCTGGATAAATCTCATCGGTCAGAAACCGATCAGATCACCTTGTTCCAGCATAAATGAGTTCATAACAGCTAATTAATAAATGCATTATTGGTATTAATCATTACAAGCTTATAGCCCTGGGATCACCACCATTTGAACCATATTTTGTTATAGCTACCATTTGAGTTTGAATGACCTATTATTAAAATTATAATACCACATTATAATGACTAATAATAATCATATTCAAACAGTTTTCTGGCATAACACCATGTTTGTGCTGGATTTGTTTTGGAGAATCTGAGTAGGAAAAAGAAAACATTCAGTGATGCAGACTAAGTAATTGCACATTGACTAACTACATTCATCAATTTGTTTGTTTTCTTACTCCTATGCGTCAAGCCAGTTGCTGAGAGACACAAGGTCATTTACATTATGAGATGATAAAGAGAATGTTTCACAAGATACAGAAGTTGCAGGGATGGCCAAGTACTTCTGTACAATGGAGGCGAGCCTGTTGTGTGTGCCAGCATGTTTGGACCACCAATCAATGGGAAAAACCTTGTACTAATGGTGGGCTCTGCTTTGCATTGACACACTGTTCTCAACCGAGTCTTCTGTTTGTTCACAATCAGACAAGGAAGAAGCAGATAGTACGGCTAACCTTTTCATTGGTGGCTATTAGATTTTTGCCAAAGATTTATCTGCAGCATCACTCTTTTCTTTGAATAAATTGGTGATTGAGGGACCACACCTCACCCCTCGGTTCCCTGGTATGCATTTGAGGTTTTCAATCTTGGCCCCAATGGGGTAGCTATCTTCAGCTATACAATGTTGGTATTTCTGTTGTGTCTCTCCAGGTCTGCTGTGAACGTAGACTTAAATTTGACCACATAGGCAAGGTCAACATCTGAGGTCTTCTTCACCTGACAGAGACGGCAATAAACAGGCAATACAACAGTGCATTAAACTTAAGTTTGTCCTCCCATGATTTCAGTCGCATACCTGCAACAACAACAAAAAGGAAATAAGAAAATACATGAAGTGCAATATACCAGCAGGGCTCCAGAAGCCTTTCCAACCTCTGAAGTTTGTCCATTTAAGCTGTAGTTGGCATGGTAATATTGGACCCGTATATGATGAGGATGTTTCTTAGTAGCTGTTCCTTTCTGTGGATGATCTTCATCAGATCCTGAATCAAATTCATTCAGGCTTGATTGTCTTGTATAATCGAATACTTCTTTTTTTCATGTTCAATTTATTGTTGCTCTATTTCTGCAGCATTTGCTGGGCTGTGTCTAAAATGGCCCACAACTTTTCTGCATTTGGCCAGGACACTGTCAGATGCACTGCTCTGCAAAGACACTGTGACAGAATGCTAGGGACTGTTTGCAACGCGGGGGGTGTTCAAAAAGTAGACATCTCGCAGCAGCCACCTTTTTTCTTGCACCATCTGTGCTTAGTGTGTTGACTTTCTTTAAAATATTCCACAGCTGGTCAACAAAAATGAAATGTTCCACCCACATTTCAGCAGAATATCTTTTTTCTGTTTTCATTTGAGTCAGAGCACGTGACTACCAATTCCACCATTCATCAATATAATGCATTGTAGCTCTGAGGTAATTATGTTTACCCAGCGATGTCCAATGGGTGTGTTGTAACCTTTTCTAGCTTTCTCCTTCTTATTAAATTCATGTATTCTTCATGTGATGGTGTGTCTTCATTTGTTGCAATCCTAATAAAGTCCCACAGCCCGATATCTTCCGCAATTTGTAGCTGTCCACTTCACCATGGCATTAGTTTACCTGTCTTGCCTTTGTTTATGTATTCTTCTGATTCGCTAGCATTCAACGCTGTGTTTTGAATTTAACCGATATTTCCTACTCAAACTAATCTGATGAGAGGACACTTCAACGTTGCAATGCTTACAATTATCTTTGCTTTTATCCGGCCCGGATCGGGAAGAGTTAAAAAATGAGAATGCCCACATTAAAGTCTGGTACTGTTCACTATTTGTTTGTTCTCTCATTGTTATTTTTCTGTTGGAGACAATATATGCAGCTCATCATTGCACTACTGTGGGCGACTGAGGCACAGGAATTAGGGAGTTTTTCCTGTAACTGGCAGGTTGCCGGTTCGATCCTCTGTTCTGACCATCTCAGTCACCTGTATTTCCAGCTGATGGTGGTCAGAGGGCCCCATGGTGCATATGGCAGCCTCGCCAGAGCAGCTGTGGCTACTTGATTAAGCGCTATATAGCTACAGACCATTTACATAGACATTATATACCTAGACGCACCATTGGACGCTGCCGGCCGCTATGCCGACGTGCCTACAGGGCGGCCATCTTGGGTCAGACCACAGATCAGACAGCTGCTGTCAGAATGAATAGGAGGCAGCTCAGATCTCATTTTTATCATATGTTCACAATGCTCGTGACCTTTCAGTTAAATTACTCATATTTATTCAGAACCAAAACAATTTAAACTGAAGTCAAACTGGATGAGATATATACACGCAGTTATATATTTTGCAGTTACATATTGATATAATAAACACACAAATTATACACACATATATATATATATATATATATATATATATATATATATAATTTTTTTTTTTAATAAATATATATTTTCATAGACTATTCATCGCAATGCCTTTTATCATAAATCGGCTCCAACAGGGTGGCTTCCTACTTCATGTACATTTACAAATGACACTTTAAACTATACAAAAAACAGATCCTCATCAGTGACCATCTGCCACTTTTTTTTTTCTTTTTTTTTTCCCAGTGTCCTGTCTAGCAATGTGGGAATAAGAATTGATGTCTTAACGCCAAATAGAGCTCGACAGATTTTGCTTTCACAAGTGGAGCAATCAGCTTTCGCCATAGTGCTCCGCTTGATTTATGCATGTAAATAGTTTTATTGTGATTCCTGCGGGGAAAATTTCAAATTATGTGGACACTACAGTGGGAAAGTAGGAGAGTAAAGGAAGAACAAGAAGAGAAAAAGAAGAAAGAAGAGGTGAAAGAAAGATGAGATAAAAGGGAAAGAATGATCATTCCATCTGCCACTTTTTAAGAGTATGTGATGACAGCAGCACTGATCTACATAGGAGCAAAACTATATACAGACAAGTGAGAGCAGATGTGCCAATAGCAGCATTTAAGAATGATATAATATAAACTGCAATGCGGAAGAAAAGAAACAAAATCAACAAAAAACTAAATAATACATCTTAGAATCAAAGAGATTACAAAATCATAGCGAGAAGAAAAGGCTCTGTTATTTTTTTCCCATAAATCATGTCTGTCCAGTAATTTAGGACCATTTTGTTTGTTTTGTTTTTGTTTATTTTTATATATATATATATATATATATATATATATATATATATATATATATATATATATATATATATAATCTCCTCATAAAATCTTACTTATGGAAGGTAATTCCCCGGGATGTGGTTCGTAGTGTCCTTTTATTTGCGCACCCATAAGTGGAGTAAAAGTTAGACTATCAATCATTTAATTCAATCAATTGGTCCCATGTAGCCCCTAAAAGGGTGACATTTTCAGGAGATAGGCACCAGCAACCCCCGCGACCCCAGGAGGGGTCGCGGGGGTTGCTGGTGCCTATCTCCAGCGTTCACTGGCCAAGAGGCGGGGTACAGCCGCGTCTAGAACTGAGGCCTTCTTACAAGAGTTTTGCGTCACCACTGCGCCTTTTTAAAACAAAAATCAAATAATTGCTTGCATTTTGTTTTCAATCTTTAGTGTATACACAGTAAAATGTTTAAACTTTTCAACTGAAATATCATCTTTGTGCCGCTAGACTATTTCACTGAGGAGAATACAACCTAAATAATCATTCAACTCAAAAACGTATGTGGATGAGAATTAGGGATTTTTAATGCTGTATAGTTAGTTTTTCAAAATATTTATACATGTCCTGATTAAAAAAATATAAATCATAAAGTTAAAGTTATATTAACTACAAGAAACCAGTTAATCAACATAACACTAAGAGATCCAAAAACTGTTTTAAACAACTACTTCTGACCTCTGAGGATAACATCATGGGCTCTGTAACTGAAGACTGAAAACGAACCAAGCAATGTAAAACACATTTGGAGTTGTACTGTTGTGTTGCTGACTGCTCACTTAAGTGTAGAGTTCTATTAGAGTTTTTTTTTGTCAGGAATGTAACAAAGGGGAAGAAAAATTATTTTGTGTTGCCAGTTGCTACAGATCCCCCACCTAACCTATACTGATGTCATAATTCTTATTTATTTTATTTTATTTCAACATACATTTGAAAGAAATAGCACATGTGCTACTTAAAAGAACAAGTGTTGAAAAAAAAATAATAATCCCTGCCAGGTGCTAAAAATAAACCATAAGCCACAGCCAATGAGCAACATATGGTACAACAGACATGTTGAAAGGCGATAATAGCACAAAAGCATAGTATAATAAACAAAACAAGAACATTTATGGTGTCCTCAAAGAAACATTTTTTAGGACAGCTACTCTTTTTTTTGTCCTGTTTATGCAATAAGAAAGCCTCTCTTTTCTTTTCAGTTATGACTTCAAACTGAAATCTATAAACAGGAATGTTCTGTTACGATCTTCCTTACGCACAATGAGAGCGTTTAATGCATTGTATAGAACGCTCAGAAACCACGCACATTCTCAAATGAGGATGGAGAAACACTACAGGAATTCAGAGCATTGTAAATCCTTCCATAGGCCTAAAAATAGAAGAAATAATAGGAAATAGTCATGTTGACTAATCCTCACATTCTAGAGTATTGTGTGAATTTTAATATCATGATGGCAAGATTATGTGTGTCTCATTTCAGTCAGAGGGGACTGAAATGAGAAGTTAAGAAAAAAGCTTTCAATAAGACATCTTAAACAGAGTAAATCGCTTATGTCAACTGTCATAAAATTGAATTGGAGCCCACATTTGTGGGTTACCACAACTGAACGTTTTCCAAAGCATTACATATCTGCAGCAGCATTTAAAATGCAAGGACGTCATAGTTGATGTTAGGGGATGCATATATTGTAATTAGATATGACAGATCCATCTAATGCATTTTTTTTGTCTGTAGGAACAATACAGGTGTACTCACAATGACCTCTGGGTTTATCAGCACACATCTCACTATCACCATGTTTATACATAAGAAGAGAAAGGATACTATGAAAAGCTGTTTTTAATTGCATCTATAACTAGCTTGTAATAACAAAGTAAATATATGTTTTAAAGTATACTTTTACTAGTTGTTATAACCCACTACTTAAGATGTCTACTAGGGTTAGGGGTATATTTCAGCTTTCATACTGCTGTCATATTGGTGAGATAAGTAAAAGGTGCAACATAACATAAAATTGCATCATATGATTAACTCCTAAGCCAAAATCCAGCTAAGTTTTAAGGCTACTAATACAAAATTAACTGGCTCATAGATTTTATTAACAACTGTGAACATTTTGTATTATTAGTATATCTGTCATATTTTATGAAAATTTCCTGGCCCACCTGCAGAATCATACATGGGAAGCAGAATGCTAAATGCAAAGGGATTTATTTGCAAACAACAACAATAAATGTGCACACTGAGGGAGGTTTCTGAGTCCAAGTTTCTGTGGCGCCTGGAAGAGGAGAGAAGCTGTTAGATGGGGTGAGGGATAGCCAAAACAATGAATTTTAAACAGAGGATGCAGGATGAGATTCTGCCGAGACTTGAGGGCAGGAGTCGGTGAGGTAATGGGATCCTGGTGCTTGGCTGTTGATAGTGAGGTCCCAGTGTGGACATGGGTTACAGGAGTGAAGACGGTGGTTGATTCAGACACAGATGGAGAATGAACAAAATGTTGGAAAGCGGGCAGGCGATGTTGGAGCCACAGTGGACAACCATGGAGAGAGCGAGTTCACAAAGACTGCCGTGGTGAAGAGGGTTGTGGGTAAGATCCAGAGTTTGAATTGGAAGCCAATGGTAACTTCAACTTTGGAAGCACAGAGAGTATACAATATCATACATTACGATATCATTGTTGCTCTAAAAAATAGCTTTTTGGCTGTGAAACAAGCATTCCACATTGTGGGTTCTACATTAGATTTTGACTTATTGTTTGCTTTCTGTCTTAAATTTATATTTGTATTTTTACCTGTACCTATTTATTGGAATTTCCCTCCATTTAAAAACATGGTTTGAACTGAAAGTCAAGCTTTATCAATGTTTTTTTTTTTGGAAAAACAAAAATATATAAGGTATTTTTTATATGTGTTATGCAGAAATATTAACAGAGTATATGCATTCTTAAGAATTCTTAAGAATTCATAATAAACACTTTTTTGTGTAAAAAAATATATCATATGATAGCATCTTGTGTGCAGTCAGAGATGAAACCCATTGTGCAGCAAACACAATGTCATAAGTAGTGTAACTATTCAGGAGTTCAATAAACTAATTCCACATCAGCCTCAACAAGATTACTGAAATGTTCTAGCTTCCATGTTTTTTTTTTCCTTTGCTGCACTGTGGGAACTGGACAATAAGTAGCCTATGCTCTGTTTTTTAACATGAGCAGCAGTAAATACTCCAACTTGTTTTCAAAATCCATCTTGGTTCTGGTGGGCATTTTACTTAAATTTGGCTCCAACTTTGGGCTGAGCTACTGTCACAGATGAATGGGGCGAGTAAGAACCAATGAAGAGCTGCACAGAGCGCACTCTTGAACTTGACATTTCTGCCCCAGACAATCAACAATAAACCCGTGCAAAATTAATTGCAGGGCAGGCTACATGTGTGGCAGTGCATTCCCACTGACAAGCCCCATATATTGAGATATCAACATATGGCTCTCTGCAGCATTTTCTGCTACATTGTATTATGGGCTATGCACTTTGATCACCGAATAATGTAATTTACTGCCACAGGAATTACATCAATGCTGTAAAAAGAAAAAGTTGATGCAAGGAGAAATGAACAAATGAGCAAACTTGTTTCAGACCTAAATGCAGTTTAACACTAATTCTGGGCAAAGTGGATATTTTATAGCTTTTTAATGCTTTAAATTTAAATTTTTATTCTTGCCTTGGCCTATGACTTTATATGACCTGATAAAGGTATTCAAATATATTTTGTACAGCAGCTGCCTAAGTCATGGTCCACTTTGTTGAGTCTTAGAGGAGACATAGGATTTAATCCAGAGGGGTGAATGTGGCATTGTCTTTACAAGTAACTCTGTGACTTCTCAATCTGCTGGTCCAAAGTGGTCTGCAATCAGATTCCAAAACACGGAGGGAGACTGTTTAACTTTGCAACAGTACAGTGTTGCCAGTGGCCTTTGGGGGCACTAAACCTGAAAGTTACAGGTCTAGCACCCTAGTGGCTAAATGTTACATGGTGCTGCTATAAGTTTAATGCCCATACCAGTGTATTCTGTTTGATGTCATTTTGCTTTTTAAAAAGCTGTCAGGCATTCAAGTGACCATCTCTGTTTTGGCTGTCTGTTTACTATTCCACTGCTCAACTCTGTTAATTAGAATGAGCAGATACACCTGTCATTACCATAATTACTTCCACTAGTTCTACCTGTTTCCATGCCTTTAAGTACTTGCATGCCACAGCCATTCTCTGCCAGACTGTCTTCAAGTGAGTTACTGACCAGCGTTTAAAGTGGTTTCCCAGTACTGACCAGTTTCTCTCATTTTTGGATTGCCTGTTTGCCTTCCCCTTGTTGGACACTTCATCTGCTTTCTGACTCTGGACACAACCTCAGACTGATCTCGACCACGATTCCTGCCCTGCTCTATGGATCTGGTTGGATTTTACTGCCTTCCCTCTCTGTATATGACCCCTGCCCATCTTACGCATCTGCTTACTGCTCTGCTCACTGCTCTGGCCTATTCTGCCGTCTCCCCCTGGTGCGGGCAGTCTGCTCTTAGCACAGCCAGTCATCTACTCTGTTCTGGACTGCTGCCTTCCAGCATCAAGTTTTGGTTATTTTTCCTTTTGAATATACCTTTAAAGCACAACACCGTGTTTTGGTTTGAATATAGAGTTCTCAGTCTGAGTTAGCATTGTAAACCCAAAGAAAACTGGGCTCGAAAGGACATGTACTTTTGCAATGCATTGTCGGATGCAGTCGACATTTTCCAGGTCAACAGCTTTTGTTTATATTGCAGAGTCGGATACTGTGCTGTGAGAGACAGAGACGCAAATTGCTCGAAAAATCAGCTGCTAAAAGCTCCATGTAAAACAGCACAGTAAGCTTTACTGGAAGTGATCGCATGAACAAGTGTGACAGTTAATGACACAGGACATATGCACCATGTTTTTAACTTTTTAAAAACAAAAGAACAGAAAATAAAGACACATTGTGGATGAAGGCTGTGTAAACAAAGAGAAGCTGGTTTCCAGATGCCCAGATATCCCACAATGCAGTGCGGTTTTTACGTCACCCTTTCAAGACCCATAGAAAAAAACTTTCATAATTGAGGGTTTAATTCACTGTTTAAATTTGAATCATCATGAATTCTGCCCACTTATCGAACCAATCAGTGACCTTTGCTCACTGACACGCACCAGCGAGTCCACCTCCGCATGCCTCAAAAAAAAAAAAAAAGGTTCTGGAATGGTCAAGCCAAAGTTTGGATTTAAGTTTTTTGATATGCTATGGTATGACTTCAAACAGGCAAATTACAACAAATAATCCTCCAAAGTACCTGAATTAAAATTGGCACATAATTATAGTTAATTTTTTAATGGCCAATTTTTTTTTAACCTGCTTTACTGACATCAGTTGAATGCCAGCTTTGTGTTATTGAGGTAAACTTGAACACAGCGAACAAAACAATGCAAGTTTATCTTCTTCCTTTTACACGTGTACGGACATTTAATATCTGGAGTAGATACAAACACAAGTTGGAGTAACTTCTGCTCTTGTACTTACAATAATTAGAATTCAATACTATCAAAAAGCCTATATGAAAACTATCATTTATTAAAAAGACCTAACCAAAAATCCAGTTTTAAGCCACTGTCAAATGCTCAATGTAAGAGTTTCTTTACTATCTCCATAATACTGTGCCTGAATCCAGTTAGATATACTGGTGGTGCTCGTAGCTAACAGTCATCCATCCAGATATAAACAAGCTTCAACTGCAGTGAAACTCTGATGTTGAGGTGTCAACTGAGATGGCCATTTAGAATTTTTTCTGCTTGAATTAGTTTTATAAAAAGTGCTTGGAAAATGTCATTTGTACCTCAAATCTTTCATGTAAGTGGATTGACAAAAACACATTTTTGAGCAGAACATTATACTAGCATGTAAAGTTTATTCTTGTCATTTAATCCCATGCTGCCACTGTTGAGAATGTGTGAACATTTAGCTTCACTACTTACTCGCCCAGTGGTCCCACAGTCCCTCAAGCAATTTTCAGATACATACCGTGGTCTTGGTAGCAAAGTAATACACCAAACTAAAATCCCCCTATTTTGCTCTTATTTTGGATACTATTTTCCAAACACCAGCAAATCTATATTTTTGATGTTTTCTGCAGTGTATAGTTGTTCTCACTATATATAGAGAGATGTACATGTAGTATTTTAAAACATTTTCTCAGCTTGACATTGTTTTTCAAACGAAAACTACCTCAGTTAAATACAACATCACATACAATTCTAATGTGTAGTGCCACAATAGAGGCACATCCTGTTAACCGAAAAAAGCTAAATTTTCATTTCAGTGTAGAGAATCTCACCTCAAAAAGGCACAGTAACTATGTTTTACTTTCGCTATTTCAGAAGATACTTCTAATATTATTAAACTGTTCACTGTACTCATGTAATGCTTGTGTTGGTTTTCCATGTAAATGAATGACCGCATGAAGATTGACATACAACCCACAAGAGAAAAGCTTGCACTATTTCTTTGCATTACTGAAATAAAGACATTCAAATTCCTAGTTGAAATATTAAAGTAAATGCAAAAATAAGCCGTATTAAACTTACAAATCTCAAAACAGCTTAGTTTATTGTTTGGCATGTTTAGTATTACTTTTGTTGAAATTTCCATTAATTTCAGTTTTAAAAGAATATTACTTCTGAGTATTTATACATTCTCTGACACATTTGATAAATACGATGATGAGAAGAGCCTGTGATTCCTTCTAAATTACTTACAACTTATCCTTCAACACTAGTTAGATTACCAAAATAACTATTTAAGAATGCTTAATGCAGATTTCTGATATTAAAATTCATGTGTATTTAATTCTGCAACAAATAGCACTTGGATTTATTTAACAATCCTTGGTCATGAGATCTGGAATGAGTTGTAAAAATCCTCTTCCTGGTTTGAGATTCAGTGCCTTGCAGAAATATGCATGACCCTTGAAATGGCTTATGTTTTGTTACAAGAGACTTGAAAGTATTCTATCAGAATTTGATGTGCAAGATCAGAACAGAGTAGTACCTTTGGAGGGAAAGGAAAATAATTTATAGTTTTAATTTTTTTTTTTACAAATAAAAAACTGAAAATTGCAGCATTAATCTATATTCAACCTCCTTTACCATTAACACCGCTAAATAAAATAAAATCCAATGGAATTTATTTTATTCAGATTTCACACAATTAGCAAATAGTATACTTGTGTGTAATTTATACTCTTATAAAATCAGCTGTTAATTGAAGACTGCAGAGTCATATCCACAGGGCTGTGTGCAGGTATATATACACACACAGCTGGGAGAAACATTAACCTTTACTGTTTTGTCAATAAACTCTTTTTTTCTTTTTTTGTACGTTAGAGCTCATGTCTTGACAAGACTACCTGTGAAAAGGTTTAATAATACTAAAAATTATAATAATAAAACCTTCCTTAGTTGTTGCCTTAATAAGGGTCTCACTTACAACCATTATGACAGGCAGAGTTTGGTTCAAGAACAATAGTGAAATAACAGCATCAACAAGACCAAGGAAAAATACCTGACAGGCAAGGGATAAAGCTGTGTTTACAGTTTAAAGCAGGGTTAGGTTATAAGGTTAAATCCCAAACTCTTAACATCTCATGGAGCACTATTCAATGCATCATCCAAAAATAGAAAGACTACGGCAAAACTGCAAAATCGGTCCCTCCAAACTGCCCGAGCAATGACTGCATTAATCATGGAACCAGCAAAAAGTTTTACTGTAACCTTGGAGAAGGAGAAATCCCATTTGCAGTTTACCACAAGCCCTGTGGAGGACACACAATAATGTGGAAGAAGGAGCTCTGGCCGGTTGAGACCGTGACTAACATTTTTGGCTTGCATATTAAATGCCATGTGTGGAGGAAAACTAACGCTGCACATCACTCTGAACACATCATTTACATCTGCAAACATAGTTGGGTCAACATATTGCTATGTGAATGCTTTTTTTCAGCAAGGACAGGGGAGTTGGTCAGACTTGATGGAAAGATAATTTGGTTAAATTTGCAAATCCCCTATTGTTCATCTATAACATTTGAACAGGAATTCAGAGAGTGATATAATTCTGACTTACACTAAAGAATGCAGGCACATTAAATAAAAACATTGATATGCCATTTAGGCTGGACAACTCTATCAATTTATCAAATGTATGTTTTATATAATATCATGAGCTAACAGCAATGTTTCACAATCATCCATTGACAAGACAAGAAGAATGAGGCAGTACTTATCAGGGATTTGTATTAATTATATGATATTTATATAAAAGCGCAAACACGAGATGACCCTAACCCTAACCCTTCACTCACAGATCCAACCAAGAGAATACACAGAAGGATGGATTTCAGCTTGAGCTACTATCATTTCACACCTGAACAGTGTTTGAAAAGATGGCTGGATGGCTGTCAGCAAAATAAATGCTTCACTTGTTTGAATTCTGCTCTTTCCTCTTTTCTTTTTGCTTCAAATGTCAGTGGCATGATATGCTGTGCGTCTAGGAAAAATGTAGGAGGGTGGGTGAAAGGTTAGCTTTTTTTGTCTTCAGTGAAACCAGTCTATATGATATATTTGCCATTTGTTCCAGTTTTACACGCTTTGTTGTTTTGTTTCATGTTGTAATATTTGATTACTTGGTTTGGCTCCAAATCTGCTTGTTTAAGAGTAGACACCACAGTATGCGTTCACATTAAACGCGAATGGCGCCACAATGTAGCCTCTTTTGCTTGCTGTTGCTTGCCTGACACTACCGCCGGCCATTCGCACAGCAGGCGAAAACAACAAGCCAGAAATGCAGTAGTACAATGGCATTATCTATTGATGCTTTCACCTAACTACCACTCCAACCTCCTCAATCACTTGTCTCCAGGTTTGGTCCATTCTGGACTTGTCTCAAGTAATTATTGGTTGAGTCATACAGCTCAGGGTGGCCGTAGACCACTATTTTCAGCTTTTATTACATGTTGAATAAAATCTGCTTCTTCTCCACTGCAGTCCTTCACCCCACATCACAGTCACATTCACTGCTTTATTGGTTGTCGTGGCACAACAAGACACAAATGTTCAGCTTTTTCAGCTGTCGCTTCACATCCCTCGCAGGTTTCGTGTCGCTCTGGCTTCACTTTCATCGGCAAAATTGCGTGTTGCCAAAGCGACTACTTTCAATGGATGCCTGTTGCTATTTTCATGAAAAACACATGCAATACAAAAACAACTATTGAGAACTAAGTTTTAAAACGCAAATTAACGTTAGCGGATAATCTTTTCACTAAAACTTTTTAACTAATATTTCAGTATAAGACAACTCTTTCACTTCAGTTTTTAATTGTATAGTCAAACTGGAAAAAAGTGCAATTTGAAATGATTCAAAGTCACAACTTTAGTTAGACACAGGCAAGAGACTAGATTTGACATTTTTTGTCGGAGGGACATGGAAGATGGGAGGAGACACAAAGATGAGAAGGAAGTCTGAGGTGGATGTTAGAAGAACTGATGATAACGTCTAATTCAAATGGATCAAGTAACAGGATGAGATATTTTGCGAGTACAGGATTTAAGTTGAATTTCTTTAGCTGAAATCAAAATTCTGTTCAGGTGAGTTAGCAGGGGCTGGAATGCATTTTTGCAGTCAGTGATGGTCTTTTTCTGGGCAGATGTTTGTTTTAGGCCCATTTGAGTCTGATTCCAAAACTTTTAAGAGCAGAGGAGATGAGAGCAAACAGAGTATGATGGGGACCAGGGAAGATGGTTGGAAGAAGGGATGGTTGGTAGCCTAAGGAAGCTTCAAACAGGGAGAGAACAGTTGTGGTTGAGATGTGAGTGTGACTCTACGTGGCAGGATTGGAAGTACACACACATCTTAAGGTGTTTTCAAGTTGTTGATTTATGCGCTCGCAGTGGCTGTTAGTTTGGGGATGGAAACCCACAGTGAGTCAAAGCTTAGCTCATGAGGCTGAGCAGAAATCTCTCCAAACAGAGGCAATAAACAGGGGACCTTAATCGAAAAGTATTTCAGTTGGTATGCCATGGATCCTGAACTCATGCTTTATTAAAATCTGGTAGTTTATGGAGCAGATGGACATTTGGAGAGACCTATGAGATGACAAGCCTTAGTGAAGTGTTGGTTAATTTTGGTATGGATGACAGATTCATTCAAGGGAAGATCATTGACCCAGTGGTGGGCACAGTCACGATAACACAAAAATAGATAATTGTTGGACTAACTTTTTGTTCATCACACTGTCACTCAAGCTAAGTTTAGAAATTGTGTGCGGACTAGTTCTCATCCATTTTATTGGATTGTGATAACTGTAAGTACAATAACATTCACAGCAACATATGCATCTGCCATTTATGTCACTCTCCTGGCTCATAATACACATCCACACAGACTTCTCTACTGCAGCTTATGTGCAAAACATTTGGCAGCTTACTGCCCCACGGCAATCCTCATGGGACATTTAGCTAGCATGTGTAAAATAGAAAAACATATTTATTCTACACATAAATGAAGTCATTATTTATTTATGCTTTTCTAGTCAAAAATATTGCACATTAATGGATCAATAGGATGTTTGACAAGCTGCACCTCTCACTACCTCGCTCCAGCTGTAACCCAACCCCTCATTTACCTTATCACGAGTCGCCTTTTATGCGCATATTTGTAAAGGATAAAAACACAGCAATAGGAGGAACATTTCAAGTGAAGTAGTAAGTAACTTATAACTTTATAATGCTGTTAGCAAGAGGATATTTTGATCTGCTGAGGTTGCTCTCCACCATGTTGCTCCAAGGCTGTGCTGCTCTGACAGTGACATTTTAGGGCTGGAAGGGGCTGAGCCCTGAGTGGTAGCTGTTCACATGCACGTACATGAACGTGTGCGCAGGTACACAGACGCGCGGCCAGCCCATCTATGTAAACAAGAGACTGGGGGAAAACACAGAGAGATACAGTGTGACATCATGATATAGTCCACCTGAAATATTACCTCTAGTTCTTCACATTGCTGGAGTGACCTCCAGAAAAGCTCAACACTATGTTCTGGGCTTCCAGCAGTGTTGCCACATCCACTTATTATCAGCCACTTTGGGCTTGTTCATTTATACTATTTACAAGGTAGCGGTAGTAGAGCTTTTTTCTCCCATAATAACTGGCAACACTGGAGCGGCTTCCCAACTCACACATAACAGTTTTTTTCTAAATGGTGCGGTCTCACAAAGGGATAGAATCGTCTTCTCTTAAGCTTCCACTGCTGTGTAAAAGTTAACGATTAAAAGTCAGTTATTCTGAACTAAAACAGTTATCTCCTCAAATACGTACGTACGTATGTATGTGTGTGCAGCACCTTTTCTCTGAAGATGTGCAGCCTGTGGTTATCGGTTAGTGGCTAGTGTTAGTTTCCGGGGGGGGGGGGGGAATGGGCTCTGCACTAAGTGGAGACTTGAGATGTCCTTGGGAGAGGGAGCAGTTCAAACCCAACCGGACAAATTGACACAAAAAAACCCGCACAGTCTCAATCACTCACTCACTCCCACCCCAGTGCCCCCACACACAATACACAAACACTCAAACAAAAAAAAAGGGAGGGACGTGATACACACCTTTGCATTCATCACACGCATCCCATATTCCCAGGTCTAGGTGCCGGCACCCCAAAGGAGGATCAGGCACCTGGACCCGGTACGTGACCCACCAAAACCCCACCTTCCCGGTTTTTGCTCCAGTCCCGGCCCCCCATCTCGCACCCAGGCCAGACAGCCCACGGGAAAGGCCCCCAGAGGACGGTGCCAACATTGCCCGGACGGGCTAGTCAACCAGAGCCCACCGCTGCCCCCGCCCAAATAAATCCTGAATATTTACCCCCCCCCCCCCCCCCCCCCCACACACTCCCTCCCACTCCATGCCCTAGCCACACACCCCTACCCATTCCCAGGGAGGGCAGTGGTGTCCGCCCCAGTCCCGGCCAGCTGCCCAGGCCCAACAACGACCGCCAGCCAAGACCCCTGACCAGGTGGCCCCCTCCTCCTTCAGGTCCCAGACACCGGGCGGTAATCGGAGAACAGAGGTGTGAGAAAGACCCCGATCCTCCCTCCGCCTGCTCAAATGTTGTGTTGTTGTGTGTTGTTCTCGAGTGTGTTTAAAATTGGGAGACCTACATTTTAAATACAACATGCACATAGCAAGAACAGAAACATTTGACAGTTACTTTAAGAAACAATGATTGCAATGCTTGGTTAGAGTTCGGAAAAGGCTGACCTCTTAAGAAATACACTATCTCAAAATGTAAATCGAACAAGCAGTTTACTCAAGTATTCTGTACGCACATTACAAGGACTTGCAATCATGTGTGGTGCCAAATTGTCCTCATAAACTGGCCCTATTAAATCCAGTTATTCTGAGAAGGGGGATTATTAGTAAATTTTGTTCTGCCAGATAATTTACAAATTTACCATTAACCCAAAGACAAGAAGTAAACGTGTAACAAGTAGAAAACTAGACACCCTGTAATTTAGTCAGACATCAAGAAAGATTTAAGACTGGAACGCACACGGGATACACTTCAGGAAATCCAGAAAGAAACACTGGTCCAGGTAAGCAGCTCTGATCGCACCAAAAGGGTCAGTTTGTGGTTGACAGACTGTAATTCAATTCAATTTTATTTATATAGGTCATGAAACATGTCATCTCAAGGCACTTTACAAAGTCAAATTCAATCATACCAATCTTATACAGATTGGGTCAGATTATACAGATTGGTCAACCTTTTCCCATATAAGGGAACCAGTTGATTGCATCAAAGTCCCGACAAGCAGCATTCACTCCTGGAGAAACGTAGAGCTACAGGGAGAGTCGTCTGCATTGTCCATGGTTTTGCAGCAATCCCTCATACTGAGCAAGCATGAAGCGACAGTGGAAAGAAACACTCCCCATTAACGGGAAGGAAAAACCTCCAGCAGAACCGGGCTCAGTATGAACGGTCATCTGCCTCGACCGACTGGGGGTTACAGAAGACAGAGCAGAGACACAACAAGACAGACAAAAAGCACAGAAGCACACATTGATCCAGTAATCTGTTCTACATTAGATGGTAATAGCGGGTGATCTGTCTTCCCTGGATGATGTCACATCTAACAGAACGCCAGACCAGATGTACCTACTATGAAGAAAAAAAGAGAGAGAACAAAAAGTTAAAAGCTGAAATGACAACAGTCATTTCAATGTAATACAATGCAAAACTGGAGAACAGTAGACTGGAGAACAGTAGAAATCAGTAGAGTGAGAAAAATAGGCCCTGATGTCCTCCAGTAGCCTAAGTTTATAGCAGCATAACTATAGAGGTAGCTCAGGGTAACATGAGCCACTCTAACTATAAGCTTTGTCAAAAAGGAAAGTTTTAAGATTAGTCTTAAAGTTGACAGGGTGTCTGCCTCACGGACCAAAACTGGGAGTTGGTTCCACAGGAGAGGAGCCTGATAGCTAAAGAATCTGCCTCCCATTCTACTTTTAGAGACCCTAGGAACCACCAGCAGACCTGCAGTCTGAGAGCGAAGTGCTCTGTTAGGAACATATGGGGTAATCAGAGCTCTGATATATGATTGAGCTTGATTATTAAGGGCTTTATACGTTATAAGAAGAATTTTAAATTCTATTCTTGATTTAACAGGAAGCCAATGAAGGGAAGCTAAAATTGGAGAAATATGATCCCTCTTGTTGATTTTCATCAGAACTCTTGCTGCAGCATTTTGGATCAGCTGAAGATAGTAAAGAATTACAATAGTCCAGCCTTGAAGTAACAAATGCATGGACTAGTTTTTCAGCATCACCCCTGGACAGAATGTTTCTAATTTTGGCAATATTCCGGAGGTGAAAAAAGGAAACTCTGGAAACCTGTTTAATATGGGATTTAAATGACATGTCTTGGTCAAAAATAACCCCAAGATTTTTTACTTTATTACCAGAGGCCAAGTCAATGCCATCCAGATTAAGTGATTGATTAAGAAGTTTATTTTTTGAGGACTTCTGTCTTGTCAGAATTTAAGTGCAGGAAATTTAAAGTCATCCAGCTTTTGATGTCATCAAGACAAAGTAATTGATTGGATTCATCAGGATTTATGGATAAATATAGCTGAGTGTCATCAGCATAACAGTGGAAATTAATCCTATGCTGTCTGATAATTTTGCCAATCGGAAGCATATATATATAGTAAAGAGAATTGGTCCAAGGACTGAACCCTGTGGTACTCCACAAGTGACCCTAGAGTTTGAAGAAGATTTATTATTAACATGAACAAACTGGAATCTGTCCGACAGATAAGATTTAAACCAGCCTAATGCTTTCCCCTTATTCCCTACAGTATGCTCAAGTCTTTGTAGGAGAATATTGTGATCAACTGTATCAAATGCAGCACTGAGATCTAACAGGACAAGTATAGACACAAGTCCATTATCTGAGGCCATGAGAATATCATTGGTGACCTTCACCAGAGCTGTTTCAGTGCTAAGATGAGCTCTGAAGCCTGACTGAAACTCCTCAAGTACTTTGTAAATGTTCACAAAGTTGATTAGCAACAACTTTCTCAAGAATTTTAGATAAGAAAAGAAGATTAGATATAGGTCTGTAATTTACTAACTTATCTTGATCAAGAGATGGTTTCTTAAGTAAAGGTTTAATAACAGCTACTTTAAAAGCCTGTGGTACATATCCATTTACTAAGGATAGCTTAATCATGTCTAAAATAGTGCCACTGATCAGAGGGAATATCTCTTTAAACAACTTTGGGATTGGGTCTAACATACAGGTAGAAGGTTTAGATGAAGCTAGAATTTTAGATAGCTCAGAAAGCTCTACTGCTTCTAAACAGTTCAGACACTGTACAGGTTCTAAAGATTCCTCCAACGCTGCCTCACTTACTGAGGACGAGGTAATCATGTTTGGGAGGATGCCAATTATTTTATTTTTAATGGAATCAATTTTATTTATGAAGAATCCCATAAAATCATTACTGCTATGAGCTAAGGGGATGGATGGATCAACGGAGCTGTGACTCTGAGTAAGTTTGGCAACTGTACTGAAGAGAAATCTAGGATTATTTTTATTCTCCTCAATTAATGATGAAAGATATACTGCTCTAACTCTGCAAAGGGTCTTGTTATACAACAATAGAATGTCCCTCCAGATTAGGTAGGATTCCTCTTGGTGTGGAGAGCGCCAATTTCTCTCCAATTTCCTAACATTGTGTTTCAAGGAACGCAGCTCTGAATTAAACCAGGGAGCCATCTTCCTGTGAATAATCACCTTCTTTTTCAAGGGAGCTACATTGTCTAATGCAGAACGCAATGACAAAGTCACACCATTAACAAAGACATCTATTTGTGAATGGGAAGAAACAACATTGCTGCTATCTGCGTGGGGATTTCTGCAATACTGACGATATTAAAAGGGGGAGAGACTCTTTAAAGTTTGATGCAGCATTGTCCGATAAAGATCTACTATAATGGAACCCGCTTTTGGGGGTGGAGAACTCAGTTAGATTAAACTCAAATGTTATTAAAAAATGATCAGATAGGACAGGGTTTTGAGGAAATACTGTTAATTCTTCACAATCGATGCCATATGTCAGCACAAGGTCTAAAGTATGGAGCCAAGAGTGCGTCGGTTTATGCACATTTTGAGCAAAACCAATTGAATCTAGGATAGTTTTAAAGGCTACACTAAGGTTATCACATTCTGTGTCAACATGAATGTTGAAATCCCCCACTATGATAACCTTGTCAGTGTTTATCACCAAATCAGATAAGAAGTCTGACAACTGATCCAAAAACTGAGAGTAAGGGCCCGGTGGACGATACAAAACAACAAACAGAAGAGGTTTTATTGCTTTGCAATTTGGATGAGGGAAACTGAGAGTTAAATGTTCAAAAGAACTGTAGTTATTAGTTGGCCTGGGACTAATTAATAAATCAGACTGAAAGATGGTTGCCACTCCTCCTCCTCTTCCCACAGATCTGGGAATGTGGAAATTTGAATAATTCGAGGGAGTTGACTCATTTATACTAATGTAGTCCTCTTGTTGCCAGGTTTCTGTGAGACAAAATAAATCAATCTGATTATCAGAAATCAATACATTAACTAACAGTCTTTGGAGGGAGAGACCTTATATTTGATAGACCACATTTAATTGTTTTATTTTTTGGTTCAAGGTAAGCTGTATTGATTTTTATTAAATTTTTATGATTTGTTCCTTTTAGATCAGTTTTGGATCTGTTAAGTTTTGGCACCGTTTCAATAGGGTAATGGGTGGGTAACAGTACAGAAGCTGCAGAGAGGTGTGTTAAACTACGGCTATGCTTCCTGGTCTGGACCCTGGGTTGTCAGCATTTAGGAGAACAAATAAATCTGGCCAGATTCCTAGAAAGAAGAGCTGCACCATCCAAAGTGGGATGGATGCCGTCTCTCCGGATCAGACCAGGGGCTGTAGGGGCTGAGACAAAAGGGAAATCCATAATCCGGGCTTGGTTCATACACAATGGGCAGAAGGCAAACAGAAGGCTTCAGAGGGAGTAGGCAAGCAGGGTTGGTCACAAGACAGGCCCGATAATCGATGAAGAGTCCAATAGAAAAGTCTGACAGGGGCAAGGCAAACAGGCAGAAATCCACAAGGTAAGACAGATCGGTAACAGCAACGCAATCAGAGAACGCTGGATGGTCCACTCACCCTATGGCTTTCGAGAATCTGGCACAAAGAGAAACAGACACAAAGACTGAGGCAGAAATATACAGTCAGTGTAGTTCACATACAAAACAACAGCAGAAGTGCTGATCATTACAAAACGGGCTCAAATAACCAAATCCACTTCATCCACTCTTCATTAAACAAAATGGTGAGAAGGTTTATTTGGGGGATTGTGATAGGTCAACCTGTTAAAAGACCTTTGAAAATTTCCTCAACTATAACTCCACAAACATTTTTATTTTTGACATTATTCAGCCTTTTTTGGAAAGAAACTCCTCCTTAGTCTTTGTTCTTGTTTTAAAATAAACACAAGACCTGAACAACAAAGCACAGCTGAAGCTTACAAAGTCTTACTCTTGGGATAGAGGAAGTGAAGAAGATGAAATATGGATGGGCAGAAGTAGCAAGCAACCAAGAAACTCTGGGACTGTAAAGGGGTCAGATATGAGAAGAAAAGCTGTGAGGTAACACGATGGATGTGTATTATTGGGAAAGCAGCTGGAAGAAGAGAGGAGGTTTGGTTGTCTCAAGCTGTGCCAGATGGTGCACCTGTTTCGACTCATAGCTGGATACCACTTGAAAGTCAGGAAGATGCATTTATGTTAAGTGAACTTTTGTCTTGCCAAGCAAATTACTATGCAAAACAGAGTCAGTGTGTCCAATGTGCCTCTGAAGACGTGACCATAGTAGAAAAGAATGACTCATCTCTGAATGCCAGACCAAGGAAAAAAAAAAAGAAGAAGACAAAAGCATAGTTTTACAATGTTCTTTAAAGAGTAAAATACTGTGATTTTAGTGTGTTGTGACCAATTTAATTACACCTTATATCAGGTTGTCAAAAACATTTCTCCAGCTTCTCGTGTTCTTTTTTCCTGATGTTTCCATCAGTCGGAATGGCCACATCAATCACAACGGCTGCTTATCAATGATCACAATGTCCAGTTGGTTGGCCATTACCATTTTGTTTGTTTGTATCTGGAAGTCCCACAGGATCTTAGGTCTATCATTCTCCACCACCTTGGGAGGTGACTCCCATTTTGATCTGGGGGTCGCCAGTTGGTATTCTGAACAGATGTTTCTGTACACTATACCAGCCACTTGATTATGGCGTTCCACGTATTTCTTCCCTGCTAGTATCTTGCAGCCTGCTGTAAGATGCTGGATGGTTTATGGTGCATAGCCTGCACCTGGGGTGTTGCCTGGTATGGGCCTCTATTGCTCTGGTGCTCAAGGCCTGTTTTTGTGCTGCCATGATCAGGGCTTCTGTGCTGTCCTTCAATCCAGCCATCTAGCCATTGTAAGAATTTGGACATATCAGCCACTTCAACTATCTGTCTTTGGTACAGCCCATGCAGGGGATTTTCATCACACGATGGTTCCTTCAGTTACTTCTCTTCCAGCTTTCATTTTATGAGTGCTTCATCCCTTCAGGCCATCTTCCTGATATAGTCTTGGAGTTTGGATGTTTCATCTTCAGTGGTGGCTCGGATGCTTACTAGGCATCTGCCTCCTTCTTTGGGCTTAGTGTATAGCCTGTGGATACTGGATTTGGGGTGGAATCCACCATGCATGTTTAGTAGCTATCAGTGGTCTGGATTTCTTCCTTTGACCAACTTTTTACCCCAGCAAGGTATCTGATTATTGGCAAGGCATAGCTGTTGATTGTCAGGATGCAGCTTGTAGGCTGCATGCTGAGCCTCCCTTTCTCTCTCTCTTCCCTGCGCAGCCTGATTGGTTCCACCTGTCAGGTTGCAATTATCACTGATCTGTTGCCACCTGTGTTCACCTCTATATATACTCACCTCATTCTGTTCTCGTTGCCGGTCTGTAGTGTTCAACTCCTGCTCAGTTTCTGCCAGAACCCTGTGTCAGCTCAGTTTTTTTTGTTTCAGTCAGCCAGAAGACTTTACTTCAGCCTTGTTTGTGTTCAGTTAGCCAGGAGACTTTGTTTCAGCTTCATTTTTGTTCAGTCACTGCCAGAGAATCTGCTTCAGCTCTGTTCCAGCCCAGCCTCATCCCAAGACACTGTTCCGCCGTGCTCTGAAGTTCTCAACTCCTGGTGAGCCGTCCTGGTCTCAAGTTCTCAACTCCTGTGTTCCGTTCTGTTCTCAAGTTCTCAACTCCTGGTGGGCTGTCCTGGTCTCAATTTCTCGACTCCTGTGTTCCGTCCTGGCCTCAAGTTCTCAACTCCTGTTTGGACTCCTGGGTTCCGTCCTGGTCTCAAGTTCTCAACTCCTGTTCACGACTCCTGGGTTCCGTCCTGGTCTCAAGTCCTCGGCTCTGATGTTCCGTCCTGGTCTCAAGTTCTCGGCTCCTGTGTTTCGTCCTGGTCTCAAGTGCTCCGCCCTGGTCTCAAGTCTTCGGCTCCAGAGTTCCTCCTGGTCGGTCTCTCCGCACTCCTCCTGCCGGCCAGCTTCTGCACCCTACATCTCCGTCTGGTAAAAGACTCTGGCTCCTTACGTCATCCATCATCTACTCTGTTCAATAAACTCACTTTTAAGAGCTAGCTCTATGTGTACGTGCTGTGTCCGGGTTCATCCCAGAAAAATATCATGACATTACGGAACCGCCAAGGGATGAACCCGAGCACACACAGAGCTTGGTGCAGAAGCTGGCAGGATCTGCCCCGCCTCCGGTTCATCTCGCCTGGGTCACCGTGCGGCAACGCCTCGCCTCTGGTTTTGTCTCGCCTGGGTCGCAGTGTTGCGACGCCTCGCCTCTAGTTCGTCTCGCCTGGGTCACGGTGCTGCGACGCCTCACCTCTGGTTCGTCTTGCCGGGGTCACATCTGCGACGCCCTGCCTTTGACTCTGTTCCCCGGGATCGCTCTCCGCGAGACCCGCCTCTGACGCTGCCCAGCACTTAAAGACGGCGCTTTTAGTCGTCACTGCCCAGCGTAACTATTGCCGCTGCCCAGCCTATTAAGACTTGCTGCCTAGCGCCTTCTTGTTTCTGTGTTTGTTTTGAGTTATTTTTGGCCCTTGTGTTTTGAGTTACTTAACATTTCTGAGTATTTCAGTGTTTCTTAGATTTCTTAGAGTTCTTTAGTTTTGGTTTTGTTCTGTGTTCTAGTTCTGCTTAGCTTTTAGCTCCTACCTAGAGGACTTGAGTTTTTATTTTGCTTTTGGTTTTATTTCTTTTCAGCTTTAGTCTTCCGAGTTTTGCTTGTGAGTTCCAGTTTTTACCTTACTCTTCCTGTTTGCTTCGTGTTCTTATTTCTAGCTTTAGTTATCTAGTTTTTCATTAGTTTTCTTTATTTTATAGTGTTTGCTTTAGTGTTTGGTTCCCTTCCTAGTTTTCTGGTTTTGTTTTGATTTTCTAGTTTGACCCTGTAGTCCCTGTCTTAGTCTTGTAGTTCCTGTCGAGCCCTGTAGTTCCTGTCTAGTCTTGTAGTTCCTGTCCAGTCTTGTAGTTCCTGTCTAGCCCTGTAGTTCCTGTCTAGTCCTGTATTAGCATTTTAGTCCCTGTCAAGTTTTTGTTTGTTTTATCCCTTTAATATCTATGTGTGTGGGTTCCTGCGCCGTCTGGGTTCCTGCGCTGTATGGGTTCCAGCGTTGGATGGGTTCCAGCGCTCTTAAAGGTCCCTGCGCTTTTTAAGGTACCTGTGCTCTTTAAGGTCCCTGTGCTCTTTAAGGTCCCTGCGCTCTTTAAGGTCCCTGCGCTTTCAAGGTCCCTACGCTTTACTTCTCCTGTTTTCTTTATTTTAGTTTTGCCCTGTTTAGGTTAGTCTAGTCCTCTCTAGCCCTCCGTAGTTTTCATTTTGTTTTGTCTTCCCCTGGTGTCTCTGTTCTGTTTCCCTGTTTCCTGTTTTTGCCTGTTGTGTAGTCGCCAGAGTTCTCCGGCACTCGTGCCGCTGTCTGTGCCCTCTGGCGCGCCTGGCCTGTTGCTGCCTAGGTCACCCTCTAATTCCTGGTGTTTAGGTTTTTCTTTGTTTCTCGGCGTGTGAGAACGCCCGTCATATTCGGTTCTCTTGGTTCCCCGGCGTGTTAGAACGCCTTCTGTCTTAGGCTTCTTGGTTCTCCGGCATGTTAGAACACCTTCTGTCTTAGGCTTCTTGGTTTCCCGGCGTGTTAGGACGCCCTCTGTTCTCGGTTCCCCGGCGTGTTAGGACGCCCTCTGTTCTCGGTTCCCCGGCGTGTTAGGACGCCCTCTGTTCTCGGTTCCCCGGCGTGTTAGGACGCCCTCTGTTCTCGGTTCCCCGGCGTGGTAGGACGCCCTCTGTTCTCGGTTCTCCGGCGTGTTTAGACGCCCTCTGTTCTCGGTTCTCCGGCGTGTTTAGACGCCCTCTGTTCTCGGTTCCCCGGCGTGTTAGTACGTCCTCTGTTCTTGTTCCCTGGCGTTTTAGACGTTCCTGCTTTACCTGCGCCCCGGCGTTCTCATCCCTTGTGCCCCGGCGTTTCCCTCGCGCCCCGGCGATGTCTTTCCTCGCGCCCCGGCATTTCCCTCACGCCCCGGCGTTCTCGTCCCTTGTGCCCCGGCGTTTCCCTCGCGCCCCAGCGATCTCTTTCCTCGCGCTCCAGCGTTTCCCCCACGTCCCGGCGTTCTCTTCCCCAAGCCCCGGCGTTCCCCTCACGCCCCGGCGGGTTTCCCCTGAAGTTTCTGTACGCCAGTGGTGCTCCAGCGTGTGTTGTTGAGCCCTGGTGTTTTCAGTACGCCTGTTCTTCCCTCTGGCGTTGTCGTACGCCTGTTCTTCCCTCTGGCGTTGTCGTACGCCTGTTCTTGCCCTTTGGCGTTGTCGTACGCCTGTTCTTGCCCTTTGGCGCTGTTGTGCGCCCGTTCTTGCCCTTTGGCGCTGTCGTGCGCCCGTTCCTTCCCTTTGGCGCTGTCGTGCGCCCGTTCCTTCCCTTTGGTGCTTCCGTACGCCCGTTCCTTCATACATGTATGTATGTATGTATGTATGTATGTATGAATGATCCTGGTGAGACAGAAAGCAGTTGCAGCATGAGGTGAATACAATGCTATGTTTTTTTTTTAAGACAAATGTCTACGTATTCAAACTTAAACCCTGCAGTTGATGAGCTAAACATTTGCCACTTTGGGTTTTCTCTTTTTACATCTTTTCCAAGAAATTCAACCTCCCCCCCCAGTGTGGTGCTGGGACCCAGGAGAGTGGTAAAAGTCATTCTCACTTACCTAAAGATTTAAGGCCTACATTTATACTTAGAAGCCTGATATGTTCCCCAGTTGTAATTATTCTTCAAGGAGCCACATGACATGCCACTTATTGTTTTAAAAGCCATGTGGAGGACTGACAGTGACAAATGTTTTGCTCCTAATTTTGTTGTCAAATTCTGAGCAAAATGCCAAGGCAGTAAATGTTACAGTGGCTAGGGGTTTGGCTTACAATTACTGCTGTTATTGCAGTTCTTCCTGCTTTTTCGAAACCAGAAATTCAGTGTTTTTAACACATTATTATCATCTGATTTTACTTCTTACTCCTTGTACTTATTTCATAACTTTCAAATGACATATCCTATTTCTCTGCCACTCTTTGATATGTTAGAGAAAATGATATTCAGTGTGTCTTTCTCCCCGACACATCAGAAACAAACATGTTATTGTTCACACAGTATTTTTTTTCTCTCCCCTCATCAATCACTTAATGTTAAAGTGCTTTCATGGAAACTAATATGATACATAGGTGTTAGCAAAGCTGAAAAATCTCACGACAATGCCATTGCTTAGCACTGTAGTTTCAGTTTGGATTATCCTCCATACACAATAAATGCTAAGCTGTTGTAGAACATAGCACAGCTTTTCAGCTTTGGCACCTTTTATGTTATATTCTTGCTTAAAGCCATTCATTAACCTTCGGGAGATGACACTAATTCAGAAAATCTAACGTAAAGTGAGGACTGTTGACATGACTTTCATTTTAAACTGTGACACACTGTAGAACCATTCAGAGATGGCCTCTGTGTTTTATAAAGACTAATACAGTTAGATACATATTTTTTTTCAGGAATGGAAAGCAGCAGAAAATGTTAATATAAATTGTCACTTACAATAGATTTAATTTTTTACTCATGTTTTCCAGAACATGGTCTATTAATTGTGGTTTAAATTTGTCTGTTTGGAGTAATGGGTTAGGCTTAAGTGAAAATTCTAACAACAGTATTCCCATTAATCTAATAAATTAGGCTTGCTCATAATAAAATATAAACTGTTTTGCAGTTTCATGCTCTTAACTAAAAATTATTGAGATTATTTAATCTTTTTCATGTCACACCATCAAATTCATAATAAATAATTTCCCCTCTTTGTCAAATAGTTTTCAATCTGTTTGCCTCTCCATAAGCAAGCCTGAAAGTAGATATGTTGTCCAAAGAAATAACTGCAGTATAGTTAGGCAGAAAAAAAAACAAGGCTATTAACACTTTTGTGATAAATTAAATTGCATTATCCAGCTTCCATTGCTTGCCTTACGTTTGTAAATCCTGCTACCAAAATACTTTTACAGTAGGATCTAACCAAAATAGACCCAGCAGGTCTAAAGTCACTATCCCATGGGAGCCTCATGAGGTTTATATGGTGATGTGGACTTTTATTGATTGTGCTCCAGGGCTCCCTGGAGACTGACAGAAACTGGAGGTAGGAGTCGGACTGCTCGATGTGGCTGGCAACTGTCTTTCTTGGCTTCTTCCATCACCCATAGTTGAAGCTTTTGACAGAGGCTGAAACAGAGCAATACCCTTCTTTGACTACAATTTTCAATAAGGCAGCAAAAGTTTTGCTGAAAGGCTGGTGCATCAATCCACTTTTCTAATTTTGCAGCCCCTCAATACAATAAATCAACTAAGACTGTATATTAAGCAAATGTGCAAAATAAATATATATATATATATATATATATATATATATATATATATATATATATATATATATATATATATATACACTTGATGTCCTCCCAGCATAATGTTTTATGACTTTATTTGACTTCATTGGACCTATTGTTGTGAAAGTGAGGAACTCGTTCTTCTGGGTCTGTACATAGTCTTCAGAATCAGAATCAGAATCAAGTTTATTGCCAAGTAGGTTTGCACTTACAAGGAATTTGACTTGGTGTTGATGGTGCAGACAAAATAAAATCAAATAAAATAGATATATATACAGAAGCTATATACACACAGTAGACTTGTAAGTCCTGAACGGGGGGAGAGAGGCAGTGTCCAGTCACATGGGCGGCTCTTGGCTTGGTTGATAAGGGCGGTAGCAGATGGGAAGAAACTGTTTTTGTGGCGTGAGGTTTTGGTCCTGATGGAAATAGTCTGTGACTGGGGTGCGAGGGATCAGCCACAATCTTCTCTTTTTGTCTTGTAAAAAAACTGTTGTCTGTCTGAAAAGCGTATTATGGATACTTTCCAATCTGGTTTTAGAAAAATTCCTTCTGCAGAGTCGGCATTATTAAAAATTACCAGTGACATGCTGATGGTGGCAGACTCTGGACACTACTCTTTGCTTGTTTTATTCGACTTGACATCAGCTTTTGACACCGTGGATCATACTGTTCTTGTTCACAGACTGAGTGACTTGTTAGTTTTTTTTGGTACAGTGTTAAACTGGTTCTCTTCGTCCTTATCAGACAGGTCTCTTACTGTTTTTATGTACCAAGTTTACTCAGAACGTGCACCACTGTCTTGTGGAGTACCTCAAGGTTCAATTTTAGGTCAGATTCTGTTTTTTTTGTGTTTGTATCCTTTGGGGAGCATTCTAAAAGCCATAAAAATGTTTCTTACCATCTATATGCTGACAATATCCAGCTGTATTGCTCTTGCTGAGATGTACAAACTGTCTGAACTCAGTATATGTTTGTCAGAAATCAAAATGTGGCTGTACAGCAACTATCTCCAGTTAAATGAAAACAAAATTTAAACCTTTATTTTTTCTCCTGATGAAAAGGTTCCTGTAATCAGGCAGCATCTTGCTTCTTTAACTCCAACTGTGAAAAGTAGTCTCCAAAACATGGGTGTCATTTTTGACAGTTCCTTATCCTTTGACAATCATTGTAAATCACTACTTCATAACTACTTTTATCATTTAAAGAATATTTCAAAATCAAGAGCATTCGCATCACTGACTGAACTAAATTACATAATAAACGTACTTTGTAAAGGATACAAAATCCATGTGTTTTTGCCAAGCTTTTTCAATAAATGTTGCTAAAACAAAAGTTTCTTCATTAAATAGCTTAATAACTTAATGCCTCTACTTCAGTCAACCTCAGGAAAAAAATCAAGATTTTTTGTTGTATCTTTCTAAATAAATCATTTCTTAGGTCATAATTCAGAGAGCAGTGAAATATTAAATGTAATTTATCCCCAACCACATTAAGTTCACATAACAGTCAAGTTCAGCCTATTAAGAAAAATAAACGGGGCACACCATAGTAATATGTTGTCTGATTTAATGTATTTAAACTTTCTATTAGCAATAATTTGTAACATTTACCAAATGGCTAGATGAATTATACATGATCTTCAGTTCTAGTCTCCATCAGGGGAGTTACATGCTCATTTTGAGTGGAGTTAAAAAACAAAAATCTACCAGCTGATCTTTACAGGGAAATTTCACACAGTAGAGTGGCTGTCTTTAAGACATGCAGCACAAAGCAAACATGCTTTAAATGTCATGCTAGCTGCTTAACCTCTTTAAAAGTATTATCAAAAGATAAGTACGGTAGCTGTTTTTAAATACTTGACCATAAAATGACAATAATATGAAGATTCAGATATATGAGAGACCTCAAGAGATATTTGGAAACAAACTGTAATATGTGGACACGACCCACTAAATGAGATTTAGAATATGTTGACTTGTAGACCAATAGATAAAGTTGTTCATAATCTACTGTATTGCTGTAAAAAAATGTCATCCCTAGTTAATGTAAAGATTTTATAGAACATACACACATTTTCACTGCTTTTATATTGAGTATAGTTTAAATTAGTGCACATAAACGTATCCTTTGTTGAAGAACTGGTATTCTCCACATGTGGGCAACTGTAATTAAGAAGCTAATGAGTGAAGCGGTCAGTGAGACTGAGAGAAGGACAGATGGAGTGACTGTGTGAGAGAATGGCAGATGGAATTAGATGGAATGACTCGATGTTGGGAAAATGAAAGGAGATGAATGATCACAACTGAATGAGCTCTGTGTGTGATATGTGTGTAAATGTGTCACTAGTGGGGGTGTCCTGTCACAGCATAATTGTCTTTGTCTGAAAATACAATTCCAGTCGTCTCCCATAGACCCATTCATGATGACCTTCATATATTAATGGAGGGGGAATGGGAAAAATGTAACCTGCAGATAAGAGGCAGGAAACAACTCTAGGGTATGTATTTGTATGTAAGAGGGTTATTAAGAGAAAGAAAGGCATTAAATATATGTATGCGGAGAAATTGTATAAAAGGGGTCATACAATATTTTAAAATCTTCCTTTAAACATTTAAATCATTTGTTTGTGGTCTGTATAAAGGGGAACTGCAATGCTTAGGTCTGAATTCCTCAATATTGTAGCTCCACAAGCTTTCATTCACCCCTGTTCTGAGGCGCGTCTGAGAGCAACTTGCTCTGGTGTGGTCTCTTTAAATGCAAATGAGCTCTTCATACTCTGCCCCCCTCAGTTTGCAGAGTATTCTACTCTACCCTGTCAGGCCAGTTTTGTAGTATGCTGGGGACAGTGTAATGAATTGTGTGGGTTATAGTGCAATTGTCCTCGGTAGTCGGGTTTCACAACATCCGGGTTGGAAAATTTAACTGGAACGGCCCCTAAAGTCGGTATTACGAGTCGGAATGTCGGTGCAACAGGATCGTACCCGACATCGACATTCATGATGGCTGCTACTTGCAGCAATATTGATTAAAACCTCATACTCCGACTGTTTGTAGCAGCTCTCTATTATTTATGCAACATTTAGTCAGTCTTGCAAGTGCTACCTTTCTGTGTTCATCAAACAAGATGTTTCAGCTGTGTTTATTTGCACAAAATACCACATAGAACAGCTTTATTGTTATTGTTTTAAAAACATTGCCAGTGTCCATGTTTTTTCCTACTGTCCGACGGGGGAAACTGCAATGCAAACAGGCGGAGATGAAGTAATCTGTGACTTGTGCGTTCCGATCTCCGAGGTAAAAGAAACACACAAAAATACACCCCACAACTGAACATTTGTAATGCACCATGGGAAATGTAGGAACAAGTCGGAGGAGCACAAATGGAGGAAACAAAGGAAAACCTATAATTTCAGAGAAAATGCGACGCACCACGGCAAAATTAGGAATAAGCTGGCAGAGCACAAACTGATAAAAGCGAGAAAGATCTTACGTTTTTAAGAAAATTGTGATTTTCTTTTTGTTTTATTGCGTAATATGCTAGTTTAAGTTATGAAGAAACCCCTCAAAGCTTTAAATTACCATTTAAAGGTTTTAAAACTTTGCGTTTAAAATCAGGATGTTTTCAACTTAAAATACTCTATGAGCGGTATCTGCATGTCAGGGTGGGGAAACTCTCAGCTCATTTGTATGTCGCTTTTGTGTGGCTGCGCGAAGGCTTTTCATATATGTGTCGGCCAATAAGCTGTTTGCTTGAAGAAAGCAGACGGCTACTTAAGCATGACGTATCAGTGAGTTATGCACACCCACATTACGTCCTTTTGGCTTCCACGCCCCTCTCCACGGCCAAGAGTTTCTGTACCACACACCAGGGAAAATTTATAATTACATGAACTGTCGCGTGCAGAAAAACATGGCAGATGAGCAAGCGCTCCTTCTGGCAGAGGTTCATAAATGCAGGCATCTTGATGATTTAGCCCAAAAAGATCACCATGAGTAGTCTAAATCTCTCAGATAAAATATTCTTGCAGATTCAGCCACAGGCAAATTAATCAGAGATACACTATACTGGCAAAAATATTCGGTCACCTGCCTTGACTCACATATGAGTTTAGGTGAAATCCCATTTCTAATCCATAGGGGTTAAATATGACTTTGGTCCACCCTTTGCAGCTAGAACAGCTTCAACTCTTCTGGGAAGGCTGTCCACAAGGTTTAGGAATGTGTTTATGGGCATTTTTCACCATTGTTCCATAAGCGTGAGGTCACATACTGATGTTGGACAAGAAGGCCTGGCTCTCGGGCTCTGCTATAATTAATCCCAAAGGTGTTCTATTGGGTTGAGGTCAGGAATCTGTGCAGGCCAGTCAGGTTCATCCACACCAAACTCTGCCATCCATGTCTTTATAGACCTTGCTTTGTGCACTGGTGCACAGTCATGTTGAAAGAGGAAGGGGCCAGCTCCAAGCTGTTCCCACAAAGTTGGAAGCATGGAATTATCCAAAATGTGTTGGCATGCTGAAGCATTCAGAGTTCCTTTCACTGGAACTAAGGGGCCAAGCCCAGCTCCTGAAAAACAACCCCACACCATAACCCTCGCTACACCAATCTCTTGGCACAATGCAGTGATAAAAGTAACATTCTCCTGGCAACCGGCAAACACAGACTTGTCCATCAGATTTCCAGATGGAGAAGCACGATTTGTCACTCCAGAGAATGCAATTCGTCACTCCAGAGAATCCGTCTCCACTGCTCTGGAGTCCAGTGGCGGCGTACTTTACACCACTTCATCCGACTCTTTGCATTGCACTTGGTGATGTATAGCTTGGATGCAGTTGCTTGACCATGGAAACCCATTCCTGAAGCTTTCTGCGCTGCTCTTGAGCTAATCTAAAGGCCACATGAAGTTTGGAGGTGTGTAGTGATTGACTCTGCAGAAAGTTGGTGACCTCTACGCACTGTGTGCTTCAGCATCCACTGACCCTGCTCCTTCAGTTTATGTGGCCTACCACTTCGTGGCTGAGGTGCTGTCGTTCCCAAACACTTCCATTTTCTTACAATACAGCTGACAGTTGACTGTGGAATATTTAGGAGCGAGGAAATTTCACGACTGGATTTCTTGCACAGGTGGCATCCTATCACAGTTCCACTCTGGAATTCACTGAACTCCTGGAACCGACCCATTCTTTCACAAATGTTAGTAAAAACAGTCTGCATGCCTGGGTGCTTGATTTTCTACACCTGTGGCCATGGAAGCGATTCGAACACCTGATCCCAATAATGTGAATGAGCAAGCAAATACTTTTGGCAATCCAGTGTAAATGAGTTCAGTCAATGACAAAACCAAGTGCATAAGTAGTGTGCATATATTTGTCAAAATACAACCTGCACATTGCTGAACAGTCTACAGAGAATATGGCTCTATTTAGAACAGGTCCCTCAATCCTTGCAAAAAACACAAAGAGCCCTGTTTTTGAAGGCCATCCATGGTAAACTAATTGTCTACTAACAATCAGACGAGATATATTATTCTCATTGTTTTTGACTCATGGGTATGACAGACACGGCAGTATTGTGAACCTTTGCAAACCATAACTAAATTGAATCAAGCTGAGTAGTGTCAGTGCGCATTATACAAAAAAAAGCAAACACACAGATGCACATGTCCTTGTAGGGACCATTACATTACTTTTGGAGTTATTGGGCTCGCATTGTCCTTAACAAAGAAATACTATTATCAAATAATTTTAAAAGACAATTAGTGGCCTGTTAGACACCTATGTTTTTTGTAACTCCTATCCCTTCTTCAGGCAGTGGCTCCCTGTCACTGCCTCTACATTTGTGGAATATCTTAGAAGACAAAAAACACAGTAAAAGTCATGATACAAGGCCAAAGAGCTTTACAAGGAGCTATGCTGCCTAATGGTCTACTGTAAAGTTATTAATGACAAAAAGGGGGAAAAAAACATTTGGTAGAGTATGAAAAAAAACTTGCAGCTCTGGCAACCTACTTAACACCCATGAGACAAAAAAAATAAATCAGCTTCAACAAACTGCTAATTATAAAAAACAAACATGTTTATCTTAAACAGCAGTAAAGTAGGCTACCTTTAATACCTTTTAAAACAAGATGCTTGGCTGGGGTTCTGAGTGTAATGAAATCAAGTGAAAATCTGGCATTTGGGGACCTGATTTAAACAGATATTTCAATCAACTCCCTATCTGCAAAACACCTTAACAGATTGTTGTACTCTTTCTTTTTTCATTTCATCATTGCAAGTCCCTTGTAGAATTGCTCTTTTACATAACAATATTTCAGAATCTTAGGTGTGTAAAGAGTTTGTCTATTATTGTTTGTTATCCTGAGCCTATGAATTGGATTTCTTAGGATCTCACAGATCTGCTTTATTCGAGCAAAACAATTCAGAAGACATAATGAGCTAATGATAAAGGGACTTCTTATTTAACTTAGGAAAACAACAAATTAATACCGTATACCACAGGACTGGCAACTTGGCTGTCAATGTTAGTCTGAATTTCAGAGTTTTCAATAATATAAAGATTGAGCTCATTGAGCCCCAATATGGTAATATTGCCGCTTAGCAGTCTGCGCTCCCCTTAAACACAAGCACTAACCTTACATGCTTCAACTTTTCTCATCCTCGAGTCAACATTTGTTGTGGCAGAGGGAAGCAAGAAGAGGACAACTATGTCTGAAGAGGCCAAAAAATAGAAAGCGAGACAGGGGTCGCTCCGGAGGAAAACCAAGAGTGGATCTTGCAAAATAATTTGCTCAGTGGTCTTTGATGGAAGAGCAATCATGAAACTAGACCCATTCTGTTTTTGCATCATTATTATTAGACTTCTAAATGCTAAGCTACTAGGCTAAAAGCCGTTGTTAGGCAACAAAACAGATACACATGAAAGTAACATTAAAGTTCTGGTGCGACAGTGGCGCAAGAGTCTGGGAGTTTGTCCTGCAACTGGCAGGTTGCTGGCTCAATCCCCCACTCTGACCGTCTCAGTCGTTGTGTCCTTGGGCAAGACACTTCACCCGAATTGCCTGGCGGTGGTCAGAGGGCCCCGTGGTAAGTATGTTTTTCTTTTTCTTTTTTTGCATTTTTTCTTTACTGTTTATTGCTATTTAAGTGTCTCTTTCTTTAATTCTCATTTATCATTGTTTGGAGTTTTCCTTATTAGGTTATGCTTTTAATCTCCTATTTTATTCTGATGTTCCTCATATTGTGCAAATTATTCCTGATAGGTCTCTGTTTGTGTCTCCCCCATGTTTTGTGTTTTTTCTCTGGCTTTCCATACAGCGCCATTCATGTTTATTTTGTTTTTCACCCTCAGCCAAATCCACCCTCCAATTAAGCTCATTCACTACACCAGTTGCCTGGTTGTCACACTCAGGCCTCCCACCTGTTTCCTCTGCTATTTAAGCTTCCATTTCTCACTGGCTCCTCTCTGGATTGTTACTGTTCTGCTCGCACCAACCAAACTGTATATGCCTGTTTGTTGCCACGTTGTTTAGGTGCTGCTCTCAAGTCAAGCAGTATGTTTTTTTTTTGCTTTTATTTATTAAACTCCTTTTATGTCACCCACTGCTTCTTGCCTGCCTGTTTGCATTCGGGTCCGTCTCCGATAACCTTAGCTTGACCGGTTTCCATGGTCGATCAGCTGCATCCAAGGCTTACATAACTAAGTGAGATGCAAATCACTAGATGCAGTGACATAAAGCTCCCCACCATTGAACTCCAGAGTAACGTTAAAAACATGCTCTCTGAAGTTTCACATCATGCATTGATGTAGCAATCCAATAGATTTGTCTGGGTTTGGCACATATGAGAGTAATGGTCGGTGCAGATAGGATTATAATCTGGGGGTGTATTTCAAGAGCTGGCCTCAGACATTAGATCCAGTGAAAGGCAGCTGTTATGCTTCAGCATGCTAAGACAGAGCATCTGACTTTGTGAAAAGATCTTGGGGATGGCTCCTTCTTGATCCAATGAGACTGTGCCAGTCTTACCTGAACCAGAAAAAACACATTGGGGATCAATAAGAGCAGAGTGCAAACCCGGTCCGGTACCCTAACTTAAGTGTTTAACCTCCCAAATGGATCTCTATAAGAATTGTCAAAGATTCCCGTAAACATACTATTAAACCTGATAAACTCATTTACTGTTACTTTATAGCTATAGATTAGATAAATTAGCTTTTTTCATTACTATAAATGGTATCTGTTTGTGTCTTTGCCGCTATCATGCCCATATTTGCCCATTGTGGGACAGGGAAGGGGAAAGGATGGGAAGGAATTTCTTATTTTAAACCTCGGGAACAGCTTTCATAGAAGAGTTGAAGCTGCTATGGATAGATTAACACCATATTAAACCCTATCAATTGGGTATGGGGTGCCACTCAAGTACATGTGTGTAAGGACAAGGGGGCCAATTCTTTTCTGTAATATAGTTTAACCAGAATAAAAATAAAAACTATTGATTTAAAGAAGATTTACATTTGATTGTTGAACAACCACATCAAATCAGTATGTACGTTTTATTTCCTTCATCCTTTGTTTTTATTCTGTTATTCCTTCATTTAGATTTGCTTTGATCGAAATGGCATTTTAATTACTAAATCTATTCAAAAAAGATTTAGGCATTTTTATTTCTTTGTGGCTCATATCTTAATCAGAATTAACTTCATAGACATAGATTTTTTTTGCATAGCATTGACATTAAATATATATATACTTTACAGGAAATAAAATTCATGGATAGGATCATTCGTCACTGTCATATTTGTTTCTTTAAACTGAGTTATATCCTTAGAAAATGTAATGCACATAGAAATGTTAAAACTTGATACGATTTAGCTTTGGTTCCCTCTTTTGTGCCACCCAGGAAGCTGTGGTTATAGTTTAAAAAGTTGAACATAATATGGAACATTAGCATCAGAACAACTATTATGACTCAGAGAGGAGAGCGGGTGAAGTAACAGACAGTATTGGAGCTTTGCACTACATCTTTTAGAGCTACATTTCTGTTCATATTTTTCTGCTTTGTATGCACTGATTTTTTTTTTTTATTGTTCAATGAGCACATCCAGTGTGAACACCCACAGTTTTCAGATAACCAAAGATACCATTCACAGTTGTACACGATATGAAATGGCATTTTTGAATGATTTGCATTCTTTTTCGCTACTATTGAGCATGTCTCACCCTCTTCATTATTGTGCACTATCTACCTAATAAATTAACACAAAATACGTTGTTGATATAGTTACATAAAATAGTTTCCAATTTGTTCGTTTTACAGTAAGCCTTACATCATCGAGTATTGGAGGTGGGCAGCCTATCCATGTGCGCAGCAGAGTAGAAGGCTGGGAGGCCTTATTCCCAAAGGTCAGCTGCCCTGTGCATCAACAGACATGAACCACTGGCTCAAATATTTTCAGCAGCATGTGAGGCTGTTCACAGCTAGATAAGAACAAATCAGATGCAGTGCCAGTCAGAACTGTTTAAGCGCTTGAGCACCATCTGGCTTTGAACTTATCCAAGAGTGGAAAATCTCACCAGGTTAGGAAGAAGATAATGATTAACATTAAGAAATTGAGGAGCAAAGGGAGTTACCCTTTTTCCTTTTCCAATGGATAACTGAAAAAAAAACAATTAACAAAAAAAGGATTTTGTGATGCTTGAGCAAAGTTTAGAAAATAAATATAATTTTACTGTAAAAGTATAGGCTGCATCATGATGCAAATCCCAGCTAGAGGTCTTTCTGAATGGCGTTTCCATGTCCTCATCAAACATGTATGGGTTCCTTGGGGTGCGCCAGCTTCCTACCCCAGCCCAAAACTTTGTGTCTCTCTAAATTCCCCTTAGGTCTGGCTGTATCTGTGTCCATTATTTGTCCTGTTTTTGTCTTCGGGTAGCCCTTTGAAGAACTTGCAACCACAGGAAGTCAATCAGAGGAAACATTACAGCTGCAAATGGTTCAACCTTAAATGTTTAAGTCAGAAGAACATTGATTATCCACAAGCCATGAGTGCTAATGTGGATGCTGAGGTTTCTGACTAATTTGACTGAATGCTTTATATTGCTGGTTTCACCCCAAGTTGTTCTGTGATATGTCATCACAGAAGGGATACAAATGACATACAAATCAGATGTATATGTTAAACACTCAACAAAGTGCATAAACAGAGTGGAAAATCAGCATGCCCAGGCCTTGTCCTCTCACTTGCCACCCTGCTGATACTGCAACCAGCCTTGATTCCTCCTCCTCTCAACAACTGATGGGTCCATATCGAGGGGGCCTTTCTTGGCCCTTCATGCAGTGGCCTTACTCAGCAGCAGAAAAAAAATAAGGAACTCAGTAATCCAAAGGGACCTTGGAGTAGACTGCCTTCTTCTCCACATTGATTTGACCTAGTGGAGATGGTTTGAACACCTAATCATGATGTCTACCCCTGTAACCAGATCTCAGATAAGCACAAGACGATGCCCTTCACTCGTTACAGTGCACCTCGCTCTTTATGTTGCAAATAATAATGTACGCTGCATCACTTTTCATGTGGAGAAATTGTGGGGCAAACTGGTTGAACTTCGAGGTGTTAGAAGGGATTTAGTGCAGTAGTGTTTTCCTGTACTTTCATAGGTCATATACTCATTCTGTTAATATCCTTTGTCTTTAACATTAATTTTCACCCTGTAAAGTTTCATTTATTTTTCTTTTGTCACTCCTATCATATCAAAGTTCTGGTTGGATGCCTGTTTCATTAGCAATGAGTGTCCCCTATACTGTTGTTTCAACAACTTATGTCATGGACAAAAACATTTGACTCATTTGATCTTTATTGTCATCATGTATGAGTAGCCCAGGAATACAGTGGTATTAACTGGTCCATCCTGAATGTTACCTGCAGTCATTATGTCATATAAGCGTTAAGCTCTTAATGATGCATTTAAAGGGTTCTTTCTCCAGGGTACTGTTCAGCCTGCACAGCTTGGAAACGGTAGTCATTTCCAAATAAATAGAAGAATTAGGTGTGCAGGTTTCGATTTGTGCATTTTATATATTTTCCTTTTGTGCTGCTAAATCTTAACCTAGTTGTAAGTAGAGCATTACATTTTACAAGGAAGAAACAGTAGGTAGATATTTAAGGTAGATTATGCAAATTATTATTATTTGCAATTAAACTGGAAATCAGTTGGTCAGTTTGAGACCATAAAACTAAAAAAAATTAAAAATCTCTGCATACAGATTTATTTTGTTTCTTGTCTGTGAAGCATTCATTCCCCCCCCACCACACCCCGACAGAAAGGCAAGAAGTCTTTTTGTTGCTAATCATAGCAGGATTGTTGTACTGAACAAACAAGGCCTTCTGCAAGGTGCCTGCATTGCCGATGTTTGATGCATTAAGCTGACTGTAAAAATTGAATTCCTTAAAAATTTGTGGGAGTAATACGACTAAAGATTCAAGTGGTAGAGCCAAAACAATCTGCCCTGTGTTGTCAGAGGATTCAACAAGCACTTTCTAGACCAATATTAGGACCCTTCCACACTGGCTGCAATCCAATAACCATAAGACAGCATTAGTAAGAGAGGGTTTAATTAACAAAAAAAAAGAAAAACTTCAAAGACAGCATTTTGTCCTACTCCACAAACCTACTCATTTGTACTTTTGTAAGACAGCACAAAAATTGGAAAGGTAAAGTCTTTTTCTTAGATGAAAAACAAAATTTATGTGGACGGTCCTGATGATTTTACTGACTTTATTGGCATGGCAAGGAGATCCAGCTGGAAATCTTTCAGTCTGACACAGAGAAGAAGGCTTCATCATGAAACCCAGAGCTTTTTCCTTCCATTGAACAATGGAGCATAAGATTGTGCAGAGGTTTAAAATCGCAGTTGACTATGTAGGGATGATTCAGAAAGGATCACTTTTGACTGAATGTCTCCGTCTGTAAAGTTGATGACTTGCTTTTTTCACAGGCATCTTGACTTAAATAATACTACGTATTTTTTCTTTATGTTTTAAAGGCATTGGTTGATTGTACCTGTGATTGTGACTTTGTTGATTGGCTTTGCTGTTCCTTTTATATATCTCTCTGAAGGTGTTGAAGCAGACTTCGAGGCTGTTATCTTGTACTCTCTTTTTCCCCTACTCTATTTTTGTCACCCTTTTCTCTTCAATTTTTTCTCTTTTACTTTTTCATGTACTGAATACTTTTTTGATATTTTTTATTCTGTTTGTTTGTTTTACCTATGGTGTTAAACTTTTGATCAGCTTATCATAAGCCTGATCGTGTTTCAATTAAGTTTAAAAAAAAAGTAGCCTTTATTTTTTACACTTGCTCCTGTTTCTTCTTTCTGGCATTTTGAAATTCATCTTACAAACTGGTTATGATCCAGCATCAAGAAACAAGATGAGTTATACGTTTTTCCTGGTTTTACAATTTTAAACAGCATACATGTACCTGGTGAAATATTTGGTTAATTTTCAAATTGTACTCAACATCAGGCCTTATTTTATTTTTTTAAGACACCGGCGAGTTTCTAAAATAATTCTGGCAGGATATTTTAAGTTGTTGCTTTCGTGCAACAAATATTCCTGCTACAAATTTTAGCCGTAGTCAAAACATTTTCAACAGGATTTAGGTTCAGGGCTTCTCGGAGGGCTATTGTTAAACAAAACTGGTTCTGATACATGTTTTGGATCTTCTCCTGCTAGAACACCCAAATGTAAGCTAATTTTGATAATCTCATTGCTGATTTAAGATAATGTTGAAGATTTGGGAGGCAGTGCTCTGTTTTGAATATTCCTAGTTCCAAACATCAGTGCCCGCATTCACAAAGATTCCTAAGAATAAAAGTAGCTCCTAGTGACGTCAGACAATTATTAATATGTAGATAAGATAAACTTTATCATCCCCATAGAGGTAATTTAATTGTTTCGGCACCCCAACGAGTTACAGACGTGGTTCTAGTAACGTAATATTATTGAGAATAAATAAATATTAGGAAAAATATTGAAATGAGGTGAGAAAATATTTTCTCTATTGTACAGTAGTCTAAATGGTCATCTTGAATTTTGCTTGCATGATGCCATCTCCTTGCTTTTGATTGGTGCACAGAACACTTCTCACTGGTGCGTAAAAACACCAAGAAATGCAGAGAAAAAGATCTGCGGCAATACGCTTCAGAGTCTGTGTATTTGCACCGTGATCCAAGAAGCAACTCTCCTCTATTCCCTTCCCAGAGCTGTGTCCTGGGCAGCGCTGCTCTACACCTTTTTTCTCCATTTTATGTTGGTCAGCTTTATACAAGCAGGCAATCCCAGTAAAATGCTGACAGGTGAGAGCGCATTATAGCAAATAGATAAAGTATTAAAATGACTAGCAAGTATAAATAATTCAACAAATCAAAAATAATGATGAGGATGTAAATAACATTCAAACATTTTGATGCTGTGTGACAATCAATTATTCTTGCTGTTTCATTAACATAACTTTTTTTTTTTTAAATCAACACCTTTAACTTGAACAGGAATTTGACATGGTCCACTTGAACAAACCAAATGCCTTCTAGAGAAAACTTTTCAGAGGAGGCAAATATTTGGCCACAATGCAAGAGTTAATATGAGGCTTTCAAACTTAAGAACATTGCCCCAAGTGTCAAGCAGGAAGGTGGTAGGAAACATCATGCTGGGAGGCAGTTTTGCTGTTTGCGGTACTGGTGAAATGTGTCCACAGTTCAACATTCCAATAGGATTAAGTTCCTAAAGAGATGTCAAAACTTTTAAACATGCATGGATTATGCTTAAAAGGTGGATCTGGTGTCAGGAAATCAATCAAAGTTAAGACACTTTACAATTTCAGACAAGGAGACTGAGCAAAGTCCTGCCAGAATTAAGCCAGAGTCTTTTGTGTGTGTTTCTTCAGTTCAGTTTAGTCCATTTATTGTCCCCCATGGAAGAAATGTATCTTGCAGCTAGGCATTCTCATATATGCATGCATACATACGGCACAACACAGATTTGCAACATGATAAACACGAACTTATAAGAACAAATAAAAATTCCATTAAAAGAAAAATCTAACAAGAAAAAGCTAAAACTCTTCTGCAGCTTTCTACGGGATATTTCAAACTCAGTGCAAGTGTATCTTTATATTTGAGCCTGGATAACCTTAACCATGTTGATAAGACGTAAGCCAAAATAAGCAAACATTCGCACTCGATACTTTTTTTGACCTTTGAGTTGCAAGAAAAACTATGTAAAACACCACATTTAAAGCAGGTTGACATGATTTAAGATTTTGATAGAACTAAGTCATGCAAAAAACACTCAGGTCTATATTAAAGTAAGCATCAACCTAATGCATTGGTCTCTAAGTTGTTAAAGATAACTGTGCATGGCTATGTGCTTGTGTTTAACTTCCGTGGCTATCTTCTTTGTTTTAAAAGACAAAACAAAAGGGAAGTGCCAATATTTGAAGCTTTTGTACATTTTGGCAGTCAGCTTCATGCCCACGGTTCACTTTTCAAAATATTTGTCTAAGCACGCCTGTGCCTGCTACTGTATCTATGTGCATTTCTCTATCAGTGTGTGCTCACACACTTGTAACTACCAGTAAACAAGCAGGCTTTCCTAGCTGCATCCTTCATTTGAGTATTGAGGTCAGCTGTCCTTGTAGCCTACCAGCTCCTTCCATGCAGCAAATGGAAGGTGACATTAGTAAGTAGTTCTCTCCCAACTCTCTGCAGGTGGCACTGCAATCAGCTATCCTGGCTTTTAAATGAGGCTGACTGGTCTTGCACTCTAATAACGTACAGGGGAACAGATTTTAAATTAGTTTTTATAGCTGAATATGGTTAGGAATAAACAACCTGTTTTTTTTTTATATTATCAAAATGTGCCAAGGACAAATCCTGTTTTATGAAATGTGTCAAGAAAGCCGGTTTCCTTTCTGTCGTGCACACTCTTCCTGTCAGCTATTTAATTTTGTCTTCACATATCTTATAAGCCTTTTGTCTGTTTTGCAAGGATCTACGTGCAAGTTGGTGCTGTTACATAGTTGTACCAGAAGGTGCCAACTGGGTCAGATACAGTGAAGTCAGGCAACATTTGTTAATAATGAGGGGCTGGTTGTCAGGTTTAGAATTTGCTTTGATAACCAGAATAAAATAAGATACAGTAGTATATAAAATGCTGTTTATTTTGATGGTGATCTAACCATCAAAACTATAACGGTCACTCTCACCCAACTAGCAAATTACAAAGGTTATTGTAGGTGATTTCAGAGTAGACATAGTCCCGTGGTTGTTTTGGTTTTGATTTTAGCATGCAGATTGGAATGTTATCAGCTTAAAAAAAACTGTTCCTGAATGACTGGAAAGAGCACCCAGGAGATAGGTCTGTCTTTCTGTTTGAGACAATTTTTAAGGCACTTCTTCAAGGCATGTCACATTCTTTAAAATCTCTGTGATTGTGCCCAATCTGAAAAACCACTGCAGTAATGGTTTTCTGCCCTAGTGTAGGGATACCTTGCATAAGCATTATCCTGTTGTATCCAATCAGTCTCAAGTAAACTTAGTATCTGAAAAACCAAAAAGCCTGGCTGCACTATGGATAAAGAGGCAATCATTTAAAAACCTTAAATAGTTCCTTCTATTGGCATTGTCATCTGTGAATATTGTAACAGTTTCAAAACTATGGATTTCATATGAATTTTTGAATTTGGGTTTGTATTGAAAAATAATTGAATGTACAACTTTTTTTGTTTTCATTTTTGTTGAAAAAGCATTTGATCTGGATACATGAACACAACCGTATGTCTATTTGTTTTGCGAAAACAAGACTAGATATTGCTTTCAAATTGTAAATAGTGTAGTAGTTTGTTTTGTAAGAATCCATAATTTTATATTTGAAAAAAGAACACCAAGAAGTGCTTATACTAGCATACCTTCTAGTGGTTTTTGATACAGTGATTGGCTAACACCAACCTTTGGGAGGCGGGCACTAGGTGTCACTTCACCCAAATGTTTTAAAATATTTTACATTTTGTCCTGATAGTAAAAAATGTGGTTAAAATATTGTATTATAATAATTTAGAATAATTTAGAATGTATCATATAATGATCATATTATACATATAAATACATAGAGAAAATGGAAAGAATATATTTTTTATGTTAGCCAAACTTCTAACAATGAATTAATTTGTTTTTTTGTTTTACTTTATTTCACTGTATTTATTTATTTTGTATAATCACCCAAAAATGACCTGGTATAGAAACATTTTAACTTGATTCTATAAGCATTGTGTCGCTGCAGCTCGTCCTAAGCATAAAATTTGTTCCAATTACTTTTGTTGAAGCAACAGAAAGATTAGAATGCAATAAGACTGTCAGAAGACTCAAATACTGTTGTTTTAATTTTATTAAAGATTAAACTTTAATTTCTGCTCATCTTTAGCTGATTGATATTTAAATCTGCCACGTCTTCTTTTGTGTACCACTTTCCCTATTCCTTCAAAACCACTGCATCCAAAATAGTCCATGTTTCATTCTTTTGAGGGAACTTGTTAACAAATAAATTACTTTTTTGTGCCAAATTGCATTACGTGAACAACGCCGGTCTTTGCGACATGTTGTTAATAACAAAGTGCCTTAAGGTATAATTTAATATGAGTTTTTATGTTTTTTCTTAGATGTCTGCCAGCTGTAGACACAATAATTCTCTTGATAACACCATTCGCCAAGGTTCAGTGATTCATAAGTCAGTGTTAAGACACATTGATTAAAAAACTAAATGAGTACTGCAGTGCAAAAAGAAAATGTTTCAAACATATTAACAAAGCCCAAATAGTTACTACAGTAAATATATAGATTTATAGCTGTGCAAAATAAAAATACACTAAAAACGGTGTTAAAGAAAAGATATGCTACTCAACGCTGGAGCATTCTTCCTCAATGACATAGCCAGATATCACCCCCACTGTGTGTGATGCATAACAACTACTTTTCCAGAGGAGTTTTTATTTCTATTTTTATCCAGTAAAACTGCTGACCTACATGCCCAAAGCCGGTGACGTAGATGTTGTGAGTAGCTGGTCTCTGCCAAGAGGTCAGACACACAGAACCAAGTGTGTGGAAGCAGAAGCAGAAACATAGACACATGATTACATGAAGCTTATATTGTGATTCAACACATTTCCCAACCTATTAGATAAGTTACACCTCAAGGCTCTAACTTTCTTTCAAAATAGCCATCTAACTGTTTTTTTCCCTTCACCAGAAGACAACAATTTGACTAATGTGTGACTCATTTTGGACACATAAAAAGGCAGGGTTGATACTATTTACATCGCTGTTGATATTAACCCTGTTGCTGTTGTATGCCTATTACATGGGATAGTTCTCAAATTTTAAAAAGAAAAAAATAACAACCAAATGCTCATATCTGCAGTTAAATCTTCTGCTTATATAGTCTTGTAGTTAGTTGTGGAAATAAGCTAAACTACAGCCAACACATCATATAAACCTAGTTGGAGCAGTGCAGTGGATTAGTAAAAACTTCAATTCAGTTGTATTTATATAGCGCCAATTCACAACACGTCATCTCAAGGCACTTTATAAAGTCAAAATGAATCAAATACTAATACAGACAGATTGGTCAAAGATTTTCCTATCTAAGGAAACCCAGCAGATTGGATTGAGTCTTGACATGCAGCATTCACTCCTCTTGAAAGTGGATAGTCCCTCATACTGAGCCTACATGAAGCGACAGTGGAGAGGAAAACTTCCCTTTAACACGGAGGAAAACCTCCAGCAGAACCTGGCTTAATGTGAACGGTCATCTGTCACGACCAACTGGGGGTTAGAGAAGACAGAGCAGAGACACCAAAGGCACAGAAGCACATGCTGATCCTGGAATCTTGTCTGTTAGAGAAGGTAATGGCAGATGCTCTGCCCCCTCTAGGATGGTGTCACAGCTAACAGAACCCCAGGCCGATGTACTTACTCTGAAGAGAAAACAAGACAGAGAGAACATAAAGTTAAAATTTGAAATAACAAATAATGCAAAATTGGAGAACAGTAGGAAAACTCAGCAGAGTGAGAGAAACAGATCTTGATTCCTCCAGCAGTCTATAGCCCCATTTACGCTACCCTTGTTAAACCGATCCAGGCCGAGCTCGGTCCGAGCTTGGATCAGTTAACCAAGCCGAGCCTCGTTCTGACGACCGTTTACACAGCACGCTATCTCGGTTCCTTGGTTTCCTCGCCTCCTAGTGACGTCCTGCGGTACTACTGCTCTCTGGGTCTGAAGGCGGCACCAAGCAAATCAAAATGGCGGCGCCCGTAACATTCAGGCAGTTATGTTTGGTGATACGTCGTTGTTTGCGGCGAGTCAGGTGAAGACGGCAACTTTTGGTGAATTTACTTGACAGAGTTGGCTTTTGGGAAATGGATGAGACAAACGAACGTCTAATAAGGATTTACAGACGCAGGAAACAACGACAGACGCTGAGGTTCATCACACTGCTAAGCAGAATCATCACTGGAAATCGTGTGTCACGGTAGGGAAGCTAGTATTTTTATGAATGTCTGAAATGTCAGCTGACCGCACGGAGATGACGCGGTCTGCTCATGCGCTCTTCGTTATCAGATAACCGAGATAAGGAAAAACCGAGCCAAACCCACCTCTGGAACTGGTCTGCATTTAGCACGGTCCAGTTGTGTCTAGCTCGGTTCAGTTCAGTTTGCGTTCCATTTACACTCAATAGTTATCTCGGTTACCGAGCTCGGACTGGTCTCGGCTCGGTTAAAAAAGGGTAGTGTAAACGGGGTATAAGCAGCAGCATAACTACAGAGATAACTCGGGATAAGCTAAGCCACTTCAACTATAAACTTTACAAAAAAGGAGAGTTTTAAGCCTAGTCTTAGAAGTAGACAGGGTGTCTGCCTTATAGACTTATCTGGGAGTTTGTTCCACGGGAGAGGAGCCTGATAATTAAAGGGTCTGCCTCCCAATCTACTTTTAGAGACTTTAGGAACCACCAATAGACCTGCTGTCTGAGAACAAAGTGCTATGTTTGGAACATATGGAGCAATCAGGGGCTCGTTATTCGTACATTGCTAACTCAGTTAGCTGGATTTGATTGTTGACAATTTGGCATGATCTTGGATCGTTTGGTTCTACGAAACTCATCCTGGACTTGCTGTCATAGCAACATGTGCACAAGCTTAAGCCTGCTCGCGAGCAGGCTTATTTCATGTAAACAGGATTAGATCGCAGCTTTATAAGCGGAGGAGAAAGAGAAGTCTGTCGTAGCCATGTCGTCCATTTTTACAACAGCAACCTGTTGCGGAAGGTGCAAGAATAATTCGCAGAGCTTTTCGAATTAATCGCGTATTGCGAGATAGACAGGATCCTTTAGCGCAGCGCGACAGTGTAATTGTAGAGAGATTTTTGTTGGTGGCTGTTATAAACAGACAAACACATCATTTAGCAGTGGCTTTTAAAAAGAGGAAAAAGTGGCTTTTTAAAATACAGTATAATAATTAAAGGCTAACATTTTGTAGAATATTCTTGTACTTCACTTTTACTTGCCCCCATGTTCTAGTGGGTCCCGTGGAGGCTCTGACATGAAAGAACAAAGTAAATCTGAAATTATTAAAATGAAAAAATACATACTGTAGAAAGTGATAGAAACATCTACCATGAACACTACTACGCATTTAAATTGTCTGCTACTTCTTGCCAGCCCTCTCTCCTGGCTTTAGCAGACTTTAAAGTGTGTCCCCTGTCGTTTTAATTAATGACTCAAATTCGGTATAACCTTTCATTAAAAGCTCTTGTTCTGCTTGGGAGAAAAACTGAGCGCATTCTTTGGCCAAGTACTCGTGTGCATTGTTTGCTTCATGTATGGGGTGACGTGGCACAGAGGTTAGGGAGTTCATTTTGCAATTGGCGGGTTGCCGGTTCGATCCCCCACACTGACTGTCTCTGTCGTTGTGTCCTTGGGCAAGACACTTCACCCACATTGCCTGCTGGCAGTGGTCAGAGGGCCCGGTGGCGCCGGTGCATGGCAGCCTCGCCTCTGTCAGCCTGCCCCAGGGCAGCTGTAGCTACTAACATAGCTCACCACCGTCAGGGTGTGAATGGGTGAATGACTAAACTGTAGTGTAAAGCGCTTTGGAGGTCGTCAAGACTAGTTAAAGTGCTGTACAAGTCATTTACCATTTATTCCTGTGTGGATTCATGCTCGCTTTGTCCTCCTTGGGAAACTCATCAGCCTTTATCTGCAAACATCATCTGGTCAGTCTATCATTTCCTGGTCAGCCTGCTTCAGCCACTGTTACCTGATCTGCTCGTTCCAGCAAGTCACTCAGTATCATCTGTTCATCCTCAAAATAGCAAAATTGTGATCTCTCTTTTGAATTTTCAGCAGAACTCTTGCTGCAGCGTTTTGGATCAGCATGGACTAGTTTTTCAGTGTCATTCCTCGACAGAATATTTCTAATTAAAGGTGAAAAAAGGAAACCCTAAAAACCTGTTTAATATTGGATTTAAATGACATGTCCAGATAGAAAATAACACCAAAGTTTTTTTTGTTTGTTTTGTTTTTGTTTTTTACTTTATCACCGGAGGCCAATTTAGTGCCACCCAGATTTAAGTGATTAAGAATGGTAAATGGCCTCTTCCTGTGCTTAATCAAGTTAGACGACACCAAAGCGCAATACATTACATTCAGCCAAATACACTTCAAGAAGTTTATTTTTTAAGGACTCTGGTATAAGGATGAAAATTTCTGATGATAAATGTACATAAAATCAGTTTTATGAAACATGACAAATTGCACTTCACACAATGCATCATATAATTTCAATTTCTAGTAGGTCTGACTGGTTCAACTGGTTGACAAAGTTGGAATAAGATGCAGTCATATCATATTCCATCTAAAAGCCTTTAGTTCTTACACCTTTAGCTCATCACGTCACTATTTTTAGTTCTTTCTATTTAAAATATGAATTATTTCTTATTACTCCTTTAAGCTAGGTTTAGGAAGGCCCCAGACACCCAAAGCCGTTGCAATGACTTACAGCCCCCAAGTCCTAGAGTGACCTCCAGTCAGACAGAAAAGCTGTTGGAACAGAACCTGACCATTTTCAAGCCTAGAGAGATGAAGGCAGGGGAACTACATGAGCAGACGTGCATGTTGATTTCAAAAAAGTTGAAAAGCTTTCCGGATTTTTGCTGGTGGTTCTGAACCATTGTTTCTTCTCCTTTGTTCCTTTTGCTTTTTAAATTAAGGTTCAATCCCTCCTCACAAAGCACCCTTATGATGTAATATTTGACTTAAAGGACCTGAACGAACAACCAGGCAGATAATGTGGTTTAAAGGTTTTACTGAAAATCAACAGCTGGGGGAACTATGGAACGCTGACACGTTTTTTTTCCTGAAGTCGATCATCGTCGACTTCAGGAAAAACCGGCCTCACCATGCTCCACTGCTCATCAACAACTCAGCGGTGGAGGTGGTCAGCAGCACCAAGTTCCTGGGGGTGCACATCACGGACAACCTCACCTGGACTGTGAACACCGCGTCGCTGGTGAAGAGGGCACAGAAACGACTGTACTTTCTGCGGAGGATGAGGAGAGCCCGCCTGTCCCCGCCCATCCTCACGACCTTCTATAGAAGCACCATAGAGAGTATTCTGACCAGCTGTCTCTCTGTGTGGTGTGGAGGCTGCAGTGCCTCCGACTGGAAGAACGTGAGGAGAGTGGTGAGGACAGCAGAAGGGATCATCGGGGCTCCTCTTCCCTCCATAAAAGACATTTCATCGCAGCGCTGTGTGTCTCGAGCCCGTAACATCATCAGGGACCCCTCACACCCCCACCACAGACTATTCTCCCTGCTGCCCTCTGGAAAGAGGTTTCGCAGCATCCGCTGCAGGTCCACTAGGTTCTGCAAAAGCTTTTTCCCTGCTGCCATCAGACTGTTGAACTGCTGAACTGCTAAAGTATAAAAACGGACTGTGTACCACATTCGATTCGCTGATTTGCACATCTGCACATTTGCACATTGTATCGTATCCTGCAAAATTGCTGCTGCACCTTACCGGGAAACGTACTGCAAAACTGTGTACAATGCAACTGTCTACTTTTAAATCATTGCTGCACCTTACTGCGTATTTGTTTACATTTGTTTTACACTGTTTACATTTCAACTGCCTACTGCTCACTGCTGCACTTTATCCGGAAGTCAATTGAAACTTATCCTGTAAGTGACTGCGATTTATCACTGCACTTTATCCTGTACTGTAATTCACCGCAAGGTATCCTGTAGAGTTACTGCAATCTTTCTGAGCTGTGTGAAAGCGAAATTTCGTTCTGTATCCACTCTGTGTATACAAAATGACAATAAAGAAAGTCTAAGTCTAAGTCTAAGTCTAAGTCTAAGTCTAACTCAGGAACCACCAAAAAGGAGAGTGGAAGGTTAGTGATATAATTACAAAGTGATGGCTTTAAAATAGATAAGGAGGGAATCCCTAACGTTTTGAATGATGTCATGATCTCCATTCCTCAGTGTGTGGGAGGCTACAGCAAGAGGGGAAAAATGTATAAGCCCTGAGGAACATCACAGCGAGCGAGTGGACTCACCCTAGTCAGTCCAGGTTCAGTATTCAGAAAATCTACAAGGCACAGAGGGGCAGGTAGAAGGTGAGAGTCAATATTCAGGTGCAGAATCAAAGACCTGGAAGTAAGATCTTGCGTGGGATCCAAAAGGAGCAAGATGACAGGCAACAAGGCAGGAAAAAAAAAAATAGGTCATGAACAGGAAATCATGATGAGAAATTGAAAGAGCTGGAGTGTGGAGGAACAATGTAGCACCCTTTTAAGGACTATGGCAATATTTTATACAGTTTAGTGGAACAAGAGGATGATAAAACACAGATAGAATGCTGCAAGTTCCAATTTCTGTACCATCAGTGTTTAATCTCAAGCGGGATTGGATGTTTGATCCCACTCGAGTTGTGGCGCTCATGCCTTGAGTATTTAAACATTCACATCTTTCAAAAGTGAAATCCCACCACATCCCAGCACAAGCATGGGCTGCTCAAACTAGCTGACATTGCAGGGGACACATGCACAATCAAAGTAGATTCTGGATGTAGAAGTTACAGTACTTACCTTGCCTTGATTGTGGTCAAGACAATATACCAGGAACAAAAAAACGCTAGACATCTACATCCAAAAAGCTTTCAATAATGGTGCTGTCTGACTGTCTGAAACAAGAACAAACTCCGCAAAGAGTGCAAAAGTGCTGAAACCCTGAGTTCCTTTAAATCAAGATTAAAAAATATTTTTTTAGAGTTGCCTTTGAATGTTAATGAAGTTTGTAGTCCAACGTGTCTTATATCTTAACCTGTTGCTACTATTCCACTGCAATGTGCTTTCCTCTGTATGTTTTCTTTTCTCATCTTCTGTTCATTTACAGCACTTTGAATTGTCTTGTTAGTGAATGTGCTATACAAATAAACTTGCCTTACCTTAAGAGGGCAGCACTAAGACAGTTTTAAGACAAAAGCAGAACTAAATCAGTTCACATAAAAATTAAAAAAATACATAGTAACATCAAAGTATCAGCCTTAGGCCCATTTCAAACCGTTTGTTCTGTAAAAAAGGTTGATTTTGGAATGATTTACACTTAAAGGCTACACAGCACCTTTTATACATTTGTTAAAATTTGACACCAATTTTCAGCAGATGGTATATTTTAGGAGCATATCTTGCTTATGTAGGTTATTTGAGAATTAGATTGACACAAAAACCACTGTAGCATCTACATGCAGAACTAGTTTTCTCAATTTTGCTTTGGAGTTTCTCTGATACTGCTGCTAAAAAAGTTAGCTTGGGGTAGAGGGAAACATTTTTTTTACAAACTAAGTGGCTTTGATCTATAATTAAAAAAAACAGTGTTATTTCCAAATGCACCTCTATTTTGTAATATGTTTCATAAACAATACACTGTTCTGGCAAATTGTTACTGCTCGACAGAGTACTTAATGTTTGTAGGTGATCATTTTCAGTAAGAGGTAATCAGATCATGTTGGACCATTAACTCTGTTTGTTTTACTAAGTGCTGTAAAGTCTGTTATGTCAGATCAGTCACACTGAAATAAACCATCAGGACTCATGTGTTGACTGTACCACCCACTCATCAGACTACACACCAATAAGCGTGCAGTTATACATAAGTGTCTCTAGCTAGTCTCAGTAGTATTAATGCAGAGTGATTCTGTTGTGCATATGGCTTTCTGAACTCTCCCCTCTCCTCTACATCCTCTTTTCATCTATATTCTTCTGATTATATATGTGAGGTTATCTTTTGCAATGTCCATGTTGTTTCCTATTCCCGCGATTCAACAAGCTCTAATTTTAGTAAATAAGTCTATTTCTGCTCATACATCCAGATCAGTATTAAATGCATGTTTTATTCATACATTCTAGGTTACATTTTCTCTTCTCTTGATTTCTAAACTGGAGATCCTTGCTACCACAAAATAGCTTCTTCAACTCTTAACTACTATAAAAGCTCTAATTGCCTGTAATTGTTTTTATCTGGCAATTTTTCTAATCTCATAGGCCTTTTCCATTTTACTCCTGCGTATATATTTTCCATAACATCCATTTTATTGCATAACCTCACTAAAGTATGATTGTACCCACTTCATTTCCATTATGTAAACACTGGGGGAAAGGGCTACCTTTCTTCTGGAGCTCAAATCATGTCCGAAAGTAAGAGCTGCCTCTACCCAATTCCTATGTGTCGCTTGTCTGACTGATGCTGTTCACTTTGTAGGTGGAGAGGGAGGTGTTTTCGTCAACCCAAAAACAGGACACTAGAGTACGACCAGTTTAGTTGCACCTAATTTCTCAATGGTGCGAAAATCTGAGGTTAAACCGGTGCAACCACCCGAGGGGAAAAAATCCTATAAATTCCTATACAAAACAGATTTATACATTGTCATATCATGAAATAAACTAAATCAGGTGTGTCAAACGTACAGCCCGTGGGTCTGAACCAGCCCGCCAAGGGGTTCAATCCGGCCCGCAGGATAAGTCTGAAAGTGAAAAATTGCAATGAGACATGAACTATTTAGTTACTAAATAATCTTATTGATGTTATTTCCACAACACTAAATCATTTCCACACCTACATGGACATGCCTCATGGCGGAATTCCACCCTGATGCTTAGGAAAAAAAGACCCCTGCAGCCACTAAGTTGACCAAAACACTGGCAACATGGCAACTACTTCCAGAGAAGAAACACACATGACCCTTTTTACAAAAAGGCAAAGACAAAGCATTGTTCTCTTTTTTAATACTAAAATTTTTTAATCTGTCATTTGTTTATCATATTAACATTGTTACAAAGTTTACATTTCAGCACTTTCAGCACTAACACTTTTTCACCAAGTTCTTGAAGACTCTTCTATAACTGAAACATGGCAACCTAAAACAACCTAACTACTTTTCAATACTCAACAACTCCAGTCCTTCAGGGTTTGTTTACATCTGCCAACCCTGTGGCTCTGGTTGCGGAGGAAGCTTTATCCCCTTGGATTGACCTCATCTGTCAATCCAAGTCCTACACCTGTCCTCTTAATCCCCTCCCTACAATGTTGGTCAAACCCTGCCATTCCTCTCTGTCCCTTCTCATCCATGCCATCCTTTGCTGTTCAGTTGCTTCCTGAGTTGATCTTTTCCATTTCAAAATTGTAGCCCTTACCCCAATTTGGAAAAATCTGGGTTTGGATTCCAACAGCTACAATAACCTTTGCCCCATTTCTATACCTTTGATTTCCAAAATTCAAACAGAAACAAAAAATCAGTTACCACTCAACTTCACATCCATCTGACCTTAAACTCTGCTGGTGTTTGCCCCCATCACAGCACATAAACGGCCCTCCTAATAATCACAGGTGACCTCCTCATGACAGCTGATTCTGCTTTACTCAGCATCCTCATCTATCTCAATATGTCTGCTGCCTTTGATACAGTGTCTCACACATTTCTTCTCGAGAGGCTGTCTTCCATTTGTATTATCCACACCCCACTTGAGTGGCACTTTTCTTATATTTTAGGCCGCACTCTGTTCATCCAACCTAAGACCCAGATACCACCCCTTTCCAGTTACATCAGCTGTAGCCCAGTGGTTAGTCGCAGGGCTGCTTCTCTTCATCATTTATCTCCTTCCTGTTGGCAATAGTTTTTTGCAAATTCAAGATCAATTTCCATTGTTATGCAGATGACACCCAGCTCTACTTTTCCACCAAACTTAATTCTGCACTTCTTTATTCTTCTGTCCTCACATGCTCATATGAAATAAAATATTGGTTTGCATCTAACTACCTTCAATTAAACAGTAACAAAACTTTCTCATTGGTACAAATTCTAGACTTTGTTTCGTTTCTATCAATGGTTCCCTTGTTTCTCCTTCCCCTCAGGTTAAGGGTTTAGGTATCATGCTTGACAGCTCATTATAATTTCAGGCTCACATCAGTAATATCACTTGTTCTGCATATTTTCACTTCACCAACATAAACCACCTCTGCCCCTCCTCAAGCCCTTTCATGACTTCTCTCCTTGTTTACAGCCTCGTCACCTCTCTCATTGACTACGCTCTGCCCTCACAAATCCCTTCATAAGCTTCAGATGATTCAAAATTCAGCAGCCTGCATTATCATGTCCTCCACCAGCTGCATGAGCTTCCTCTTAAATCAAGAGTAGAACTCAGAATGATTTTGTAAAGTGCCTTGAGATGACATGTTTCATGATTTGGCGCTATATAAATAAAATTGAATTGAATTGAATTAAACATTTGAATCCACTCACAACCTCGCCCCTCATCTGTCAGATCTTCTGCACATTGCAACCTCCTCCCATTCCCTTTGGTCACCCTCCTCCATACACCTCACCATGCCTTCCAGCCGTCTGAGCACCATAGGGACTAGAGCATTTTGTAGTTCTGCTTCACCCTTTGGAACTCTCTCCCATCAGACATCTGTGATTTTGATACTCTCCCTCTATTTAAAACGAGACGTAAAACTCAATTGTTTAGGAAATCATCGTGTCTTTTATTGTAAGGTGTCCTTGAGGGACCTAAAAGGTGCTTTTAAATTAAATTTATTATTATTATTATTATTATTATTATTATTATTATTAGGCTTGTTTCAGAATGGCTTAAACTCTTGCGTTTGCTCTGTTCAAGTCGGATGACTTTTGGCATTTTCGTCTGTCTATTCATGTCCCCTCTTTCTTTCAAAATGCACTGTGCAGCATCAGCAGGAGATGAAAACCAGGGCACGGCTCTCAGGGACCAGATGGAAGCTAAGACGACAAGGGGCATTATGGATAGCTACTGTTTTAGATTCTGCAGAGTTATTGACAAGCAACAGTACCGCAAAAAATACCGGTGGGTCAATTCTTAAACCACGTTTAGCATTGCTTAGTGTATTCGCAGCTTAGTTTGCTGCATCTCCCTTCAAGATGAATTTGCACACAGTGGCTTAAAAAGTATCTCAAAGTTTTTCTAAGTTTAAAAATGTTTTGATGGACCCTTAGAATAAAATTCACACAGCATTGGAAACATACTTTGTGAAAAAGCCTCCTTTGGTAATAGTAACTTCAAGATATCTCATGTAAGGATAACTAGTCACAAGCATTGCTCGGTGTGATTTTGACCCCTTCTCCCACAAAAAACGTGTTTAAGTCTTGAAGGTTTGATTGGAGCAGTTGGTAACACTGTTACCTTGCAGCAATAAGGTCCTGGGTTCAAATCCAGATCTTTCTGCTTGTTCTCCCTGTCCCTGTGTGGGGTCACCGTGGCTTCCTCCCACAGTCCAGAAGCATGGCTGTTCTTTCTCTTTTTAAATTGCCCTTAGGGTTGTGTTGATTGTTGTTTGTCAAATGTGTGTCTGAGTTGCACTGTGATGGACTGGCAGCCTGTCCTAGATGCAACTTGCTATTTGCTCAACAACTGCTGGAGATGGACACCATCAACCTTGCACAGATAAGTGTATGGATACTTACATGGTTTTTGGTAAAAGTGAATTTTGTTAACGTTTTTCTTAAAATACTGTGAACAGATCCCGTCACTTCAACTGTTGTTTTATATGTGTTAAAAAAAAGAAAAACATGTAATTTTCCTTCCACTTCATAATTATTTGCATAATTGTGTTGGTCTGTTACATATACACCCAATAAAATACACCAAAGATTGTGACTGTATTGTAACAAAATGTAGAAATGTTCAAGGGGTATGAACAGTTTTGAAGAGCACTGTCTACTCTGAACATGTTGTATACTATAGGTCTTATTGAATCTCCCATTTCTTGATCTAAGGGATTGCATTACAGAAACACTGACAATAACATGAATGGCGAATCAAAAAAGGCTTGAACAAGTCAGGTTAACAGGTTAACAGATTAAAAGGATAAACAATCAAAATGTAAGCAAATTCAATTCAATTCAATTCAATTTTATTTATATAGCGCCAATTCATGAAACATCTCATCTCAAGGCACTTTACAAAGTTAAGTTCAATCATATTATACAGATTGGTCAAAAATGTTCCTATATAAGGAAACCAGTTGATTGCATCAAAGTCCCGACAAGCAGTATTCACTCCTGGAGAAGCGTAGAGCCACAGGGAGAGTCGTCTGCATTGTACATGGCTTTGCTGCAATCCCTCATACTGAGCAAGCATGAAGCGACAGTGGGAAGAAAAACTCCCCATTAACGGGAAGGAAAACCTCCGGCAGAACCGGGCTCAGTATGAACGGTCATCTGCCTCGACCGACTGGGGGTTACAGAAGACAGAGCAGAGAAACAACAAGAGAGACAAAAAAGCACAGAAGCACACATTGATCCATTAATCTGTTCTACATTAGATGGTAATAGCGGGTGAGCCGTCTTCTTTGGATGATGTCACATTTAACAGAACGCCAAAGCAGGTGTACCTACTATGAAGATAAAAGAGAGAGAACAGAAAGTTAAAGCAGAAATGACAACACGTAATGCATAATTGAACTCTATAGAGTGAGAAAATTAGATCCTGATGTCCTCCAGTAGCCTAAGCCTATAGCAGTAAAACTATAAAGGTAGCTCAGAGTAACATGAGCCACTCTAGTTATAAGCTTTGTCAAAAAGGAAGGTTTTAAGATTAGTCTTAAAAGTAGATAGGGTGTCTGCCTCACGGACCAAAACTGGGAGTTGGTTCCACAGGAGAGGAGCCTGATAGCTAAAGGATCTGCCTCCCATTCTACTTTTAGAGACTCTAGGAACCACCGGCAGACCTGCAGTCTGAGAGCGAAGTGCTCTGTTAGGAACATACGGGGTAATCAGAGCTCTGATATATGATGGAGCTTGATTATTAAGGGCTTTATACGTTAGAAGAAGAATTTTAAATTCTATTCTTGATTTAACAGGAAGCCAATGAAGGGAAGCTAAAATTGGAGAAATATGATCCCGCTTGTTGATTTTCATCAGAACTCTTGCTGCAGCATTTTGGATCAGCTGAAGGCTTTGAACTGCATTTTGTGGACTTCCTGATAGTAAAGAATTACAATAGTCCAGCCTTGAAGTAACAAATGCATGGACTAGTTTTTCAGCATCACTCCTGGACAGAATGTTTCTAATTTTGGCGATATTCCGGAGGTGAAAAAAGGAAACTCTGGAAACCTGTGTAATATGGGATTTAAATGACATGTCTTGGTCAAAAATAACACCAAGGTTTTTTACTTTATTACCAGAGGCCAAGTTAATGCCATCCAGATTAAGTGATTGGTTAAGAAGTTTATTTTTTGAGGACTCTGGCCCGAAGATTACAACTTCGGTCTTGTCAGAATTTAGATGCAGGAAATTTAAAGTCATCCAGCTTTTGATGTCATCAAGACATGACTGCAGTTGAAGTAATTGATTGGATTCATCAGGATTTATGGATAAATATAGCTGAGTGTCATCAGCATAACAGTGGAAATTAATCCCATGCTGTCTGATAATTTTTCTGATCGGAAGCATATATATAGTAAAGAGAATTGGTCCAAGGACTGAACCCTGTGGTACTCCACAGGTGACCCTAGAGTTTGAGGAAGATTTATTATTAACATGAACAAACTGGAATCTGTCCGACAGATAAGATTTAAACCAGCCTAATGCTTTCCCCTTAATCCCTACAGTATGTTCAAGTCTTTGTAGGAGAATATTGTGATCAACTGTATCAAATGCAGCACTGAGATCTAACAGGACAAGTACAGACACAAGTCCATTATCTGAGGCCATGAGAATATCATTAGTGACCTTCACCAGAGCTGTTTCAGTGCTATGATGAGCTCTGAAGCCTGACTGAAACTCCTCCAGTAGGTCATTGCTTTGTAAATGTTCACAAGGTTGATTAGCAACTACTTTCTCAAGAATGTTAGATAAGAAAAGAAGATTAGATATAGGTCTGTAATTTACTAGCTCATCTTGACCAAGAGAAGGTTTCTGAAGTAAAGGTTTAATAACAGCTACTTTAAAAACCTGTGGTACATATCCATTTACTAAGGATAGATTAATCATGTCTAAAATAGGACCACTGATCAAAGGGAATACCTCCTTAAACAACTTGGTTGGGATTGGGTCTAACATACAGGTAGAAGGTTTAGATGAAGCTAAGATTTTAGATAGCTCAGAAAGCTCTACTCCTTCTAAACAGTTCAAACACTGTGCAGGTGTTTGAACTGACCATTCCATTGCAGATGACTTAAGATGCTGCGATAGACTGGCGACCTGTCCAGGGTGTAACCTGCCTCTCGCCCATTGACAGCTGGAGATAGGCACCAGCATCACTTGCGACCCCACAACGGATAGACGTGATAGAAGATGGATAGATGACTTAAGATGTATGAGATTCTCTTTTAATCATAGGACAAAACTTACAATCTCATTTTTATAACAAGCTTTTCATCAATTTCTCTGAATTACTCATACCATTTCATCTATGTGTTGATGTGATATTGATTTGTTTATACTTTACATACAATGTGGCCTTGCAGCCAACAAATATTCGTGGCATAAGGTTCATCAATATATTAATAGATAGCTTAAATGTAGGGTTTTGGATTCCAGAAAAAAAAACTAAACAAAAAGCAGTGCTTTGGTCAGGCATTTTGGCTGTGGTTAGTTGTATTTTGGAGGTTCATGTGGGGAGTAGATAAATAGGCTCGAGGCACAAAGCCGTTAGTATTTATCAGAGACCAGCACTCCCCCCTGCTGGCTACTCTGGTGATCTGCAAACATTTAAATGTGACCTTTTAAGAGCCTCGGACATCAAAGCAGGGAGAAACACATATTTAAAATAGAAGTAGTGGTTTATCTCAGCATTCAATTGCCACTGTTAAGGAGTCTGAATTGCAGACCCAAATGCAAACTGGTTTAAATACTTTAGTAATATCCAGTTTTACCTACTTTAAGTTCTATTAGTTTCTGCAGTAAAAATCTATACCAATGTTTTTTCTTTACTTTAATTTTAATAGCATGTGCATCTTCCTTTATAGAACAATATGAAAAAAGCAAAAAAGGCACCAAGACCATTAGTATTCCTCATGAGATACTCCTCAATTCCTGGTTTAAGTCTTATATAGAGCAACATTAACACAGCACAGCTGCAGCATTTTTTTTCCACCATTCACCAACCATTACTTCATATCTGCTTTGATTTTTCTTTTTTCCCCCCTTTCACTTCACCACCTTCTCTTTTGCTGTCCCTCCCTGCCTGCGCAATGTCGTCATTAGTATGCTAAGAAACCAGCAGCAGCTTTACCTGGACATCGGTCTCTCACAATCAGTCAGCTGTCTCCCTGTCAGTCAGCTGGCAGATCAGCGCCTCACCTCGTATTCTTCTTTGAATAACTCAGTAAGCTGTGTGGTTGATCACTCAACCACTTGCTGCCTTGGTAACTGATCTTTTTTTCTGACGTCCCTTGTGTTTACGTTCATGCTCCATACAAGCTTCCACCTATTAACGAGTGTTTTTTTTGCTGTCAATCAGAATTTGGATGCTTTATTTCAATAGTTCCAAATTTGTGCATTGCTTATTAAAAAAATAAATAAACCTAATGCCATAACCTAAGACCATGCAGCACATTATTAATCAATGAAGAGAAAAAAAAACGTGTTTGTACTAAATATGAACTGTTAAATCGCAGTATCTTTTTGAAGCCCAGATATTTTCCACCTCTATATTCTTACCACTGCAGTAATGCTAGCCGCTGCCATTAAAGAAAAAAAAAAACTGAAATCATACAGGTTATGTTGTCACATATTTGCATACTTTTTTCAGTACTTTCAAAGGAACAATAGATGCAGCTCCAAGACCAATCCAGAAAAAAAAAAAGGTTGTGAATAAAAGCACGTGGGGTGGCGGAAAAAAAGGACTGATCTCCTGTTTCTGCTGTGATTACATTCTGTTCAGGCCCTCTTGCAGAGAAAAGGAGGAAGATCAAGCTTCGGCCACAGAATATGAATTTTATATCTGCAATGCAGCCGGGAGGCGCTTTCATGTATCAACCTGCCTAACACTGGACGCGTCCAAGCGGTTGCTTGTGTGTGGCAGTTGATTTGTATGTTATGTTGTCATATCATATTTTATCTCAACAGTATGTCTGGCTGCAGCCTTATGTTTTTTATGTTTTATCGTACAATGTGACTGTTAGTGTAGGCTGCTGCCACCAGGTGCCTGAATACATCTTGCTCAAACAACATTGACACATAATCCCAGACAGCAGACAGCTAGCAAAAACACAAAACAATGAACCAAGCATGAGGCATGCTTTTGTAGTGCATGTTTGAGTTCCAGTCCTGAAACAAAGGTCATTAGAGGCTAAGTAATGGCAATGTGATGGATGAGTAAGTAAATGCTGACAGGTGTTTTTATTGCCTAATCATCAATAAAGGTAATATGATGTCAGCACTTTTCGAGGATTAATCAATCCAAGGGAGGTACTCTTAATTTTTTTCTTCCACTAGCAAAACAGAAACTCTAATGAGTCTAGAAAAGGAAGAAGTGATGACCTATGGCTTCTCTTACAACTTTCTAATTGTAATTCAGGAGACAAATGTCTGATGTTTTTGCATTTAAAGATTACTATAATACTTTGGTACAAGACCCTGCTGAAACTGTATCCTCTGTTCTAAAAGTTTTAAACTTTTAAACAATTTTTGGGATAGGTATTATTGCTCAGTACTTATGTTGGAGCAGAAAAAAGCCATAGTGGGTGAACAGAGTTTAGAGAAATAAGGAAAAAAAATATTGTATAGAAATATTTCTGCTCAGCAATCAGGGGGTACTAGCAATCTCAGCTGCTTATGAAGACAAAATCAGCAATCTCTGCAAATATGATTTCACATGTAGAAATTGTCATGATTGGGGTTAAGGGTAGGGAAACAAACAAACATGAAGTCAACAGAAGAAAACAGCCATGAGTAATGAAACCAGGGAGCTTAAATACAGAAGAAAGTGTGGAGAAAAGGGAGGCAGAAGACAGGTGAAAGTGATTAGAACGAAATGAGGAACAGTTGGGGCCAATGAACAGAAGTTAAGGGGAGCAATCTAACAAGGAATATACAAAACTGTACAAATAACAAAATGGAACTAAAATGACTACAAATAGAGAACATGAAAGAAACAAGAGACAATTAGGCTTTTTTACCTGGAGGAATCGAGTGCAAACAAAGTCAGTGATCAGTATTAAAAAAAAAAAAAGAAAATCTTAAAATTATGACTGAGATATTCCAGGGCAGCCTGACCAGAAATGGGGTGTTAATAGGTACAGGGAACATAAAACCTCATATGCAATGCATGGGTAGCTGTACACAGCCTGTTGTGAGCTCTGTTTTGTACAGGCTAAATATGCTACTGAATGCTTTGGGGGAGTGTGTTTCTGCATGTATTAAAATGTCCTTGTCACCAGTTATGTATTACTATCTTTACAGGTAATAACATTTCAGTTTATTCTGTTGTAATTGGTGTTGACTTAAACCACTCCCCGGCGCCTTGAGGCAAGACACTGTCACTTTTTACTGTGCTCTAAACGCTCTAATGAAATATTTAACAATAGAAAACATTCTACCCTGTTTGTAGTATATTTCAAGATTTTTTTAAATTGCTGATTTGTGTTTTTGCATATAGCTACAATGTGATCAGTAAACCTCAAAGAGCCACATTGTGAAAATCATTTTTCCAAATAGATTTTTTTATCTCTATGTCGCTGATCAGATATTTATTTTCTTCTCAGTTTATGGTAGCTTAAAAAAGGAACAATACCAACTTTTTAAAATGTCACATCTGTCATTGTTACGGCACCACTGACACGGAGTCAAAGCAACTTCCTTTGCTGGTTCAAGGGGAATTTGGAATCTTTGCAGTTCTAGTGTTACATGCATCATCATTAAAATGATCCCTGGCCAGAACTACAATTTATCTCTCACACATGAAAGCAACTATGATCTACTGCTTTTTGTCCATTATTTCTAGTTAATCAACTTCAGTATTTTGAAATTCTAATTAAGGTGAGAAATGGAACAATAAAATACTATATTGTTCAGCATCATCTTATAGTTTCAAAGAAATTAGCAAATAGAAAAGCTTTGAGTGTGACAACCTACTTGGCAACACTGCACTGAAAAACAAACGCTTACGGATTAGTCTGTCAGGGCAATATAGACAATTCAAGGTTATATAATACGGACAAATTACATGCTAAAAAAATCACATACAGTCTCACAGCACACAATGTGATACCAGCTGTAATGCACATGTATATCTATGTAGACACAAACAAATGGATTGCTGAAAACTAACACACTTGTAGTAATCCATTTTTATTGGGTTTGCCATCCAATCTACTCATTCTGATACAAAATATAACATTTCATTATCACAAAGATGAAATCAAGTTGGTATCAACAGTGCAAATCCAATTCCAGCACTGACGAGCTTTGAGAAAATCTAGCTGCCATGGCTTGACGACAGAATACATAATCATCAGGGGAGAAGAAAATAATCATTATGTTGCGTTTATACGTATTCTGTTTAAAGACTTACCCATGCATGTTCAGCGTCAGCTACGACCACCCGAACACAACTGCCTGGATTGTATACCAGAGGCCAATATTCAGATCATTTCAATATGCTGTTTACATGCTTCCTGGAAAGCGACACAGAGTAAAGGAGGGAAAGATGAAAGGAGTCTGAGAGAGGTGGAGTGCTTGGTTCATCATGCACTGATGTACTGAAACCATAAAGCTCATACAATATCCGTAATCTGCATAACAATGTAATTTTGATCTGCCTGATTCCCCTCCTCTACAGTTCCAATTCTGGAGCGCTACCATATCTTCCGGTGATTATTTAGCCAAAGCAATGTCTGGTTAATCAGGTGAAGTGACTGACACCCTTACTGAAGAACCATCCCCACTTAAGGCAATAATCACAAGACAATTAGATTGAAAATTAGAGACAATGTCTTTGTATTCCATTAATCTGGAGGGGAAGTCCCTTCACTCACCCCGAACATCTTCCTACATTTGGATTCTCTGGGGTTGTCATTCAGAGAATGCCTTTTAAGCAATGCAGGTGAAGTTCAAAACAAATGAGAAAAGAATTAAAAAGTAGAAGAGGGTAAACGAATACTGTGAAGAGGATTAGTTAGGTAACTCTGATTCACTTAAGAGGTCTGGTATCCTTAAAGGGTAAATTGATCCAGTCACTGTGATGAATAGGTTTAATTAATTCACACAGTGTGGGACAAGGGTGAGTACATGTATTGCGAGATGCCTTTTTGACTGGATATTTTTTAGACATAATCTACGTCTCTTCAGTTTCGGATGGTTTTGTTTTATTTCATTTTGAATTTTGTCTTTTATTTTCAGTTTCCATGTTGTGTTTACACAGCTGTACTTTGAACAGGCTAGGAAGGCTTTTAGTATTGTACTTTTGTTCAATGCTTAGTTAGGTCTTTCTGTTATGAATGTGTGTTAACTTACTTTGCTTTCTGATCTATTCTTCAATCTAAGGTCTTATTCTTTGCCTTGTGCTTACCTAATGCACTGTTTTGATCTGCATGTTCGACAGAACAAAACAAATATTGTCAAACATGACCAAAAACCTTGGAGGTTCTCTATGTATTTGGCTCTTTTATCAAAAATATAATTCATTAGCCTTTTCATAACTTTAGCCTTTGCATATCATTTCTCTGCTGTGCATAAGCCCAAGAGTGTTATCTCTGTATCTATTTATTAAACATGTGTGCAAGGAAATTCGTACTCTGAGTGCACCTGTTCTTATTTGCACCTTTCTCTCTTTGAATTTTAGTGTACTTCAGGTTTAGCTCATGTGTGCATGATAACAGGATCTATGCTCAGTTCGTAGCATAAAGGACTTGGAGCTACTTTCCAGTCAGCTGTAAGGAATCCTACCTAAATATGGAACAGAAAACTTGTGTTCAGTGTGGGGCTGACTCACTCAGGGGTAAAACCAGAAAGAATGCATTATTTAGGGGTTTTTTCTGCTCGTAAATGATGGAATAGTGTCAGGATCCAGGCACTCTGGGGAATGTGTCCCTTCTTTCTTTTTTCTCTTCTTTTTTTCTTTAATTTTTCTGATGTTGGCTAGGATACCTACTAGATATGCACAAAATACACAAAATAAACCCTTAGATTTAAATTTGTTGTATAGTCTTTAGACTTCCCCATGACTCGTCGTGTAACAATACAACCAGCTCATGAGCCAGTGTATCAGTTTAAAAATAACACTGCGAGATTTCAGCAGGGATTTGGAGAGAACTGAACATCCCTTTTTTTTGGTTTCACGAAGATTAAAGACACACAAATTGTGTTTTATAAGACTAATTGATGTATTGTGGTATTTGTGCTAGTCTCATTCTGAGGTGTTCATGATGCCAAAACAGCACTGTCTAGCTTGTTTTGTTCATAACTATTAATTGTGTGTAACTCTGTCTCTGTCTTTCCAATCTGTCTGACCAATCAATTTTGCTTGGCTTAAACTGATACAAAATGTATAGATCTAAATCATTGCAATTTAAGTCTCATAGACAATTTAGTTTCATATCTAAATTAAGTCTATGGGTAGCTTCAACATTTAAATCAGTGGTATTGGTCAGAGGGAATGAATTGAATGCATCAGATACATTAAACTGTGTTGTTGTTGCACAACTTATGCACATTCTGTCAAAAAAAGATTGACCACCTAATGCTACTCCTGATCTATTTTGTCCGGAAAGCTTGATCAATTGCAAATAAAAAGCTAGATATTATCTCAAAGACCCTTTACAAGCTATTCAATGATGTATTTCAACTTAAAAAAGGAGTAGGAAGACTTGCTTTTCCCATGAGACATGACAAAGCATTGTGATGATACAAATCTTGTTTCGTTTAATTTGCATAATAGCAAAGTCATCAATTGAAACCTAGTGTTCACAGATTCCAGTTGTTCCAAAACCTCATATGTCCCGCTGTGCGTAAGTGTCCAGAACAGAATTTATATGCTTGAGCTTACCTTCACAACATGTCTTTTTTATTCTATATAAGGCAGTTTTACCAAGGCCTGTGGAAAAACTGTGCCTGAATGGGTCATGATGTCCTGACAAGCCTGCCAACATCTTTTTCTTGCAATGACAACCATGCTTACACATCACTAAACCCTCCATGTTGGCCTTTTCTAAAGTGAAATCTATGTCCCATTTATCTGGATTTTGTAAAATATGCTTTGAGAAGTCTTTTTTTGTCTCTGATTGAAAATGGCATATGTGTTATGGATCTGAAGAATATCCTTTCTCATACCCTGTGCATTGATTCTAAACCAGAGCATGAAATGCAACTCTATATTTAATTCACACTTTATTAGTATTTTCAGATTACTTGCATAAAATATAAAGAAACACATTTTTAGGATTACAAAGCATGCACAAGATGATTAATTTATCTTCCAACTGTGTATATTTAGCTGGTCACGTTAAAACTAAGCCAGAGAGCTTTTGGAATAAGAGAGAAAATATAGAGAGGAATATGTTTGAATATTTGAATGAATAACTGACACAAAAAAATAAACCAAACCAGTCAACATGTATTTTTTTTGCATTACTTGCTATACTTGTTCAGTTATATATATATATATATATATATATATATATATATATATATATATATATATATATATATATATATATATATATATATATATATATATATATATATACTTTATGTATTTTTTTATTACTGAAAGACTATTAAAAGACAAACACAAACTCTATGAGGAGTACTACAATTTATCTTTTATAGTATACTTCAAGATTGACATACAGTAACTTAAGATACCCCTACACAACTACCCACCCACCCCAGACTCCATACATTGATTTGATCTGCTTCAGTGTCAAAAGAGGAAAAATCCAGGACCTGACAATGTCTCCACCTCATGTCTGAGAACTTGCTATGACCAAGTCTTCAACAAGTCTCTGAAGCTTTGTAAGGTTACATCATGCTATAAATGCTCCACCATCATCCTGGTCCCCAAGAAATGCGCCATTTTGGGGTTAAAAGACTATAGACCTGTAGTCCTGACGTCTGTGGTCATGAAATCTTTGGAACGACTGGTGTTGAAACTTCTGTAGGAGATCACAGCCCCCCTGCTGAATCCCCTGCAGTTTTCTAACTGGGCAAACAGGCCAACAGATGATGCAGTCATTATCCTGCACCACCTCAACAACCCAGGACAGAGTTCTGAATCCAGTGTGTGTACTTCAGCTTGGCCTTTGATACCTTCAACGCAGACACCCTCTACCAGAAGCTCACCGAGCTCACAGTGCTGGTCTCCACCTGTCAGTGGATCACCAGCTTCTCAACTAAACAGCAGCGGCAAGTGAGACTGGTGAACTCTTCTCCTGCACAAGAACCATTAGCACCAGCACCCCAAAGGGGTGTGTTCTCTCCCCACTTCTCTTCTCTGTGGACAAATGACTGCCTCTCAGTACAACCATTTGCAAAACTCCTGAAGTTTGCAGTCTGTCAATGGTCTGAGCCAGGACAGTGATGAGTCTATCTGAAAACATTAAGTGGATCGGCTGGTCCATTGGTGTGGTAAGACTTACCGAGAATGCCTGCCACACTCCCTCCCTTCACCACCCTCAACTCCAACATGCCTGCTGTGGGTCATTTCCAGTTCTTAGGAAAAACCCTTTCTTGAGATCTGAGATGGTCCTCACACATTGAGACGGTTCGGAAGAAGGCCCAGCAGAGATCGTACTTCCTATTGCAGCTCAAGACATACAGCTTTTCAAAGACACTGCAGGTCATCTTCTACAGTGCAGTTATTCGGTCCGCCCCATTTTCTTCCATCACTGTGTCGTTTGGCTCATCCACCAAACAGGACAGGTCCACACAAATAGGCCTCCAGAGAGGATCAATGGGAATGACCTTCACTCCAATCAAGACTTGTAAAGGTCTACTGTCAGGAAAAGGGTAGCTAACATCTCTGCAGACCCTACACATTTTGCACAAAAAATGTTTCAACTTTTACCTTCAGATCGGTGCTAAGGAGCGCTTTGCAGATAGCCTGCAAAATAAAAGTGCTCTTAACTTTTCAACATGGAACAGAAAAGGAATAAAAAATTTAGTGGACATATTTGATTGAAAAAAATTGTATACCCTTTATAGTTTCAAAAGATTCATATGGCATTGCTCTATGTAATCAGTGTTTTCCCTTCAACATGTCTTCCAACACTGCAAAAAAATATTTCTGCATATTCCTATCTTCTTCAATTTCCGGAAGAGAACTTGGCGATCATACACTAATTGTAATGCCTGGGCAGAAACTGGAGACCCGATAATTCAGCTGACACAAGTAATGAATGTTTAAAAGATTTTATTAAGAATAAACTGGTGTTGCTTGTATAGGAATCAGGCGAGAGCAGAATCCAGGCGAGATCAGTAACAGGAGGTACACACACACACATAGACAGGAGACAGGTCCAAGGTTCAGGCTTGGGTCATTCACAATAGGCAGGAGAATCCAGACAGAGGCAGAGGCAGGCAGCCTTGGTTGAGAGACAATGCAGAAGGTCGATGTCCAGAATACACAAGCCAACAGTAGAATCTGACAGGGGCAAGGCAGGCAGGAGAAAACAGTAACAAGACAGGTCGAGATCAGGCGGTCAATTCAAGGAACACTGGATGGTTTACTCACACAATTGGTTTCCAAGGATCTGGTGGTTACCCACTGGGAAAGCAAGGAATATATAGTACTCCTCCCAAGTGCAGCAACTGCCAGTAATTGGAGCTGCAACAGGAGTAACCGCTCAGACCTTAATTGTTGGTGCAGCACAGGGAGCAGAGAATAACGTCATGGGACTGCACATGGCAGTTTTTCAGGCAGGAATAGACAAATGTAAAACACAAAGCACAAACACTGACTGATTGACCGGTTTACATTGATCGATGGATGTGTGCATGCTCAATACGAATGCATCATACATCTGTATTAGCACCTTTGAACATCTTTGATTTAGAGGGAAAATTTTAATTCAATCAGAATTAATGTCATTGTAATGATTACATTATTGTTTTAATACAAAAAATGTAACAATGTATAACCCAAACAGCATTTTATAACTTCCTGTCAACCGCAAAGCAGCGTGGGAGGCATACCTGCCCACTTGTCGGACCAAGCAGAGCAGATACAATCACCACCACACTATAGATCTAATGTTTGGGAACACTTTGGGATTCATAAGAGAAATAAACAGCCTAACAAAGCAAATGTGATTAGCAAAATGTGCCACACTGCTGTCAAATACACTGGAAGCATTATTAACCTTATAATTCACTTGAAACAGCGACATGGAATCAGTGTGGAGACCGATTGTTCTTCTAACTCCAGCTCCACGCATGTTGAGGCAAGCATTTAATAATTCTTCAGAGGACAAGTGGCTATTAACTGCACTCATGCCAAAGTCATAACGGATACTGTAGCCTATAATATCTGTAAAGACATCCAGCCTTCCATCATGACTGAGAACAAGGGTTTTCTCTACATGCTTTGCTTGTTGGAGCCTCGGTACAAAATTCCCAGTAGACAGTTATTGGTGTACAAATACCTGCCTTGTATGACAAAGTTAAAACGATCTGAGTCAATAATTAGTGCTGAAAGAATTGCATTAACTGTGGATTTGTGGACGTCCTGCATCACAGATGCTTACATTACTGTGTCGGTTCACTACGTGGATGAGGAGTGGGTTTTAAGAGCCATGTTCTACAGACCCAGGTGCTTCACGATTACTCCCACACAGTAAGCTTGGATGGTAGAGCTGCCTGTAAGCTTCAAAGCTTAAATTGTGGATAATTGGATAATGTAATTTGTACTTCAGTATTTGGGTTCAATTCTAACTAACCATAGAACCCACAGTTTTTTCTGTAAATTTCCAACTCATGGAGATGCCAGAGATGTTGGGAGGTAGCATCACATGTGAAAGACACGTATGATGTATACAGAAAAAGCAGCAAATCCGAAAAGGGAAACCTACCAGAAATGAAAAAGAAAACTGTCAAAAGTTAAGAAATTAAGAAGTGCATCAAAGCCAGGACACAACCCAAATGACTACGTCAAAAAAGCAGATGGAGTCTTTTTTAGAAAAATCAATTACATGTAAACACAAATTATGCTTGAATTAGAGTTTTGACAAGCAGACTGACTAACAGCAAGAGACACACAGTTATATCTGCTTAGTGATGCAGCTAAAATGAATCATGCCTCACAGAACAGCAATTAGGTCAAAGATAATGCTGAAATCACAGTGATGGTTAGTACATGGGGCAAATATGGGAGTTTTTAATTGTATTCAAAAATGAGGAAACATCTACTAACAGTACTGTAGCATATAGTGTTCTTACCGAATTGTTCCCAAACAAAATCGTTTTTAGGATTTGTTAACTCAAATCACCCTAAATGGAAGTGCAGAGGTTATATAAAAAATATGTAAACTATAGACACAATTTTAAACCCTATTAAATTTAAAGCACAATAAACAGTACAGTGCCCTCCACACTTCTTTCTTCCCCTTATAAAGATGTGTAAAAGGTGCATGAAATCACGTTTCATTAGAGTGGCATTATAAAAAGGAGGTATGAAAAATCACTCAAACCAAAATTGTTGAAAGTCCCGCAGTTAACACATTGTGCAACCTTCTTTTACCAATAGCTTAGCACTAACTCTCCTCTATAACATTTGACAAGGTTGTAGCCTATACACAAAGGCATGTCTGACCTTGTCCTCTGTCCTGGTCCATCTGCTGCTGACCAGTTGCCGACCAGTTTTCTGCAGGATTTAGGAACTTCTGGGAGTTGAAATTACCATTGAAAAGGGTTGATGTTCTGCCTGGTAAACCACTTGTGTATTGAGTTGATCATATTCTTCATCATTATCCTGCTAAAGGACCCAATTACCACCCATTTTCCAAGTAATGGACCACATCATCCCAGATCCTATGACATACAGTACATACGAATGGCCATGAGATGCCTCCGCACTTGTTCATTCTTTCTTTCGTGCTAGACCAAACTTTAATGTGTGCTGTTAAAAAGCTTCATCCCAGTCTACTCTAAAGTAAACCCTTTCAGTTGATGTCCTATTCACCTTTACCAAACCCTACACATTTATGTTTGTTACGTTTTGACACCAAAACATTTCCCTGGCATGTCTCTCAAACAACAGGTTGGTAAGTAAATGTTATGAAGACTTAGAGACTGCGACAGGCCACTCTTTCCTGATGTCATCTAAGGGAACTATGGAGTACTGATAACAAACCTCTGGGAGGCTGACATTCAACATTCAGTGGCACATTCAAGTAACTGAACTTGCAGAAAGTAGCTAAAATAAAGACGAAGAACCTACAAGGCAGGGGAATGACTGGGGCCACTTTATACTTGGTCTCATTTTTGATATACAGAGATGGATCATCACTTACTCTAATCTCAGACCACCCACAGTAAGTCCCGATCAATCCTCTAAAATGTCAGCAGTTTCACTCTGGAAACAATGGACTACGGGAAGAGAAGAAGGGTGGACGTATGCACTGATGGAGATTAATGTTTAGGTGGACTAATGGACTTCATGTCTTTGCAATAACCATGGACTAACTCTGTTTTCTTTAGTCTCATACAAACCGCTTCGGCTTGCAGGATGAAGGCAGGCTGCAGTGAGGTTGTACATAGAATTTCTTAGTGTGTCTTGGCAAAACACCACATCTCCCAAAGCATTGCTATTCTGTGATATGCATTTTAATTGTTTCTGCATTCATATTAAGCTTTGCTGCACAGTTCTCTGAGACATTGTGTCCTTGATGATGCTTGTTTACGCCTTATGTCTGAGCTCCCATCTTGTGTTGTGACTCTCAGCAACAGTGCTGATTGTTTCTGAGTTGTTGTTGTTGTTTTTTTTTTGTTTTTATTACTAATAACAAGTTCAATTGCTAATGACATTTTAATCTTATTTTATTCCTCATCTCTTTTATGAGCAATGAATAGGGGCATAGGACATGGACACTATTGCTGACATTTCTGTTTGCATAAGAGAGGTATATTACATACACTGGGGAGTTGTATCCTTACCTGATATTTTTAGATTTTTTTAGAGGAGGAGCAAATTTTGGTTTAGACCGATGACATTAAGTTTTGAAATATACACTCATCTACAATCACCAGAATTAGGCCCAGCTGTCCAATTTCTTGTTAACACAAACAGCATGTCAGCCAGTCACATGGATGCAACTCTTTGTTTTATTTGAAAAATGAAAATAAATATACTAGGGCTGGGCAAGTTAACGCGTTAATTTCGCGTTAATTCATTAGACTATTAACGGCGATATTTACTTTATTGCGCATTAACGCATGTTGCTCACATGCTTTTATTTTGTGAAGGTCTGTTGCTGCGGTGTAGGGGTTTGAATCGACGCCGTCGGTGAAGTCGCTTCTCGCTTCAAAGTATCCATGTATTTTTGCCTGTTTTTTCCCTGCCATTCACTATATGCACGCGAGAAAGCAACAACAAAAAACTGCGTGTTAACGTCAAATAAACATGCAAGCATATCGAGTTAGCAAGCATTTCAGTTTAAAGTTCTTCCAGTAACGAATATGACAGAAACAAGTTAGTTGTAACCACTGCCAAGTTAAACTTTCTTATCACCGGAGCACCTTGAGCTTAACATATCACTTACAGTTTTTATAGATTGCTTTGACACAGCAGTCAACTCAAAACCCACATTTTTCAAAACAGTTAACGCAGAGGTCTAAACAGTGGCACCAATGGTCAAAATTAAACATTTTGTTTGCAAAAGGCTCCAACTCTGCCAAAACATTTAACATATGATCCAAAAGCACATTTTGCCCTCAAACAACACAACTTGCACACAAATGTTTGAGCCCTTCCAATCATTTGTTACACAAGGGGCAACAAAATACAAAACACCGCCCTCAATGTGAATCAGTCCAGCATTGCTGGTCATTGTAGCCAAAGACTGTACACAGCTTACATGGCAGTGTCATTTGTAGTCAAATTTGCCTCGTTGCAAAAAATGGATCCAGAAGCAAATATGTTGTGATGCAAATTTTATTGATTCTTCATTCTTTTTTTCCAGATAAACAAATGAAATATTCCAAAAAATGAAAGATTCCAACAGAAAATACTATTTTGTTTGTTCCTTCTAGTCCATTTTGTCCTGACGAATAGGCCACATGGCCTCATCTACATCACATTCAATATTTTCCCTTGCACCTAGGGAAAAATCTTCTTCCATGCCTGATCCATCCTTGACATGCCTCTGCATCTATATCATGGGCAGCAGCAGTCATTGCATTGAGCAAGGGCATCTGCTCATAGGGGCAGTGATCATATACCTTCCATCGCCATGCACTGAAGAATTCCTCTATAGGAATAGATATATATGTATATACTGTATAGCAGCAACACCTGCTCTCCCATCGAAAAACTCTTACCATGGATCCAACCTTGTTTCTATTGAGAAAAGGTTGGACTCTTTGTCCAGCACCTCTAAGTGAAACCCATGATTTACCACACGATCAATCGTAGTTACCTAAATTTCATCTGTAACTTCAGCCCTTCCAGCTACACCGCCACTTCGCACATGGATTCCTCTTCCTCATAATCTTCTTCCCCTGACCCATCTACCTCTTACTCTGACTCTCATCTGCCTTACGTTGACCATTCATGCTTGCAAAGAACAATACACAACATGGCACCTTTTCCATAAAGCCTGCAAACTGACTGCAAATTGAAAAATTGTGTAAAGAAGTGTCAATCAGGTGCTTCAGTGATTTCATTCCGAGCAAGAAGTTTCTAAGAGCTTGGGAAATATGGTTTCTGTTTTGCTACCACAGCTAAAGCAATGGAGTTTGGACTGCTTGAATGACATGTGCGTTAACTGTTTTGCAAAAGGGTGGGGAAAATGAGTCAAACCAATGAAAATGGGTTAACTCATTTGCAAGAAGTGTCTTTTGCTCTGCAGAGATGGTGATGCTGAAAACTGAGAGGTTGCCAGTTTCTTCAACCAGGTCAAAGCAATCTATAAAAACTGTAAATGCCAAACACACTGTAGACATCACCAAACAATTCAATGACTCAGAGAAGCTAACCAATGTAATGGCGAAGTGGATAGCTACTGTAGACTTTTTTTTGTGCTTCACACTTTGGTATTGAACATAAAATGGTTATGCTGCTCCCTGCTGTTACCTCAGAAATTGCCTGTTTTTGGTAGATTTTTTTCCCCATAAGAGAATTTCCTGTCAGTGGCAATAAGCTTTAATTTATTATTATTGCTATTTTTTGTTTTACATGTTTAAGTTGAGCTTTACACTAAATATGTGTTACTGATAAGTGCTACAAATGTTACAACACTTTTGTTCATATGGCAGCAGAACATTAAAATAAAAGTGCTCTTTACACTACTTTTGAATTCATTCTTGGAGTTTGCACATACAATGTGATTAATCATGATTAATCAGGCAAATTATGCGATTAATCGCGATTAAAGATTTTAATCGTTGCCCAGCCCTAAAATATACACAATACACTGCAAAAAGGAACTAAAAGTAAGTCAAATCTTCTTGAAATTAGAGCACTTTTCCTTGATTTGAGCAAGTAAATAAGACTATTTGCCAATCGAATCAGTATTGTTACCCATAAAATAAGATAATTAGATATTCTGCACTTGAAATAAGATGAGGGGCATGAATGGTTCCTAATTAAAGTGCAAAAATCTTATTTCATTGGCTGATTATCTTATTTACCTGTTCTAATCAAGGACAGATAAACTCATTAAAAAATTACTTACTTTTAGTTCACTTTTTGCAGTGTAGCCATGCCATTACATGGTTTGTGGTACACCATTTTAACAACAAAAAGTAGAAGGACACTCTCCGACATTATCATGCTCATCTGCATGCCGCCTCCCACAGCAGCACAATCAAACTTGTTTCCTTTCCCTGTTCATCTACCTTTATATACCAGGCTTCAGCAGACAGGCAGCGCCAGATTATTGAAAGCCTTGAGTTAGTAGATTTGTCCAGCGCTTTTTTCCCTGTCTGATCTCATGTTTTGACCTCAACCACGTTTCACAGATCTTCCATCCTTGCCAAGCATCAGTCAGACCTCTATCCTGCGTCCTGTTTTCTGGACAACTACCTGGACTATTTTCTTGACCACGAACCTCCCTAAGCCCTACGGATCTGTCTGCCTGTCCCTGCCTTGCCAGTGTATGACCCACGTCTGTCTTGCGGAACAGATTCCAGCCTGTTCCAACCTGCCTGTCACCGCCTGCTGTGAGCAGCCAGTTCTTCACTGCCTGACTCCTCAGCGTTCTTTAGCTGAGGTTCTCCTGGATGCAAGTCTCGGGTTCATCACCTTTTCAATAAACCTTTTTAAAGTGCAACACTGTGTCTGGCTCGAATATCAGCTTCTCTGTCTGTCTGGTGCATTCCACACATATTCACATTAAGCAGTCCAAGGGGACGTGTTTTATATTTAATTGACGTAAAGCTATCTCTGACATTAAAATGCATTGATTTTATGTCATTTGATATTCAGATTTTATAAACAGGGTTTGCTACTTCTAAAACTCTGTGACACCAATAGCAAAATTCCTGCGTAAACTAAGACACCTAGGATGAAAAAGTAAATATTTTGACTGAGTATTTCACATCATCATCTCGTCATGTGTCACAGTCTCTCAGGAATCACGGCCAGGCTCCCCCGGGTCCGCTGGCAGGTAATGGAAACGTCTTGGCAGAAACATGGAGTGTGTGTTCTGAATGCAAAGCCTCCTGCTTCACTTTCAGCCTATCAAGTCATCTCTTAAACAGTGGTTGGCAAGCATCCATCAGCTGACAGAGTAAGTATTAATGCACCTTCTAAAGTTGAAGAGACAGCATTATGGTGACATTCGGATCAGATGCATTGCTAGATCAGACTCGATGTGTGACTTGAGATCAAAACCTTCTAATAATTAAACTAGAAGGCAATCTTTTCTCATTTAGCTTGCAATGTCTTATATAATCAACCAGAAATAGTTCAAAGCTCGAATGCTGCATTGACTTTATAACCTCTTTTTCTCATCACATTTCATTAGGACTTTACCAATTGACTACATCAAAAAACACAAATTTGGCACATAATCCATGACAGAAGCATCATATTTCCTTGTTTCTTTAAATTTAAAAGAAGAGGACAGCTGTCATTTGTGCAATTTGATCTTGATGTACAGCACATCAAATATAGCTATCTGTGGATTTTTAGAAGTTTCATCAGATCTTTGTTTATACTTTCAAGGAAAAGGGCAGGTGGATCACCCCCCCCCCCCCCCCGACGCCCCCGTATGGTTAGTGGAGTGTGATCTGTCTCTCAGTAAAGAGACAAATAGGTTAAGCTACAACTTCTGACGCTGCTCACTTTTTGTCAGCGTAGTCTTTCGGCTGGGAAGTTTACTTCAATGGGATTGTGACTGTGTGAAATAGTACCTTGTTTTTTGGTCAAAAACAAGGTAATCGGTCTATTGAATTTTATTTGGACAATGATTGATACAAATTCAGTTTACAACAGACTGAAAAATATCATGGTGCTGCAATGATGCAGACATAATTAATATTGACACAAATTCCAGGTTATTGGGTTTTGATTTTCTGTGTCTGTTTGCAGTATTTACTTAAATGTATAGTGGGCGATTTTTCCAGAAAGATAGGTAAGAAACAGCCATGTCACTTTTTGAATTACTGCCTCAATGCACATGCGCCCGGCCATCCTAGCTCCTCAGAGGGATCATGTGAAAGAATCTCTCAAGTACACGCTGGTCTTCATTCTATTGGGGCCTTCCTCTTCTTCTTATACACTTATAAGATAGTTTGCTTCTTAGCCATTTTCAAAGTATACGGTGAGAGCAGTGGAGCTACAATGAACGGCTAAAACCGAAGCTCACTGGATACATAAACACTGGAAGTGAACATGTGCAGCCAGCAACAGGAAACTAGCAAGGAATGTGCACACATATTGCCGTTACTTGAGCATGTCACGATGATTGGCATGTGGGACAACCAATAGATATGATGATGCCCCCGGAACTCGTCCACAATACTTTTAATGTTAGATGCATGCAAATTGGAAAGCTTTTCCTTTCTCAATTTTGTGTTTGTTGTTATGTTTTGCTTTGTTTTTTTGTCATATTTCCAGACGTAGAAAATGTTAAAGTAGAATTTCACAAAAGTGCAAAAAATGTTTTCGTTATTGGTCAATAATGTGAAGGCTAAAAAATTTTATTACCAGAACTTAATAACCTTTGAAAAGTTTGCTTCACTTGCAATAGGTGTTATTTTTGTTAATCAGTTGATAAATACTCAGTCAAAATGTCCATCAGCTCAAAACAAATATCCTGCATTACGTATTAAACGTCCTTAAACACAGAGGTTTATAAAACGTAAAGTGAAGAAATATTGTAAATTCACATTTTGTAAGGCAAGGCAAGGCAAATTTATTTGTATAGCACAATTCAGTACAGAGACAATGCAAAGTGCTTTACATGATTAAAATACAGGAAAAGAAAACAGAAAATGTAGAAACAAAATAGAACATCAATAAACAGTTGGACTAAAAAAGTTGAACTAATGCTGTTTCAGTTGAAAAGTTTAACTAGAACAGTCAAAAACAGTCCTAAACAAATGTGTTTTTTAATCTTGATTTAAAAGAACTCAGGTTTTCCGCACTTTTACTGTTTTCTGGAAGTTTGTTCCAGATAAGTGGAGTGTAGGAACTAAATGCTGCTTCTCCTTGTAAATATGTTACTTGAAAATAAATTGCTCATCTGCATATTTATTGATTTGTCTAAACTCCAATACAACCCTACAGTATTTCTTTGCTTTTTGTTAAAAAAAATCTTCTCATTTAGTCCACCGAATTTGATATGCTGGGAAAATAATGTTTACCACATGACAAATTATGAGTGAGTGATAGCCAAAGAGAGCCACGTGAAAGTTCTTTGGTTCTGAATGAAAAAACAAGCCACTGGTAAGAGCTCCCGAGATTGCGGTAAGGCGTATTACCTCACTTCCTGTGTTCTGTTGCTGCATTATGTGGAGTGTGCATTGTGATTTGGTGTTCCAGACTCTCTCAATTTTATCTTAATTGTCTTTGCTGTGACATCTCTCTTTTTCTAACACATAAGCATGTTTAAAACATTATCTGCTGCTGCATGTTTGGGAACTCCTGTTTCACACGGTTTACTTTTTCTCTACATGGTAAGAGTTCACTAGCCTAGCTTTAGTCTTACTATGGCTTCCTCACCTATCCATCTGTTAGCTTCTCCATCTCTATCTAAGTCTCCCCCTCTTTCCTGCTCTTTGTCTCTGATGTTTAGTTATTCCTCTGCCTCCTTTAGTGATAACGGTGCATGTAATAAATGTAGTGCTTTTCTAGCTTTGGAGGCGAGGCTGTCAGAATTGGAGGCCCGGCTCCGCACCAGAGGTTTTCCTTCCTGTCAAAGGGAAGTTTGCCTCTCCACTGTCGCTTCATGCATGCTCAGTATGAGGGATTGCGGCAAAGCCATCAACAATGCAGACAACTTTCCCTGTGGCTCTACACTCTTTCATGAGGAGTGAATGCTACTTGTTAAGACTTGATGCAATCTGCTGGGTTTCCTTAGATAGGAAACTTCTTGACCAATCTGTCTGGAGGATTTGATTGAATTTGACTTTATAAAGGGCCTTGAGATGGCATGTGTTGTGAATTGGTGCTATATAAATTAAATTGAATTGAATTGAATTAAGAGGCAAAAGGAGCTGTAGAAAATTGATTTCCATAAATCTGCTTCTTCCTGTGACAGCACATCTCATTCATGACCAATGATGGTGTTTACCTTCTTGGCTCCTGAGATAAACAATGTGGCAATTTGAGTTGTCAACAAGCAGTTCTTATGGTGATGAGCAATGATAGGGACACAGACACAGCAAGAGAAGATAAACAAGAGTAAGATTAAACTGTGACACTCCTCCCAACATATAGAACTCCTGGTGATTTTTCATTATTAGTAATTGTCTTCTTTCAAGCTGGAGCAGCATGAACATGAAAGTATTGAGCATCCAAAGTGGAGAGAGACAAATTAATTAAAGGCTGGGAAAGAAAACATTTCACACAGAGATTAAAGGCCAAGGGATTGTACAACACGTGCACAAACTTCAGAGTAAATAAATGGTTACGGGGGGGTCAAAACCAAACGTCAGGAAAAAAGAGTAGTGACATTAATTTTTACAAGGTGCCCACTAAAAAATGTTTCTGCCAGCCAGTCTCGTGTCAACCTGACTTTTACCCCAGTAGAGTCATTATTTATGAATGCCAGAGTTGTTTATGAACTGCAAAATGACATCCTGACTGGATCAGTATAAAACCTTAGCTGTGGTCTGTGATGGGTGCCATATTATTTTTATTACATCTGCTAAATCTTGCAATGCCTAGCAAATAAATAAAGTAATACGAAGTAGGACAAACTCTGGCAGCAAATGAACAGATTCAACATCATGTTCTGTGACTCAAGTCTTGTTTGTTTTAAAACTGTAGACCAGTGGCTAGAATTTAGATATTAACAAAACACACTGTTACCATGCAGCAAGAAGGTTCTGGGTTCAAATCCAACCCTGGGCCTTTCTGCATGGAGTTTGCATTTTCTCCCTGTGTATGCGTGGGTTCTCTCCGGGTACTCCAGCTTCCTCCCACAGTCCAAAAACATGACTGTTAGGTTAATTGGCTTCTCAAAAAATTGTCCTTAGGTGTGTGCGTGAATGGTTGTTTGTCCTGTATGTATCTGTGTTGCCCTGCGACAGACTGGCGACCTGTCCAGGGTGTACCCCGGCTCTCGCCCAGTGAACGCTGGAGATAGGCACCAGCAACCCCCGCAACCCAATGAGGGATTAAGCGGGTCAGAAAATGAATGGATGATGGATGAAACATTACAACAAAGAAGAACCTGTCCAGTAGCCCTACTCAGCTCTTTTTTTTCAGCGTGTATTCTCCAAGAGACTTCTTCAGTCCTGGGAGTTAAAGGTAAATTTAGCCTTATAAGCAGTACCTTCACATAGTGGATCAACAAGTTTAATGTTGACAATCAAAACTGGTTGCTCACATGCAAAAGAGGCCGACTGATCATAAGAGCTCTGATAGCTGCTTATTGTTCCCAGAGGGCTGTGTCATGCTTGCAATAACAGCATTGTAGTAGGGGTCAATTGGAACTGGAGGAACCCCTGTTTAAAACCCTGTTTCGCCCCCGAAAGATTGACCGCTGGCCTGCAGATGAGTGTAAACCATAGAATCTGGGCCTGGGCCATCCTTTTCACCATTGGCTGCTTTGTTTCCCCAAGGTATAGCTGGTCACAGTCATCCTGGCACTTAACAGCATACACAACTTTACTCTGACTGTGCCAGGGGACCGGATCTTTGGGTTGAAAGCCACTGGGACATCCAAGTCTACTGCAGTCATGGATCCCCTTTGGTAAATACAACAAATACCAAAAATCACAAATGAACCATATTTATGCCATAAATGTTGAAGAAGATTTGAAACAGTAGCTACAAAGGCCAAATCTCCACCATTGATGGTGTTGGAATTACCCTCATACTCTTTATAATAAGGTTAGTGGTAATACTTGTACACTCGAATGCACAACAGGCAGTTACTAATACGTACCAGTTTAACATAACATTAACAGTGTAATTAGTCACTCACAGACATTTATGTTTCTGAGAGAAGGAATGGCTCTTTTTCATTGTAGCTGCTGTGTTGTAACTTAAACACTGTAATTTAGCTTCTAGGGCAACACAATTAGGTTAAAATTGGTTCACAGCCACCAACTATTCGTAGTCTGAGCAGTGTGCGAATTCACGGGGAAACAAACATTGCGAAGGCATTCTAATGCAAAATGTGCAGTTACATAGTACTAAAAATTTATGCTGGAAAAATATGTGCACCTGTTGCAGAGGTGTGTTTGGCCCACCTGCATTTTTTTAAATCAGTGTTTGTTTGTCATGTTGTCTACCATCTACCAGAGAGAAAAAGAGTGTTTAACAAGCCAGTGGGTGGAGATTCTTGCAGTTAAAATGTTGTATCAGACTAAAAACTCACTTTGTCCACAGGAACAAATTGGTTATAGTTCATTGGTTACTTGTGGTTTTATTTCCATCAAGTTTTGGTCTGCCATCATAGTTTTTCAAAATGTATTACACTTTCAATCAGCCTTGACTTTGAAGGATTTTTTTGTGTGCAAAACCTTTACTTGGTAGTTTAGTTGAATGCTGCTGGCATTTTGTGACTGAAGAGATTTTTTTGTATTTGAGAAAAGTTGTTTGTTAATTCTGTGCCTGTGTGTAGTGCTTGCTGTTTGAGAAAGCCAGTGGACAAATTCACTCTTTCACCAAGAGTTCTAAAATATCCCCCTATTTACGCGTGTGTTTATTAAAACAATGTCAGACAGAGACTAAACATTGTTGGGCTAATAATTCCTGATAACCGTGTGGTGCTCTGACTTCGTAAACTAAAATAAAACATTCTACCTTTATTAATAATTTTGTTTTTATACAATTATAATTTATAGTTAGTAATAGTTGCTGAAATACAAACATTTTGCCAATCACTGTTGTACTTCAAGAACATCAAAATAGCAAGAGATGTAATATTTGCCAATGATATGAGGTCTGAAAGGAGTCCCAGTCTGAAAATAATGTATCTAATGCTTCTCATATAGGTATATGATGAATGCCCATTTGTACACACAGACTGTTGCCAATGCAGCAAAGCTCCTATTACTGCTGAAGCGGGCTTCCTGTTTTTTCAGTCTATTATACAGGCTTCTTCATCATCATCCAGTATTCTGCTGGCAGTTTCACTGGCCTGGTTGTCAGCGCAGATATTATTTTGGTCCCTTGCTGTTCAGAATGACAACGAAGTCTGCCCTCCTCTCATGTTTTTCCTCCTCCTTTTTAATAAATGGGCTGTTGTGATATAGATCACAGAGAAGGGGTTGACCACATCTGTCAACCTCTGTGGTTATTTATTCAGTAAATGGTCACTTTTGGAAGGAAATTTCATATTTTACTCAAATAAAATCTCACAGATCAATTATTATAGAAGCTGCCCTGCGACAGACTGGCGACCTGTCCAGGGTGTACCCCACCTCTCACCCATTGAATGCTGGAGATAGGCACCAGCACCCTCCGCGACCCCATCAGGGATAAGCGTGATGGAAAATGGATGGATGGATGGATGGAATTATTAAAGAAGTATGTTAGTAAAATTTGACAATTCAGTACTCTCTTAATGTATGTGGTTATTCAACAATGTTATGCATTTCATTTGCACATTTTAGAATATTAATATATCCACTTGAGCCTGTGACAGTTTTCCTAAGTTTGAGCCATAGGAAGTTATGACAGGGAACATTTGTTGTAGTGTTTGTAATGACTCCCAAATTCCCTGTCAGAGATTATTGGTCTGCCAACAATCATAAAACCAGTGCAACTGGAATTTCCAAAACAGCTATTACTCTATCTTCCCAAATCCACTTTAAGTTTGAATTTGTTACAACTCAAAATATGAATTTCCTGAGGTTTAAATACACAACAAAATCAAAAGCATAACTTTTTTAACACTCGCTTTTGCTCACTTGTCATATTTAATTGTAACTCTATCAACACATTATTCCAAGGCAAAATGCTGTAAAATAAATGGATAGTTATTATCTCTTTCAAAATTGAACAAGACAGTCTCCTTGTTCAGGCTTGATCAGCATTCTTCTTCCAAGAAAGAAAAAAATACACCATTTACCACTTTTTTTTAACTGTGGCACATTTTCTTGAAGGCTTCAAACCATCTTGTGTTAATTAGCTCTAGCTAGAAATTTTTGTATCTAGATTTCGCATACTCCTGTATAATGTCAAGGCTATTAAGTTATCTGTGACAACATTATTTCACATACATTTATCTTGGTTATTTTACTATATTTAGTCTACTTATTTAAAAAAACAAAAACAAATAAAGTCTTGCATAGTAAGGAACAAAAAGTCTAGAATCTATTTCAAAACCTACAATATGCAGCTGCATATGGTCTGGCCATTTGGCCCTTGCAATAATGACCACAGGGAAAGAGATCTGCGGCTCACCCCCCTCCAAGTTCAGGCAAATGGCCTCTCTAGCTCCACTGAGCACACCAGTGCTACCAGGTAACACATCAGCAATATAAATGCTTGTTTGATTTTACTGTTTTGTTTTTTTTTTCAGCAATTTTGAATCATGATTTTTCTGTCATGTTTTCAACTATGCGCCTCTAACATCAGCCTCTTAGCTGGCTGATCAACTGATGAAAGTGCTGTATGACAGGTTTGTCATGTTTGAAACACCATATGACAAAAAAGAAATAAGAATAATTTTTCATATTTCATTAACATTTTTGAGAGGAGTCCCTGAAAAGCCAGTGAACTTCAATGTACACCTCCCAGTGTTGTTTCTCTGCTGTTTTCAAATGTAACACATGTACACACTGCAGAAATTAGAGATTGTACAACATTTAAAGTCATTTTCTGTGGACCTTTGTGATCACTGAGGGAGTTCTTCTGATTTGTTTTGGTTGGTGTTCTCCCCACAAGCCTTCACACCAAAGGCTGATAGCTTGCTGAGCTGATAATGGAGGTGAAGAAAAAACACCCAGATTCTCTCATCATTGTTTTGGGCATTTTGACAGCATTTTAAAACCTCTCCAATCAAATTCCAAAGTACAGACAGCATATTAAGTGTCCCGCTGAGGATAAAAACACACTCGATCACTGTTACACAGCTTTAAAAGATGCATAATACACTCTTTCCTGTGCTGCTATAGGACTCTTAGATTTCTGTCTGTTACATCTTATCCCACCTTACCAGCAAAAACTGAAAACATCTAAGCACATGCTTTAAACAGCCTCTTTGAAACTGTCACATCAGTTTTTGTGAGTTGGTAAGGGACAAACTAGCCAAGGAGAACAACACAGCCAAGAAAAGCTATAGAGAGAAACTAAAAACTGCTTTTCAGCTAACAGCCTTGCTACAGTTTGGAATGCTTTGAGATACATAATTACTGACATGAACCCTTCCCTGTACCCACCTTCAGCAAAATCCTTAACAGCTTCTACTGCAGGTTTGAAAGACCCCCTGGCTGCATTTAAGATAGATGAGGAAGATGATGTTAAGCTCTTTCAGTGTCAGAAGACAAGGAAAGCTGTAGGACTTGCCAATGGCCTCCCTCATGTCTGAGAGCTTGCACTGACCCCATCTTCACTCAAATCTTCAAGACGTTTCTGGAGCTGGGTGAGGTTCCTTCGTGCTACAAGCACAGGCCATCATCATGCTGGTCATATAAAGTGCACCATCATGGGGTTAAATGACAATAGACCTAAAGCCCTGACGCCTGTGGTAATGAAATCCTTTGAGCGACTTGTGTTGAAGCATTTGAAGAGATCCCATGCCCCCTGCTGGACCCCTTGCAGTTTGCTTACTGGAATAACAGGTCAGCGGATGATGCAGTCAACCTGGGACTAGACTTCATCCTGCACCATGTCGATCACCCACGTACACCAGGATCCTGTTTGTGAATTTCAGCGCCGCCTTTAACACCATCAAGCTAGATATTCTCCACCAGAAGCTCACCCAGTTCACCTGCTTCCCAAGTAGATGGCAGCAGCACGTGATCCTGTGAAGTATCTTGTCCCGCACAATAACCATTGGCACCAGCACCGCAAAGGGGTTTGTTCTCTCCCCACTCCTCTAGGTAGGCAAATGACTGCCCCTCAGCGCAACCATTTGCAAAACTTGCAAAATTTGCAGAAAGGCACCACTGTCAGTGGTCTGATCCAGGAGAACATCTGCCAGACAGCCTCTTGCAACAATCCTTAACATCACTGTCGCTGCGGATAACTTCCGGTTCCCAATAACCACCCTTTTCCAGGACAGGAGATGATCCTCACTCAGACACTGCTTTGTTCCCCAGTCCTTCCCTCACCTTCCCCAAACCCCTCCCCTCCACCTGCTCCATCACAGTGCCACACATGTAGGACTTTGGTGGGTACTGCCCCCCCATCTTTAAATGTTACGTTTCATATAGTCATTGAGGGTTCTGGGTGGTCATGTGTGCGTGTGTGTGTGTGTGTATGTGTGTGTGTGTGTGTGTGTGTGTGTGTGTGTGTGTGTGTGTGTGTGTGTGTGTGTGTGTGTGTGTGTGTGTGTGTTGTCTTTCCACAGCCTTACTTTGCACATTGTTACTTGGTTGTACCTGGAACCTCTCTCCCAAGTGAGAGGGTATTTTTCACAGCAGGTGACATTGTCACAGAAAACAGGTCTATGCACTCTGCAGAAAATGTAGACATCCTAATCTATCTGAAGAAAAACAGTAAACGTGTGTAAACTGACTGTTGATTGGTTTAAAAGTGGACCTTTTATTTAAGTTTTCGTTTTCTACACAGTTAAGTGGTAGAACTCCAGAACACAGATGAGTGTGAGGTGTAGCTCCGTCAGAGAATGGCTCATTTTACAAGCACCTGTGTTTTTGTTTTATATGCTGCTGAGAATATACCCCAGAAGATGTGTATGGTATTGCCTTTATTTTCTGATCCTTTTCCACAGAAGATTGGTGAGCTTGCCATCAGATACTTTTATACTCTCATTTTTACATGGTTCTGGTTTTGTTTTACATGGTCCTAAGTATGCACAACAGACAATGCGTCAGGTATAGATTTACCAGGTTTTATTTTTCTTGGGATGCTTTTTGTACACCACAGAACAATGGTTCCTGAATGTTTGTCGTGTTAGGGATAAGATGCGTTTGTTTTATATTCTGTCAAGAATAGAATATACACGGCTGATACCTTGTTGTTAGGACATTTCAAGTGTTTCAGAATCTGTATAATCCTGTTTCAAAAATATATTTAGGAAGGTATCTCTTTTTCATCCATACTTTTATTCAAGCAGTTGTATATGCAGCTAAGTGCTAGCTCTCCTGAAGATGAGTGTGAGGTTTAGATCCATCACAGAGAGATTCATTTTCATGAGGACCTGTGTTGTTGTTTACTATATGCTGATGAGAACATACCACAGAAGATGGATATGGTATTGCTTTTATTTTGGAAAGAGCTATTTATTTCTAACATACTCTGTTGTCCACAGAAGATGGAAGATTTCCCCAACAGATACATTTATTTATATATTTATTTTTATTTTGCTATTTCAAAAACATTTAATTTAAGAACTGCACTCTTAATTTAAACAATTGTTTGTCATTCATTTTAACGAATTGTAAGTTGAAAAGGGCAAAACAAATCTATCTTTCTTTTGTAAGGAAAAAATATCGAACCATGAGACTAAATTACCAAACCGTGATTTTTTGTGTATCGTCGCACCCCTAATAAATACATATTTACAAAAAAATATTATTTCTATTTCACTTTTTATATATTCATACTTATAATGTCTTAATTGAGATCAAAGTGGAAATGGAACCCAAGTCCAATGTCTTGTTTGTGTGCACAAATTTGGCAATCAAAGCTGATTCTGATAATGACCTAATAGTAAAGGAAATGACTAACAGGTCAATACAGAAAGGAGCATAAGCTGTTATATGTGCTTGTGTCAGTAAACAATGTATATATGCAGCATGGACACAAATGGTAGAATACCTAATAATCAAATGAAGGCAAACAAAATGAGGCTTCCATCTACATTATATTCCTTGAGTCACTGCATCTAATTAGTGAAAATTTTACATACCCAGGCATACTTTGAATGAGCCCACACTGGGTCTTTTGATATCAGCCCCGCTAATTGTGATCGTAAAAAAGGCTTGACCGCTCAGTAATCAGCTGAGCGTCACTCTGTAGCACACGCCTAGTAAGACTTTGTATGGATGTTGGTTGAGAAAATTAGATGTTTGCGCTTAAGGCAATTAGAGAATCCATATTACCAAGCAAAGCCTGGACCTCTGCAAAGAGATTTAATACTTCTAACAAAGTCAATTAAGTATCCAATTAACTCCTTATCAGGAAAAACTGCACCAATGAGATTTCACTATGATCAACTTATACACTTTCAGTTCAAGGGTCGGAAGGCTTATGGAAGAGTTCCTGTCACATCAAGAGCAAAACAGAGATTTCCTAAAGTATTACTCTAACCCTAAGCCACAGTCATCCTCTTTTTGGAGGTCAATGAACTGAATTATATTGAGCAAAAAAAATGAACTCTGCTTATCAACACAGAGCCTCGGCAATTAAAATTTTTTGAAAGGGCATGCCCCAATAATTTTATGCACAGCAAACCACATGAACACTACCCCTTTTTATGGTAGCTTTTCCAGTTCCATATTGCTTTATGTTATCTATGTCACTATTAAACCTCAGACATTTGCCGTTTAAAATTAGTGAGAGAGAAAGGAAATAGATTTTGGCAAAAATTCAGAACTTTTTTAGTTCAGCTCTGGTGCTTTTTCCTTTTGATTTTGATGTGTTGTTAATGTAATGTAATCAGTATTTTATATTTTTCAGTTGTCAAATCTGAGTAAAATCTAGAGAGCAGAGCTAACCAGAGATTTATGTATGATTTTAAATTTGCTGTTGGTTAAACTTGACTTGCCACTACAGTTTAATTGGTTGTGCATCTTTATCGTTCAAAGGCAGAATGATCAACAATTACTGGTAATAATCTCATGCTCCCGCCTAGATGTTTGACTTTCCTGCTTCTCTTTCTGCTCCTTTACTAATTCACAGCACTGTTGAAACACAGCAATGCCTATGATTTTTTTTTAGGAAGTTTGAAAGCTCAAAAATATAAAACTTTACTGTAATACGTTCAGTTCTACTGGGATCTACTGAATTTGGCTCAGGGTGGATTTGCTCCTTTGCCAATTCACAAAACTTACCTGAGGCAGAAACAATAACCATTGTCCAGCAACTATCAAGGTCTGGCTCTTTGCTGGAGCTGCTCTATTGAAAAGCCAACATAATACTGTAAAAACAACAGTTTTCTTTTAAATACAACGGATTCCTAAAGTTTTCTTTGGTTTGTTTGGCTTTACTTTCAAATACCTTGTTGATACTGAGAATATCTAAGATTGAGCATTGCCCCTTAGAAACAATTTTGATATTGAAGAATTGTAAGGAGCCTAACCTGGTGGTGTTTGATGTGTTCATTTATTAGAAAAATAAATGATTGTTGAATTTTCCTTCAGGGACCGGGAGATATAAATGCATTCTCACTACATCACTATGAATTATATATTAATTCTGAAACCTCCTTTTTAAAGCAAATGTTGAGGTCTAAAGCACTTAAAGAAGTAACTTGATACATTGCGGATTTTTTGACATATATGCAAAACAATTGTCATGAGGGTCTCTATCCAATTTACCGTGCATTGAGCAGCTTAACTTGTGGTTTCTGATGGCACCTGCTGCTTTTGACATTTTCATTTGATACCATGATAGGTTAAAACAGCCTTTGGTAGGCGGGCACTAGATGTCACTAGTCACTGGAACCAGACACAGACTGCTTTGTTGATTGCAATTACACAAATAAATCCAGATCTGGACCTGAACATCTGAATATTTTACTTAGTTCTACATTTTTTATAGTTTAGCATCATGCTCTATATACCAGTAAAGATGAGTCAATAGAGCCTAATATGACTATTACCACAGTCCACTAACAACCCCTCAATATTTGCAAATAGCTACATTGTTAAAGGTTTTTGAAAAGAACCTCCAGTGTTGGTGAGTATGTCCTTGTTTTCTGGTACCATTGTGTTTCTCTGCTCTCAGGGACAACAGAAGAGAATAGCTGCATAATATTTCTGTCATGGTGCAGCTTTGCCTGCTGCACCATGGACATTTTATGGCACTTTTCACCTCCCATACACCCCAGTTCTCCACTCCACTTTCTGATCAGTTTCACCTGCCGTTCCTAATCAAGCCCGGACTCATTCCACCTGTGAACACTACTATAAAGACTCACCTCAGTCAGCTCATTACTGCTCACAACGATTCATGGTCGTCATTCCTACATCGTCCATGCCTCACGTCTGCCTGCCTGCATTCCCTGCCTTGGTTTCCTGGTTTCTCTCACGTCTGCCTGATCCGGCTCCACGGCGTCGTCAGCTCCAGCCATCTCCACCCTCTCTCGTCTGCTTCAGTCTGGTACTGTCTCTAGTCTCCATCTCCAACTCACCATTTACAATAAAGACTCCAAAATGTGGCTCTGCGTGTGGCTGAATTCGGGCTCAACTTCCTACTGCATGACAATTTCTGGAATTAATAATGGTGTTCCCAATTAGTATCGTGTTTCACTATTTTCTTTGCATTTGTGACACCAGGGTCACCTGTTACATATTTTTAAATACATGAACGTAACCGGAAACCAACAGATGGAGCAGATATGTTTGCTCAACTTTATAGAAATAAATTGTACTGCGCTTGGAGAGCCAACACTCTAAAAATAGTGTTGGTTTCATTGTGAATCTGTCAACCAATCTTCAGTTCAATGGTTATGGAACTTAAGTTTGACCATTGAGTCTGTGATCCACACATATCTGCTTGCACACATATAAAAATCATGTACATCGATCAGCACTTGTTTGTGTGACATATACATGTTCATAGATGGGTCACATTGTAAAGCTGCTGTAATTGTAGAAGCTGTTACCAGCTTTGCTTGCTGTGCTTGTTTCACTCTGTGTTCCACCTGTTCCTTCGCACCAAGAGCACATTACTTTTTTTTTTGTTAATAAGATGCATACAAACAAATTCACTGGAACAGATGTAATCGCACACGCCAACATATGCCAACGTGTTTTTTTATTTGCTATCAAAGTTGTCTATCCCAGCCTTCCAACAGCTGCAACAGGATGTCAGAAAGTAAAATGTATTAACAACATCTGCTGGCTGCAGATTAACGGGGAAAATCAGCTGTAAATTAGGCACAGAGCTTACTTTGCTCTTTTCTCTGTCTTGTCTTGTCTTAGCGCATGAGCGAGAAAATAGGAGAAAAATATGCAAAGGCACAGTTTGTCAACAGGAAACCAGCTCATCACCTCACATTCTTCATTTTTACTGGGTTAGTTGTTGTTTCTGTGCATTATTATCAATTTGTCTGCCACTACAGTTAAATCTTTCCCTCACGGATTAAGTTACTTTTATAATTGATTATTCGTACATTATAAATAGATATACAAGGCTAATAAGATACTGCAAACAGGGCAGGTGTTCAGGCCCATGAAGTGTGAGTGTGACCCAATAAACTTGAGGATAGTCTCATGTTAATAGATTTGGACATCCCTTTCTAGCCCCTCATTCACACATTCTCCTGCATCCGTGCGTTCTCTGCTACAAATAAAAGCCATTTTAGTCAATAGGGCATTTCCCAGCAGCACGGTGGCACTACGGCATGACAGAGAACCCTCGTCCACTGTCCGTCAGAAATACGGATCGAGTCTGAAAACCAGATGAACCAGACGGGAAGTCAGACGCAGGAAGTGCACCTCAAAAACACAAAATCTTAGCAAGTATATTTCTCTCATCTCAAGTCAAAACCTCTCATCACACTTACTACAAGTCAAAACCATCAAGGGAGACACATTTAAGATATACCAACTTGTTTCAAGGTGATGCAACTTGAAAATCTTGATAACTGAAATAGTCTTGAAGAAATATCTTGTTTTGAATCATTACTTAATTAAAACAAGCCTTTTTGACATTTCACAAGAGTTTGATGTTTTTGTGGGGGTTGGAAAATGTGAAAAATCTTGTTTCAAGAAAAGGAGTACACTTGAATTAAGATAAATCTGCTTTGTTTTTAACTGCATATGAACAACATGCTCAATTTGCAGCTCACAAAACCTTCCACTATTTTTCAAGCATTTCTATCAAACCAAACATCCAAGTAATTTAGAAAAACACATCAACAAATACTAAAATATCTTAAATTCTATTCTGTCATTATTTCAAAGATAATTAGTACAAAACTGTCTAACAGTAATTGGCAAAGCATGAAACATTGGTTGGTCAAAATACATAACAGTTGATTCAAGAAGGATTTTTGATAATATCTGTGAGGTCATACTTTACTGGAATGCACTTGCTATTATTGAAATTTACATATAAGTATGCTGTATAATCACTAAGCTTGTCAGCATGCCAGAAGGTGCAGTTTTTTGGTGTTTTGAAATAAAATGCTAAAACCACCAATGGGAATGGACAAAGGTATGTAGTTATATTCTAATATTATTGTTCATCAGTTTGGAGTGGATCTTCAAGCAAGCTAACTGAATACATTAAGGCTTGTCCTTATCATTACATTATTTTCTTTATCTATGAAGATTAGGAATGTGAGCAGGTCTTACAGATGTCAAAAGATTTAAATTAAAAGGAAATTTGACAATATTGCAGGCATCAAAGCATAATCTCTATGCAATTTACAAACAACAGCCATTTATCTTTGCTGTTATCAAGTAGTTTTCATGTGATCACATAAATAATTGACTTCTCCCATTCAAAGGAACAGTAGCAGATATGGTGTTTGGACTTTCTGCTGCTCATAGGCTTCCCATCTCGGTCTCTACCCTCCTATTTTACAGCATTCAATTTAGATAAATAATTCTTTGAAAAATAACATTTTCAAATGTATTTTGGATATAATCGTTGTTAAATAAGTAAAGAAATATTGGTTGAATTTATTTATTGGAAAACCAAATATTAACTGATGTATTCAAAAACAAAAAAAATGTCCAACCTGAAAATTATTCATTTGCAAGGATTAATTTTTTTTTAAATATCTCCATGTTTCAACTTGAAAATCTAATTTTTGTCTGATATTGTGAGCTAAGTGTGTCATCACATCCCTGATGGCCATCGTAACACTTATCCAGTTCTTTGTTGGAAACTTTGACCAGATTTGACCTTGTGTATATTGTACAGCTGTTTTAACTAATTAATATTTTCTATTAAAGCTGAACAGGCTCTTGAGATCCTTCGTGTCCTGCCATCACTGTTTCCATCCATTTCTGCTCTTCCAAAAAGGGTACATGAGGCAAGTGAGGCTCTGGTGCACATCCTCGAGGTGAGCTGTGTGAGTTGTTCCTGGAATGTTTTGGAGCTGTGTGAGTTGTTCCTGGAATGTTTTGGAGTGTTAGAAAGCTTAAAACTAAAGAAGCCCCTGGCTCACTCTATATTTCCTAACCACACTTTTGTTTTATTCCTAAAGACACCCCAAAAAGTTGTTTTTTTAAATACATTTTCTTCCAATTACTGGTTTGTGGTCCTGTATTATTTTGTTGCATATCGTGTCCCATTAAAAAAAAAAAAAAAAAAAAAAAAACACTAAAGAGGCTGAGCGATACGGACCAAAATAATGTCTTGATATTTTTAGGCAGATTGTCAATATAAGATATTTATCTCGATGTTTTTCTATTCATAAAGTAATTAAAAAAAAAGGCGTCTCTAAATCAAGGCTTTATCCCAAATGTCTCACAGGTAAAAAAAAAAAAAAAAAAAAAAAAAAAAACAAACAGCTGTAAATAAATGAGAGACAGCTGAAAAATAACCTTTGGATTTATAAAAACACTTTGGGACAGATAAAAGCGTGTGGTCTGCTGATCTAAGAACATGCAAAGGTATATAGGACTGAGGCAGTTCAGAAAAATAGGCCATCCAATTTTGACACTTAAAAGCAAATAAAAGAATTTTAAGATCGATTCGAAACTCAACAGGGTGCCAGTGGCTTGCATTTATGTACTCTCGTTTATTTTTTCCAGTTAAAAAAAAAACGTATTGCAGCATTCTATACCAGCTATAGCCAAGAACGAGTGGCGTGGCTGTCACCAATTAAAAGAGAATTGCAATAGTCCAGGCGTGAGGCAATAAAACCATGGACCACAATTTCATGTCATGGTTTTAAGGTGTTTGGCCCACATGCAGACACTGACAGAAACAGTTTTAAAGATGTTTATTTTAGGCTCAGAGAAGGGAATGCACACGATATGTGCAACAGGCGAGGTCGGAACATCAGAGCAGGAATGACTGCAGGAAGAAAGAGGATAAATTTAACATGGATTGAACCAGGGGAAAATTCTCCAGAAGCTGCGCTGCTTACCGCTTGGTTGGGAGGACCTATCCGGGGGGGGGGGGGGGGGAGATTAGTGGAAAAGGAGCTCAGTGACCGTAACTCTGATGGAAGGAGGTGGCTGAATGACGGGAGGGCTGGTAGATGTAACACAGGCGGGGAGCCCGAACAGCACCACTGCGGCGGCAGGCAGGAGGAGCAGCTGGAAGAACCGGAGTGAGTCCAGACGAACCAGGTGAATCCAGGAAGGGGAATCTCTTGCCCGGCTTGGTAACACCAAGGGAGTAAAAGTGGAGACGCCAGAGCAAAATCTGAGCAGGCAGGGATTCTGAAAACTGGTCTTCAGTGCACGGAGCCAACACAGGTGAGTAAATCCAAAACACGACGAACTGAAGAGGACAGGAGACAAGATTAGATACAAATACAGGGTTTTCAAAAACTCACAGGTACGAAGCACAGGAGACAGATCTATGGCCTAGGCATAACACAACACTCTGGCGTCTTCCAGTTGTCAGTGCACTCCTTTTAAGCTAGAGCAGAGAGTTCCAAATTAGCCGCAGGTGCGGGCCACGCCCACCCGACAACTGCAGCCACCTTTGGAGCAGAGTTAGAGAGCAGACAATGCCTGCTTTTAGTTTTTCTAGCTGATCAATGATTTTATTATTCTGAATATTTAAATTTAAATTTACATTTCATGTGACAAATTGTATTCATTTAAAAACACTAAGTAACTGTGCGTGTGTGTGTTTGTGTCTGTGCTTGTTAACCGATATTCTGAAGGCAGCTGGTTAAGATGGATTTACTAATATCAAAGGAAAAAAAGGGGCTGAATACAAATGCACGCGGCTCTTTAAAAATGTCATTCAGATTTTTCCTTCCACTTCATATTGAGAGATTATTGTTTTTCAATGAAATAAAATTAGATTAAAAAAAATCCTAGTGATTTGGGATTCTGAAAAGTTGCAGGCATAAAAATATCATTAAAAATTAGATGATATTTTGAAGCCTGACTCCTTCCAGCTTCAAATTTCTACCTTTTGTGCCTAATTCCAATGTTTACTCTGGTGAAACTTGCCAACCAGAAACTGGGAGAGAGTAATCATTCAGCCACCATTTACACTTTCAGTATGAAGGATTGAGGTATGATGTGCAAATTTGACATCATTAAAACCAATGAATATGACTGTTATGCCTATTGTAGGAAACTCAGCGTTATATGTGTGCAAATCCATCTGTATAGCCTAGTTGTTAAATTTGATTGAGGTCAGACTGCTCTAATGCATATTCAGATACAGTCATTTGTCCAGTTTTATTGATTCTGCTTCAGACTCTTTATTGGTTGGCATATAATGTCCCTCTGCCCGCTTGGCCTGTAAAAATGAGCTACTAGCTTATCAATGGCCCATGGCCAGGAAATGCCTTTATGAGGAATAGGCGAGTAGCAAGGGTGCAGGCATTACCATGGCACAAACTGACATTTCTTGACAAGATCATTTTGAATAGACCACTGCAAGATACTAATTGTTCTGTAAAAATTTAGATGGGGTTAAAAGGGAATACTTAATGATCAGGCAAATTTGTTCTATATAAGAATTCATAGTTATACACAAATAATAGATTGTGTAGCAATTCTTTCTTTTGTAAGTGGATCAACTCATAAGTTCAATGACGGGCCAATTATATACAGCATATATGGGCTATTTTGGAGGTCAACACTATTAGAGAACTTCAACCAATTCATCAATACATTTTGGTGTGACTATGAGTTTTAATTAGACATTTTGCTACCATTATTAATTATACTTCAAAGTCTCTTTTGAAGATTTCCCGAATGACACCCTCACTGGCATTATTTCACCTAAAAAGCTAGATGAAGCAGGTATAACAACCTGATTATCTAGAGTTTTAGCATCCAATGGGATCAGTTATTTTTTTTCTCTTTTTTTCTTATTTCTTTTTATTATTTCTATTTTAAGTTATTATAGTCACTGAAGTCAATCTTTAAAGTGCTTGTCAGTAAATATGTAAGGTTTTGCCATGAGAAGATGCACTACCAGTGAAAAGTTTGAACAAACCTTTGTCAGTCAAAGGCTGTTCCTTATTTCTATTACTTTCTACAATGTAGATGCATACTGAAAGCATCAAAACTATGAAGCAAAATATGTGGAATTATTTTGCAAGCCCTGCTATAGACTGACGACCTGTCCAGGGTGTACCCCGCCCCTCACCCAGCGACAGGTGGAGATAGGCACCAGCACCCTTCGCGACCCCAATAGGGACAAGCGTGATGGAAAATGGATGGATGGAAGGATGGATGTTGCAAGCCAAAAATTGTGAAATAGCTTAAAACATTGTTTTAAGCTATTTCACAAGCTATTATCTTTTACATTCTTCTAAATTTCCCCCCTCTTTTTGATTACTGCTTTGCACACTCTTGTTGTTCTCTTGATGAGCTTCACGAGGTAGTCACAGGGGGGTTGTGGGGAGATTGCACCTTTAGAAGCTCTATCTTGTTCTCCTTTTAAACCGCTGGAAGTTGAACTTACATTAATATCCATCAAAACAATCTCACTGCTTGCTCTCGTTTCAGCTAAGCTAGTTGGTGGAATTCATGACCTCTGGCAAAGCCAGAGCTTTTTAGCCTATTATTAGGCATGGTTAGCTAAGATGCTGTTTAAGTATTCACCATTTTGATGTAGTCAAAATGGTGATATTGCTGTAATGCCCATGAACACACTATTCTGTGTAATTTATGAGTGATGTAATTCTGTAAAAAACACTGGTGAGGTGACCACTATTTAACTGAGACAAGTTAAATAGTTTAATACTGAAATTGTTTTTCACCATAAAAAAGATTATCAAGTCAGTGACATGACAAGATGAACAACATGTAAAGTTGGCTGTTTCCTGACACCTGAAACTGCTCTTCATTTAAAAAAAAAAGAAATACACTATGGTAACTCTGGTAGGCAATTAATCCAGTGGACAAGCATACTGAAATATGTACCTTTATGTTCCTTTACTCCATCCATGGAATTAATAGTTCTTCTTTACATGCAGCCTGTAGCTGTCTGCTGGATGTGTGATTTCTGTTTCACTGCTCGCATACATGATCATACAAACCCTCACACAATTTTGACTGCAATGTGTGAGACAAATGATATGCAGATGTCCATGTCCAAATAGACTCTGCCCCGGTTTGAGCACATCTAGGCTGCTTGTAATCTTGCTTCAGTGAATAGTAGCAGCTGTCTTGCTGAGACATCTCAAGTGACAGGGTGGCTCTTCATGTGATATCATTGTTATGCGTGAGGGCTCAGACACCAGTTTTGTGGCTGAGATGCACACACCAAGACCTGGATAATCATCCCCAAAGGAAAGAAGGCGTTTCTCGGATAATAAATGAGAACACTGTACTCACGCCAGACCTGGAATGTGTTTAATGTGTGTCTATCCATGGGCCGAGTTGTGTGTGTGTGTGTGTGTGTGTGTGTGTGTGTGTGTGTGTGTGTGTGTGTTTTTGCATGCCTGAATGTTGGAACGCTCACGCTGGGATGATCCAGAGAAGAAAGGCATGGACGCATACTTCTATATTATCTTCTCCAAGGGCATACCGTTATAATGAATACATCATCCTGCTATCTGAAGTCAGCAGTAGCTGCTGATATTCTTTTTCCTGAGTAGACTTAAGTAGCTCAGTATCAAAAATTTACACAAAACACACACACACGCTCTCTCTTACTTTTACAGCATTTTAATTAATATCTTACCATCGTGCAAAACATTTTTTGCAGTAATGGAGCAGAACACACAAGATCTTATCCATCCCCAATAACTGCTCTCCTTCAAGGCCATTTAAAGTATCTTTACCGGACCTGATTTTTTTTTCAATCACCTTTTTTCTCATGCCAACAGCATTTGGATGTCATCAAAATAAATGTTCTTTTTTATTTGTTGGTAAAATAATTCAAGATTAATTTAAAGTTAAACAGTAATTAATGTTTAAACTCAGCAAAGTAAAACTGTGTTTTCATTTAATGCAATGCATGTTGGGAAGTTTGGAAGTGAAACAGCTATAGCTCCGAGAAGGGTTCTCGAATTTAGTTCCTCAAGAGTCGACATCCTGCAGCTTTTAGATGTCTCTGCCTCGACACACCTGAATCAAATAATTTGCTCATTAGCAACACTGTGTGTAGAGCTTGATTCCCACTGAGGAGACAAGCTACTTTATTTAGGTGTGTTAAAATAGGGACCCATCTAATAATTGCAATACACCAGCCCTCAAGGATTAGGATATAGATTATAAGACTGATTGAAATATAATTTAAATATAATTTAAAGTAGCTTATATTCAATACAGTGAATACATAAATATTCCCTTTCCATTGCTGGTTTACTTTAGAATGTATATATTTTTCTCTACCTTTTTAAACTTTTCAGCAAAACACAGATTTTTTCTTTGAGGACAAAATGTCTTTTCCCATATAAATGAAGGTTTGTGGAAGGCATTGGATAACAAAAATGGTGATTGGGAGTGGAAACATAGAGAAAAGGGGCCTAAACTTTTAAAACCCTGCCCTGGGGGAGACGGAAGACTCCAGACAGGGACACCAGGCATTTCATTTGTAGCAGAAAACGCTGTGATCCGAAGCAGCTGTGAGCATGCTAATGTTCTTCCCCTGACTGGACATGTCACTCTTTTTCCTGATGCCAGTGTAGGAGGCAACCAGAGTGATCTAATTAAACAGATGTCTGGAAAGGACTTTTGACTTTCCTGAGCCATGATGAGTAATTTATTCAGAAATTCTGCAGAGGGGTTTTAGTTTTTATTTATGCAGTTGCGGTGTGCTGAGGCCACACTCTCTCTTATGCTGTCTGCCATACTTCCTATTGTACATTCACTGTATTTCTGGGAAGTGACAACATTATGTCACTTAAAGTCAAATTAAATTAGTAATTTAATTTATTAAACAGTATTATATTTTTTCCATAAAATTATGATTTTATATTTCAATTAAATAGTTTTTTTATTGATGAAATAAGGGCTGGACGATAATTCAATAACAAAATATGTTGATGGATAGATGTATATCGATGATAGAAAAAAAAAGGTCAATAAAAAAATTCAATAGATTAACAGTTTTCCTTCCTTTTGCATTCTATCCATGTAGATTAATATTAGTCATTACATCCTCCCAACCAATCACAAACGCAGATCCAGGAACGCTCTGTCACCAAGCTCCGCCCCCTTCAAAGAGTTCAGAGAGCACACATTCTTTTTTTCTTTTTTAAAAACTTGCAGTTTTGTTAAAAAGTTGGTTGAATAAAGGGTTGAGTTTGAGTGTTCTGTATCTAAAAATAGGTCACTAAGCAACAGCATAAAATGGCCAGGACTGCACTTAAAATATATGTTTTGAAATTGTTGATAATTATCAATTTCGGTCAATATGATTTCTATTTTATCAATATGTTGTTTTTTTCCACACCGCCCAGCCCTAGTTGAAATACAACTCAGTGTTGGGGTTCTGTGTTTGGTTTCTGTGCAACAGGTTCATAGTGGGTGGAGCCGAGCAGCTTAATGCAACACAGCTACATTCTATCTGAGCTCATCAGTGGGAGTATAAAGAGGTGCTGAGCAGTCGACGCATAAAGCTGGCTTAACACTGAATATTTTCCTTGTGCCCTCAGTCCTTCCATAGCAAAATATGCTGCACATCAATCCAAATTGCATTGCTAAACTCAAACCCTCCCAACTGGACGCTGAAAGACTGGTCCACGCCTTCATCACGTCTCGCCTTGACTACTGTAACTCCCTACTGGCAGGTCTCCCCACAAAATCCATCCAGAAGCTACAGTATGTCCAGAACAGTGCTGCCCGCATCCTCACCAAAACCCAGAAATCTGTCCACATCACCCCAGTCCTCCATTTCCACCACTGGCTCCCTGTGAACCAGCGGATAACTTTAAGTTACTCCTGCAGGTCTACAAGATTGTCAATCACACTGGACAACCTACCTCCAGAGCCTTCTTTTGCCCCAGTCTGCATCTTGGTCACTCAGATCTGGCACCCAGATTCTCCTCACTGGCCCCCGTACTAGGCTATCAACCATGGGTGAACATGCCTTCTCCTCCCTGGGACCTCGGCTGTGGAATCAGCTGCCTGAAACAGTCAGGTGGGCAGACTCCCTTACCACTTTCAAAAACAGCCAGAAGACTCATTTGTTTCATACTGCCTTCAACATATAAGACATCCCCTTGTTTTTAACTGCAATTGTTGGCCATATTTTAATACTATTATTTTAGATTTGTTATGTTTTTAATCTTGATTATTTTAGGACTTTTTTATTCTAGATTGTTTTAGACCTTGTTTATTCTAGACCTGTGAAGCACCTTGAGAAGTCGCAAGATTTTAAATTGTGCTACACAAATACAATGTATTATTATTTACCCACCAGCCTGGAAAGTGAGAAGTGCTGCAGCCATCAAGAGCGAGGAGGTGGCATCACAGAAGCAAATTTCCCGATGACAATTTAGACTACTGACGTTATCATGCAATACGGAAAATTTTTACCTCTTTTATACATATTATTTGGGTCACAATGTCTCCCCTTTTTATTCCTGATTATTCAACATTTTTCCTATTTATTTATCCTCAATAAAAGGATGTTATGTAGGACCGCCTTTAACCAGTCGGGCTGCTGAAATTAATTTCCCTCTTTGTGTCAATAGGTAATTTCTCACCAGAGCGGACAAAAGTCACATGTGGGGTACCCCAAGGTTCAATCCTGGGACCCCTTCTATTCAACATCTATATGCCCCCACCAGCTGAGGTTATAACTAGAAACAAGATTAGTTACCATAACTACGCAGATGATACACACCTCTACTTACAATGTCACCAGGTGACTCTGAACCCATCCATGCACTGAACAGATGCTTAGAACAAATTAATGCATGGGTGTGCCAAAACTTTTTCCAGCTGAACAAAAACAAAACTGAAGTTATTATCTTTGGATGTAAAGAGGTATGAACTAGTGTCAGCACGCAGCTTCAGTTATTACAACTATAAATGAATGGTCAGGCCCAAATCTGGGTGTAGTGACGGACCATCAAGCGCAAATAAAGATAGTCACAAAGTCAGCCTTCCACCACCTGAAGACCATTTCCAGGATTAAAGGACTGATGTCCCAACGACATCTAGAGAAACTCATCCATGCGTTTATCTCTAGTCGTATTGATTACTGCAACAGTATCTTCGCACGTCTGCCCAAAACATCAATCAGACAACTGCAGCTGATCCAGAATGCTGCTGATTGTGTTCTCACTAAAACCAGGACAATAGAGCACATCACTCCAGTTCTAAAGTCCTTACACTGGCTCCCTGCAGCTCAGAGAATAGCTCTTAAAATACTCCTGGTATTTTATAAATCACTAAACAGTTTAGCACCAAAATATATTAAAGACATGTTATTGCTGTATCAACCCTGTTGACCACTGAGATCATCCTGTTCTGATCTACTCTGCATACCCAGAACCAGAACTAAACATGGAGAAGCAGCACTTAGTACCTATGCTCCACAAATCTGGAAAAAAAAACTAGAAAACTTACAAATTAGCCGAAACACTGAGTTAAATCAACACTGAAAACCCACCTGTTTAGAGTTACTTTCAGCCCATAATAACAGGAACACTGACAAATGTATTTGATGTGTTTATGATGTTTTTATGTTTTCATGATGTAAAGTACTTTGAACTGTATTTTAACAGTAATGTTGTATGTTTTAGAGACAGTGGCACTGAAGCAGAATGCAACTGCCACAGGTAGCAGAGATGAAGATGTTTAGGTTCTCTTTGGGAGTGATGAGGATGGATAGAATCAGGAATAAGTATGTCAGAGGGACAGCTCATGTTAGCTGTTTTGGAGATAAAGCCAAAGAAGCCAGACTGAGATGTTTGAACATGTACAGATGAGGGTAAGTGAGTACACCGGTAGAAAAATGTTAAGGCTGGAACTGCCAGGCAGAAGGCCTAGAGCAAAATAAAGAGGAGATTTATGCATTGAATAAATGGACATGAAGGTAGTTTGTGTGAGAGGAGATAGGGTTTGATGGAGACAGATGACTTGGTGTGGCTACCCCTGAAAGGGAAAACCTGAAAGTAGTCTCTGTGTATGAGGTTGAAGTTGACTTTGCTTCAAAATCTAAATCTAAATTTCTGCTGCTTAAAAAGCTGGCACAAAGTGACAGAAAAAATGGAAAAGAAAATGTTTCCTCAAAGCCTTCTCCAGGACTTTCAGGCTCTTCTTGAAACATTAAGTGAAACCTTTTGACTCAGGGATAGATGCAATTTTGATTTTTTTGGGGGTTTTTTTGTCAAAAGCTGATAAATATGCTGTTGATCCAGCACAACATGTAATGGCTTGGGGTTAAGCACCATCACTTCTCACAACCAGGAAAAAAAAATGTCCTTGATCAAAATCCTGTCCAGGATATTTCTGTGTGGAGTTTAAATTTTCTCAATGAATATTCTGGCTTTCTTCGACATTCAAAAATGCACGTCATTGTCATTGGAGGAAAAGAACTCAACTGCACCGGGGAACAAAAGAAAGGTGGAAACTGAATCTTAGAATGCACAGTATTAACCAATTTTTAACCCATTGTACTGTCCACTTTCTGTCGTGGCGATCAAAATTTTCTACTTGTGGACTGATAAAGGATTGTCTTATCATATGATAAATTGTGTCCAGCCTTGAGTTATATATACTGAAAGACATCCATTTTAGAAATAAGAAAACAATTAAATCACAACTCAATGCATATATTTATGCTTTATCAAGCATTTACTTTCATGCACAACTTTAAACAAATTAAATACCCTTCGTTCGCTCCATTCAGTGGTATAGATCTTGGATAGATGAGAAGAAATCAGATGTTTCAACCTTTCCTATTAAATGATAAGGAAAGCCATCAGCTCACAAGCCTGTATGGACACAGATGAATACAACATAGTCAATTTCTCCTTTCTGCACTGCTCTCTATCAAAGAAAGCCAGTGGATGAAGGTTATATAGATGGGATTCTAATGACCTGGGGACTAAATTGATCTGTTTTGCATCTGTGGTGGGTCATTTCTTTTTCAAAAAGATAAAAGCACACCAAGTAGATGGCACTTTCATTTCCAGCACGGTGACACTTTGGGAATAATGTATCAAGAAGCTTTGAAATCCTTTATAATTTCCCATTGGGGATTTACTGAGTTTTTAAAAACAAACAAATGTTGCATTCATGTTGCATTAAACATATTAGAACTTCAGAAATTCAAGGGGTTATTTTATAGAATGAATACGGCAGTTAGCAGGCCAAAAACCGTAATTGTACGTTACAATCTAACACTCCTGCCTGATTCATGTTTTATACTTATGTTAAATATGCAACATAATTATGTGATCAGAGACATAGTGGTCATTTCCTGTAGCAACTGCGTAAATTTTATCCAGATTGGTTTGCCGCTACAGATCCGGTTAAAATAATTTGTGTGTGAATATTTTCTCCATTATTCAGACTGCACTGAGAGAATCATACAGCAAAAAAGAGGTACACAATGCAATTAAGTTAAAACCAATATATGTATTCAATAAAACAGCAAAGAAACAAACTAAAATCATATTTGATGGACTGTTAAGTATTTTGATAAGCAGTTGGGAACTGTGGCTTGAATGTAGACCCAAGGACGCATACTTAGTTTTGAGGTCAACAGCCCTGTTACTCTGTCCGCCTTAATCACTTTTCACATTAGCATGTTGGCACTGCTGGGGATCGATTGCCTGCCCACGCTCGGCATGTGTTCTGGCCTTGCTTCAATTATACTTGATTTGAATCAAAGATAATTTATTTGTTCTACAAGTGGAGGAGAAGCATACCAACCCAGTTTAATCAACGCTGGGAGAAAGAAAAGTTGGTAACCTATCAATCTCTTATTCTGTCCATTGAAGGTTTGTTTATGAGTGCATTGCACACCAGTCACAGAAAACCCTCTCTGTCATATGTTTTTTTTTTCATAAACATGTCTACTGATTCCCTAGAGCTTCTTAAATCTGATTTATACTTTGTAACACTGTAGTCTGTCTTCCAAACGTGGTCACAAAGTAATCATGTCTCCCTTTTAACATTTGCACACCAACATATGAATTACATGATATATTTATTTCAACATTATTATTTTTTTTTTTTATAGTTTTTTTTTCTGCTGTGCACTGGTACCGCTCTTTGCTTGGAAGTATCGCCGCATCTGTTGGGATACATGGTCACAAAATTCTGTTAGGGGACAGAGTGGGCAAGGAAAGATGATGAAATCTACTTCACACAGGCTTTGTGGTGAAGTAGATAATGATGGGGACTGAAAGATGGTTATGTATCTTGTTTCTTCTACCATACCGTATGATATTGGTTTATATAGCACTCTAAAAAGCACACATGGTTGGCTAAAGTGCTGCACATCAAGTAAGACAATACACAGAGATAAAACAATTGAAAAAAACATACCAAAAACACTGAGACCGCACAATAAAAGCAAAGAATAAAAGTGTGTTTTCAAGAGCGATTTAAAAAAAACATGCGCTGAGGGAGCTTGTCTTATGTTCAGTCAGACCGTTCCAGAGCTTTGAGGACAAAACAGCAACCACTTGATCATCTCTCAATCTCCTCTGTGATTTAGGACCCAACACCAGCATCTGGTCTGTTGATGGGAGGGAACAAGATGGGGCACAGGGGTGCAGCAGGCTGGACAAATATGCTGGCAGAAGGCCATTAAGAGACTTGTGGGAAAAAATAACTTTAAAATTAATCCTAGCATAAATGGGCAGCCAGGGCAAGAGGCTAACACCAGAGTGATATGTTCTGATTTATTTGTACCTGCTAAAAATCATACTGCCACATTTTGGAGAAAGACGTGACAGTCCCTTGTCTAATTCCTGCTAAAAGAGATTTATAATGGCTTTCTGGCTGATTCCAAGTTGTGCCTGTGCTTTAATCTTAGAGATGTCTAAGATCAAAGGTGTTTATTTTACCAGGGTTAACGTGTTTATGAAATCTAAGGGCGGAATTTGTTTTAACACCTACTAGCACAAATAGCGCCTTACGACAGAAATGCTGGTGCACACCATGTCAGCAGCGATTATGTCCTGTCATTTTGGTTGGCTGTGCTCATTCGCAGTTTTGTAGCTTTCAGTTTGTGGCAGGATAGGTATTCTCCAAGCAGGCAGAGCAGCAGGACAGATTCTAAAATCAAGTTTCTTTTTACAGGCAAATGCATGGCTGAATGTAAACACCGAGGGAATGCTATTTTAATAGCAAAAAGGTACCTACATATTCAAAATATGCCTAAAAGTAACTTATCAGTGAAGCTTTAAAGGAGCATTAACTAAAATTTCATTATTTTAAATAGAAAGAACTAAAAAAATGTTTTGTGAAGAACTAAAGCTGTCTTTCTAGATGGGCTATAGTTAAACATTTCACACCATGTTCTCCATTCCCTTGTTTACATTGCAGGGCCGGCCACGCGTGCACGTACGTGCACATATGCACGTGAACAGCTGCCACTCAGGGCTTACCCGCTCCCCGCCCATAAAATGCCATTGCCAGGCACAAAATGGCAGAGAGCACGGCCATCGGATCAAACTGTTCTCTTGCTAACAGCAAGTAATGAGTTACTCACTTCTTCACTAGACGTGTCCTCTAAATGGTCATGTTGTTTTGCTGTGTATTTATCATTTGCAAATATGCGCATATGGGCCGATGGGTGAGAAGGGTAAATGGGTGCCAAGTGCTAGAGTGAGTTAGAGAAAGGTGTGGCTTGATACATGTCTTGTTTTGGTCTACAGACAGTGCTCAAGATCAACCTAGTGATGAAAAATCACTTATTGCTCATTTAAATTAGTGTGGTGTATTGGGAAAGCACATTCTCAATGCCCTCTGCTTCTGCTGCTAACTTGATATGCATGGCCAACTGTATAAAAAAACTAAAACTGAATCAAGAAAAAAAAAGTTGAAAAGAGACTTTTTCTAATTTTTTACAGAACCCACATACTCATATTACAATACAAACAGTTGGTCTGATTTACTAAACAGGTGAATTCTGTCGGTAATTAGTTGCAGTGTCTGGTTTTAATCAAGTTGTGTGAGAACAAAGGGGGATGCAAACAAATACATGGCACTATTTTCATATTTTTATCGTAAAAGATCTTGTAACCCATGTATCCTAGTCCTTTAACTTCACTGTTATATATGTTGTAATATTTTGTATTGACATGCTACATAATAACTCAATTAGGTGCATAATCCGTGTGCTTGTAAGAAGGTACAATGCAAAATACTTTTTTGCAAGCTTTGAAGTGGTGAAATTTCGCTCAAACCCAACAGTAATAACTGAGAAAACCATAGCAATGTTGCACATGGGAAATATTTCAAAGAAAGGAATAACACAAACTTGGTCAGACTGGATGGGCACTCTGTCAATTGCTTTGTTTCCTTCAAGAAGTCTTATAGCATGGCAATACTCAAGTCTTGCAAGTCAGAGCCATATGCCCCAGCCACTAGAAAAACACAAATGCCTCATTAAAGAAGTCATTGTTTGCTGGGTTTACTGATTTTTTTAAATTCCTCATTACCTTATAGTGAGACGTTGAGAAGCATCTGTCCATCTCACCTATCACTGTGTCTATAATGAGAAAGGAATAAAGCATTTCTTGTCACAGTCTGCACAGTTTTTGGGTTTTGTTCTGTTTTAGCATTTCAGTATCTTTAAAATATGTTTTATTCCATGTTTGACATCTCAGTCTTTTCTTAGTTGTCCTAGTTATTTTTCCTTACATCGAGTTTTCCCCTGGTCATCCTGTGTTTCTTATATTTATTAGATCAGCCTTGTTTCAGGTCCCTTCTGTACAGTCTTTAGTTTATTCCCTGTGTCTCATTATCTTCAGTTACATTTAGATTATCTTCCTTGTTCCCCTGTTGCTCCCTCTCTCGCCCACTGCTGCCACTCTCTTTCTCTCTCTCTCCTCAGTTTTTCCTCCAGCTCCTTCTCCACACCTGCCATCAATTAGTCAATCAACCCCTGCCATCGTTCCAGCTTTCATCCTCCCAGTATTTAAACTCCTCTTATCTTCCCCCTTGCTGCTGGTTTCTACTGTTTGCCTCCTATCACTTTGCACGAGCGCTTCCTCAGTTGCTTCCTGGCTCTACATTTTATTTTTGCTTTGGCTCCTGCATCCTCCAGTGTTTTAGTGAGTTTTGATTTCTATAAAATCCACCAATAACCACTCTCTGCCTCTCTGTATTTGGGTTCTACACCAACCACTACAAATCATGATATTTCTAAAGGCATCTTTGCTGTTACAAGATTATTGTCCAAGTTTAAATGTTGACTGGAATATCTCAGACAGAAATCTTTGTTTCACCAAGAACTTTTCTGAAGACAGCAAGGTCAAGAGCATAATCCTCTTGTTTCTTCAGTTCTTTGGATTAGTTGGAAGATTTCATCCTGCCCTCTCATCACTGCAGACAACCGATCCAGAAGGTTTTTACATCCAGCATGGCGATAGTTCCACCTAGTGTTACTCAGTTGTGATATTTCTTAGCATGACCCATTTGAACTGTTCACTCATCTCTGGATGGTTCGGGGGTTGTCGGGGCTGGAATCGGGGTGGGTGGTTGGAGTATAGGAATGCCCAGATTGGGGTGGTGCTCGGCCCTGATCTGAGTTGGTGGCTTGGGCAGTCAGCGCTCCTGCATCCTGGAGACGGGGATTAGCTCCTGGGTCTAGGGGCTAGAAGCCTCTCTGGGTGTATTGGTACATGGTCCCAGGAAGTGTGTGGTGATTGCGTGTGTGTAAAGCTTCTATTGTCGTCTATGGTTATGAGTGTTTGCATGTGTGTGGGCATTAGGGTGGGAAAATGTGAATGTGACTGTGTGCCTGTGATTATGTGCTTGTCTCTTTGTCAGGTTGGGTTTTTGGCTGCCCTCTCTCCTGGAACATCTCAGGTCTCAAGTGTAAACTCCATCCCCCCTGCAGGCTCCCTGCCGGTGGTTGGCACCTTGACCCCCTGGTGCATTGGTGGTTCTTGGCGTCCGAGGCTGGGTACTTGGCATGTGCTGGCTCACTCATGGTGACTGCGTCACGGGGTCTGAGGTCCCTGGCTCTGTCAGGGCCCTGCTGGGGGTCGGTGTGCCCTTGGGGCCCGGGTCTATGGGCCCATGGCTGTATCTGCTCTGGCATAGCTGACTGCTGGTGGAGCATGTGGGCTCTTTGCAGCAGCCCCTGGGAGCTTCTGCACTTTGGCTGCTGGGAGGTTTCCTAGGGCCCTACTCTGCTCTTCTCTGGGATGGTGGATGCAGCTATCCCTGTGTTGGTCCTTCTTGAGCTGCTGTGCTCTGGGGGCACAGTTATGCTCCACTGGTGAAAGTATAGACCAATTCACGCGTGACGTCACAAGCTACATCCGCGCTACATCCGGGTCACGCTGGTAGGCAAAACCAGTACTGTTTTCGCCTACCACCGTGACAAAACGGGTGATTTAGAGCGTACTTTTAGTTCGTTTATTTTTGGAATCTAAACAATGCCTACGACTTGTGCTCCCGGTTGCACACAGAGGCATTCCTAATCGTCGGATGTACGTTTCTTTCGTTTACCGAAGGACGAAGAAAGACGAAAGAAATGGATAATTTCAATGAAAAGGATGCATGCAGACAATCCCAATCGACTGTTGGAGCCATCATACCATGACAGAATTTGCAGTCTACACTTCATCTCAGGTAAATACAACTTAATTTTGCACTAGTCATTGTTCTACTTAAATAATTGTCTAAATAAAAATTAGGATATATACTTAAGTCAAGATGTAAACGTTTGTTTCGTAATAATATACGTACATGTACAATGTATGCAAACCCTCTGGCATGAGTCTGTGAAAAGGATTAATAAGACAAAAACACCAAAATAATCCTTTGTGAACAATGTTTTTTTTAACCTACCATTGGCAGGTCTTCCTCTTTGCTGAGGCGCTGTCTGTGTCCGACTCTGCTTTCGTATGTTACACAAACATGTCTGAACATGTCCCGATATATAACAATTGTAGCCGTTGTTGAGGAAAATAAATATTTTAGTTGTATTCGTATGGAAGAACTAGAGGAATGCAGGATTGTTGACAGTATCTCCCTCTTTGAGGGTAAGATAAACATGCAGTTAGGTTTTATGGCAGGGGGATGGGTCATTTGGCTTGACCCCTTTGCAGAGTAGAACAGTCTCTTTGTTTTAAGGACAGATCACCCCTCCTCCCAAGCATGGGAGGGAGTCAGACTTTTATAAGATGTCTTCAGACTAGAAAAAGTTAGACAGAGATCTTTTGCATCGCCATGAGCTAGGAGGTCAGCTTGTAATGAATACAACAAAATGGTAATGTAAAATTCTGTCTCTGTTGAGAATTCCTAATGAATTAAATATGCATATTACAATGTTTACCTCTGATCAATGTTTTTCTCATTTACTGTCAAATCTTAAACCGGGGTAAGAAATGGGCCTTCAGAGCTAAGCAGGAGAAGGCCAGCACATTAAAATTAGCGCCGTCAAGTGATTTCATGGCTTTCATGCTCTCTCGTGTGCACTGGCCTGGCGTGTTCATAAGGTAGCTGTATATGTCGCCGTACAGAACACTTGGCCAGCATTTCACAGACTCGCTCCATTCCTTCAGGCTTTTGCTGTATGAATCTGGCAATCAAATACCATCAGCCACCAACTTACTCTTATAACGATCATGTGATACGTTATCTAAAGAAGAAAAATACATAGAGAACTCGTCAGTTTCTTTGTTTGCGTCCGCTATCGTGTTCGTCTTTTGCCTACCAGTCCGGCGCGCATGCGCGAAAAACACGGATCAAAACAATAACAATGAATTGGTCTATATCAGTTGGGCTCTCTTTGGCACTAAGAAAGCAATTCTTAGTACTACATTTCCAAACAGGACATGTTTAAGAAAACATATTGCTCACAATAAAATTATTAAATTTGTCCACTTATTTTTAACCCGCGAGCTTGACATGAATGTATAGTCTCCCCATTCCCCTTGTCCCTTTGAAAATTACCACCTGTCCCACCTTCAATGACACAAATAAATGGCTGCACATCACAGCTCAGTCCTTTTTGTGGACTTTGGATGTTGCAGCTCACAACCCTGAATGCCAAACAGTTTACCTCACTTTCCTATGTGTGCGCCAGCCTGCAGGCACTAAGGGAGATAACACTAACTCACATTGATCCTCCATTCCAGCTCTTTTGTTTGCTGATTACAGAGGGGGCTTGTGACCACGGGCTGTTACATTGCAGAGGCCCAATGTCAGGTTTAACTTGGGGCAAGGCATCCTGAATATATTATGTTGAGGGGTTCTGATAAATCACTGAGTGTGGCTAATCCATGATGTTGCTCTCGACTTGAAGGACGCAGAAGGCAAATTGCCTCGAAGGTGACATGAATCATCATTTTACACAGAACTTTGCATGGGTGTTGTCAGATGCCATGGTCTGTTGTCTTGAAATTACACTGATAAAATGTGATTGTGCACTTAAAATGTAGCAGAACACAGAACACACAGTCATATGCAAAGCAATATGTCTCATAATCTTTGAGCTTTAGTGAAAGACAGTGTGATATTGCTGGTCTGTGAGACTAGAATATTTTTTGAAACTACACAATTCTTTTGCTGAAAGATGTTATTGCAAAAAAGTTAGCTTTTTTGTGAAATCATGTGAGATTTGTGCTGCCTCCCTTAATAAAAATAACACACTTACTCCCTTAAGTGGCCAGAACTGCTGCTGCCTGAAGAGAGAAAAACATTTTTTATAATATATTCCAAAATGGTTGACAATTTTGGTTTCCAACACAAAAGCATTGGGGTGGAAATGTCAAACTAAAATAAATTGAAATAATAAGGTTTGTTGAAGATGCAAATGAGAATAGGGGCCAGTTGGTTAACGTAACGTCTCAGGCACGAGGGGAAGACACTGTCAGATCCTTGAGCTTTTCTGGCCTTTTGATGCTGAAAGAGCCTACTTACATCTTCGTCAGAGATCTTAAGTCCTGGTAGGGGATCAGAGGAGAGGAGAGAAGTTTGATCATAGAGAGCTTTTGTGTCAGTGAGCTATGGACAGGTAGGTGGGATGTGTGAATGGTAACTTTTTAAACCTGCAGAAGAAGCTGTTAAAGTCGTTTGCCAAACCTGGATTCTGTTCATGATGGTGGGATTTGGCTCCTGTAGTTAGTGACATTTTTCAGACCATTCCAAACTGCTGCGGGGGCCTTAGCTGATAAATAGTTTTCTTAGCTTCTCACTGTAGTTTTCCTTTGCGAACGCTGCCCGCAAGATGAATTCTCGTGATATTTGTGCATTCACAAACACACAAAAATCCATCTTGTACCACTTTGGCTTTAACTGTTTGTGTCTGAACCGAAAACGGTTCGGGCCAATCACGTTACAGTATTGAGATTTAAGGCGGGACATACTGGTGCAACGAAAGCAAGAGCAGCTGAGCCCACAGTTGACCCAACACAAACATGGCAGCACAGGAGGACGCACGCATAGCTGCTGCTATCACATCTGTTTTGTAAGAATCCACAATTTCATCTTTGAAAGAAGAACAGCAAGAAGCGCCTTGACTAGCTTACCTTCTTGTGGTTTCTCATGTTGTTTTCTGCTTACATTTTCATTTGATACAGTGAATGGCTGAAACCAACCTTTGGTAGGTGGGCACTAGGTGTCGCTTTGCCCAATCAACTCAGAGAGTTGTGCTGAAATTCCCTCCTTTCCCCAAACAGATTTAAATGGAACTGTTCCAGACTGATAATGTGCAGATCTAGAGTGGTCTCCTTGGTCAGTTTGTTCCTGGCCTGCTTGTACATTGCCTGGTACTTGCTGCTGTAAGCCTTTTCCTTGGTCCTACACAACCTCCTCAGATCTGTAGTGAATCATGGTTTATGGTTGTGCTTATGTGCGAATGGTCTCGGTCTGCACACACATGTCCTCACAAAAACACATTGCAAGTCACAGCTTCAGTAAGTTTGTTCAGGCCAGTTGCTGAAGCTTCAAAAATACTCCAGCTTGTGCAGGCAAAGCAAGCCTGCACATCTGCTTTGACTGCCCTGTCCACTTGCTAACAGTCCAAAACCGCAGGCTTACATGTTTGTCATTTCTGCCAGTAGGTTGGAATAAGATGAAGCTGACAGTGATCAAAAAGTCTCAAAGCAGCACCGGTGACAGTATAATATGCATCTTTTAAAGCTGTTTAACTGTGATCCGGTGTATCTTGGTGGAACACTTAATATGCTGTCCGCATTTTGGAAGTTCACCGATGAGATTGGTGCAGTTAAATCCCAAGAACAGCAACGAAAGAGAATTTTTTTTGGCATTTTTTTTTTCTCTCCACTTTTCTTGTCAGCTTAGTGAGGTGTTTTTCAGCTTCTGAACCCCGGTTTGTGATTGGAGGCAAACATCGGCCAGAATAAAGAATGAGAACTCCCTTGGTAAATAAAACGGTTTACAGTCTTTTAAAAAAATAACTACAGATTAAGAGTACCCGTCTTTTGTAAAATAGTGATGCATATACACCAACCTTTGTTTATATAAAAGCTGATTGAATCTTCTCAATTTTTCCCAGAGAGCTCTGCACTGAGGTTCGCTCAAAACAGCTGGAAGGCCAGCAGTGTGCAGTCTGGGGTGTGCTCACCGTGCCAGGTTTTGGTGAAACAGAGGGCAGTTCGTCCATTTTTTTAGCCAGGGTGTAGACATTAGTTGGGTCGCTCGAGGGCAAAGGTGTGCAGAGTCCCTGTTACTGTAGTTTCACGAGTGCGCTTCCCCATATCTTTCATCTGCACCGCCAAGCAAGATCTGTGAAGTTGGAGTTGATGAAAACTGCTGAAGAAATGCCTAAAGAGAACTCTCTGATGTTTAAACATTCCTCTTTAGTGAATGTGAACACAGAATGGCAGAAAGCGGAATAAATACACAAAAAACATGCAACGTACAAAAGAGTGAGGCGCGGAAGCCATCCACTATCTTATCTTGGGTGTCTGCATTAACAGTGTATGTGCCTTTGTGGATGTTTAAAGCCCTTATTTTTAACTATGCAACATTTTTTTAAATGGTTTATCAAGCAACTCTGACATTTCAGTACTGTTGTGCATTGCGGTAAGACAGAGAGGTACAGTAAGTGGATGTCTCCTTGATTGAACAAATCTTTTGTAATGGATAAACCAGGTAAAACATTACCGCACCTGCGGGGCGGTAGGCTTGCAGGTGCGGTAAATAACCCTGATGACAGCGGGCAGACGATATGCGGTGAAATGCAGACAGGCCAGAATCATGACATCTTTATGTCATCTATATGTGGAAAACAGTCTGATGTAGGTTCATTCTGGCATCACATTTTCGTGATCTGACTTAAAGCTTTCTGGTCTTTGCAGAATAGATGCTGCCAGAGCATCTCTATGGATACCAGGTATCACTTTCGCTGATTTCTAGAGAAAGGGTATTTGAGTTCTGATGACGTTGCAGAGTTCCAAGTATTCCACAGTTCCTGTGTGCAACATTGAGCTGTAAAGTTCAGTGTTGTCAGTGTTTGTTGTGGATGGACCCTCAATCTGGGCTCAGTGTTTGAATCAATCAGAACCGAAGTAGTTGGGGCATCTGGTCTTATATTCAAATAACTTTTGGTCACCACATATTTTAAGTCACATGGCTGGTCAGTTGAGCTGCTAGGGTGTCTGTGTAAGTCAGCGAATGAGTGAAGAGACAGATTGGTTTTCCTTTGAATCCACTGGGCTTTGTACTGCAAATCTTTAAATTGTATCATATAGTCCAAACCCTGACTATTTTTAGTGAGCAGTAGGTACATATGTGCTTTGAAAGCATCAAAGGATTGATGGGGGTCTGGTGACAGTGCATGTTTGATAACTGCTATTTGAGAGATATCCCCCTGGCTGTAGCCATAGCAACCAATAAGTAAAGTCTGTCTATCCTTTCCACTGCTTTTATACAGCCTCACAGAGCTAAACCCTCTTGAATTTGGCTGTGAATGCAGAGCACTCACCTTTATCTTATCAACAAAGCATTAATTTAAATAAAATCTCCCATGCAAAATGTTCTTTGGTTTTGAACTGAGTATGCATGATAAATGCACTTCAAATCACTCTTTGTGTCTGTGTGAAGTGTATAAAACAACCTAGGGCCGGTCCCAAATTATCTTCTGTGATCTCCCTATCAATCGATCACTGCATACGCACAAAAGCAACCAGGTTTTCACCCTGTAGCCAAATTCAGTCGTCTTATATTCTCTTCAGGTACATCTCTCTAAAGTATCGGAAGAAGAGTAAATTGAAAACTGTCTTCCAAAGTTGTATCTTGACAGTTCTGCATACCCTGCCCAACCCCTCTCTTTTTTGAATAATTCTTTCTGTGTAAAGTAAAAAATGAAGGAGCTGGCAAGGTGCCTAGCTAAAGGAGCAGCGGGAGTCGCAGCAAGACAGCACATACAATGAGGGATTGGGAATTTGTGTTTGAGTCATGAGTCCAGTCTCCTTTGAGAATGTTAGGAAATGTTAAAAGTCAAAAGGAACACATGGGATGAGGCACATAGTGCTTCATGTTGCTACTGTATCAGCACTGTGCATTTAAGCTTATCTACAAAGTACAATACTCACACAGTCAAAGCAAAAGCATTGACAGATTAACGGGCATCAAATCTTGTATGGCTTCACTCCAAAGATGTCCCTGGGGCACAGCTAGAAGTCAGACCTCACACTCAGATTTGCATTCTCGCCTGGCACCACTCCATAATATTGCTGAAAATCTTCTGCAAAGCATTTTCATGACAAAAGAGCTCTTGCACCTTTAAATCATTATGTGATCTCGAAAGGAAATTACAAGTCACAAAGAAAATACTCAAGTAAAGGTCAAAGCCAAGCACCATGACAGACATTATGGGTGATAAATACAAGCATAAAATTAAATGGCAGCAATAGGGCACACTTAAACGTGGAGCTGAAGGTAGAAAAAAAAAAAAAAAAGCCTGAAGGAAAAAGATAAAACTTTACAAATCTCATGAGAGATGTGGAGTCATCAACAGAGTAGAAAATAAAATAACTTTAACTAAAATATGTAAGGAAAAAAAAGATAGCGTTGTGAATTGCAAAAGAACAAGTAGATCCTTCCATTCACTCTGCAAGGGATAAAAGTAATTTCAGTTTTACAGCTGGGATGACATGTCATCCTGCCTTGTGTTCTTGTTACATCATAACCACAAACTTCAGTGTATTGTGTTCGATCTTCATCTGATATACCAACATAAAGTAGTGCATAATTGTGAAGTGGAAAGAAATTACAAAATAAATACAATCACAAATAAAAATCTACATTCTAACGAATTGTTCTACTGAAATAATGGTTTGCAAAATCGCTTTTTACTCTAGTTACAGCTGAAATTATTTTGGTGTATGTTTTGTGCAACATTGCACATCTAGAGAGTGACATTTTTGACCATTCTTCAAAGAAAAGCTCAACATCAGCCAGCTTATGTTGAAAGCTCTGAGAATAACCATTTTCACATTTTGCCAAAAGTCTTCAATTTGACTTAGGTCAGGAATTCCACTAGGATATATATATATATATATATATATATATATATATATATATATATATATATATATATATATATATATATACTGTCGTCTCACCCACCTCTCATGCTCCTGAAGTGGGTGGCTCTCCATTTCTCAAGCTAGGGTCCTCTACCAGAGACCTGGGAGCTTGAGGGTTCTTAGGATCTTAGCTGTTCCTAAGATTGCACTCTTCTGGACTGAGATATAGCTTCCAACAGGTTTTGTTTGTTTTCATGGTCACCCTTTATTATATAATAAGGTATTTAGATGGATGGGCATATTTCCATAAATTTTGACCAGCTTCCCTGTTCCAACTGAAGACAGCAATCCCTGAAGCATTATTTTCCTTCACTATGTCTCATGTTGGTTATGGCATTTTCAGGTTCAGGATAATTGGCATTGTTAGTTTTTCACCACAAATAGCGCTTTAAAGGTTGCCCCGAAAGGTTTTAAATTGCCACACCACCTTCTTCTACATGTTTGCTGTTGCCCCTGCATGGCTTGTGCCGATACACATACAGAACCTATTTTAATAATGGCTTTCTTCTTGTTAGTTTTCAATAATGCATTTATGGAGTTGCATGACTAAGAGTTTATTTGTTAACATATTCTTGCACCTCACCCTAGAACCTCTCCAGACCCTCCACATGGGTTTCTCACCTACTTCTGTGATTAACGGCCATTTTATGTTGCCAGTTGGTTTGCAGCCGTGCCATACTGTCCCATTTTGAAGATGATGGACTGAACAATGCTCCTTTCTTCCTTTCTTTCCTGCCTTTTTTAAACCAATTTCACATAAATGTGCTGCTCTGTGTGGGTCTATGACATACTGTAGAGTAGAATCCTTATAAAATGCACATCAGTAATTGTTTCTTAAGATCTTAAGAACTGTCCTTTTAATCACTGCAGACATTTTTCAGTAGTAATAAAGTTTTGTAAATTTCAAACAAATGCTAACTTTAAATGTTCTTTTAGCTCCTTTAAATCTACATACATTCAAAATGTATAGCATGGAAATCATGAGTCAATGAGAAAGAAAGAAAAGGAATAGAGATTAGTAAAGCCATTTCTCTTAAAGCTTATTTGTTAAGCATCAATGGCAGATTTTTCTTTAGAAATATAAGCATCTCTGCATTTTTGGCAGACAGCTTGTTCCTCTTCTCATCTACAATATTCCCTGCTGTGCTAAAAAGTCGCTCACTATCTACACTTGTGCATGGAGCACAGAGGTAGGCTTGTGCTGCTTGCGCGAGAGCGGGGAAACGACTTTTATTGTCTCGCCAAAAAACAAGCGGCTGTCCGCTCTGTGGGATGACTGGCTCTGATAGGTAGAGGTTCATCTGCGATGATGTTGAGCTGCTGATGTCACCGCCACCATGTTCCCCGTCTTCATCCAACAACTGAGCATACATAGCGTGTAAGGAGCCAGCTCGTGGTACTTTCTCTGGGGGCTCGGTGCCAGTCGCTTCTAAACTTGCCTCTCCATTTTGCTGCTCCTGTCCAGTAGCGCAACGAGAAGCGATGTCGCACTTCTCGTTGCGCTAGCATTAGCTAGCGTTAGCGTGGCTATCGAGCAAGTTGTATCGGAATTACAGAGTATTTCTTCACTGAAAGAAGAGCAAACGGCAAATATTCTTTGCCGACATGTTGCTTATTTGCTGAGCTAACGAGCCTTTACCTGCAGCAGCAAGAGTAGCCTGGCTTGTGGTTGTTTTCGCCGTCGCTCTGTTAGTACGTCATATGCTTCGTTAATCTGATTGGTTTATTTGGCCCGTCTATCACCAACATAGGCCAATCAGCTAACCAGTATTTTCGCCCCTTCCCAAAATTACTTCAACGGAGAGTCAAGTTAATGCGTCTCATCGGCCCATCTGATCGGCCTTTATGGAGACCGCCGATCAAACTATTTAAAGCCTTTATCGGCCGATAACGATCAGTGACCGATCAATCGCAGCACCCTTACTGTCCATAGTTAAGTTAAAAAAGTAAAATAATTTAATATACATAATATCCACATGGTGATACCAGTTCATATAATCACAGTCTGTCATGGGGGAGTTTTGGCCTGCGAGTCTCAGGAACTCTCTAGCACCTTCCTCCTCCTGCCCTGCTCCGTCTCCCTCCACTAATCATCTACACCTGTCAGTTTCTAATCAGCACGGACTCATTCCACCTGCCAGCCTCTCCATATAAACCCTCCTCAGTCAGCTCCTCACCGCCGGTCCGTCTTCAATCGTCTGATGCCCTCCGTCAGAGATACTCCCACGTCTGGCTGAGCGTCAACTCTCCCTAGTCACATACCCAGAGATTTTCCCAGGTCTGGCTTCCATAGTTTCTCCACGCCTGCGCCTGTCAGTTGCTGATCCTCCTGCTGCTCCAGTGTTTCTGTGCTCCCGGTGATCACTCGGCTCTGCTGCTGGTTCTCTGCTGTGTTCCTGATCCTCCAGCTACCCCAAGTGTTCCTGCGCTTAAAGTGACCTCTCTGTGGAGCTGCTGATTTTACTGCACCCCCTGCGTTCTGTGGACTCTCTCTCAGCTGCACTCCTGGTCTTACTGCAGCCCCGGCGTCCCGAGAACTCTCTCACCTGCTCTGGAGGCTACCCGGTTCCGGCAGCACACAGCACCTGCAGCACTCCAGCGTCCTCCAGTCACCTCCAGTCCTCCAGAGTTCCTCGTCCATCTTCTCCACCCTGGTACAGACTCTGGTTCACCTCCCTCCACAACCCATCCTTCCTTCAATAAAGTCTCTTAAACTAAGCTCCGTGTGGTGTGTGTTCGGGTTCATCAGGACAAATCCTGACACAGTCAAGTTTTATAAATTGAAATTTTCTTTTGAAGTGTATTTTTTTTAATAACCTTTCTTCTTTGTTTCGCTATTACTCACAACAAAATATAATCCTTGAATACCTGATTAGAAATAGGATTTAGGGTTAAATCTAAATGATACCGAAATGAATAAAGTTCACAAATCTTCAAAGGGGAGATAATTTCAACATGCTTTTGCAGAAAAACTTAAAAACAAGTTCAAACATTTTTATTTGCAATACTTCTATGGAAAAAGCACAATGGGCATGCCCTTTTTAACCCCAAAGCATGATAGGCCTTAGCTTTAGGGGTCTGAGAATAAATCCAGCCGATAAACGTCAAATGCTTTCTTTAAAAGTATCTGTCAAAAGTTGGAACTTAGTCCCTTTTTAGGTTGTCTACCTGTCACCCACCACCACCACCACCACCCAGAAATAGGGATGCAATGTTCCAGGACACCTCTGGTCTCTGGTGAGCAAAGCATTTCTGTTTATTTCATTGTATTTCTTTATTTATTTTTCCTCTGATCAGGCCCACCTTCTACCTGACCCAAACTGTCACTCTCCTTTTAACAAGCTACTCTCACTCTTAAAGGTTTTGTTCGCATGCATGTCATGGATCACCTGAATCACACAAAGGGTCAAAGATCACAGGGATGCACATTTCCATTCAGACTCAGACCTTCACATGTGGAGCAAAGCTGGGAGACGCACAGCCGGAGGGGATGTTGAAAGGCGTAGGTAGGCACACAGACCAACTGCGTTCAGATATAAACTGCGAGGGGTCATGGGTGACCACATGGGATAAAATCAGAAGGGCGCCACAGGCTGACACCGAGACGGTTGACTGACATGGAGCCAAACTGACAGGTGAAACTATTTGTGTACTTCTAAACTTCCTTCTGTGGTTTTCCATTACCGGCAAGAAAACATAACGTACACCTGAAAAAACAGTAGGATATTTGGTGAAACGTAAATGACGAATATGTCTACTCTCAGAAAATGATTGCAATCTTTTAAAAACCTTTTTCTTCAATATTTGCAATCTTAGGGATCACCACAAAAACAATCTCGCAAAAAGGCATTATGCCTTTTTTTTTCCCCCATTCTGACTTTATTTAGGGAAAGCTATAGTCTCGAGAGAATAATAAAGGACCTTAGCTGGCCCATTATTATTTATACCTAACTCGTCTTTAGATACATTGATTATTGCAGTAAAGGTATGGTAACAGGTGAATTTTATTTAACATTCTCAGTAGTATTTCTCTTAATAAAAATTAACCATGTTAACTAAAAAGTCCAAATAATTTGGTATCCCTTTCCTGTTGTCTTTAGCTGTATTTAAAAATGAACCTGCCAACCACAGCTCACGACATGGTGTGACACTGAGCACGGCTCACATCTGAGGGATAGCTCAGCTTGCATCTTGGCTAAATTCCAGTCTCCTTTTGGCCGAGTAAGCCTTTGTCTCGCAAGGTTTGCTGCTGCGGCTCTCGACTGCAAATGAGCTGTAAAGCCCGAGCTCGTAAGTACCCTGAACGAGTGCCACCAATGTTATTTAGAGAACATTCAGGCTATATTTAAAATTGTCATTATTATCCGTCTGCAACATAGGAAAAAATGTCATGTTTAAAATACACAGAAATCTTCCATTATAAGTATAGTTTATACAGCTCTTTACACAACATATTGTGAACACTTTTATGCTCCTCATATTTTCATCTTTGATTATATTGTAGTGTTGCTGTTGTTTTCCTTGCAGAATCTTCTAAAGTTATTGTTATTATGAAACCTTTTTTTTTCATGTTTAAAATTCACTAGACACAACAGGCTTATTCATAAAGGGACTCCTTCACCATCTCTTCCAGTTACGATTTATACAAATATAAACTTATGAAACAGTTGTTCTATTGCTTTTTCTTATTTTAATGCATTTACATTGTTTTAAATCCAATTTTGTGGTAGACTTGGCCCCCAGAAAACGCTGGAAACAGGCACCAGCTCTCCCCGCTAAAACTGTCCCTCAGAGGGGAAGTTCAGGTGCACCAGCAGCAAAGTGTAAGGCCAAATGGAAGCATGTAGAGTCACACAAAAGTAAAAATCTAAAAACAAAAATCACAAATGAGAGACTGTAGTTCGGGGACTTAAAATAGCCTACTCAGATTAAAAGAAAAGTGAAACTAAGAAGGGTAATTTAAAAATGTACAAAATGTGCATGTATCTTTGTGCATTAAAAAAACAACGGACTATCCGTTGTGGACCTTGGATGCAGCAGTATGTCACTGAAACGGCTCTGAAAGGGCGTTTGGGGTTGGAGACACTGTCCGAAACTGATGTTATTTTTCCTAGTTTTTCTGTCTCCCAAAGCCTGCTCTGGGTTCAAGAGGGCATCGTAGGGCAGAGTTGGCCTTCTTGATGATCTTATTATTCTCAGCTATAGATAAGCTGCTGCTCCAACAAACCTTGCCGTAGAAGGTGGCAGATGCCCCCACCGAGTCAAAAAGGCTCTTAAGGAGCAATCAAAATATTAGAATAGTACCTTCTGACCCTTGCTGACCCTTGCTGTAAACAGCATTATGTGTTGCGTCTCCAGTCCAGTTTATTGTTCATTTGTGTCAGTTCAGTTCATTACAGTGTCAGTTCCCCGGATGTCAGTGTGGTGGGTCTGTACCTGCAGAAATCCACTACCAGCTTGTTGTTTCTCCCCAAATTCATCAGGAGATGGTTCCGCTGGCACCAGTCCACAAAGTCCTCAGTCTGCTGTCTGTACTCTGAGTCGTCCTCACCTGTGATGAGGCTAACTACGGCAGAGTCATCTGAGAGCCTCTGAAGATGGCATTCTGGGGAGTTGATGGAGAAGTCTGCACTGTAGAGGGTGAAGAAGAACTGTGCCAGTGCAATTTCCTGTGGGGCCTCCGTACAGTGGACCGGTCTGGCAGACACACAGCCCTGTGTCCTCAGATTCTATAGTTATCACTAGACAAATCAAAGAACACCATCCTCACAGTGCTTCCAGGCTTCTCCAGGTGAGTCAGACCTTTGTGAATGAAGGAAGCTGATGCCATCATTCACCCCAATACCAAGCTGGAATCTGAAATGCTAATTCTCAGATTATTGTTTTCAGTGAAAACATTATTAACACTTCCAGAATGACGGACAACATGATTAGGTAATTGTTACCTATACTGCATCTATTTCTATACAATAGCAGAGTTTTGTAATATATTAAAAAGAATGATTCAATCAATGTTTTAAAGTCCGCTTTGGTTTTTCATCTATGTGTTATATTACCGAAATGTAATTCATTCCTATATGAAAGTGTATGTGACCGACCCCTTCTAATTGGTGGAAAGAATCTCAAAGGTCAAATAATTAGTAGTTAGCTCCTCTGAATGGTGAGATTGCAGAACAAAGGCCCCATAAAGGGCTTTCTGCTACAGTGAGCAATTTATGAGGAAGAAGTGCAATTTGCATGCGCCTAACCTTTGGTTTACCAACTCCCTGGACACACTTAGAAAAAGTTAAATCCTTCATGCCGTTGAGCTCATAAAAATCCCTCTCATCACACTGGAGCGTTGGTTCGTATTCAGTGTCCTCTGTCTTTCAACTCTTTCATCAATTCTCTGCTCTTCCCAGAAATACTGTAGGGGTGCTCACATATCAAGCAGTTATCGTGGTTGTTTGTGTTTGATGCAAGGTTGCTCTCTTCACTTTCCAAGTACTGACAATATCAAACTTCAAATAGAACTGTGTCCTTTCTCTGTCTCTGATTATTTAAACTTATGAAAGGAAAATAGAGACAATAAGGCACTGGGGAAATAAATGCTATACTGGACAAAGCATTCATGTAAGTTATTTCATGATGAATCAACCTAGATGTACACACAGACGGGAAGGACAGACACAGACGTAGGGGGAGTCGACACCAAGTCAATGGGACCAGAACCTCAGTAAAGCCATTAATGTGATCCTCACAAGAAAGTTGGAGGGAATAAAGAAAAGGTATGTTTTTATTCATGTCTCCTTTTAAATACGTGGCCATAATCTTTTACAGTATAACATCAGCATGTTTACATAGGTAATATTAGCATGTTTGTCTTTACCGAGTGCCTCTACTCCCCCTAGTAGTTATTAAGAGTTAGTTTGCAGCTTTTTAATTGCTGTTGTTTTCGGTACTTGGAGCATTTTTCATTTTGTTTCCATTTTCTGTGGTTGCAATATTTTTCTTTTGCAGCGTTTTTCTGTTGCAGTGCGTTTGACCGTTTGCTGCTCATTTGCACCTGTCGGCCACTTATATGCGCCTATCCTTTCTTCATGAATATCTCCGTCACTAGATGTGAAAATGGTGCTTGTTTACCTTAATTTCTGAAAATCTGGCTTCTTCAAGGGAAATAATCACAAAGGAGCAGAGTTGTCCTGCAAATGGAATATGGAAATAAAAGGCATAGAGAGCAGAAAAAGGTGGAATCAGCCAGTCTTTGTGGGTATTCCAGTCTGATTAAAAAGAGCAGGTTACCCTTCTACCACTTTTTTGAAACAGATCTTTCAGCTCCTGGGTTCGCCTTCCACTCTCTAATACATCCTGTTTCCACTGAAGCTTCCTTTAGTTGTACTTCAACCTACTCCTTTTTTGAACATTGTGATATCTGTTTTGGTAAAACATCCATTCATTATTGTGTTGGAGTTTATGTCTGGAGGAAAACCACAAGCAGCACATGTTGTTTTCTTTTCTTACTCCTGTAACGTTCAGTGTTAATTGCAACAGCAACAAACCAAAAGTTTAGAGATGTAATCTTCCAATGTGTCGGTACAAATTTAAATGAGTGTATCATTAAACTTTTCGGTGCAACACCCATTGCCTCTGCATAGAGGAAGAGAGCGCACAGCGATGTGCTGCTGTTACCCGTCGTTCCCATGGGGCTCAGCACCGCCCCATCAGTGTGGCATGACACTTTGTGCCTCACCCATAAAAATTTAATCAAACATTTATGACCAATTATAAAGACTAAATATGTCACACACATTAATTATAGTTTTTAGGCAAACTTTGGAACATCAGCATGTGTAATCAAGCATGTATATCATAGGCGGTATAAAGAGGGACAGCAATGGGCATGCGCCAACTACTCCCATCAGTCAGCGTGTGTGGCACAGCGCCATTAGAGCTGAGGCACTACTCCTCACTGCCTCACCTTGCCCTTGTCCCATGTATTTGAACAGCCAGTGCATAAATTCAGTGATTTATGACCATAAAAATGTTGAAATCATATTGAAAACAGATTTATAGAACAGTCAAGTGGACAAACAGATTTTATCTTGTCGGCTTTAGTATTTTACTTGTCATAATGACAGGCACGTCACTGGGTTAGGGAATTTTAGGAACTGAAAAAAGTGGAATCTTTTTGAGTGAGTGGGCTTTGTTATAACTTGTGTAAAACTAATACAGTGCTTCAGAAACAGCACGTTACTAAAATGTTTACTAAAAGTCAAACATGTTGGTGGGAGTCTTCCAGTTGGGGGTAGCTGTGCTGCTTCAGGACTTAGATGACTTGTCTTTGTTGCTGGAACCTGTTCTTTACCAGAAAATGCTGAAGGTTTTCCAGCCATCAGTTGGTATCCTTAAACAACTGCGCTTCAGTTTTGCAGCAAGACAATAATACAAAGCATGCGATAAGTAATAAAACTGAGAAATCATGGTGCTTTTATGAACTTGTTTAAAAATGCAGCAGAATCGATGCTTAATCTTTGCCATATTGGAAATTTTAACAAACTCTCTGATAGCCTTTTTCCAGACAGTTTCTCTCCACTTGCATTCATGACCATTCGAAAGGATTGTTATTGCCCCGGATAAAGAAAGATGTGATGTTGGCAGAACTCCAGCAATAGAAAGCAAACGGTAGCAGGTATTCTGAGAGAAGTTTTTTCCTATTTCTAGAGAAGGAGATATGACGCGGAAACAGAAGCAAAAGGCAAAGGAATGTTGCATTTCTGCTGTCTTGAAGTAGGTCATTTACAGAGCGGAGCATTTGTCTTGTGTGACAACCCTATTAATCATGGAATGAGCAGTGTCAATGCCCAACGCCTTTGCTCTGCAGGTGGGTTGTCCCTCTGGATGCCAGGACTGTTACCTCAGTGTTCTGCCAATGTTCCCTTCTTTTTCCCCCTTTCTTTTTGATCCCTTGGTACTGTAAAATGGCTTTCCTTGCATGCCCTTTGTGCACATTTGATGCTCACTTCTTCCTCAAATCCTGCGTTTGTCTGTCCTTGAAAGTTTCCTTAATGGATAGAGTCCAACTTCCAACCAAAACAAAAAACTTAGTAATGGAAATGGACAATTATTTTTTTCAAATTTTGCCTCATTTTTGAGTTGGTCTGTGTTGATTCAATCAGGTACAAAATGTTTTTTGCGCTGATTTTAATTACACACTAAAGGATATCTGGTGCAATGTTTTCTCACTGCTGGGGGTGAAATAGAGCCCCACAAAATGCAGCACTCAAAACAATGATATGTGTAAACAGAATTTACTGTTACATCTCATGATACCCTGTATTTCAGAGATGCCTCAGTGAATGGTTTAAGATTTGATGACATTGTATTTTTACATACATTGTTTATGTCTGCAGAGCTGTGTGTAGGTTGTTTTGGTGTTTTTCTCCTCTTTCCTTCCACAGTGTAACCGGCAGGGGCATCTGCAACACATTAAGCTGCAACACATTAAGGCTCATCAGGAGGAGCTTAAATAGGAGCTGGCTCCCTGCGACATACGGCTGATTGATTTCTTTACATTATTTGGTCATACGTCTCTCGAAGCTCTGATTTTAACCTCCCTTCTCTCCTTTCTGACCTCTCTGACAGAAACCTGCCTTCTTCGTTGATGTCTGAGTTCATTGATCCGCTTCATGATCCCTGTTGTCCATGTAGAGAACAACTGCCTGCATCTCTCTCCCTCTCTCCACCACTTGTCCATCATTCTTCCTGATAAATGCTTTACAAGTTCTGACCTCTTCTTCCGCTAACGTTCACCCTCCAACACGTCACCGCTCGCCAGGTCCATCTTGGAAGGAATACAGGACAAAACATCACAGGCCCACCAAACATCAAAAACAACAATCAACACCAGCTCTGTGGATGGATGCACCTTCTTCTGGAACACCAATAGTACCTTTATGATTGAGCAATCATAAATTAATATAAGATCATTTTTCATCATCTCCAGGAAAAAGATCTAACCACTTATTTCTCCTTCAAGTGCCATCCTGGAACCTGGTCCTGAAACCTGCAGAATGTCACGTGTGTACATACCTCACTATAAATACTTTTCTGAACATCCGCTGTTGCTTCTATAACCATGATATTTTTGCCATCTAGAAAGTTCTTGCAACCACGTGTAGGCTTGATTCCCCCCTTTCCTACTGGTTATGCGAAATGACTACAATTGAAGCTGCCTTTGGACATTCACACATGACCAACTGAGTCTGCCAGGTCCCAGGATCTTTGTGCTGGCATTGTGGAACCAGTAGAGCGCAAGCAGAGTTGGTGTTGAGAGTAGAGAACTGGTTGCACCACAACAGCTTCACCTCTCCTCCAGATGTGTCCTGTGAATGTAATCCTAAAACTAATGTTTCTTTAAGTGGGATGTTCCCGCTGAGTGAGTGTACTTAAATTATTGGCTGGTCTCAAATGTTCAGTGAGAGATAATGCTTCTTTAATGAAGCATGCATTTATTGACGCAAGACTCTGTCCACATATTTACCAAAAGTACCAAATAAATGTAGAGGGCATTGTATGTACTGTACCTGTGTATTTAGAATTGACACATTTGCTTAGCGTATAAGAGTCCCTTTCTAAAATGTGATGTGGAGGTGTTAATATTCTGATTAACGCTGCATTACAAAAATCAAAAAGTGCAAGTACAAGATGCAAAGCAATCCAGCAGTCTTCGCAACTTATTTGCTAGTGTGTGAGACAAAAGAATGAGAGCAATCATTTGTGAGTCCATTTATAGGCACCATATCTGGTCAGGCTATGTCAGTCAGGCGGAGAAACTGACTTGTTAGATATTAGCTTGAGGCAAGGATTAGCGACAACTAAAGCTCAGTCAGGTCTGTGCCCTCTCAGGCGGCCGAGGCCCCGTTGTGTGAGAGTGTGTATAGATAGGTTTGCCCTCAACTCCTATTGACAGTGTTATATATTTCAGTCAGATTCTACTGTCATACATCTCGGTGCATTTGAGAGTTGAGATAAGAGAGGATTTATAAACGGAGCCTTCTGCTAAGTCAAGGGTAACATTGCGGCTATGATACGTTTGTGTCTGAATAAGGAACGGGTGCCTCATTCAGTGTTTTTGTTATTGAGCCCTCATGCTTGATAAAATGTTTATTACCACGTCCTTGGTGGTAATGTGATTTTTTATGTTTTTCAAATGTTGAACAATGTTGTATTTTAAGCTTGACCCTTTTCTCTGTGTTCCCACTGAGGGATTCTATATCCTCTTATATCTCAACATTATTTCATCCCTCCATTTGTTATTTTCCCTCCAATTTCATAATCCTTTTTTTACGGCTGTAGACGGCGTTGCCTCTGCCAACAGGCATTTGGCATAAGCTCAAAAGACTCAGGTGTTTCCTCGCTTTTCACCTTAGGCACTTCATCTGATGAAGCTAATAATTTAATTCTGCATTTCCAAAGTACTCAGGCAAATAGTCAAACCATAATCAGTCTTTTGCTATATCAAATTCCTATGTACTCATTCCTATGTAGTGAAGTACAAAAGTGATGGGTGCAGGACTGATCCTTACCCGGTATTAAAATTAGATAAATACAACAGAACTACACTCACTGTTAACACCACAGGGTATACATCACATGTTATACATAGAAAGCTAAACACAAGATAAAAAAGTATAGTAATTGTGCTTAAATATGGATAGACTTTTGCCGATATTACTGGCACATCAATTTGCATACATTATTAAGGTGGATTTCAATTAATATTTTTTACCAATCTTGGTCAAAAACAACTGAGTTAATGTTATCAGAATGGAAAATAATTGACTTCTAAATTTACAATATTATATCCTTGATTTTATTATCAATCATTTTATTGGGTAAAAACGATTGTCCTCCACATTTGAATTATTTTACTTAGGGTTTCCCAGGTTCAGCAGCAGTGAGTTGAATTAATTCTGTTTTTGACTATCAGTTATCACAATAATATATGATTTTTCATTACAACTCTGAGAAAGATAAAGCTCAAAGACATGCATGTAACGGTGTATGAACCCATTGTTTGAAGAGTTCACATACAATAGCTGCAGACCAAGTTCAAATGTTCAAACCATCACCCCTCCACCACAGCTGTTATGAGATGCTTATGCTGATATGGTGCATTGAGTTTTCCACAACTGTGACTCTGTGCATTATGCTAAAAAGCCTCTTCACCTCCTTCTCCCGCATGAAATCTCATAAAATATTTTGTTGACCCCCATACAGTTTCCTTTTCTTCACAACCTCAGAGTGTGGGTGATTGCATACATGAAGGGGAAGAGAGACAAAGGTCTAACTCACATTATCACACAGACCCAATCTAACAATAAGGAAACAGTTGAAGATTTCCTTCATCGAAAGAGAACTTCGAAGTAAATTATTTTAATAATAAAAATTTCCCATCGCAAGCCTTTGGATTGGTAGTTTGTGGAAAACAAAACTAAGGAACTAAGGCAACGTTTCACTTTCACAAGCTTATATGTTTGGGCAGCCTGTAGAGGTGGATTCAACTTAGTAAAAGAAGTGCAACCATGCACCTTAATCGCATCCTGAGAGTTGCCGTATTTGGTTGGATTGATTCAAAAAGCAAATAGTCTTCATATTTTAGAAACCTCTAGTAAAGTGAGCTTTTGGAAAACAGGTTGCATTGAAGAAAAGTGCTTGGTGATATACGACAGTGCTTATTCATCGCCTTTTTTAGCCTCACCACCTATCCACCGTCACACTTCTAACTGAGGAGGATCAGCCTGCGTGGCACAAGGCGACTCCTGCCTCCTAAATTTTGCGCTTTTTTTAATTTATTGAAGCCTCTATCTCTGTCCTGCCTTTTTGGCTTCATGTTTGTTCTCTGTCACTTAATGCCTTCTTTTGAGTTTTCCTCCTTATGATCTCTTTGAAGACAGTAGTCAGCCCTATTCCAGTTTAAAAAAAATAATTGAACATTGGCCATGGGAGAGGCACGCTAACAGCTATTTGGAAAAGGGCCAAATTAGGAGTGAACTCCCTCAGCGTGAAAGAATTCAAACTTCTCCAACCGTTTGATTTTCTAGTTATTAGCTCTTGCTCGTGTTCTTGTGTAGAGTCTAGGTCATAAAATAATTGTTTATCATCACACAGAGTGACCTTTCAGCCCTATTGCACATGTCAGAAACATGCAGGACAATAAAAAAGAAAAAACCTGGAGAAAACAGAGTTTTCCAACGTTGTCATAGATAAACTCTGCTACCAGAGGATTATGGCATAGTTAGAAAACCCTCAAACACACACTAAAGCCCACATAGTTCACATAGCTGGCCAGTGCTGTTTGTGTGCTAAATGTGAAAAGGTTAGCCCTGAGCCTTCTTTGTACTATTTAAGTCTGACCATGGTGACACTAATGACTCCTATTAACGAGAGCCACTCTCACAGCACATTGCCAAAGTCTCTGAGCCCTTAAGCACACAGCTGTCCATCTCAGTGAACACTGTTATTTTTGCTAAACACAATCAAGCACATTAACATAACAATAAAAACAAAGTATATTATCTTGTGTAGAAATCATGAGACCTGTTAGTTTATTTACCATTTATCTATATCTACATACAGACATAAAAGAGGGATCGAGCCATTCAGTCCTTGGCACCAAGGCTGTGGAACAGTCTACCTCTGCAGCTAAGTTTAGTAGACATTCTTTTTTAAACAGGACTTTTGTTGAATGTTTATTTTCATTGTGATTTTCATTATTTTATTTTATTTTATTTGTTGCGTTATATATATAGATAGATAGATAGATAGATCTATCACTGGGGTTTTCTCACAGCACAATCACAAATGCCAATCAATGTTGTTGAGCTTTAATGTGTGACAGACCAGCACAACACTGTGCATAATTCTGAATTGGCAAAAAAAAAAAATAATAATAATAATATTCACTGGTTTCAAAATGTCTCAGAAACAAATCTGAAAAGTTGGATGTCCATTTGTGTTAATTTTTGAATCAATGCTCAATAGAAGTATCCTTTTCTGTAATTTTGATATAGCAATGTACCTACATGCATTAGTGATCTAAACCCTTCCATTGGGGCTCTAACTGTCTGTTTAGGGTCGTTATCCTTTTGGGTAGAGAAACCTTTTCCCAGTTTCAAGTCTTTTGCAACAGTTTACCAAGAATGCACTTTATTTAGCTCCATTAATTTTCAGCTTCCCATACCCTGCTGAACAAAAGCATCCCCACAACATCATGGTGCCATCAGTATGTGTCATATTGTAGAGTCCAGGGTGGTGTTGATGTAGTTTTCCACCAAACATAAAGCTTTGCAAAGTTTTCATCTGGCTAGATCACCTTGTTTGCAAATTATCCTGAACACAATCCTGACACCGAAATGTCATGCTGTGGGAGGGGTATTTTTAGGCAGGGACAGGGAAGCAATTCAGTCAACCACCATACATAGATTTTTGTATCTGTTCCAAAAAGTTCTGACCTGTTCTGATACAGCCAGGGCACCTTCTTCCACCTGTTTGCTCTGTCCCAAACATGAATCAGAATACATGTGCATGCAGCACTTGTTTTATTAGCCATCCCCATTAAGCCCAACTTTATTTTAATCCAGCACATACAATCCCAATGAAAGAAAATGTAATGTGAAACAAATATGGATAATTTATAGCTTTGAAATACTTTTCCACAACATTAATATTCTTTCGGTATTGTGAAGGACTTTTACCCTTTGTGAAATTAGTTTTGCTTAAAAGTAACATAGTTTATACAACAACTTTTCGTTTTTTTACTCTTGTCTTTCCAAATGTCTGCATGGAACTTCAGATTATTTTGGACTTTTTAGCTGTATTTTTATTCCAACTGACAATATTAAAAGTGCTCCATGCCATTTACGACCAATGCTTTGCTTTCAAAGACTAAATCCATCGAGCAGCTATATGGGGCGTGTATTTTAAATGTTTTTTATATACCAACTGATGTTTCGTATTCATGAAGTCCCCATCTTGAGCTAAAACCCTTTTGCTCTCAAAGGTTATGTGGTAAAGAGAGAGGAGGAGGATAGGTTGAGTCTGAGAACCGGTGCAGCAGCAGTAAAGGTCAAAGTGATCGCTAAAAACAAGAATCTACCCTTTAAAAAAAATGGGTTTTGCCATGTTTGCTAAAACTTGGGATATTTATTTCTGCTTTTCTCTTTTTTAATCTTTTGCTTTTACTTTTACTCTAACAAAGTATATCTCCGGTAGATCACTGCATCCTATGTGCACTGATCATTATTGTTGATGCAGAATTCAGTGGTGTAAACACATGAAGTTAGGTTAACTTATGTCTGCATACCTGTTCTATCACAGCTCAACAGTAATGATAAATCAGTTTGACTTGTGTTGTTCTGGACTGAACACAGATTTGTGCAATTGTATGTAGGACCAGAAATTTTAAAACTAAGTTGCTTCTTCATAACAAAAAAAAAAGAAAAAACTATTTGAAGTCCATTGAAGTTTTTCACAAGTTACAAATTGATTCTAGGTCTGGCCACTAAAACCACATCTAACCCTGCTACAAATTGCTACCTTGCTCTAAACTTGCAGGCACTTTGGGGAGAAAAACCACAAAACCAAGCCGTAGTGTTTTCTGAAGCTTGGCACATCAAATTAAAATGAGATGTGCGCAACTATTAAATGTTTTGTGTAATTGCTTTCCTAGGTGCATGTAATTCCCCAGTCAGTGGCATTAAACATCAGAAGTATTCTCGTAATCCACTCATTAGGTATTCTGCTATTTGTTAATTAACAATCACTAAGTATTAATTAACCAAAGGGTTTCATGTTGAATTCCTGCCATTCGAAGGAGAGGCTGTTCATGTGGTCCGACTTTTCCTTTATGTCACACTTCCTTCACTGCTATAAATTAGAGAGTTTTCACACTTATCTCCATAGAGACCAACTCTGTGTTCTGACAATGCACATAAGATAGACTGTGTGTGTGTGTGTGTGTGTGTGTGTGAGAGTGTGTACATGTGTGAAAAAGCAAAGCCTTATTAGGATTTAAGTTAATATGATTACAATATATCCTCAGTATATCCACAGGGGGGTGAAAATGTATTTGTCCCTGTGCATATGTCTTCTGTTTTGCAATATTGTCTCACATCATCAGATAAACTGTTACATCAGCCCCAAGATAACCTGAGTAAATACAGAAAATCTAATTAACTTATTAAGTTCAGTTTTTGTAAAACCTAGTTTAATTTCACATGCCACTCTAATGTCATGTTACCATCAGACCTGGAGAATGAAGACATCGCTTAAAAAGGTACCCGTCTGACAACATGAAGTACGCCAAACGTTCTCAAAAACCCACAGCCCAAGCCTCTATCTAAAGAAATTCATGAACAGATGAAAAACTAATTTATTGACCTCATCGTCGGTCTGGGGAGGGTTACAAAGCTATTCTTCAGGCTTTGGGGTGCCAACTAACCACAATGAGAGCCGTTAGTGAATTGGAGAAAATATAAAACAGTGGTGAACCTTTCCAGGAGTGGCCAGCATACACAAATTAATCCAAGAGCGCATCAATGACGCATTCAGGAGGTCGCAAAGGAACCCAGAACAACAGCTAAAGTCCTGCAGGCATCGCTTGCTTCTGTTAATATCAGTGATTGTGATTTAACAATAAGAAAGAGACTGGGAGAAATCACATCTGTGGGAGAGTAAGGTGGAAACTACTGCTGCTCAAAAAGTGCATAAAGCTCCCTTCTCACATTTATCCGTGCCAAGATTTTTTGGTTAATATAGGATCCATTATATCTGTTGTGAAACTAAAACTGTATTTCCAAAAAAGAACATCATCAGTCAAAGATGGTGGTAGAAGTGTGATTATTTCTGCTGAAGCTCCTGCATGACTGTCTGTAATTTCTGCTATCGAGCATAAATCCTCATGGACAACGTCCGGCCACACTCTGGTGTTAAGCAGCATGACATGACAGGGATCCAAACCAATCAAGCAACTGCACCTGTGAAGGGTTAAAAAACAAAATGAAGGTTGTGGATTGGCCTGGTCAAAATCTGGATTTCTGTCCAGTCGAGATGCTGTAGCAAGACACTGAATACTCATTCATGCTTGCAAACCCTCCAATGTGAGGCTGAATTAAACCACTTGAGAAAAGAAAAGTGCAACGGATCCCCTCCACAGTGCTGTAAATGACAGTTATGCTTTATGTCAACTGCTGGATGTTAATGCTAAGTTTGACAAAACCAGCTGTTAGGTTTAGGGGACAATTACTTTAGTACATAGGTCCATGTTGGTTGAATAGTTGTTGTTTTTTTACTTTTTTTTTTTTTTTTTTTTACAAAAGAACACACCATTGATGAATGATTTGAAAACTACTTTTGTGTTAATTTGGGGTTGGCTTGTGTGACACTAAAATCTGTTTGAATTTAGGCTTCATTTCCGGTTGAGGTTCACCTTCCAGTAGGACAACGACCACAAACATACAACCAGAGCTACAATGGAGTGATTGGGAGGAAACATGCATGTTTGAATGACCTAGACAGAATTATAACTGGGAATCAGTGGCAACACATGGAAATTGATACAGTAGCCTAGTTGTAACATCACAAAAAAGGAAAAAGGTCAAGGGGTGATACTCGTTTTTTTCAAGGAACAGTGAAGATTGAAATAAAGGCTGTCTCACTGGAGGAACATTAAGAAATTAAGACATACTCAATACTTTTGCCCAGCACTGTGGGCAGGTGGTTTCAATTTAAACAAACCCTTCTAGATTTGCTGGGTCTTTTTTAGTAATCATGAGGACAGGAACAGGGACTACGTACTGAATCTGTATCAACATATTGAGTGGAGGTGATTATTAGCAGGCAATCATGGTGACACAATCATAAGCAAGCAAAAGAAAAATGCTTGCTCTCTCTCTTTCTCTCTCTCTCTCTCGCTCTCTTTTAGTTGATCTTCCCATCCCTCACTGTGCCTCTATCCATTTAGATACTGTTTGAATGATCACGTTCCCTGGCATGAGAATGCTATGTAATTAACCTATGATATTCTCCATGTTGCAACGTGCCTCCTGCCTGCATGGGTGGGTCTGCTCTGGTGGATTATTACTGCCATCTTCTGGCCAAGTATGAATCGGAGGAGCGTCTCTGCAAAAGGCAACGAGGTTTTGACCTTTCTAATGCAAATAGCAGGTCCTGGTAAAAAGTGCTCAGCTGGTGACTGTGTAAAATGTGATTTTTATGCTAAAAGCCTTTAGAGTCGGAGAAATGATTGAGGGGTATTTCTGAAATCTAACAACAAAAAAATCTGACTGAAAAACAACTAGACATGTCTAATGCTAAATTAGGGTGGCCGCTCATTAAAAAGTGTGAACATTTGAAAAGTTTTGACAGCTGTTTGTTTCTTTATGCTGTTTTTGCAGAAAATAACATAGTTGGAACTGTGCTATACGTTCAAAAATTGCGTTGTTCGATCAAAACCAACATTTTACTTGTGGAGACGATAGCCGATCTGAACTGTAGACTTAAATGTTTTATAAAAACTAAAACGCTAAACAACTGAACAGGTTTTTTTTTCAGCTCATTATTTCCATAGATATGGTTACAAAAAAACTTTAAAAAAATTAAAAATGTCAAACCTATAGACCTAGAAGGTTATTCCCTCAGTTTTCCACTAAGTCACTGTCCCAATTTTGTGCATGCCTTTTCTTTCTGTTTCATTCCTTTTTCCTGTTTTCCTGCTTTAAAAAAAAAACCTAAAGTAAAGTTGACTGGTCAGCCAAAATGGACCAGGGGAGCTCTGCAGGTAGGCCACTGCAGCTGTGGGAAGATTATTAAGCACATTCTGCTGTTGCTGTAGTGTAGAGTTAAATCACCTGTTCCTTTAAAGCCCTCCTGGGTTCATCCAGAGTTCAAATCATTTCCTGCACGGCTCGTTAATAATTGGGTTTGGCTATTTTTAAGTGTCTATGTGGGTCAGTTTTAATTGTCAAACTGTTTGGCTTTATTATAAAATATAAAATATCTATGGATGATTTAAATAACAAAATAAAAGGCTATGATGTTGTTAAGGACAATAATACATAAAATAAATTGATGTGATGGCAGCATTTTTTTAAATGTAAAAGCATACCCTGAAAACTCGTGATTTTGGGCCCCCAGGCACAACTGAATGAAAACTAAACATGACACTGTTGTTAAAATTATCCCGTGACCTTGGCAAGACTTGCAGAAACATTTGTCGGTGGAGACAGTTCACTGCTACATCGACAAACACAAATGAAATAGAAAAGACTTCAAGAAATCTGCATCCTTCTCTGCAACGAAGGAGGAAATGGAGAAGTTGTCTTTTGCTTCAAAAAATCAATTTTATTTTGATCTTTTTAATTCCCTTAATTAAAACATCACCATATAAAACTGTTCAACAGCATCACTGATGAAGTTTTGCACATTTTGTCCAAGGACAACCACAAGCTTAAATGTATTTTGTTTGTTGTATTTATTCAAATAGACTGGTGACCTGTCCAGGGTGTACCCCGCCTCTCGGCCATTGACAGCTGGAGATAGGCACCAGCACCCCTTGCGACCCCACAACGGATAGACGTGTTAGAAGATGGATGGATAGATGGATGGATGTATTTATTCAATTTGTATGTATCCCCAAGACAAGAGTGATAAGATATATAGCCTACCCTGTTTGCAGTTTCCTAAGACTCAGAGGACACAGTAATTATGAAGAAGAACCAAAATACCTTTTTGGCCTGCATGCAAAACGCCACAAGTGGTGAAAAAGTATTATAGTCCTACATCACACTGAATGAGCACCATACCCAACAGAAAACAATGTGGCGACAGTATCATGCTGTGGGCATGCTTTTTTTCAGCAGGACAAAAGAGATACAGGACAATACTGGAAGAAAACCCGTTAGAGGCTGCAAAATACTTGGGAAGCAGCTGAAGGTTTACCTTCCAGCAAGAAAATTACCATAAAATACAGGGACAGTTACAGTGGAATGGTTAGATCAAAGCATGTGTATCTGTTACAATTGCCATTCAAAGACTAGACCTAAATCTGTTTCAGCCTTTTTTTTGTAAGACTTGATAATATACACTTCCCATGCAGTTTAGCCCAACTTAAGCTAACTGACCAGACTTGTGCGACTATTTGTTAATGCAAATCTGGTAGAGTCATACCCTAAAATATTTGCAGAGGTTGCAGCAAAGGACATTTCTCTAATCCATAAATACAAATGCATGCCCCTCTCGATGTTTTTTTTAAAGCAGTATTCTTGAAAACAATCTTTCCTTTATCCCTATTCTTCTCCACCCTGTACTACTTTGTGTTTAAGTAGGGAATAATCGTCTGTCAAAATCCCAGCAGCATACCTTGAAGCTTGGTAAAATGTGAGAAGGTTCAAGGGGTGTGCATACGTGCACAGCACTGTAAATCTGTTTGTTGTTCTGAAATTTTGCAGTGCTTTTAGACATCTAGACCCTCGTGTGAGCAACAGTCACTCATTTTCTAATTGTGTGCTTCTATTAAGAGTCTGCTAGCGCTAATTATGCATTGAAGCTGCATTAAAGGATTTTTTTATCTTTGGAAGCATAATGTAAAAAAGACTATAATTATAGATAATGTGATTGTAATTAGGTACTTCTTCACAAGCAAACTTTAATTGAAACGTTGCACAGATGAGGGCAGGTGAGAAAAAAAAGCGGGGGGGGGGGGAGCTCACTTGTGATGCATTGTCCTCACTTACAGAAGTCAATTCCTCCTATAAGTGTGCAACAACATTATTGGGAGTGAAAATTGGGGTCATCTGTTTTGTTCACTCATCAATGCAGCCTCATGGCGCAGTCTAATCAATCCTGTGGCTGACGTGTCTGTACTCTTTTAACCTCCTGTGACATGCATTCAGAGAGCAAAAAAAATAAAAATAAATAAATAACATATGGTAAATGTTACTGCAGTGCATTGTGGGTGGAGGTTCAGAGTTTTGATGGCTGCTTCTGCACGGTTATTTCCTGCTTTAGAAAAAAAATCACAACCTGTCTTACGCCTCATGAAAGGATAAATAAAGTCAAACTCTCTCTACGTTTGAAAGTGTTGTTTCTCTCTTTTTTTTTGCCTCCCAGCTGAGATCAGATGCGTTTGCTGTGACTTTGCTCTTTCCTAATTCCTTCTTTCCTGTGCTCCACCTCTCCTCTTGCTGCCTACCACTGCTTTCTTCTTCCTAAAAGCAATGGACTGTGATTTAACCGTCCTCCTCTCTGTGTTTGATATCCCCACTCCCCTCTGTGCTGATCTATCGATCACAAAACCTCGCCTTGATCTGTACATGATTGGCCATGACATGAGAGACATTTATCTTCTCGCCCCATCACATTCTCTGCTCTTGCTATGTCCAGTCATGCATACTTCAAAGACTTTTCCATCTTTAAAGTTGGAGCGCTGACTCTTTCTCCAAAGAATTTACTTTGTCCTCCATAACTATATGCCTTATCCATGTCAGATCTATGTTGTACCTTGATATCTTTTTAAATTTCATAGCAGTGGTACACTAGAAGGATGCATTAGTTACTTTCAATGGCAAAAATTTGTCATATGCTCATTTATTTAAGCAGAAACTGGTGGTGGTTCTTAGATGGGAGCGGTCCTGGGCGGTACCTTAATTCTAGCCCCCCTGCCCCACATACCCTTGATGAGGTCATGACCGTGTTTGCGTCTCAAACTTGGGCTAAATAGAGGCACAGTTGAGTATGTGTTTCAAGGCAACTACTCAAACACACTGCTTCCTTGCACAGCATTGTGGGAAAATCTAGATCAATTATCTAAGGTATCGGGGAGCGAAAAGTGGATCTCAACAAGTCTGGTTATTCATCGGTCCCAATTTCCAGATATCTGAGGATGCTCATCTCTGTAAAAATGTATACACATGTGTAAACTCCATGGTAAATTCCAGCCATCAAACCATTCAGGTCGATGGGTTCTGTCTTCCAGAGATGAAGGTTGTTTGGTGCAAACTGCACAGCTATGTTTTTTAACAATTATCTTACCGTGCACAACATAAACAGGGACCCACTTTTCTTTTTGGGCTGTGCAAATGATTAACTAAAGCTGTTAAGGATATTTTCCACCATGGGTAGTCAGCCGTTTTACAAAAAATAAATAAAAAAAGTGTCACTTCCCGTAAATATCAGCTTGTTTTTCCAGCAATGCTTCAACAATGCCGGATTTAGTCCTCAAAAATATGTACGTCATGCTATACAAGCACACATCCTGAAAGCATTAGGATTTCAGCTGCATTCTATCTTGCCCCCTGTTATTTCCCTGCTTATTTTTTTGAGCTGGTGTTTAATTTCTGCTGGAAATGCACGGGAGTTTAAGAACATGGATTGACATTTGTATATGTTAAAGGATATTTTCAGCCTAAATGCTCTTGCTCCCTGAAGACCTCTGGCAACACTTCAGTCCAACCAACGATGCCCTTTGAAGGTCCTTCTATGGAAGTCGTTGATTTTTTTTTTTTTTTTTCAACAGAAGAAATTTTTAAGCATTTGCTGCCCCCTGTCTGCAGCCAACAACACATGTAATAAAGAAAATGCAACAGCAGATGCATTCCTCCTTACTACGCCTAAAAATAGAAATGTACCTACAGCCCAGCCGGTGTGACTGGCCTACAGTCTTGTAAAGGTATGTTAAGATTCTGAACATCGTTCCACGCAGAGTACTTTTCTACAAGTCCATTTTTGTAGGATGTTCCTTTCACCGGGTCAGCAAAGAGCAGCTCCACAAAATGATATGGAAAAAGTGACCCTTACTTCTAAAATGAACCAGCTTGCAAAAGATGACACGGCCCTGCTCTTGTTGGATATTTTTGTCAGCCAGCCTTTCTAAGCTGCAGTGTTTTCACCCCTCCAGGGGGAATAGCCTTTTTTTATTTTCTGTGTGCCTTTACAGATGACAAGGGCCTGGATGTCATTTGATGCAGACCTGGAAGTTTTCTGAGGGGAACAAGATGGAGAGGCGTGAGAATTAGAATGTATTTCAGGTCTGAAGCAAGTGGTGCATTGCTGCAACTGGTATCTCAGAGGAGGAGGGAGTTTGGAGAGGGGTTGGTGGTGGGTGGGGGGTGGCATGTGGAGGAGGCTAGGTAGGAGGAGTAGGAGGCTTTTGCTGCGAACTGTTGCTAGGAAACACTTGTGGCATCTTGTTTCCGTCTGCTTGAAATGCCAGAACTAACTGACGGGGAAACAGCTGAGCGAAATGTCGCCTCCATCCTCTGAGGAGTTTGAAGAGTGTGCAGCATGTTTCTATTTAAGTAGCCATGTTTATCTGAGTTTTTTTTTTCTCCTAAGAGTAAACAGCAGACTTTCTTCTGCCAGAACAGAGACGGATGCAGACAGGCTGGTTGGAGTGTCTGTTGCTCCATTCGGGTCTTCTGTTTGCCCAGTCGTCTCTCTTCTGTAATTTTGCCTCGTATTTTTTTCTTTGCCGATCCTTCAGCCTCTCCTCCAGCTTGTTTTTTCTCCCTCTTCTTTCTCGTCAGTCACTCTCGGTGTGCTTTTATCCATATTTTTCATTAGAGCTCCCTTTTCTTTGCCTCATGTTAGCCTAGTGGGCTCCTGAATTCCCATTGCCCTTTTGTTGAATGTAAAGCATTACTTGTTGATCCCCCTTGATGATGTTTGATTATCAAAGCTGTCTGGCTGGAAAGGGCTCACCTCCACAGCAACCGCTGCCGAATACATACTTTACACAAAGTAAATTGTAATTCAAAGGGGGACTTCAAATAAATGCCTTGAAATTCTGTTTACTACTAGGTAAAGTAAAACTGAAAAAATCCACGTCCGTGGTATATGAAGAAGACTAGTTGCAGAGAGTCCGGTTATTCTTTCACTGGCTGCCATAATATAGAATAAATCTGGCTCAAGGGACCAATATAAAAAAAGATATACAGTCCCTGTTATACAGTGTCTAGTCCGCATAAGACAGGACATATTTCCAGTGTTGCCTTTACATGGGCAGAAAGTCACACACCAGACTGACAGAGTGGGCACCAGAAAGCATAAGTTGCTATGCTCCGCCCTGCTCTGTTGTGTTGATGGCCGGCTGCCTGCTTCGCTCTCTCTGCTTTGCTGCTTCACTAATTAGTGAGAGCAGCGACACCTGCGCTTACCCTGATTGTCTGTGTTATGCTCACCTATGATCCAGCCTATAAATACCTGCCTCTCACAGCCTATGTTAGATTCTTGAACGCCTTTTGCGTGAGTACGTCAGCCACCCAGTGGGTTTTCGATTGCCTGAATGTTTGTGACCAGGTATCGCCCCAGTCGGACTCTCATTTGGCTTCTGGTTTTTGGATACTGACCTACAGATCTGTTTTAAGACCAAGCACCTTGCCAATCCCTCTGGATACCTCTGCCATGGATGATCGCCGCCTGGATTCTGGATTCCCCGTCTTCTTTACCCATGAACACTGTGCTTGTGACGTTTCCCTCAAGCCCCAGTCTGGGTGACTTTACTGTCGTCGTCTCCAGGACTTACAGAGCCCCGGGTTCTACCTGTCAGATCCAGTGCCACCTCCTGGACTCTGAGAAGGTTACTGGCTTCCTTCCAGTGCTCTGATCTCTACACAGCCACTAACCCGTCTCTCTCCCTTATGTGATCCCATTTTGTGTTCCTCTACTATCCTGTCCAACCTCAGAACCTTGTTTTTAAATAAAATTAGTATCCATGCACCATTTTTGGAAGAAAAAGAAAGGAATGAATATACAACCCTCATTAAACTCAGTCACGCACTAGTAATGCTATGTAATGTGTCTGAGACGTCCTCTGTATCTAGTGACCTTCAATGTCCCCTTTCACAAAGCACTTTAATGCAGAATTAAAGCATCTAGCTCTGCTTTAAATTTCTCCAACTTCATCCCTCACCTGTCTGTCTTGTTCCTGTGGTCTTCAGGTTTGTTCACTAATGTTCTTTAACAACCTTTTAAAGTTTTCAAAGATGAGCTGCATTTATGATGAGATTAAAGGAAACACAGTCCACATGCTAACGCACTGCCTTCTCAAGTCAATTAGTTGCACTAAATGTTATTTCGATGTATCAGAGTAAAGAGAACTTAAAACAAATGCATGACACACTTTTCAGATTTTTATTTTATTTTGCAAAACCATTGGTCATCTTTCTTGCTCTTCACAATTATGTGCCACTCTATCTGTCACATAAAGATCTGTCACGGTGACAAATTGTGGACAATGTTCAAGGAGTATTTATCCTTTTGCATTATGCTGTATTTTAAATTAAACGTAATTAGAAATGTTTCAATTGTACGTTATGTCCTCTCTTCGAGCCAGCTTTGAGCTCTGCCAAATTTTAGCCTTCGGAGATTCCATTTTGTGTTCCTTTACACTACCGCCGCTTTATTTCGCAAGTTCTCTGAATACTTTAAAACTCTCTTTAATTTAAAAACTAACTGGTAACAAGATGTGCCACGTTGGTATTTGTAGATGAATTACACACTTAACTAGAAACAAATTGAGGAAAGTACAACACAAAAGTAGGTTCTGTGTATGCATATAAACGTAACTTTACCCAGCCATAAAAGCAATCCTGAATGTATGCACAAACCTCCTGAAAACGTTCCCAGAATGAGATCCTCAGCTTTGTGGCTCCAACTAATGTAATTAGTGAAATTGAGTGCACTCTCTTGGATTAATATGCTACGATGGTGGCGATACGACCATAGCACATCTCGCTGCTTTGTTTATGCAGGTTTACCGTGTTTTGAGATTTCTAAAACTGACTTCCTCCCCCTCTACATAAAATGTGAGCTGTGACTGTTTTTAATCAGGGGAGGTCAATCAAACTTGGAGTCACTTTGTTGAAACTACTCAAAGTTGAAATGAATTGTTCAGGCCTCGCCATTCATGTCATGCCTGAAAGGCTATAATAGAGTGCCTGGCGTGTGAGGCTTGTTTCCGTAATGTCTCTTCTTAATGGTTCGCTCATTGGTTAAAAACTGCGGGCTGTAAGTGTAAGGTGCATTACTAAGAAACATTTTATGGTTATGCTTTTTAGACTTTTAAAACCTAAAAAGCCTTGGAACACACGGAGAGAAAGAAAAAAATCCGTAAGACATTCATGAAGACAAAGATGCACCACTGCCAGCACGCTGTTTCTCAAGAAGCATTACATTCACCATATAACTAAATTACCAGGGAAGTAAACCTGATTTGTTGTGTTCGACTCTGGTCATATGGATGCTCCACAAAGCAGCTGCTAAGTCCAACTGTTTCTTCCATAATTTATCCCGGTTCTTCTGTTTCTCACACTCCCGTCTTAAAATGGGAAAATGCGCATCACTGAATTACTTCTACTGATTTGTGTGAGGCCTTTAAGATAATTAAATCATAGGGAGTGTCTGACTTCTGTTTTCAATATGACGATCCTTCTTTGTTTTTTTTGTTTTTTCTCTTTTTAATGTGGAATATCTAAGCTTGCAACACTGGACCAGCTAACTGCATTGCACATACCAGTGTTTTTAAATGGGAGAGGGTGTAACTGAAGCTACGGAATGCAAACAGCTTTCTTTCCTTGCATGCTTACTGCATTCGTTTATGCCATCATGCAGGCAAGTAGTTACATTATCCATAGCAATGAGAGTGGAGAAACCAATTAGCACTATACAAACTGACTGTCACTGAGACACTTCATTATTAAATGCCATTCATTACCTATGAATACCATCTTCACTATTGTAATTACAACAAAACATGTAATAATTCTGACAATATTGCATATGAAAAAAACAACCGTCTGCTCTTTGCTAAGACCTATGCTCTATGCCACTTTCAGTTGGATAGCGAGTCGATACAGTTTGCCTTTTCCAGCGTGAAAATATGAGGACTTTTCTAAAGCACAGTGTCAATATTGACTTTAGAGAGAAACGTCCTGTGGCCTCGGCCTGGAGCTTTCACAACAGGCAGTCTTTCCAACAGTCCTGGCTTGATGTCTCCTCCCACTGTGCCTGCAGCAGCAGTTCAACTTCTCTGTATGACTGCTGCGTATACTTCTGTGTTTTGCCACTAGAAAGTCTGAGCAATATTTCATCAGGACAAGGTATTTGCTCTCCTGCTGTAAAGCCCTTGAGATTTAAGATGGGTTTTCTGTAAAGAGGGAAAAGGCCAAGTTAAAAACACAGGAGAAAACCCTATTAGATTGGGGGCTTGATTTTATATATAAAAAAAGGACATGGTTTGCATGCCTACAACTTTTCACCATTTTTTTTAGTCTTTATCCAAGTCTGACTCATCAGAACTCTTCTTGTATAAGAATCATGATTTAATGTTTTACCAATTAGTGCAAAGATCAGATCGTCTCCTCCATGCACAAAAATAAGTCATGTCAAGAAGAAAGTACAAAACATAATGAAAATATTTAGCCTTTACCATGTTCTACATTTATTCAAATCTAACATTAGGTGTACAAATACCCAACGAACTCCAGACTGTTGTTAATTCTTGAATAGAAATTATAAAGAAAATAGACAGCTGTCTGTAAGAAAGGTGCACCCTTGCTGCTTCCATAGAATGTAAAAAGGAAATATGCAGCAGCTGGGTGCTTTCAATCACATATACTTGATTGACTGATCATCTACAAGTGTGACAAGTGAAAGCAGCGGTTTTGGCACATTGCCGGCCTTCCAGAAACAAGTGGGGGTTGGCCAAATGCCAGCAAACATCTTAGAGAGGGAATTGTTGTTGTTGCCCATCAGTCTGTGACGTGTTGCAATGTCATTCCCCAAATAGTTTTATATTTCACAATTCAAAACAGTGTTCAGTTATGGAAAATCACTGAAACCTGGCACGCAATGTGTGATTACAAATTATTGTGCAGTTCTTAAACACGTAACACTGTGTTGGGTTGAAACTATCAAATCTTAATTGTAACTTCTGTCGCAAAATAGAAGGTGCTAAACGCCACATTTTTTTTAACTTGCTGTAGGACACTCAGAAATATCACACACAGACATCGGTCCAACAATAAATGGTTTGCAAAATATCAGACACTGCTTGATAATCATAGCTCCTCTTTGGTCAGAAGAACATGTCATACTGAAGAACCACAGACCAGCAATTCAAGCTCCTTAGGAGATAATGTTTAACAATTCTCCACCATGAGAGATTTTGTCTAGACAGATTGCAGCACACTGTTAATTCAACTTTGGATAGCTGCCAATCTTCCCAATAGTGGACGTCCTGGCAAATTTACCTAGAGGTCAGATCGTGCAATGTGATACAAAACACTCGACCTAAATCTCAATTAGAAAAATATGTTTTTTGGAACCGTTCCACTGATTAGTGAAAAGAGGAATCTGACTTTTCACTTACATCTCAATCTTTCACTTAAAAAAAAAAAACATCAAACCACAAATAAGACCTGCGTAGCTGCATCTAATTGAGACAGAATAACTTCTGGAACAATGTCATTTGGACAGGTAAGGGATTTTGGTGAAAACCAAGCACCACATATCATATATTGGTGCATTGGTGCATTCTCAGTCATCCAAGTCATGGTCAATCCCAAAAAGGTTAAACAATAACACAACTGGACTTAAATTCTGAAGCTGAAGACGTGTCGCTTCCCATCCAGGAAGCTTTCTCAATTCAAAATCCACACTACTCCAGACATTTTGAATTGAGAAAGCTTCCTGGATGGAAAGTGAAACGTCTTCAGCTTCAGAATAGAAATCCAGTTTTTTTAGCGGATTTTTTTATACGTTTTTGGATTGATACATATCATATAAAGAAAAAAACTAATATAGAATGTTAATCAGGGTCCTTGAGGAGGCGGTTATCTGAGCTTGTTTTGCAGCCACAACAGGACCTGGGCACCGTGCAGTCACAAAGTCTATCAGGAACACCAAAATGTTCTACAATCAAATCTGATGTAATCTGTCCTGCAGCTAAAGCTTGTTTTAAATCATGTATTAGAACAGTACAATGATCGCAAAATTGGAAGGAAGTATAGTTTCTAATCGTGACTGTATGCAGCTTGCCTATGTCATTTTAGTGACTGCATCAAGTTAGTTATGTAGCTAAAGAGACACACACACACAAACCTAAAATATCTGCATTCAGTCATCCAAGTCATGGTCAATCCCAAAAGTCTTACTCTGGCCTTATTTGTTTCCCACACACCCACACAGACACACTTCAATTTTCCATTCAGCAGCGCACACTAATAAGATTCTTATTATAGAAACAATAAATGGCATATAAATGTCTCCGTGCCCCAGTAATTTACCATGAACTGAACCCTATTAGCGGACTGTAAACTCTTGTAAACACAAACCTTGGGGGGTTTGGACCAATTGCCAAGGAGACCGTGTGTTGGCACAAGGGGATGACATATTTAAAGCATGACTGAGTACCTAATGCAACATTGCTTTATTTCATCTCACTAAAAAGCTTAAGTCACAACGACTCTTGGGTATTGTTGGATAATAGGAAACGATGAGAGGTTAAAAATGATTTGTACCAGATAGCACGGTTTTGTAGGTCTATTGGAGGTATCAAGTCAAGAGGTACGACACCTGATTAACGTTCTCTGCATCTATTTTAATACATCATTGTTATTGAAACTCCAAAATTTGTGGTCGACCTTCAATTTCGAACCCAGCTCTTACAACTTTGTCCGCCTGTTTTATGTGTGATACTGAGAGAAATTGCTTTTCCACGCCACTGCCAGTCCAGTCATTACGGCCTTTTGGTGATAAGCAGCCTTCTTCAGTCACTGAGCCGAGTCTGCGTCCCTCTGCTGGGGCAGCGTGATTGAAATATTTCTGTGCCTGTGAGATTAATGAAGATTGGAGAGCTGTGAATGGGCAAGACAATTAGTATGCTGTCAGAATTAAACTCGCTGTGAATAAATTAAGCGACAGATTCTCTCTCTTAAGTTACATTTCTCATCAAGGGCACTCGAGCAATCGTATATCAGGGTTCAGCGTGAAACATTTAAAAAAAGCATTGCTTGGTTTCTTATATTGTTCTCTCTGCTTTACACCAAGGGAATTATTCAATTATCATTGTTTGAAAATAAGTAAGCAGATTTCTAAGAGATATGTAAGAACATCTCAGTCAATTAGAATAGTAACAATATGTTAATTTTATCAATTCAACCCAAAAAGCAAGACTCCTGTGTTCTATAGACTCATTGCACACATAGCGGGCAATTTCTAATGTTTATTTATGTTCACTTTTTTTTGCAGCTTATAGCATAAGAAAAGGCAGAATGAATGTTTCCTGAAGATTTAAACGACACATTGACACATTGTCATGTTCGTTTCAAGTTTGGCTATAGTGCAGGCAACAATTGCGGAGACAGTATGACAGTTTAGCAGATTTATAGAACATTATATACAGGATAATGGATCCTCTGGATTCCTGGCGAGGTTCTGGTTGGACACTGCAGAGAAGAGGTGAGTGGATTTATTGTCCGGGTCATGAGGTGGCAGGTGATGAATTAGCGGACAGTGATGAATTCCTACCATTGGTGGTCAATGAGGAAGTCCAAGAGGAGTTGAGCAAATCCTCCGAGTCTGGCAGGTGGTGGTGAATAAGTGTTCTGTAATGTTGAGCTTCTGTTTCTTTCCTTACAGGAAATGGGGAGCAGTGGAGCGGATAGGGTTGGAGGGTGGACAGGCAGGTGAAAGGATGGTAAAAGCGGCTGAGCGATGTGAGTGGAGGAGAAGGACGGTCAGAAGGAAATTGATGGAGGAGATCTCAGGACAGCTTATCCGATTATTCAGAGTAGTGAGGAAGCAGAGCACTTTAACGTGGGAACTCTAGAATGGACATGGAACTGTGTCCTGAAAAAAGGGGAGGAAAGACTCAAGGTTACACAGAGAAGGTAGGCCTGATTACAATGCTAGGAGAGCAAACAATCTGGAATATGCCTCATGGGATCTGTTCCTCTTTAACCTCCTCCTGGTTGGTCCTGATGAGCTGCAGCTGGTTGGCCCCACCTGCCGGTCGCGCCCTGCAAGCGAGAGGTGAGGAGAGACAAACACACACCAACCTGCACACAGCTCTGATGGGATGACATACATGAGAGTGAAAGAAAGAAACTTATTTTGTATACAATTATGTTTTTGGATGTGGAGAAAAGGTTGTACAAGCAACAGGCATTAACTGCAGCCTCAAAATGGCTGTACAGCAGAGCCCATTCAAGAGTTTGGGAAGATTGACAAGGTGTGGGCGGCGGTTTGAGTCGGCGATTGAAGGTCCACCACACACAGACGTATTCAGGATATAGGCTGGGGTGGTCACTTTCCCTGTGTTCAGCCCTTCCTGATCTTGACATGATGTCAGAACAAGCCTATCTGGACTAACGAGAAAGAAAACTGGGCTGCTGCTTGGTGATCTAAAGTCCTGTTTTCAGAGTAACGTTAGCTGCTACTAGCAGGTGGTAAAAATGGGATGTTTCCAAAGTGATGATCTGGGGAGCCATGTAATCTGCTGCTTTAGAGCTATTTTGTTTTCTCAAGTCCAAGGTGAACACCTCCATGCTATGTTACATTAATGAAGTAATACATACAATATGACAGCAGACCCACCATACAGTGTAGAAAACATTGACATTGCTTTCAGTAGATTGGCATTTCTGTTTTGAAACCATGTCATTCCTTTAATTTTCAGAGAAAAGGAAATATAGATTTTCATCAGCTGCAAGCCATGATCTTTAAAACTAACAGAAACCAGCACTTAAAATAAATCACTGTGTGCAAATTAACTTATGTGATATTTAAGCTTCAGTTTTAATATTAAATTGCTGAAACATTTTTCGTTTTGGAACGAAAAATGCCCTTGTAAAATAAGAAAGACAAAAATGTACATTTTGCTTCTGGCTGGAATTAACTGAAAAAGAAATCTGCCTTAACATTCCAAAGACTTAGAAAGCAACTAAATCCAATCTCGTGGATAAATCCAAATATTATTCCCACCAAACTTAAGTTTATAGCTTATAACTCAGAAGTGGTCTCAAACCGATCAGATTCTCCTCCCACCTTTAAACCCACTAATTCTCCCAGGAGCTTTCATCTCTCCTCAAGATGGGCTGTCGAGTCCAGAAAAAGAACCGAGGCAAAGCGAGGGATTTCTCAGCTGTGGCAGGAACACCGACAGCAACATCAAGGTGAGGAGAAATTACACGCTCGATAATAAAAAATAGGGGGGGAAAAAAAACCTGAAAGTGTCACTCTGAGAAAAAAAGGTCAAAAAGGCAGGAAGTACGAACATTTCTGTGGGACCACAAAGTGAAATATTGGCTGCATCACACTGGGAATACAGCTGCCAGGCCATAGCCTGCACCATGTGAAAGGGCCAATGAATGCAAGGTACAGTGATGCAATTATATATATTAAAATGCAGCATCATAACAGAAGAATTGGTGCAAAGACAAACTCTAAGAAAACCCTGAGCAAAAATCTTCAGTGAGGATTGAAAGGTTCTTGCCCAGTCTTTGCTTTTTGTTTGACTCCTAAGACTATTCTGTGGGCGTGCAGCTAAATCAGTGTCTGACATGCTACTGATAGAAAGCCGTCAGAAAATGACATTTTAACGGTGCCTTTCTTCTGTAATTGCCCTTATTTCCACATGAATGGAGCATGTGGTGACTCAGACTCTGGATGTTGAAACATGTTTTTAAAAATATCCTCATCCTCATGCTCTGCCTTCTGATATGCTGTGACACGGCTCTGAACGTGCCGCATTTCTGGAGGGGAAAGAAACATATATAACACAGTCTGTGTCTGGAGCCAGAGCCTGGAGCGCACTTGAGACTCTTTTAGCTTCACATTAGCTCCATTTCAGATAGAAAATTCATTCTCATGTTAAATTATTGATGCTTTCCATCAAACTTTTGTTTAGCCTGGGCATAGGACTTACCTTCTGACGGCAGAACAGGGCCGAACTCATACCCAGACATTACTTTAGCATTTCTGCTAGTTGTTGGTTTTGTTGTCATTATTATGATCGAAAGGATTAAATTATTTTAGCTACTTTAAAATTCTCAGCAAGTTTCACCTATTCGCACCACCAAGCGAATGGCCTAACACGTGGGCACGTTTAAACTGCCTTTTTTTGTAAAAAAAAAAAAGCAAGTGATCCATAGTAGGAAATGATCTGGAAAGAGAATGTATATCTTGATATTTCACATGTCGGGAAAAATAAACAAAAAATTAGAACCCTTCAACGAGGGAAATAAAAAAGATATTTCACATATATTCTAAAATTAACAATACACTATTTTACAAAAACTGAACATGCTCAGTGGCTCCTTGTTTGTTAAAAGAAAAGAAAAGAAAAGAAAAAAGGTATATTGCTAAAACTGTTATTTGCATTTTATTTTTGCTTTGGGCAAGAGACATTACATCACATCGCGGATCAGCCTTTGTGTTTTTGCGTGAGTGAGGTTGTGTGCACAGATGAGTGACTGTAATGTTAAACCGATTTGAGTTTTTGGTAAGATTGGGTTTCTTTTGCTTGTTTGTTTTGTTGCTATTTAGCTTTGTTTTTACCCCTTATTTGATTGGATCAGTATATTAAAAACATGAAGTTGCAGATTTTACAACTTTTTCACTTTATGTGTATTTTTCATTTCATACTTATGCAAAGACCCTGAAATCCTTTTCAGTAGACATGGATCATATTTGACATTGAGTCACAACATTGTGCAAAGATCTCTAGAGTAAGTTAAAGGCTCTCAATGGTGGCCTCGAGTTAAGATGGCAATGTAATTTCAGCGTTTTCTGTCGCATAGCTCACAGGGATAATGGCCTCCATAAAGCAGAAAAGCTGATGTGTGATAGCTACCGTCTCATCAATGCTCCATTCTCTGGGTCGTTGGTCCGAAAGATCAAGCTTGTAATCAGTTTTATGGGGTCAAGCTTCTCAGTGATGATAAAGGGAAAAACATGACTGCCAAGAGGTGTGGGAAGAAAGAAAAAATAAAACACGGTAATATTTGAACCACTGATGCGGTTCTGGTCATTATTGTTATGACTCCCACATTTATTTGAAATGGTAATGAATTATTTAAATTGTTCTTATTGCTGAAAAAAGGGATTATACAACACAACTGGAGTGATTAGTAAAGAATTGGTCATTAATTTATTGTAGAGTTTCTTTAATCGACACAGGACCAAAAATGAACAGACTCGTGCGCATTCAACTACTACAGTATTATTTTACATTACATTTAACTTAGTTAAATGTAATGTAAAATACTAATACTAAGTAGTAATGCTAATAAATAACTAATGCTGATATTTGTTTGGGTATTATTTTGTGGAAACACCCAGTTGTGGAACGTTTCATCGTCGAACAAGACCGAGATGGAGCTCTGTGGCCGCAATTACTTTGTTTTGAACTTTGTTCGGAAGAGTTAAGCTGAGGTTTTCAATCCTAACAACGCTGGACCAACAGTTGCGCACAGTGGTGGTATAATCACTTTGCATGACTGTTTGGCTGTGATTTATTATTGCTTTATGTAAAATGAACGGAATACTAAAGCAATAGGTAGGTAGACCTCCAAGTCTTTCAATTTTAGCTCAATTGCAAAGCTTGCACTGCAAAAAGGGAACTAAAAGTAAGTAAAGTTTTCTTGAAATTGGTTTATTTTTCCTTAATTTGAGCAGCTAAATAGTACAATTTGCCAATGGAGTGAGTATTTTTACCCCTAAAATAAGATAATTAGATATCCTGCTCTTGAAATAAGATTCTTATTTTAAGTGCAAAAATCTTATTCCATTGGCAAATAGTCTTATTTACCTGCTCAAATCAAGGAAAAATACACTCAGTTCAAGAAAACTTTACATACTTTTGGTTCCCTTTTTGCAGTGTGATGGTTAAAACCCGGAACTAACTGTGTGCTCCAACAAGCATCAAATCTGGTTTTGGAATGAATAAAACCAACTTATAATAATCTTCTCAACTAGTCTACGCAAAGCCCCACCTCCAGCCAATGGAAGGTTTGTGGACAATGCTTAACTATGACATCAGGTCAGGAAACCAGCTATTTGAAATGAGCTGTAAAACTTCTGCTAAGTAAAATGCTAAAATATCCGTCCAGAATTATGTCAGATGCTTGTTGACAACCGCAAAAAGTGGGCACTCGAGGTGCAAATGGCAAATCCAACGTTGGTGGGTGTGTGAGGTTGCATAATGTTGACCCTGTTATGACCTAAGCTCCATAATAATTCAAATGTGTGCCCCCAATTCTATTTTTTGAATCACTGAGGATGTTTGCTGAATAATCATTCTACCCTAAAAAAAGAATAGTTCAAATGCATCAATGAAATACAATAATTAATTATAGCCTAGGTAAACTTCTGGCGAGGATTGTATGATTTATTTTCTTTACAATGCCATGACCTTTCCTTGAACCATATTTCCAGGGATCCTAAAACAAATACTACCCACATCTCTCTATTTTCCTGGAGGTTTTCCTCTTCAAAGTCCTTGAGATATTTGCAACAGCACAAAGTGGAGAAACAAAGCTTTAATTAACCACTCTAACCTTGTACGGTTACCTCTCCATGTAAATCCCTGTAATGGAGACCATGGCTGGGGCTAAGGTGAGGTTATAATGGTGAACACGTCATGGAGGAATGAAAGTAGTGATTTACAGGAATTAGTCCCAGTGTGCAGAGACTGAAATTAAGACCAAACCAAACTCCTGATTCTCCTCTTAGGCCTTTCATGTGAAAATTCATCAAAGCCAGCTTGGAAAGATTGCCCCCCCCCCCCCCCCCCCAACCCTAGCTTCATTACAGAAAAAATAAACAGCAGAAATGTGTTTTCGCTTAATAAAAGCCTGTGAAATGTATATACTTACACATCCTCACGTGGTTTTAGGATACCCTCCCTGGACTGACAAGGTGCCAACATGATGAGTAAACATCATTAGTGCACTTTCTGGCCCTGCCTCTAATTGAAGTGTATTATCAGAAGAACACATGTTCTGTCAGCTCTTTTCATCTCCGGGTAAAACACAGACATGATTAGACATCATTTGGACGCATTACCTCGGCATGACACCCACATTAATGCTGTGACAGTGATCATTAGGTGCCTCCAGGATTTAACGATGCCACTAAGTTTGCTGTGGTCTGTCTCCTACTCTCATATGGCTCGCTTCTTTGTGCTAGGGCAGAAACAAACAAAAAAACTCAAATATATTTGCAAGGTTTTCGAAAAAAGGAGCATAAAAAGCCTCTAACTTTACAGCTGATAGCTGAAAACTCACGCAATTGATCTAAGACCTTTTGGCTGTTGTGCTATAAACATTCCGAAAACAAATAATATTCTTAAATGATGGTATGAAGAGACAACACAGTAAATAAGGCATTCATAGAATTGCCTTTGCCCGATGCATAGGACAATCTGCAAAGTGAGGCATGCATGCGTACACCTGAAAAAAAAACTGTGCTGCTATCTGTGTTCCAAAAGCCAGCTTATCATTAAATAGGATCCATCAATGTGTGATTTAATCTTATTATGAACACGGGTGTTCTGTGATGGCCTCAGAGCTTTATTAAAGGAGCTTTGGGAACAAATGACATCATGAAAAGCAAGAAATACGTCAGATAGGTCAGAGATAAAGTTGTGGAGAAGTTAGGAGCAGGATGGAGTTACTGAACAACATCTCAACCTTTGAAAATTTGCTGAGCAATGTTGAATCTATCACCCGAAAATGGAAAGACAGCGGCTCTGCATACTCACCTAGACATGGCCGTCCACCCAAACTGACAAGACCAGGAAATGAGAGCATTAAGCAAAGAAGCAGCCAAGAGGGTGAGCTGCAGAGAAAACAAAGACTTCAACAAAACACAATGTGGGGAAAATGTAAATTTGGCTTACGAAAATGTATTTGTCAGACTCACTGTTCACTACAAGTTGGTCTTGTGCCGATAGCGAATTATGAAAGCTTATATGTGCGGATATTTTTCAAGCCCTGTAGTGGAGCGGTGTCGTTTCAGTTTAAGGATCTGTGTGCGTCACTAACTGATTGTCTCTTTTCTTAATGCAGTTGTTCCTTTTTTCTAACACTGTAAAATACCTGATCTTGCAAGCTGCAAGCTGGTACAGGTAGAACTTTTGTATCCCTGATCATGCCATATCATCAGCTAACAATTTTGAAAAATTTTATTTATTTTAAACTGAAATAAATGTAGAAATAAATCTGGACATTATTTTGTGTTTATGTTAAAGATTTTACACCTACATTTAAACATGTTTCACTATTTACACTGAAATTATACATTACCTTCATATTTCATTTCTCCTTTTTCTAGCTCTGTTTTCTGTTGTGTCAGCACGTAAAAGAGAAGGAATCCACACACTTAAACTATTTAAGCTTGGACAGCTTCTGCAGTTAGATAGATCTAAGTTTTTATTTCATGTACCAATGTGGCTAGGTTCAAAATACACAGATCGCCGTATAATGACGGTATGGAAATGTACAATGTTCCATGTGTTGTTGAACATTATGGAAGAACTGCCACATGTACAGTTATATTGTAATGAGCTCCACACACCAAAAGATGGCGCCAAGTTGCAACAAATTTAGCAAGAATCCTTATGGACGCCAGCAAATTAAACTGCTTCAAAATAACTAAACATTAAAAAAAAAAGCTCCAATGCAAAAGCTCTTCTTAACTAGCATTTTTTTTCTATTGCAGTTAGTTGACTCTCCACTCTTCTTTACTGGTCTCAGGTAATAACTACGCAGGCAGAAAGATCACATGATGCAATCTGAAACGTTGAGTTTGCTCGGTTCTAAATTTAATTCTTGCCTCATTAATGACATTTTTTTTATTCATTTTCCCATTTTATCAAATTTTCAGATACTTAGTAAAATTGTTTCTCTTACTAACAGAAAGTCTTACTCTGTACGTAAGAGTAAGTCGCCCCGGGGCTCTATGTGGCTTTGAGCAGAATTTCCACTTAAGCTCATGCCCATCACACCACAGGAACAACAGAACATTTTCTTTATTCTGTGAACGTGTGTCCATATAAAGTGCATTAAATGTGAAATGCAATCCCTTTGGACAGTTAAATAGTTAAATCATTTCCAGAGCAAGACACATTCAGCAACAAAGAGCCTATTTAAAGATCCACTCACAAGCAACCATTGGTAAAAAACAATCAATCTAAATGCAAATAGTTGCAGTGTGCATGAAATGTGACTCCAGTATTGACAAAAGCAGAGGAAATGATTCAGTTATCATTCAATTATGACATAGTTAGGATCTCTTGGGGAGCCCCACCTGGGATGGACTAAAACACTTCAAAACGTAATTTTGGTTAGCAATAATATAAACATTTATTTTCTTTTAAAGGAGATCAAGAAGTTGAGCTATGAAAAAACAAGGTATGTCATTAAGTGCCGGTGTGTGAAGTAATCCAAAGCCATTTGACATAATGGTGTTGCTAACAGGAATAAAAAGCTGAAAAGCAACTGTAAAACAAAAGTTATTAATGACATTAACTGTCATTGATTTGCTAATAGCTATTTTCTTGAGGGCACTACAATTAAAGATTTATATTTTAGCAAATAGAGATGCATCTGAACAAATCAAAATATAATTAAAGAAAACTCATTTATAGATATATAAAAAAGTTAAACTTTTTAGCTTCATACAGTAATATATTTTAAACTGTATGTCAGATAATGTTGGTAGGGATAGCTCAAAATATATATAAAATATATATACACAATCATGGGAAAGCTGCTGACTGACACTGAAACTGTCCTTAAGGACTTGTATCCAAGGGTATATATATATATAGCACTCCTATTGTTCTCCAATTTGCATTGCTTGATTGTTATCTCATGTTTTACCTTTTTGTTCTCTGTCATTTCTTTTCTTCATTGTAGGTACACCTGGTCCGGCGTTCTGTTAGCTGTGACATCATCCAGGGAAGACAGATCATCCGCTGTTACTATATAACGTAGAAAAGATTCCTGGATGTGTGCTTCTGTGCTTTTTTTTTTTGTCTCTCTTGTTGTGTCTCTGCTCTGTCTTCTCTAACCCCCAGTGGGTCGAGGCAGATGACCGTTCATACTGAGCCTGGTTCTGCTGGAGGTTTTTCTGCCTGTTAAAGGGGAGTTTTCCTCTCCACTGTCGCTTCATGCTTGCTCAGTATGAGGGATTGCTGCAAAGCCATGGACAATGCAGACGACTGTCCCTGTGGCTCTACGCTCTTTCAGGAGGAGTGAATGCTGCTTGATAAGACCTGACTTGCTGGGTTTCCTTAGATATGAAACTTTTTTGACCAAGCTGTATCATCTAACTGAATGATGTAAATAAAGCGAATGAATACACATAAAAGGAACTGTGATAAGTGCTGTGGCAGCATGTGGTTAACTGTGACGCCACAGGGCCGCTCCGTGGAGCTGCGCTCTCCAGCTGCTCAGAGGGGAGTGGGCGAGCTGGGATAGGCTGGGAGTTCGGTTGGGAAGTCGTAAGCGGATCGAGACGCGGCACAAGAGCAAAGGAAGAAAGGAGGAGAGCCAGGATCCACAGAGCTTCATGCACAAGTCGACTGAATGTTGGACAGGAAATCTGACGCAGTAATTTTGCGGAAAACGTCGTGGGTTTGTGTGGGTTTTTTCCCTCCACGCCGCTACAGGTGACGGGTCGGAACTGCGCGAATGACTAAAGAGAGAGTCGCGGTGTAAAAGCAAACTTTTCTGATCGGGGTGCGATCGCTGGTGGTAGAGGACTTGGAGCGGGATATCTGCGTGTTTTTTTGTTGCTGGAACGGCCGGGGGAAGAGGAGGACATCATGCCGCTGCGCACCGTGCAAGAAGTAACCGTGCAAGATGTCCAGAAGCGAAGGAGTCCCAACAAACACTATGTAAGCTCCTTTATTTGGATGATCCCTGCAGCAACATGCCGAGATTATTCTGCTGGTCTGCCACTTTTACAGTCAGGGAAAGTAACAACAAAGAGTGTCAGATTACAGTTCACCAAGCCAGCCCAAAGTCACAGTTAGACATTCCCAGCGTTGTATTCTTTTTTTTAATTTCCGATTTGTATTGTTGTTGAGTTTGCTTTAATCCTGAAAAAACAAAACAAAATAAAGTAGAGGAGAAGGAAAACTTAAATCACTTACTTGCCAACAACCCACAGAGAAGTCAGAGACAATAGTCCCTGTTTGTGTATTGTATTCCCCCACCATAACTTCTACTATGGAGTGTGGTTGGAAGTGTTTTTTGTGCGTTTTGGGTATCATTGTGGTTCGTGTGAGCCATGATGACCTATAAGACCCTCCTGTCTTGCTATAGTGATTCCCAGTATCATGAGTTGGTTGTGTATTTGAATGAGCATTGACACCAGACACCTTAATTCAAAATCTCAATTTTAGCTGCTTATCGGGCCTTGAAAAAGCGTTTAGATGCTTTGAACTTTCCATTTTGTTACGTATGGAATCAAGAAACCATGTGGAGGAAGGGCACTGTGGTCAGATAAGACCTACACTTGGACCTCTTTGCCTGCACCCAAAGGGTTATTTGCCGAGGAAAACAAAACACTGCATTCACCATGAACAAACCATATTCGTATGAAACATGGTGGTGGACGCATCATGCTGTGGGGAGGCTTTTCTTCAGCAGAGACAGAGGGAGGGCGCTAAGGACAGCACAACAGTAGCAAAAGACTTGAGACTGTGGTGGAGGTTTACTGAAATGGAGCCAGAGTACCTTTTCAGCTAGAGTAGTTCTGATCCTGGCTTTGATTTTATATATATATGTTGCGCTTACTTTATCCCCGTTGTCCTTATTTTCCCCGGTAAAGAGTTTTGTTATATATTGTGGTTTGTGACTAAAGTTTGATAATGATGCAAGCGTTGAAACCAAAGTCAAGTTCCTTGTTTGTAGCCACAAACTTGGCAAATCAAGTTCTGATTCTCATTCTGATGTGTACACATAAATGAACTGTATATACACTTCTTAAATGGGACGTGTTGTAACCAACCATGAGTCAGTTCATACTGGTATGACCAGTCATTATATTTATTTAACCAAACACCATAATCTGTCATATTTTCTAAGATTCAAATAAGGATCAGAAAGGAAAATTTATGTGAACAGAGTTTGAGACATTTTTAGGTATTGATTTGCAACTGAGTGTAATCCATCCATTCATCCATCCATTTTCTGACCCGCTTAATCCCTCATGGGGTCGCGGGTGTTGCTGGTGCCTATCTCCAGCATTCACTGGGCGTAATATCACATGCAATTTTTTTTTTAAATAACTTTGCTTACAAGCATTGAGATGGAAGGCAAATTTGACCCAGAGAGGTTTAGATAAAATCATACCCATGTGTTAGAATGGCCCAGGCAAAATCCAAAGCTAAATCCATCTGAGATTCCATGACGAGGCATGGAAAATGCTGTTCGGAGACTCTTTCCATCCAATCTGAGAAAAGAATTGGCAAAACTGACCATCTCTAGGCTTGCAAAGCTGATGGAGACATACTGTACTTCTTTCAGGCTCGCAGCTGCAATAACGTTGGACTGTTGTTCTACACTTTTCAGATTTCTATGTTTGTAATTAAAATTTGAGAACTCTAATTTTCTTTCCACTTCAGAAGTAGGTGTTAGTCAGTCAGTGAAACATTTTAACTGACTGACTAGCACTACTTCAGTGTATTTTAATGAACTTTTAGCTTAAAATCCCATTAAAACACATTGAAGTTGGAGGTTATAAAGTCAGTGTAGACAAGTTGAAGGGATATGAAGACTTTTAAAATGCACCGGATGTCTGTTTTCTTGCGTATCAAAAAGTGAAGGCCCCAGGGAAACACATTAGGCCAGCTTTGTCATGCATCAGGTCCTTCAATTACCTCTGCAAGACATGCCTGCAGGCATGACAGACCAGGAAGTCACACCCCAGGGTTGCTAATCTCATCATGCTGACAGCAATGTCACTTTGGACAATAGTCTTAATCATTACAACCTTATCTCGGATTTATAGCCATAGCATGAAGATGTTGATTTTTTTTGTTTTGTGCATTAGAATTAAAGAAATAAATGATTTAGTATTAAATTCTATGTGTTCACTAATTTCATGAGGATAGTTAGAATAAGTCTTTAATTCTGCAGAGAAAGAATTGGATATAAAAAAATGCAAGCAATTCTTTTCTCTCTCTCACCAAGCCCTCCAGCGTTAGTTTGATGGACAGGAATGCAAAAAAGACAAAGCCTCGTTTCTGACTTTTCTGGATTTGCTAAACAAAGGCGCTTCTGTTGGTTTTTGTGGGAACCGTTAAACGTGGGCGCATTCGCCTGCAAATGTGCAGTCCCTGCAAACCATGTGACACCATGTGAACAAGGATCCCAACAGTGAGAACCGCCATGGCAGGTGTTTGGGGTGTAGTCCAGCGTCCCTGTATGCCTGCTTCTATGATTGTTCCGGTGTGCGGCCATGATATCCTGTACGTGTGAAAAATCAAACTTAGGACAAACAGGCGGGGGCCGCAGTGAGTGTTGGCTGGAAGGGACGAGGAGCGCTCCTGGCCCTGTGTCGTCTCCATCTGTCTTCTTACTCTCCGGTGCAAACCATGTGATTTTATCTTTTGCTTTTCATATTTCTCTCAGATCATTTTGAATCTTCCAGAAATCTAAGGTTGTTCATGCTCCTGTTGAGATCATAGTTATAGATGTTTTCATTTACTTTGGTGACTGCTGCGTAAGACTATGGTAACCAGAGGTGGGTAGAGTAGCCTCAAAATGTTCTCAAGTAAGAGTAGCACTGCTTCAACATATTTTTACTCAAGTAGAAAGTTATCAGCCAAGAAATTACTGAAGTAAGAGTAAAAATGTATTCAGTAAGAAGGCTACTCAAGTACTGAGTAACTAATCATAACATCTGATTTAATATTAAAAAATTTATGTAATGGGACTGACAAAAATATAAGGTATGTGATGCAAATTTTAGTATTTTAAAGACAAATAAATTTTTTTATATACAACATTAAACTTAGATGAGCTCAGCAGATAGAAAATAGCATTAAAATAACAAAGCTTGTGTACAAATAAGAAGTCTCACTGTAACATACTCTAGGTTTTTGTCTCTCTGGTGTATTTTTGGTTTAAACAAGTTAGTTGTTTATTCATGAAGTTACTCATGTTGGGTAGAGTAGCCAGAAATTTTACTCAAGTAAGAGTAGCGATACTTGAGTAACAATATGACTCAAGTAAATGTAAAAGTACAGTGCAGTAAAGCTACTCCTAGAAGTACATTTTCTTCAAAAGTTACTCAAATAAATGTAACTGAGTAAATGTACCTAGTTATTACCCACCTCTGATGATAACCAGCCTAAAATATGTAACCCGAGAGCCTTTGCTGTCTTATTATGGTGGATAACAGCTTGGTCTGTCTTCCTTGTGCTCACAGAAACAAAAACAGTACAAATCGCTTTAAATTTGATCAAAACAGTTCCCCTACATGTCTATTTAGCAATTCCTGACTCTGTTGCCCTGCAAGAGAGAGCTAGGCCAGAGAAGGTCTGGGAGTCAGGCCAGGAGCAGTCAGCCAGACACAGTGAGCCACCAGGGAGTTTCCAATAACCTCCCTCTTCTATGCTGTTTTCTTTTTTTTTTTGTAGTTGAGAGCATGCTGTAAAAGTATGTCTGCTTCCTCCAGACCCTGGTGATTAGCTTAGATCTGTTGTGATATTACAGTATTACATACGATGATGGTAAGCATTTAGTTGCCTATTTACATCACGTTGTATGAACACTGATTTCCTAATAGCTGTGTTGTTTCAAAGATGGCAACCACTGGATGTATTGGTCCTTTTGATGACTCTTAGTGTCAATTCCATCATAATGATTGTCTGTAAAGTTAATGTGCCACATCCAAACAAGGTGATGATCCACCGTTAGGCGGGAAGTGAGTGATGAAACAACCTTGGAAGTAAAATAATAGGATATCCTGATGTCACTGACTGATGCTTGATGTTTGTCTGTCAGAGTACTGTCTGCCTTTCCTGTGCAACCCTACCAGAGTTACCACACTTGTGTATTGTAAGATCATAAAAGTGGGATTTGACACAAAAAGTTATCTTGGTTTGGCACTTCAAGCGGCGTGAAATGATGCAACATTTTTACTTCAGCAAGCATTAATTTAATCCTTCTCTCTCTTTTCTTTGCAAGGTTTACATCATTAAAGTGTCCTGGAGTGATGGCAGTACAGAAACTATTTACAGGCGCTACAGCAAGTTCTTTGACCTCCAGGTGAGTGATTGTGTTTGTATGTGTTCATGTGTGGATCTGGGCAATTCATTGCCACATCCTGCCTGTTAAAAGTCCCGAGCTGGCCAGCCGGACTCGAAACTAAAGAGGTTTAAAGTGTTAACTCAACATGCAAATCCAAATACACTACTCTTATTTTAACTTTCATTTTAAATACAAGGCAGGTTTATTTGTAAAGCACCATTTATTTACACGGTAATCAGTTGAAAAACCTCAAAATAACAAAAATGGTTTTGAAATAAAATTGCTTAAAAAGAAACACGTGCTAAAATGTAACATCACTGGTAAAATGTTCATTAGTGAGATTATTTGATCAAAAGCTGCAGTAAACAATAACATTTACTGTGCTCAGTGAAACATTTTCTGGACATCTTAGGGTTTAAGAGAGTTTTATTATTTTTTTCAGAACTAAATCATGTGGTTCTGGTCCTGCAAACACTGAGTTTGCTGGTCGCTGAAGACCTGAGGAGTTTACAGGCTCTATAAACTGATAGCAACATTTTGAAGCCTATCCTTTTACAAATAGTGATTTCAGAGCTGGAGTCCTACGATTCATTTTCCCCAGTGTTGGTTAGGGCTCTGTTAGAGTTTTGGATGAGCAGCAGCTGTTTGAGTTATTTACAGAGTCTTGCTGTTATTTCTCTGTTTGTGTCACCACAGTACATTAACACCATCCTTTTTACACCAGTGCTGGCTCATGTTAAAAAGAAAGACTTATGCAGACTATATGGACGTCTAACTGAGGTCTGGGCAATATCATCATTGCCCAGTGTGCAGATTAATGGCATTAAAAGGAACAGTTTGGAACAGAATTTCTTTCCAACTGTCATAAACAAACACTTTGCATACCTATATGAAATTCAACTTGTTGGCTGGGGTGGCACTGCTGTAGATGTCCATCTATCTTCCAGATGATAGTCCCAAGATGTTAACTGTCACAGAAAGTATTAGAAGCTATAATATCACAACCCAGTTTTCTTATAGCATGAATTTCTTTACAGTGTAGTATTTCTTAAAGGGAATTTTAGAGAACATACTTTTGGAGAGAACAGAGTACCAGCTGAAAATTTCGGGTGGAGAAAGTTCTCTTGCTTCACAGAGTACTGATCTTCACCTGATAGGCACTTTTGGCTGTCTTGTCTAGCATCAGGGTCCGCTGTCCTGGAATAACAGATATTCCCATGAACACACTTGTAAACTTTGTAGACCTCCGCCCAGAGGAGTTGAAGCCTTTTTTAGCTGCAGAAGGTGGGGCAGTGTCATATTAAAGCCATTGTATAAAGAATCCAATCTCATGGGCGCAGTGATGGCGCTGGGGGTGGTGCGTGCGACCCATGTGCGGAGGTGTAGGTCCTCGTCGTGACTGTCCTGGATTCGACTCCCTCCCGTGGAACTTAGCCACATGTCTTCCCCCTCTGTCTCTCAGCACTGTTTCCTGTCTGTCTGCTTTCACATGAAGGCCACTAGTGGCACCAAAAAAACAGAATAGGAGTGCTTATACATGTATGAACATATAACGTTCATATATATATATATATAATAGAAATTGATCCAATACATTTGGAAGCAAAGCATAAGAAAGACTTCTCCATCATAGAAGCAGCTTCTTCTTTGCTCCACCCATACAACACTGGTAATTAAACTGTGTGAGATGTCTCGGAAAATGTCCCATTGAAGTTAACAGAGGGCACTGAGGAATGGAACGACCGCACTGAAGACCACAGAAATGTCTGAGTCATTCGAACATCACGCTATTGCTGGTGTGTGTCTTGCACATGGAGGAAATCTCATTAGTATCATAGTTTCCCTTCTTCCTTTGAAGGTAATGGATCTTTGGAGGCTGGCTGCACCAAAGCTTGGCGAGTACTGAATGCAAGATACCCCGTAAAGAGATTGCTTTTTATGAGCATGCAGTCAATTTAGGCAAAGCAGACAGTCAACCCTTACTCAGTTCAATTCTTATTTAATTAGCATAGTTAGAGCGTAAGGCGTGAAACAAAGTCACATAATGCGTCATGAAAGCTTCCCCGAAGCTCCCAATGTAACGTTTAACAAAAGACAGTGTTTCATTACTAATTGCATTTACTTGAGCCTGCAAAGATTGCCAACAGGATAATTTGCTCATATTAGACTCATATTTATTCATTATTCATAACACCTTTCTGCCCGTGAAGTATCACCATGGTAATATGGTATTTTTGATTAGAAACAAAGTAACAATGTAATATTTAAAGGTGCATAGCCACGTTATTTGACTTTTTTAATGTATACGTCAGTAGCTCACTCTGTTTGCATACAAAGTTTTTATGAAAGATTATCACATCTGGCATATTAGTTACAGTGTTTCCCGCAGGAATTTGGTTATGCGAGGCGGACCGACTCGCGGGGGGGGGGGGGGGGTGGACGACACGTTGTCCGCGGACCGACTCGCGGAGCGTATCCATGTGTTTTTTCCCCGCCACTCACGCACGCGCGAAAGCAACAACAACAAACCGAGTGTTAACGTCACTTTTTTTTTTTTTTTTTTTTTTTTGGAATGTTGGCGAGGCGGTAGCGCTATCTTGGCGAGGCGGCCGCCTCGCCAAGATAGCGCTGCGGGAAACCCTGAGTTATTATTTTGCAGTTTTTCGCTTTGGTTTTGCTCAATTTGTTATTAAATAAAGCCTTTCGTGTTTAGTTTTAATAACAGAAGAAGTACAACACTGCGCATGCGCAGCAGGGGATAAAACAAGGAAGCGGCTAATGGCTGTTAGCATCTCCCGGCGAAACAATGCAGAATGGTTCAAGATCTAAAAAAATTAAAAAAATAGAATCCGATAATCGTGTCTGAGGTATTTACAGCTGGGGCTTTCCTATATGACCTCATCGCCCTAATACCATTCTTCTGCTTCCTGCTATGGTGGCAGCCTGTGGTTCGTCATTGTAAATATTTTAAATCGGCCGATGTGGCTTTGGTTGACAAAAACATTTCATCTAATCAGAAGTTCTGAAGTTGCATTTCAGAATCTGTGTAAAAGGTTAACCTATCATTTTGATGAGTGACAGTGTTTACAATGATACAGACAAAGAGGGAAGGTTGATCACGTCTGACATGAATCCAGATGTCTGGCCAACATGGTGATGCAAGGCTGACAAATTTAACTATTCTCGTTAACCTCCGTTTCATCATTTCCTGGCATCCTTCTTTTTTTTTCTTCTTCCTGGCATCCCCGTGTCTTATTCTGTGACACGATGCTGTTTTTGTATGATTCAGTCTGACTTTATAATAACAAAGAAAAGATGGGATGGAAACTCTGAATGTGTCACTGACAGCATGCAGTCAGCTCAGCTGGAACAAAACAGCTGATGTCTAAGATAAACTAGTGCAAGGATTATTTTTATTTGTTTGGTTATTTAAAAAAATGAATGGCAGGTCTGCTAGTGCGACCACTGACACTCTTACCTGGATTTTTATTTAATTTTTTAGGCTAGAAGTTAATTGAAACAGGGATAGCCTTGAGCCTTATCCCACAAACTTTGACGTATTATATTAGGATGTCATGTGGTAAACTAACACAAAGTAGCAAATATTAGTTAAATACAAGTCCTTAATAGAAGGCAACGGGATTTTTTTTCTTGTTTTGTCTCTGATCCAAAATGCATTCTTTTTTCATAACATGATCTTAAGCACAACGTATTGCCATCAGAACTCGCCTAATAAGTAAATCAAGCAAAACTGTGTTTAAATTAATCCCTTCATAAATACTGTGGTTCTATTAAGTCTTCAGTGTTTTGCAAAATAATATTGGTAAAAAAATCTTGATAGAGCATCATAAAGAACTTTAAAACAGGTTTAGGTTACAAAACAATTTCCTGAGGTTTGACCATCTCACTGAGCACTGTTCAATTCTTTATCTGGAAAATGTAAAATATATGGAATCTATGCAAACTCACTAAGACAGAACAATTCATTGAAACTGACAAGGAGAGCAATAATCAGAGAAGCAGCCAAAAGGCCCATCAGATTTACTGCTTAAGTAGGAGAATCAGTTAAAAGACAGCTATTATTTGTGCTCTCCACAAAACTGGCCTTTTTGCAGGTGTGGCAGTAAGATAGCAATAGCTGTATGAAAGCCATTAGAAGTCCTATTTGCAGTTTACCACAACCTATGTGGGGAACCGTGCAAAAATTTGGAATAAGGTGCTCTGGTCAGATGCCTACATGTCAGTGGTGGCATCCTGTCTGAGAGATGATTTTCTTCAGCAGGGGCAGAGAGGCTGATTGGACTTAAAGAGAAAATGAATGGAGCTAATTACAGGGCAATCCCGGGAGAATATTTATTAGAAGCTGTAAAAGACTTGAGACTGGGGCAGAGGTTCTTCTTCCAGCAGGACGACAATGGAATGGTTGAGATCAAACCCTATTCATGTGTTAAGATGACTCCACAGAGAATCTATGGCAAGACATAAAAAATTATATTTAGGGGCATTCTCTGACCAGTCTGACAGAGTTTGAGCTATTTTGCAATGACAAACTGGCAGTAATTGGAGTCTTAGTTTTTCTTGATCTTTACATTCAACTATCTTGAACACCACAATCATGCGTCTGCTTAAATGCTGATGCAGTGAAAGCAGACAGACTAGACTAATTTTAGTCCTTTAAGTGATTAAGTTCCTCACTGAATCAGCAAGAAAGGCTGAGATACCACTGTTTGAAAGTTTCCTGCTTCCTTGGTCAATTGACATGGGTTAAAGTAATAGATAACTAACTGACCAGATGTGTTCTTTTTGTGAATTGCTGACAGACGTTTTGTTCTGTGACATGCTGGGTTTCATTTCCCCACACTGGGTCAGTGAATGTGGATGGTTTAAAAGATAGTTGAAGAAACTTAAATAAACTTGTAATTGTAATTATACAAAAATCTGAGGTCAGTATAAATACTATTCAGGAGATTTGTGCATCTTTTGCATATAATTTGCAAGTGACTTCTAGATCATTTTTAGACGAGACTAATGTCTGAAGAATTTAGTCAATGGAGTTTTTGGTTTTGAATCAATATGGTGTCTCAGAGTTGCATAACTGGAGGGTTAAACTCTTGACAACAAACAGCACAAATTTCACCAGGATACCCAGTCAGACGGTATACCTACAGTCCCATGAGCACATACGCCTATCCACAGTGCTGGTACTCCCCTTAAGGTCATCCAATTATGGTACAGAAACATGGGTAATATGTTTATATAGATGTATCTATCGAGCTATAGATCAATGGTTTTATTGTACAGAAAATAGAACAAAACCACTAAGCCAGTTCTGAATCAAATCCACATGAGCCAAATTCAAAGTGTCGTGAAGCCACTTTTATTACCTTCAAGCCTCATGGTATTAACGTGGACATCAAAAATGGCATTGAAATAATAAAGACATAAAATCTGTAAAATATATTTCTTCTGGTCATATTTGTGTTATTTTGTAGTAGTGTCTTATAAGCCTACGCAGGCTGCATGCCATATGGTACATGACACTTTAATCAATCAATCTTCTCAGCGTTAGGCCCAGCCTCAACAAACACATGCTACATTGCAATATTATTATACCTTTTATCGGAAAATATGTCAGTCTCTTTAAAAACTCAATGTTGACCAGCCATACACAGGGTCTCTGCTTAAACTAGTTTGATATCATAGTTGAACTCATCAGGCCTGAACTTGTGGAGTCTACTGGAGGAGAACAAAAACAAGCTGCCTCCACTTCCATCACACAGCAGGGGTGGATATGGATAGGAGATGGCAGAGGCTGAAACAAAAAGCAAAAATTAGCAGAAAAAAAAACATTAGCCATGAACGTGAGAAAACTTCATTCAGTCAGGAATTTATAAGTACCAGTTTTAGTACTTTGAATAGTTGAAATGTATCAGCAGGCTTTGCACAAATGATAAAAATGTTAGATATTAATCATTACTTATGAAACAGCAGTCTTCATCTAAACAAATAACAATGATAACTTGCATTCAAATTTAGATATTAACTTGCTCAAAAAAGGCTCCAGCAGGCTTGGGTTCATCTTTGCTTGATTGGTTTGGTGCTTCACAGGCCCTCTCATCAGCAACATGCTGGACTTGATCCTTTGACCAACAGTCTGGCCACTGGTCACCTTGTCTTACGCTATTGTCGACGTCTTTTTCTGCGGTAAAATTGAAAGCATCAGGTTCCCCGTTGGATGCGCTGTGGTTAGCTTGCGGAGCCCGACCTCCGTTTTCCTGTGTAGTGAAGGACTGTTCAGAGTGCCGCTGTCATCATTCAACTCTGCTCCAGTTCGGGTCCTCTTTGAGCCCTCTTCGGAGCCGGGTCAACATCACAGGTGTGATGTTTTCCTCCTCTTTTCCCCTCTCATCTGAAACGGCTACATCCACTTGAATGTATTTTTTTAATCAACAAATAGGCTGCAACCTGGAAACCTTGGAAAGGTCAGAAGGGGGTATACTGACTGCTGGGGAAACTACTGGTGCGGATCGGCACATTTAAAGCATTGCCTATTCAGCAGTTTAATTACATTTTTTTTGTCCAAAATGAAACATTCTGTATATTATACACACGTGCAACCCGCTCCCAAAACAAGTCTCATGTCCGTATTGTAACTGGACCAACTATCGATGCATGGTGCTTAGAGCAGCTATAGACTTAAGGCTGAGCAATATGACAGATAATATCCAGATAATTTTAGGCTTATTGCCGATATTTATCTTGATATGTTTTTCTTTTCATAAAGTAATTATAAAAAGTCATATCTCAATCAAAGCTTCATCCCAAATGTCTTGGACACATTTCTGAACAAACAGCTGTAGATAAATATGAGAAACGGCTGAAAAATAACCTACTGCAATACATGAAAGTATATTTCTAACGCAACATAGATCTTCTCGATATAAACAATGTTGTCTCATCATATATCTCTTTTTTTCTCACTGTATTTTTGAAATCTCGATATATTGCCCAGCCATACTATAGACCTTCCCTTGGAGCATGAATATTTGATGTTGCATGCATGAGATAAATGACATTTTGCAGGGTTGTCTCTCTTTGTCTCCAAATGTTTTTTTTTTTTTTCTTCTTTGAGTGGCTCTGATTACAGAGTAGATACAAGGTTCAGGGCAGACACAGAGACTGGGATGTGTTTGCACTCCCAGCCAAACACATGGGAACAATTACACCGTGTGGGGGCATTGGATCTTCTTTGTCTCTGTCTGGCTCGGCTGCCTCTGTGTTTATCCTGGCATTCCTAAGGTGGTGCTGTGTCACTGACTGTATCTGACTCTTAAGCAGATAGTTGCTTTTTGCCTTCCATACATTTTCAAAATCTTTGCTTTTTAGCTGCTGTTTTTCTTTTTTTTCCAGTGCTCACCGATAATTATTTAGCCCTCGCGTGTTTTAATGTTAGCAGTACATTGTCATCTTAGGTTGAATACATGCGTCTAATCTGTGCGGTCAATACAACAAATCTCCCTAAAATAAATTATATTTGTTAACATTTATACTTTTCTACTCTTAAATAAATGAAAATCATCCTTTTATACTACGCATACCTCATGGAAATAACTGCTTCAACCGTAAAGATGCCTTATTTTTATGCATTTATTTCAAAGGATTTAGATCAACCTGTGACAATAACGTTTTGAAAACCTCCACAGTTGTGAGCATGGCTGGTAAAAATGCATCCAGAATCTATAAACTCTTTCTTGGTATCTCCAGACTTTTCAATTATTGCTCTGACTGCAAATATGGGTACATTTAGACAAGTACCTGTTTCCTTACCTGGAAAGTTCTACTGACACACACAGGCCGTTATTGAACGTCATGTCCCCTAACAGCTAGTGACACTACTCTGACACTAGTAATCATGTTAAAACATTTCTTTCTACGGAATGTTCTTTACCAGGTGCACAAATAAATGCTTGTAAAAAAGTTTCGAAATTTCTAAATGCTGCAGTATGTGATTATTGTTAATCTTCTCACATATCTTTACCAGGGCATGCCAATTTGTGTGGAGGGTTCTGTAAATAAAATGCTTTTGTAAGAAGACTATCTTTTCATATCCATTCTGTATTTTTCTTTAGTTCCAATATTATAGTAGTCGATTTTAAAAGGATCAAGCATCCTGTCATTTTCAACCGAACCCTCGTGTTTACTTTTAATCATTGTGCAATCTGTAGTGCCAGGTAAACACGTGGACCAACGTATAGAAAACTGGAGTTTCATCACTGCCTAATAAGTTACCTTGGGTTATTGACAGAAAAACACTTTCCAGTGAGTTTTGATTTGAGATACCCTTGGGTTTTTTCGCAGAGTATGAAGCTTAATATGTCCTTGTGCAAATGTCTAATGGCTTCTAGATAAAGCCTGCCTTTGCAGGATGTATCTTAAGGTGTTTTTGTTGTTGAACATGAATAAAATTGGTCTGTAGGATGAAAAACCCAGCTTGGAATTGTGGAGACTTTAGCCTTAAACACAAAGCTGAAGTCCACTGTTGTTGTTGTTTATGGCTTTGAGGTGGCTGTAATGAAATTTGTTAATGTTAAGGAAAAGCTGTACCTATGTAGTGTCGACTACATAGCTTTGCTCGCCTTTATTATTCCATTGGGCGCAGTGCTAGCAATTCAATTAAACCCCCATCCATGTGATCATTTGACAATTGAAGATGGTACATAGTAGGGGAACAACAGTTTCCAGAATTGCAGTTGCATTTATGTGGCAGAGTAAATAAAGCCCTTGGAGTTTCTATTCCTGAACTAGACTCTGGGGCGGAACATTCCAGAACTGAATCCCATACCAGTCGAGGCTCCGAGCTTCTCGGTGCTGAAAGGAATGAAGCCATTTTTGGGTTTCTGGTTGACACGTGTAGTAATGAAATTTGTTGCAACCCTCAAATACCTCTCGACCAGCTCAGATGTCCTTGGTAAATCTTTAGTTTGCAGCAATGCTGCGTTTTCTGACGTCCTAGCCAGGGTTCTGTGCTGACTTCCTCAGCAGCATCTCTTAACCCTTTAGAAGCCGAGGTCCTCTCCAATCCTGCCGTAAGATGGGTGTTTCTACAGTGCCAACTGGCTCAGAGCCAAATTATTACATGTCGTTGGTGCACCTGTACGCAAGAAACTCCTCAGATTTCAGATTTTACTGCATTGTTTCAATCATTTATTGTTTTAACCTTTGTTCAAGTAAGACGTTTCATTGAGGTCAAACAGTTTCTCTCAACAATGGCATTGTATATGTCCTGATGTATCTCAATAATCCAGGTAGAAAATGCAAAAAAATAAAAATAAAAAATTGGTCCCACATGGTAAATATATTGATCAATTGTTCAAAGTTTTATTTGTAACACGGTCGCTGCATGGCTTCAGAGTGACTGTTGAATGGACATGGTGTATGCCTGACAGTTCTGGGTCTAAACTGAATCCAAAAAACAAACCTAAAGCAACCGGCATGACTGTGTTTAAAACTCATTAAGTTTGACAATATGCTCCATCACCGAAGGGTCTTATTAAATGTTCTGTCCTTATCATGCAGTTTTTGTATTTTTTTGGGAAACAGTTTCTAAATCAAATTTTCTTATGAACAAATATTATTAAAACTTTGTATTTTTGTATGTAGGTAATCATTTATTCTGCTGAAAAGTGTCTTTGAAGGTTGTTGTTCTATAACCTTTTAATTATTCATTTTAAAGCTCATTTTAGAAATTAAGCATGCACTGAAATTGTCTGGGCCACTACAAGTGTGTGGTTATTTATTTATGTTTTACTTTAGCTGGATGCAGGTTGCATGGAGAAATTATTTCCTGTAAGCTTTAATTGCTGAAATAGAAGAATAAAGAGAAAAGGGAGCAATTCAGAGTGACAAAGAACCATCGCTCATTGGCTTCTTTTCTATTTTTAGAAATGTTGGAAACAGAAATATTCCACTATGTCAGTGATTCCTGGCTGCTCAGAGCTCACTCAACTCTCTCAACTACAGAAACATATGAAATACGGAGATGGGGGGGTGGGGGGGGGGACATACCATCTGGTCGGTAAATTCCTAATCATTGTCAGACCTGCCCCTATTGGCCCAATTCCCTGTAGAAAGTGCTGGTTTATTAAAAAAAAAAATCACTTCCTCACCACCTGCAGGTCCCCTGTTTATTCAGCTTATATGTGTGTGCGTGAATGTAAATACTACATATGCTAATAATTTTCAAACCATTTTTGGGGCTTTCAGATGGAATTGCTGGATAAATTCCCAGTGGAGGGAGGCCAGAAGGACCCAAAGCGCAGAATCATCCCTTTCTTACCAGGTAAGGTTTGCATGCACTTAAAACAACTTTAAGTCTTTGAAATCACCATTGTATACATACAATGAAACCCTGGAATTTGTCTCCACTGCACAATAGTGTCTTTCATCGCTCGTTGTCCACTCCAGGACAGAAAGCAAACATGAGCTGCGCAACAGTGACTCACTGAGAATAAATTGGGACAAGGCAGATATTTTGTCAAGAGTACACACAGTGCACAGAAAACATCAGTGTGAGCTGCAATAGGTGCCTTCAATCTTTCTGTGAAGAACACAAAACTGGATTAATCTCAACTGAATATCTAACTGCTCCAAAGTTATACAGTAAAATTCTTATCTTAGCCCTGACACTGTCTAAAGGGAATCATAACTCCTTTCATTTAAAAAAAAAATACAAGAGACTGCCAGTGTTTTCTGTGGAGTTCAGTCCTTCTGAATGTAATCCTTCAAGAGAGGGGGGAAAAAAGGCCAAACCCATGGGCTCCACCCACATATCCCCCGGCACGCAGGCATGGCATGGGTGGGGAGAAAGTATTTTTTTAAGCCCCGTGGTTGTCTGGAACTCATTGAGAGAAGTCGTACTCAAAACACAGCACTCGTGATGGTTAATAAACTCTAAGATATAGGATGGGGGAAAAATATATATAAACAGGTTTTCATACCCTGTTTCTCATAAAACAGTGTCTGCTGGATTAAGTTGTCATATTTCTTTGAAAACTCATTTTAGCACATCTAAAATGTTATGCTCCATTCTCTGTGTGTTCCCAAATATGTCTTTTACTGCTGTGGCTGAGCTGTTAGTGGAATGTTAAAGAGTACGTTCATCTGTATACAGTGCACTAAAATGGGAGGAAAAGATACTGCAAAGCTAGCTTTATGCTGAGAGACTCAAAAGGGTCTTCTGAAGAATATCACGTTTCAAATCCTAGATCAAATCATACTTTTCTCTCTGGAGGATTCCAAGCTAACATTTGTCTGAACTGCTGATGTTTCCTAACTGCCAAGAAAGTCAAGTATGAAGCAAAGTCAGCCTTACTAAGCACTGAAGTGGTTTTCTGTCTTGCTTTGGTCTGTTAAAGTCACCACGATGTTTATACTCTGTTAGTATCTCTGCCTCAGGAAGGGGCAAGGTTTCTCTGGCTGTGTACACAGTGGGTTGTTTTTGCTCATGTTTCTTTTTTTTTCAATTCTAGGTTGTATCCATTACGTTTTTAAAAACGAGCAAACAAAAAAATGCCTTAAAGTTAATTAAAACTTGAATATTTTAATATAACTTTAGAGGTGCTCCAATCTAAAAATTTTGGTTTCAGATCTCATCCCACTGTACTTCAGAACATGCGTTTATTTAAAAGAAAACGTTGCTTTCAATGGTTTCAATTTATTGTCAAAAAATAAACATTGTAGCATTGTCAAAAAATGTTGCTTTAACTAGCCAAAAAGTACTATGTAACAAACCTTTCTGTTACGAATGATCTGTAATAATTAATGCATCAAGACAATGTCCCACATGAGTGATTGAGAGAAGTAACATAAAACAGCTAAATAAAGGACTAGTTCAATATCTTAGTAAAAATAAAGTCCAAATCGTGATAACGACCATTGTTAAGGTACTTTTTCTTTAGCGATTAGCACCATTTGTAAAGATAGCATTGTGAAAAGTAATAGCAGTTATGTTGATTTAAAATTTTCACTCCTTTTTTCAAAGTCAGGCTTACATTATTTCGGATTTGCTTTATGGTTGGAGGAGGTTGAAAATTTTAAAAGATTAAAACGCAAGGCAACTTTATTCCTATAGTACCTTTCATACTTCTTATACATACAAGTGCTTTATAGGAAGACAAAAAATGGACATAAGATGTATTAAAAAACACTGAATACATCAAAACAACAATAGTAAACATTTATTCATCACATAAAAAGAGGTGTTAAAAATTCAGCAAATAAAAGGCAAAGACATGATTAAAAATTAGCAGACGAATCAACTTTCTCCATTCCAGTGAGCCTTCCTGTTCAATTCAAGTCAAATAAATTTTATTTATATAGCTCCAATTCAGGATACATGTCATCTCAAGGCAGTATACAAAGTCAAATTCAATCAAATCATACAGATTGGTCAAAAAGTTTCCTATCTAAGGAAACCCAATATGAGAAGCAGCTTTCATTCCTCATGAAAGAGCATAGAGCCAGAGGGACAGTTGTATGGCTTTGCAGCAATCCCTCATACTGAGCATGCATGAAGCGACAGTGGAGAGGAAAACTCCCCTTTAACGGGGAGTTGTCTGCTGTAGCTCCTTGTTGCTTCTCTGTTGAGCTCTGTTTATCCTCAACTCCCTCCACTCTAAATGTTTGCATGAAATGCATAACTAACACCTATCTTGTATACCCTCGGTTTCACTCCACATTATTTCAGAAGAAGGTAATCCCACAGTGGGATTACGCAACAAGCAGCGCCAATATGATTGAATGATTAAAGTTTAAATAATCTGGCAAATCTGACAAGTGCATCCAATGATATATTTGAAACATGTGTTAATATTCATTTTAAATATTATATTAATATTTATTACTTATTGTTTGGTCAATTTAGCAGTTTTTCTAATTCTTTTGAAAAATGACCCTCAGCGACAAAGGACCCTGCGGTCTTGGTCAGCAGATGAATCGGTGGCGTCAGCACTATAGTCAGTATATTGGATTGGATTTAGCCCGTCTCTATTTGGTTAAATAACGTTGAATTTCATTCCAGAGCCCTAATGAAGAATTTCATAGGCGCCACCAACAAATCAGCCTTTGAAACCTACAAGGCTCCTGGTGGAATGTCTGTCTGTCCTCGAGAACCTCTTAAAATTGAGTGCTGATATCCTCCCAGATGTAGACAATGCATTTGTTATTGTAGACTTATTTTCTTCTAGTAGAGATAAAATACAGCATAAACCTTTTCATCTACTTTTATCTCTTAAGTCGACGTAACAGAGGTCTCGGCTTTTTGGCTAGATCAACTTATGTGGTCCTGAATATCTCACATTCCATAGACTCTTCTTGATAAAGCAAAGCACAAACATATTAGAGAAATTAAAACAACCTCCTTGCTGAAGCTCTATCTATATAACTCATCAATCTTTTGCCTGCAGGGCAGAGTTCACTCTCTTTGCTCAATAGTAGGAATGCCTCAGTAGTAAATTAACTAACAAAGCTGGTCTTAGTCTGGTTTTTGTTTTGTTCATTTATTTTTTTACCTATTGCTTCGATCACTGCAAGACTGCTTTCTAGCCTTGTTATTTGTAACCTTCACAATTAGGTTCTTTTGTTTGCATTGTTGAGTCAAAATTAACTTTTAATATTGCTTATTGTGTGTCTTCAGTCTTGCATAAAGTAAAGAAAATTGGCACAGGCAGAGTAAAGAGAGTTAAAATTTCACAGCAGCAAATCTGACTTCAAGTTTTAAGTCATGTGGTCATGTGAACCATACCTTAGCCAGGATGTCAGTTTAGTACATTCAAAGGTAGAATGAACTGGTCTTTTACTAAAAAATTTGTAACAGTACAATTATTATTTTATTTTAGGTAACGTTCATTGAGGAATGGTTTTCACTCCTATTTTTAAACGGGTTGCTTCTTGACCAGTTTGGAATCTTCAAAAGCTATAATAAATAGTTTTTTTTTTTTCTAAAGTTCTTTGAACGCTTTTCTTTGGACTTTGGCCACATTTTTCAAACTATGATCTGTACTATAGCTGCAGTCATACAATATTTTAGTTATCAAGTCCATCATGGAATAGTTCCCTACACTACAAAAGGGAACTAAAACTAATTAGAATGTTCTTGAAATTAGTGTATTTTTCCTTGATTTGAGCACGTAAATAAGATTATCTGCCAGTGGAATAATATTTTAACAATTAAAATAGGAACAACTCATCTCCATCATCCTATTTCAAGTGCACTGTATATGATTATCTTATTTTAATAATCTAATAATAACAAAAATGCTCAATACCATTTTGATACAAAGGCAGATTTTTTTTAAGGCTTCAGGCTTTATATCTTTATATAGCTTTTTTCAGACATTTATTTTTAATGTACATATCAGAAACTTCTTCCTGGATATTTTATTCCTATATAAAACCCAACAGAAGCCTTAAATAGCTTTTATATCCTGTGATCGATGTTCAGGATGTCTACAACATGAAATTAAAGGCTTCAGGTTATTCACATGAGGTGCCAGATATTCCAACTAGTATGCAGACAGAGAATAGCCTCAACCTAATCCAAAACATTTGATATTCTTTGTAGCGTTTCAAAGGAGCTGAAGATTTTTACTGTAAGGTAGGAGAATTTGGGGAAATATTATACTACTATACAAAATTTCCATCGAACCTGTAGTAATTGTAGGAATTTAGAAGAATTATCTGGATAGTGAGATATACCAGAGTGTACTTGGAGGGAATTTGATTGGGTTGGTTCATATTATGCTGAAGTATATATGTTCCTTTATAAAATTGTGTTGATTTCCTAAAATTCACATCAATTCTTCAAATTCCTCTTAATGTCCATGAGTACTTTTCAACATTTAAAATTCTTAGAATTTTATAGCCCTATACTTTCAAAAAAATTTCAGTGACATTAAATTTATTTGAAGGCAGCGGCCAATAGATACTCTCAGATGGAAATATTGAAGCCCACCAACTGGTGATTCCTTAAGAAGAACGTATTAGCTTTGTTAAAGCGTGAACTAACTGAGGTGTTGGCCTGCGTGTTCCATATGGCCTTTGCTGGAACCGTTGTTGAGACCATAGCTGCATGTCTCCCTTTCAATCTCTGTGTGAAGGAAGGCCACTACTTTAAATCTAAAAGCAAAACATCCTAATATCCTAAAACGTTGTGTCAAGATGGACACTGAGCTTTCAAACTGTGGGGTGCTTTTTTACAGATCCTTATCTGGCATAGCTCATGACTGTTAATCCAGTTTGTTCATGATGCAGGATGCTGTATTGGCTTGTTGAACTTATAGTTAAGACTCTTTGTACCAGAGGGTAATGGCAGTTCACGACTTTGTTACGGCCCCTGGCCTCTGGAGGCTGTGCAGGCTTCACCGTTATGCAAATTCAGCTGTGTTAGAACACCTACCTGATTGGCTGCCGGGAGGCTGCAGAGGAGCTGCAACCTCATTGGACCAGCAGAGGACTGCCACGCCAATCAGACTGCTGATGAGACCCACCTGCACCAGTCCTCTGGACACATTTTTATGTTGCTGCCCCTGAACCCCTAGACCTTGGGGGCGTAACAACTCCATCTGTAAAGTTGTCACTTACACTGCACCATTGTGCTAAGTTAATTCAGTTTATTGTAGCGTATTCCTGCTTTCCCTGAGTTGGGCATAGTCCAAAACATAAAGCATTCTGGCTTTTTTGGCTTTTTACTTGGAATATCTACTGTTTTTCTTCATTACCAGTAGGGATGAACAATTAATCGCATTTGCAATATAACCGCAATTAAAAAAAAACGCAATTTCCAAATCACAGAGGGCTGTAATTTTTGGCTATTTGATAATTAATGGATAAGACCCGTCAGGTATTGGTAATATGTTTAAAGAGGGTTTGCCTCCATACGGAAGGGAAGAGAGTTGCAGCAGTGAGATAATCTAATTTTATTATTTGTTTTAGAGTTTATATCATCATACTTTTTACCACAAACTTTCAGGAATCTCACTATAGCATTAAGTACGGGTCAAACTATTTAATATATAGACTTGTTTGTTGGTTGCACTTTGCACTATTTGTTCAACAATGATTGATGTCCAACTAAACAAGTTTTTATCTTGAATAATAATAATATTCTGATTAATAAAAACAGTTCAATTTCTTGTTTTAAATAGTCCTTGTTTACAAACATTTTTATCTACAGGCCGTTTTTTGTTTGTGGTTAATGCACACAAATTATGGTTGAAATAAATCGCAATATTGATTTTCGGCAAAATCGTACACTTCTAATCACCCGTGATTAGGAGTGCGACCATGCAGTAAGCGTCTCTGTGAAGCACATGACCTCTGCATGCGCTGATATGAATTGCATTGAGCATGGAGTAATTTTCTTTTGTGATCCAGTTATTTGAGAAACCATTCCAGCCTCAAGCCAAGTTCTATAGCAATAAGAAAAAAAATCTTGTAAACCCATGACACCAGACCCAAGACTCGTTTGGTAGGCTACTTGGTAAAGTGCTCCCAGTCTGCCTAATCTTTTGAAACACCAAGACTCACGTTTGTTGCACTGAAACATAAAGCTTCAAATCAAACCGAAGTAACAGGTTTAGATTTTCAGCCGCGTCACTACAACCTGCTTTGGAGTTATATAAAAGTGTTAGCAACGGGAAGAAATCTCCCTGAAGAGGCAAAACAAAGTGGTGAGTCTGTTGGTTAAGAGATTAGCTCGAGGCACAGCTCTTTGGGTAAGACGTGAGTAACAGTGGCCCTCTCTGTGTTGCCCTCTCTGTGTTGCCCTCACTGTAAGTCTCTTCTCTTAATGCCTCAGTCTTCCAAGGGAAACAACAGTTGCTTGATACCTTTGGCCACTGCTGGCACGCAGATTAGGCCATAAAGTCCAGCCTGTCTCCCAGCCATGGCTCGAGGGCCGCGGCTGTTTCTGCGCCTCTCCTCCCTCCCTCCCAACGAGCTCTTTTCATCGGCTGCATCCACGAGCCGCCGCGCATACAAAGTGAGCAGTGTTGGGTCGGTGCTTCTCTCCTGACCCCAAAGAGCTTTGGAAAACCTTCAAGAACACTTTATGTTTTAAGAAAGACGATGCGAGGAATGAGAATGAAAAGGAGGAAGAGAAGTAATCATCTGAGAGATGACTTTCAAGTCTCTTTAGCTTTTTGAGATCTTTCCAGGTACCGCCTGTCTGTTTTGGGAGGAAAATATCACCGACATTTGGTCACCAGTTTTGGATCAGCAATATTTTCTTTCACTTTTAATTGGTTTTATTGGTTGTATTACTTTAGAAATCTGTATACATGTCTTGGTTGCTAACTCAACTCATTCATCATCATAAACTAAGCACCCTAAATAAGTAGCATGAAATAGAGTAATTAGGCAAGAATGTATGTCGTAAACTCCAATAGAGTCAGTGGTAAAAGGAGACATTTTTCCATACATGGTTTATAATAATAATGATTTTATTCTTTTTTTTAGCAAGAAAAGGAGTCAAAGCAATTTCATGGTTATAAATGAGCTCATTTCATCCAAAACTGTACTACCTACTTTTTTTTCTCCATATGAGCAGTTAGCCAAAGTATTTGCACAAGCTTATCTTTTATTTACATAAGGAAATATTATTTAAAGCTTCATTCCCAGTCTGGGTATTTGATCGTACATGGTGTAGACAGAAAACGCTATATTTCACTGGAATTTGGCTTTAGCTTCTTTTTTTTCTATCCATTCAATATAAATGCAAATAAATATATATGTCATGTAGCATTTCCTAATATACATATCAGTCAAGAAAATGTGGATTACAAATAAATATTATCATTTACTTGAACTGAAAGCCTGTCGACACTCTGAACAGGATTAAGAGTGTGAAGAAAATAAATAAATAGATCAATCGTTCCCTATGAAAGTTTATGCAAGAGCTGTTTTTACTAATAACTCACCTGCCTGCTCTGAAATGAATAACACTTTAAAACGCTGCTTTGCAAAATAGGCAACGACACATGACTTAAAGTGTAAGTAATCAAGCAGAATGTTCTAGAGATGGCAAGGAGGTAATGTCTTACACTGCATCGCTCAGTGATGTCATGTCCTGTGGTTTTGGGGGTGTGAGGAATATATCTACAGTATATCTTTAGCAAAAAGTATATTGTTGCTTTAGGTTCTCTGCCTAGAAAAATCAAATGAAAAGGAGAGCCTTCGCAACATCAGTGAAACATGTTAACATTCATGTTTCAGTATCATTTCCTCTGTAATTTTTATTAGTTTCAACCCAAAAAAAGAAACAAAACCAACACAAAAAACCCCCCGCTTAAGTGGACTGAAAAGAAAATGCTTTATGTTTTGCAGGAAATGTCAAGTCATGCCAAGTTGTGGCCATTTCTTGTTATTGTTATGGCGACCCAGTGTGTCTGTGCTTGTGGTCATGCGTGGATTATGATTAAACACTCGGGAAGAAAAACTTTCATGCAGACTTAAATTGTTCTCCTAAAATAATAATTATTTGTTATTCGTGTCTCAGAAAGGCCAGCTAGTCACACAGCTCCTTACTCATCTCACTGTGCTGGCAGATTTATTGATGAAGTGTCTGGATTGCTTCTGCATACTAATTCTCCTGTCATGTTTTATTTGAGCCACAGTGACCTTGTTTTGTGTCTAGTTATCCTTAAGTTTCTTTTAAAACTAGCATCAACTGTTTTTGTGTTAATATTGTGCACTATTTACTTTAGGTGCAAATAATTAGAAATGATAAGGCATGCGGTCTTTAAATAGACCCCTTTTATATTGACAGCTTAAAGATTTTAAGCTTTGTTTGTCTTTTTTCCCATTCTTTAGGGAAGATTTTGTTTAGGAGAAGCCATATCAGAGATGTGGCTATGAAGAGACTAAGGCCCATCAACGAGTACTGCAGGGTGAGTTTCATTATTCACACAGCATCTGATTTCTTATTGTTCATGAAATGTTTTCTTGAATAAAAATTAAAGCAAAGGATGGTGAGAAACAGCGAACAAGTGTCCATCCATGTTTTATTTTATTTTTTTATTATTTTTTCCCCTTGTGAACTAAAGCTGCAAAATATATTTAGTTGCAGGCATCATTACAATATCAGTGTATGCAATGTTCCAATAGCAAATAACTGCTTAGATGCAATATTTGGTGGGATACTATATTTAATTTTCCATGCTTGTACAATTCTAAATGTCAATAATATATTTGGATTTTTAATGCCCTCAAGTCGTACACTTGATGTTTTATATATTTTCAGTGATCATGATGCCAATGCTTGAAAAGAATGGTGGAGGATTGCGATGAAGTCATATCACAAAAAATGGTTAATTTCAAACACATTTTTTTGAATATTGCCATAAAAATTCACAAATGTTCATTGATGAATGACCTTTTACAGTAATTTGAATAAATGTTTGTTTTTTGACCATTAGAAATTCTGCTGTTTATTAATACAATTTTTTTTATTGTCAAACCTCAGTTACTCAATCCATTAGTTTAAAAACTTAAGATGAATTGCTTGGTAGGAAAAAACAATTTTTCCTAACCAATTTTCCAATTTTTGTAACCAGCAGAAGAAGCATCTTCTCGGGATTTCACAGGATTTAAGCTTGAGCCTTGCTTTTTTAGCTGTAGTCACTTAAAGGCTGTGGTTGCTACCATAAGCAATGTTGAGGTAAAGACAAAAAGCAACCTATTGCTGAGCTGGCTCCAGTCAGCAAATGCACAACTCACAGACTCACAGTCTTTTTCTTTTTAACACGTTGGTTGTAATGCTCCAAGTCTCCTGAGAGGAGAAATAAACTTTACACCTGTCCTGTATTTACTGATTATTGTATTTTTACTTGTTTTTTTTAAATGATTTAATCTCCTGTTATTTCTGATAAGCATGTCATGAAGTTTTCACTCTACAAACAATTCTAATGCACAACTATTAAACAACTGTAGCCTAACTGAAAGCAGCAAATCATAAGGCCCCTAAGGTGAAGGGACTTTTATCTGTGATAAACAATGCTGAGGGATGGAGGGGGGCCTTAGACAAGCAGTGTTAAAGGAATGCAAAGTGGGTGTAGGCTACATCTTTAACCACTTATGACAAAAATAAGAGTTTGGGGGAGGAATGCGTAAAGTTGTTGGTTCCTGTCTCTGGGTGGGGATTTCTTGTAGTAACAGCTGTGCAGATTCAACGTTATTTCTTTTCTTCCTTCTTCCTATGAAGCGTAATATTTTCCATGTTGGATAATTTCATGTTGATGTTCTGTTGTGCTTTTTGCTAAACACAGCATCACAGTCGTTTTTGTTAATCGCTTTGAATTTAGCTTTAACTGTTGCAGCTTGGCAAGGTGAAGCTCAGGTTTTTTTTTTTTCTGAAAGAGCTGAATCAGCACCTGTGTTTTACAGCAGACTTCATCCTGACTCATATGGAATTTCCCTGGTTGGGCAGCTTTATGTTTTTATTGATAAGAAAACATGGAGTCAGGGATTGTTTTGCCTAAAATCATTGGTCAGATTACACAGTGCTATGAATAAACAACAGTTTTTAATGTTTTAGCTCCAGTATTCAAAAATCATATACAGTGCCTTGCAAAAGTATGCATATCCCTTGAACTTTTGTAATTTTTTCACATTATAGATTCAGATCTCTGTGTTCTATTGATATTTTATGTAGTATCCAGCACATAATGGTGCATAATTGTGAAGTAGAGATAGAATTATAGATTCAAAAAAAAAAAAAATGATTACAAATTATGAAAACAAATCTGAAAAGTGTGGCATGCATTTGTTTTCAGGCCTAGAGTCAAAAAATGCAAATCCTTCTTTCATTGCCATTAAAGCTGTAAGTCTTTCAGGTATGTCTGTCCACTTATAGAGACTAAAAGGTTGGTCACTCAAGCACATTCAGAATGAATGGAGATTGCTCATAAACAGCACATTTCAAACCATGACCTATTTTCTGTTTGATTTACTCGACTTTGACTGGACCACTGTCATGAATATACTTTAATCTAAAATGCCCCGTTGTAACTTTGGCTGTAGGTTTACATGCATGTATGTTTTGTTTGATCGTTAAAAAAAAAAAAAAATCTTTACTTAGGGCTGGACGATAATTCAATAACAAGACATTTCGATTGATAGACATGTGGTTCAATAGAAAAAAAAAGAGGTCAATAAAATGTTTCCCTTCCTTTTGCATTTGAGCCTGAAATGGCTTCCCCGCAGCATGATGCCGGCGACACTGTGTTTTAGGGATGTTGTGTTCAGGGCAATGTGCATTGTTAGTTTCCTGCCACACATGGCATTTTGTATGTAGGCCAAAATGCTCATATTTCCTCATTTGACCAAAGGACTTAATTCCACATGTTTCCTGTGTCCCCTACATGACTTCAGGGTAACTGCGAACAGATCACTCCTCCATAAGAGCCATATTTGTGGAGTTTTGGACTAATATTTGTTCTTTAAACAAATTCCCCACCTGAACTATGGATTTCTGCGGCTCCTTTCGAGTTACCGTGGGTCTTTTGGCTGCTTCTTTTATTTACCCATGCATTGATCTTTACCTACTTTGTGTTGGTTGATCGCATTACATGGTAAAAAACATGCATGTATATTTTTGGTTGCTATGTGACAAAATCTCCCTAAAATTTTGAAGAGGTATAAATGCCTTTGCAAGAAACTGTACCTAATTATCTTTTCTGACGTAACAGATCATAAAAAAAAATGAAATCTTTACTTAGGGCTGAACGATAATTCAATAACAATATATGTTGATCGATAGACGTGTGGGTAAATAGAAAAAAAAAGGTGGTCGATTTAAAAAGTTTCCCTTTTGCATTAGAGCCTTTCATTTAGGTTAATACTTTACACCTTCCCAACCAATTACAAACATAGACCCAAGAAAGCTCCTTCACCAAGCTTCAGAGTACAGAGAGAGAGCACGTGTCCTTTATTTTCTAAGACAGTTTTGGTAAAACGCTGGTTGAATATAAGGTAGAGTTTGAATTCAGTGTTCTTTATTTAAAAACAGCTCATTAAGCAACAGTATAAAATGATGCTTTTTTTTTCCTATATCATCCAGCCCCATCTGGACTGTCCTCCTTTCTCACTGAGGCTTTCAAAAAGATACCGTACGGCCACGCAGCCTCATTGTGCTGTCCTGTATGAGAAGTAGATCTTTCAATTCCATTATATTTTTCCTTGGAGAATACACACATGCTCGCTGTCACATGCACACGCACAGACACGAGCACTCACAATTACCTTAATGCAGCCCCTCTGCAAAGAACACCCGTAAAGTCCATTTAATGTAATTTACCCTGAGCCTCTCTCCTGTCTCCTCCCTGGGGAGAATCGTAATGAGTGGACAGGCCACAGGCTGCCTCGTGGAGACAAATAAATCCAAAGAGAGGAGAACTTGTTCACCATGCACTCTGACCTGAGGCGCAGAGCGGCGCGGCGCTACGGCCTGCTGGACCTAATGTTATAGTGCTCCCCTGGTGAAAACCATGTGTGTGTCTAAAATGAGCCACTTGGCTTTAATATTTCCAGATATGAACAAAGCTGTTGTTTAGTCTTCTGTGACATTTATCGTGTAGTAGAAAACATGTATGTGCTCATAAGCACACTTCTATTTTGGAATGAGGGGGAAAAAGTGCCTTGTCAGTGGGAAGAACTGCTCTCCTTTGAATCCAAGCCAAACTGGGGCTTTTAACTGTGACGAGCCAAAGGCGGCAGACGCGACAAGGACGCTCGGGTTGGGCCTTCGGCTTTCACTCCACATCAGCCCTGACTTTACGTCAGTGGGTGACAGCCGTTGTTAGAGGTTGACTCTGCTCCTCTGAAGGACAAAACTGAAACACTTAGGAGTATTAAAATCAAGAGGCGGAGAGCAGCAGGGGAAGCTTGATGGATAGCGCTGAGCCCTGGCTGGCTTGCAAATGGAGAAGTCGCCTCGCTTTGTCTGAAATCGGAGATGGTCCTTATACGGTCAACTGTTGGCAGCAAAACTGTTTTCTCTCCTCACCCCGCTCTGTCGAGGTGATTATCATGTTCACCGCTGCCCATCAGTGAGTGACAAGGCGAATGGTTAGAAGATAACGCAGACTTTTGATATCAAAGTAAGGCTTTAGAGAAAAGAGATTTAGACGGTATCATGACAGGCTGTGTGACAGAGACCGAGAAGGAGACGGATCACAGCAGTAAATGGAAAACTCAATGGGGCTGTTTGTTTTTCATCTAAAGCTGTGTTGTCAGGGCTAATAGGCCTGCTGTTAGGGATCCTCCACAGATGTGTTGGATGTGGGAGGATTAATCAATAAACTGAGAGCTGAATCAAAGAAAAGTATTCTTGAGAAACGCAACACAGAAAGCTGTTTGATTGCCTGGTTTATTAAAGCCGACTCGTGTGATTAGATTTTAGATTAGATTTTAAAACGTGAATGAAGGTACGACACCCTCAACATGTACAGACAAAACCAGTAATGGTTTGACAAAAATCTTAAAGCAGATGCAAAATACTGATGAAAACCTGGCAACTATCCAGTAAGGCAGGAACAAAATATGATAAAGGACTAGTTTTGTCATAGGCTGTCAAAGAGTTAATATTTGACTTGCAGTAAATACCTTTCATAGCACATTCATTTAGCCTAAACCCCTTGCTTGAGGCTAAAGCTAATAGCAAGTCTGAGAGGAGCCGAGACCAAAGTGGACTTCCCCCATCTTAAAATATTTCCAATCTCAAAAATATCCTAGAAATTCATGTGGGTCCTACTTTATAATTCTTAAAACATTCTCCTGTTTGCATTCAGTGATTATTTACAAAGAAACATGTGGTTGTTTGCACAGGAAGCGGGGGTAGGGTAGGAGGCATTGTGCCACAAATGATCTCACTCTGTGGAACCTGTGAGAACTGCACCACCTCCAACTTCAGTTTCCTATATAAATATCGGAAAATCTGAAGTTGTTTAGAATAGAAGTCTGCTTTGGTCTTGGCCTTGAGTAGAGATTCACAAACTTGTTAGCCTGCCACCCCCGAAATATTCGCGCCAGTGATCGGCAACCGCTTTCTGGCAGGGTGTCGTTTTTGTGGGTTTTTTTATGGAAATTATGAGAATATTGTGAGAATATAGAATATATAGAATGTTCTTTATTGTTGTACGCCTAATATTATTACTTTATATTTTCTGATGTTTAATAGTCCTAGATTTACAAGCCCAGCCCCCTGGCCTAGTCAAACTGGATTTATACTTAACAAAGATGCCGTGAAATCTATCTACTCCAGGTCTTAAGTGAACTTCTTATAACCGTTTAACAAAAACTCAATTTGAAAATTCTACACTATCCCTTTGAGATTTAACTGGACAAACTGACTAATGAGGTAATATTTCTCAACTCTCTGTCAAAGCAAAGCGCTACCCAGAGTCTATTAGCATGACTTTATGGGGCGACAGTGGCGCAGGAGTTAGGGAGTTTGTCCTGCAATTGGTGGGTTGCTGGTTCAATCTCCTGCTTCAACCGGCTCAGTTGTTGTGTCCTTGGAAGACACTTCACCAAATTGTCTGCTGGTGGCGGTCAGAGGGTCCGGTGGCGCCGATGTATGGCAGCCTCGCTTCTGTCAGTCCTGAATAGGTGAATAAGTGATTGTAGTGTAAAGCGCTATACAAGTACAAGCCATTTATTTCACGAGATTAGCATTAGCAAAGCCCCCAGCATTTTTAAATAATTTGTATGGCAGCAATTAGAAATAATTGAGGTTGTGGAAGACAAGACACAAACAATTTAGAGAGTCCTATCTCAGCCTTAAAATTCCTACCTAGGAGTCTTACCTTAAAAGCATCATATAGCTGCTGAGAGCTACTCTGAGTAAGGAAATTACAGACATTTTTATCTTAGAGAGGAGGTGTCTGTTGCTAGGTGTTACCTGTCTTTGGCTGTGATTGGGTGATAGTAGAAGGAAAGAAAAACCCCGCAAATGCCCTCCCAGTGATCAAATGAAAGAAATTAACCGATTAGCCTGGACAAAGAAATCTGTGTCATGATGATTAAATTTAGCAAAATGTTTGAACACACCTTATTTACATCCGCATCATGATTTTGATTTGCTTATTTATTTTTACTCGCCAGTCATTTTATTACTTTATGTATTTGATATTAATGCATACTCACCTGTGAGCATTTTACAGGGATTGCCTGCTTGTACACAGCAATTGTATTTGGCAAAGCGACCGACATAAAATGGAGGGGTAAAAAGGTGGAAGAAAAACCGGACTGGATAGGGTGCAGCCCAGCTCACAGCTCTGGAAGAGAATGCAACAGTGTTGAAAAGTAAATTGGTGCTTGGATCAGGGCGCAAATACAGATCAATGCATCTTTTTCTCTGCGCGTCTTGGTGCTTTTACGCACCAGCCTTGTGAGAAGTGCAGCGATCAAAAGCGGAGAGATGGCATCACAAAAGCAAACTTCTAGATGACCAATTAGGCTACTGACATCATCACATATTACTGGAAATATGTTATCACCTCTTTTCTAGATATTCTTTGTAAATTTCCCCACTTTTTATTTATGAATATATTTTTTTCCCCATTATTTATTTATCCTCAAAAAAATTATGTCACTAGAACCATGCCTTAAACCCATTGGGCAGCTGAAACTAATTAATTTACCACTATGGGGATGGTAAAGCTTATCTTTTCTGCATATTAATAATTGTATGATGGTTAAAGACGTGTATGGGCTAATTTCCTCCACTGTTTAGGCGAAGGATCAGCCAAACTGGTCTCTCTGTTTCCATCTTCCCTACTTAAGACACTCTTAGGCTTGCTAAAAGTCCTCCTCGCTACTTCTAACATGTTGTCACATTAGGAGCTCTCTTAAAGCCTAAGATGCTTTGTGAATAACTTTTATCTTACCGAGGTAAAATTCTAAGACACATCCTGGAATTCGGGAAATTCTAAGATTTTTGCTAAAATGACCTCACTAAGAGCTACTTTTAGGAATGTTTGTGAATACGGGTAATTATTCTTGCCAAATGACATTGCTACCTACCTTTTTTCCAGAAAATGTGAGTGCAGTGGATTTTTGTAGTTGACATCTATGCCAATTAAAATGGCCAAATCTGTTCTATATGTCATCCACAAAGAGCAAAACATTATATGTCATGTTTTTATCAATTTTTTTTTCTGCCTGCAGGCTTTGATCCAGTTGCCAGTATACATCTCCCAATGCGAGGAAGTCCGAGTATTTTTTGAGACCAGACCTGAAGACCTCAACCCACCCAAGGAGTAAGCTCCTCAGATGAACTCAGATATGAACTCAGATTTTCTTCTTGCACAATGGACAGTTATTGTTTCTCTGGCTCAGGCCATATCCTGTGTGCGGTTACAACCCATTCTGCTTGTAATGAGCATTCATTACACCCTCTAATGAATGGGATTTCATGTCACACTGCTTCTTGTTGGGGCTTTTTTCCCCCTGTAGAAGCACATTTAGTCATTATTATAAGAGCTTAGTTAGCACTTTAACATGTAGCTGCAGCTCTGGCACCAAACAGCTGAGATTGCTGGCTGCCTCCATACACTTAGTTTTTTTTTTTTTTTTTTTTTGTCTCTACAAATCTGACTCGACATATTATAGTCATATTCAGCACAGAGAGTAACTATGTGCAAGAAAAGGACTTTATTGGGCTCAGAATACAAGCGCCCATGGACACGCCTTGATTTCAAATGAGTAATTAAGGTTAGCTGCGCCTTTAGGGCGGTGGAGGTCAAGTTCACGTTTTGGCCCTTGAGATTTGTTTGTCCTCATCAACAGTTGTCAGCTAGGTTGTTAGTTTTAACCTCTGTCATCACACATCGACGGCGTGGTGTTGAAGTTGCCTCAGCGAGCAGCAAGCACAGACAGTTAGTCTTGTGACCTACAGTATGTTATACACAGATGTCGGAGCAGGAACAAAACCACACGCAGATCAGGGAATGGATTTCTTTGCAATTTAGGTCATGGAACATATATAGATTCATCCGCTGGCCTTACATTTGGCTTACTCTGCGTGCTCTCTTGGCTTCTTTTTGTGTTTTAACAGCAGGAATGCCACACTTTTTTATTGTATTATAGGGTTATAGAATAGGTAATTGGCACCTAATCTTCCACCACAAACACCATCTGCTTTACATCTACTTTGCAGCGGTGCAGCACCAGGGGATACACAACTCATTTGTGCTTATTGCATTAGACTTATTACGAACTTTGATTGGAAGCAATGTATATTTAAGTCGATGCAAGAGCACACAGATGTTGTTTTCAGGTTTGCTACAGGATTCTTTTAGTATAAAAGGTTTGAACATTTGGTGCAGTCGTTAATTCAGAGTACCACAGAATTAAAATCTGCACAGAAGGACATAAACGTGTATATTAGATTTAAAAACATGGTCATTCATTTTGTAAGATTTATCTATCATATTAAAATAATTATGAGTAATGACATAACTTAAATAAGGTGTTACATTTTAGACATTTATCTTGTTTTAGTGTTTTAATCCCACGATAATATTTTTTTTAAAAAGTGAAACTTGGAATGTTGCCCAGTCTGACAATGTCTTATTTTTTATCTTTTAAAAAAATCCTCTCAATAACATCAACAATACATTGTTTTCAAGGTTTTGGTTTCAGTAGTCACACGTTAAACCCACCATGACCCAAGCTTCATCCTGGTCCCTGCTGCTTTCCTCCTTGTTTTTCTCTTCAAATTAATTGGACAATATTCAATATCGTACGCAAACCCTCTTGCCAAACGAACACTGCTCAATTTTTAATCCACGTTTTAGATCGGACCTAAAGTGTCCAACACTGAGTGAACAGCTGGGTGTTTTTGATTAAGGACAATCAATAGGAGCTGCTACAGGGAATAAATATTAAATGAGAACGCACTACAGCCCGTCGTGTTGGCATCTATAATGTGCAAGTTACTTTGAATTTCTGCCTCTTTCTGTTTTATAGAAGGAGGCAGAGGAATAAGATCAATTCTGATAATACTGAGCTGGAGGTATCAGCCTTGTTGCTGGCTTTATAAAACAGTGCAAATAAATGTCATGAAAGTGTTATTTCTGCAACAACTAGAGGTGTTTTATGATTGAAATCTCACATAAGTTCTGAATATAATGGAATCAGAAGCTTGCCAGCAGGTTTTGATTTGTGTGTTTCAGACGCCTTAGACTTCTCCTTCACATAGGCTCCTGTTCTCTCTCTCTAAGGAGCTTGCCAAAAAAACACGTATCTCCTTGCTCTTCGTACAAAACGCCTAAGCATTTGTATGGAGAGGCAGGAAACACTGGTACATTTAGTTGAAGGAGACGAATATAGAAAGGCCCTTGGTTTGTCTGAATTGAAATTGTATTACAGTCCTCTAATAGTGCCTATTGTCTGGCGCTCTGACAACAAGGCTGATGTGCAGACACTGTGGCCAGGAGAAGATTTATCATGGCGTATAAATCCACTGTAGTAAGGCATGAGAGACAAGACGTTTTTCCCTTAAGAGCAGGAGGGAGGAGAGGAACAGGAGAGTGCGGCTGGAAAGGGGAAGTAGATGGTTATGATGCCAGAACAGCTCACTGAGAAAAGGAGAAATCGGAACAGAAAAGGACGTGTTGCAACAAAAGTGAGTTTACGGAAGGAAAAGTTAAGGCTGTGGGGGACTGAAGGCAGGAAAAGAAAATTTACTGGTTGATTAGATGGAAATAAGACTCATCACAAATTCTGTTTATTTACAGATCATTTCCCATAATTCCCCATTAGAATTAGATAAAAAAAATCTGTTTAGGAAATGTGATATTTTATATAGTTAAATTACACAAATTGGTATCTTTAGGGGGTTTATTTCTGTTATTTTTAGTGATTCCGGGGATGGTCAGTTGTCCTGACAATTTGTACATTACAGAAGAGTAAAAAACGGAAATTTAGCAAATTATTTGAACTTGGGACAGTGTATTGGCTCGCCTAGTCTTCGGAAAGGATATGGGCCTGACAGTTTTTCTATATGCTCCACAAGGAGGGAATGCCACAGAATCTAATTTCCAAGAAAGTTGTTCACAGGTTGTTGTGCCCAAGTCAAGTTTATTTGTATAGCACATTTCAGCAGCAAGGAGGTTCAAAGTGCTTTACATCATGAAAACATCATAAACACATTGAAACGGTCACTGGTTGTGAGACCAGTAACAAACATTAAATTGTATCAGGTGAAAACATCAATACACACCAAATACATTGGTCAGTGTTCCTGTTATCATGGGCTGAAAGCAACTCTAAACAGGTTTTCAGTCTGGATTTAAAGGAACTCAGTGCTATGGCTGTTTTGAAGTTTTTTTTGGAAGTTTGTTCTAGATTTGAGGAGCATAGAAGCTAAATGCTGCTTCTCCATGTTTGGTTCTGGTTCTTCTGGGTTTGCAGAGTAGACCAGGGGTCCGTTCTTCTTACGTCGCTAACTCAGTTAGCTGGATTTGATTGTTGACGATTTGGCATGATCTTGGATCGTTTGGTTCTTCGAAACTCATCCTGAACTTGCTGTCATAGCAACATGTGCGCAAACTTAAACCTGCTCGCGAGCAGGCTTATTTCATGTAAACAGGATTAGATCGCAGCTTTATAAGCGGAGGAGATAGGGAAGTCTGTGCAGCCAGTGCACTTGGGCCACCTAGTGGCAGAGGACGGGACAGAATTGTGGAACACCATTTTTTAATGTTTAATAAAAGACGAAACAAACAATGCTTAGTTCCTCTCGTTTTATTTATACAATTATTTATAAAGAAAAGCCAGAAAGTCATCTTTTTCCTGCAATAAGAGATAGTTATGTAAAGTCAGCAATACTACTGTCAAATGGTGTATTAGAACTTACTCTGAAGGTCCTTTTGAAGCAACTAGATCTCTAGTTTTCTCTTTTTCAAGTTGTGGAGTTCAATTTCTCCTCTTAATTTGTGTTTTTTCAGGTCAAAATACAAATTTTTTTGTTGAAGATGCCGTTTATATAGGGAACGGATGGCACCCTGTGTCATTTTGTGAAAGAAAAAGAAAGGGTGAAACATGCCTCATGCAACAAAAGTAAAAATAACCTGTTTTTTTCAGCCATTTTCTTGGTGGCTGTTATAAACAGACAAACACATCATTTAACAGTGGCCTTTAAAAAGAGGAAAAAGTGTTTTTTTTAAAATATAGTATAATAAAGGCTACCATTTTGTAGAATATTCTTGAAATTCACTTTTTTCCCCGTGTTCTAGTGGGTCCCGTGGAGTCTCTGTCATAAAAGAACAAAGTAAATATGAAATTATTAAAATGCGAAAATACATACTGTAGAAAGTGATAGAAACATCTAACTTGGACAGCACTTACGCATTTAATTTGTCTGCTACTTTTTGCCAGCCCTCTCTCCTGGCTTTAGCAGACTTTGAGGTGTTCCCTGTCGTTTTAATTAATGACTCAAATTCGGCATAACCTTCCATTAAAAGCTCTTGTTCTGATTGGGAGAAAAACTGAGCACGTTCTTTGGCCATGCTGAACAGCCAATAGCAGCGTTGCTGATCATTGTTTCTACTATCGATACATTTCCCCTTTTAAACAAACGCATGGACGCGCAGTTGTCTCAGATAACTCAATCCAGCGATACTAATCGTAAACAACAGGTGTGTTCGAAGAACCCAATTAGCCAGATCATGATTAGCCGGATGAAATCATCTTGGATGTGTCATTTGATCTCGGATGTTTTAAGCAACGTACGAAGAACGGACCCCAGAACCAGAAGATCTGAGTGGTCTGGAGGGTTGATACAGCAACAACAGGTCTTTATTGTGTTTTGGTGCTAAGCCGTTCAGTGATTTATAAACTAACAGAAGTATTTTAAAGTCTATTCTCTGAGCTTCAGGGAGCCAATGTAAGGACTTTAGAACTGGGGTGATGTGCTCTATCTTCCTGGTTATGGCCCAAGCAAATTAATAGTTAGTGGAGTTCATGGGAGCTCAAGGTGTATTTGTATAGAGGAAGATGTCTAGATTTGCAAACCTCAGAGCCCTTTCTTAGCTTTTTATAGATGATGCGATTCTGTTGCCATCTTGAAGCCAGCATGTACTGGAATGGCTTACAGCCAACTGTAAGGTAGCCAGGATGAGGGACGCTCCAATTATGTTCACGCTATGGTTATTAACTGGAAAAAGATGGAGTGCTGTCTCTGGATTGGGGCTCAGTTTCTGACTTGGATGAGTTAAGTTATCTTGTTTTTGTTTTAAAGAGTGAAATTGGGGTGGAGCAGATGACGGATGGATTTGGCTCTTGATTTACAGGGCTCAGCCTTGGGTATTAGGTGACAAGGTCTCTCATCTGGAAGGTGGTTGGAGGTAATAATAATAATAATAATACATTTTATTTCAAGCGCCTTTCAAAACACTCAAGGTCACTGTACATGTAAAAACAATAAATGGTAAAAGCAGTCGTCATAATTAAAAGAAACAACACAAATTACACAGAGGAAAGTAATATAAAATCATAATGAAAAGGCAATCTTGAACATGTGGGTTTTGAGTTTGGATTTGAACACGGGTAAAGACTCGGTATTGCAGATGTCAGGGGGGAGAGAATTCCAGAGTGTGGGCGCAGAACGTGAAAAAGCTCTGCTCCCCATGGTGCTAAGACGGGCTGAAGGAACAACTAAGTGAGTGGTAGAAGAAGATCTAAGAATGCGGGAGGGAATAGAAATTTGAAGTAAATCAGAAAGGTATGGAGGGGAGAGATTGTGAATAACTTTAAAAGTAAGTAGGAGGATTTTGAACTGAATTCTATACTTCACAGGTAGCCAGTGGAGCTGCTGCAGGACTGGGGTGATGTGATGAAAAGAGGGGATTCTAGAAATGATGCGAGCTGCTGAGTTTTGTACTGACTGAAGCTTGTGAATGGATTTTTGAGGAAGACCGAAAAGAAGAGAATTACAGTAATCAATGCGGGAAGTGACCAGACTATGAACAAGAGTGCAGGTGGAGCTAGTGGAGAGAGAGGGGCGAAGGCGATTGATATTGCGTAAGTGAAAGTAAGCGGAGCGGGTAAGGTTATTAATGTGAGAGGAGAAGGACAAGGTAGTATCAAGGATGACACCCAGACTCTTGACCTGAGGTGAGGGGGAAATTATGGAGTTGTCAAATGAAAGGGAGAAACTGTCAGCTTTGGATAAAGTAGATTTTGTTCCCACTAAGAGGATTTCAGTCTTGTCATTATTCAATTTAAGAAAGTTGGAGGTGAACCAGGATTTTATTTCGGTTAAGCAGGAGATTAATGAAGGAGGTGGGAGTGAAGAGTTTGGTTTACAAGAAAGATAGAGCTGGGTGTCATCCGCATAACAGTGAAAATTGATGTTGAATTTCCTAAAGATATTACCAAGGGGGAGAATGTAGATGATAAAGAGTAGGGGTCCTAGAACAGAGCCTTGGGGAACACCGGTGGTAACTGGAGAGGAGTTGGAACGATATGACTTAATCTGAGCAAATTGAGTGCGGCCAGAAAGATAGGATTGAAATCAGGCTAGGGGAGTGTGAGTGATGCCAATTGTATAAAGTCGATGGAGTAGGGTAGAGTGTGAAACTGTGTCGAAGGCTGCACTTAGATCAAGAAGAATGAGGATGTAAATTAGACCAGAGTCAGCTGCTATTAAAAGATCATTGATTATTTTTAAGAGGGCGGTTTCAGTGCTATGACGGGGACGGAAGCCAGACTGGAACTGTTCATAAAGGTTGTTGTGAGTTAAGTGAGAATGAAGTTGAGAAGCGACTGTTTTTTCCAATATTTTTGAAATAAAAGGTAAATTTGAAATTGGCCTGAGATTATTGTAATTGTTGGGATCTAGTCCAGGTTTCTTCACAATAGGAGTGATAACAGCAGTTTTGAAAAGAGATGGAACAATTCCAGAACCAAGAGAGGAGTGAATGATGGCAGTTATGAAGGGGAGAAGAGCGTGGAGGCAGGATTTGACCAGGGCAGACGGGATAGGATCAAGTGGGCAGGTGGGAGATTTAGATTTGTTGATAAAATCAGAAATATCGGAGAGGGTTGGTAGATGAAAGCTGCAAAAAGGCTGGCAGGGTGAAGGGGTTATAGGGGAAGGGGGTGACAGGATAGGAGGCAGGCACTGGTGAATTATTTTGATTTTATCATTGAAAAACTGCATAATCAAATTGCAGGCGTCAGTTGAGCATAGGTGGGGAGGAAGAGAAGCTGGGGATTTGAAAATATTGTTAAACACCAAAAACAGAGTCCGAGAATTACTTTCGTGTGAGCAGATCAGGTTGGAGTAGTAAGTGGATTTAGTTTTAGTGATTAGTTCTTTGTATTGAGTTATCTGAGTTATATACATTTCGCTGTGAATTGTTAAACCGGTTTTCTTTTTAAGTCTTTCAAGTTGACGGCACTTAGCCTTCATGGTCCGGAGTTCGGGGGTAAACCAGGGGGCGGAGTGGGAAAAGGTGACAGTCCGGGATTTTGTTGGGGCAAGGAGGTTCAAAATATCATTTAAGCAGTTATTGTATTGAGATGTCAGTTCATCCGGTGAGGAAGAAGGATCCAGGATTAAAGTTCTTAGGATGTGTGAAGATAGAGTGTTCAAGTTAATGTTCTTAATGTTCCGGTATGAAAGGAGCCGTGGGGTCTTTGCTGTGAAGAGACGAGGGGAAATGCTGAATAAAAGGAGGAAATGATCAGATATGTGAAGATCCTCAGCTGAACAGTTAGAGCGGGTGAGACCAGAGCAACAAATTAGGTCAAGAATATGACCTTTAGAGTGTGTTGGAGTGTAGGGACACCCTCTTCCTCCTCATTAAAACAACTCAGTTGTTTGGACACCTGATCAGGAACTTCTTGGATGCTTCCCTGTGGAAGTATTTTGGGCATGTTTGGGAAAGGGATGTCTGAGTTCCCCACCTGAACCTGCAAATGCCCCGAGCTGGTCTTGGCCATTTGAGGAGGATTGATGGACGCTTTGTAGTCCATTACACCAGTTTAATGTGTTGTTTATTTCCACCCATCAGCTTCCAACAATATTAAAGCGTTAGCCTTAGTCATCAAGGAGTTGATGTTAGGATGGTGTCTGTTCTGGATGTATGAGCCTGAGAATCAACGGTGGGAATAAAATACCTGTTCCTTAACCCCTATTTAGTGTTAGATCCAACTCATTGCAATCAATGATCCTTAGTCTCACTTTTGTAAAAAAAGAAAAAAAAACACAGAATATGATGGATAAATATTCTTCTATAATAATTAGAATCTGTTTTCTTTTTGTTTCTTTGGATTGACTGCCTTTGTGTTTGTTTCTTTTTATAGTACTTTAATCGGAAGTCTTATGGGTAAAGGTTTATTGACCCTATAATCTTCAATTAGCATTTTTCCCAATCAAATCATGTTTTATGAGCGAGAGAGCATTCATGCAGGGACATGTCTGAGTGACCCCCAAGAGCAAATATAATTGGAGATGGTAGAGCGAAAAGATAGATGTGAAAAATGAGACGTGGAAAAAGGGAGACGGTGGAAGGCAGTAAAGCATGGGAGAAATATTTTGATAAGAAAATGGAAAGACCGAGTTGGATAAAAGAGGGAAATGCAAAGCATTAGCCAAGAGTCATTTTTCTAGGCATCTGGTCCCTAAATCAACTCCTGAGTGCTGCTGTGGAGTGATGCCCCATTTATCTGGCTAATGTCTGAAGCAGACACAGCAGATGCTGTATTGAATTCAACATCGGGCCAAATGTTAGAGCTCATCTTTCAAGTGTATCCTTAAACAAGTTGGTCTGGGCTGTAGATGGTAACAGATCCTAATCCTCTAATGTGTCTGTTGCATCAAGTTTAGATAAACATATATTCATAAAAAGATTTAATATGATTGTTTTACACGAAGTTGTTATCTATCCTCACAATTCTGGATTTACTTAGATAATATTATATGTTAGTGATGTATATGTATGTTTTTGTATGCTATTTATAGATTGGTGTGTTGACCTTTATCATCAGAAATATAATTCTATGGATTCAGTTTCAGATTCTATAATAGTTTTATTATAGAACTATTTACAATAATTACATTACACATAATTACAGTTGCTGTCATAAGTATTTTCTGTAAACTGATTTTTGATTTTTTTTTAATACATATATAATTCAATGTCTCTCTCTTTAACAGGGAGCCCTTTGGGAAAAAGAAGTCAGGTAAGACACCTTTGTAATTTGGTTAGACGTCCTGCATTTTATTAGGTGCACGGAATGAAAAGCAACCTGTAATTCTGAATATGAATTGCTTTTAATTATAAATACCTGTAAATGGTATAGTAAAACTATGCTTGGCTATAAATAGCATACGGATATGAATGGTAAATGGAATTTGTCTCTAGCACCATCTTGTGGCACAGTTTCATACATCTATATCAGAACCAGAATCCGCTTAATTTGCCAGGTATGTGTACGCATAAGAGGATTTTGACTGTGGATCGTACAATGTTCATGGTGGGGCCTTTTCTCTCCTGGAAAAACTTTTCCATCAAGAAACTTCTATTCTATCTAAACTTAAATGGTTTTCTGAAATTGTCTTTATGTTATCAAAGCAACTACCTTGAATGTTGTTTTTCTCTATCTTTTTGACGTTCTTAATATCCTCTCAATTGACGTACTGTTCTTAAGTTGCGTCCATGTTATTTTTTTCAGTTTTCTTCTCCATTCATTTTCCTTTTCATCAGGGTTTGTGGAGAGAGCGACTACTTTCCTAAAGCGAGGTAGTAAACGCACTGTCATGCTTTGCCGTGCTGTGTGTGTAACCCGGTGGGTTGCTAGTGGTGTGTTCCCCCTCTCCTTCCCAGGCCTGGGCAGGTGGGATGTGGCTCTGCTGAGGGCTTGGGGCTCCTTTTGTGTCTAAAAAACAAATCATGCATTTGTTGATTTTTAGAACCATTACTGCTTTGTGTAAGTGATTGTAAAAATTACTATAGCTATAGCTAATGTTTCCTGAATCGTAATGGGTTATGTTGTATTATGAATGTGTCCGGTGAATATTGTAGCTTTTGTAGTGTTCAGGTGGAAGTTCTGCTAACTGAGGTGTTGTAGGCTACGTTCACACTGCAGGGAAATGCGTCCCAAATCTGATCTTTTGCCCATATGCGACCCGTATCCGTCTTTTTCATGGCATCCTGAAAGGCCCAGTTCTGATCTTTTCACCCGCCAAAAAATCTGATTTGTTACACATATGTGGTACTAATTTGGATATGTATCGGATATTTTTCAGCAGTCTGAATGATCACGTTGCATTTCATCCGCCGTTTACATCACTGCCCTGGCTCTCAATAACCATCCACGCAGACTAGGGCTGAACGATAATTCAATAACAATATATATATATATATATATATATCAATCGATAGATGCAAAGGGTCAGTAAAATGTTCAATAGAATAACAGTTTTCCTTCCTTTTGTTTTCTAGCCATGTGGATTAATATCACAGTCATTACATCCTCCCAACCAATCACAAACGCAGACCCAGGAACGCTCAGTCACCAAGCTCCGCCCCCAAGCTCCGTCCCCTTCAAAGAGTTCAGAGATCATCCGTTCTTTTTTCTTTTTAAAAACTTGCAGTTTTGGGAAAAAGATGGTTGAATAATGAGTTGAGTTTGAATTCAGTGTTTGTGTGTTCTGTATCTTGAAATAGGTCGCTAAGCAACAGAATAAAATGGCCAGGGCTGCACTTAAAATATATGTTTTGAATTTGTTGATAATTATCAATATGCTTTTTTTCCTATATCGTCCAGCCCTAACACAGACCTCTCTACAGCAGTAGCAAGCACGGCTCTACAAAAGACCGTTGTTAATAGCTGTGCTGTTTTCTTCTTCTTGTTATGATGTGGTCTTAATATTGTCTGCTCCCATTACTCAACAAGTTCATACCACAGAGACGCAGGTATCCGCCACAGAGCTTTATTGAACACGTCTTGTAACAATTACATCTAAAATTACTTCCGGAAACAGTTTGATGCTTTGCTACGTCTTCTTCCGTTAATCGCCCATGCGGGTTGCTTTGGAGCCTTGGACCATTCAGACAGTAGTCTGATGGCAGTCACATTTAATTAGTAGTATGAACAACCACAGCAACATAACAAACAAACAATTTGAACCACAAATTGGAATTAAGCATCAAGACCTGCAGTGTGTATGTAGCCATAGAAGATCCTTACACATGTGGGATTTTTCAAGAAACCTTAGAGAACCAGTTGTAGACATGGATACGAATAAGATTTTTATGGTACAATGACTGAGAATAAAAATTCTGCGGTATCACTTTAAACTTTTTTAGTACTGGCATGATGGCCATTTTTTAAGTTTTGAAATACGCAGTCTTTAAAACTGGGACTCTTCAATAGCCTATAGCCTGATAGATAATATTGAAAATAAAAACTGATGTCGTAAAGCCTTTTATGGCAAAATGCATCTGAATGCTGTTGTCACAAATTACAACAAAAAATATAATGTGTCCTTTTTATTATGTTTGAATTTGTTGGCAACATTAAGCTAGGTTAGCAAATTAGGCTAGGCTAGCAACCACCCGTTCTCTTGTAAAGAAATATTTCTTACTGATTTTACAGTTTACACATTAAGCTAGTTGTCACTTGTTCCTAATACCAAGTGCTTGATTGTAGAAGTATTTTTTTTGTCATGCTATTTTTGTTGCTAACGTTGGTGGTGGGTCCTGTTTATGCGTGGTTGTCTTCATTGAATTCACTTCCATGCAATTGATTAACTTAACACTTTACACTGTCCCGAATCACAGTCCTCCTCCATATATCCTCATCTGCTCCACTGTTAGCTCTGTCTTTTCCTCGCTACATCTTTTCAATCGCGTACTCCATCCGCCTGCTTAGGGGTCTCCCTACCATAGATAAGCCTTCGCTCATTTTACCTGAGAACTTTTGTACTAGTATGACCTTTCAGTTTATATATATATATATATATATATATATATCATTTTATTTAGTGAAGCATACAAAATCTGCCATTTTGAAAAGGTCATATACCAATTGGTCAATGAGATGCAAAACCTCTGAATGTCAATACCTCCAAAGCAAAGAGATGCAATGTTGATTATTCCAGGGGCTTTATTAGTTGAGATTCCTAAATATTTGGTAAAAACAGGAGCTTTTGAGCGAAGGCTTTTTTTCAGATTGTCAATAATTAATTTAGATTTTTCTTTTTTTTAAAACAGCATATAAATGAAGGAACTAAATTAAGTGGTTATTCTCCACTCTTTCAACAGGAGACCCTACCTCTGCTGACCCACTTTTCCTTGAACAGTATGTGGCAGTAACAGACTATGAGAAACAGGAAAGCACCGAAATAAGCCTGCACGTTGGTCAGGTAGTGGAAGTCATCGAGAAAAATGAATCCGGCAAGTGTTATACATTGTTTCATGTAGCATCATTGTTGCCTTTGTATTGCCCCTAGATTGTTGGTTCATCACTCATAAGTTGCGATTAATAGAAAAACAAAATGTTAAATGTAGGCATTTTGCCTTGTGAGTCATTATTTCTGGAAATGCATTTGCATGTTAATGTGGTTTTCTGCTTTTTTAGGCTGGTGGTTTGTGAGCTCAGACGATGCTCAGGGCTGGGTCCCTGCCACGTGCCTGGAGGCTCAGGATGACCCAGATGACTTCACACTTCCAGGAGAAGAAGGTACATGACAGTTAATATCTGAAAGCTGATTTTATGTTCTACCTTTAGCCAAAATAATCACCAGAGAAATTATTCCCAAATGGAGCTATGTGTGGCAGTTTTACTGACTGTTAAGGTCACAATTTACTTATCAGAAGTTGTTAACATCTAATGATGACCAAACAGCGTTCACCTGATCACCCAACTCCAGGTTTAGTAAAATGAATAAAGGTTTGGTGAAAAGTGGTCATTTTTTGAAAGTTTAAATAGAAAGCTATGATGCAGAGGCATATATGCTGGCAGACAGATAAAATAAATACCTGTAAACATACAATTAAATGTTTGTCAGTAAAATGATAAAAAAACGCTCGTTTGTTCTCTAGACTTAGTACTGATTATGCTTATATTTAAAATCTAAAAATCATCCAGATCGCAGACCAATTGTAATGTTCACTTCCTATTTTGCCCCACTTACCGTGCTGGGATGTCAGTGCCTCGGAGATTCTGGTCACTGCCAAGGCACGTGGGTCGGCGCAGAACTTTAGGGGATCTATTCAGCACAGGCTTTGGGCAAGGTGGAGCGCACGCCTTTCTTTTAACCACCCCTACATAACCCCACCCTGCACTCCCCCCACCACATTACTGACCGTTAGCCCATGCCTGCACAAGCATGATTGTTCATGTGGATACATATTTGTCTTTTGCATGAGTGATCCTGGCATGTAAATTGAATCCATGCATGCTGGTTGTTCATGTCTGTATCTGACATGCAGGTCATATTTGAAAGGCATACATAGAAAACTACTTAAATTAATCAGTAGTAAGAATCATTGATTGTAAACTGAGAGTTGAAAGTGATTGTTTTTTATCAGTTTGTCTCTTTCTTCTGTTGTTAGTATTTGTAGAACATCTATCTCTGTTCTGCACATTTGTATCTTGCTCTTTTTTTCCCTTTTTCCAAGATGCTCCTCGTGCCTCGCCTCATTAAATATATTGGATAATGTAGCACCTCTGCTGAAATTTTAACAGTTATGTCAGTAAGGAGCATTTTAGTCTTATGATTACATTTTCAGTGTAAAAGTGTTTAAAAATAATCTCCAATTTCAGGACAGCAGTAGCATCATTAAAATCATCCTTGTTGCTTTGAAAATCTGTAAGTTACAGTTATTAAGGTATGCAAGTGTATGGTTTGCCTCCCAACCTTTAAACTAAACCATGTTCTTGTTTTTATTTGATATGTGAAGTCTACAGCAGACATTATGTACTTACATGTTGCAATATGTGCTTTTATTCCAACAACAGAAGAAAAGTACTCTGTGATTTACCCGTACTCGGCCAGGGACCAGGATGAGATTGACCTGGAGAGAGGCATGATTGTCGAGGTTATCCAGAAGAACTTGGAAGGCTGGTGGAAGATCAGGTATTGAAACGCGCACGATTTCCGCTAGTTAACAACATGAACATTAACCAATGTACACACACAAAGGTACAGCATGCTTTCAAACAATTAGAAACAGATATTACTCTGATGCCTCTAGAATATTTTCCTTTAAATAAATACGGAACAAAGTGCTCTTGCAAACTTGGTCCCATGCAATGAACTGATAATTTAATTAATGTATTATTAGATTTAATGATTTTATAAAAATGAACAAATAAATTATTTGACATTGAGATCACAGCCCATAGGATCCTGGATTGAATGGTGAAACTCCAAAAATCTAGATCAGCATAAAAAATATGACTAACCAATCTTTGTGGTGTTTAAAACTTGCAATTTTAAAGCATTAGTGCTGAAATTGTGAAATAATGAAATACAGAGAACACGTGTATGTTCAAATACATATAATTCACACACCCATAGCTTATGACAAACTGGTGAATTATTCACATTTTGTTTCTAGGCAGTGTGTCTCATTTAATGCCGCTGAATGTATCCCTCTCCTCAATCCAGGTACCAGGGACGTGAGGGCTGGGCACCGGCCTCCTACCTGAAGAAGTCTGATATTCAAAGCCAAAGGCAATCAGCAGGCGCTGCTGCTCATGCCAGCACGAATGACCTGGATGGGGTTTCCAAGCAGAACCTGCAAAACAATGCAGCAAGAGACAGCCGAGACAGCCAGAAGGAGAACAGGCTCTCTATTTTCTCTGATAACAACAAAATTAGTAAGTAGCATAAAAGCATCCTACCTAGATAAACAGCTTGCTATACAGGTGACACATTTTTGTGTTGAGTAAAACCCGGTTTAGGTTAGCGTCATGGTATTTTCACAGAACAGAAATGAGCATGTAGATTTTATTATAGACTGCCAGTTCACATCAACCCTCTTACATGACTTTTCCTTTCACAGAAGTGGGATCAAGACATGGACTTCCCCCACGCAGAGATCTAACCATTGTACGATGTTACATTTTCCTAAGATATGTCATAGAATTCACAAAGGTTTATCAGCCTTTATCAGCCTATACATTATTGTATATATCTTCCACCCCACAGCCACGTGGTACAAACTTGCCTAAGCCACCCGTACCACCGCAGGTTGAGGAGGAGTACTACACCATAGCTGACTTTCAGACCACCATTCCAGATGGGATTAGCTTCCAAGCAGGAGTCAAAGTTGAGGTGGGACTTACTAAAGCCTTTCTCTGTAAATTTACAATCGTACTAACTTTATATAAAGCTTTATTGAATTGTTAACCTGTCTCCCTTATAGATGGTTGAAAAGAATGCAAGTGGTTGGTGGTACATCCAGATAGATGACAAAGAGGGCTGGGCCCCTGCCACTTTTATCGACAAGTACAAGAAGACAAGTAATGCCTTGCGGCCCAATTTTCTCGCTCCGTTGCCCAATGAGATGGAGAAGCTTAGGCTTGAGGATGGTGGTGCCAATGTTTCATGCGATGATACCTGGTCTAAGCCTTTACCAGATGAACCGACCACGGCCTCTGACTTCTGTGCCCGCCCCAAGCTGAGAGACTGGAAGTCCAGCGCCAGCAAGACAACCCCTGCCTTCCCTGGGCCTTTGCCACCAGCCCCAACTGCCCCTCCAGTAGAAGAGAAACCAGCTCTACCACCTCGACGGGAATCTATTAATAAGAGCTTTGAATTGGACGTAGTGGAAAAACCAAAATCCGATCATTCAAAGCCTTTGCCGCCAAAACCACCGGCACCTGGAGTCATAATGCCTCTAGTTTCCCCCAAATCAGCCCCGTTCAAACCAGAGAAACCGCCAGAGATCAAGAAGGAAGATAAGAGCAAAGCTCTTCCGCTTCGCAATGAAATGGGTCTTGAGTGTGGCCACAAGGTCTCTGCCAAAGAGGTCAAGAAGTTTAATCTGAAACCTGTACCCAAACAGCCCCCAAAACCGAAGGCAGAGATCCGGGAAGGGAAACCAGAGGCTGCTGCGCCTGCAGCGTTTATGAAGGGTAAGCCAGTGGTCAGACCAAAACCCGTCCCAGCTGCCAAACCTGATCCGCCAGCAGAAAACAAAGTGGACATCACTAACCTAAGAAGCAAGTTGAGACCATCAAAACTTGCAGATCCTGGCTCTACATCTGCTGAGGGGAACCATCAAAACGGTACTTCGGCAGCAGGAAGCAGTTCACCCCAAAGTTCTTCACCGATCCACATCGCTCTGCTCAATAACAGTAAGTCCTCTGATGAGCCAAAACTCCCACTAAAACAGATAAATGGTCTTAGCCAGGATAGATCATCCCCCCCTGCAAAACCAGCAGTGCCCCCACATAAGGAGCCCCCTCAGAGACCTCCTGCCCTGGCTCCAAAAAGACCTCCCCCTCCAAAGAAAAGCGATCCATCGAGTCCAACCGAAAACAAGTATCCGCCTCTGAAAGAACCACCGGAGGTTGCCAAGCATGGACCACCACCCCAACTAAGCAGACCCCCGCCCCCGAAACCAAAAGCATTCCTTCAGCCACCCTCAAGTAAAGAGAAAGATGAGCCCAAGGGGAATAAAGTTCCAATTCCTCCCAAGCCCCCGATGAAGCTCGAAAAGCCCGGACCACCAAAAGACCAGCTTCCGCCTTTACTCAAGGAGCCCAGTCGGGATGAGCTCTATCTCGCTGTGGCGGACTTTGATGGGGATGAGCAAACATCCGGCTTCAAGGTGGGTACGGTGTTCGAGGTCCTCGAGAAAAACAGCAGCGGCTGGTGGTTCTGTAAAAATGTAGGAGAAGATGTCGAGAGTTGGATCCCCTCGAACTACCTGAGCAAGAAGCCTTAGGTTTTATAATTCACTAAATATCTAACCAGAAGAGAACAAAATAACACACTAAGGGTCTAAATGTAAAAAAAAAAAAAAAAAAAAAGCAACTTCTTGCCGTATCACATCTTGTTTTATTTATAGGTACAGTTTTTTAACTGGTAGTTTTTTTGTTACACCTTGTCAAACATGATCCAGCCAATTGAACCAGCAATAACTTAACCTTTTTTTGTGGCGGTTTCATGATGTTTACTTATTTTTGTTTTTATATAGATATTGCAAGAAATCATACTCGCTTTTGTGGCTACGTCTCAATCACAGCCTCTGTCTCATAAAAAACCCCAAAAAAAACAGGATGGCGTTTACCCCGAGTTACAGGGTGTGCCTAATTTATGGGAGTGTTCGCACCATTGCCTTTAATGATGCAGTGCCTCAAGTTATATGCAAAATATGGGCTTCAGTGCTTAAACAAGTATATGCAGCCTTAGGCTTAGTTCTTAATACATAGAAACTTCTTGAAGTGAAGAATCCTTCTCGTAGGTGTTCATATCTTGCAGGTTTCTATCCAGTAGCAGGGAAAAATGAGTCCTAAATAATTGAAAGACTGCATATGAGTTCAGTGGGGATTTTCACTGATTTCATCTGGGCTTTCATGTATGCTTAGCATTTTATTTGAGATATATCTTAAATGTTGTCCTTAAGGCTCAAAACTTACATGAAGGTGCATCTCAATAAATTAAAATATAATCTACATTTTTCATTTCTATAATTCAAATGGATAAGCTAAACTCATATAAATGAATTACCTTATAGCAAAAGCATGGGTAAGACGGCTGACGTGACAGTTGTCCAGCAGACGGTAATTTACAAATTTAACAGGGAGAGTAAACCCAGAAGGCGGACACTGAAAGAAAATATTGGCTGTTCACAGAATGCTATGTCCAAGCGTATCAGTTGAAAGTTTGGTGGAAGGAAAACGTGTGGTTGAAAAAGGTGCACAAACCACAGGGATGACTGCAGCCTTGATGGCAAAGCCCATTAAAGTTTGGGTGGAGTGTCACAAATATTTATCGAAATGGACTATGGATGGGGCTAGGGCTGCAAAAGCCACCACACAAAGATGTATGGTTTAATACTGTTGCATTTCTTGCATTAAACCATGTTAGAACCAGAGACTATACCAGAAGTAGAAGTAGATTTTGCAAATAAAGGCCCCAGAGTCTGAAGAAAGAATGGAGAGGTACATATGTGATGTTTCAAAAGTCAGGGAGGATTTAGGGATCCGTGTCATCTGCTGGTGTTGGTTCATCATAGTTTGTCAAGTCTAAAGTCAGCACAGTGGATTTTAGAGCCTCATGCCTCCCTATGCAGACAGGCTTTTTGTAGACATTCATTTCATGTTCCTGAAAGACTTGGCACCTTCAAGTATTGAATGTATATACTGTACATGCATGTATATGCATTCAGTACTTACACTTGCTGGACATACATTTTAGAATGCTGACAGTTTCTAGTTAAAATTCGTTTTTTTTTTTGGTCTTATATAATATCCCACATTTCTGGGTTTTCATTAGCTATAGGCCATAATCATCAACATTTAAAGAAAATGTCTTGAATATTTCACGAGTCATGCATCTGAGATTTATGCTTTTGAATTGGCTTACTAAAATAAATTTGTTATTGGAATTTATTAAGATGCACCTGTATTAGTTTTCTGTTCTTTTTTTGTTAATCGACTGTAATCAGTGATCATTGTTGTAATTTGTAACAGATGTGCACTTTCACTTAGTTCAGGCAAGGCAAGTTCAAATTTTGCACGTTGTCAGTGCATAGAACACAACGGATTTTAATGTTACACCAACCTTTGTTTGCTTTATTTCTTTTATTAGCTTAATGTTAGAAAAGTTACAACAATGATCAGTATGTAAGAAAAGTATCCCAAAGTAAGAGATGTTAACATGCAGCTTTGTGTCAAAGAAAGTTTTTTTAAACATAACTATGTCATCGTACATCCAAATATAAGTTTTAAAATGTTAAATGCAGAACACTTTGTCCATAAAAATTGAAGATTTACATTAGTTTGTGCAATGATTTACAGTGTTGTTTGTGTACAGGCCTTTCCTAACTGATGGCTGGTGCTCAAATTAAGCAATGGCCAATGTATAAACATTATTTTACATTAATGCTTGACTGGTTTCAAGCAATGGTCAGCAGAACCAATTATTTTTATTGTACAGTGATGAGTCATACTTAAACTTTTTTTTTGGCCTATCTTGCAGATATTTTTTTTTCTGTGTACTGATGTGTCAGGAGTTAACACTAAATACTGAAATATTTAGTTGCATCCTTGCAGGTTTAGATTTTAGAAACAACTTGTTTTTTCACAAATACTGAAATTTGCTTTAATATTAAATACGTTAGGTATGGTTTGTGGGTTAAAATGAAAACTCCCATTTGCTGTGTGTGTCGCGCAACTGGCTTTTTTGAGGAAGTGGTTCAAAATGGTAATAATAGAATGTATGTAGACAAGGCTAAAAGCTGCAACACTAATTCTGTTCTTCTCGTTGCTCAAATCTGTCACAAAATTCAAGCCATATTACAGCACTGACACCGTCGTCCAAAAACACATTTAAAAAAAATTATACTTACAATGGCATTATTCAGGTATGTTAAGTGGACATTGATTGTCCCCCTTCTTTCAATATTGTCATTGTTTCCCTTTTTCTTATGTGTTTTGCATTACTGTCTCTACTTTTAAGTCAATAAAAATTTTCAACTCAGAGATTTTGTCTAAGTTTGCTGCTTTTCATTTGATTCTTACACCGTTTGTTGTGCGAGGCACAGGTTTGAATTCGGCTTCTTGTCACGTAGGAATGCAGAGCATGGCAGCATTAAGTCAACTTTGGGGCATAGGTCAGAACTTTTAAATGAGGGTCAACCACTGTTGTACCAACCAGGCCTGACGCGGTTTAGCTTCTGTGATCAAATGAGAACAGGCTAGGCAGTGTAGTATGGATAAACCTTACAAACACGTGCACTCACAAACACCTACAGGTGCTTGGATCCAGGTACTTGCAGATTCACTTCTATACAGAAAACCCCTATTATCTTTAGCTGTCACTTTATACATTTTCCATTAAATACTGTACATTCTTCAGTGATGGTATCAAGGCGTTGGTTGTTTGTACCTGTAATACCTTATTGGTTGGTTTTGCTGTTTTTACATCTCTTTGCAGGTGAAGAAGCAGACTGAGGATGTTATATTGCTCTCTCCCTTTCTTCTCCTTTTCTCCCTTTTAGCATTTTTTCCCTCATCTGTTTCTCCTTTTTGTCCCTCTTCTACCTTCCTGTTTCTGTGTCCATTGAACTTTATGTAGTCCCAGCATAAAATCTAATAAAGATTTTTGCATTTATAAATCAAGCGGAGCACTATGGCGAAAGCAGTGAGGCTCCACTTGTGAAAGTAAAATGTTTTGGACTCTCTGTGCACATGTTCAATGTGCCCCTGGGCAAGGCACTTAACCCCAAGTTGCCTACCCAACTTTGTGTTCAACTATTCTGGATATATACAGTATGAAGAGAATCATTAAAGCCATCTACAGATTGTCAGACATTGATTTATAACCTTTCAACAGAACCTCACTTTAGGACATTTTGAATTAAACCAAGTCTCAGATTTCAAAACTATTAAGGGAAACACTTTTTTTCCACATGTTCTTGGCTTTAGCTCTGATTCTCCAAACTGGAGTCAGTGAAAGAGCAATCTACTAAGATTCTGACACTGAACTGCTCTACAGAACTCAAATGAAAACTAGTATTCACGAGTTCTTTCACATTATGCTGTGAAGAAAAATCACATTTAAAAAAAGTATTTTATTGAGTTATTTACACCAGTGGTTCTTCCTTGTATAGATATACACATTTCATTTATTTAGCCCAACCCTTGCCATACAAATAATATGTAAACTGAGAAAATATATATATATATATTTATCATCATTTGCAGAAGGCTGGAAAATCAATTTCAGGAATTTTTTCGTATTATTCCCCTCTTAGTGCAAAGAAAGGCAAAGTAAAAAAAAATACAACACTAGGCTTAGAGGCATCCATACAGTATTGCACATTGGTTAGAAGCAGTTCATTAACTGCAAAGAATATAACAATTGCACACTTAATGCATTTAAATCACCCATACAATATAGAAAACAGTATTTTTACTTTGGCTTTGTCAGTTCCCATCCAGTGTAACTAACTATATACAGTAAATAAAGGAAAATAAGTAACACCATGCGATAAACATTTAGTCTTCCCTCATTTCTTCAAATCCAGCTTCTAAATAATTATCGACATATTAAAAAAATATTAAATTTAAACAACTTTGGATTCCACCTTAATGTCCCATTTGAAAAAAATTAAAGAATTTAAAGCCCTCCTTCATATCATAGCTAAGCAGAAAAAAATAAAATTTACAGTGTTAATCAAGATAATGATCTTCATCAGTAAAAAAATAAATAAGGCTTTGGCAGCTATGTGACAAAAATGAGAGGTTAATGGTTAGAAGAAATATAAAATAACTGGGATATATAGGGAAGTACATATAATATTTAGATTAAAAATAATTTTGCTTGGTTACTAGTTCATCAGTACTGATCGCATTCCTCTCACGCCATTTTCCCTGGCTGGGTTAAAGCAACTATCAAGGGTGTTTTAAGATGCACCCTTAAAAACCGATGATTTGGCACACCAAGCACTGTTTTGGGAGTAAATGCTTTATTATCTTATCATTTGACTATATATATAAAAAAAAAACTCCCAACAAGATCAAATAAAACTTGAGTTAAAACATAAATATTCACCAAAGCAACATAGAAATCCAAAGAAAGGACCTAGGGTTTAGGCACTCCTAATAAAGCAAATGAAAACCCGAGGCAGCAGGCATGTGGAACGCAGTTCCGTGCACGTTTCTGTGTCGTAGGTGGGTAGACGCAACTTCGCTGCATCTCCGTTTATATGGTGGAGGAGTCCATATAAGGCACAAACTTGGAGACTCTGTGGGGAGAGCTGAGGTTTGAATTGTCTACGCTTTCTTGCATCATGAAAAAAGCCTCCTGGTCCCTCTTCTTTGCACTCAGCTCCTCCTCAATGGTCTAGAAAGTTGGACAACAGAATATATATGTGATATCTCGCAAAAATAAAAAAATAAAAACCCAATTAGCCAGAGCAGAATGATGAGATTGGCTGAGAAAAAGCACAGGCATATTGGTATGTAAATGGCCTTGACTAACTAGAGTTAAAAAATAGAGAAAAAGCATTTTGCGGTAACCAAAACAGCTGCTGTAGATAAGTGCATATAATTTTGTAATTAATATTTTTATTTAGTTTATTTTTTTTGTTGTTTTTTTTGGAGGGGTGGGGCAGAGCTACAATGACGAGAAAACAGGAAACACTCACCATCTTCCTGAGCTTCAGCTGCTCCCTCCACTCCTTCATCAGCAGTGCGTGTTTCTCATCCAACTGCTTGAGCCTCAGAGTCTCATTCTCGACCAACAGGTGGCACTTTTCATTCTGCATTGCATAAAAGCCAGTTAGTTTCAACAGTTGCAGAATTTAGACCTGAAAAAAAACACCTAAAAGACAGATCCCGGTGGACCTGCGGGATAGGGCCAAGCAGATGAGTGTAACCCCCCCACTCACCTGCAGCTGCAGCAGCTCCCTCATGTTGCTTTCGCACTGACCCATCATCTCCCTCAGCTGGTTGTCGTGTTTTTGCAGCTGGTGCTGCTTCTCTGCCTTCTGCCTCTTCTGCTCCTGCTGAGAAAACTTGACGGCCACACGAGTGGGGGGAGGGGGGAGGATGGGGCGAGAGTGTTACTAAATGACCCAACTCATAGTGGATCTGTAGGGGGCAGGAAGACCGGCGGACCAACCTGTTTGATCTTTTCCCTGTCCTCGGCGCTACTGCCCGTCGAATTGATGCGCAGGCTCTTCTTGAACATCGTCATGCGCGTCTTGGCCTCGTTCCGCTGGATCTTGGGCAGCCGGCCCCTCTCCTGCTGGTGCCTGTTCTTCATGAGCTCGATCATCCGCTGGTTGTAGCACTGCATTTGTTCTTGCTCCTGTTGGAGACGCGGAAAGCGGCCATGATGTTTACCCAGACGGGAGAGGAAAATAGAAAGCCAAAAAAAACCAAAAAAACACCACAAATTCTTGTGGCCCCCGCCCGCTCTTCATTTTGTTGTTTGACATTACTGAACAGAAGGCAGGAGGAAATTCAGCGTGCTGGTTTACCTTCTCGTGTTTCTTTAGGAGTAGATGCCTCTGAAGAAAGTACTGCTCTTTCATTTGCTGCTTCAAAAGCTGGTGTTTGTCTAAGAGGTTCTTCTCCTCCATGTCCCACAATGTGGCCTCTCGCTCTAATCAGAAATGATCCATAATCATTACGCATATTTATCCAAATAACGCAGAACAAGACTTCAACATCAAGACAGTCTTAGCCGTTTGTTTACAGTACCTCTAATAAGCTTCTGCTTCTTGTTGAGACATTCCCTTTCCGCTTCTGCGATCTCCCTCTTGTTGTTGGAAATTATCATCTTCAGCGTTGTGTCGAGGAAGTTCTTCTGATCCGACAAGAAGTTCTCCTCCTAAAATGAAGACGAAAAAAAAAAAAAACACACACACACACACACAAACACACACACATCAAATGGAGTTCTGGTGTGATTAAGGAGCCTTAGAAAGTCTTGAGCGAATATGTTGGGCACATTCAGCCTACCTCTTTCAGCTTCGTTTCATGGAAGGAGCTCATGCGCTGTTTTAAGGTGTCTCTACGCTCGCTCCGAGGCATCTTATCCACTGAATGTTTAACCTGAACAACACATACTTCATGTCAGAGCTCATACGAAACCAATCTGGCTGCTCAGCGGTCCGGGCTCTATGCATTTCATGCCGCCACGTTTCATTAGTAATTATTTAGAGCTGGACAGTGCCTCATACCTCCTTCTTCTTCTGTTTTATCGAATCCAGGAATTTGTAGTATTCTCGTTCCTGGTCCGTTTTAATGCGTTTGGTTTCTTCCTTGAGTTTGGCGCTGTGTTCCGTCTCCATCTTCTCAATAGTGTGCTTCTGTTGTTTCTCCAGATTCTCCAGATCCAAATCAAACTGCTTCTTCTTGGCCTGAGACATGCCAAAAGGAGACGAGCCATTAAACACAGATGCGCAAGCGCCTTGCGTAAGGGTTCATTCGGTCCGAGCTTTTCCACGTTTGGTCACGTTAGCGTCGCAGATTTCCACGCATTTTACTGGGATTGTTTTGTCCCAATAGGCCAACAAGGGAAACAATTGCTGCAGAGATTTCAAAATTGTTTACAACATCTGAAAATGGTGGCGTGCTTTTCTACCCAGACCCCATGAGTCAGTGCTTTTAAGAATCACCTTCTGCTGCAATTACAGCTGCAGTTTTGTACATTACGGTATTTCAATTTCTATCCATTATTCTTTGCAATGCTAGCTCAAGGTCAGTTAGATCAGGCTGGAAGTACCTGGGAACCTCAATCTTTGGGTTTTGCCACAGATGTTCTGTTCTGTATTTCGGTCTCAGCCATGACTGGACCCATTCTAAAAAACACAAATATGCTTTGATCTAAACCTTTTCAAATGCAGCTCTGCTTGCATGTCTAGTCTCAAGTCCTTTCCCAACTCTGTCTCACTGGATGGTCCTGCATTTAGCTCAATTCACCATCCCATCAACCCCCCGGTCCCGGCTGAAGAAAAGCATTCCCACATCATGATGCTCCAACCACCCATAGTAGGGATGAACAAACCATCCAATGGAGGATCTTTGATAAGACTGAACAATGTTCAGAGAGACTTTCCATCTAATCTGAGCTAGAGAGATCGCCCACATGACTTACAACTGTAAGTCAAGGAGAATGGGGTCTTCTGTGTGTTGACTCAAGGGGGCTGAATTTGTATTTTATTTTTTTAATGTACAAGTAGTGTGTTTTTTCCTTCCCATTTGCCATTCAATTCATTGATTTGGTCCATATAATAAAATCCCTTTATATTGCCTTAAACATTGTCCTTGTAATGTGACAAATATTAAAAGGTTCAAAGGATGCTCGGCATGCAGGCCTGAACCTTTCATTTTGGCATACTCTGACCAGAGGACCAAACAAAGCATGATTATGTGGGGAAAAAAACACATCATGCCCACTGCGAAGTACAGAAAAGGATCTGTGAGGCTGTGGGTCTGTTGCCCAGGGATTTTTTTTTTCTAAATTGGATGGGATGATGGACTATTTGTAATACCAATAGAGTTGAAATAAAGGTAGAGGACAACTAGGACCTTGGTAGGTTTGTAGTTTATCCAACTCCTGGATAAAAGATGGACTGACCAGTGATTTGTGAGATGTTCAACACTTCGGATATGGTTTTATAATGCAACCCTTCAAACTTCTCTACAAATTGCCCCCCTGTAAGTAACCATGTATCCTTTTCCTTTCACTTCACGTTTATGCTCCGCTTCCTGTTGGTTTCTGACATAAATAGAAGAAAAACACAGTTTGCTGTGGCAAAATGTGTAAAAGAGGATCTAGGATTTTGCACATGTTGTGAAACTAAAGTTTAAATCTATACAGCTTTTTTCTCTTGATAATGTAATATAAAGACTCCAAAATTACCAGGGTTAAAAAAAGAAAATCAAATAAAGAAATATAAACTTATGTTAAAATTTCAACATCATTGTATTACTGTAAGGTTGCAAGTTAATTGCCAACTCACGTTTATTTCCTGGTCAAAGCGTTTCTGGACCTGCTCCTTCTGGGACTCCAGCTTGGCGTTCAGACCAGCCAGAGTGCGTTGCTCTTCCTTCTGTAGCAAACGGAGCTCACGCAGCTCCTGACGCCTTAACACACAAATACATTTTATCTAAAACTGTAAACAAACCTTTAAATAGTTAGACAAAACATGAAAACATGACGTTTCAACTTGAACTTAATCTTTTTGGCATTCCTTTCCGCTTCTTTCTAAAGGACCTCTTGTGGCTTTTCTACGCATGCACAGGCATAAACAGCCTCATTGTGTCAGAAGAGGCACATCTTTGCAAAGTACCACAAAGCTGCTGACCACACTCGTAGATGTGATGTCTTGTTCTGAGCACTAGATGGCGCTGCTATGTCAAGCGGTGATTCAACAGAACACATGCAAAACTAAATACCAGAAGAGGACAATATCCTCAAACGTGCAGTGTAAAAAAGGTCTTGTAAACCGAAAACAAAATGAAAGCAGTTTTCAAAAGCCACTTGACAACGAGCAGCCTGTGTGCTCAGAAGGAAAAAACCCAACGAGTGTTTGCAGGAGGCCACAGAGCAGACGCTTTTCGGCCATATCATGAGTGTTGAACATGGGACGCGTGAATTCACGTTTACCTCAGGAATCTCATGTCCTCGTCTTTCTGTTCGTCTTCCCGGATGACCTTGGAGGTGGTCACACTCACCTCCACGCCGTCGACAACAAACTTCCTTGTCCGCTTTAGGGTCTTACTGGAAAATTCCTGATGGTGGACAGGCATGAAGGATTAAAAGGTTGTTAAATCATTTTTACTTTTTTTTTACGTGCTTTATTTAAAAACTGAATAAATCTGACAGATCTAGTGAATATTTTTCTAATACTGTATAAAATGTAGCACCCACTTTACTCGTGACCTGCAATTTAGTTTCATAAGCCAGTATATATGATTCAGTCATATGAGACATATAAAAATACAGACTGAGCTGTACTTTGTTTCACTCAAATCCACCTGCAGCATTTATTAAAGCAAGATTATGTGGGAAATAAGTAGATGGGACGATGGATTATTTGAAATAACAGAAGAGTTTGAATTAAAAGGTGGAGGACTACCAGTAAACTGGAAAAAAAGGGGTCATTATTGGGTCCTTTGACATGACTAAAGATTTTCACAAATTTTCTCAGCATCAGGCCTTTTTCATTTTGACCTTTTTAAAACTGAAACTTCTCAGAAAGACTGAAAGCGCTTCTCGAGACACTTAAAACATACTGATGTTATTTTAAATGGCTCATTTGTGCGCAACCTAAAAAGTCTCTTAAAAAACAGCAATGTTTGTGTGTGTTTAAACCGTTTATGAGACGCGGAAAAAACTGAAGAGGGTCACTTTAAATCGCGCTGGCGTGAACAGATACTGCACCATTTTCCTTCAGCCAGTTAAAAAACAAAAAAACAAAGTTGTTTCCAATATGTGTAATCTCAGGAAAGAATCTTGACGTCTTCCTTCTGTGCACGTCGGATGAGAAACACATCATCATAGTTCCTGTTGGGCTGGTTCTTCTCTGACGAGAAGAAAAACTCCCAATCTGTCGGCACGATCCCAGAATAAACTACAGCTATAAAGGCCCCAGCTACTGATTTTTGCTCCGGCCGTCATTTAAAAAGGACATTTTGACCCTGTTGATCCAACCTGAATACGCCGTGGACAAGACATAGGAGAACAGCAGCATCCATCTACTGACATAAAAAAAAAAAGTTCCAGTTGGGCCACACCTTATGACCTGGATGAATTGTTGTCAAAGCAAAACTAACAATGTGTTGCTAATAATTAGGTGTGAATTCTAATGAGCCTCTACAGATGTATATAGAATGATTAAAATTAATTAAGGATGTTTAGGAGTGTGACAAGACCTTGTGATAATGCAACGTCATAATATTTCTTAGTATTTGTCAAGGTCACTTCTGTCTCGTTCACCTGTTTTCACTTGCCGACCGTCTAGTAAAGTCACTGTAGGCCATTATGGACCATTGATATGAAAGCAAGAGTTTGAAGCCTGACACCCTGTTATATCTGAGGCTATAATTCTGAAGCAATAAATGCATGAGAGGTACTTTAAATGCAGATAAGAACATATTTGTTGAAATCAAGCTTTTATCATCTCGCACTGTAAAAACATAAAATAATAGTACCGTATTTTCCGGACTATAAGTCGCAGTTTTTTTCATAGTTTGGCCGGGGGTGCGACTTATATTCTGGAGCGACTTAGGTGTAATGATATACCGGTAAAAATGTGTAATAATTTCACACATGTTATTTTCACACCAAACAGAAGACATGCTTTGCGCGGACTAGCGGGGGTGGGGTGGAGAAGACAAGCTTTGCGTGGACGAACGGTGGAGCGGAGCGCCTGTTATTTCACTATATGCACGCGCGAAAGCAACAACAAAAAAACGCCTGTTACCGACTTAGGTTTTTTTTTTTTTTTTTTTTGTGGAATGTTGGCGAGGCAGTAGCGCGAGTTTGGCGAGGCGGCCGCCTCGCCAAGATAGCGCTGCGGGAAACACTGGTACAATTATTCAGCCTGTTGTTGCCTCCGTTCTATTATTTTAAATTGCCTTTCAAGATGACATGTCTGTTCTTGATGCTGTATATTATCACATAAATTCCCCCAAAAATGGGACTTATACTCCAGTGCGACTTATATATGTTTTTTCCTTCTTTATTATGCATTTTATGGCTGGTGCGACTTGTACTCCGGAGCGACTTATAGTCCGGAAAATACGGTACTAGTTTAAGTAATAAACTGAACACTAAGACTGAGCTTTTCGAACACCAAGGTGGATTTGGTGGGAAAAATAGATCAATAAGTGAGAAAGCAACCTGGCCCTCTGTTAAGGGATCTGTGATGTTGTGGGGCCCTTTCAAAAGGACACAGTAACCTTGTTGGAGCAATTCCATCATGAACGTCTTTGCAAAACCAGGAGATGGATAAACTTACTCCAAGCCATTTCAATATAGGAACAGTTTATTTAAAAGGATTTTTACACATCAAAACCTAGCAAAACTTAATGGCTATTACTTATTTTAAATGTAACGTTTTCTCAACGTTACAACCGATTTATTTGTGTTTGATTTTGTTTTTGGACCCTTCCAACATTGTATGTCATGAGGCCCCAGCATCCAAAGTTTTAAAGGCCTAATGAAATGAGCAAAAAACAACCCAAGATATTTGCACAATACTTCAGACAGAATCGTGGGGGAACAGCTTAAAGCCATGCAGAGTCCGTATGGAAAGCTTGGTTAAAACTACGGCGCGCCTACAGCTGAGCAAACAGTCCTCTGTGAGCCTCCGGGAACAGACGACAGCTACTAAATGCTGTGCTTGTACCTTTCTCAGGTGTCGACCCTTTTTTTTCCCCCCTCTACTTGGCCATATTTCTCCATGGCAAAAATGTTGGTAGTTAATACGATATTATAATAAGCAAAGACGCCAAATAATGTGAGGGCCACAGTTTTCTGCCGTTACTCTGAATGCTTTCATGATTCTGGGGAGTTTTGGGTGCCATCTGCTTTCCCCAATCGACACGCCTACAGAAGCCTAGAAGTATTTACCGCCGCACAGTCATAGCACCAACGCTTCTTGATACTCTGTTCTGGAAAAGAAATTAACGTCCAGACAGTAAATCCGGGTCCAGTAGATAGCCTCCAGAAACAACTCGGTGACAAAGAGCTCCATAGAATCCTCCACTCACAATAGTGAATGTGGACACTGTGAGCACACAAAGGGCACCATTGGTACTGATGACTGTGGATGAATGTGTTATATACATACTTGGCTTCCCCAGCTTCTAGCTTAGTAGCTTCCATCCCTTTGTACTCTTAGCGCCACTTTGTTGACGTCTGGTGGACTGAGAACGAAGCTGCGACCCCTGGACCCCTGCCAATATTCTCCAGAGGTGTAACGTGTGGTGGAAACCCAGATTCGTCAGGCAGTCAACGCTCACACCCCGAAACACAACACGACGCTGTTTCAGCTCCTCGATGAGATGCAGAGAAGCTGTTTTGTTTTTAGGTGCGGTTTGCCTAAAGAGGAACTAAGCTCCCTCTGTAAGTCTTCAACTAGGTCTTCAACTCCTAAATACTGGTCAGGGTGAGCATACATCCCTAAAACAGTATACAGAGTTAGGGTTGTGTTTTATTTAATTCATGCAGTCTGCATTATTATTTCAGTGAGGTTCTGCTTTAGGCTTCTTACAGTTACAGTAAAGAACTGAATGATCTAAAAAGCCAACATTTAACAGAATAGGTTTTTCTTTTCCCTGAAAATTAAGTCGGACCCAGTAGGTGTTTATTTTCAACTGGTCTTGTAGAGGAGGCAAAAAAAACTCAATATTCAAAAAATATCTTGTGATATGGCACACTTGCGCCACACATATGATGCGGCAAAAAAAAGAGGAAACATTGAGCAAGCTATATTTTACTTCAAAAAGGAGAAAATGACAAATGATGATTTTCTTTTTAGTAGTTTTATCTTGTATTTTCCTCTAGCCTGGAGGGTTAAATTTAACCGGTAATTGGCAAAGCAGAGAATCTATGGGCGGCTTTACCAAACCAAAAATCATGTTTTCTTTTACTTTAAACATTTTACCATTAATACCCATTTTCAGTGTTTGCATCAAGCACGTTTCACTCAATGAGTGACTCACCTTTGAAGGCATGGAGAAGCTCTCCTTGCTAATTGACATGCTCTCCGATGCCAAGCTTCCCGTATACGAGTAGCGTTTGTTATGGTTCCCATTGGCTTGAGGCGAGGCAGACTCAGCATCCTCTCCAAGCGACATTCGAGCCGCCAAACCTTTGCCAACACTATCGTTCACGCCAGCATGAGACGGCAGGACCGGGGTAGCAGAAAAAGACGGGGTGGGAGTGACGCTGGGACTCGAGCTTGGAGCTGGTGAGTCTCTTTTGCCCACAGCAGGGGGCTCTTCCCCAGATATGTGGACTCTTGGCATGTGCTGGCTTATCATGTCGTCAAGTTTTTCTGAAGTCGTTTCGGCTGCTGGTGACACGTCATTCTCTGGTGTCTCTGAAGCCACCTGGAAAATAAACAGTTATTAGTGGCACGAACTTAACCCTAAAATGCGTGAGCTGCAATAAAATAAATAAATAAATAAATTTTGCTAAGAACCTTCTCTTCCTCCATCGTGGGCGTACTCTTCCCATCTTCAATGCCCGAGTCCGAGCTGGAGGTCTTAGTTGAGGCCTCGCTCTCAGATTTCTCCGACTCTAGCACCTCATCACACAGCCTATCCCCCACCTCCTCTGAATCTTTTTGAGAGGCATTGAGGCGTGGTGGGGGGACAGGGACCTCCATGACTGAGCCTTGTTGTTCCTCTGCTGGTGTACCAGGCTGAGCCAATTTCCTAGGCAAAGGTACTGGTGAACGTGCAGGGAGCATGGTGGGGCTTGGCGTGTCCACAGACCTGTCTTCTTCCAAGCTTGTCTGACTTGTCTGGCATGGGTCCTTGCTAGGTGTCTAAACGGAAACAGAAGCATCGTTATGCACCGCGCCTGTGGAAACTCTTAAATCATCCGGGTCATGGCAATCACAAACAGGCTTAAATTGGAGGCAACCGGACTTTCTCCAGAACTGACAAAGACTCCTAGATAGGGTTCAAAAGGTCTTCAGAGAAAACTGAGTGAAAGTCCAGGTGCCTCCAATTTAAGCCCGTTTGGGATTGTTATTCACCCTTGCTGCAAAAAACAATGTTTCTTTTTTTTTTTTTAGGAATGAAGTTGCTGGTGGACTCCCAAATGTTGATGTTTTTAACTTTTGCTTCTGGTCCAAATGCTAATGGATGAAGTTAGTGATACTTCCTGCATCCAGTAAAGTCAATTTAACCTTTGGCTAAAAGGAACACTGTCCTTCCTCCTGCATGGTCACTTTAACTACACTCAAGAAGCAATTTAATCTCTCCTAAATGCACCAACTGTAAAAAAAAAAAGTTTAAAAAGGATGACTTCTTACAGTAATTGTTAACTAGGATGCATTTCTGCACATGAATAAAAAAATAGATTTAGGTTGAATGCAAGATAACTGAAACATTTTGACCACACCTCTCATGAAGAAGTACTGTTAATCAATATATGATAAACTATGTATAACTGTACTATCAACACATTCAAACAGGTAAAGTCTCAGAAAAAGATGGGTAACATGACAGCAACGATATTACACTATCTACTGGAAGTAATATTTTGTACTGATAGAATGCCATTTTATACAGCTTGGTTATATAAAAGGATTAATAGCATAAATTAATAAGATCTAGCTCAGTTTCTTTTCTGTGTCTAAACTATCAATACTGTCCTGCAATGGGCAAAATACTGAAGACATGTTGGCTAAATGTCAATAATTGGGTAAAAGAACCATGCTTTTTTGTCATTGCCCAAAAAGGTGATCAATGGTCCTGAAGAAAAAAAAAATCCGTTATAGTCTGTCATGATTTGTCTTTGGATGAACCCGGACACAGCACGCACACACAGAGCTAGTTCTTAAAGTGAGTTTATTGAGCAGGTTGGAAGGTGAATGACGAGAGGAACCAGAGTCTTTATGGACGGAGATGAAGGGTGCAGAAGCTGGCTGACAGGAGGAGTGCGGGGAGACCGACCAGGGAGGAACACCGGTGCTGAAGACTTGAGACCGGGGTGGAGCACTTGAGATCAGAATATCCGAACCGAGAGCTTGAGACTGTGGAACCGCTGCTGGAACGTGGAACTGCTGCAGAACGTGAGACCGTGGAACTGAACTTGAGACCGTGGAACTGCTGGAGAACTTGAGACCGTGGAACTGCTGGAGAACTTGAGACCGTGGAACTGAACTTGAGACCGTGGAACTGCTGGAGAACTTGAGACCGTGGAACTGAACTTGAGACCGTAGAACTGAACTTGAGACCGTGGAACTGCTGGAGAACTTGAGACCGTGGAACTGCTGGAGAACTTGAGACCGTGGAACTGCTGGAGAACTTGAGACCGTGGAACTGCTGGAGAACTTGAGACCGTGGAACTGAACTTGAGACCGTGGAACTGCTGGAGAACTTGAGACCGTGGAACTGAACTTGAGACCGTGGAACTGAACTTGAGACCGTGGAACTGAACTTGAGACCGTGGAACTGAACTTGAGACCGTGGAACTGAACTTGAGACCGTGGAACTGAACTTGAGACCGTGGAACTGAACTTGAGACCGTGGAACTGAACTTGAGACCGTGGAACTGAACTTGAGACCGTGGAACTGAACTTGAGACCGTGGAACTGAACTTGAGACCGTGGAACTGAACTTGAGACCGTGGAACTGAACTTGAGACCGTGGAACTGAACTTGAGACCGTGGAACTGAACTTGAGACCGTGGAACTGAACTTGAGACCGTGGAACTGCTGGAGACCTTGAGACCGTGGAACTGAACTTGAGACCGTGGAACTGCTGGAGAACTTGAGTAGAACGGAACCCAGGAGACGTGAACAGGAGAAGAAATCAGAAGCGTGGAACAGAAGCGTGTCTAGAGTTGAGGCTGGCTGGGACGAAACTGAAGTGAAGGCTTCTGACGGAGCAAAACGTGAAAGCTGAGCTAATGCAGGGTTCTGGCAGAGACTGAGCAGGAGAAGAACACTACGGACCGGCGACGAGAGCAGAATGAGGTGAGTTTTAAATAAGGGTGGAACCAGGTGAGAGCAGTGAGGGTTGATTGCAGCCTGACAGGTGGAACCAATTATTCTGAGCAGGGAAGGGAGAGAGGCAGCGAGGCTCAGACTGCAGCCTACAAGCTGCATCCTGACATAGTCCACTGTTGTCTAAAAAGACACTTTCCCAAGCTAGAAGTGAGTATTTTTTCCATAATTGATGAGAATAAGAATAATCCTAGGATTCATTTTTGCACAGTTGCCAAACTTTTACAGAGTCATACTTCTGTTGATCCATCCATTTCCTCAGCTGTCAGCAGTAATGACTTAATGGGATTCTGTAGAGTTAAAATTCTTTTAAAAGTTGAAATCATTGACATCCTCCCCAGTGTGATTACTTGGAGGCATCTCTAGAACCTGATCTGTGCTTGGACTTTTTTGAGCCGGTTGATCTTTCCAAGTTATGTTGGCTTTATTTAAACCTTTATCTTGTATTTTAGACCCAATCTTAAACATTATTTAAAAGGATGCGTTTCCTTTGGTTAACACCCCTATTTTAGATATGATTAATGTATCCTTAGTAAATTGATATGCATCACAGGCTTCTAAGGTAGCTGTAATTAAAGCTTTTACTTAAGAAGCCTTCTCTTAATCAAGGTGACTTAAATGACAGACCTAAATCTAACCTTCCTTTCTATCTAAGCTCTTGGAGAAAATATTTGACCTATTTGAAGAGTTTCAGTCAGGCTTCAGAGTTCATCATAGCACTGAAACAGCACTGGGTATGACGACATTCTCATGGCCTCAGATAATGGACTTGTGTCTGTACTTGTCCCGTTAGATCCCAGAGCTGAATTCGATACAGTCGCTCTGATACAGTTGCTGATACAAGACACTAAAGACAGCTTAAACCCTCTCTTAGTCACTGAAAGTTATAAATGTGGTTACTTGCAAAGACCAATTCTCTTAAGTAGGGCTGGACAATAATTCAATAACAATATATAGCGATCGATGGACGTATATCGAGGATAGGGTCAATAAAAAGTTCAATAGAAGAACAGTTTTCCTTCCTTTTGCATTCCAGCCTATCATGTAGGTTAGTATTATAGTCATTAAATCCTCCCAACCAATCACAAACACAGACCCAGGAACCAAGCTCCGCCCCTTCAAAGAGTTCAGAGCACGCGTTATTTTTTAAAAACTTGCAGTTTTGCTAAAAAGTTGCTTGAATAAAGGGTTGTTTAATTCAGTGTTTGTGTGTTCTTTAGTCACAAATAGGTCGCTAAGCAAGAGCCTAAAATGCCCAGGGCTGCACTTAAAATATACGTTTTGAATTTGTTGATAATTATTGATATCGATCAATACGATTAAAATTTTATCAATATGCTTTTTTTTTTTTTCTTTATCGTCCAGCCCTACTTTAAAGCATCAAAGCAAATGAACATTCAAGTAACCCAGTTTGACATTAAAGGGGAGAACGCCATTACATTTTAAAATTATGACGTCCAAACTGAACTACTGACCCAGTGCTTTTACAAACATTTAACTTTAGTAGTGCAAAAGCATCCACCACCAAAAACATTTGATCTGATTTCCCATGAGAAAAAATGTCAAATCGGCCCTTAAGAGGGGCCTGGAAACTGGTTTATTTAAAGGTTATGGTACTGCATCAAAAACAATGAGAACCCTTACATAATTTTTCTTCATCTGAAGCGGTGAGACATCCGTCTTTTCCACACAGAAGCAAGGTTAAAAACAGGCACCTATATTTAAACACACGTGGGTGTGAGGGAATGCCAGTATTCCGGCTTCTGTTCCTTTGTTTGTGCTGACTGCCCTCTCATTCGCTGGCTTTCTAATTTTATGCCCTTTCTAGCTGTGTTGAGGGCATTCACAGATCCAAACGTAAATCCATCTGTGGGAGGACTGTTTACCAGACAGGAAAAATATTGGTTTACGGGCATAACAAGTAAAAAAAAACAAAAAAAACAACATGTAGCAGGTCTGGAGTGCAACTTTTGTACTTTTTGTGGGAAATGTCCCAGTGAGCATATTCACTTTCTAACAGTCCAAGCCTAAAATTCAGCAAGAACACAAAAGGTTGGTTGCAATGTTGCAGAAAATCAAACTAAGCATTAAAAAATAAATTAATAAATAAACATGCAACAAATTCATTCATTCATATACTACTGGAGATACGCTTGTTACTTTTGAGGAAACCCTCCTTACCGCTTGTTTTGGAAATAAACACTAAAGCAGAGAAAGAAAAAAAATTCTAGTATGGTACCTCAATGAGATCCATTGTGTCGTCGTCCTCTCCTTCCTCTCTATTGTCTTCGATTTCCACCATGACCTCAGCGTTGGCCTCTGCCACCAGCTCAATTAATGGACGGTTGGATGTGACCGTCCTCACAAAAGGGTGCTGTGGACACAAGAGAGCGGCGATGATCCCTTTGAAATGATTATTGGTCGGACTAAATGGAAAAAAGGCATTTCTGACAATTGTGCGGCAATAGTTAATGCCTGTTCAAAGAGCAAAGGAGACCAAAGTGTCTACGGTCACTACAGGAAAAACTTCCAAAAAACAAAAACAAAACAAAAAAAAAAACAAGTTTTCCTTGTAGCAGCTAAACACTTTATTAATGGAAACAAGACAGACATTTGTACACTCAAGAAAAAAAAAAAAGTACACTAGGGCTGTTTTTCATGTACGGGCATTTGTTAGTTTACAGTCAAAAATAAAGGACATGTTTATTGAGTTAAACTACCATTTTCTAATAAAGGTGCCGTAATACTGCCTCATGTCATGCTCACAGATTATTGCATTAAAAGGACATTTAAGTTGTTTCCAGCGGTGCACATGAGCTCTTCATGTTGAGAATACAGAATTAAGTCGGGTCAAGCCATTTTCTCGTACCCATTTTAAAGCTCAGCATACATCTACCCAACTTTAATGGCATGTTCTCATGCCCTTCTCATTTTGAAGAGTGGCAAACATAAATATGCACCGCTATCATAATTCCCCAGGGAAACGAGAGCTTTAAATTACTAAGTAAATTTAGTTAGACATCTGATCAATCTAAAAAATAAAAAAAAATAATGTAAAAAAATACCATGGTTACAGTTATTTCAAAGAAATGTATAGTGATTGTGGCTATTTATTAATGAGATGTCCTCTCTATTGTGTAAATTACTCCCAAATGATACATTTTCCATGATTTTCTTGAGATTTTATTTTAAGACATTTTTACTCATCTTTCCTAACACCGTGCCAACATTTATAGAGGTCACTGTGTCCTTCATACATAACATTTCTATGTTATACTGCAATAATGCATGTGCAATACTGAAACCTAGCCAACTGAAACTCGAAAAGGTAAAACATGATTAAAACGGTGGCACTTAAACGCGCGTCGTCATCCTTATTTACATTTCTGTGGATGCAAATGTAGTGATTCTGACACATCCAAGAAGACTTAGTTATGTTTAAAATAAGGGCAAGTTGGATCACAGTATTGTATTCATTGTTTCAAATATGTGGAGGGGGAAAAAAGTTAATTTCTTTGACTGTAACATGAGATAATTGAAAGTTCTGCTATAGTCCTGCTATACAAAGCATTGAAGGTGAAAAATACTTGTAATAAGACCCCCATGGTTGCCAAAGGTGAGCAGGAACAAACACAAGAAACTTTTTCCGCAGGGGAAGGGTTTTGCTACCTGCGAGTTACTGAAGAGCTGCAACAACAGCAGCGCCACAATAAAACTCTCCCTCTGATGCTGCTGTCCAGGCTGAAACACCACTTAATTGCAGTGCAAAGAAAATAAGTTAAATTTAAAAGGTAAATGCTGGCGGGGATAAAGCACGGGTCATTCATTATTCATTTACTTTGCGCTTGAGTGTAATTTAATTGGAACAGCTGACAAGGGGGAAAAGGCTGCAAGCGGTGCAGGACCATGGAGTGTGTAGAAGCCGGAGCGTGCGAGCGTGCGCTTGTTGTGCGCGATCACAGTTGTTTATGTGCAGGCTTTTGTCCTTAAGGACTGCATTAGGCTTCGGCTCATGAGCCTCTCAAATGACAAACAGCAGTCAGCTACTGCCTAATGGGTAGCACACATGCTGAGCGCCGCTCGACCCGTGAAAGCCTAAAAAGGTGCCAGTGCACATTTGAAGTGGATGCCAAAAGCTTAGTAAAAAACAAATGGGGAAAAAAAACCAATGTATATTATATATACACACACAGGACTTTATTGGGGAGCATGTCAGGACAAAGAAATTAGTAAAATAGCAATTATTCTCCATGAAATCTATCAAATCTTTAAGAATAATTCACAAGACCTTGAGTGAGGAGAGATATTTATGCTCTTTGTAGCTGTAACACAGAAAAAAATGAAAGTGCTCCACATCTAAGAGTCTACAGGACTCTATACTAGGGATATTCAGATCCAGATGTCTTTGATTCAGCCACTGAACACCAGAAAAAAACCCTAGTCAAAAGCAACGGGAGTTACAATTGAACTTTCCCCTCTGTTCTCATTATGCACAACACAAACTTTTTGGCTTCTGTCAACAGATCAGGGAATTTTACATGAAATGTGCCGATCCACCCTCTTCAAAACATTCTTTATTCCCCGGTTCCGAATGTAGCTACAGTCAAATCCATTTCTCTCTCCGACAGTTTTGCATCTACCCGTTATCTGCCTGAACATGAAGACTAAACAAAATTAATAAAAATGTAGAACCTGAAATATGCATGAGGGCAGGCCAAATCTAGCCATATTTTAACCCCCCCCCCCCCCAAAACACTGCAGGTCTCGGCGTGGATCAGCACAATTTATTATCCGTCATCTGCTTCTCACGGTGCTCCAGACTCAAAGCGGCTGGAGATTTGGCACGCTTGGCATGAGAAGGTTAAACATGAACAGTAGTGGGTTACATGACAAAAGAGCTGCATGTACAGTTACCTTTGACTTTATCTGGGGGGGGGGGGGGGGGGGGGTTCATAGCAAATGGTCACTCCTCTCATGTCTTTTCAGGGTGGCTCAGAGATCCGGGCTAGTTTCTGGTTCAAGGTTATAATCAGCTTGAGCTTGGGGTCAGCAAGATTGTTATTTTAGCCTACGTAAAGAAAACTTCCTTGCCTTTAATTTACTTAAAGTAAAAAATAACTATAATCTAAGCCTAAAATTTCATTCAAACTACTCAGTTTCATTTCTTAGTACCCTACAGAACCCACGCTGGCTTGTTTTCTTCACCGTCAAAACATTTATTTACAACAAGAAGCTGAAGACAACAAAAAAAAGCATAGGCACACACAGTCATAAAACTCTAACCCATGAGAAACGAGGGTGGGGAAGCAGCTCGCATCGCTGGGATTGCTAGTCATGCAGATGGTCTGCCACACAGTCAAAGTGACGGATACTGTTTCATGTTGTGCTGCATACGTTTTATACAGGAAAACGTGGGCTAGATTAAAAACAAGACCAAATGATTAAGTCCTGTTTTCCATGAAAAGCTTCATGACACAGACTTGTAGCCTTTTACCTTTGCATTTGATTAATCATTTTGTTTCACCATGTTGAGCTTGGGTTGAATCATGGATAACCCCTGCCCTCCAGGCACAGCCATCCATGATTCATCCCAATCTCAACTTGTTTTACACCGTGATCATTTCCAGCGAAGTGACATCAGACAACTCCGCCTTTGCTGCGCAGCTATCTGCAGGCGTTCGGAGCAGCAAGCATGATAGACATCTAAAAACTTCCAGCGGAGGAGCAAAAAACCGGACCGCACCCGTCAGAGGCAGAATTCCCGGCGGCCCTGGTTCTTGGCTGTTTCTTCTCTGCCTCTCGCTAATTGACAGAAAGAGGGTGGTCACAGCTCACCATTGGCTGAGAGCTGTAATGTAAATATCTGGCATTCTCCCCCTCAGCTGTGGGGTCCAGACAGGAAACTGTGGCTATGAATTTTAACAGACACTACTCCTCCTTTAATCCATTCCCAGCTTTCTGTTTCTCTGATTTTTTTCGCATACCATTTTCCATACAGAAACTTATAATGGAGGGACTTTGATTTTGTCCAGTGGAAAAATCATAACTAACCCCTTATAAGTATTATTTTAGTTGTATTTATTTGAATTGCGATTCCCCTGTCAGTGTCACAAGCCTCCCTTGATGTGCACTGGTTGCAAAAAACTGACAATTTTAAAACGGCAGCTACGCTTGTTTTTTTGATAAGAAATCATCAAAAATACTGTATAAATAATTATTAATACATAAAGTACTAATACCCTTTTTTAAGCAGATAAAATTGTTGCCACCCCTGGTATAGATGTGAAATAGTCCTTACAAACCAACACGAAAGTTTGAAAAATCCAGCATCGAAAAGAGAGCAAACTGTGACCATTCCTCTTCAATTCAACTTATAGCCTTTATAGGAGATGGGCTATGGGGACTGGGATCATCCTGAAAGAAGGCTGATTTTGTTTATGATAATCTTTTTCTGTTCATTTATCCATATGGTTTAGATACTTACTCCATAAAAGTCCCAAGGGTAAACCATTTTTAGTTTTCTGGTTGGGCCTAGCAGAGTTTTATTTAAAGGATCCTGGTACTTCAATGAGCCCGTGATGGCATGTAATACATGGTTCCCAGGATCTTACTGGGACGGTGACCTCACACCACAAACGGGGCTTTTTTTTTTTCTTTTTTTTGCATCACCACCAAACAACACGCATCTACAAGGGGTGTCAACAAATTATTATGAATTTTGGATCACAGCAATCATATTACCTTACCTGACTGTGTTCAATCAAGATAAAAAAAATAAAAGAACAAGGGCAAAGTTATATCATAGTGTAGAGGCTATTATGTAAGGTCGCTCTTAGACACATAACTGTGCACGCTTTATTGGTCCTTACCTCTAAGAGCTGTGCTGCACTGGGGCGATTCTCTGGGTTCTTATCCAAAGCTTTCTTCAAGAAGTCATTAAAATCCCTTGACCTTGAGAAAGTGCAACAAAACGGTTTCAGTTTAGAACGGAACAAGAGAGGGAAGATGGATGGCAGAGGAAAAAGGATTGCAACACAATAAAAATGTGAAGCAACACTTCCAGATGCATTATGTTGACACAAGCGAATCATCCTTTTGCACAACTATCTACCAAGACTGATGACTCAACAACTCATCACTGATAACTTGGCCTCAGTGGCAATAAATTTTGCTACAATGCAACATTAAAACTCATAAAACTGATAGGAAGAGTTACGGTTTGGCACCTGTTTCGGGCCTGCCCCTTCGGTTGAGTTGTTGTACTTTTGGAAAGATACTGCAGGTGGAGCGCATTGCAGAGCGGCACAGACCCAAAACAATCTAATCAACTTTTTACCGTTATCAATAAATCCCAGATTCTGCAAAACCGCGTCACTGCTCTTACTTTACACTGGAAGGTTAAAACTATTCTGAGCTTTTATGCTCCTGCTTTTTCTTCCATTTCAAACTTGGAACATTGGCTAATCATTGGGGGGGGTCATCCTCACCACTTGTGAGGATGATCCAGGGTCGGAGGCTCGGACTTGGCCACCTTCAGCAGCACCCTCATTGGGTTGAGCTCATGGTGAGGGGGTTCGATTTGGGCGAGCTCGATCAGGGTGATGCCAAGAGACCAGATATCAGCCTTGTAGTCGTACGGCGCGTCCTTCATCGTCTCACACATCACCACCTCTGGAGCCATCCTGGAACGAGCAAATCAAAAATGTCACACTGATTTCCCAGGGCTGATTGCATAACGTAGGAACTCAATTCTGCAATTGAGAAGCAAATTTGATTAACCCTCATTTTATTTGGAGCTTTTATGACAAAGAAGGAGGAAAAGAAACTGAAGAGACAATTTTTCTTTGTGGAAAAAAAAAAATAGAACCAAAACTACTGGATGTCCCTCTTCATTTCAGAACTGCCCTTTTGCACAACATGAACTCGAAGCCATGTTTTAATAGAGCCGCATAGGTTCTCTTATCAGCCCTCATCGACGGATCATAACCTTCTAGTCACTGATTAACCAGCTCTAACAAATATGCACTTGGAGGATCACACCGTGGAACAAGGTTCACGCAGAAACTGTTCAGGTTTGCTTAAACAGAGAGAGCAGCGCGGTGGTAGCAGAACGACAGAGAAGCGTAGCAATTCAAGGAGCTTGGGTCAATGCATCATCAATGAGACATTGGTTTCCCAATTATTATTAGAGGAGTAAAGTTTAAGCAGGAAAAAAAAATCATGCCATAATGAATTTAAGCCAGTCAAATCAACTGAAATCTCAGTTTAGATTTTTTTATTGGATACTAATGAGAATTGCATCCTTTTTTTTAAAAAATTCAAAGACATAAAAAAAGTATATTCGGGCTAAATCGCTTCAAAAGAAATCAGGCTATATTAAGATCAAAAGTAGGCAGTATAAAGGGCTTTTGGTGCAGTTATTGGAATTTTTTTTCTTCCAATCCTGATTTAGATTCCTTCCTTATAAGGACTACAGCTCTAACAAACAAAGACAATCTTCATGTTCTTTGACAGAGATCAGTAGTTCTATATTTAAAAAAAATGCACCTAAGCATTTTTCCCAAATACTTATCAAATTTTTTGTTAATTAGATAACTTTAATTAAAAAGTTCATCAACATGCTGCGGGTTGATGTTTATAGACCAAAAACAATTGAAATCCCCAAGTTTTGATGCATTTAATGAAAAAGGGAAAAAAAAAAATTCACATGCTGATCACCCATCTGAGCTGATCGTGTGAAAATCGACAGACTTCTGACGGAAAAATCGCTGCACCAATTCAACACAAATTTACTCCTGATGAATTAAGATTATTGACAAACTATTAGGGATGCAACAATCCGATACCTGGATCGGATATCGGCTCCGGTACTGACTAGTTCTGGGTCGGATATCGGATGATTGATGCCGATCCAGCATTCCGATCCAGTAATTTCTTTTTGTTTATTAATATCATACACAGCAATACAGTTACAGCAATCTATTCACTTCTATGTTTGCAACGGTGGTTATGCAGACCACGCACAGCAGCTAGAGATGAGCAAGTGCCGGACCGAGCCAAGTCTGCCATTTCAAACTTGATACGGCGACAAGTTCGACTGCAACATGCAGCATCTGCAATGCGTAATTGCGATGGGGTGATAAGGTTGGTAAACTCAACACCACAAATTTAAATAAGCACTATGCTAAAGAACATGCAGAACTCTTTTTAACAATCTTTATTTCAAGCCTGATAACTTCACTCACATGGCAAGGTATATGGTTTAATCATTCAACAGTAATATCGGACCGGTTTCGGCAGATACGTTTAACCCAGGTATCGGTATCGGATTGGAAAAAACTGGATCGGTGCAACTCTACACTATTAGTATTTTCTCTATTGCGTAGTTCAAAAACGTGTTTGCACTGTGCAAGCACAATACACTTCACAATAAAAGCATCCACACGGAAAGATGGCTGCAAAATTGTTAAAGTAACAGGTTTTATTTAGAAGATGTGACCCAACAAATGTTAAGCTGTAGTTCTCCAGCTGTGAGGTCCAGAGGTGTTTTTTCTACTTTCCCAACCATGCCTGTGTTGTTGGCAGTTCTGTTTAAAATGTTTTAATCATTACTCTGACTGTAGAGATGAACATGTTTAGGGAAGTATCTACTTTATTTAGTCATTTCCTTACTCCAGAAGATTGCCACACATCTGCCTTACATTCATGCCATTTTTCTTTCTTGCCCCACTTTAAAGAGTGAGAAGAGAAATGGACCTCTGTGTTCCGGGGGTATGAATATGTAATGACACAAAGTCCTGGACTACCTATAAAAAAAATGTCTCAGTCACTTGGATTCAATTTAAAAAAAGTTAAATCATCTGTTACGTTTTAAAGGGATTATTCACAGTGTTATAATTGGGGCATCAGTAGTTATTGAACAAAAAAAAAATTAAGCATGAAAATATGCTGCTATATTTCTTTTTCGGATTCGTGTTGCACAAACACAGGGCGGCCAAGCCATAAGGATTCATTTTTAACATTTCTTTACTTTGTTCATGGAAGGCACTTCGTGTATTTACAAAATTTCCAGGGAATGAGTAGACAATTAGAACTGTTAAAGCCTTTTAGAAAACTGAAAGGGTTTAATGTGATGTATGACACAAGAGCAAACTGGCTACAGAACATCCGAACGTGATCTTTGATAATCAAAGCGCCTCTAGTCTGTCAGGAGGCAGAGTTAAGTGTCTTACCAGTATGGCGTCCCGATGAAAGAATCTCTCCTTTGTAAGGTTTTGGTGTTTTTTGCAGACACGCCAAAATCCGCTGCAAGAACAAAAGAATGAGGGGACAAATTAACATAGCTGTAGACAAATGGTAAATCTAAAGTTGTCAAGAAATCCTTGTAGGAGAGCAAAAAGAAAGAAAGACAAAAACAAAATGATAAGATTTATAGCCTGCTTTCCATACAAGGCCACCACAATTCCCTGACAAACCCCTAAGAGTACAGGGCTAAAAGGTTCTCTATGATTCTTGCTGCTTTTTTTTTTTTTTTCTGACTTTGTACATAAGTATGCGGCACAGCCAGAGTACAGAATTGTTTGGCAGAGACCTTTAGAGTTTGCACACCAAGGTTTCTCCTGTAATTACTTACATGTTCTATTATTGGGATCGAAATGCTGACTGCATTTTACACACTGCAGTTTAAAATGTCATTGACCGTGCAGGCAAACAAATACTTGCTGCATTTCAAAGCAAAGTTTCCATAAAGGAATCACTGTTGTTCTCTGGAACGTGGTTCCTGCAGCCCATCACGAGACAAAATAAACTTAATGAAGCCACAACAGCAGATCATTTAGCATGGAATCTGTAGACGCTCCTGGAAAAGAGGACTGTTGGCATTTCTTCCACAGAAAAAGTCATGTATATTAGTGCAAACAATCCTTAGGCGTGTGCATATTGTCAAGTTTACAGCGCTTATAATAGGCTCCACGACACTTGAACATTTTTACATTTTGTCACAATAAAAGCAACACGCTTCAATGGTTTTTATGTAATATATAATCATAACACGGTGAATAATTGTCAAGTGAGAGGAAACATTATTTTTTTTTTTTTTACTTTTTCTATAAGTACAGTGCAAAACTGGAAAACGTTTCCAAAATACAATCAAGTCCAATCAGGATTAAGATGTTCTGAAAAGGCCTTCGAGGTTTTTTAGAAAGCTTTAGTGAAGGAAACAGCGTTGTGAAGACCATGGAACACAACAGGCGAGTTAGGAATAAAGTTTTAGAGAAGTACAACACAGTCCTAGGTTAGAAACCAAGATCCAAAACTCTAAATCTAACCCTATCAGAAAATTTCAAGAGTTTGCCCACCTGCAATCCTACCCAAACATGGCCATCCACCTAAACTGGCTGGCCTCGAGAGTAACACATTCATGAGAGAAGCAGCCAAGAGGCCCTTAGTAACTCTGGAGGAGCTGCAGCGATCCACAGCTCAGATGGTAGAATCTGATGGCGTAGCCATCAAATCTGGTCTTCATGGCAGTGCAGACAGAAAAGGTCCTGGTTTATGTTTACTAAAAGCCATGTAAGAGACAGAGGTAACATGTGGGAAGAAGGGGCTTTTGTCAGATGAGACCGAAATTATGCCGTCTGGCCTTTATGCAAATCAGTGTTTGTGTTCAAAAACAACCACTGCACACCGCCCAGTACACAGCTATCTCACGGTGAAACAAGGAGGTGGCAGTATCGTTACGCGGGGAGGCTTCTTGCTGACAAGCAGGGCTGTGCTAAAAAAAAAAATGTTCCAATTCTGAATCGATTTTCATTAATTCTTAAAGATCGATTCATATAACCCATAAAAAAAGCCATCATTAAGTACTATTACTTCTTTAATTTGCTGTTGACTGTTAATAAAATACTAGTATCAGTATGTTGCATAACTACACAGCCATGTAATTCAGGTACCTGCAAAAAATGTTTTAATACCACCAATCGAATTTGAGATGGGATCAAAAATAATTGATTCTTGAAATATGAATCGCTACCCAGCCCTACTGGAGAGTGCAGGAAAGCTGGTCAGAGTTAATGGGAAAACAGATGGAGCTTAATATGAAGGAGGGCTGGAGGTTACAGCCACAGTTCCAATGGAATGGTTTAGATCAAAGCACATTCACCTGTTAAACTTACCCAGTCAAAACCCAATCAAGAATCAGTGGCAAGACTGTAAAACTAATGTCCAAAAATACTGTGCAATTGTCAATAGATAATAAGGCATCTTACAACAAAGATGGTGGTTGTTGTAAAATGCTAGAAACTTTTGTAAATTCATTGGTGATGGAGACTTTTGCAAAACCAACTTGACCCTTGAGGTTTGCTGCATAACCCAGAGCTTAACGTTGTGTTTTGCTGGTACATTTTGATGCACCCGGCTGACCTCAGAGACTCTTAATTGCCGCCTTGTTTGAATTAACATGTAGTTAGATAAGTTTGGAGACTGTAAATGAGTCCATGTCATGACAAAATGAGCTTAAAGAGGCAACTCCCAGTGATTAAATCTAACCGTGGCTGCGCTGGGGAGGAATGCTGGGCACAAAGTTCAGCTCGCCGAGACCAGCACGACTGATGAAACGATTCACTTGGTAAGATTTAAAAACAAAACTTAGTCCAAACAAAAACAAACAAAAAAAGCCAATTTCACAAGGAAATAACACGTATATGAAGCCCCTAAAGTTCCATCTACTCTAGCAAAAACAAAAAAAAAACAAAAAATATTTCTGTTTGGAAGTTGGATACAAAAGCTGACCTCCTGAACTCACCCTGCTTTCTGATGCAGTGTTTTTCTCTTTTGTGGAAAGCCATGCTTTAATTCAAAGCACACTGGCCTTTGGGTTGGGTCAGCAACTTCAGCTGTGCGATGCGAAGAATGCGAAGAACTCTTCAAAAAGTCAATATAGGAAAAAAATGTAATGCATTTTCCCACACAACGCTCTCTTATGATCCTCTGACAGGGCTGCAGGAGGGGTGCAGGGTCTGCAATTCTGCATGTGTGTGTGTGTGGGTGGGGGGGATTTTATGCTAAAGCACTGAAAATAATAGAAACTTTTTTGCCCTCATGTACAGCTCCTTGTAAAAGTCTTCATATCACAATAGACTTTTACATCTTTGTCATGTTACAATGACAAACATCGGTGTATTAAATTGGGATTGTATGTGATGGACCAACGCAGCGGAGCGCGGACATCCTCCTAAATTAGTCAAAGGATCAGCCAAGAGGCCCCTGATAAAGGAGCTGCAGGGATCCAAAGCTCTGTGGGGAGAATATTTAAAAAATGCAGCTATTAGCGGTGAATTCCATATATCTGAGCTTTATTTGGGTCATTTCCAGTTTTCCACAAGCTAGTCAGGGAAAACTGGCAATGTGTAGACAAATGAAGTAAGAGCTGATGTGAAAGTCCTGCCCTATATATTGGATAACTGACGTTGCACATCAACCCTATTACACCATCCCCACCCTGGAATGTAGTGATGGCAGCATTGTGCTATGGTATCACCATCTTCACGAGGAAAACACAGACTTCTCAGAACTGGTAGAGAGACAGGAAGAGCTAAAGACAGGGCATGTTAGAGGGTGCAAAACACATGCAGGACAACAATCCAAAGTATGAAGTCAGAGCTAAAACATATTGACCAGATTCTAAATCTAGACCTAAATCCAGTCAGCAAACAACTTGAAAACTGATGTTCACAGATGCCCTTTATTCAATCTGACTGAGCTGGAGCTATTTTGCAAAGATCGGGCAACAGTTCCAGCCCCTAGATCGGCAACGCACTATGTTGTGTTGGTCTGTGAGATTAACAAAATCCATTAAGCTTTGAGGGTGTAACATGACAAAACTGAAAAATCTCTAGTATTTCTCAAACTAACATAAGAAAAGCTGAAATTCAAACCCTTACCCAGTTTGATATCCCCCTCCAGCGTAAGGAGGATGTTGCCAGCCTTCAGGTCCCTGTGTATGATCTTCATGCGGTGGAGGTAGTCGAGAGCCTCCAACATCTGTCGACAGACCACCCTGATCTGCGGCTCGGTTAGTCCCCGATCCAGCTCTGATAAAAAGGCAAAAGGAGAAGAGACAGAGATGAGACAAAGAAAGGAGGGGGAAAGAACAACATTTGCCAGCTTTCAGTCACGTTTCATGGCAAAACTAAGTGTTGAGGGCTGAGCTGCTGTGTGACTGCCATGCCAGAAAACATCACAAGGTAAACCTGTGATTTCAGATCAGACGGCAATACTGGATAAGTAATGCCAGATTAGAAAACAAACATCCAAGCCAGTGAAGGCCGGCAGACTTTATTCTGCTTTGTCTGTGTTTGGTTAGCCTCACAGAGGGGTACGGGTGGTTATTAGGATGGGAATTATCCAATGAAAACAAGCCAAGGGGTTTTCCCCCCCACACTCAAGGACCTTTGGTGCCAGATTTGGAATTTGAACATAATATAGGGGCATATAGGAACAACAGTTACAATAAAACTATTTCTAGAGGGGCATTGGCAGAGGTGAGAAAAGTGGGGTGTTTAGAATGAAACCATGAAGAGAACGGGGAGGATTTACCGAGCATATTGGCATCGACGGCACCTCCAGCGCAGAATTCAATCATGATCTGTGAGAGAAGAGTTAAGAGGTAAACAAAAAAGACCGGAAGTAGAGTTGGCACAATCTTTTACAGCAAAACTGCTAGAAATGTGCATGTAATATTTTAATGAGTTAAAATGTTATGGAATCCTGCTAAATTATGTAGAGTAAAAAAAAATCCTAAGTCAGTTTGTCACTACTAAAATCCCCCATTTAAAAGAAAATCTAAATTAGTCACAGAGTTTTGGAAAAACATTGCATTGTTGCTCAAAATAAAGCACTTTTGCAACACAGAAAGTGGCAGAATAATTTTAGTAATAATAGATACATTGATGTGATAGTTTAAGGCCAGAATCTAATTTGTAAAAACACATTGGATTCATTTTACAGCCCTAACAGGTAAAGTAATTGCTCTTTTTCTTGCAAAGTGCAACTAATACACAACTGTTAGAAAACTAAACAGAAATGTTTATTCATGAAAAAACTTGAATAATGCAAAAGAAACACAAGCAAACTTCTAAACTGAATGCAGAATCTTGTTATAAGAACTACAAGCAAGGAGAGCATCCCAGTAAGCGTGTGAACACAGCGGCCAGCCGAGGCTTTTGATTTCCACTGGTCAGAGATCGCGCCCAGGTAAGCGTGAATCACACCTGTGTCGTGATCTCATCCTGCCAATTACAGTGTCCCTGTATGCTCTGACAGCGGACAAGGAGTGGCGTTTCAGCCAAGCCTGTTGAAAACAACAAAGCGTCAACGGGCCTGGAACGCCTTAGTGTACGCTGATCACGAGCAAAAACCAAAAGGTCGTAGATTGCTTTTCTGTAAATACAATAATAGTTATTTTTCCTAAAAGAAGCTCCTAACTTGTGTACAGTCTGATAATGTCAAATCAAAAATTTCTAAATATGAGGTTTGCATCTAAATATGTAACTTCTGTCACAATCTAGAGAAATCAGATCGGGAGGTTAAGAAAAAATGTAAAACACTGAAAGTGTCCAAATCAAAAAGGATGTTTTTATAAAAACTATTGACAAAGTACTTCCACATCACTGTTTTTAAGTTTCTGACACAACATTGAGAAACACTGAGGTGGTACTCAAAACTAAAAGCTTTGACAACCACCGTGACAGAAAATGTTTCCGTTCTAAGCTCGCCGTTCTACCTACAGGAAGCCTTAAATCTATACTACACGCACTATTTTGGTTTTGGTCTCTCTGCGGGAAGAGCAGTCGCCCCCGCCCAGAGGAATTCTGGGTGACGAGTTGCTCTCCAGAGAAGAATGTGCCCCAACTGGTCAAGCTGCTTGCAAAGCATACCCACTGTGGGTGGGTAAAACTCTCTGTGGAAGACTCAAAAAGTCGAGAGAACTGGATGAAATGGAATCATCTATCCACCGCTGGCATTTTAACTTTAATCGGCAGGATACATTTCCAGTTGATAAGGCCTGCTAGATGTTACAGATCAGTAGATTTATACGTTATATTCCATCTACACAGAAAGTTGGTAGAATTAAATGTTCCACAAGAGCCGGCAGCAATATTTATAAATGTCTCTTATTTATTCTGATTTAAGGCTTCTCTGCAGACTTACAGAACTAAAGAGCTGTAAAATATATGGAGCAGACTTTGCTGACTCAGAATTTTACCACCATTTGACCACTTAGCTTCACAGTGATTTCCCACCCCATTTTCTCTAAGGTGAAAAGACCATAAAAAGGCTATTCACCAACAAAAGACCTTCTTTAATAAAAACAATCAAGAATAAAAACGATAACAATAAAGTACAGAGTAAACCCAGACTCCCATAGCAACAGAGTAATGCTTTCTTACAGTGCTGAAACCGTTCAGTGAACCGTCTGTTCTCGAAAGGTTTGAAGCCAAATCTTTCTAAAAGTGCATGGAGCGTTGCCAACAGTCTACCAATTTGTACTGAGGCCTTCTAACGTCACCCAAAAGAAGAGGAAAAAAAAATCTCAAATCACAGCAGTACAGTGCCATTGTATAAACTCTGTTGTTTTCAATGAATAAACCTGACAAAGTGCAATCTGGATACACAGATACTCAAAATGAGTCAGTCGCTGTTTTTTCAGGCCAAGGTAACTAACCCAAAGCCACCTTTAAGGTTTCAGGAAAAAAAGAAACCAAACATTACCGTATTTACATAATTATCACTTTGATTAATCTCTTAAAATAACTTGCATGCCAACAGAGAAAGGAAATATTCTGTTGCAAAGTGATCTCTGGTTACTTTGCTTCGTCAGCTCAAGTCGGAAGTCTATGCGCATGCACACCGGTTTTCTAAAGGAACTTCAGCTCAAGCAGCTTTTCTGAGCCGTTATGCGTTGTTAAAATGTATCAAAATAACGTCACACATCTATTCTATTGATTTTATTTGGGGCTTGTTGCAAAGCGCAGGAAGTGATGGGTTGGTCCGCGCAAACCGTCGGAGGCGGCGGTGCGTTTCAGCGCGTGCCGTGTCAGCAACAGGAGCTATGAAAATCGTTCGAAGCAGCTCCACAGAAGGCGGAGATTAGGCTGCTCTCAGCATGGATGGATCCCTCGCAGCCCACATGGGCTTTGTTATTTCTGAGGAAATAGGAACATTTTTGTCTGTATGATTTGATTGAATTTGACTTTGTAAAGTGCCTTGAGATGACACGTGTTGTGAATTAGCGCTGTATAAATAAAACTGAATTGAATTTCTCTGCCTGAAGAATATCATGTGTTTCGTGAGACTTGACAGCTCTGCCTATTAAGTTTGTTGCAGAACAGCAAAATGTGCTAAAATAGGGGCCGTAATCAACAAGTCATTTGTACATTTAAGCGTACACGAGACCTTGACACCCCAACCCCACCACCGCGTACGGTACGTACGCTTGTGAACTGGCTGATAAACGACCCCTAAGCTTTTAAGTCAAAGATGTTGAAGTGTGTGCAAGGAGATAGTCATTATGTACATTTGTGAGTTACTTAAAAAGACAAGCAAGGGAAATAAAAAAACTATTTTGGCATTTCAGTCAGACAAGGAATGTTGCCTTTGATGGAAGACAGTGGCCCCATTTCTATCTACAATGACGAAGCAACATCCAAGGTTACAGGATCTATATGTCTGTAAGGGAGCATATGGTTGGACATATATGCACATATTGCAGAATTGCATATTGAGAGGAAGAGTAGAATAGTAGGAATTGTGTTCCATCACTCTTTAGATCAATTGTAAGCACCATTGAGCCTGGTTGCAGACAGCTTACATTTAATTTGTCATACTCAAACATTAGCACAGTGATCCATGTTCGTCCACCTTTAGAGATCGGGTCGGTAAGGTAACGGATCCAGGAAGGAACTCCAAACATCCACCTCTCCTCAATGACACCCTCAAGGCTTTCCGAGACTGGGTTACAAGAAGGGATACAAAACCCTTCAAGCTAGTTCTGCTCTAGCGTTTCCTCCGTGCTGGAAACACGGTCAAGACTTCCTCCGAGGGAAGATGTTGGAAAGCATCCTGATCAGACCAAACTACCCGAGCCGACTCCTTTTAAGACAAAGGAGGAGCAGTCCTGGTTAGAGCTCCTCGTCTCATCTCTAAAACTAAGCCGAGCGTTCCTACAGAAGAGGCTGACTTCAGCCTATTGAAGGCAGGATTTCCTTCTTTCAGAAATGATCCATCTCGTGACCACAAGTGGAAGTCAGAATGCAGACTAAGTGGTAAATCAACAGCTTTTCTTTTTGACTCTGGTCTTTGTTCATGACAGATCTGAGCAGTGCCCACATAAGGGCAGACTGCCCCCCCAACCCCTCCATCTATCCCCCTGTTCACCCAAACATTACTTGCGAGAAAGGCACTAAATTAACTGAATAACTTTTCTTGAAGCAGATACTGACCTTTGACCTGGCCGGTGCGGATCACCTTTTTTTTTTATGTCACAAACAAAGGCCTCGGGGTTCGACTTCACCAAGTCTGAAGCCATTGTTCTCAACCCAAAAGAATAATTTTTGCATTTTTTTGACTTGGTGTAGGAGAGAACGTTTTTCACCCGCTGTTAGAGGCCAGAGCCGTAGAAGGGCTGAAACACAAAGCACCCACGAGCAACTCGTTCTGACAGAAAGATGATGTTTATATTTTAACTACCAAAGATTATAAAGTTTTCACTCATACGACTGGAAAACAAATTTGGTCTCCTGTTGCTAAAGCGAGCGCGCCTACAGCAAACGGTGTGCTCTTGTCTGTGTTTAAACCGTTGTTCCCCATCCGGTCAACTGCCTCTCTCCTTCTCTTCCATCCTCCTCTCTCTGTTCATTCTTCCAAGCTGGCTGAAGTCAGCGTCATGCTACCAGCCCACTTTCTCTCACGCTATGGGACAGGCCGTTTTGCTCTCTTCAAAACCAGATCCTTTCTTGAATGAAAAACTGCTTTCTCTACTTTTCTTTCTTCCTCTTAACCTTCCCTTCTCATACTAGGTAGAAAGCAGAACGGGTGGGTCCATGCTGGAGTACCGCGGCATACCCTGCCCAGCACACCCCACTGCCGGCTTACAAAAGCCTCACCACTAACTATTGGGTTAATCCGGAAGTTAGTTTTAACGTGTAGTAATAAGTTGTCAGCACTGCTAATTTGGTGAATGTCTAAGAGTTTAGAAGAAAAATGATATCAGGACCCAAGTGAAACTTAAAGCAGAGTAGTGAAGCAGAGGCTGCAACTAACGCAGACACACAAACCCACAGGAAGTGTGTGCGGTCTAATTGCAAAAAAAAAAGAGGATGTTTGTGTATCCGACACACCAGCATAAACTCTGATGGGCGGGTTCACCTTCAATATTCAGGAATTCAAGCTATGGCCAAACACAGCTACAATCAAAACTTAATGCAGCTGTGTGAGAGACAGAGCTCAGGTCATCTCCAAGTTAAATTTCAGGGGCCTGTCAAGCTTAAGATGTGTCCAATGTGTGCCATTTTGAAAGTAAAACCTCGCTTTCAGATCATTTGATCTCCTGTAGCAGGTATTCAGAAATGATAATAGGGTGCGGCAGTGCACTCCAGAATGAGCAACAGAAGGGAAACCTCATAAAACCTTAACATTAATGGAAATCCGCCGTAAAGATGTTATGAAAAGCGATGTTGTCTCACAGCAACGGTTTTAAAACTGACTGTGGTCATTTATTACATTGTATATAAATTTCAGCACTCATGTTCTAGTTATCAACTGCAATAAATTATTAAATCAGGTCACCCATGATGAGAACATTTCTACAGGTGGGAATTGTGATGTTAAAATATAATCATGGTTGATCTGTTGACAGAATAAAAGGGTTTATGTAGGTCTGCGTGACCTAAATCCTGATGTTGTGAATTCTCAGAATTCAAAAAGAGTAAACAAATGTAGTTAGACCAACCTGATTCAGTTAAAAAAATTTATATATCAAAAAAAGACTGACCAACTGCACTTTTATACATTATTCTTTTCATCATAAAAGTTAGTCACCTTGTAAAAAAAAAAAAAATAAAAAAAAAAAAATCACAAAAAATACCAATTCAAATGACTGTCCACAGACTTCAGTCTTTAAACTACCTGCTTTTCCACTAAGTGAAAGACAATATATTGAATACTTACACATAGACCAACGTTTTAAAGCCTCTATTTGGGTTAATCATGGTGATTTTCTGCTTTGCAGGACAAATGTGACAGTGGTGTGCCTCCAGTAGGAATCTGATCTAAAATTCTGTTGGTCAGCACAATCAGATAATATTATGAGGGTGGTGAGCAATCCATCCATATATGTTTTTGAAAAACGTAATACTAATAACTAATAATTTTTCAGCCAATGGAAATGATCATCATTTCCACTTTTAGCTGGGCAGCTTTGTTACGCCGAACAGCTAGACAACCTCTAAAGATTGTCTGGAAGCAGTTATGTGGAACTAAAGACCTGATTACTCAGTTATCCACATGGGAATGCAGCTTAAAAAAATAAACAAATTAAAAACCTAAAATAACAATACCACTGAATACCGAAGCACGCAAAACCGGGTGTTTTTTCTGTTGCATCTAGGAAATTAGTCATTGAATGAGTATTTACATAAAATTACTACAATTCACTACAATTAAAAAGGCCAACGTGGAAAATATTTTGTTGCCTCTTTTGTTCCTCCAGAAAAGGAAACTTTATTCACAACCATCTTTAGACTTGACTGTACATCGCAGTTCCTCAGATATGCAAGGTTGTGCCCCAACATGAGGTCACCCGTATTTGCTTTGGCCAGAGAGCCGGGAGATTACAAGAGCGGTTTACTCTGGACCCAAAGTGTGACTGCTGAGATGAGAAACGACTCAAGAGCAGAAAACACTGGAGCGAAATTGAGCCGCCTTGCAGTAACATCAGGCTGAGGATCGGGTCGGGGATGGACGGCGACTCCAAATTGGAATTTGAACTGTTCATTTTATGTTTGGACAGAAATGCACTCAAGGTGAGCTGGAGTTGAGAACAAGCCAGCGCAGTTGTGAAGTAGAATTGAACGGATACAGTTTTCGCAGTCGTTCACAAATAAAAATCTGAAAAGTATTTCATGCTCTGAACATCTCAGAGCAGCTTCAATCCCTCATCTGGAAATGGAAAGAGTGCAGTATTTGTGCAACCCTACCAAGCCATGGTTATCCACCTAAATAGAAAGGCCAGTCATTTATCAGACAAGCCACGAAGAGGTCCCCTGGTAACTCTTGAGAACCTGCAGAGAGCCACAGATCCGGGTGAAGGATCTTTTGACGGGACATCAGGTACACATGTACTCCAAAGATGAGGCTATTATGACAGGAGGTTGTAAAAAAATAAAGCCACACGATGTTCTGTTAGCAGTTTGCCATGAAAACGTGTAGAAGATATGTAGATGCCCCTGGTTAGATGAGATGAAAACTCAACTTTTTGGCCAACATTACCCTGAACCCACTAATCCACTGTATTAGTGAGGTTTTTGTGAAAAATTGTTGACGTTAAGGCAGACTTTTTTGTTATTAATATTAAGGGCAAATAAGAGGAAATCAGGGAGAACATTTCTTGTCATCAACCTCATTGATATCCCATCACAGTGGAACACTAAATAGCAGACGAAACGCCAACATACCCAGAGTTTGTTTTCGAAATAAAACGCATCAAGGAGCTTGACGATGTAGTGGTGGTCACATTTAGCCAGGATGTCGATCTCAACGATGTAGTCCTCCAGCTCTTCCTCACATTTTGTCTCGATCACTTTGGCTGCAGCCAGAATGCCAGTTTCCTTGTTACAGGCCTGCAATAAAGAAAAACAAAGTTCAGTATATTGTGCCTAAAAAAAAACACAACAATGTTAAGTTATCTTCCACTCAACTAATGTGAGATCATAAATTTCAAATGTCTAGAGTTCTTCCATTTACCACAAAAAACATAAAATTATGGAGGTTGCAGGGTGTGGCTGAAGCTAAAAGTGAGGATGTGTTTGTGTGGCAGATTAAAGGCTTAAAATATCAAAAAGCAGCTGAATAGTATCATTATCAAAGATAGATAATGACACTACAATGACATAACAGAATGATAACCTCACTGGCCTACATGTCTTTTCCTCTTGCCCCAAAAGGAGAGAAAAAAATACATCAGGTTTCACCAAACAAATTAAAATGCTGGCATTTAAAGAAGCTAGGGAAGGAGGCACCACCCTCCACACACAACCACAGAGACAGGAACCATAAAAAAAATACAAGCCACACTAAATGAACCAGCGCAGAGGCCTAAACAGATCAAATCAGAGTGACACAAACATACAAAATGAACAGAGATTATGTGAAAGACGGTATGTTGCGAAAGGCCGATAGAATGTTGTGGATAAGGCAGACCTTTGTGATCCGGCAGTAGGAACTATATGTTCAGAGACGCGATTATCCATGACAATCCAGACAGACAAGAGTGTGGAATGAAAATTAAAAACGCAGAGAAATCTGCTGGTTTTCTGCTTGATCAAACCTGGGTGGGAAAGCATCTACATGATGACGCGTGTGCAATTCATGAAACGGGACGTGTTGTGCAAAATCCAACTTTTTGTTCCTTAAATTAATTTTGTTGTGCACTCAGAGTCGCTCATGGGAACACGGCAAAGGTGAATGTAGTCTCTCCAGGTGCCGCATTGGCATCTTTATATTCTGTCTGGGTCACGGTTTACAATCCATTCAGTTTTCTCTGTTACCCATTGTGTTTTCTTCAGTATTCGCTGCAGAGCTGCTAAACAAGGCCACGGACTTCCAGGTAACAAATTTTACAAATCCAGCATTTTTATTTTTTACTGCGATTCTGTAGTCAAAGCTCAAGGGTGCCGAAGCTACAAGTTGGGTGTATCAACCCAGACAATTCTTCACAACGTTCACCAGCATACTACAAAAATGGCTGAAGGGGGTAGAGTGGAATGTTCTGCACCCTCGGGGGTGGGAGTGTTTTATTTGCATTAAAAGAGACTACGCCAACATGGGTGGCTCTTAAGACACACCTCAGGGGTGAAAGATGCTTCCTTACTGACTGCACTATTCGGACAGCACTTGTGGAGACTGCCGACGCACTTCCGCTTCTGCTAAAGAGTCCTTACTCAATAAGGGTACTGCGATGGAGCCCAAGGCTTTAGCAGATAACAGCAAGGATGAACAGGGTAAAATAAAGAGGCTCAGTTCTGTCCTTTTGATACTTCAAAAGGACCATCAAAAAGGAGGTTGAAGCTTATTGACCACTGATGTCAGGAAGCCAAGAAGAAGATATCTAAAAAAGTAGATTCCTATATCTACCTATAATTAAGTTTTAAAAAAGAAATTCCAATCAATTATAATTATCAGCAGCTTTGATTAAAAATAGAAAGTAAAAATTCTGATTAAAAAAAAAAAAAATTGGGCACGAAATTCTGATCGGTGCAGCTGTAGTGAAAACATTTTCGGTTACAACAGCCAGGCAGATGGTAGATCTAATATCGAACATATTTGAGTGCCCAAAGGATAATTCAACCATTTGGCAGCGAGCTGACTTGATGAGAAAATCTCTTGGTGCCGTGAGAATTAAATCACTTTTTTTTTTTCTTTTTTTTCTTTTTTTTTAAATAGGTACATATTAACCTGCAGGAATACAACAGACTAAACAGTCTGCTGTGGTTTGATGGGTCCATATTTAGCAGCAGCTGTGGGAAAACATCTGGACAAACAGACTATCAGCGACACACACACACACACACACACACACACGTGCTGTGTGTGGTTGTGCACGGAAATCTGGCAAGTGAGAGTTCCAGAGAAGACGATCAACACCCGCACTTCAGAGAAAAACCCACAGAATGAGTCAACAAGCGACCCCCTCCTCCCGCCATGCCATCAGACAGTTTGTTAAAGCCTCAGCAGCAAGCAGAGACGGTGGAGCTTTTACTGCAGTGCTAACATAGCAGCTCGGCACTACTACACAGTCAGCCTAAACAAACTGATGGTGCATGTCAGCGGGTCCCCGCAGTGATCTTGTTGGTGTCCATCTCCTCTGCCACAAAGACAACATCCACGGAAATGTTCCGAACGAGCGAAGCAAAAGCCTTCACCTTCTGGAAGTTTACAACTTCTCGTCGTCAAATCAGAGGACGCCGTTACACAACCCCTTCAAGATTCCAACTTCAAAAGAACCTCAAGTCACACATGTTAACATCTGAGCGGTAACAAGGCCGAGGAATGTGCCTCTGGCCTTCTGATGCCTGCGAAGGGGAGTCGGAGAAAAGAAGGTGGACGGCACATTCACGGCCTTGTGCGTTTAAGGACCATGGCAGAATGCGTGACGTCAAAGAGGGTCCTCGAGAATAAAACACAAAGACGCATTTTTGTTTGTTTGTTTGTTTGTATGTGAAACTTACCAAGTGGCACCCACCCAAAGAGAGGAAGGAAGGCTCAAACACCTCAGCGCATCTCATAAGGGGCCTCCTGACGTCAATAAACAGGTGACTGGTTGCTTGTTTAGGGGCAGAGGGGTATAAAAAGGACATATAGATTCCAAAATGGCAAAGTAATTCAGGATATAGGTGAGTTATTAAACTTAAACAGCCCTGAGTGAGCAGAACTGCAGCTGCCTGTAGGCATCCCAAGAGAAAACAACAATCCCCTGTTTCAAACCTACAGATTCTTCACTCCTACAGCAACAACAATCTATGGCTTTGTTTGGGTCCGGTCTCCATGGTTTCCTCACCAATGAACTTTCTTCTTAGGCGTTTGTATTATCCAATTGAATTAGTCTTATTCTGTTTAACCAACCAATAGCTGTTCTTGAACCGTTTAATCAAACCGCCACCAAATGACCAGACTGAGTTTTCGACCATTTGTTGCCTTTTTAAAAACTTCCATGATACAGGAAACCTACTAACCAGTCAATCAACAGTTGGTGGTTTTTTTTTTTCTTAAAATTGCTTTTAAAGCTACCAAACATTTTCAGAGCGATATGTCTGGACTGCAGGCAGACCAGTTTAATGCCACAGGTCTCGCTACAGAGAACTGCCCTTTCAATATGTGCAGAATGTTGTTCGTCTCGCTGAAGCAAACAAACGCTTCCCTGAAAAGGATGTCACAATGGAAAGACATGCAGCCTTAACTGTGAAACTCCAAATGCCATTCATTCATTCAGTCTGCTTTAGTCTTTTGCTTGCAAAATCTCACTAATCTGGAGGCCGACTTTAGAGAAAAGCAGTTTTCTCTTCTCTTCTGCAATGAGAAATCCATGATTTGAGAGAATTTCAAATTGAGCAAGAAAACAAATAGGGCCATTTAACACTTGATCCCATTCCACATAAAGGTGGAGGCTTTTCTACATCTCTTTGTTAGGACAGTAAAGGTTAAAAATTATTTATTGAGTCAATGAATGGTGATCATTGACTATCACATTTAGGAGTGTTCTTAAACCGGTTCAATTTACCACGTTTGCTTTTGGGAATCATTTCTTTTGTTAAATTTTGTTGGATCCTGTGAATCTGTCTTAGCATAAAAATGCTAAAATTATTCACTGATTAGCACACAAAAAAAAAAGTGTCCCCCTCAGTTTTATAAATGACGACTTCCAATTACATTTAGGATTCGCATACTACTGCCATTTTCTTATTTACATGTTACAAAATGTACTTTTTTAGAGGGTTAAACAGCCAGAAATAAAGTTTCAATTAAAGATGATTCCATCAGGCTTTGCTTGGCCAATACAGATTTTAGAATTTCTTTGAAGTCTAATCTGAGTATTCAACTTTTGACCCGTCAAAAGTTGTTTTTCACAACTGTTGTTTTTCACAACTGTTACATACAGTAGAATACAGATGTAATGATGTACTAGTTTCATATTCAACAACAATAAAAGCATTAGACAATAATACCTACTTATTTGGATCACCATACATGTGTTAATAGACAAAAATTAGAGTTAATGGAAGAAGAAAAAAAGAGGAATAAATAAGATTTACCAGAACTTGGCCACCCAATCACAACAGATCAAGGATCTGGCCAACCAATTGGAGCATCTCTAGCTCTTAGTCTTCTGAATTAAAATTAAAACCATAATCATCTATTTTCCAACTATCTGCATGTCAGTTTCTAAACTACAATAGATTTCCATTTTACAATCCAAATCTCTGGTTTTATGCTTTTGCGGAACGAAGACAGCCTACAGCCACGTTCCCTCCTAATGTTTTCCGGTCATCATCTGAACGTAATCATCTCTTTTCAGCACCTGTCCGCTGAAAGAAAAAGGGCGACCTGTAAAAGCAGATGATGTGGGCCCATGCGCCAGCAGACAAATGTATTATACATAGTGACAAAGTCATTAAACTCACACAAAAGCCATCCACCACCGCTCAGTCTGTTTACATGTGTTGTATTCAGGCATATTATTTTCAAATGAATATAGCGGAGAAATAATGTCAACGCTGGGCCTGTGTTCACGGTCATTAATTATAACTGCGGAGGTGTTGAAAGTACATGGCTGGATGATTCTCCAAGCGAGGTATCAAAACACTCCTAACCTAAAACAGCGTAGCTGAATTATCAGCTTCTCATGTAAACCTTCGAATGAAATTTTTCTTCAGATAAAAAGGTCTAAAGAAACAAATCAAAGTGTCCACTGACCGCAACAACAAAGGGAAGACACTGAGGTCAGTCCCCTCCAGGTGGGACGAGCATACCACATGCTGATGTGTATTTCCAGCGTGTTTGCTGATTATACTTTGCACAGAAAACACACAGCTTCCTTCAGACCAAATAACATGAGCGAGTTAGACCTTTGCCCTATTGTGAACCTGTTAACCGCCCCTCCTCTGCAGGCTCTCCGCACATTTCTTGCAGGCAGGAATGCGGCTTTTGGCACCTCTATAACCTCTGACACCAGACATCCATGGGGGTAAAGCCCTCGCATCAAAAACAGTATTGCGCATAAAAAAAAAAAAAGAGATTCAATGGATATCCTGGATATAAAATATCCATTTGTTTTGTAGAGGCTCAACCTTGCATTGAAAAAGCTTTGTCCAGTGCCATAATAGTATAAGAATACAACATCTAACACAAGTTTTTCTTTTATTCATCAAATCTTCATTTTATTCATCTATAGCTATGCAGATGCAGCAACGTTCTAGAATAACACTTTGGTGTCACTTCAGCAGGAATTTTGAGGTTATAGACTTAATTTAGAAAAACAACATCTCAAATATCAGCTTTCCTCAATAAAGTGTGCACAAAACTTTTATTGCAATAGATTTTGGCTGCAAGCACCATGTAAGTCACACCACCATGTCCCAAAACACTCCTGTGTGATAAAGTTTCCAATACGGTCTCTGCAGCATTCCTGTTCAAACATAAGTTAGATGCTTCAATTTAGAGAAGATTCTTCTAACATAGACCCCAAGAAGCAGAATAGCACTAAAGCAAGAACACACTGCTCTTCTTTGTTAACAGAAATAGATTCTCTTCTGGTTAAAAAGGTAAATAGAAAAAACACATGTATGGTCTTTGAAACAATTATGTAATTATGACAAGTATTCTATCCATTTAATGACTTAATACATACACGTGAGATTGGGAAAACCATCTAAGCAGAAGTAACAACTCTTACTCCAAAATAAAGGTAAAAAACAAAGCAAATTCAAAATTCACTTTTTAAATTGAGAAAGCTTCCTGGAGAGGAAGCGAAACGTCTTCAACTACGGAAAATAAGTCCAGTTGCTTTGTTTTTTACCTTTTTTTGGATTGACCATGACCTGGATGACTGAGAATCTTCACCAGCATAACAACTCTTACCAACTTCCTTTCAATCCTTTAGCTCATTGACACTTGTTTAATGGTTCCTGCAGCAGCTGTAAAGGTGGCTGGGTTAAGTTTAAGACGCATTATGCTAAAAAAATAAGAGTCAGGGCAATAAGATGGGTGGCTATTTTATAGCCCATTTAGTCAATGAACAACAAACATTTTATGCAGAATGTGCCCAACAAACTCAACATGCTGTGATTAAGGGGCGACTGAAGGAGGCAATGAGTTCTTGGCGCACTCAGAGTTGTCCCCTAAAGGATGCAACTAGCACAGTTCAGTAGCCATTGAGTTAAAATCTTAAACAGGTTTAGCTCGTTTTAATAAAACGTGTAATAAACTTGTAATAAAAAGCATATGTGCAAATGCAATTGTGATCTACAAATTTCCACAGCGTTGTGAGTCAATGGCGTGCCAAATCTAAAAACTGAACACTTGACATTTTCCAAAACGCGAGTGTATTAATGCACACAGCAACGTGTTGGTGTTTTGATTGCTCACATTCACTTATCAGATTTTCATTCAGTTTCATGCTCTACTTGACTGTCTGGGGCTGTTCTGTCGACCGACGGGAGACCGAGGGTGGAGCAGTAACTTATGATGTCATGCTGCGACACTATAGCTCCTACCGTAGATAGATGATAAATGGCACCATTCATCCAGTCACACCCTGATGGTGGTGAGCTGTTAGTAGCCACAGCTGCCCTGGGGTAGACTGGCATCGGCGCCACGGGGCCCTCTGACCACCGCAGGCAATGTGGGTGAAGCATCTTGCCCAAGGACAACAACTGAGACGGTCGGAGCAGGGGCTTGAACCACAGGACCCAATCGCAGGAAAAACTCCCTAACTCCTGTGCCACTGTCGCCCCTAGAGTAGATAGGGGCAAGTAGCCCATTTCTTGTAACCATTTCATGACATATGATTATCAACACACTACAGCCTTACCTGAATGGCATGTTATCTTGTCTTTCCTCTTTTGAAGAGTGGCCAATACAAATTTGCATTAGTATTAGTTAAAGTTCCTGGCATCCCGATCAACTTTAAAAAGTAAAGATTATATTGCAAACACGTTTCATTTGCATTTGTTTGTAGGACTTGTAAGGCTTGTCACTTATCAAGGTAAAAGTGATTTTATATATAAAAAAAAAAAAAAAAATCATTATCCTTATAAATACGCTTAAATTCCAAGTTGGATTTTCTAAAATTTCCTTTGTAAAATTTATGCTACCAAGCTAATAAAATACATTCATTTAGAGGAAACTGAAAATCTAAAGCTGAATTAACCAAATTGTTTACTTAAAACTTAACATGCTGGAAACAAATGTTGCTTCAACGATTCTAAGCCACCACTTAACTTTCACCTTGAGCTGTGAGAGGAAACACAATCTTAATGCCTGATCTCATGGCTAACCCCAACTTAAAAAAAAAAAAACAAAGTCAGCCCTGTTGCAGTGGCTCTTTGAGAAAATGTCACTCTTTCAGCTTAATGTGCACAAATACAGTTTCACATATTTCTTTTAACGCAGTAATAAGATACTTCCACTCTGACTCAAGCTGTCAGCTACATCTGAACACTTTTTTCTTTTTCTTTGCTTTCATAGACCTCCTGGGCGTGAAGCATGTTACATTGTGAAGCTTAGGGCCTCCACCAAGCACACACCCTGAAGTGAAGCAAGCCGTCTTCTTCAGGATGTGAAAGTTTTGATCAGTGTTGAAAATAAATGCCCCATAGTGAACCTTGTCACAAAAACAACTGAAAGAAAAAAAAAAAAAAATCAGGTCAGCGAAACAACTAAACGGTGATACTTTATTACCCAACCTTAAAAGGAAGCTGCAGCTGTATTTTCATCTGTCATCACACCGTGATGTTCTAAAACCATAAATCTCATGACAGACGAGGAAAACTTCCTGCTCACAGCCCACACAAAGCATGAAACACTGGACTAATTACAGGCTCATTTTTAACCCGTGCAGCAAAAAAAAAAAAAAAAAAAAAAAAAAAAAAAAAAAAAAAAAAAAAAGCAAACAAAGAAAAACAAACAAGCTCAGACAGGTAATGCAAGATTATTCAGTCAAACAGTCGGATTGGAAACCGGCGCAACGACAACGCGGGGTGAAAAGAATCCAAAGACTATGTCGCAACAAAAACAGGACTGTTAAAATTTATATCGGAGGCTTTTCTTCAAACCATCTTCAACCTACAGCTTTCCTGCTAGGAGGCTAAAACACAGCATATAGATGGAAAGTTGCTTTTGAAGTGCATTAACAATGTGGTCACATGGCTGATGGGGGGGCTCCCATCATGTTAACAACCACCCACCCACCCACGCCACTTGGTTCTTATCAGTCAGGGTAAATCCAGCTGCTCCCCTGAGATTACGCTGAGGAAAGCCCAAACTTTCAACAGCAGAGGCGACCCTCGCGAGCGCTTTAAATGCAACGATGCTGCCGCGCTCCGAGGCGTCGCAGGTTTTGCATTTCTCATAAACCTTCGCAAAGATGATGTTGAAACCTAAACCTGCCCACAGGTTGGTTTCCTTTTCACTTTGTAGCAGACAGATCAGGTATGTTTCCTTTAAGTTGCTCATGTGTCCTGCTGTCTGTAAATGAAAGACTATGCAAGCCCACACAGCCCTTTGGGGTGTAGAGGAACTGCAGGTTTCCTGCAATATCCACCTCGATAAACGCCAAAGATAGAAAACGAGTGTAGTGTTTAGGTGTAATCACAGCATGGCACATTCTCTTTACAAAAAAAAAATAGAAAATGCCTTTAATACAGAGGTGAGGGACTTGATGATCTTACGGATGCACCAGTCTGAATTTTGAGGTCAATTTACAACATTTGTTTTCTTTTTTTTCTTAAAGCATTGATCGACTGATACACATCCTTCTACAAGAGCAGGAATATACCAGAAGACAAAAAAATGTTTCAAAATGTCTCCTAGCCTGCCTGTTAAAATAGGTTTTTAATAATTATTAGTTACATGGCTGTGTGAGTTTATTATTTGCTTTTTCCTTACGATTTAGCATTGCATCTTCGTGATTAGCGTTACTAAAACACCAGTCTCTGTGTCTATTAAAAGAAAATGTTGATTCTTACATAGACTCTGTGGTTTCCAAAAGGCAACCAACATTTCCAAATTGACATTTTAACAGACAGTGGTTGGAAGCTCAAAAAGGATAAAACAGCAACTGCTCTGTTCAGCCTTCCTGTTCCCTGCTGAAAGTCTTGCACTCCCTTGCAGCTTGAGAGAACAGCACACGTCTCAACACGCTCTAGGAAATACGGTTTACTTTCAAATTACTTCTTACATCACAGTGCTTTTGCTGACCTCACTATGAACTTCTTTTCAAACAGCTTACTGATCCAGAAAGTAGTTAATCGACTCTTCCTTGATTATAATAACGGCGTACACACCCAAAAGGTCTGTTAGCGTGATGTGGTAGCAGTTAGTATGGAGCGTTCACTGACCCAAAATACTGGATTTTTGAGTTCCCGACTGGCTGATCCTCAGTCATGGTCAATCAAGCAGAAAATCAGCTACATTTTGTCACCAGCCCATTTTTCAGTGTGTCTCTAGACATTAAGTCAAGAGGGATTGTAACATGTTGACAATCTACCAACAGATCTGCAGAGAGGGTGTGGTATTGTCTAGACACTGACAGATTCTGTTCATTGCTATTCTACGTTCTTGTGGAGTAAGGAAAAGGTGGATAATTTTTATTTTCCTCCTTATTCTTTAGCTTCATAAAGTAATTTCGACACAGGAAGAATGCAATTTACCCATGGGTTACATAAGTTGTCAACAACGTAAAATAGATTAAACATGCTTTAATTACTACAAGTGCTTTAATTATTTGTATTGTTACAATCTTTGTGCCTGTTTTGTTTTTAAAATAATAAAAATGGGTCTGTTGTAAATAAGATATTGAATCTCAATGAGATAATCTATATACATAAAAGTCAAGTAAAAATGTATTTATTTAACTGACAAAGCACTGTTCCTGCATAACATTATGACCCCCATGAGATCACCAACCTATCTGCAGTCCAGTATGCAACCAACTGGAGTGCATTAACTTTTGGCACTTTTTCATCAAAAACCAGTATGAAGTTATGTAGCAATAAAGGACAACTTTTGCTCCCCGTGTGGACCAGTGTGCCTTGGCTGGTCATGATCCTTTTCTCTGGTGCAGCACTGTTACTTCTTTGAAACATTTTGATAGATACTGACCAGTGCAGACCAAGAACACCCCATAAGAGCCGACTCTTTGGACGTGCTCTGCCTTGAGTTCCTTTAAGAGAAAATATGATAAAATGATGCTTGTAATTTCACAGTAAAAATGTGGATATGATACTTCTGCCATATCAACCACCCATACTTTAACAAAGCGTGTACAAGTTTAGCTTTAAGGTGCTTTTTCGTATAAAATTAGACATACAAGTTGAGTTATTTATCAAAGAGTTTTTGTATCTGAATGAACAGAGCCTAGCTTTTTGGTGTCCATGTAGGCAGCTGCAACAACTGAAACTCAGATTTGGCACACACTGTTCGGACACTTCAGAACAAGAAGGACAGTGAGAATTTGACAAGAGCGTATTCTCACATTCTGCAGGCGTGTCTATGGATACGTTTCACCAACACCAGCAGCAGCAGGACAGTGTGCTCAGCGGCACGTGGCTCATTAATTAGTGAGGGGAAGCGTACAACTCCTCTGTTTTGTGCCTTACTAATAGCCACATATACGGCATTTACAAGATGTGCACGCATTTCCAATTTGCGCAAGCCAAACGACTGAATGTTACCTGAGGCAGCTTTTGATAAAGTCTTATTCTGCTAATGTTACATGTCTGAACAGGCTAGACTTCATTTTGGCCACAAAATATTGCGAAATGTTGCGAACCTGCATACCAGGAACTATGAGTAAAATTAAGTAATTGTAGCAACAAGGAAATGGTAAATTATGGCATCTAGTGTCAGAACTGAATCAAATTAATCACATTTGACAAGTGTACACAGAACAACTGAGAAAAGCACACTAGGAAGGAAGCATTTGCCTTTAGGTGCGAGAACTATGTTGCCCAAGAAGCACAGGGCAGTGAAAGACATTTCCAACCCTCAGTGGGTGGGGGGTTAGTAGTAGTTGATTCCTCGATTTCCAATTAATAAAGCAAACTTCAGTGCCATTTCTGTCCAGTACAAACACAAAGTAGTATGATGATGAAGACAAACTACTGAAACCACTAAGGGTAGTATTGTACTTTCACCACTAAATCCTTCCCCAACTCTATTGAAGATAGTTGACAGTGGTGACAACAGGTCCTAGCCACAGCAACGATCTTAAGTGTTTAAGTTGTTAGAAAAGGAAAGAAATCTAACATTTTCCCTACGAGTGAGGGGTTTAAAAATGAAGGTGTGAAGAAAGTTCTAGGGAGGAACAAGGATTTCTGAGGACAATTAGCTTTTGTGGGGGAGAGACTTTAGCAAATACCACAAACAGCTTTAGATTAAAGCATATTTATGTGTTAGAACGGCCCAGTTGTAGTTCAGACCAAACCTCTCTTTGGTCATTCATGAGTCAAAAAGTGGATACGGTAATGTCCTGAGATGCTAAACTAGCTGGCAATGTGGGACGACTGCCGTTCTGTATCAGCGTCTTTGCGTAAATTCCGCATAAGCCTCCAAACCACTCCTTTCAGAACCACGATGGTGGACGAACACAGCAAAGTTTCTCAGTTTTGTCCAATAAATGAATGAAATGAGATTTGCTAGAATCCTTTTATAGTTGGGTTTTATTTGTACATATACCTCTTTCCCATAAACTGGAAGATTTCTAGACTGTAACTACGGGCTTTTTAAAAATCATTTTACTCAAAATGTTTGTTGATTAGACATATGAACTGACAATTTTAGTAGAATGCTTTTAAAACATTTCACTCTTAAGGAGCATTTGGAATCAGTATTGGCGGAGTAGAGCTTTACACAATCAGAAATTGGGCAAACAAAATCTCTGATCGGTGCATTTCTGTTGTGAACGGCAGCCAAACGCATATGCTTGATCACAGACTCACAAACTAGACTGGCAGCAGAAAACAAATACAGCTTTTAGTTAGTAAACCTGTTCTCCTGACTTCTGGAACCAGGCACACACATCACAGGGGTTCTAATAAAGGAAAACAACAGTTGCACTTAGTGTTAAAACTTTCAGGATTATGCTACAACTCTCCTCTTCTGAGCACTTGTTCTTCCAGCTGTGGTGTTAACTTTTAGAGAATCTGTCAGGACCAGTCTATATACTGTCAACCACATTATGCTATGGAACAGGTCTGTTTAGTCTCAACGACAGGTCTGCGCCTTCAACAGAACAAGTCCCACATCCAAATCTAGCCTTTTCCTGACTACCGCCCCCAATGGTCTGATTTCTAAATGATAAAGCCAAGCCCCGACTTGTCGCCCAGGCCTCCCCTATTACGGTCTTTAACGTAAAACACGTGCAATTCACCACTTGAGGCCTCCCCCTCCAACACATGAGCTGATTAATTCTGAAATTTGGGAGCAGCAAAAGTCAGACGCCGAGATGCAAGCACTATCTCACGACTTCTTCCCTAGGGCATCATCTGCTCGGTGACTGCCTTCAGAAACTCAGTGTGTCTGAAAGCTGTAGGTGTTAAGATGTCATCCTGGAAACCCATCCGGTAATAGCAGACAAAAGCCAAAGAACGGGGTTGTTTAAATGGGAAAAGTCAAAAATATAAAAAAGGGAGAGATTGCGTTACAGAGCGGCTCTTTGATCCTCCTAAAATTAGTTAGTTTTGGAACTTTTTTGCAACTTTTAGCACTGACAACTAATGAATTGCTCTTAGCTTGTGCATCAAACTCTATAGGCTTGAAATGGCTTATAATCAAAGTTTTCCCAAACACGCGTTCCCCTGAAACCGGATGTTTGTGTCCCAGAAGGTTTCATGAAAATGGCCAATTTTTGAACAGTTAATTGCTTAGAACCCTGTCCAGTTAAACCCAAATATCCAAACAGACTGTTGCCTTCCTTACAAAAAGTGCCTTTTATACCCAGTGCAGAATTCTTCCAAAGAGCTGCGTCTTCCTCCACAGCCGCCGCCGTTTCAAAGGCATTCACTGTGCTCCGCTGGGCTGTGTGGACACAGAACGCCTGTGCCCAGCTTCACAGAGGAGAACTGACAAGCCAGTAGGTCGAGATTAATACATTTTCCAAGCCAAAAGCCGGCCAGTTGCTGAGGTCTGGAAGGCGGCACAGAAATAATGAAAAGGGCTTTCACCGTCCAATTGGGCTGACTTGTACTGTAGGGGATTCACAGAAAAGACTGAGGTAACTGTGTAAAAAGGAGGAACACAGGTGCCTCACAAGAAGTCATTTGTTTCAGTAGATGTGTAAAAAAACTTGTGATATATCGATTGATCAAAAGCAGAGTGATACAGCTCAAGCAATGATTAATGTTCATTTTAATGATTAAGGGCTGCAGTTAATAAAAACCCAAACATAGCTTGGGGCTCTGCTGAGGTGTTACAAGTAGCTTAGGCTGCTTTAATAGTGGCCTCAAGCTCATCTGCACTGCTAACCCTGTTGTCTCATCTCCCTCTCGACGAGGTTTAGAACAGGCGAATTTGCAGCCCAATCAAACCCAGTGACACCATGGTCATTTAAGCAGGACATGGCACTTGTGGTACTGTGGGCAGGCGCCATGTCCTGCAGGAGAAAGTAAATCAGAGAATTCATAAGGCTGTATATGTCTCCCGATAGAACACTGCGCAGAAGTTTAGACTTGCTCAAACACGGTGGACCAACACCAGCAGATCAGATGGCTCCCCAGATCTTCACTGGCTCTGTAAACTTTACACGGGATCTGGGGAAACTTGGATTATATGCTTCTCTGCGCTCTTCTTCCAAACATTTATTTAAAAAAAAATGGAACACATCAAAATCAACATATATCTACTTCAAACGTATCACTTTGGGCAATGAGTCTATATTATATGAGCATCATTTACTGATTTATCTGAACCAATTGTATTTTTATGATATTCTAATACTCTGAGACCCACATGGACTGTCTCATGCGGTTACAGCAACTTAAACGCTGAGAGTGACAACCTGAACAACAACATACTTTACATAGTTGCCCGTTTATTAAAAAAAAAAAAACAATGCTGAAAGGGTAAAGCATCTCACGTGTGATGGGGAGAGGCCCGCCACACCCCAAAAAAGTCCAAACTTAAAAATCTATTTGATCAATAATGTTGCGTCTTACTTTAATTTCTGCTGTGAAATAAGTTGACTTTATTATGCAAGTACAGAATTAAAGGATAAAAATAAACTTATAAAAAGGAATAGCAACTCAGGTGTTTTTACAACGAGTCTTACCTTGTAAACCTTCCCAAACGCACCGTCCCCCAGCTCTCCAACTATTTCCCAGATGTCATTAGGGTTGACGTCCCGGTGGACGTGCTCATACTGTTTGAGTTTCTTTCTGTGCTCAGTAGGCAGACGGAGCATTCTACTAAACCTTGCGAGTGCCATAACTAAATGTGGCGCCGTAAAAAGGGAAATAAAATGAAATGTAAAAAAAAAAGTAAAAGAAGAAAGCAGAGAATGCGTTTGAACGATCTCTACGCAGAGAGCATTACGCAGGCAGAGACGCTAAAAAAAGTCTTTATCTTCACGTTTCGCCTCCTTAAGAAAAACAAAAACAGAACTGAGTACTTTTTTTTAAAGAAGTTAATCTCCATCCATTTTACTCCCCGAAAATCTGCGGAATATAAGGTGAAAACATGTCAAAAAACCTCCTCAAGGGCTGCAACCAAAGTGCGCGACGCGCGGTGACCACCTGCCGCTGTAGTGGAGGACGCGCTGATGGGGCTCTCTGCCTCTCTGCGTGTTTGCCTGCCTGACTGTCTGCTGTCTGTCTGCTTGGGTGACTTGTTGATTCAAACTGAGAGAAGAAGCCCCACCTTATTGCGCAACAGCCCTCCTCGGTGGCGTCATGGAAATGTAGTTCCTCGAGTCATTCTCAGCATGTTACAGATGGGGTGAAAAGACTTCATGTCCGGGTTGGAGCGCGTAGCCGCTCCTGTTAAAAGCCAGTTACCCTGCATTTGACAGCTATGCACGTGTTCCTTTTTTATTATTTTTATTATTATGGTTGACCAATGTTTGATCAAAACACCTCGTCATCATCATTAGTGTTTCATCATTAGTGTGTCTAACTGTTGCAGGTCAGCCTGCTTGCTTTTCGCTGTAACACGTGGAGAAGCAGCTCCCCCTGGTGGACATCTTTACTTTACGTGCTTCCAAAGAAGCTGTTGCGACCATAGACATTATATATTATGTCTATGGTTGCGACAGTCCGCTTTTCCGCATCGAAACGTGTCCGGGAGCTAAGTGGATTGCGCGTTGTTTGCTTTGTTTTTTAAATAATTCATAACTGACACGGTTTTCATTTTTTTATTATTCAACATCAAAGCTAAGTGGTCTGTTTGGGTAGCTGCTACATCAATTAGTAAATCTGTATCACAAAATAATGATCTTTATCCTGAGTGACTAAAAACTTTGTGCACATTTTTTCCCCTCACTATCCTGATTATCGTGCCCCAAAAAGGGAAAAGAATGCAATGAAACTGAATCAGAAACTTACAAAAGGTCAGATTTAGATGAATATACAAACCATGAGCATGAACCAAAAATAAAATTAAAGAAGCCTCTGATTTTTCTCTGCATCTCGATTTGGTAAAAGCCAACCTCATATTTCCCTGCTGGTCTATGGTTCATTGGTTATTTCTGAACTTTTTTCAGTCAACCCTTTTACATTTTTATTTCAGTGGGTGTTTGAGTTTGTTATTGTCCATACGGTGCTGTGAAAACGCATTTACTAGGACAGATTTCCTCTGTAATATTATTTTTCTCAGCTGGTGGTCTTTCATATCAGCATCCAATTTTTTTCATACAAGGCAAACAGAACCCATGTTTATACAGAATAATGTTTACTTTATTAAGGGGAAGTAAGTATCTAACCCAACCTGGCCCTATGTCAAAAATAGTTTTCCTGTAAACCTAATAACTGGTTGTGACACATCCTCCAGCGATTACTGCCATCAAGTATTTACGATAAGTGGAAAGTGTTTTACATCACTGAGGTGGAATTGTGCTCCATGCTTCTGTGTAAATTTGTCTGCATGGTAGGATTGATTTAAACGTCCTGTTTATGCAGCAGCATCTCCATTAGATTTGAGTCTGGACTTAGACTCTCCAAAACCTTTTAGCTTCTTTGAGCTACTCAGAGGTGGATTTGCTGATGTGATTCACGTCATAGTCCTGCTTGAAAACCCAAATGCACTTAAGCTAAAGATCACAAATTGAATGGCAGACATTTTCCTTCAGGATCTTCTGACAGAGAACAGAACATCGGAGATAGTTTGACCCCGGATTTAACAGGATACACACATTCCAAAAAGTTTCACGTTGTTCTCGTCGGCCAGCAGAATGTTTTCTGAAATATCTCGGGGATCATCAATATATTTGGTGCATATGTGAGACAAGCCTTTGTGTTCTATTGGTTTGACTTTTTGTTTTCCTCAGACATTTCCCTTGCATGCAATTTTCCCATTCTCTTTCTTTGTTGTGGAATTCTGAACACTAACCTTAGGCTAAGTAATGCCTAGGGTGCTTTGGATCTTGTTCAGATTTTTTTTTTCTTTGCGTGACTTGCGTGACGTTTTTGAGTCTCTCTTGGAGTTATTTTTGGTAGACCAGCCACTCCTGGGAATACTGAACACTGTCCCATGTTTTCTCTATTTGTGGATGATGGCTCTCAGTGTGGGTTCACTGGAGGCCCAGAGCCTTAGAATTGAGGTTGTAACTCCTGGGTGTCTTTAATTGAGCTTCTTATACAGTTTTCCATTTATGTAGATCAAGGCATTGTTTTTGAGATCTTTAAGCCACTTCAAATTGTCCCAAAAGGTCTATTTATTTTTTGCTGAAGGGTGCCGCTTTACATACAATAAATTACATCATTATTTGAAACGTGTTTTGTGTTTACTCAGGTTGTCTTTGTCTGATATTTAAATTAAATTAGAAAAAGGAGTACCTTACAACACAGCCATAACAACAATGAGATGTTAGTAGTGACAACACTCATGCAACAAGAAATGGGAGTTTTTCTACCTTTTAATCCCTAGCTGGTTTGATAAATGGCTTATATGTATATTATACTGCTTCACAGCAAAGCCAAAAACGTTGATATGTTTTTACTTTGATTGTTTAAAATGAGAAAAGCTTCATGGAGCTTGACCATTTCTGTTGTCTTTTATCCCTGTCCATCTGAGAAAGTTTTCCAAATTGTTTGTGCTCTCAGTAGGAGGACAAAGTTTGGTAACTTGCTCCAAGTAATTAGACACAGCCATGCACCTTTAATCCTTATATCAAAACTAAACTGAGCAAAGATTCCAGAAAATTTCCTTACCAAAATTATAGATAATTCTCCAAATTCAGGTTGCATTTTATTGCCTTTAGAGCTAACTCATAATGATCTGACCTATTAAGAGCTGAATTATCTGTCATATGGATAGGAATGTTTCTAAATCCAGGACGATTTAAGGGTTCATCTTAAATCAGATACCCACCAGTTAAACAGTTAAGGATGTATTTTGTAATTCTTTACTATCAGGAAGTCTAATTCAGACCGCAGGTTTACTTGAGGTTCCTAGAGTCTCTAAAAGTAGAATGGGAGGCAGACCTTTTAGTAATCAGGCTCCTCTCCTGTGGAACCAACTCCCAATTTTAGTCCATGAGCCAGACACCCTGCTTTTCAGACCAGGCTTAAAACTTTCCTTTTTGATCAAGCTTATAGTTAGAGTGGCCAAGGTTAGCCTGAGCTATTTTTAAGATGCTATAGGCTTAGGTTGCTGGAGGACATAATGACCAATTTCCCTCACTCTGCTACATTCTCCTACTAATCTCCAATTTAGCATTATTTGCTATTTTTTAATAGCTCTCTTTATACCATCCTAGAGGAGGGCATCTGCTGGGCTACTGCTGCAAACAGCTTCATGTTCTCCTTTTATAGATTTAACACATGGCCCCTAGATGTAGCTGTTGGCTGTGACTAACTGCATGTGCTCCTTTTCCTCCTCTAGTCTGGAAAACTGGCTCAGAGCTTCTCTGACTTAGCTATGTGTCTCTCTCAGATGAATCCACTAAAGGAGTTACTACTGCCCTTACATTTTAACTTTTCTCTCACATAGATAGTCCTCCTGGATCAGTGCTGCTGTGCTCTTTTTGTATGTATGCTCTATCTTCTCTGACACCCAGTCAGTCATGGCAGACGGCTGTTCACACTGAGCCTGGTTCTTCTGGAGGATTCTTCCTGCTAAAGGGGAGTTTTCCTCTCCACTGTCGCTACATGCATGGTCAGTATGAAGGATTGCTGCAAAGTCAAGGACACAAGCAAACGACTATCATCTGTCGCTAAAATACTCATCTAGGAGTAAGGAATGCTGCAGGTCAATGACTCGGTGCGGTCCTTAGATAGAAAACGTTTTAACCAATCTGCCATTGAACTGACTGTGTAAACTACCTTAAGATAGCATGTGTTGTGAATTGCCACTACATAAATAAACTGAATTGAGTTCAACTGGGTTGGAAAACACAACCTGACCTGTCGTGTATCAACAATGATCAGAAATGGTTTTATTTCACTCTTCTAACCTAATACTTAGTGTTTGCGAAAGGTTTACGCAACAAGCTCATGTGTTCCCATCTTATCTCCTCTCCTGCTCTGGAGACAATAGCCTAGAGGAAAGAGACAAGTTCATGCAAGTTCAATCAGGCCCATAGAGGTTTCCTCTAATCTGCCCACACTAATGGCTTGATACTGTTGCATACATGTTTACTTTGTTCATTTTCTGTGACATCAGTTTGGCTTCACATGTGCAATAAGACAATTTAGAGCTCTTTCACTTCCTTAAAACATCTTTAGGGACCCTTTGACCTTAATATTTTTATCCGTTCACAGCAAAAAGAGTCAGGGGAAATTCATAAAGGCCCTGCGGCTTTTTCAAATTATGACAAAAAAAGAAAGAAAAGAAAACAAAAGGGATTCAAAAGTGTCACTTTATTTCATAGAAACTCTCATTATCTTCACCTAGATACTTTAGCATATAACCTGTTATCATAGTGCCTGGCAAAAGTATCAGAACCACTTTTACCTTTCCAAACTTGTCAAGTTACAACCACAATCTTCCTGGATTTTAGAGATTTTATGTGATTGACCAACAGCTGTGAAGCGGTTACAGGTTTTTACGCTTTTTACAAATTAAATATAAAATGTGTGGCAAGCATTTGTTTTGACTCCTGTTGATCTGATCTTGCCAAATAAAATGGAGTGCAGCCATTTTTTCCCCCAGAAATCATCTAGCTTGTAAATAGCGTCCAGCCACAGCTGTTCTGTGAAGGCCACATTTGGTTTGTTAAGGTACATCAGCTTCTTAAAGACCAAAGCACATATTTGTTAAAATGGTCACTATGTCCTGACAGTACAATATGAGACAGAACATATATATATATTTTTTTTTTTCAGAAAGGACGCCCAGATCAAAAGGGGCCCAAGAGGGACCAATGCCCAGAGAGAGAGAGAGAGAGAGAGAGAGAGAGAGAGAGAGAGAGAGAGAGAGAGGGGGGGGGGGGGGGGGGTCCCGGGGGTCCTATTGCAGAAATACACCACTCCTAGTTAGAGACAGCCAATCAGAGCCAGGAGGAATGCCTGCATCTGATTGGTGATAGGCAGTGTCAATCACCCTTGGCTCCTCCTCCAATGCACAACTCTAATGCCACAGGGCTGGACGATAATTCAATAACAATATATATCGATCGATAGATGTATATAGATGATAGAAAAAACGGGTCAATAAAAAGTTCAGTAAAATAACAGTTTTCCTGCCTTTTGCATTCTAGTCATTTAGGTTAATATTACAGTCATCACATCCTCCCAACCAATCACAACGCAGACCGAGGAACCAAGCTCCGCCCCCTTCAAAGAGTTCAGAGAGCACACGTTATTTTTTTCTTTTAAAAAAACTTACAGTTTTGGTAAAAAGTTGGTTGAATAAAGAGTTGAGTTTGAATTCAGTGTTTGCGTGTTCTATATCTAAAAATAGGTCGCTAAGCAACAGCATAAAATGACCAGGGCTGCACTTAAAATATGTTTTGAATTTGTTGATAACTATCGATATCGATCGATATGAGTTCTATTTTATTGATATGCTTGTTTTCTATATCGTCCAGCCCTAATTCAAGCTCAATTGCTGGTGGGCTGCAGCTGTGAGGAGAAGTGGAGAAACAACCTGATTTACAGAATAACTGGCAAGGGCTTTAGTGGAGTACAAAGCACAGTGGAGGGACCTGGAAGGTGCTCTTGTTCAAATGTTCAAGCTAAGTCCATGGTTTTCTCAAAATCCCTACAGCAGTTTTAAAGCATGGTTAAGTTAGAGGCTGGACAAGGGAGGGCTTTAATCAGTAAAGCAGCCAAGAGGTCCTTGGTCACTCTGGAGGAGCTGGAGTCAGGTGGTCAAGGGAGAGAATCTGACTACACAACTATTATTCGTGCACAAATGAAAGAGGGCAAGAAAAAAGTCTTGCTTAGAGGCGGCCATGAAAAGTCTTTAGCATTAAGGTATATTCCCATTAAAATGTGAAAAATTTCACAGGGCAATAATACTCTTGCAAGGCACTGCAAACAATAAAAAGATAAAATAAAATTCCTTGCTTCATGTTATCTTAAATGTTGCGTTTGTTGTCCAGTATGGAAAAAACTGTTACTTTTCATGTAAAACCAACACAGTGTGAGCAATAATCGTTAGATAAATTGTGTGTAATTTAATGTAACACATTGCATATATATATAAAAAATATGATCGAAGCAGTCTTTTCCACGTCTTCCAACTCTGTTTGGGCCAGCAAGAATTGTGGAATTTCAGTAGCGATTGTATGGACGCTCTAGTGCAGCACAGTCATAGATTGTAAATACCAGGTCCTGTTAAAACACACAAGAGATCATGTAAAAATAAATATGCATAAATAAATATAAATATCTAAAATGACAAGTGGGATCAGTGTCAGATTTAATAGTATTTTCTTATACATTAAAACAATTGTACCCAATATAATGTGACATAAGAGTTGTGTGTACACAATGTACGCAGCCTCCCAGGGGACACTTTGACTCTTACACTCCATTTACTGTATTTTCAGTCTACGATTTACCCCAATTACAGCAACACCCACTTTTCCACACCATGCCCCAGTCTGCGCCGACAGGTCACGTCTGTCTTTTAAAGGACAGCGCCTGCAGACCTAAATGTGTGTGAGATCATGTGAGCGGGATCACACGTCCCCACAGGACAGCGCAGTTTTCATAATCTGCATCATAAACCGTGCCTAATCCTGTCAGAGCCCCCACTGAGTGACCCATTAAACTACAGACTGTCTGTTTCCCATGTATTCTCTCAACTCATGTTGCAGCGAGTGGGATGGTGGGAAAACAGATGTTTGAATATGTGTTCAGGTATTTAGATTTAGTTAGTTTTGGCTAACATGTATTAAAATCTCATATTTTGTTTATTTTTTTACAGTTAGTGTTTACCCAATTCTTTTCTGCACAAATGTCGTTTCTTTTTTTTCTCTTTTTTTTTTTTTGGTAGGCTATCTGTACACTGTATGTCATTTAGCTTCAAATTTCATTGTAACTCCATGATCTTGACTTATAGCGTGCACTGATAAGGGTTATTTTTGTCGTGTCTCGTTTAACTCTGCAAATGGGCAGACTCTGTGCTACAGGCTCTTGCCGCAGTCCAGCTCCACTTTTGTGCAGGTAAATTCCTCATGGAGACAGAAGACTCATTACTGAGGTAGCCAAATGCCAAACACTCTTGCAAAAATGGGGTAAACCATGGCTAAACAATTAGAAGTGACTGAAATTTCATTATAAAACACCAAGCTTCCTTACTCTACCTAGCTTTTAAATATACACGATTGAAACAGTATTTAAAGTTATATGACAGAATTTCATTAAAATCTGTCACATTTCCTTACATATAGTTTATCACATCGAAAACAACATGTCATGGTCAATTTTTAATCAGTTTTGCTGTTCTGTTGTAAAACAGTATTTAATCCCTTAAACAAGCTCATAAAAAGACAAAATGACATCATGTAAAGTAGAAAGCAATTGATCTAAGGTCTTTTCAAAACATTTATTTGTAATTTTTTTCCTCTAATAGATAGTTTTCCATTTGCACTCAACCGTGATATTCTTAAAGCTGCCCCTGTGATACATATTTTATTAAAAACCTTCCGTCCCAAAAGTCAAGTTTCATCCTCTGTAAATGTTTAATCTTTCTTGTCATTTGATGCATCCTGTCCATCTTCTTCAGAGATAGCAAACAAACTGTGATAGGTGGCATTACTGCCACCTATGGGGCTGTGGTGTGTGCACCAGCTGTGGGAGGAATTAGGCATCTGAATTGTGAGATATTATTATTTTTAATTTTTATTTAAAGGAGCAATAAGTGAACTTTCACCACTAGGTGGGCCGTTGAGCACTGTTTGTAGACCAAAACAAGATGCGAGGCAAGCCACAAATCTCTCTACCTCCACTCCAGCTGCAAACCCCCTACACCCACCCACCCACCCACCTCCTCATCTCCCATTTTCATCTGTCATCTTGTACACGCATATTTGCAAAGGATAAATACAAAGCAAAACAGCATCACTTTCGATGGAACATGCCAAATGAAGAAGAAGAACTGAGTAACTCTTAACTTTAAAATGCTGTTAGCAAGACAGCGTTTCAATCAGCTGGACGCGCTCTACTGCTCTGACAGTGGCATTTTATGGGCACGGAGGGGCTAAGACCTGAGTGGCAGTGGACGTAGTACATGCACGCACAGCCGGCCGGCTTTGTTCTTCACAACACTGTTCTGTAGTGTTTTTCTAAAATAATGACATTTCCCTTATAGCTCCTTTAATGTCAAAATCTGCCAAACGCTACTCACCTGTCATAGCAGGTTTGTAATGAAATAAGGTTCATCAGTGGATAGAAGGCTTAATATTCAAACTCAACTTTACGGAACAGTTTGTTCTCACTAAGGGAGTATGACATTTCTTACCCCATGGCATTTCTGTCCCATGATGATGAAGAGCTGTCGGAGAGTGACTTCCAGCTTCCTCACTTCTCTGGTGTAAGCACAGCGCCGCAGTCTGAGGTCTTCCAGCAAGGAGATGTAGGCCCTCATTTTGTACATCACACAAGCATTCTGAGTGACAATTAAAATTCAAGATTTGAAGGTGCTGAAGTTTGCAGTCAAAACACCACAGAGGTGTAGCCACAGCCAGAGAACTTGAAATATAGTTTAGGTGATAATCAGCAGAAACAAAGGTTCTAAAGAACATTTTACTGAGGGATTTGTGCAATTTTTTCAAAAGTTCCATTTTAAATTACATTTCACTGTATTTGGAGATCATACTTACATGGATATCAAGATGAAGGTCTGGCATATGTGCCATACAGTGACCCTGGAGGGAGAGGAAAAAACAGCTGTGAGCTTAAAGAAAACAAAATAAAGAAATGGAAAGCCTCTTGTGGAACAGAAAACAACAACAGGTGACTTCACACCAGGCGACTTACAGTTTCATAGCCTATCTTCAAATCTGCTTCCATCTGGGTAATCTCTCGCGCCATCCTGAGAGCCTTGGAGTAGCACGTTGGTGGAAAGAAAGGGTAACTCAATGCCATGGGTACCACGGATAAAACGAGCAACAACTTCTTCATGATCGACATGATCCACTGGGACCTGCTGTGCTGACTGAGTTTCTTTCTGACTGACAGATGCACATATTCAGCCACGTATACTTATGGACAGATTATAACACGCCCTCTTTGTTTACTCCAAAAGAAGCTATGCAGAGGTATTGGCATTTGTAGATCCTCTCTGCAAGATAAGAAAGTGCTTATTTTGGCTTGGAGCAACTCAGAGAGATATTTTTAAATCTTTGTGGCGATGGAAGAGAGACTATTGGTCAACTTTAATTGTTGCAGTGAAGGTAAACCCCGTTTAAACTGCAGATGACATCAAAACAGAGCATGCAAGAAATCTAAATGTAAAATTTGAAGTACAATTTCTTGGTAAAAGTCTTCCCATCACAGTTCAGTATGGGATAACTGCTGACATATTATTTGTCATATGATTGTTGTGCAAATTATAAAGAAAATCTGTTGAAAAACTATGTACTTTGTTTATTTTTATTTTTTTCATTTTCAACCTAAACATAAATGACCTCTGTTTCAATAAAACGTCCTTGTTGTCCAGTTCTTCTGGTGCGGTTTTCTGTCTGTCCTCTCCTTTCTATATATAGAAGATAACTTTCAGTCTAAAGTTTCAGACATCATTGACTTCATTGCTCCAATTAAAGTGAAGGTTGTTTCTGGGAAGCACGAATCTCAGTGGATAAGTGCTCCTCCAGTTAGAAGTGACAAAAGCTGAAAAGCTGAACGCAAGCGGGAAAAGACTAGAGTCCAGGTTCACTATAACATCTATAAAGACAGACTCTACATACATAACTTAAAACTGAAAAAGGCAAGGGAATTTTTCTTCTCTGAGATCATCAGCAAAAACATTAATATTGCTCGTGCCTTAATTGCCACAGTTGACAGGTTAACAAATCCTCCTGTGTCCGTGGCATCTAAACCTCACTCCCCCAGGGCCTGTAATTCATTTGCTAACTTCTTGACTGAGAAAATTTAAATGATTGGAGGGGCAGTCTGTACATCTATATAAAGTTCAGTACCAAAATTGTCCCCAATTAGAACTGATTTTGACAAAATGTCCCAATTTAGACAAATAAACCACAAAAACTTAGAAGAAATCATTCACCAGCTAAGTTCCTGCTGCTGCCTTGATGTTTTACCCACAGCTTTCTTTAAGAAGGTTTTGCCTGTCATAGTGTCTGATTTTACTCAGATAATAACCACGTCCCTTCTGTCAGGTGTTTCCCCCCAGTCTATAAAAACAGCAATTATCAAACCACTGCTGCAAAGCAATTTGGACAAACTACTACAATATAACTACAGGCCCAGCTCAAACCTTCCCTTTATCAGTAAGATTATTGAAAAAGCTGTGTTTCAACAATTAAATACCTTCTTAACTATGACCAGCCACTTTGACGTTTTCCAGTCAGGTTTCCGTGCTCACCACAGCACAGAGACCGCCCTTGTCAAGGTGTTTAATGACATCTAAATAAATGCAGACTGTGGAAGAACTACAGTGCTGATATTTTTGGACCTCAATGCTTTCAATGCCTCAAAGCATTCGATACTGTTGATCACTCTATTGTGTTAGAGCCTGGAAAACTGGGTCGGCCTTCCTGGTACAGCACTCGACTGGTTTAAATCCTACTTAAAGGTCATGGAACTTTATTGTGTCAGTAGGTAACTTATATCAAAGACGAAAAAAATTGCACGTGGGGTTCCCCAGGGGTCTATTCTAGGTCCCCTCTTATTCAATATCTACATTCTCCCTCTCGCTCAGATCATAAAAAACAACATAAGTTACCATAACTATGCAGACGACACACAACTCTACATCACCATGTCACCAGGTGAATATGAACCCATTCAAGCATTTAAATGCTTAGAAATCAATGCATGGGTGTGCCAAATATTTTCTACAATTGAATAAAAACAAAACTGAAGGAATATTTTTTGAACCAACAAAGGAGCGATCAAAAGTTGGCACACAGCTTCAGCTAGTAACCACCGATCAGGTCCGAAATCTGGTTGTACTGATGGACTCAGAACTCAACCTTCAAAGACATCTAAAAACAATTGCAAAGTCGGCTTTCTATCACCAACATTTCCAGGATTAAAGGACTAATGTCTCAGCAGGATCTAGAAAAGATAGCCCATGCATTTATTTGTAGTCAAATCAATTACTGCCACGGTCTCTTCACAGGTCTGCCAAAAAAGTCAATCAGACAGCTAGCTGCAGTTGATTTAAAATGCAGCTGCCCTAGTCCTCACTAAGACTAGTGAGGACTAGCCGCCCTCCCCAACGCCCCCGCGAGCGGGCCGGGCGGCGGTTGCTTCAGGGACGCCCGCTCCCCTCCCTCCGCTGGTGGGGACGGAGAGGAGGGGAGGGCGCCCCCTCGTAGCTCTGCTTGAACAGCAGGATGCGCTCACGAAAACCTCACGACAGCCGACTGATTTTCAAACATGTTTGATTTTCACCGATCGTCCGATTCCTGATCGGGAGGTAGTCGTGAGAAGCCAGTCCCCCCTCCTCCCCCCCTCTACGATCAAGCTGAAATTCACCCCGATTCAAAAATGCCCGCACGACTGAAGAATCGGCCCGAAAAGGGGAAAAACTCGTACAGTGTACGCCCGGCTTAAGAAAGTAGAGCACATCACCCCAGTTCTAAAATCCTTACACTGGCTCCCTGTATCTTAGAGAATATAGTTTAAAATGCTTATGTTAGTCTATAAATCCCTGATTGGTTTAGCATCAAAATACAACACTTGTTGTCGCTGTATCAACTCTCCACACCACTAAGGTGGCTCAAATCTACTATGCATACCCAGAACCAAACACAGAGAAGCAGCATTTAGTTCTTATGTTCCACTGGAACAAACTCCCAGTAGACTGTAAAAGTGCTGAAACCCTGGGTTCCTTTAAATCAACGTTAAAAACCTATTTTTTTAAAGTTGTCTTTGAATGTTAATGTTGAAGTTTGTAGTCCAACTTATCTTATATTTTTACCTGCTGCTGCCATTCCACTACAATGTGCTTTCCTCTGTAATGCTTTGTTTTCTTATCTTCTGTTCATGTACAGTACTTTCAATTGTCTTGTTACTGAAATGTGTGATACAAATAAACTTGCCTTGCCTTATACTGCAGCAGATGGTCGCTCATACTGAGACAGGTTTTACTGAAGGTTTTCTTACTGATGACAGGAAGTGGTTCCTCCCTACCTTCAACACATGCTTGCTCAAGAAGAGAGATTAGTCCACAACTTGATGCGGTCTTACTGCCTAAGATAACGTTTACCAATAAATATTATGTAATCAGCTGAATTTTATTGTACTGCATTTATGATTGAATTAAAGTTAATCTGAATATATAATTAGATAATACTGGAATTAGCATGAAATAAACTGGACTTATTTGCCGTTGGATAGCAATTGGAGCAATCTTCTGTGTGAAGTGCCTTTAGTGAAATATTGTATTTTCAATTTCAGTATCTCTTATATCAACTATACCATCTGTAACAGTCAGAGATGTTTCTATAAGCTCTAAACATAAGACTTGGTAGCTTGCATCAATCTGCTCAAGACCAGAGCTCAAGACGGTATTTAAAACAAATTTAAATAATAGGTCTGAATTTATGATACAAACTGCATTTGTGTGTAATCCCAAAAAACTATGTGAATAAAACGCACCAGAAATGTACCTCTGCGCCTGCTGTGTTCAGTATGTTCAGAGCTTTATACAGCAGCTTACATTTATTGATGGTATCAAGGGTTTTGTTGGTGCACTTGTCTTATTACAGACTTCATTTCAGATTAACCTTTACTGATAACATATCAGTCTGTTAATATATATTTTTTTACTCTTGATGTCAATGAATAATACCTGATTTTTCTAATATTAAAGCCTGATAGCCTTTAGGTTCTATTCCAAATAAACTCCTACTGTATAGAACAGTTTTCTGCTGATGTACTTTCATCTGTTCTTAAGCCACTAGGTGGAGCTAATTTTAAAGAAACTTTAATTTCAGAGGCTCACTTTCTTCAGTTTCCTTTACACAGAGTGGAACATTGCCACCTGCAACAAAACAACATCTGATAAACACATTAATTCAAATTTGCAGGTCAAAACAATTACATATACTTACAAAACTAGGACAGCACTGGAACACGCTGAGACCTCCCACATGTTGAGTAGCTTCCTTTTGTCTCTGTGCAGGTGTGATATGACAGTCATCACTCATCCCATCCTGATGCTGCCAAAAGCCCAATAAGGGATTGGCCTGGTTTTGAATGATGCTTGTCACTTTTCATAGCATGCTGAGATGTTCACTGCATGAAGATGGATGACACACACGCGCACACACACACACACACACACACACACACACACACACACACACACACACACACACACACACAGTGTGCTTTGGCTTGACTGAACAGCAAGAGGAGAAAAAAAGTGCAGCCTGCTCTGTCAGCATATCTTTCATCCCCCAGTCCCACCACTCAGCCATTCTCCTTCTGACCTTGGCCGACTGAATTAACAGGGGACCGAAATGAGAATGCAGTCCTTTTAATGGATGGATGATGGAGGGTTAAACAAACGGCCCAAAACTATGATGAAGCAAAGAAAAGTTCTGCCTTCAAATGCCTGTAAAAGCATAGGGATTTATAGACTTACACCCCTCGATATTTCAGACATTTTGTCAAAACCATGAACTTGCGTTTTATTTAGTTTAAAACACATACAAGGTGAGATGAGACCAAAACTGAACTTTTTGACTCATGTGGAATATTCTATCTGTGGTACAAAACTAAAGCTACTTTCAAACATCTTGGCATGAATGCTGTTCTATAAGAAATTGGAAGAGAAAAGGTGATTACTCCATCAGGAGACCTTTGCTGTGACCTCTCTGTCTCATTTTTTTTTTCATGAATCAAGATCAATAGACCATCAAGAATTGAACATTCATGCTCTATGGTAAATGGCTTGTACAGCGCTTTAACTAGTCTTGACGACCTCCAAAGCACTTTACACTACAGTTCAGTCATTCACACACACACATTCACACCCTGACGGTGGTGAGCTATGTTAGTAGCTACAGCTGCCCTGGGGCAGGCTGACAGAGGCGAGGCTGGCGCCACCAGGCCCTCTGACCACCGCCAGCAGGCAATGTGGGTGAAGTGTCTTGCCCAAGGACACAACGACGGAGACTTTCAAAGCAGGGGATTGAACCGGCAACCCGCCAATTGCAGGACAAACTACCTAACCACTGCGCCACCATCTATAGCATTTCCCTTAAGTTGTTTGATATTAGCCAAATTAGAAAGTTGGTATCGATTTCCCTTTCAGATTCAAGCTCCCAGCATGCCGAGGTGACCGAAACAATTTAGCTATTTCTGGATTATTGCTGCAATTTTTGAGTCACCTTTGCATTGTAGCAGTTCTTGCAAATGTGTGCTATGCATGGCGTGTTAAAAGCTGAGGCATGAAAGATTTCTATATATCCCCAAAAAATCTGCGACAGCCTTACTTAGTTTGTAGTCAAATTGTTTATTCAACGCTGCAAACAGTTTTGTAAAATGCTGGAGCAAATTTGTTTGCCGACACCGCTGACATGAAAGGCAGATATGCAATTATGGGACAGGGGTACTACACTGTACATCACCCACAACACATATCTATGTGAAACATGGCGGTGGCAGCAAAATACTGTGGGATGCTTTTCGATAGCAGGGACAGGGAAGCAGGTCAGAGTTGAAGAGAAGCTGGATTGAGCTAAATGAAAAGATGAGTTTGGAATGGTTTAGATCAACGCAGTCCTGACGTAAATCTTCAGCTGGAGCTATTCTGCAAAGAAGAATGGAGGAGGGGAACAGTGTCATGATATGCACAGCTTGTAGAAGACTTGCACCTATAACTGCAGCAAGTTCTCTAAAGTTTTGAATCAGGGGCTGACTTCAGTTGTCTTTACTAGCCTTTTGGCTATATATCTATTTAATTCTGCAAAGAGCTACTTGCTCACATGAAATTACTCTTTACAAAAATCTACAGTAGGCTTTATTTAAAGACAAAATAGCAAAAACCCGCAATTAACAGAGGTAAAGGCCAATGAAGGAGAAACAGCTATAAACATGTGGCTCGGTAATGTCAATGATTGATTTATTGATTTTTATTGAACTCTTGCCCTTTTACTTGTTGTCTTTGTTTATTTTATCTTTTTTTCATGCTCTCCGTGTGTTTTTATTTAGCACTTACTTGTTTTACTATGTAGCACTTTGGGATTTGTATAAATATTAAGTGCATTACAAATCCAATGTATTATTGTTATTATTATTATCATTTCAAACTGAGGAATTATACCAACGAAAATAACGTCCTTATTTTCAACAGCTTACTTTAATGACAACATTTAGCTGTTCTTTACTCATATTTGATATTTGTTGCCTTAGCATATAGAAAAGACACACAAAAAAGACAAAATAAACAATGCATGGACTGAAATGGGAACTGAATTATCTTGTTCCAAAGCAGCAGTCTTTTCCCACCATATGAATTTGACTTTCAGCAGAGTTCATGTGCAAGTTATAAACCAGTATTTTCTGTAGGGGGCGCTGTTCTAAACTGATTTTTGGCCCAAATACATAAAGTACGTAAGTGCAGCAATCTTTTACTTTTAGGGTGCCTTTATATATATATTTATATATATATATATATATATATATATATATATATATATATATATATATATATAGATAGATAGATAGATAGATAGATAGATAGATAGATAGATAGATAGATAGATAGATAGATAGATAGAAATAGATTAATTTCTTCAATTTTAAAACTAGGTCTAGAAAGAACCAATAACTCATTCAAAGATGTAAAAAATTCTCATAAGGTCATATCAGATTTGGGTGATGGATAGTGGCATTTTCAGAATGACATGTTACATCATCACCAGGTGAAATTTACATAACGTTTCTGAAAAAGCACACTGGGGGGATACTTGTCATGTTGGGATGTGTTCGGAGCCCCCCACAGGGGAACCTCAGCCCCGTGGCCACAGCGGGATCCAGCGGGGGAGCCTAATGAAACGTGCCTCCCTGCGGACGCACGGCTGTGGTGGCGGCCAGCCCACTTACTCAGGCTGCGATGTGGAGGTCAGTCGCGCATCAGAACAACCTGCAGCGCACTCCTCCTCCTGGAAAATCCCAGCAGTTGTATGCAGCGTTTGTCCTTCAGAGTCGCAGCTCGGGATTTCGCATTGCTCTCCTTGGCCGGCGCCGCATCCCGCCAGTCACGTCCCGCTGCGCGGACCCATTTGCTTCGGGTGGCAGGTGTCCCGGCGCATCGACGTCCGGACCACAACTACTGCTGCTTTCGGCTGGACTGTTGCTTCGCGGTCACTTCGCATCTCTGCAGCAAGCCGGACACGGTGCCAAGCTCAACTGTCAGCATTGAAAGGTAGGTGTACCCCACTACTGCCCCGGGGTACTTTCTATTCAGCGCATGTTCTCGCCGTCAGATCAGATAAGGGGCTCCGAGCACTGTGTCCTCTGCTGGGATCTCAGCACTGCGGCGTCCCGCACTAGTTTTTTTTTTTTTTTTTTGGGGTGGGGGGGGGGGGGGGGTGTTGCATTTAACTCAGAGAGAATGTTTTGACGTGAAGTAATATCACGTCTGAATGTAGACAGATCACAGTATTACAAACCCTGTGATGCATCTCATTTAATTCAGTTTTAGCAGCTTTTTCCCCACCGAGATCCCAGATCTCGTTTGGAAGACAGACCAAGATAGCTGCAACACAGTTACAATAAAGAGAGAGAGAGAGAAAAAACATACAGAAGATAAGTTCATTATATTAAAAGACAACATGCTCCACACATGGGGTGCTGAGAACCAAAGTTGGAAACTTACATTTTGAAAAAGTCATTTGAAAGAAATGTTTTGTTTACTTACCAGTATAAACAGATGAAAGATGGGGAATGACGAGTGTTGTTAAATATTAGGCTGGTTGTTACTTAGCAGAGTAAGTAATACAGTGCCCACACTATCCAACATGTAGACTGAAATCAGATGCATTCATAGTATATCTTCATCATAGATAACAGACAAAGGGCTGATTCTTCCAATTTGATGTGACATAAAAGCGAGACCTTTTTGTTCAGGACATATAAAAGAGCTTGTTTTACATGACAAGCCGCAACTAATTAACTATACATTGCATATTTAAAAGTGGACATCACTTCTATCTGGTGGCCAATCATTTTTCTCACAGTTCAAGGGAAAAGGCTTTTTCTTGAAAATGTGAAAACCATAAGTTTTGGTTTCTCTGATTCTAAAACAAGTACCGGTAGGCTGATGGAGCTGTTTCTGTTCTCTGTCACTTAATAGCCATTGGTGGCATAAGTACCGAGCAGGAAACTGGAGAGTTATCAGTCTAGCAGTGAAATAGGGAACACAATTCAGCTTTGTGGAATCCCTGTATGGATTTCTCATTACTAACTTCAGTCATTCAGTGCCAAACATCCTGTTATTTGCTGTAACATGATGAAACAGACAATGACCTATTAGGAAAACTGTAACATTAATACATATTAGCTTTGTAATTAATAATAAAAAAAAATCTTGTACTGTTCACTAATTTTATACAAAATAATTTTTAGAGATTCAAGGATTAAGGATAAAATTCAATAATATACCTAAAATAAAACACAACACATCTAGATTATAAGAGACCCCAGAGCTCTCTCTGGCCATTGCAGGGAAGTCTGAATAAATTCCATTTACAGTTCTAAAAACTGTAAAGCAAAAGACCCCAATTGTGCAATTTCTAAATACTCAATAGTTATTCATAGATAAAGAAAAACAATATTGGACCAATAATTAAACCTTGTGGAACCCCCTTATAGAATTTAGTCAGTCAGAGTCAAAACCATCTACCATGTTGTGTCGATGTTTAGTTACTCCTCTTTACCTTAAAGTAAAGCAAGTGAAAACCTTGTGTTTTCTTTATTCCCTGAGAATTTGTAGGATAACCCAAAGTGACATACCTAAACAAAAGCATAAAAAAGATCTAGGGTGCCAGAGTTCTGTCTGGTCATGGAACTGAAATCTCATCATAACTCCTACAGTTTTGTGAGGGCAGTCTGAATTATTTCCATTCACATTGTACTAAACTGTAAATCAAAAGCCTCCGATTGTGCGCTGTTAATGGGAAAGCTGTTTCTGCCATCGTTCACATGCTCTGCACAAGGTGCTCCCCTGGGATGGGCTTTTGATTAAAATATGGAAGTTAAATAATTGATAGATGGCAGACAAAGAGAAGATGTAGAGTGAAGGGAAGGGAGAGCTAAAGCTCTTGTCGAGCCCATTCCTGCGTAAGTTTGAGCTTGTCTAAAGCGTTAGTTTTTAGAGAGCATTAGCATTATATCATTATCTTATTGTTCCTTCTTTGTGCGTCGCCTCCCCTCAATTATCTGGTAGTGTCATGTTTTCCCCTGCCTCCCCTCACAGGTTAGACTCTCAGTCAACAGAGGGTCATAGCCACAAGCACATCGGCCACCCTCCTCCTCCTCCTCCTCTCAGCTGGAAAGAGTCGTTCTTCTGCCTGCAGTGGTCTAAAGCATCAGTGGAGACAGACAGCAAACGTAGGGGGTTCTCCCTGTGAGAGTGTGTGTGTTGGAGCCTTTAGAGTTCAACGCCCCCAGCCCTTCTCTTTGTGTGTGTGTCTGTGTGTGTGGATTATGTGTGGCCTTAGAGGAGCACTTTAAGTCAGCAAAACGGTGTCCAGTCCATGAGTCTCCCAGTGAGCTGAATCGTTGACCAGGCTATGAAGGAGAGCTGCTCCAAACTAGGCTGAGTCGAGCAAGAGGACGATCCGTACGAGGAGCAGGCAGCCATGGGGCTCGGACAGTCCAGCAAGACCCCGGTCGCCGACGACACGGATGAGGGTGAGTGTTGAAATCTAGATGCTCCTTTTTCCATTCGTTTTCTTCCTGTTTGCTGCTCAGAAGTGAACCCACACAGGTTGTGTGAGCAGCCTTCGGCATCTTTTCTGCTGCCTCATCAAAGTGCTATTGCTACCTGACAGTAAGCGGCTGTTTAGGATGAAAAACAGCATACTACGTACTGGTACTAATTTTTGCTTTTACTGCATTTGCATCATTTAAGAATTTTGTAAACAACTATGTTATCGTAGCAGCTTAATTGATTGTAATCTAAACTGAACATAAGCAATTAATAATACTACAAACATAATATTAAATTTCAAACAGTACAGCTATAATAATGTTATCTATACCGAATATGAATTGTTATTTTGATTGTGACACATACCAAAAACTACATAAAACATAAAATTAACACCCTGCTAAATTTTGTAGTAGTTTCTAGATATGCATTTTTTTCCCCATCATTTTTACCTTTGTGCCAGTCTCCTCTTGATAGAATACCAATGAGTATAGGTGGCAACGAGGGGCTTTTTGCTTGGTTAGAGACTGCAGTTGGCTGTGTAACAAAAGTATTGCACACAGTTCGACTACTGTTGTTTTATTGTTATTCAGTTCAGAAAAATCTTATTTATATATAGAAATAGCTCGTCCGTTCAATCCAATCGAATGGAGAGTTTCAAAATCTGCTACCTGCAATCTAATTTCATCATAGTTGTAAACAATCAAATCCAGTTTATTATTTCAGTTGGTAAAAAGTTGCTTGTACAGGGAAAACCAAACAGTCGGCAGCATTTCCTGTACATTTATAGAGACACAAGCAGTTCTTGTTAGCGTTATCACATGAAGATGATCACAGCACTCACATTTCTATTCTGTATGCAAACACAGCTAGAAGCTGCAAGGATGGGAGATAGTGTCTGGCAAAAGTTTGATATTAACCTGATAAAATGTTATTCAATCTCTAAAAAGGGCCATATATTAAAAACCAGAAAAGACAATTTGGTGTGTCCCAGGTAGATTGTGAAACCTAATTCAGTAAATATATTTCTAATTTCAAAATCTTCATATGATAGGGGGTAGGGCTGCAACTAACCATTATTTTTATAGTCGACTAGTCTATGGTTTCTTTTTTTGATTAGTTTTTTGTACGATACCCATTATCACTTCAGTTGCTTGTAAAAATATGTTGACTCACCTGTTGTCTACACACCTTTGAACACCTCTTCATTTTCTCTTGTTGTCACTCTCCTTTACTAGCTATATAAAGGATCCTCCATAAAATATACATTTTAAATTTAACTGACTTAGTTTATTTAAAATATTTCCATCAAAGTAGATTTTTTTTACTGTAAACATGTTTTAAAACAATCTTTCGACCTTCAAGCTTTTAACATTGCTTAATGTTTAAAAAGATTTTAGATTACCGTATTTTTCAGACCATAAGGCGCACCGGATTATAAAACGCACTAAATATTCTTCCCAAGTGCGTAATATCACTCCGCCTCTTCACGTACACAGCTCTCTGTCTGTCTCTGTCAGGAGGACAGAGTAGGTGAACTACACTGCCCTGTTTCTAACATAAGGCCAAAATAAACGTAACTTTTATATTGAATTAACTTACTAGCTTTATTGTTGCTAACGCGTACTCTGGGCGCAGGCTGCCTAAAGGCTCCCACATACTCAGGCGTACTGTGCGCATACTGTGAGCTTGGCGGATTCCGTACTGACTCTTCTCGGATGTTTTACCCTTCATAGTCGTGCATACTGTTGCCTACATTTCTTGTGGCAAATTCCTATACTCCCACACTTTCTGCCAGTGGGACGAAGCGGCGGAATGGATGGTAGAATGTGTGATTAGCTAGCTGAGCACCTAGAGCCGTTTCTTTTCCAGCAGGCTCCCACCGCACACCTGTCAGTGAGAACAGAGAGGGACTGTGATACTGCGCGTCCTTGTGACCACCTGCTTGGAGCAGCTCTGTGTATCAACTCGGTGTCACATAGGAAACAGTTTGATGTAAAGACTTCTTGCCTCCGAGAAGTTTATAGTGTGACACGTACCTGTATGCGCCGAGTCCGCCTTGAGTCCACCTTGAGTACAACTCGAGTGCGAGTGGACCTCCACGGAGTGAAGTACACCCGAGTATGTATCACTTCTAGTTTCAACATTACAGTCAGGCAGTCTTGTAGACAGCTCAGAGGTCCGATCAGGTAGTGACACAATGTACCGTAATGCGCCGAACATCCAGTCGTTGCTTACCAAAGTCATTTTTACACATTTTAACAGATATTTGAGCGCATTGTACCACATAAAATCGGTCAGTAAGGACAACGGTAATCATATAAGGCAGACCAGATTATAAGGCGCATCAATTTGTGAGAAAATTTAAGGATTTTAAGTGCGCCTTATAGTCTGAAAAATATGGTATTGTGTAAAAAAGAGGAGCATATTAACATGTTTGCAATCAGGTTTGTTGTCTTTAATGAGCCAATATTCCCAACATCAATATTAAAAGCGAGCTAATTATTAATTTCCAAATAAACTCCAAATAAAACTAACCCATCATGTATCTTCATTTTCATCGCAACCATCAATGTTAGCGATAAAGGAAACACTGAAAAAACCCCAATAATAACTATCATCCGATTAAATATCATCCGATTGAATTGTAGTGGTAGATTCAAAGCAGCCTTCGCCCCGGTGGCCGCCTTCTCCGGGGCTGAGGAGCTTGATCACCCGCTCAGTTTACCACTAGGTGAAGCGCAGCGAGAACGGACATAACAGGCATTTCACAACTAAGCCATATCTTGACAAACCAAGCAGATATTTCGGTTTTACACAGCCGCATTGTCGCCTAAAATCAGTCTAAAAGTTAATTTTGTATAAAGGGAAGTGTAATTTACAAAACGTTACTAACTTTAGCATCTTCTTTCGGCTATTACTGCAAAGAGCTGCAGTCATGTGAGATGGTCATCTCACAGAGGTGCTCTTTGCTCACAGGGGAAGTGGCGCTATACTGCCCTCTGTTGCAGCCTTAGTGAACTGCGTGTAATTTGAACTACCACTGAAAGGGACATATATTGAGACTTCAGCAATGTTTCTATATTGTTAAACAACGACGTGTCGACACATGAATTTCTGCGTCGACAATTTTTCATTATCAACAATGTTGACTAATCGTTGCAGCCCTAATAGGTGGTGTCCAGAAACAGTGGCTGTTCCAGACCAAATTTACCAGGGGTCCAAGGTGGGGCCAGTGTTTTTTCATAGGGGCACATAAAAGAATGAAATAACAAAACACGGCAATATTTTAATCGCTTAGTAATATTCAGCGAGCCACTTGTGGCTCTGGAAATGCAGGTTTCAGACCCCTGGTCTAGTAGATGAAATCTGTGATCTCACCTCCATACGGTTGAAGCTAAACATGAAACACCTTGATTTTTAAATCCTTGTTAGAGTGAAACTGTAATGGTAAAAAATTTAATTGGTCAAAGTGACCAATCAGTTATAGTTTCTTCGCCAGTGCATATAATTGTAAGAAGTGTATTTAATGTTATGTCTTTTGGTCTAGAACCGCCCCTGTCCAGAAATATTTCCACTCAGCTGAATTTGTTTTTCTTTTATGCTTGTGAATAGTGTAGTAGATGAGTTTTCAGTCCACTGACCGACAGTGGCAGCACCAGCACCAGGGTTGGGTTGGCATCGCTGCACCAGTTTATGTTATTTTGCATAGCTGTAGAATCATCCCATCCCTCAGTTGTTATGGCCCCACATTAAAGTCAGTTTTCAACATCAGGGATTGTATGACCTAAAATTTTTACACTACACGTCCTTCATAGATAATACATTGAGGTTTTATCGATCCAACTAAGTCTGAAATGAATTCCATTCTGGCTGCAACCCAAAGACTTTAAACAAGTAAGAGTTTTTTTTAGTGCATTAGTCACTGGCTTCAAGGTTTTATCACAACAATAGAGGGATTTCTGATGTGTATAGTATCAGAGGCAATTTATTATTTGTTTCTTGTCAGGCTGCGATTAACTAGACTGCTTTGTCATTTATTCAGAAATACTTTATATAAATAAATATATATTTTTCTATATTTTTGCTGAAGCACATTATCACATATTTGGCTAACATTTTGCATAACGCAAAACATTTTAGTTGTCTTTTTTAATGAAAGCAACGTTTATCAAAGAATACGTCTTTATTCGTGGTTAACCTGAAAGATTAGTCATCCAACGTGCCATTTGGAAATGGTGCACATGGAGTTTTTTTATTTTCGAGTTGATGAGACAGCTCACCTCAACAGACGATAAATAGTTTTTTTTCTTTACAGAGGGCAAGGTAGAACAAAATATAACCTTTGAATTAAAACAATGCCACTGGCAACAAAGTTATCCAATAAGTGATAAAACTTTCATTAGGGGCAGGAAAGGGTTCTGCTTTTGAAGTCTTAGGAACTTAATGGATTATGCTCTACTTTGCTGTTTTTGCTTGACGTTGAAGCGTGGCAGTTGTGTTTGTTCGTTGCTTTACAGGTTGCGGAAAGACAGCGTGTCTTTAAGGGACAGTGAGTGCAATAAAAAGTTGAATTTGCCTGTAAAAATAATGGTTTGGCATGACATTTTCACACTGTAATAACGATCAGAAAAAAAATCTATAACATGTTCTAATTGGTGCAATTTAAAATATAAATGCAGAATTATTGCAATATTAATTTATCACAGCTAGTTTGTTATCTAGAATATTTTACAACACACCTGTTTGTTATACCACACCTGTTGTGTTTGTATTTATCGTTCTTACTTTAAATTATATCTGCTTTCAAAATTTTATTGCACAATACCTGTTCGATAACATTTAAATGTGCTTTTTGTACACAATACATATAGATCTTTACACAGTAACACAGGGAAACTACCAAGCTGGTATTAGCTGTTTAGGCTAACTGCTCAGTTCATCAGGTTACAGTTGACTCCTTAACAGATATGCCACCCGTAGCTTTTAAATTGTGTAACTAGCCCCTTAAAAAAAAAACTCTTCCCATCTTCATCATAAACCTGTGAAGAGCAGCTCCCTCAGAACTTCCTTCCATTCATAAATCACACCAGTGATACGCCACATCGCTGTGAGATGGCGGAAATATAGCCAGCAGTGTAGGACAACAGGAAGTGTCCCACGGCATTGAGTTCAGCACTTTGCGTAAAATCTGTTTCAGAAGATTTTTTTTTTCTCTCATTACAATAGTGGAGGACAAACCCTGTTTAGTGATCCTCGTGTTTGGCTGAGCAAATGCTTCAAATTCAAATGAGCTATCTCATCTTCTTACTCCTTTTGTCAAAAGTAATTTGTGTTTTTTTTATGCTTGTAAATCCTGTTGCTGGCTAGTTCCCAAACCATACATCATCTCGACACCACTACCCCTGAACCGCAAAGCCAGCTTGACCTTTTACAAGCTAGCCGATGCAGTAGCCTGTGACTACCACGCTTGGCAAATCCAGGGCTTAACAGAGGCAGGTTGACATCGACCCCCCTCGTTGCACTGGTCCTTTCACAATCACATATAGACGGCTAAAAGGCGCATAAATCCTGCCTTGATGTGTTTTGTGAAAGGAGCTCCTAATAACAGTAATAGGTTGGGTTTTTTCCTTTAGTTTCCACACCATGGCAGTCAGTGTATTTCACGACAGGAAATGTTTCAAAATGACCTTTCTTTTTAGCGACTGAAAAGCATAGCGGATTTCAGTCGGCCAGCTGACAGCAGTGTGCAGCAGCAGCTAGGAGAGGGGAAACGCTGCATTGCTCTACGCATCATAACACTGGAGAAATGAGGGGTGTAATTCTTTGGCATCTAATTACAATGAGTATAAACCATAAGAACGGCATTACAGAAACGGTTTTGAAATGGTAACGATTTAAAACGCTGGTGTACCTATGTACCTATGTACCTTTAACCGCCCCAGGCTCAGTTGCAGAACAAACTAGTTAAACTGTGATTTCAGCTTACTTTCAGAAATGCCTAAAAGCCTTCAGTGCTGAACAAAATCACAGATAAAACATGAGTTAAGATATCCACTCTGTTTAGTCAGTTTTGATTGGGAACAAACTTGCTTCTCATCTCCTGATACGTCAAGAATCTCCAATTCTAATATTTAGATAAGTGTCAGTACTTTGCATGTTGAGTATACATATTAACACCCATCATGCTATCACTGCTCTGAGCAGCAATAAAGATGCAAATTGACTTTTCACTATCCCTCCAAGGTGATACTGGCAACATTTTCTTTTTGTGATGTATCTGTGACTCCATGTGCTACAGACACATGTATATAGGATGTTATTTTAAATACTAACTATACAGCAGATAAACATCTAAAACATTCATAACTTTGTTTTATTGTAAACAACCCATTTCATTCATAAAACAAACAACATTGTCTGTAGCTAAAACACCATACAGCTGCAACATATTTGACACTTCAAACGGATAAAAAAATAAATGAAATGGTAAAAAAAACATTTTAAAGAGCCCCATAGCTGATAATTTATAGTCAACCCATGTTGGCTGAATTTCTCAGAGGTGTTTGTATGAAGGTAGACTTTGTCAAGACTTGTTTGTCTCCCCAGAGAATGATGTTTGTACATCATGCATCACCACATGGGTGTGTTTCCTGCTCCCCCACACTTAGCAGCCATGAGAGACCGCTGTTAATTGACAGGACCCATTTAGTGTCCACCAGAACCTATTCACGGCTGAACACAGACCTGCAGATTTTATTTTGGATACCAAAGACAGCCGGTGTTTTGGCACAGGTAAACGCTCAGATATTTTGCAAGAAAAATCACACGAAGATCCACGGGGATCAAATTAAAATAAAGCATATACTCCAAAAATAAAATAAAAATGCTTTTGAGGGCATAATTTACTTTTACCCTATATATATTTGTTTTTATTTAAACCAAAATCTGTGAAAGGACCAATCCATGGATTGTCCGGTTGCAGCTCTGATCTGACGATTTCTATTGATGTTCTGACACAGCTTAACCCCAATATAATGATTAAATTGTGACATCATTAACATTAAACAGACAGGTGACTTCCAGCTGATCAATAAACCAGATTTTAACTGAGGTTTGACCTTATTCAGCAATATGCCAATGTTAAGTTTATACTCAGCGCTTTAGACCTATATATTCTGTTCAGGTTTAGAAATATTCTCTCTCTCTCTCGTTCTCTCTCTGTATATATATATATATATATATATATATATATATATATATATATATATATATATATAAAAACCTGCTCTCTCACCCCCGTACTAGTAAAGTTAAGACTAGTAGTATCAATAAATCCGTAACGATACCCATCCCTAATCTTAGCGGTTCCAGCGCTCTCTATCCATTGGTAGGATTTGGTGATCAGCCACTTCCGCTATCTGTCGGTCGTACATCCCATGCTGGGATTTTTCCTCCCACGATGGTTCCTTCAGTTCCTTCTCTTCCAGCTTCCATTGTCTGAGACATTCACTGAGCACTTCATCCCTTGAGGCCATCTTCCTGATATATTCTTGGAGCTTGGATGTTTCATCTTCAATGGTGGTTCTGATCATCACTAGGACTCTTCCTCCTTCTTTACGCTTAGTGTATAGCCTGTGGATACTGAATTTGGGGTGGAATCCACCATGCATGGTTAGTAGCTTTCGTGTTTTAACATCAGTGGTCTGGATTTCCTCCTTTGGACAACTTATTATCCCAGCAGGGTATCTGATTATTGGCAAGACATAACTGTTGATTGTCTGGACCTTGTTCTTGCTATTGAACTGACTTCTCAGAACTTGCCTTACTCGTTGCAGGTATTTGGCTGTTGCTGCTTTTCTTGTGGCCTCTTCGTGGTTGCTATTTGCTTAAGGTATTCCAAGATTTCTTTAACATTTGCTATTCTTCCTTCTGGGAGTGCAATCTCCTCTGTGTGGATTACCTTCCCTCTCTGTCACCATCATATGACATTCCAATGTCCCTGCTGTAGATCCTGGTGGTGTGGATCAGCGAGTCAATGTCTCGCTCACTCTTAGCATACACCTTTATGTCATCCTTGTACAGGAGGTGGCTGATAGTTTCTGAGTCAGTATCAATAGCCAGACTTGTTGATTATTTGGCTGAGGGGGTTCAGGCCTATGCAGAACAGCTGAGGGGACAGAGCATCTCCTTGGCACATTCCACATTTGATGGAGATTTGAGCAATTGGCTTGAAGTTGTCCTCAAGGGTGGTTTTCCACAGCCTCATGGAGTGTGCAGTGAAGGCAATCAGAGTGCTGTTGACCTTGTACAGCTTCAGGATGAAAGCAGCTGCCATTTGTGAATGTTGGAAGTACTTGGGCTACTGGAGCACAAAGGCAATGGACACGAGAAGACAATACAGCACTATTGGAATATATATATATAAAACCTTTTTTTATGAGAGACATAATATCATTACACAGAAAACATTTTTTTTTATTCTTAAAAGTAAATAAAGTATTACATTAACATCTAAAAAGTTGTTGATATAACTTCTAGTCAGAAGTAACATGTTGGTAAAACCAAAAGATTGCTTTATGCCCAGAACTGCTGGGGGTATGAATAATTTTGGGCTAAAATAGAGATGGTGGAGGCAGCACCATGTTTTCGAGGAAGATTTTCCTGCAGCAAGTACATGGAAGAAGGTCAAAGTTGTTGAGAAGATGGATAGCGCTAACTACAAGGCAATTTACGTAGACAGAAAACATGTTCCAGACTTGAAAATCTCTTTCACAGATGTTGGAATCTGGCTGAACTTGAGCTGCTTGCTAACAAGATTGGGCAAAAATGCCGTTACATGTGCAAAGCTGTTAGAAACGTACCCCGAAAAACTTTCAGCTGTAATTGCAGGAACAGGTGGTTCTACAAAGAAATAAATTAAGGTGGCTAAATCCCATTCCTGCCACAGTAAACTGTTTTGTGCTGGTCTATCACATACAATGCCAATAATATACATAAAAGTGTGTGGTTTTAATGCGAGAAATTGTGAAAGAGTCAAAGACATATCAATCATTTTGTAAGGCACTGATTAAACATGTCACTTGTTTTCTGAAACAGCTAGACTCCTGCTAGATTTGCTCAATTTTATTAGAAACTCTGTCAGTTCAGATCTGGCCATTGAAGCGGCTGAGAAAAAGGAAGCCGACATTAATGTGTACCTGGAGGCCAAATCCAATATTTTCACAGGTAATGGCTCCTTTCAAGAGGGTTCTGAGAGGATTTTATTTTGTCTAATTCTACCAGTGGGTCATGACTGAAACAGAATGCACAATAACACTTCATCCATATCTGGATGAAATCAGATTCTCTTTCCTGGTTAATGCAAAAAAGTCAAATGCATAGACTGATTTAAAGCAAAGTAAGGGTAGACTATATGCATTCTAAACTGAGTACATAGTATTACAATTAATAAAGGGAGTGCTGCTATCTGCTTTTGATTGTAAGGTTAAGGCTTTTGAGAAGTATGAGATGAGATCAGAATTTTTGTGGTTAATTTATGATCTACATTTTATATAATGTTTCGACCTGCTGGTAACAACTTTTCTCGATTTTCAGAACTGTAATATAAGAAGATACAGTCTAAGAAAAACATTCAACATTATTTTTTTTAGCTATCCTACAGTGATGTGTCTGATGTCATTACATATTTATTTTAGGTGCTGAGGTCTTGTCAAGAAGCATAAATCAGAGTTTTGCTAATATTTTAGAACAATGGCACAATGATTAAGGAGTTTACATTTTAAACTGCCTTTAGAACATTGTCTTAGCGATTGGAGCAGGCCGCACAGAGAGGACAAAAGGAAATATAGCTACTCAATGTAATTATGAACTTTCCAGGCTTCCGACATTTTTCATAAATCCTGCACACTACATGATGGAAGTGAAAAGCTAGAAAAAAGGTACAACCAGTGTGCGATTTGCAAAAAAAACAGAGTGGGGGATCATTTCAAAAGTTTTATTAATGAATAAAAGTTTTATTAATAATGGTTAGCTAGCAGGTGCTCTTTTAGGTAGCTAGCTAGAACCAGTAGGTTAGACTTTTGTTTTTAAACTTGCGCCATCTACTGTCGGGACTCGGGAGTGGGTATTAGTTTACTTTAACCGCTTTGAGCAGAAAATGTAATACTCTTTAAAAACAAACAAAAAATTTAATTTACAAATGTGAAGGAAACAAGACATGTGTTAATATAAATTTTGAAAAATCCATAATATTCAGGGGTTAAAGCAAAAATAATCAATTAGACTGAACATTTTTTCTAGTCAGCCCATATATTCCCGGGGCCGTGGACGTCATGCCACCTTAGTAACCTTATTTGCTTATTGTGCAAAGTCCACTTTAACCAAATCTGGTAGTTCCATTGATAATTCCTGTATCTCTCCCACCGTCCAGCTTCAGAGCCTTGGCGCCATCCTGGACAGCTCTCTCCATAATCTCCTTCACTTTCCACATCCATAACATCACCTGGTTAACTTTCATATCAGCATGCAGCATCAAGCAAGTTCTTCCTTCACACTTTTGCCAAACTGGTCCACTGTCCACTCACCTTTCCACTTTACAATTTCAAAACCCTCCATAAACTGCAGCTAATTCAAAAGACAGCAGCTTGCATCATTACATCATCTTCTTCACACCTGTACATTAACTCCACTGTCACATTCAATATAAATCAATCCTATGATCATACAAGGCCAACAACAGCCATGGACAAAGAGGGACACATAACCAACACTATCATGAGATCATACATTTTAATTTGACACAGATCGCACATTACAATAATCAGTCTCTGCTTTGCCCGTTATTGCTCACCAATTATCACAACTCATGAGTTTATAAAAAGGCATTAACTTCTTTGAAGTTTATAAAAACAGTTATATTTTAGCCCAGTGACATGTCCAGGATGGACTCTGTGTCCCCACCTCTCGCTCATTGACTGCTGGAGATGGTCAACAGCTCCTCCACGACCCTGTGTTACGTCAAGCCGCGTTTCCAATCAGATACGGCATGACGTAACACCGATTTGGACCCCTTACAATGCCTTTTATGTTTTTCTAGCATATTTGGATACATGGATATTTAATATCAATTTCCATTGTACCGATAAATTCAAATATCCATGAAAAAACTGAAAAGAAACATTTTTAAATAATGCTATGAAATGTTATAAAGAGTGCTATTTGTATTGAGGACAAATCAGGACATTATTATATTTATCACATCAGATGCACATTATAAGGATATTGTTACTCAGCATTATCAGCAGATAGCATGCTTTGCATAAACCAGACAATGCATTCCAGGTGAAAAAAACAAACAAAACAAAACTCATGACAGGGAATATAAACCATTTAGGTGGAAGCGACAAGTTTTGGAGGTGCTTTTCTAAAGTAGAGGCTGAATCCATCATGAATTCTATCTAGAACTGCATCCTGCTACATGACAATGATCCAAATGATACCAGTAAATCCACCAAGGACTGGCTTAAAATTAAGAAATGTTTTATTTTATTAAGTTTATTAAAATCAGCTTTTATTCCAGTGATTAAACATATGATTAGACCTTGATATGTGAACGATTCCTGATAATATGGGTATCCACATTTTTTACAACCTCTAAAAACATACTCATTGCAAAGTTGTAAAAAAACAAATTAAAATTGGAGATAAATAGTTGTTGGTTGTTTGGCAAATAAAATCTTCTTATATCCAATCTCAACAACTCTTGGGTCAAGCTGAAGGAGCTGAAGGTCTCCAGGGCAGCCAGAGACCTCTGACATCATATGTCCCTGGTAACTGCTACATGGTTCCCGTTAAGAGGCATTTTAAAGATTTGAGGGGACGTTTTCAAAGCGTTCCTTTTAGCAGCCCTCCAGTGCTCGGCTCATTTTGTTATCGAGTCTCCGTCTAACAAACACACACACGGGGGAACGCAGCCAGAGTGCCTCTCCTCGTCTCGCTCCTCTCCGTCTATCAGCCACTTTATCGGCTGCTGGAACCGGATGGGGGCTGTTTGTTTCTCGCTGTCATGACGACGAGGACAGACGCTTTTCCCTCTCTGCTGTTTTCCCGGAGGATGGAACAGCTGCTGCCCACCGTTTGCTCTCATCGGATGACACACGGAAACGAGGCTGCGCGCACATTTACAACTACGGTGGCAAGCACGCTCATTGGCAGGACATTTAAAACACTACCTGCTGCTTTTGTGGCCACGCGAAGCACACACACACACACACACATGCTTACATTCAAGCCTGCAGCCACTAGATCTATCGAATGTGACAGCTGATGTTATGCTCCGTTAGTCACGTATCAGTGGCACTTCCCCCGGTTCATGCTATCTGTGCTGGAGTGTTTACAGAACCTGTCCAGATAAGGTCCACATGAGACGGCCTATATAATCCACGCATTACACAAACAAAGCACCCGTGCGGATTTAAAAGCTGCCACCGTCTAAAGTCAACATAGACCCTGAGACATTTCTGGTAATTACAGTCAGTTCGCCGCTTAGCTGCTGGGAGATCCTGTGGCCCTTCGGCGACACAGCTGCGTTTGTGGATTCGATGCGAGATAATGTGATTACAGGAAGACACACAAGCAGGCAAGGAAGGAGGAGAGAGGGAGGTGGCTCATACTGTGCTTACGGGGGTTTAATGGGATGAAATAGATGATGGACACATGACTAACAGCGTGTAAAAATCAACAACTCCACATGAGGGGAACTGACACATTGACAGCCTTTCTCTAGTTTAAATCAGTTGAGGAAACCGTGGAACTCCTCTGGGAGTCATATTAAATTTGACTGACACCTGCTAATCAGTTTAGATCAGGGGTCACCAACACGGTGCCCGCGGGCACATGTGGGCCCCCAAGGACCACATGTGGTGCCCTCGAGCGTGTTCTAAAACTAGTACAACCCTCCAGTGAGCTGCATCTAAAATGTTATTTTAGTCTGTTGTACCTTTTTAATCACTTTTGCATTTATATAGATTTAAAAATGACAGTATCTATAAAAAAGAAGCACTGAAAATATGTTCATTGGTGAGCGCTGACTCCTCTAGTTCAAAGGTCAGTACTGGTAGCCCTTTATGTGACACGGCACCAGTGAAGTAGCTCTCAAAAAGGTCGGTGACCCCTGGTTCAGACTGAACTAATCATGTTTGCTCAGCTTGATCCTGACAATCCTTGCCGTGGAAATAAGAAATAACCTTTATTCTCCCTCAGTGGTGAAATTCAGGGGATTTTCTATAACTTTTATTTTCACAGGGTGTCTCAGTGAGATCCAAAATCTTATTTACAAGAAACCTGTTTAAAAATATATATATTTGAAACACAGTAGAAATACAGATAATTAGAACATTTACCTCCAATTAAAAGAAGGAAGTAAAATGACTTAAAAACAAAAGCTAATTTTATAGGAGTATTTCTCTATTTTACTTAAATCCACATGGATAGTCTGAGATTATGCCATAGAGTTTTCCAAGTTGACAGGGTAGAGTAAGAAAATGCCTTTTTTCTAACTTTTTTCATACTAACGGATAAAGTCCTTGGAGCGAAGTCTGTGGCTGGACTATTTAACAGACATTTAGAAGGATAAATAGGCAGGGAACTGACAAGTTTATAAATGAAAATGTCATAATGCATGAGTCCTCTGACGGATAATGATAGCTACTTCACTCGTGACTGTAAAGTATAGTGCTGAGTGAGAAAATTATACCCTATTAATGTAATGCTTCCTTATAGACAGCATCCAACATGTGCAAGGAGATGGCAGGTGTGTTCATATAAACAACATTGCAGTAGTCTAACAGAGAGAAACCCTGACATTGAAAACATTATAAATCTCTAAATGTAATTCTTGACTTTTAAACAATGTTTTATCTTTTTTTTGTCCCCTCTTTTTCCACCTGCAGTCAATTTTGACCATTTTCAAATCTTGCGTGCTATTGGAAAAGGGAGTTTCGGCAAGGTAAGTTAAAGCTATTTTGCTTACATTTCATCATAAATTATTAACTTAAAACTGTGGTGTGTAAAATTTGTAAAAAGGCGTGTTATATTTTCATGCTGTGGTATCAGAAATTGCGGGGGGTGCAATAAAGGTTATGTGTGTAAACGGCTGCCCTGGCATTGTTGGTAGATATTACTGGTGCCATTTTTCTACTGCAATAGTCATTTGTTCTGATCTTACATTGACTAGTAAACCTCTGTACACTTTGCTTTGCTTCATCTTGTTTGCCTATTAAAGTGCAACACTGTAACATCTTAGCGCGTTTCGCTTTCATTTTCATTTCATTCTCCAATAATCAGATATGTAACAAGCCTATTCGATGCAAATAGTTCATTCTGCATCCATTCATAGATAACAATTCATATGGAAAATAGGCAGGATGATGGCTGACATGTGAAAGATGACAAAAAAATGCCTCTGTGCACAAAGCTGTAAATCCACACAGTGCATTGTGTATGTATTTGGTCTCTAGTGAACAAGGACACATCTGTCTGGTTATATACAAAATGAGCTTATACATTCCAGTTATGCTTACCTTGTAATTTGCTTAAGAACAACCAATGACACAACAGAAACAAATCTGAATTAACAAAAATTTGGTTCCATATTTTAAGCCATGTAGAGCAAACTAATTCTGTCTCCTAGAGTGCTTTGAGGTAGATATACAGATACACATTCACACTCAAATAGACATATCACAGATCCACATAACATCACTGCACTGTCCACGGAGAGATAAGCAGTTTAATCACAGTAAAGGCAAGCTGTTGTGAGTATGTGAGAAGTGAAGCCATCAGGGCTTGGGCTGATTAATTATGCCAGCTGGTCCATAGATCACTTGCTTAGATAGCAGCAATCATTGGCTTATTGATGCTCACAAGAGCAACTGCAAATAAATTGGACGTATTACAGCCCTGCATATTGAAATTGTTCTTGTCAAAGTCTAAAATGCGTGCTTCCTTCATTTTGATATGCGACTGGTAACCAGAAACTAAGATTCCACCTGGTGTTATGTGCTCTTGGTTTCACATAGTTTACTTTAAAATCCCAGAAATGCAGCGTTTCTCAGTTGTGCCTCAACTTTAAAAACTCTACATACGCTTGTGGGTAATGTTAGACATCTTAAATTAGGACATGATTCATGATCACCAGGAATTAAGACAATTTTTTTAGGACCTCTGCAGGATTGTTATAGATATATTTTTATATTCATGACTTTCATAAATATGTTGACATTTCTAAGCTAATTAGTTAATAAAGAAGTGGAAGTCTGTTAATAGTGGTTGTGCATACCAGACATGCAAACAGGCTCTAACCTGGACTCCCAATGCAATATCTGTCTGGTTTTGATTTTGTGGCGACTGTTAGTGGATTGCTTTTGGAGGTGGTTTTGATGTTGTAGGCAATTGGTATGCTTTATATTTCTGACTGTAATTTCTATAGTAGACAATCTGATCAATATTCTAATCAAAAATGAATCCCATAACCATTTTCCAGGTACCAGAAAAGCATCGATTATCAATAAAATTGTATCCTCTTGTGATCTCAACAGGTCTGCATAGTGCAGAAGAAGGACACCAAGAAGATGTACGCCATGAAGTACATGAACAAGCTTAAATGTGTGGAGCGGAATGAAGTGAGAAATGTCCTGAAAGAGCTGCAGATCATGCAGAATCTCGAGCATCCCTTTCTGGTTAATTTCTGGTAAGCACTGATTTCTAAGAGAAAAAAGTAGTTAGTAGCTATGCCTTCATGATCAAGACCTCCTTCTCTTGTTGCATTTGTAGCATTCTCAGCACAAGTTTTTTTTTTTTTTCAGACGACTCCTCAGATGCCACTTCTACACAACATGAAAGCCAGAGTTTATAGGGTTTGGCACCAGAAATGTCACTTTTAAAATGCCGGTTAAATATAGCTTTTTAAGCTGTTCTCTGATGGCCATCATTAATTCTTGAAAAATACTTCCACTTTATAATAAGTGGAAGCCACCCGGCTTTTCCATTGAACAGAGACACACACATAAGTAGTTGAAGGGCTAAGGACAGACAACTTGTCACAAACAGCAGCAGTTACATTTTTAAATATCAAACAGTTTTCCTGTTTTTATTTATTTTATTTTTTTACTAAATCTACCTTGAGTTGCTGTCTTTATTTATCGCCATCTCTTATATAGAAAAAAAACATGTAACTGTTGTGCAATATGTGTACATACTACATATAATATGCAAAAAGTAAAACATTAATGAGAAAAGTTCAGCCTACACATAGCAGGGGACGTAAACAGAGCATTAGAGAGAGGCGTAGTGCACAGGCTCATCAAACAAACAATGCCAGTGCTTGCTTTCTTGCTTGATTGTATGCTGCGCTTGCCAAAAAAAGACTGGAAGTTATTTTGTTGGCAGTGTAAGCCCCCGTGGGTGGGGGGGGGTGATTTCCTCTGGAGATGTGCTTGGGTCAGCGCTGTGCCCACTCACCCACCCCTCTCCTCTTTCTTTCTTTCTTTCTTTCTTCCTGTCCTTCTGCCTCTCTCACTGTGTTGAGTTGGCATAAGGTATGGTCCTCCTGAGGTAAACACTCAAGGTCAACAACAGGGAGAGACCACCTGCAAGTAGACGCACTGGGTTGAGTCAATTACATGCAGAAAAGTCTCCTGGCCTGTCCCTCTTTTCTTTCATCTGTGTCCTCCCTCATTACCCTTGTCTTCCTACGCGTTCCTTTTTCCCCTTTCTGCCTGTTCCCTCTGACCATCTGCTCTACTTCCTTTCCCCTTCTCTTGCTGTAACTGATCTTGCCACTAAGTATGACCTATTATGCCGGGCACAGTTTTCAAAGCAAAACTACACTTGGAAAACAGGAATTAACACGGACCAGGGCATTATATGGGGGAGGTTTTAAAGAATTTCAACATTGGGAACGACCAGTTTAGAAGCTTGCTGAATAAAAGATCCTGTTGTTTGTGTGGATCAAGTGGTTCCTTGACACTGATGGCTGAACGACGCTTAGTGTCGGCGTTCCTACAAAAATCCCAAGAATGTCTGTAAAAGTATGGATTTTGAGTTTAGAGTTTGGGAAACAAAGCTAGAGCATTGAGAAATATTTGTATTCCTGGATATCATTCATTATCCAATTTTCTGAAAATTGGATCCATCCATCCATACCTCCATTATATTTTATTCTTATAGTTTTTCGGAGCACCTTCAGTCTTGATCTATCAGGATCTGACCACCAAATATGTGCCTGCTGTATTTCCTGCAGTTGAGCATGTTTAGATCATGAAGCAACAACCACTGTGACCTGAACATTTATGTCAACTGCTGAGCCTGACGAGCAAGCATCCAGCAGCATATTATTAGAGCTATCTGCTTTGTAAATTTGGCCCAAAGTTGGGGCAGACAGCAGGTGCAAAACATTTGTCAGAAGCTAGCTAATAGAGCAGTTGTAGTGGATTTTTTTAACTGTGCAGACAATATCTTCACATGTGGAAAAACGAAGAGGCTTCAGCTTATTGTATTAATTATCCTTTACTGACGGTCTCATCCAGACAGGAACTTTAACAGCTATTCATCCCTAAGGAGCTGTAAAGAAAAGTACTGGATCTATTTGGAAAAAAATGTTTAAATGGAAATTATAATACAAGTAAATATATTCAGAGGAATCTTCAGCATGCTTTACCAGCATCTTAAACAAGCAGTGATGATATTAAAACTCATCCTAAGCAAAGCCTTTATGACTTCTTATTGCATTAAATCTTCTCTGTCTATGCTGGGGAATAAAAAGCACTTTGACTTAAAAGGATATGGGCAAACAAATCTTGCAAGTATCACAAATAAGTTGCATAGTAAAAGCCTGAGTTGCTTCAGGGAGTTTTTTTTTTCTTTTTCTTTTGCTCAGTCCTTATGTAATCATACTAATGCATCACACTTATGTTCAGGAGCAAACAAAAAAAAACATCTTTCTGAGTTATTCTTTATTCACTCATCTTGTTCTGGAAAACCACACAGCGATATCACAATGTCCCGAGAAGACTTCTTTTCCACTTCAAAAAACAAAAAAACATAACTATGAACTAAGAAGCCGCAATTATTTATTCATCTCTAAGAATCCTCTGGTTTCGTAAAACAGACACGTACTGTGAAGTCTGTGCCATTCTGACTGAACAGAATAAGAAAAGATAAGCCTGACTCCAGATTCCAACCTCACAAGTACTGCAAGCAAACATAATGCCCCCTTTTACTTTCAGTGTTGCAGAATTTGGCAAACGCTCGGAAGCAGTTATTCAGCACATTAAGCATCTGGCTTAATGTCAAGGTGACCTGGTGAAATGCAAGATCACAGAATCCAGACGTAAGAGCCGAAAAAAAATATTGTAATCACACACTCTCATTGCCAAAATGTGACCGAACTAAAGTTAAATGCATGCCTTATATTCTGAAATGAAACAGAAACAGTTGTTGATTTAGAAAAACAATCGCCGGTTTTTCAATATTTGGGCCAATCTGCCTGTTTGTATGGGATGTAGTTGAATGGGATTTTGCATAGAGCTGCACCTATTTGCCTGTGCTCGGGAAACATTGGACGCAGACTGATGGGAGCTGAGTCAAAGGAAGGTGTGAGGAGATAAGATAGGAGGAAGGTTGAAAGGCTGTCCTTATCGATCCAGCATATCACAGTTTGCATGGTTGGCTGACTGAGTCCATTTCAGCAAGGTGCTGTGGTCAGAGTGTGTGCATGTGGGGGTAGTATTCATGTCTAATAACTATAATTGTAAAACTGTGTTGAATTACTTTAATTTCTTGCTAAATACCGTTATCCTGATAAAATGTTTATATAAAAATATAGGCAAATCGGGTAATTGACAGTAATTAGCATACAGTGCTGTAAAAAAGTATTTCATTGCATTCAGGTTTATTCTTTTTTTTTTGCTTTTGAGGAAGTACTTGTTTCAAATCACCAAACTAAGTTGAATATCAGAGAAAGGTAGCCTGAACAAATACAAAACTCAGTTTTCTTATAATGACTTCATTGCTCTCATCCCTAAGCCTAATATCTGGTGGTGCCAGGTGGCAACATCTACCGTCAAGCATTTGTGAAACCAACAAAGAGACTTTTATATTGCGATAGAGGAATTTTGACCCTCTCTTCTTTGCAGAATAGTTTTATTTCAGGAGGGATTTGAGAATGAACTGTCTGTTTAAGGTCATGCCCAAGCAACTCCACTGGATTTGTGTCCAAACTTTTACTGGCCCACTGCAAAACCTGTATTTAACTTTTTATAAAGCTACTCAAAGGTATGCCTGCAACATAGTGTGTTTCAACTTAATCTCAAAATTCATCCATTATGGCACATTGTCCAGGTCCTGGAGTTGTAAAGCAATCAAGGACAGTCTTTTTCTTATTGTTGAATCATGAACAATGAGCTTAACTGAGGCAGGTGAGAGCTGCTGTGCTTTAGATGTTGTTTTGCCTTCTTTGGTGACCTCCTGGATTAGCCGTCAGTTTAGTAAACCAGCCACTCCTTGGGAGGTTCTCCACTAGTCCATGTTTTCTGTATTTGTGGGTAATGGCTTCTGTATTTGTGATACCACGTCCACACTGTTAGACGTCAAGGACTTAGTTTCTCACCTGTTCTTTTATTCTTTCAGATGGCGTCATCACACAGGTTTCATTGTGGTCATGTCTTGTTTTTACAGGTCAAATACTAATCAGACCATGGTGTGGCTTGCAAAAAGTGAACTTTCCAAATAAATGTGGTTACTCAGGAAAATAATGATTTGATTGTTTTAAAAAAAGGACCAGGTTATAGGTTTGGACAGCTATTTCCCCCTAAACGATTGGAATTATAAGTTAAAACTTTAGTTGTCTTGGTCTACTAAACGTTTGTGCTGAAACATGTAGGAGTGACAAAGATGCGATAACAAGAAATCTTTGTGGGGGCAAATTATCCACTGTCGTGTAAATCGAATTCATTCCTTCATCTATGTAACCTTACAAGATACAACTGTTACCTTTGACAGAGAGGACAGTGTCGCCTTTTGTAAGGACATGTTCCCATTAGCTGTGGAGCCCCTGTGATTTCTTGAGATGTCCATTACTGGATTTGCCTGGGGGTACCTTTGACTCTAAAAGCTCCATGCTGGATTCTCTCCCATGAGACTGAGTGCCTGGAGGCCACAAAGAGGTCACATTGAAATGCATGTGTTGCAGAGTAGAGATAGGAGTGAAAAAAAAATAGATGAAGAGAGCATTGGTAAATAGGGGACCAGGGAGAGGCTGTGAAAGGATGTGAGAGAACGCACACACTCTAGAGCAACCAGGCTTGATGCCAGGAAGGATAATGAAATGTCTGCAGCACTTCACTGTAATGTACAGGAGCTAATCTGAAGCGTAACCGCTGATCTCTGCTCTATACCTGAAAAATTGTCTCAGGAATCGAGCAACAGCTGCCGCCAAATGTGCTCGTTTTGGTTTTATTAGGTTCTAAGAGCTGCAAAATACAAAAATGACAACGTAATCACTGACCAGGTGAATGCTTTCAATTTTGAAGTATGGTGAAAACATCGAGACTCAACCCATAAAGTGGGTCAGTAACTTTGGCAAAAAACAACAAAAAAAGCTAAATTATATAGCTAAACAATTTATTTCCCTTGTGTTTTATTTTCTGTGGTTGCATAAATAGCCTTAGGTTAGACAACAGATGCACTGATCAGAGATATAAAGCCAATTTTCCATTTAAGGATTTTGTAAAGCTCTGGGGTCTTAGTTATAAAACATTGCATAGGATCTATACTAAAAGTTAGATAATATAAGAAATTTCTTTATTGTCCCACAATGGGGAAATTCAAGTGTGACAGAGGCAAAAACACAAAGACAGGGTTACGAACTAAATCAGCAAAGAAAAAAAACAAGCAAATCTAATCTGCCATGTTATGAATAATTGTGCAATACTTACCCTGGTTTTACATCTAACTTTTATTTTGGCCTTTCTGATAAGTTCATTCTCTGTTTCAAAGCAACAAAGAATGAACTTATCAGAAAGGCCAAAATAAAAGTTAAAAGTAAAAGCAGAGTAAGTATTGCACAATTATTCATAGTATGGCCTATTCAGGTAAAACCTTACATATTCAAGTTAAACAGGAACAACAGCAGCTCAAAAGCCCAAAATCATATATGTCTGATTTTTAAAACCGTTTGCACACAAGCAATTTCTCTTTGTAAATCACAACTGGACCTGAACGTTTGTGTACCAGGTTCCGCCTCGTGTTTTCTTTTTTTTTTTTGGAGATTTTTCACAGCTCTAGTGGCTTACTTTTTAACACAGTAGGCTAACAGGAAGGGGGGTGGAAGAGAGGGAGAGACATGTGGCTAAAGGACCACGGGTCAGATTCGAACCCGGGTCGACCGCGTCAAGGACTAAGGCCTCTGTACATGGGTCGTGATACCCGCTGCGCCACCAGTGAGCCCTCATAGGCCTTTTTTATTAATTTGACAGGTCCTTATGTATAGTTATGCTAACCAGTGCAAGTATGAATAACAATGCAGTTTTGGATGCTTATGATAAAGTCGATCTAATCTGATATGGAGTTAAATTGAACGTCCCAGAGGAATCATGATGCAGTGTTGCTGCAAACCACCACTTTATCATCTGCGTTGCCAATTTCCCCTGTCTCCAAAGGAGCGTATGCTTGAGTGAGAGTTTGCGAGAGGGACCACACATTCTGATGTCAAGTTTTTCTTTAGCAATCACTGGCCTTGTGTGGAAATTTAGTCCCTGTTTTGTATATATGCAAGCCTTATAGAGCTGCTGCAGCTGTTTTTATCTAACTCTGATACATCTTGTAGTACTATAGTACTATAATGAAGCAGTGTTCAAAATATGTTTTTCTAGCCTTTCTGTTATTAGTGATCGTGGATTATTTATATTTAAAGCAGAGGTGACATCACACCATACGTCTGTGTGCGAGAGAAGTAAAAATTTTTTTTAAAAGAAATGCCAAACAATTTGGAGTTGACATTTAACAAATGTCTTTAGCATCCTAGCAATTAGCACAGGCAGTATTACCAACATTAAACAACAGGCTATGTCTCCATTTTCACAGGAAATGCATTTGAATACCTTTATTTTTGATATTTCCTAAAGGTTGCCAACATTTCAAATTGCATTCATGATTCATGTTCATTAATAAACGTTCAACTGAATGTGTAAAACCGCGACATAACAGAAATAATTTTTTAACCTAAAGAATCTGCCAAAATACAATATGGCAAAGGTGCGCAATGATTCATACGTGGCAAAGTGTAGCTCTTCTTTGGACTATAGTAAATGAACAGCCAACATGCCCCATAGAAAATACAGTTTCTTTTCAAACTGCTTCTCAAAACTGTGCTTCCCTTGAATTTTGTTCTTATCTTACTGGTACTAATATTAGGATACGGAAATTATGTTAATTTGATAACTTCTGAGTCTCCTTGTAACCAGACAACTTTTAGGTGCATCTCTGTGTTAGAAGGGACTTAAAAATGTTTAGAACTGAAGAAAGCTTGCTTTAGAAAGCACTAAATAACAAAAACAAAGATAAGAGTCCTTAATGAAAAAAAGACTGTACCTAATTAATTTGATGCTTATCTGGGACTTAATTCTTAATGGGAGATTTGTGCCTTTTCTAACGCAATGGGACAAAAGCTGGTGTAGGTCTGTGAGGACGTCATTGACATTGAGTGGTCAACCACCCAGCTTCTCGGTAGCTAATCAGTCAAAGCACACAGTTGTTTTTGTTATGAAAAAGAGTTTAAATGTGCATTGACACCACTTGCTAACTTAACAGGAAAACCGATGCTAGTTGTTCGACTCTATTTATATACAGAGCATGTGCTTCATGAAAAGCTGTTGATGGCTTATATAATGGTCTACTGGGTATGTCTTATGTCATGTCTCGTGTATGTGCACTTTAAGGCAATCAGAGTGTAAAGTGTGTGCTTTACTCCGTACAGCTTTGTTCCTGAGCAGTCATGTGAAAGACTGCTGTGAGTCAGTCAGTCTTGTTTGGGATGACAGAACAACTTCCCCGCAACAAAGATAGCCGTGCTCTTCCAGTCCTACAACTCCAGTCAGCGGGAAGCACAATATAGAAACTGCAGCCTAGCTGAAAAGGATGTCCTCACTGCTTTGTAGTTTGGTTTCATGCACATAAGTAGCTTTCTCTTTTTACTGTTTCTCCATGACTTTATTAGTTATTGTTGTCCTAGTCAATATGTACCAAGTGCTAGATATTGACCTGAAAAGCTTAAGCTAATAGTTGGGTCAAAACATACCAATACTGCTTTGACAAGACAGATAAACCAAACAAGGAACAACTCTAACACATTTAAGCCACTTCCAAATACCAATATTGGACTGTGATTGGTCCAAAGAGTTATGGACGAAATGTAATTGGCTGGAAAGAATGATTATCTCGTAGTTGACAATGGGAAGTTGCCCAGTGCAACGTTTTGAGTAGAGGGGAGGAGGGCACAAACACCAGATAAAAAAATATACGTAACTATAATTTAGTTTGACCGTAAACAATTCTTTTTATTATTTAGATGATTTCCTGAATTGGTTGGCAGGGTGGCAGAAAAAGAGGCCAACCCAGGCACTGTTTTTGAGCCACCAGCACTCATAGATATGATATTTTAAGTATTGTGAGAATCAGTAATAGAAGTGCAGATGTTGTAGTTTGAAAATTCAAGTCCACCATCTTTCTTTTTTAGCTGAGGTGTTGTATCAATAAATAATTTGAAAAAAGACAGTTCACAGCCTCTCCCCAGAGGAACATGAGAGAAAAGTGCACACAAAGGCGTGCGGATTGAGATACATTCATAGGAGGATGTGTCAGTTTTAAATGGGATACTTGCCATGTCCAAACCACTACAAACTTTGGGACAAAGATTGGTGGCGTCAGTAAAAAAAAATCTTCAAACTGTTTAGAAGAATCAATTTTTTTGGCATTTTTCACAACCTAAATTGTTACATAATCAGATAGCATATTCCTATAATAAGGAAATTGTCAATCAGTTAGTGTAAAAAAAAGTGTTAAAAGAAAGATCTTAGATCTCCACGTTTTTTTAATCTGATACATTGCAGTCAGCGAAGGAGCTGTTTTCCTGAAAGAGGCCAGGAAAAAGAACAATTAAAGTCCAGTTTGTGCCTCCTAAACCCTTGTGACAGCAGCCTCTTGGACCGTTAACAGCCACCTCTGATGGGTTTGAGGTATTTACACTGATTGTGTGTGTGTGTGTGTGTGTGTGTGTGTGTGTGTGTGTGTGTGTGTGTGTGTGTGTGTGTGTGTGTGTGTGTGTGTGTTGGGGTGCGGGAAGGGAGAAGGTACTCTGAAGAAGAGAGTAAGAGAATAGAAAACAGACTAAGGAGAGGAGAAAGAGGGAGGATCAGAGGCAAAGGCAGTTAATCAAAAGATTAATCGACTGTGTAAAGCACCTCCTGTCCAGTAAACACAAACTGTACTTTAGCTCCCGCTTTAGTGTACCAAAAGACTTTTTAATCTTGGTCTAAACTTTGAAGCTTTCGCTCTTTCGTCCTCACATTGTTGCACTCAGACTTCTGAACAAAAACGAGGCTTGGCTTTTTCCGTTTAATTGTCCTTTTGTCCCACTTAAGCAGATTCGAGTGATATTCTTCACTCATCTCCATCACTCTGGAGGTCCACTCTCTCAGAGCAGTTACACAGTTGCAATGCTGTTAAGAAGTTCTTACACGTTACCATTATTGAATATGAAGTATTACCATTCATATTAATTTAGGCCGTATTCAGAGATGTATTTGAGACATTCTTTTGACCAGGGTTAAATGGTTTAAACAACTTCAGTAATTTTGAAAACTGAAATTGAGAGCAGATGTTTAGATTTACTGCAGATTTAAAAAAAAAAATGAAACATATAGTGACTATGTAAATGAATCAAGTTTAATCAGAATCAAGTTTAATCGCCAAGTAGGTTTGCACATACAAGGAATTTGACTTGGTGATGATGGTGCAGACAGCGCACCAACACACCGTGGCAGCCGTTCGCGGCGCCATCAGGAAACTGAAGGACGGAAGATAGCAACAACATAGAGGAAAGGGAGGGAGAAAAAAAAAGACAGATGCTCGACAATTTACGCTCTCACAAATAAAGTGTCAAACAACCGACAAAAAACCCCCTCATAGCACAAAAAGCACAATACACAAATATGCAGAAAGGTAAACATCTGAGGCCCATCGCGTGTACGTAAGTTCATCAGTTTTATGAGTATCAGTAATGTGAGTGTGTTTGGATGAGAGTATTTATATTTCCGTGAACACTCTCCAGAGGCCATTGTCCTTGATGTTATCAGCCGGCCCACAGTTCAGAAAGCGTCCACAGGTGCCGCGGGGGAGGGGGGAAGCCGGGGGCTTTTCTGAGCACTCTCCGCCATAACAATCCAGGAGTAGAGATAGGGAGGGCGAAATCCAAATATGTTATTTGTTATGTGAGCAAGCTGCTCTTCCTTTACTGTCAGCTTTTAGTCTTTTGCTGGCTCAAATGATGAATCCAATATTCCGAATTTTTGGGCTTTTCCGCGCTACACTTCCAGATTTAATCCCATCACACCCTTGGAAATGGAAACTCCTATAGCAATTTGCAGGGAAACTCCATGCCTTTATTAGCCATCTTCAAGGTTCTTGGATCATTCTTCTTCTACAGACCCATTCAATAAATTAGAACATTATCAAAATGTTCATTTATTTCAGTAACTAAATCCAGAAACCAAATGGTTTCTGGATCAAATGAAACCAGACTGAGCTATTCGACCACAACGGAATTTATATTTGTAGGAGTCAAGTTGAGCCTGGCAGCCTGAAAAAAACTGCACCCACTATCAAGGATGGTGGTGGTAGTAGTATGCTGAGGGTCTGTTTTCTTGTCATTTGGACTGGCGTTCCACTCAGTGTGGAAAGAATTGTGAAGAAGGAGAACCGTGTCCAAATCCTTCCCCATCTCTCCAAAACAACAGCTAGACACTTCAGACTTGGACGCAGTGAGCGTAACAGTGGACACATCAAAATGTATTTATGGCTGGATAATCAGGCTAACATTAAGCAGTTAAACTGACCTCAGCCTCAACTCATTCTAAGATTTATGGGCAGCACTTAAAAGCTAGGTCTGTGCCAAGAAACCAACAAAAATATATGCTCAACTGTTTCTGATACGAAAAGTGGTCACTTACGCCAGAAGCTTGTTTATAACTACTTACAAAGGATTAGCAGGTAGCTATATTTAGTGCTCATGGTCATCAGAGCACTCCGGGCAGTAACTCCCACTCTGGAGAAGTGGCTCCAACAGATACCTGGAGAAACATCAGACATCTCAGTCCAGTAGACCGCAATCTTAGGAACAGCTAAGATCCTAAGAAGAACCCTCAAGCTCATTCATATGAAACATCAATTGTGTGTTTAAGACAAGATTGTTACCTGGAAACTCAAGAGATCTGATTATATCAGGTTGAAACCTGAGTTTATAGTTTAATCCGGCCTTGGTAATGAATTTAGCGAGATGCTTAGTGTCACTGTCTATTTGAAAGATCCATTTGTTTTCACACTTCAACTTCCTGGCTGGTGTCTTCAGATGTTCCTTCAAAATTTCCAAATAATGTTCTTTCTTAATAATGTGAAGTACACCAGTCTGTCAAAAGGCAAACACCCACACCAGATGCTCCTGTCACCTCTACACTTCACGTGCAGCTATAGGAACAATAGTTAAAAATCTTATGACGCTTGTGATGTTTACTTTACACTCATTGGAGGGAAAACACAAAGAGTGCTGTACACATGCGTGCCTTTGTTTGACAGGCTCGTTCCCAAATACGTTTGCTTCCTCTGCAAACTCATCTGGCAGATAGTCTTTCCACATTCGGAGGCCAGTGGCAATCAAACATTACGTGGTCTCAGCATTATCTGAGCCTTAGCAGACAGTTTGGAGTCAGCTCAATCAATCCCCATCAATCCATCCAGTACAGAAAATCACCACATACAGTTTATTTGCGACCCTCCCAGAGGAAGTTGGGTGGGTGGAGGTGGGGTTTGGGTGTTTACCAGTGTGGGGAAAGAAAAAAGCTATTCCTTGGTTCCCCAGTCTTGAGTTTCAGCCAAGATGATGGTTCTTTACTGACCAAAACCTCTGTGGACTGTATACAGTGGGCATATTGATTGATCTGAGAGGGAATGCTGTAGAATTTGCATTTGTTTTCAAAAGACCAATTTTTCCAAGGTCTCTTTCGCCATTGGGCTAATTAATTCATAGCTTGTATGCTTGAGATTTGATTTACATCTTCTCATAATGTCTTCATTTACATTTCTAGCTAAACCATCATCTATTGCTTATCTCAATGTATTCAGTCCCATTAATTTATTTTTATGCATATGGCGCTAATTCACAACAAGACAACAGATCCAATTCATATCCAATTATCTCAAACTACATAGAATCTAATTCGGTCCAAATTCAATTTAAATTAAAATCTTCTAATACATTTCATTCATATAGTCAGATTATAATATGCATAATCTAAATTATAATACAATACCATCAGACTCAGTTGGTTACCTTGTACCAGTTGTTATAACGTCACCTATGTAAGGAGGCCCATTGCATCGGGTCTTGGCTGATTGCTGACTTGTCAGGAGTCCCACGTCCTGTGATGATCGTAGAAATGAACAGCTTCCTTTTACCAGGAAGAAACCTTCAGCAAAATCAGTCTCTTTATGAATGGACATTTGCTTGGAGTTGGAGGAACAGAAAAAAAGAAAGAAGCACTGATCCAGGAGTACTGTCTAAGGGAAAGTAAACCTAAAAGTTAATGCAAAGTTAATGGCAGCAATAGCTGGGTAAATGATTTCATCCAATAAAAAAATCTAAACACAGAGGCACTGAGTCTGGAGTTTGAGCCATGGGAAAGAAAATTAAAGAGAGTAAAAATATTCAATGGCAGTATTAGCTAAACACATGAGCACTGAAACAGCAGTACTTTCTAGGAAAAATAAAATTCAACAGCACACACAGTTACCCGTCATTCACACATACACCATTGTAGTCAATATGGCTTTCCCACAGGCTCCGTGGTGCTACCACATGACAGAGAACCCTCGTCCGTTGTCCGTCAGAAATACCGTTGAGTCTATCTGTGATGGAGCGAAATACGTCAGTTTCTAAAAACAAGATGAGCCACACAAAAGTCAAATGCAGGAAGTGTAAAGGGGATCCAGTGTTATTTCAAAATAAAGGAGGGAGGGGAGTGGGGCTGTCTGGATGCATGATCTGATCCAGCTTGGATTGCTGAGCGGCACATTTTGCAGTGAATGGACAGAGCACACAAGGAACAGTGTTAGTATGAAGCCAGCTTTAAGGGCAGCAAAATCTCAATCAGTGACCTTGTCTAAAATACACAGTTAAACACAGAAGCACTGAGTTAAGAGTACCTCTGTTGAAAAGAAAATGAAACTACCAAAGCAATCATAGCAATACTTTGTGCCCAGGAAAGTACGTAGCTAAACATATAAGCCCTGAAAAAGGCATTTACAACACAGTTTTAGTTGACTTTCAGAAATTTTAAAGATAAAACAAAAAGTGAGGTAAACCTTTTTGATACATGTGCATATAACTCAGCAACTCAGAGAAATAGGAGTATGGGTTTATCTGTATAAAAAAATTATGCTTTCTGAAATCCTGCTCGCCAATTAGTTTCCTGAAGCACTGGGTCAGGGGCGGGCATTCAAACACTCGCTGGCATTTTGCAACTCAACAGAATAAAAGATAATCTCTTGATCACAGATGCCGTCACAAAAGAGATTATGCTTTTTGCCTTCTCTTCCCTCATTTGACTTTTAAAAACCTGGAGAAAAACAAAGATGATAATGCCTTCAGTTTAGAGAGGAAGTGCAGATGAGGTTTTGAATTACCATAAAATTGGAACATTTTAATCCTGTCAAAGAATGGCAGATTTTAGGGATAAATGGTGCTCTTAAAATAAGGTGTAAGCTTTAGGATTGGAGAGGGAAATGCGTGTCATAGTAGATTGTTAGAAATATTATTAATATGTGTGAATCTCTCAGCTAAAATGTGGATTTCATTGTCTCTCTTAGCTTTTTATTCTTAAATAAATAATTTTCTTTCAGTTCCCACACATGCTTTCAAAGATATTCCTCTGGTTGGTCTTTAGCTATGACATGTGTTACAAAGGAGCCTCTTGGATAATTCCGAAGTTGTGTTTTTGGTGATTATGGTATAGAAAACCTGACTATGTTGATTCAGTAGCTCAAGGCTGACATACATTTATTTTGCCTCTGGATATCTCTGTTGTTTTTACTTCTGCTAAGGAAGGATAGTGAAGTTTTAAATGTGTCTTGCACAATTCTTGGAAGAAAGTGGAAATACTGTTCAGTTTATCTAAAAGAAATGTATTTCTAGGGTATTAGCTATAGGTATATCTAAAAAAAGTCTGAATATCAGTTAACAGGTCATTAATTTCAGTTATTCAATTCAAAAAGGGACACTCACCTGGATTTATTACAGACAGTGATATAGTTCAGGTGTTTTTTTGCGGCCAGAGATTTTAATTGTCATATAAGAGCAAATAAAAGCATTTTAACACTGCAAAGTCTACCGATTAAAGATAAACCCAATTAAATCACAGTAAATGCACCAAATACTTAGTCAGGTCTCTTTTTGCTTGAATTACTCCTTTCAGTACAGCTATGCCTGAAAGCGATCAGCTATGAAACTGACACTGATGCTTTATTTAGAAAGTGCTGAACAGTAGGTGATAAATAAATTGTAAAACAAGGAATTACACAATGCAATTTAAAAACAGATCATACATAAAAACACAGAAACAAAAAGAAAAGACCAAAAACAACAAAAGATAAAGACAATATAACTTTAAACATCGAATTAAGCCGCACAAGATAAAGTGAACAAGTGGGTCTTTAGTTTGGCTTTAAAAACCTCCAGAGAACATGCCTGCCAAATGTCTTGAGGGAGATTGTTCCCTGAAGAGGGGGCTCTAAAGGAAAAAGCACACTCCCCTTGAGTTTTTCTTTTAAGTAATGAGTTTTCGTGGCTTACCCTCCTTGTGGAGGGTGTCAGTGACTATCTGGTGGAGTCAGCAGTCTTCACCATGATTGTGGAGGGTGTAACGTAACATTTCTGTGTATATTTTCTTTTTTTATTTTCGTCCTGGGCTATATTTCGATTTTCTAAGACACTGATTTTTATTTCAGCTGTAAGCCATAAAGATCCATATCAGCAAAAATAAACATCACTTTTTGTGTAGTGAGTCTAGAAAATACACAAGCTCCACATTGAATTACTGAAACAAATGAAATCGCTCATGATAGTCTAACCAACTGAGATGTATTCATGTTATTTCTGTTCTTTAATGTTGTTGTTTTTTTTTTTTTTGCATCTGATCCTTTTGCATTCTGTCTGTTCCACTTGTGATGCTTGACCCATGCTTTTGTTCCTGTGAAGGTATTCTTTTCAAGACGAAGAGGACATGTTTATGGTGGTGGACTTGCTCCTGGGGGGAGACTTGCGATATCACCTCCAGCAAAACGTCCACTTTTCTGAAAGCACAGTGAAGTTTTACGTCTGCGAATTGGCCCTGGCGTTGGGATACCTCCGCAGTAAGCACATCATACACAGGTAAGATGGTTTCTCTTTTCATTGGGTGTTTGAATCCACCAGATTTTCTAATATGACTTGTTCACCTCTTTGTATACGACTCAGCATCGAGCTCAAATCTTGTCGATTAGCTTGTCTTCATCTGAACTACTACCAGTTCAGCAGATGCGGATGGCTTTCTGCCCCTTTTAATTTGCAAGATGCACATTAAGTGCTTTTAAGGCAGAAATATTTGCTGTCATGGCAAAGTCAGCGACTCCCAGGTCCAATTAATGCCCACTCCTGCCAAATGTTATCTTAAGTTGTTAAGGTGCTTCAAAAACATTACAATATCTCGATGCAGCCAATGTACATTACAAACAATAAGAGTGTGAAACTTGGAAAACCTTAATTTCCCCTTTTTATTCAGCGCAAGCACAGTTTTACTATCTGGTTGCCTATACTATGCTGCCACGGCCTGCTTTTATCGTTTCAGTTGTCACATCTGAAGCAAAATTCCTCAGCAAGGTAGATTGGGTAAAATGAAAGATGTAAGCACTGAAGTCAAACACTTGATTTTGATTGTTTAATTCCAGAAAATATCCCACTAGCAAGTAGCAGTAAAAGAGGCTCCTTTCACACACGCACTGCCCTTTATTAAGCCGTATTCATCCGTGTGGGGCTGGGAACAGCCATGTAACACTCCGTGAATTACTGCCGTGGCGCTTTAATTTGCCAGGTGGTCAGCTTTTTGAAACAATTTGATTGGCTGGGTTAATAAATAACTGGTGCTATGAGGTTTAGCTTGAAGCGCATAATTAATATTGAGCTCAGTGTTGCACACGATGTCACTCTCACGGGCCTGTTAGAATGAAGTGCGAGAGCCATTACCAGAAAGGTGACCTTAATGACTGCCTGCTGATGTTGGATTTCTGCAATGTTTATCAAGCATTAACCTCTTGTTCTGGTGGGAAATCCCATGATATTGATCATATTAAGCACACTCTCAGGTCCCACTGTTCAATAAAAATAGTCATTTTATGCACCGATTACTTCCAACCATCACACATAATTTGGTCTTGATCTCTATTGTGGTACGGCCAGCCAATCTAGTAATAAAACTGTTATGTGATGGATGTTTATTATATACATTTAAATTATATAATCATAATGGTGTTTATAATTGCAGATGATCCTTTGTTACTGTAAGAAAGGCAAGGGATCACAAAGGTGTGCACTGCTGCTGTCCTTGTGGTGGTCCTCTCTAAATTATGTTGTCATCTTCTAAGCACACTATTTGTTCACATGTTCACATTAAAAAAAGGGATAAAATGTGGTGTAGTGTTGGTAAATGGAGCGACTGGTGCCTTAAACCAACTGGGATCTCGTATATGTATCTCTGTATTTAGAATTTTGGCTCTCGTAGAGGAAGTGAAGTGCTTTGCTCTAATAATTCCAGTTGATAATTCCAGAACCCTGCTTTATATGAATTTACATTAAGATTTCCCAGTCAGTCTTTTAAAGCTCTTGTTGAAAGACAGCAGTCAACTTGATGCCAATTATAAAAATCCCAAATTCTCAACAGATAGGTTGATCTGTACTTAAACCTCAGAGACTAAAGAGGAGTGAATTTTAACAACGAATGTCACCCAACGTCAACATTTATTTCAGGGAGATCCAGATTTTTGCGGCAAGTATAACAGTTAAACATAATGTGGCCTATCCAGGCTTAGGAGCTGAGAATTTTTTAACATTTGTCTCATAAAAAAGCTGTGCAGAAAATATATTTATAGCAATCAGTAAAACTGGTATGGCATTTCTGAGCCCTATGTTTCTAAGTTGGTTAAAGCATCAGTACCTCATACCAACACACATACCAAAAGAATCTTTACTGTTAAAAATAGTGTCGTAACGGTCCACATCACAGACGTCTCTTTCATTCAGACAGGGAATACAGACAATCAGTGTCACTCATTCTTTTTTGGGGTACCGCGGCAGAAAATGACAAACTTGAGCTTCCATTTGAAGTGGTCCACGCCAAATCAATGCAAGAGAACAGCTGGTAACCCAGTTGGTTGACGACACACCTGCTTGGTGTTTAAGCAGCAGTCCACAGAGCATTTTTTTTTCTTCTTTTTTTTCTGAGGTACTTTCAAATTTATTCTGTTTGATTTTCACAAACTAATCTGCAACTTATCATACACTCACCATGGAGTTAAAACTCTTGTTGAATAGGCCACAAGAGGCAAGAATACCAAAAAAAGAAACAGTTGTCTCTTAATAAGTGCCATTTATCATTCAAACGGTCATTATAGGGGGTTAGTAGGATTTTAAGATGTTATTGCCCGCTTATTTTTGCATTTTCACATTGGGAGACACTATTCAGTTTTGGGCTTAATAAGACCTGTGGATTGACATACTGGTAGTGCTTGGTTTTGACTAGGTCTAATCTTTTTAAACATATAATTTAGGGTTGGACAATTAATCCCATCTGCAATATAATGGCAATTTTAAAAAACACAATTTCCAAATTGTAGAATCTATGGAACAAAAACACGTCCTTTAGGTGTCGACACCTAAAGGACGTGTCTTTAAACATATCACAGACGTCTGTGATATGTTTAAAGTGGGTTTGCCGTCCAAAGGGAAGAGAGTTTTAGCAGTGAGATAATGTGATTTTATTACTTGTTTTAGAGTTTATATAATCATACTGTTTCACCAGAAATTTTCAGGAATCTCACCATAGCATTAAGTACCGGTAATACTGTTTAATACATAGACTTGTTTGTTGGTTTCACTTTGCACTTTCTGTTCAACCAGGATTGATGTCCAACTCAGCAAGCTATTCCGTTAAATCAGAATATAATGATTAATAAAAAAACAAAACAGTTTACTTTCTTGTTTTAAATGGTCCTAGTTTAGAAAAAAAAATTCTACGGGGCATTATTGTTGCTTGTGGTTAATGCAGAGAAAAGTTAAAATGAAATTGCAAACGCAATTATGGTTGAAATAAATCACAATCTTTATTTCTGGCAAAATGATACAGCCTTAATTTAATTTTTAAGTGTAATAACCAGTGCACAAATCCATCCCACTTTGTCCTACATAGCCTGTTACCTTAAATCATGTTCACTATGCAAGTGATGTCCCTAGTTAAAAACTTTAATTAATCTTTTTTTTCCCCTCCTGAACAACACTGATGGTGATGAAAGCTCGCTTCACAAAGAAACTTAATTGGCTTCTTTTTAATGAGAATAATTATTAGCATGAGCTTTGTTCAACTTTCAAAGACAGAAGAACTGAATTGTTCAGAATCGTGCAGACGTTAATGGGGTGTCAACTTTGTTTAAATGGAGGATTTACCCAAAAAGAAAAGTTTTGACAACAAAATCTATAATGTTGTTTCATGACTGCGAGGCAAGAATCAAATAATTAACCACTTCTTATTTTAGCGATTTTTAATGACAGATTAAACGGAATTCTGTTGTCCTAGAATACAGGACAGCAAAAACGGTTCAAAAAATGTCTTCTTTATGAATTAGCCTTGTAAACTCACTCCTCCACTCTGGTCAATGTGAACCGAGGTAATCATAGAAATAAAAGCTCTCCTGGATCATGACTAATAGGAAGCATCACTGCAACAGGGTACGCTAATTTATCAACACCCACAAATAACAAATTACACCACTTAGCGTTAAGCAGGCCGCTTGCACTTGTCTGTGCTCTTAAACCTCCACAGAAGGGTGGAGGAAGTGAAATAAATAGGACAGATGAATAATTTGGGTATTCACACACTCCTCTGAGAAATATGAATATTTAAATCATGTTTTCTATTTTAGTCCAGGGGAGGACAGACTTTCAGCTTGACGTGCAGGTGCTGGATGTTGTTTGTTTAGATGACATCGACATCTTTTCCATCTGCATTCATTAGCCTCAGATTGGAAGCGAGGGCGAAAGTAATTCACAGCTCATCTCTATGGAAATTGAATGAATAAGTTCCAGATAGGAGAGTTTTGGTATAGCAGGTGGATGCTGGATGTCTTCAGAATCTGTTTGCAATTCCTTGATGTACATGTTCCCTTTTTGATGCACTTAGATTAATGGACTTGAGTTTGATAATAATTACGTGTAGAATGATGATGATGACTTATGGATAAACCGCAGCAGTGCCTGCTTTCCCAATAATTCAGCCATTTGGAACACTTGGGGACATTCATAGGACATTAAATTTTAGATCCAAGATGGTCAAATGGTTAAATAGGAAAAACAGACAAACCAAACAAACAAACCGGTATGTCAAGGCAAAAGTAATATACCCTGTCCTTATACAATATAAAACAATATAAACCCCTTCCCTTTTATCCAAGTAAATGCGCACAATACATAACAAGGGCACATCAAAGGTGTCACATATACTTCAAAGACCTTACAGGACGTGGCCAAAATAAAATAACTTTTTTCTTACAATTTAACCCCATGTAAAATGTGTTTCGCTATGCAAACATGCATGGCAAACAGAAAACAGTGAGACAGTACATTTAGGGCCATGAGTCCACAGTGAATGTAACTATGGCAACACTAATAGTCCAAAAATTATGACGTCCTTGATTGTATATGCCATGTTTGAAATTGAGACATAAGCTTGTTGCTCACGTTAGTCAGTGTGCTAGCGTTCTCAAAAAATCTGACTTAACACTTACATTCTCTATTAATTTAGATACTTACTGGGAAACAGCGTAAACCATTTATAATTCCTTTTCCTTGTGTCGTGTGTGAAATATAATGGAGAGTTTCTGTAACAACTGTGAAAGTAGAACAAATTGGATTTGTCATCCCGTGAGAGCAGTAAGACACTGAAAAACTGTCTCTGCTTATGTTCAGTCTGTTCTTTGATCTCAAAAGGAGAAAAGTACACACACCTTACTATGATGCCAAAAGTTTTTAATCAGGAAAAACATGGAATCAGCTGATAATATTTTTTTTAAGAAGAAGACAGCTAGTTTTGAAATTAATCACACGATACTGAAAAGGTTTACCATTTTATCATCAAAGGAAGATTAGTTTTAGTGTTGGGTAATAATTAGCCTTGTGTTAAAAACATTTCAACCAAACTACTTTTAATATTTTTTTTTTATCATTCATCATCTTTTTATGTAAGAATCTCCTTTTTATGGCTGTTCAGTTTTTATTAATAATTTATAGCATTAAATGAAAGGTTTAATTCAGAGATTAGTTATGTGTAACATGCCAGAATTTACTTTCTGGTAGTTTTTTTTGCAAGATGATGATATGGGAAATGGGAAAACATTCTTTAATTTCTAACTTACATTTTATTCTTCCACATAACAGAACGAGCCCCACAGTTTCACGTACTATATAGGATAGGTTAATAATTTGGTACTATTGCTGTAGCTGAAGGCCAGGTGAATCCTAAAGTCTTCACCAGTCTTGCCCCCTTATCTTAGAGCTACAGTTTCCTTTTAACATTAAAAACAACTTCCTTTATAAAAAAGTAATATAAGTGCAAACTGTTTGTTTAAATTATTTTCAGGAACTCATTAAGGGTCACGCGTATATGATTCTACCCTAATTTTGCCTCCAGCGGTAGTCCAAAACGAATCATCGTCAATTGAATTGGCACTATATAAATTAACTGAATTAATTTGAAAAGAATTAATGCTACAAAGGCTCTCATGTGAGCAAAGAACATAACCTGATACTCATTTGCTTCCAGGCAAAAGTAATATATCTGGTTTTGCCTGGTTCCAGATTGGTCACTGTTTCAACTTTTATCATCTGTAGGGGGTTTGAATTATTAACAATAGACTGAGCCTCAATTAGATGACATCTTCAGAGACTTGACAAGCCTTTCCAAACAAGCGGAAAGACAAATGGAAAGTGTGTGTGTGAGTGGAAGTGTGTGTGTCTGTGTGCCTGTGTGCTTTGCATTTCATTGGTTGCGTGCCTCTATTACATCAACAGTGATTATCAATGGGTAAATCCTCAGGAGCATGCTGGTGCCTTGTAATGGAAAACTTATATATTGTCAGTTTGCAGATGCTTTTAACAAGTCGATACGCAGCTTTAGTTAATTTAGGAATCTCAGTGTACATTAGAAATGCTGGCTTTTATCAGACAAACAGAAAAAAATTAAGATGTTTCTGATATACAGTGCATCCATTTAAAGTTGTAATGGAAGTTCTCGAGAAAGCATCAAGTTTTATTTGGCTCCAGCATTTGAAAGTGCCACACTTTTGGAAAATATACAGCATAAAAAAAGTATTTTTTTTTATTTTTTGGAAAATGTTATTAGCGAGCTTGGTTTTACAACAAATTTGTTGTTTTTCTTCCTTCTTGTATATTGAAAAATCCAAGAATTCACACATCTCAAACCTATCTTCTTTCTCCCCTTTCATTAACTTTTCAGGGATAACACATCTAAACACGTGTTATATATGTCGTAGACTGACAGTGTAAAGAAATGAAGCATATTTCATAAACCATTAAGTCCTGTTACATCTGTGAGCTATTAGAGTCACATATAATGTGCCCTGGTGTAAAATTTGCAATATGCTACATGGTCTAGGACAGAATTACTCTTGTGGTCATGTCATCTTCTCGTTTTTTTTTTTCCTTTTTCTACTCTAATGATCCCCAGACCGCTGAGGATAAAAATGTAATGCCCCTTATACAGCCAATGAGTGCCCATTAACGGTCAATTAATTGGGGAAGTGGTGGCCTAGTGGTTAGAGCAGCGGGCTTACGTTCTGAAAAGGCTGTAAGAACACGATTCGATCCTTGCAGACTGCCACCATGGGTCCCTGAGCAATGAAACAATGCGTGGGAAGGCATTGTTTCATAGCATTATCTACCCAAAGCTGCAAATCTTTGTACTTTATAGAAATGCATATACTTAGATGAGTTTATAACAGGATTTCCCTTCACAACCTGTCAGCTCAAGGCACTTTACAAGATAAAAAAAAGCCAGTGTATATACAGAATTATATATTACATTTAATTCAATCACAGGTACAGATTCAGGTTCAAATTATTATATCAACTGCATCAATTGACTGGCTTTGCAGCAATCCCCAGAACAAGCCTGTAGTGACAGTGGACAATTGACTGCATCGAGTCCTGAACTTTCCAGCGGTACTAACACTGAGCCTGCATGTGGCAACAATGAAAGGGAAAGACTCACTTTTAAACAGTAAGAAACCTTCAGAACCTGGCTCAGTGTGAGAGGCTATCCACTGCAACCACCTGGGGGTTTAAGAAGACAGAGCAGACAACCCACACTGATCCAAGAGCACTTACGGTTTTAGAAATGTTTCAGAGTTAATGGCAGCAGTGTCTCTAAGTATGTAGCTTCATCTAGGATAGAACCAATGCTTGACAGATAAGATTTGAGAAATTAGTACAAAAATAAAAAATATGAAAAGCAGACTACATGTAGTTAGTGTCAGTAGCTCTTTTGGTGACTTTCTATAGGTGACAAACAGAATAAAGCACAGAAGGAAAGGGTTAAATTACATAAACCATAGACAGGTAACATTATTGGCAGCAATAGCTTAGGTGATGATCCCCTCCAGAAAGGTGTCTCTGCTGAACAGCAATGCCAGAACAGATGTTGCTTCAATAAAAACAGATAACATATAGTTGATGTCAGTTATAGCCATATGTAATATATAAATGTAGAGTAGTAGGAGAAAATAGCAGAGTGAGGAAAAGTGTCTGGAGTATGTCCTCCAGCAGCCTAAGCCAATAGGAGCATAACAACAGGGGTAGTTCATATCCGGCACTATATGACAGAAGTTTTAATCCTACTAAATGCGATCTAAGTCAATCTAAATATTTAAAATTACAGACGTAGTGTGTTGTTTAAGGAGTGGATATGATGACCATTTATTATACAATAAAGGCTAGTGAGACTGGTGGATGATAAAAATAGCTTTATACTTGTAATTATTCAACAGGATGTATTGTACTGAATTTCTAAATTCATACCTGCCTCGGAGAGTTTACCAAACTAAACACGGGTCTGAAACACAGTAGAAACAGGATTTAGCATAAAATCTTTAAAAAACTATATACAGTAACATGTATCTATACATAAGATTTATGTCCTATTTATTATTATCCATTTTGTTAATTTGTCACCGTGCTTCGTTAGTGGTACAAACTGCGAGTCACTGGGGATGAAATGACATGGAGCTCCATTCTGGGATACAGCTACGTATGTGTACTCATTGTGTGTGGGGAAGTGGTCGTCTAGTAATTAGAGCAGAGAGGTTGCATCCGGGAAAGGCTGCAAGTTCCCTGGTTCGAATCCCAAAGACTTGAATTTTAGCCCCAAAATGTTCCCAGGCATCCCATGGTGGTAGGCCACTGTTCCCTGAAAGGAATAGGTTAAGAGGACAAATTTGATTGGAATGCATGTTGCAATGACAAAGATTATTAGCATCATCATCATTATTGTTATTATTAAAGTAAGATTTAGATTAAAATTAATTCTGCACTCCATATCCCAAATGTACTGTGTGCTTAAGAGAAACACAGTTAGTTTATGCTGTAATTGTTCTGTAGGAACTGCCCAGTCTTCCGGTTCAGATCACCTTAATGCATTTTAAACTAACTGAACCTTTCTGAGCCTCAGCTGCTGAAGCATCATGTCTGCTTCAGTCATTTAATATTTGGTTGTACTGTTCATGCCCCTCGCTCTTGCACACTCAAACACTCACAAATAGTTAAAATCTGCTGATTTTCTCTCATAATCTGTTTCATTGTTATTATCTTGTTATTAATGTTTTTCCTGTGTTTTATTTTTTATTCCTCCTTTTAGTTTTAGCTCTTTTTAGTTTTATATGCACAGTTTGTTCCTCAGGACAGCTCATCTTTTAGTAACCTATTCACTCTTTCATCCAACAAGGCCCTTTCCCAAGCTGCAGAATGGCAATGGGGTTCTAATTCACCTGTATGATTAGGCGGGGATAAAGGGATGTGGATCTTCTCACAAAATAGTTTTGTTAGGAGATTGAATAGTGGAAAGTTGTCACTCTTATTCTCCATCAGCTGTCCTGCATGAGGAGAATCTGTCACGTCTTCAGTCGAGGTTTCTTTATTCATGGAGTGCGTTAATGTTTTATTTCACAGCAGAAAAGACAGCCCGGATAAAAAAGGGAGAGAGAAAAAGAGAGAGTGACAGAGCAATGGAAGGGGAGGGAGACATTCTATTCACCTCTTTCATAAATGCAGATTAAGATGCCAGCTGGTGCGAGCTCTCCAATTTCCACTTCGGAAATGGCGAATTGAGCATTATCATTGTCAAAAATCTCCCCTGGCTCAGCCGATCACAAAACAACAGATTAAACGATGGGAGGAGTACAACATGATGGACTGGGAGAAGGGCTGTTTGCTCTAGAAAGAGCATTAATTGCACACTTTTGTATTATTCCCACGTGCCCGCTCGTACAAGAAAAGCAAGGAGAGGGATTATTTAAAGACAGCAGTGTATTCAGAATATCACAGAGAGAGAAAGATAGGGAACAACTCAGAGAGCTAGAAAGAAATGGAAGAGAGAGAGAGGACAGGTTTTAACACTCTCTGAATGTTTCTGACTACCTGAATTATTCATCTGTGATAATTGTGATGCGAGTTTTGGCCTGGGTTTGTTTTCGTTTCCTATAGCTGCTTTCGCTGCCTGCTTGACAAGCGTCACCTCTTGCACTATATTAAAACCGTCAACCTGTATTAAACCCAACTTTGCGGAGAAACTACATTCTGTAGCTACACTCTGTGTTTGCTAAGGAGTGAAGAATAAACTTGCCTTAGATAAAGAGGCTGTGCCATCCCATGCATAAATGTACTGTATAACTACTGATGTGCAAAGCGGCATGCACGTGCGCATCAGTTCCCACCTCCAACTTCTCCCTGCTACTTTCCCCCTGCAAAAAGAAGAGAGGCAGAGCTAGAAATGCGGCAGTTTATTGGTTTGGAGCCGTTAGTCACCGCGTGTCAAGTGGAGCTTTCAGTTCAAAGAAAGCTGCCGCCTGACTAGTCTCTAAGTGGCTTGTGGGCGTCGGTACTCAGAGCAGAGCGAGTCAGACAGCATACACGTCTCTGAGTGTGTGACATATTTCTATGCATGGGCTGATTATTACCATAGATATCGGAGGTTTTCTCCCTCGTTGGCACCTATGGTGAAGATGTGTAAAAAATCCTAAAAAAATTATGATAGATTTACGCTACATTGAACAAATGGGAAATCAATTAAACTATAATTTGAGTACATATATTCTCTGGAGAAAAAAATATTTTTCAAGAATATAAAAAGCTGAAACAAGAAAGACCAACACAGTTCTGCTTCACTCGACTGCCCTGTTCTCTTTTTTACTTACCATTTTGAAGAGTCAGCAAAATTGACCTCAGTCTCAATACATACATATACCACAGGGAAATAGGAAGTCATGGATTCACAATTAAAAATTAGATACTCTCCCGCTTTACTTCTTTAACGTCATTAAAGAAAAAAAACATTTCATTACATTTGAGCTGTGACATTATGCTGCTACAGTAAAAGCTGAGCTTCTACTCAGCTTTTACTGAGTAGAAAGGTGGCAGTCAGTGTGGAGGGATTTCTACATACATGCACCTTGATTAGGTATGAGTGCTTGTGGGTCATTCAGACCAATCAGAGCTTTTTTACTCTCCTCCCTGATAGACTGAGAGGCCTTAACAGAGTCAAAAAGAGAGTGATAACCGTGGCAGAGCCATAAAAGAGCCTGAAATAAAACTGACTGGAATAAAAGTGTGAAATTGTTTTAATAAGGACACTTTATAGCAGCAAAACACACAAACAATGTGTATGACATATAGTATCTGCAGTTTCTTCCCTCTGTACCATTCAAAATCTGTTGCAGTGAGCATTTAAAATCATCACAGGGTAAAATTGTTTACCGAACATTTAACCTACATAGCTGTTATTGTTAATTTACAAATTAATAATAGAAATAATTCAAATATGTTGATGCTTAACAAAATTACGAAGAAAACTAGCAGCTGTAGTTGAATCCAAAATTATTTGTACCTCTGCCATATTTTTGGATTCAGCTTTTAATTTTAACAACATGGTAATGAGGTAAAAATTATTCTGGTGAAGCCACTTTTAATAAAATGTAAATTAAAAACTTAAATTGGACCCAATCGCTGAGTGTGTGCTGACAAAAAAGTGAATGAAATAACTTACACACAGGGCAGGCAAATAAACAGAGGAAGATCGACAGCAAAAAAAAAAAAAAAAAAAAAAAAAAAAAAATCTGGCCAAGGAACGAGACTACAGGAAGCAAAGAGTCACCTGAAAAAAAACAGCGAGGAACAGGAAGAGTCAGGGAGAATTTATACTGAGGCAAGGTGGAGAAATACCAGGCAAAGAGAAGAGCTAATCAGGGGAAATGAGAAACTGCTGGAAACGGATGAAGAGAGCGCAATCAGAGGAGATGTGGAGCAGCTGGCAGAATGAAATAGTAAACAGAGCAGGACACAAATAAACCCAGAAAAATATCTAACAGAAACAAAACAAAATGTACAAAGGATGAACTAAGAACATAATCCCCACAAGCATGAACTAGAATAGTAGCAACCAGAAAAATCAACAGGGAAAAACAGAATCCCCAAAACTCAAAAACCTAAGAACAATCAGAATGTGGGAATACCTAAAGATAGTACAATCATGAGAGACATAACAGCAAAGAAATGTTTTTCAAAATTACACATACAAAACAAACTCAAAACACAAAAATGCAAAGATTGTGACTATCATAAAAAAATAGTTTTTTTGTTTGAATAATAACAATTTTAAATATAAATCTACCTATCTAATACCCCAAACCACGGTCTGTACTACTCTAGCAATGTCTTGGTTTAGTGCTGGCTGCAAAGACTGTTATTTGATTTGGGAAAATGGCTTTGCGGTTCCAGAACTTGTGTATGTGAGTGTATAATAGCCCCCAATTCTCAGGTGTGTCGGCCGGCTCCAGTGACAGTTCCGCATCATATGGCCAGGTACAGGATTATCTTACCCTTCTTCCTCTCATAGCAGGCTGTAATGAGGTCATTAGATCCTGCTAATAGCTTGTAAGGCCAGTCAACCAAAAGAAGAGCCAAATGGATCAGCTTGCACTGAGTAAACCTGGCCCTTCTTCATGGTCGTTTAAAAAGGACTCCAATTTTTTAGTGCATATGTTATAAGAATGGTAGAACAGACACTTTGTCTCTTGTACTTAAGTCAGTCAAGATAAGGACCAGCAAATATATTTTGCCTTTGACTTCAATTCTATCTTCAGTCCTGCTTTGTTTATAGGAAATACAGGTTTTCCACCTCTAGGTGATCCACAGACTTACAAAGCCTCAAGGGTTTAGCCTCTTCTTTTGACTTGTTTAATTTAAATTTAAATAATTCTGTGGAGCAGTGCAACTGTTTTTCTCATAATGATTTTGTTCGCCCCTGAATTATTCTTAGTCACAGTTTCAACTGCTGCAGATGGTGGAGGTTTCACCTCATCAATTCTTCACATAATCCATTCTTCACATAACCCTGCTGTGACCGGAGGCGCAATGGACCCATCTGTGTCTCGGCACCGATAAATGCTGCACTTCAATTATCCCAGGATACCAACACTTGACAAACTGCTGGTTGAAACCAACAGCTGCTAGTGTCTTTCTTGAACCTTCTTTTTCACTTCAGAAATGAATTGCGTGAGCCCTATCAGCTTTGATAAAATATGTGATGAAATTATATATTTGGTATGAAAAAAGAAAAACTGCATTCTGAAACATTTAGACTAGATCGTATTAAAGATTACCTAAATGAAATACCACACAGCTTTTAAGTGTTTTAAATAATTCCTAAAAGCATTAATCCCTTTATCACTATTTTGTTTTATGAAAGTATGAGGAATAAAAATCATTACTGTCTTGATTATTTTATCTTTGCTATAAAATTCCGTTTTCATACATCATCTTTTAGTTTGCATATCTTTATACTGATTGCAAGAGAGGGAGAAGAAGAATTAATTCTGATTATTGCTAAAGCCTTAACCGTCTCCAAGGCATAGAACATATTAACCATTTTTTATGGAAATGCTGTAAAGAGCATTGCCTTGAGAAGCTGCCTGAGTATGCCAATTAACTTATTTTCTCAGCCTGTTACATCATACCTAAATCATTACAGCTTAGGTCGAAAATACAGCGAATGATCTTGCATTTATAAACATTGGCTTCTAAAAAATACTAAAACCTCTGAACATTTTCACATTTTGGCAAAACCGACCACATATTTCAATTAATTCTATTTGTATAACTCTTGATAAACCAACTTAAAGTAGCAAATAATGGTCAAGTGGAAAGACAGCCATACACGATGTTCAAAATTAGGGCTGCACTGTATGAGGGAAACATGCAACGTGTGCCAATATTGGTATGTGTCATGAAGATAAACAAGGAAGAAAGTGTCTAAAGTGTCTATATGGCTTTGTTCTAAGAAAACCTAGGGCCGAGATAATGATAAGTCTATCCAACTACGTGTGTGTGTGTGTGTGTGTGTGTGTGTGTGTGTGTGTGTGTGTGTGTGTGTTGGTTTAAAACTGTAAATACAGACTGATCACTTCGCTTCCTATTTTGGTGGGCCCCCCTGTGATTTAAAAGGAGGTTTTTGCGCCCCCCTCAATCCAATCTTTTCAATAGTTGAACAAAGAAAAGCCAACTGCAGTAAAACATATAACAATAAAATAAACTGCAATATTCTTTAAGTCACAAAACTACCCCTTTTAAAGTGTAATTGTTTTAACTGTCTACTTTACAACATTGGCATCAATATATATATATATATATATATATATATATATATATATATATATATATATATATATATATATATATATATATATATATATATATATATATTTTTTTTTTTTTTTTTTTTTTTTTAAACAGCCTCTCAGAATTGATCATTTATCCAGTCCATTTCTACCATTCCCCCCCTGCAATTACACTAAGCCCCCCACTTTGGGAACCAGTGTATTAGAGGGAATTTGGAGCCAAGTCATTGCCACACCTCTTAAAATATTTCTGCAGTAATTGTTGGATTCTCACTCTTTTATTTTCTGGGTTTCTGTAGAGGATCAATCTGCAGAGAGAGTTTATGTTCACAAATCACTGAATTATCTCCTTATCCCTGAAAACAACCACCCTAATCTCACCATCTTAATCTATAAATGCTGTTTCAAAGTGGAATTCCAGCTTGTTTTTTTTAACCCCTGATCATTGCCATTAAGTTTTCAACGTTTTTATACTAGAAAGATGAAAAGTCTTAAAAGTGTTCATAAATTGCGTCAAAAACATTATTTATACTGTCCGCTGTAAAAGGCATTTTGAGTGGAGTTGAGTGCATTATTATGTTCCAGTGTTAATGGGAATATTGTTTTAATACCTTTTTTTGTGAGCTATCTTCCATTGGGATACAAATATAATTTCAGTTGTGGAAAGAACAAAAACATAAGTTTATAACTACAACCAGTTAAAGGGGAAAACTAGTCTGATTGTCTGATCTATAAACTTCATAGGGTGTTACATTTTGTTCTTAAAGCCTCTTTCACAAAACATGTTGGGCCGGGATCAATTTCACCACTGCTGTATTTTTCTGATAAGGTTGAGACAGACAAGGGAACTGAAAGTTACTCAATTCTGCTATGTCTCTGTGCGGCCAAGAAATGATCAGGTACAACGGCGTAATGCGTGACTTTTGTTAAGGTTGGCTGGCCTTGTGCGTGAAAGGGGTTATATGTCAATGGCAGAGAATATGCTACCAGCAGGCCAATAGATTCAAGACTCCAGGATTGTGGTAATGTGATGCATCATGTCATGTTGCACACATTTGTTTGGATTAATTGTTGTGGTAAGGTTCGTCGAGACAGAAAAGGTTTTAGCTAATGGTAGTTTGTTCAACAACAGCGATACTTGAACACAAACAAAGCTTAGAAGACATTATACAGTATAGGAGATTCAGTGCGTAGCTATATCGGTCCTGCTTCCATTCAATGCATCCGCTTCATTTTTTAACACAGCATGTCGTAAAGTAATATTACGCGTCTTATTTATAATTTTCAAATTCTTACATCCAGTCAAATATATCTGGGATTTTTTTTAAAAAAAAGTTGAAAATAGGGTAAAAATATAAGATCCAAAGCCAATTGAGTGGAAAGCCAGCTATTCTCAATTAAATATTTCTTTCTTGGTGTAATTTACTCCTTTGGGGTGGGGGGGGGGGGGGACCCTACTTCAGTGTACACATAGAAAAACATCTTCCAATGATAAACAGCAGAACAGAAGATGTAAAAATATAGTAACTGGTCACAGGAATTGGTGCTTGAGTTGAAAAAAAGAAACAATCAAGTTTGATAAATCTACAGTGGCTCAGTTTGCTTTGACTTTTTGGTGTTGTGGCCCCTTCTGGACACGTGGCTTCACAATGACAGCGTGGCCTTTAGCAGCCATCCTCCTTTTCCTGTGCAGTTTTTTTTTTTTCGTGCAGTTTGCTTTTTTAGCAATGACACTTACCCCTCCCTTCTCTCCCTAACTGCCATCCTTTGAGGCAAATGTCAGCTAATTAAGGGTTACATGGTCGACCTTTCCCAACCCCACCTGGGCCCATTTCAGTTGATGTGCCACAGCATCCAAGAGTACAGCTTCATGCTACAGGTTCTCCTTGTCTGCAGGAGTGTGCCACAGAAACACATTTTTTTTTCTTTCTTTCTGTTGCCTTTGAAATGCTAAACACTGCTATATTCCTACTGGGATTTAGATTGGAAATCGAGGAAACACCAACACAGAGATTGCAAGGGTTAGTTTTTACAAAATCAACAATGACATTCCAATTGTAATTAAAGGGCAAACAATTTTAGAATGGCTCTGGATTATGATTAATGTCTCATGAGGTGAAAGACAATTCTTTTTTATGCTGTGAGGAGAAGCAGAGAACACACTGTACCCTTCCACTCATTTGGTTTCAGCTTGTAGCAACACAATGCCTGGAGAGGAGTCTTCTGGTCAGAATCCATCAGAGTCGACAGTTTTAGGTGCTTGTACTGTATGATATGCAGTATGAACAAGCATTATACCAGGGGTCACCAACGTGGTACCCGTGGGCACAGGGTAGCCCCCAAGGACCATATGTGGTGCCATCAAGCCTGTTCCAAAAATAGCACAACCCTCCAGTGAGCTGCATCTAAAATGTTATTTTATTTAGTTGCTCTTCTTTTTCAATCACTTGTATTTACATAGATTTAAAATGATGAATGCATTAAAAATAGGCATATATTACATAAAGTAAAGGTGAGCACTGACTCTTCTAGTTCAAAGGTCAGTACAGGTAGCCCTTCGTATGACACAGTACCAGTGAAGTAGCTCTAAACTTCTAAAATGTTGGTGATCCCTCCATTATGCTGTCCCCTGTCTGTGTGGTTACAACTTTTGCTTTTGTTGTGAGTAAGCTGCCACACAAAGTGTGTAAGCACACATGATAATGGCAGTAGAGTGAGTCACATACATCACAGTATGAGAGAATAAGTGGTAAATGTGTTAAGCATGCGTAAAGATGGATAAAGATAAAAAGGATGAACATTTGGGATTTTTATTTAATCAAGGCCTGCAAGGACATTATTTGGCCCCCAAATGATCTTTGAAACGGTTGATTGTCATATTGGACCACACTGGTGTCATACATTTTCACCCTGATTTATTATGTGCCCATTTTGTTCTTTGTATCTTAGATAAATCTGTCCTTCTAACTGCTAGGTGGAAACCTGGGTCCTTGTCCAGCCTTGTTCGGGCTGCATCTGTTAATTCATTTCAATTCAAAAGTGCTTGATTAACCCTGAAAAGGAAATACTTTTTTTTAGTAAGAAACTATACAAATTAGATATGAATGGAATAGACTAATGTAGAATTAGTCTCAGCTTCCATAAGGTTTATGGAGGCCACTGCATCAGCTGTTTTCCAAAACAGGCTTTGTTTATAAAAAAAAACAAAAAAAACATTATTTACATTGTTAAATGTCTTGATAGCGATTCAAAATCTTTTTTTAAAAGATTCAGCAAACTTGAAGAGGTTTTTGATAATACCGAGAGAAAATAGTACTTTGCATACATTAGTCTAATCTGGCAATCTTACACAAACTAATTAGACTACAAACATCTCTAGTTTTTTATACAGTTTTAGAAATGTGTTTTAGATTAATTTGAAATGAACACAATATAAGAATAAATAATAGAGGGTAAATGAATTACAAACGACTTTGCTGTAATAGATACTATGGAAGCCTCCGAGTATAATAAGTGTGACAATTTAAACATGTTCTCCATGTATTAGCTACTGCTAATAGCTAATAGTTACGGTCATCGTGTGAAATGGTTTTTGGCACTGTTGTCAAGTGCGCTTGTTTTTTTCTAAAGTTGCTTGTAAATTAAGTCGCAGTTTTTTGGGCTTGTTTCTGAACGTGCAGTCACTTATTTGGGGCCTAAAATAAGAGACTATAAACACCAATAAAGCCGGTCTTGTTACTGTAATACAGACAGTGAACGGGCCGGCTAATATCCCTCTGCTTACTGTACATACATACCCTTCGTCTCTCTCGAGTATATCTCTCTCTCCTTCTCAGGGACAGAGGCGAACAAAATGACCCGTTTCTAACGTGAGAACAAAGTTGCTGGACTACACTGCCCTGTTTCAAAGATAACGGCCAAAATTAACTTCATTGTTATATTAAATTGACTATATAGACAATAGAGACTGTCGTTCCCCCCGGTTATTACTTTTTCTTTTCTTGGTTACTTTCTCTTCCCTCTCACTGGGCAAAGAGTATGGATGGTCCTCCATTTCAACAGAAAACAGCAAATAGAATGAGCTACGGCCATCTTTGCTTGTTTTCTACTCCTCCACCACCGACAGCGCGTCCTCATGTAGAAAACAGATAGGGAAAACACGTATGGCTGACAGTTTGTCCTGAAATCAGAAATAGCAACGCAACATGGCGCCTCCCAGTGGGTGCACTGACACGTATGTATTTATAAACAACTAATTCTAAGTTATGAGAACGCTTTCATTTTTGATGTGAAGTCATTAGACTTTGCCAGAATATGTATTTTTAAAAGCGATACTTGATTTTTGCTAATTAAAAGCCAAATTAGTTACACACTGTCCCTTTAAGAATCAATTTTTAATGACTGTGGTGGACCACTAGGGGGCTCCACTCACATCCAGATGATGGGATGTTTTGATTTAAAAAAACATGTTTTTTTTGGTGCTTATCACACTGTGGACCCTTACTCAGTTCAGTTGGAGTTAAGTAAACATTTTATTCAGACCTTGCTCCTGTATTGTCTTTTCTACTCCTCAACAACTAAACAATTTCTTTTATTAAATCAAATGTATGTATTTTGCCAGAATGTTTTGTTGGGTAATCTTTTTTCTACACCAAACACCAAGACAGTTAAAACTAAAAATACTCACTTGGTTCTTCAATGAGTAGCTAATTTTATTAAAAAAAAAAACTGGTCTTGCAACACATCACCACAATTGCTTTTGTAGTTGGATCAAAAAAAAATGTTTGATGCGTAACTAAACCAACTTTGATACCAACACATCATTTCACAATCCTCTGTGTTTTCCATTTCAGAGACATCAAACCTGACAATATACTACTGGATGAGCATGGTAAGATCCTTTTTGTTAATAATCCTTCATAATAACCTCTAGAATCCCTTCTAAAGCCACCAATGTGATTGTAATTGTCAGATACAGGCTTCATAGTGGTCTATAATTTACTTTTGGGAAACTTAGGCAGAGAATTCATGCAGAGGATATTTCATACTTTTCTTCCAAACTGTCATCATCATTTGGTGAAAGCAGTGTCATTTACATAGATTTTTCTGTCCTTTCCGAACCACAACATGAAATAAGACGATTGGTGTGTGAGGAACGTGGAAGAGAGGGTGCTATTCATTCATGTCTGCTCAAAATCCGTCAGGTTTGTTGTTCTGGGCCTAGTTTCACACAGAAAGACAGGCTCACACATACTGACAGACGAGACACGAAGAGAAGTTGTGTTTGTGCGTGTGTGTGAGTGAGTGAGAAAGAGAGACACACAGACACTCACAGCAGCGCCGACACTGGGAAACAATGATAAACAAACCATGGCACATGAAAGTAAGTCAAATTTTCGCGCATACCCTTGCGATAAATAAAAACGGGTGTGGAAAAGGAATGAGCTCTATTTAAAACATTTTCTCCTAAAAATGACTAAACATGAATTTACAGACGTTTTCAGAAGGACAGTACTGAATATATAAAATATCAGGTTATGATTCTTTAAAAAAAAAAAGACAATCTTGCATGTACAGTTATAGAAAAATTATTTATAGTTTTTCTTTTACTTATGTTTCATTTATAATTATGTATTGTTTTTTATCATTTACCATTTCTCACAGATTTCTTTAAAGTGCCAACAGGGGGCAATGCCCAGGAGGCGTTTCTCTCTTCCAGGCCTGTCTAGGCCGGTAGAATCACTAAACTGGAAAAAGATAATCCCAGTGGGGAGGAGCCGAGTCAGGCGGGCGTAAACAGGCGGCCCAGTAGGGTTAGGGTAAGGTATGTACTGGTAATGGTTAGGGTTAGGTTTGGTTTGGGTTCAGAGTCAGAGCCAGGACATATAAAAGGTTTGAAAATTGGAATTGGAAACTTTTTGACCAATTTATCTGTATGAGTTGATTGAATTTAACTTTGTAAAGTGGCCTGAGATGACGTGTTGTGAATTGGCGCTATATAAATAAAATTGAATTGAAAAATTATTAGAAGTCAATGGAAGTCAATGCATGGTCCTCACTTTGTCCATAAAACAAGGTTGTGTGTGTATGTTTGTGTGTATGTGTGTGTGTGTGTGTGTGTGTGTGTGTGTGTGTGTGTGTGTGTGTGTGCGTGTGTGTGTGTGTGTGTGTGTGTAAGAGAAGTGGAAGGGAATAATAGTAAATCAAAGCAGCATTAATATAGACTATAAAATCTTTCATCAATATGCTAATGAAGAGGAATATAAAGCAGTTCAGGTTATGACTTGCTGTGAACAGGTCCAACACAAACTTTTTAAGATGTGGTGCATTATGTAGATTTATATATACTGTACATATGCATTATGAACAAAAGCATGTAAGATGAGATAAGCTGTCTCTATTGTTAAAGTGTGAATAATACAATGAAATTGCTGATGTTTATCCCAGTTGTATAAATGCTGTAAATAATTATAGCACTACTTTTTCTTAGTTGAGGTTTTTTTAATGGAAAAGAAGCAAGCTATAGCAATTACACTTTTGTACTTTTAGGTCATACACTGGTCAGCTACACGCAATTAAAACAACTTGACTGACAGCCATCATTAAGGAACTAGATGTGATGTTGACATGGCGTTCCAAGACCTCAATCTGATTGAAAATATGAGATCTTAGAAAACACGACAAGTGGAGTAAAGTTTGTATTCTTAAAAGTCTACACAACCCTATTAAAACATCTGCTTTTTCTAGTTAATAACAAAAAAATCAAAACATTATTGAATCACTTCAGAACCTTTTTTCCACATTTAATGTGACTTATATCCTGCCCAACAGAAGGGAAAACAGGTTTATTAGAGGAAATACTAAAGAATCTAAATGTGCAAACACCTGATTGCATACCATACCATACCATCTTTATTTATAAAGCGCTTAAAAACAGCCAACAGCTGAAACAATGCGCTGTCCATTGCGACAAGCTAAAGCACATCCAAAGAATAATGGAAGGTTTTAAGGCGAGTTTTAAAAGTGGGCAGTGAAGGAGCCTCTCTTATGTGCAGGGGCAGGTTATTCCACAATTGAGTAGCAACAACAGAAAAAGCCCCGCCCCCTCTGAGCTTCCTCTTAGACTTCAGTACCTCCAGGAGATGCAGTTCAGCTGACCTGAGGGGCCGAAAGGGCGAGTAGGGATGAAGAAGCTCAGAGAGGTACGGCGGGGCAAGGTCATTCAAACACTTAAAAACAAAAAAATAAGAATTTTTAAATGAACTCTAAAAATGTACTGGGAGCTAAAAGAGTAAGACCAGAATAGAGGTAATATGCCCTGTTTTTTGGAGTACCTGTTAAAAGATGCGCAGCAGTGTTTTGAACCAGCTGGAGATGAGGTAGGAAATACTGATTCACTCCAACATAGAGTCCGTTACAGTAACCCAGGCGGGATGATATAAAAGCATGGATCAACGTTTCAATGAGTTGTCTTGACAGAAAGAATTTTAATACACACACACTTAAACTAATACATTGTTGAATCTCCATTTGATTCAGTTTCAGCATTCACTTACCTTCAATTCCCACCTGCCAGCAATGATAGAGAATCTGATATCGTTGGCACTTGTCCGAATGGATACATTTGGCTAAAGCAACAGTTTACTGTAGTGTTTAGCTCCACAAAGGTATCAGTCAGAAGAAGAGCCCACTTTTCATAAGGAGCTTGGGGGTTTGAAATTGTCAGTTTTATCCCAAAACCTTCTGGTGCCTCCTACAAAGTTGAAGACGAGCAGTAATTGCAGTGAGTCCGAGAATATACCCTACTCAACAACAAAATGACTTCATTAGAGGAAAATTTACATTTTCTAATGGCCCAACCAGAGTATTAATTAATTTACATTTTCTAATGCCCAACTAGAGTTCAGACCTAAATTCACCAAAAACCTCACCGGCCGGAAGAGGGCTATGGACAAATTATCTTCTCCCAATATGGGGGATTTAGAGAACTTTGACAAGCTATAGTGAGTAAATATTGTTGAGAAGTGCCATGCTCACAGACCCCTACCACAGGAGACTAAATACTGAATTTAAATCAAATATACATACATACTTACATACGAGGGGTAAAGAATCTGCCGAGTTAGTGCAGATATTCTTATTATATTCTGCAGAGCTGCTGGATACCCTAAAACTGGGTTGTTACACTTGTTTTTTCTTTTTACTATTTCTTCTAACAAATGTTTTTTTATTTCTCAGTTGAATTGCTTCAGGATAATTACATTATACACTCACCGGCCACTTTATTAGGTACCCCATGTTAGTAACGGGTTGGACCCCCTTTTGCCTTCAGAACTGCCTCAATTCTTCGTGGCATAGATTCAACAAGGTGCTGGAAGCATTCCTCAGGGAGTTTGGTCCATATTGACATGATGGCATCACACAGTTGCCGCAGATATGTCGGCTGCACATCCATGATGCGAATCTCCCGTTCCACCACATCCCAAAGATGCTCTATTGGATTGAGATCTGGTGACTGTGGAGGCCATTTGAGTACAGCGAACTCATTGTCATGTTCAATAAACCAGTCTGAGATGATTCCAGCTTTATGACATGGCGCATTATCCTGCTGAAAGTAGCCATCATGGGTTGGGTACATTGTGGTCATAAAGGGATGGACATGGTCAGCAACAATACTCAGGTAGGCTGTGGCGTTGCAACGATGCTCAATTGGTACCAAGGGGCCCAAAGAGTGCCAAGAAAATATTCCCCACACAATGACACCACCACCACCAGCCTGAACCGTTGATACAAGGCAGGATGGATCCATGCTTTCATGTTGTAGACGCCAAATTCTGACCCTACCATCCGACTGTCGCAGCAGAAATCGAGACTCATCAGACCAGGCAACGTTTTTCCAATCTTCTATTGTCCAATTTCGATGAGCTTGTGCAAATTGTAGCCTCAGTTTCCTGTTCTTAGCTGAAAGGAGTGGCACCCGATGTGGTCTTCTGCTGCTGTAGCCCATCTGCCTCAAATTTCGACGTACTGTGCGTTCAGAGATGCTCTTCTGCCCACCTTGGTTGTAACGGGTGGTTATTTGAGTCACTGTTGCCCTTCTATCAGCTCGAACCAGTCTGGCCATTCTCCTCTGATCTCTGGCATCAACAAGGCATTTCCGCCCACAGAACTGCCATCACTGGATGTTTTTTCTTTTTCGGACCATTCTCTGTAAACCCTAGAGATGGTTGTGCATGAAAATCCCAGTAGATTAGCAGCTTCTGAAATACTCAGACCAGTCCTTCTGGCACCAACAATCATGCCACGTTCAAAGTCACTCAAATCACCCTTCTTCCCCATACTGATGCTCGGTTTGAACTGCAGGAGATTCTCTTGACCATGTCTACATGCCTAAATGCACTGAGTTGCCGCCATGTGATTGGCTGCTTAGAAATTAAGTGTTAACGAGCAGTTGGACAGGTGTACCTAATAAAGTGGCCGGTGAGTGTATGTGAACAAACGCATTTAACAGGAGTGTGTGTGTTTTCGAGAGCCACTGCATCTTAGCCCTTAATGGAGAGCGACAGCTTACATAAATGTGATGCAAGTGTTATATTTATTTGTGATTTCAAAGTACTCCGTGAGGAATAAAAACTTAGAAGTTAACGGCTTGAATGTTGGCCAGAAAATGTAGCAGCGTGACATATGAGCACTTGCGCAGCGACATAAGTCCTGAGATCTCAGAGGGCAATGGACATATGCTCAGGGAGTTTAGGGGATACGTAGGATGAAAGTCCTTCTGTCAAAATAGAAAGCAAGCAAACTAGAAAGAAACCAAGCAAGACAGAGAGCTGAAAGGGAGATCCAGTCACTCAAACAAGACGGGCCACTCAACAAGAAAAAGAAAAGTGACGAGCAAACATTTCTGAAAGGATTTGTCAAAGAAAAAAACAGGGAAAAGACAAACATCCAGCGACGTGAGAAGATTAGGGAGGATAGGGGAAAAAGAGAAAGACGCTTTTGTCAGACTCAGCCGGATTCAACAGGATAACGAATCCTCACCAATAATCTTGTTCTGTCTCTTTCTCTGTGTGCGTTCTTGCAAACTCTGTACGCACTTTTCTCTATTTAAGCACTCTAACAACATTGTTCATGCACAGAGCTGGGGTTTGCGTCCTCGCTGAACTCTTAAAAGCAACCTGAGCCATAATAGGGGAAGGGGGGAGAAATTGAGCTGTTTACTTCTGCACATGTGGAAATTTGAAAGCACAAATTGACCTGTGATCCTTCTATTCCTCGGGGAGCTGCTTCATATAGGGGAAAAACAATTTACTCATGCCCAAGTGATGGCGCTTTGTTAGGCAACATAGCCCGGGGACGCAGGGAGTAGGACCTGGAGCGCCTCTGTCAAGGTTATCCACCGAAGGCTCGTGTGCAAGTTTTCCTACAAAAACAGACACAGTCCATGATGAGAATGCCGTGACGCAAACTGCAGATCGTTTCTCCACCCCCAAACAAACGGCAAGAGACATGAGGAAGTGTTGGTTCATTTGTTTGCTGCATCAACTCCAGTCCTAAATGTTGCAAGCTGTAGGGCATTGTGGTTTTTACTACGATGAGCTTGCCATACTGTATATGACTGATAATTATGAGCAGATGCATATATGCAGGATGGGAAAGACATGTTTCAGTATGAGGTTCTTACCAAAGGAATATTTATTATAGCCACATTTTGTTTACTGGACTGTGGATTTCATTGCAAAAGCTTCAAGCTTGTCTTAGGGAGGTAGTCTATGAAAGAGTTAAAGATAGGTTTGTGTGTTTTCTGTAAGGGCCTACTTTTTATTTTATAGTGATTTTTTTTTTATTCTCACCATGGAAATACTATTAGATTCAAATTTACATTTTACTTTGAGAGTTGTTTTAATCATAAACTGATGTTACCTTGTTTCTTATTTTCCCTTGAATGTTTCCGTATTCAGAACTCATTTTGCATGCAGTAGGCTCACCTTTTATGATGCATGTTAAACACATTATGAGTGCATTTGATTGAAAATGTTGCAGTTTATAACCTTTATTGTGAAAGTTTACAGTATACATGAGAGACCCCCCCAGTGTAGGAGTTTGCAGCTTGTCGCTCCGGAGCCACAAGTGGCCCTTTGAACCTTCCACAGTGGCTTTAATAACTTTGGCTAAAATGAAAATTACCAAACTTATGTAATGGAGTGAAAATCTGTGAGTGTTTTTCCTTCAGACTTTAGTCATGAAAATTAAGGTGGTGCTGGTAAAAAGTAGGAAATGCTGATGTTGATGATGGTGTGCATGTGTTTAGTTTGTGCGGTGTGATGATATTTAATACAGTTTGCAAGGCATATAACTATTGTTTTCATTTATTTACCCATCGAACATAATAATTTCAACAAAATAGACAATATTTGGATATTTAAAGCCTCACGTCAGCATCATTTGTGTTTTTTCTTACTTACACACAGTGTTTTTATGTATACAGGCTCAGGAGGGGCACCCAGTCATCCGAGTAATCACTCTGCTGCTCTCTTACTGACCATGGCAAAGAAACATGTAGAGTATGCAGACACGTATCCCACATTCAGCTCATTACTGTGTGGTCAGTGAGCATGGCAAAGACTCTGGGCCATCTCTCAGCATGCTGAGACACAGGTCAACGCTCTGACTTTGAAAACCACTGATGTTGCTCCGCTACCGCCCTCCCAGTATCAGGGAAAAATCCGCAAAGACTGGTTTCATTTTCCTCTGACCAGACTGTACAGTAGATGTCAACTAATTTGATTAGAAAACTCAAATACAAGCAGTAGCTGTCGTAGTATTAACATGATTTCCTCTTATCTGCAGGACACGTCCATCTAACAGACTTCAACATCGCAGCCATCGTAAAAGAAGACCTTAAGGCAACATCCATCGCTGGAACCAAACCATACATGGGTAATAATGCAACATTTTTACCAAGTCTTCAAAGTCCAGTTTGATCTTGACTGAATCAAACTCACAAAACAAACTAGGAAATCGACACTACAGCAGAGATTATTCCCTTTTGTGTTTGGAACACAGTTCCTCCTGTTTGTTGATGGCAGTAAAACAGCCAGAGTGAAAAGATGATAACATGATGGAAAAATTGAGAAATGCACTTATAAGATCGTCTGTGATGTTCACTCTACATTTTTACATCAAAATATCAAACACTTTCCAGAATCTTTTCTTTGTTTGCTTAATGGTAGACTTAAGGAGGAGTAGTATGTTATGAAAGGTCAACTACTGAGTAAAATCGGACTACCCTTTTTCTGTTTTGCACTGAGCTTATTTCATCAATTTATTTTTCCTTTTTTGTATTTCACTTACGTATTTCAGATGATCAAATCTTTGATATCAGAAAATGATAACGTGAGTAAATACAAGAAGCGGTTCTCAAATTAAAGTTTCATCTATTAAGCTATAAAAAGCTATCCACAGAAAGGCAAGTTTATTTATATAGCACTTCAGTAACAAGGCGATTCACAGTGCTGTACATAAACAGAAAAAACATAACAGAGGAACAGAACATAACATAGGCCACAACTTACTTGCATATGTGGAATTGTGTATACCCTTTTAGGAAAATTAACAGTTACATGAGATATATATATATATATATATATATATATTTTTTTTTTTTATTATTTTTTTTTTTTTTAACCGATCAGATAATATTAATATAAACTGAAGGAAATCTTTTGCTCTTCTTACAAAAGCACTGCATTATAATGTTTAAAGTTTTATATCATAAGGCTCCGACAAATTAAACTTCTGAGTGAAAACATGCAAGTGCAGGCACTCATTTTATTAACACGTGGAAGATCAGTCCTTTAAATTTAAAATGTCCATTCCATACGATTAACAACTAAAGGCAATTCTGCCATTTCTAGAGAAAAATCACAGATAGACATACTTTTTTTGTTAACAAAGAAAACTACTATTTAATTTGAAGTAATGCTGTCTCTGGAAAAAAAAACTTTCATGCCTTTAATCACAGGTGCACTCATCCTGACTGTGACTCCTAAATGCAGCAGACATCACTTTGATGTGGATTTAGCTTCTGAGCGATTAGATTGGAGTTAATAGGATTTCAGGGGGGTTATAAATGATGAGGGAGCAGGTTCATTTTTCTGTTTTTGTCAGTTTGAGTTTGTTTGCTCCACAGGCAGGTTTTTTTTATATATGGGAAGAGTTTGAAACCTATAAAGTGACTGATTGTGCCTGGTATTGATTTTGGAATCCTGTGTGATAAGCTTAAAGTGGAAGCTTATGGCATGGTAGATTGTTTACATTGGATCATTTTATTTACTGTGCCCTCCGCCAACTGATGCGACCGTTGGTAAAGATGCACACAAAAATCTAAAAGTCAGTTAACTTCTATTGAAATAAAAATGAATAAAATACAAAAATATAAGCGTTTATGTAAGTGGGCAAAACATTCCCAAATGGATAAAATAAAATGCTAACGCCAGCTGAAAAAAAAAAAAAAAACACATTTAAAATTGATTAATCTGAAGCCTTTTTTTATTTATATTTTAGCTTTTTAAGATGATCACAGTTCCCGACTAATATCCGGTGTCAATGCAGTACAAGCATGACATGAAACACAAACCTTTTTTCTCTATGTGTGGTTGAAAACTGACATTGCAAATCACCCTGAAGACACCATCCCAACAGGGAAATGTGGTGGTGGCAGCATCATGCTGCTGGGATGCTTTGACCAGCAGTGACAGGGAAGCTAGTGAGTGCTGATTACTGGGGAATGCTGGAAGAAAACCCCGTTTTAGATTTCAAAAGACTTTTGTGCGAACCCAGTCAAAGTAAGTTGTTTTTAAATGTAAACAAAATGTAAGACATTATGAAATATATTAATGCATTTCCCCTCTGTAGCATCATAAAAAAATTGGATTTGCTAGATGAAATGTGTGCAAATAAGCAGGCCATGATTTACCCAAGAATAGATCATTCGCTTCTATTAGTAGAAAAGAACAAGCCAGTTAGTTACTGCTTGACTGTGCTGTCTGCTATGTGAGATGTTTTATACGAAAGCAGTCAGATGCTGAAGTTGCCTCGCATTTTTGACTGGCCCTCCTGTCAAAACAGATGAAATTCATCATTTGCCTTTCCGAACCGAGTGGCCAGGAATGACCCAGCTTTCAAAGTCTCCACATGTATTTTTAAAGTCCGTCGCATCACAGAACAAAACATATGTGAGCATCCATGAAGTCATTCATTGTGAAAGGAGGGCCAAAATGTCCGCTGCGCTTTCAACAGTCAAAGGTTTTAAAAGCAGTCGCTATGGCAGGCCATTTGAGGGGCGACATTTTTCTGTAACGTTTGTTCTTTTGGAATAAAAAAAACAAACAAAAACAAAAACATTAGAAAACATTTAGCTCAGAGCAAATACAATCAAAGTTAAATAAATAAATAAATGCTCTCAAAATATTGTTTTCTTATGTTAAAGCACCTAGAATGCAACCAATTCTTAAGTGTATTGCACTTTGTGTTCTGTTCAGCTCCTGAGCTATTTCAGAGCTTCGAAGGGTCCCACCCGGGCTATTCCTTCTCCGTCGACTGGTGGTCACTGGGGATTACAGCCTATGAACTACTGAGAGGACAGGTAACAAACACACAATGTGCTTTAAAACAGCTCACCTCAGAGTGACCTCGGACCTATCTGTAGTAGGCAATGCATATGACTGTTGCAAGGAGGTCCCTAACAGATCAGTAATCAGCATTTCACAAAGTTAAGGAAGGTCATTGATTTAAAAGAATTTTAGCTTGGTGCGTAAAGATGTTCAAGTGTTCTGTCATGGTGGAGAGATGAGTTGGTGTGCTAGCATGTAATTCCAAGAGCTGTAATTGATTTTCAGATTTAACTGATTTCATGCTATCCCATCTGGAGAAGGTTTATCCTGATTTCTCGGAAATTTAAACGGTGCAAAGGGTTCTCACTTATTTTCTTTTCTCTGTTAGTCATAGAAGTAACAACATTTATGTGTGTTGGTTTGTGGAATACTATTTTAACATGAAATTAAATGAGTACAAGCCCTCTCAACACTTTAATTGCCCTTTGAAACTGATCCGGGAATTTAATGAAGAGTATTTTAATTTTGGTTAGACTAAACCAGAACAGATTTCATTTTGTTCTGGTATAGTCTAACCAAATCATTTGCCCTTTCCACCTCATCAACTTCCATTATGCATCCCAAAATGCTTTTTTATCCTTTGGTCTGAAACTGCTTACTCACTGTATGAACTTGAGTCTGTCTTCACTGCAACTTAATTCCTTGCATCACACATTTCTGTCTTCTGTCTGACCTTACATATCCATTCCCTTTGCATAATATTGATAAGACTTCAGTAGTTTGTGGTTTTTAAATAGTCATTCACTGTTCCTTCTTCAAGAGAGTGCTGTTAAATGCATATTCTCTCCAAGAAAATTACATGAAGTTAAACACACCGTGCTTTCATTTCCCTTTTTTTACACACTTACATTCACTTCTGTCTCTTGACACTGGCTTTGCCTTCTAGTAAATAAGTAAGTAAACTTTATTTATATAGCACTTTTCTCAGGTGAAAAACCACAAAGTTCTTCCCAATAAAAAACAATTATAAAACAACACAAAATAAAAAGATAAAAGAGGAAAAATCAGCATAAATGCAACGTCATAGCCTAAAACTAGTGACAAAAACTAGTTAAAGGCCAATCGGAACAAGTGGGTCTTCAACTGCTTCTTAAAAGAATGAGTCAAGACAGCGTAAAGACAAATGCAACACATTCCACAGTCTGGGGGCCACCGCTTTAAAAGACCGATCCCCTCTGGTCCTGAAATTAGTTTGTGCTCTATAGAAACCACCCTGGCTGCATCTTCTCATACTGCCAATAAACGGATGAAGTTTCATCCCCTATGATTTTACTGAAACTGATTGTAGAGGTGCAGAAAATTGTATTTAAAGGTTCATTCCACAGAGCCTGAGGAAACCTTTTTGAGCTGGAAAAATCATATATGAGAGGGAAATAGGGTCATCCTAACTTTCATACTAAACTACTATAGTTTTGTTTTGTTTTTTTTCAAAATTCCTTAGATCCTGCAACATGGGAGATCCTGGAGACAGTAGGGCAGTCTTAATCCAAAATCAAGGGCCCTTGGTGGGTAGCCGTTTTCATGGGGCTTTAAATCTTATCACAGCACCTACTTAAACTTGTTTTTTTAATCTACTCTTCTAATTCTCACTAAATCATTCCCTTATTTTATTTCACTTCGCAGAGGAACAAGTCAATCCTTATCAATTTGCTTTATTTCTTCCAACTTCGTTGAATTCCAGTGAACGATTTGAACTGCACAGTGACTAAGAAATTAATAGGAACTGAAATGTTAGGCCATCATGTATCCATTTACAGCTAATGGAAAAGGGGACTGTCTCAACACCTGGGTTGTTAAATTATGACCAAGAAAAATGACAAAGTTCAACCTTTTGGTCTTGGGCTGTCATTTCACCTCTCCATTTTCAATCGCTATGTTCGATCCAAAGACAGTGTTTTAACAATGCCTTCTCCTCCCTTGTCCTCGGTGCTGTCATTTATCATTATCAGAGCAGAAAATGAGAACATAAAAAGTGTGAGCAGAGGGATTAGAGAGATCTTGGGAATAAAACAGGAGAAAAAGGGGTGGGATATGTGTTTTATTACAAAATAATATTAATAAAATCTTAAGGATGAATGCGCAGTATGAAAAAAATTCTTTCATATCTTCTCCTCACACTTTGTTTTGTTATTTCAGAGACCATATGTGATGAGATCCAACACGCCATCTAATGAGATTCTTCAAATGTTCCACAAGGTCCACCCCACTTACCCAGCTGCCTGGTCTTTGGAAATGAAGTCTCTGCTCAGAAAGGTAGATCTCTATTAACGTGTTTACAAGGTTATTAGAATCAAATTGAATAATACTATCTATATTATTCTAATATCTGATATCAAATAAGATTAAATATCATTTTGAGTACAGAAAGTACAATTAAATTACATCCCTCCAAAGAAGGTGTCTGAATGCACTTAATGTTGGCTATAAACCTTTAATTCTTCATGTTGTTCTAATGTATCACTGGTGATACTTTTCTCTAAGGTCTGATATGCTTATTTGCATTAGCGACAGGGTCCTTATAAGGGCTCACTTATCTTGTTTGCAGAGAGGCCTTGGAATTATTATTGTACAGCAGAAGTAGTTACGTGTCAGAATGGTTAGTGATCCACAGAGGAACTGCGAAACAGTGCCCAAAAGTTCCAACCACACCTTTTCTCACTGATAAGTGGATAAAACAGAAAGGATCAGTTCAATATGCTAAATAAAGTGCTTTTACATTTTCATGTTCTTACACTATAGTCCCACTATTGCAGATCTGCCTAGCCATTCACCAAACTAAAAAAAATATCTTTCTACACCATCAACATTGTAGCATATGCAATTTGATCTTCAGTTAAACTAAGCTGCCACAGGTTTTTTTGAACTACTATGAGCATTACTATTTAGATTATCTGCTAATTAGCACCATTTCTATGGACTTGATGTAACTACTACCCACATTTTCCAGATACCCAATAATAAAGTTACTTAATCTTATGCTACACTATGCAGACCCTTTGTCTGTACTGATAAAAATTAGATCACCTCAGCATGTCAAATGCTTAAAGAGGCTAAAATAGCATGAATTCTGTCATCTAACGGAAGTCTGCTTTATGCTTGATGCATCCGTGAGGTCCGCACAGCCATATTACATCATTTTGGCTTCCACGACCCTCAGCGTGGCTGAGAGTCTCCGCTCCGTGCAACTTGGAAAGTTTCTAACTACACGGACAGTCCCACGCGGAAAACATAGTGGAAGAACAAGCGCCCCTTCTGGCGGGGGTTCATACATAATTTTTATGATTCGGCCTATAAACATCATGATCAACAAATGAACAATTCCTGGACAGAAATCACAGTCATTCTTGGAAGAAGTTGAGAGGCTTAAATGTTGGAAACAACTGTATTTTCTACTTCTACGTGTAGTGGGGTGTAGTACGCCTGGCGTAGGAGTGCAACGCTGCCCTCTAGAGGCTAGGAGAAAAGTGCTACTTCAGAGGAAGCGCCGCACGTAGCATAAATGCTGCAGACGTTGTGTCCACATGTCTCATTTCTGTGCAGAACTTACCTGCATAAAGCAACTTTAGGTCAACCTATTGTTATTTGACAGCTTTGGGGTACTATTAAACTGTATATAGAACATTGAACTTTTTGTCCTAGATGTTCAGTTGACTGTACATTTACACCTATTATCTCAACTCATATTCACTGTACGAAAAAGGAGTGCATTACAGGCAACAAGCATTCCTCAAAGACGAGACAGGATGTGCAGTTTCAGAGACTGAACCAAGCCTGTGAGACGGGCCTTGGTGATCTGAGGCAAGACACATCTCTCAATATACCGGCTCAGGCAAAATAATTAACTGCACAAAAAACACATTTGGATGTTCTTAGTCTCTAAAATGTTCTCGCCATTAAAATGTTTGCAAGAGTCTGTTTTTTATAATCATCTTCTCCTGCCAGTAATTTACTGCAGTCAAACTGTTGCATTGCTTCGTGCCCAGACTCCTCTGAGCTCATTCACATTCCTGTTGCATGTGAGAGTGTGTGAGCTTGAGTGTGTGTGCAAGAGGTGTGTGTACTTGTAGCTGAGCAAAAACATTTTACTAGTAAAGTGAGGACTTTGATGTAAAGTGAGGACATTTTTTTTGTTCCTCACTTTATTTTGGGGTTAGGTTTAGGACTTAGGTCTTAATTAGGGCTAGGTATGTACTGGTAATGGTTAGGGTTAGGGCTAGGGTAAAGGTAAGGCCATAGAAATTCTTGAAGATGTATGGAAGTCCATGGAAGTCAAGGCACAGTCCTTTACTAAGTACTCAAGGATGTGTATATGTGTGTTTGGTGGTGGGTGTGGGGGTGAAAAGGAAAATTCCACACCCAATACAATCATCTTTCAGACCTCTCAGGGCACTGAATTCTCTGCGCTACCATTTGCTACCTGGATGCGTTTCATTTTCTTTTTATCTCCTCCTGTCTCCTCCCTCTGTTTTTATGTCTCTGCATAATCTCTGGACACATCCGTCGGGCTAAACACATCCTCATGTCAGTGTCACAGTGGGATTCTGATCCCATCTTATACACAGTGATTCTGACTCTTAATCTTTTTGTCTTTCCTTCAGTTGCTGTGTTTGGATGTCCAGAAGCGCATATCCTGTCTTGCAGAGCTCCAAGATCTGGACTACATGTCAGATGTCAACTGGGATGCAGTGCTCAGCAAACAGCTTCCTCCCGGCTTTATCCCCAATGTGAGGATCAGAAAAAACAATGTTGCGACTAAACTAATCTGTCTTTTAATAAATATATACAGTGCCTTAGAAATTTCTTTTGCCCCTTAGCGAATTCCTAATTTTTTTTTTATCTCACTTTAATGTTTCACACAGTCGAATACATTTTATATTGGACAGAGATACCCTTGTTAAATACCTCTGGTGGAATTTTGGCTTTCTGGTAACTGCTATTTATTTTTAATTCTGCCAAATTCAAAGGTTTTCAGGGATTAACTTCCTCTTTAAGATTATACTGCAGCGTATCACTGGAATTCAAGTCCAAGCTTTCAGTTTTGTTTTTGTTTTTTAACCCATTCCAAGGTGGACTTGTTGGTGCGCTTTGGACCGTTGTCCTGCAGCGTCATTTGAGTGTTCTTGAGCTCATAGGGTCACAATCTGATTGCCCCACTTTCTCTGCCGGTAGAACAGAATTTGTGGTTCCATTAATTGTGGCAAATTGTACAGGTCCTGAATTACCGTCTATTCCCATCACACTCCTACCTTTATGTTTGACTCTCATTATGACATTCATAATACAATTGTGTTAGTTTTATACTATAGCATAATTATAACTCAATCCATACCAGAAAGTTGCATTTGTGTCTCATTTGTCCACAAAGGATCTTACCAAAAAAATCTTGAAAATGTTAGATGGGTCTACGTGTTTTTAGATTAGTAGTAGTTAGTGCCTTAGAACTTTCCCTTAGATGCCATTTTGGCTCAGTCTTTTTTACTGTTATTGGTAAAGCAAGAAAATGTATCTTATTGGAGGAGACCTGCAAGGCTTTAGATGTTCTCTGTTCTTTTTTGACCTCCTGGATGACTAATCAAAGGAGTAAGTTTGGTCAGCCAGTCACTCCTACGAAGGTTCCTCTGATCCATGTTTTCTCAAGCTGTGGATAATGTCTCTCGCCTTAGCTAGTAAGATTAAACCAAAAATATGCTTAATCAGTTATTTTATTATTACATAAACCTGTGAGGATACTTATTATATTTTCACAAAGGTTTCCCTCAGTAAATAAAATCATCAATTTCAAACTACCTTATTTTTTTATCCTAAATTTACAAAGAGGTGAGGGTACAGAAAGATAAAAGTACCATCCAGTCTGCTTCACATCTTTCTCTGTCAAGCTGTAAACACCACACCCTGGTGGGCTGACTTGAATCTGAGTGCAAATATTTACGTTATTTGAATCTGCCTACCCTGCTTGCCGTGCATAATCATTTGGTAAAATTGCAACACATAATTTGCAGGTTCCAGTCCAATCCGCTGCATTCTAAAAATACTGACAAATTATGAGTTGTTCAAAAGCAGCATATGTTGGTAATGTGTAATTTGCTGTCTGGAGTGGGGTCATTAAGGCAGACTCTGTCCATTAGAGCAGAAAGCTGTACACTGCAAGACCTTTTACGTTGCTGCTAAAATGAGAGAATGCTTCTTGATATCTGAATCATCATCTTAAACTGTTTTCGAATTGAACTTCTGTGTAAAATTATCATTAGACCAGAAATTTGGCAGCCTGATGTGCAATGCTTGATTTTTATTGCAGCTACATTTATTTATGTAGCTTGCAAATACTGTAATAAACCCGACAATCATTTTGGCTTGGTTTCATACAAAGGCCTTCAGAAAAAAAATCTATTTTGAATGTTTTCACATGCGGCCATGTTAAGACCACTGACTGCATTGGTAAATCACACAAAGGCTCAATGGAATACATCACAAAGTAGTGGATTCTTGTGAAGGGAAAGGTAAACGACACATGGTTTTCTGTTAGTTTTTGTTTTATTTGTTGTTTGTTTTGTTTTTTACAAATTCCAATCTCAAAAATATGGTTTGGTTTCGTATTTAGCACCCTTTACTCTTAAACCACTCATTAAATTTCAATAAAACCAACTTTAAAAAAACTTATTTAACAGATTTAGATAAAAGAGATAATTTAACCTCAATATAAATAAGTATCTTAAATGTGGAAGGAGGTAACTTTAAGTTCATCTTGTAAGATGAGACCAAAGTTAAACTTTTTAGCTACATGCAAAATGCTATATGTAATACTAAACTATTGTTGCATATCACCCTGAACACATCATTACCACGGTAAAACATGGTGTTGGCAGTGTCATGTAATGGGAATGCTTCTTCAGCAGGAGTGGATAAGATGGCCAGAGTTTATTGGGAAGATGGTTGTTGCTAAACAGAGGGTGATCCTGGAAGAAAACCCTCTGTGAGCTGTAAAATAAACATACAATCAAAATTAAGTAGTTTAGATCACATCATAATAATGTTTAAGGTCCACAAAAGGCACAGATTTCATGCCAATTGATAATTTCAAAAGTGGAAAATTGTTTCCTCTTAATCCAATATGATTTGCAGTAAACTAAGACTTGTTTAAAAAAAAAAAGCACTGTTGATCCATCACATACAATAATACTAAAATTTAAATCTTGTTAGTCATAATAACTGGTCATAATTTGAAAAATAAAAAAGGTTATGAATACTTTTGCTTGGCATTGTAATTAATTTGATCTAGTTTTTAGTCTATGCAGAGTGGTGAGTGTCTATCGGTCCAGCTGGTAATATAATTTAAAAACGCTAAGGAGAGGAACAATTGAAAATTGACAGTGTCCCTTTTTTAATTATAGGCCCATTTCCTATTATGAGTTTTTGTAGCCATCATTAATATTTCATCATAGATGAAGAATAAATCTAAAAAAAGTCAGATGAAAAATAAATTAACACACACCGGCGTTTTTTCTCATCGTTTCATGTGAACGTGTTACATAGAAACAACTTCTTCCCATCTCCTTAAAAGTTTGTTTCCATGCTTGTTTCTGTTTTTTAAAGAGGCGAAGACTAAACTGTGACCCCACCTTTGAGCTGGAAGAGATGATCCTGGAGTCGAAGCCACTTCATAAGAAGAAGAAAAGGCTTGCAAGAAAGACCAGGGAACAGGGATCTGATGGATCCCCACAGGTAAGCATTTCTAAACGATCCCTTAATTACACAGAAGGAAATAATTATATTTATCTAAAATATGTATAGAGTTGTTAAAATAATCTGTATAATTTCTAGGTTTTGGCTTCCTTAAAAATGTAACTTTTTCCAAGGACACAATTTGACCTTGTATAAGCATTAAAACACCTTGAGTCCTTCCATACTTTGCCATGTTCCAATCACAACCTTCAATGGATCTCACTGAGAATTGTGATACACCAATACAAAGGGGTGCCTAATTCTAAAGAGGTAGTAAAATGGTGTGGTTTTAATTTTTTTATATAAAAAGGTGAAAACTATAAGGTTCATATAGGTCTGACTAGATATTCTGCTAAGCTAACTCTTATTAGTTATATGCCTGTAGCCGATTTGCCCTGAGCATAATACTGCCACCACTGTGTCAGCTGATGTGGGATTTTTTTGCACCCAGCAGAAATTAACAACAATATTATTTGAGCACAGTCATTCTTGTATTATGAACCAGTAGTGGACAGTGATAAAAACTTTTTCTTGTGGGTTGCACTAGAGGTCGGAGATTACAACACAACAATAAAGTCTGCTTAAAGATAATAAATCTGTCCACGGTCACTTGACTGCTATTGGATTTTTAAGTCTGGTCAGTCCAGTCTAAGTTCCTTTATCCACTTTTTTTCCTCCAGCAAAAGCCTCGTGAGGTTATCATTGTGTGAATAAATTATACATTTTTCTTTAACTGCGCCATCTGGTCCATCTTGTCATTGTTGTTTTTTATTCTTCCAGTTGCATTCAACTATTTGAGTGATATTCACACTGGTGTATCTAAGCTGCCAGGGGTGTGACTGATTGGCAGGTATCATGAATTAATCAAATTGGCTGAAGAATTACACATAAAGCACTGATTGGCTATGGGCACAGAGAGCTACGCCTCAACGAGAATCTTTAGGTAGCCAATTAGAGACCAGCATGAAGTCCCGTGGAAGCCAACAGTTGTATAGGATGCTTACACACATCTGCACGCGTCCCTCGCCATTGATTATGACATTGACATTAAAATTAGGCCTACAAAAAAAAAGCCCAAATACAGAAAGGAATATAGAAAAATCAAAAGTCAGACTCATTTCACGAGAGAACTGACATGATAATTACCTTTTATTGTGTAAGTTTTCGTTAACTGCGTCTACATTTTCTGCCTGTAATTTTGATGCGCCGGTGCCTGAGCACCCCCTTATTGACAAGCTGCCACTGTCATGCATGTTAGTGGTTTGCTCAAGTGAAAATAACTGTAAAATGTATTTTGCACAGTGCAGGTTCAATGTCAGTAAGAATTTTCACCTGATACAAGAGCAGCATTCTGTGGTTTGGAGTGAGTACATGTTTAGCCAGCTTATGATGAGAGTTTGGAGGAGGAACAAAGTGCCTGTGCTGCTAGACAACACTTATCATCCTTTGGACCATTCAGGCAGAGTGAAACGCTCCGATGTAAAATAATAATGGCCGTAGCCTCTCAGGGAAATGTCTTTTTATGTAAATGGAGACGGATGACACAATAGGGCACAGTAGGACAGATAGGAATTATTACTGAATCACATTTCCCTTGGAGTCATTCTAGCGTCATTTAAGCAATGTGTAAAAGTAAGATGACTTAATTTTTTTTATTTAAGTATGTAGGCTTGACAAATTTCAGTTTAAACCAGTAATTTACATACACCGTATAAAAAGACACATATTCCTTCTTTCTTACTGTTTGACATTAAATCAGACAGTTTTTTTGTGTTTTAGGTCAATTAGGGTAACAGACACGATTTGTTAAGTTGTTAAATTCTAAAAAGAGGAGAGAAGTAAAAAAATAGTATTACTAAGTGTTTAATTTGCCTTTAAATTGTTTGGAAATCAAGGCAATGATGTGAGCTGCTTATGTTTCTGATGAATTTACAATATCTTAGCTAACTAAAGCCACGCGAGCGATTGCATTATAAGGCAACTTCAAGCACCCTGATTTGTTAGCTAATCATTGGGCACACTTCCCAGGTGTACAGGACTGTCTCAGAAAATTAGAATATCGTGAAAAAGTATACTAGTAGGCGATTCAACTAATCACTTGAATCGTCTAATTAACTCGAAACACCTGCAAGGGTTTCCTGAGCCTTGAAAAACACTCAGCTTGGTTCAGTAAACTAAATCACAAGTATGGGGAAGACTGCTGATCTGACTGCTGTCCAGAAGACCATCATTGACACCCTCCATCAGGAGGGTAAGACACAAAAAGAAATTTCTCAAAGAGCAGGCTGTTCACAGAGTGCAGTTTCAAAGCACATTCACAAAAAGCGTGTTGGAAGGGGGAAATGTGGCAGGAAACGCTGCACAACCAAGATCTGGCACCTGCCCACAGTGCCAAAACCACCAGTAACTGGTGTACTGACCATGGCATTACTGTCCTTGATTGGCCTGCCAATTCCCCTGACCTGAACCCCATGGAGAATTTGTGGGGTATTGTGAAGAAGAAGCTGAAAGACACCAGACCCAACAATGCAAATGAGCTAAAGGCCGCTATTGAAGCATCCTGGGCATCCATAACACCTCAGCAATGCCACAGGCTGATTGCCTCCATGCCACGCCGCATTGATGCAGTAATCTGTGCAAAAGGATTCCCAACCAAGTACTGAGTGCATTAATGGACATTTTCAAATGTTTAATTTTGTTTTGCTGTTATATTTTTTTTTTTTTTTTTACTTGGTCTGAGGAAATATTCTAATATTTTGAGATAGGATTTTTGATTTTTCTTCAGCTGTACGCCATAATCAGCGATATTAAAACAATAAAAGGCTTGCAATATTTCAGTTGATTTGTAATGAATCCAGAATGTATGACATTTCATGTTTTTTAATTGCATTACAGAAAATAAAGAACTTTATCACAATATTCTAATTTTCTGAGACAGTCCTGTATATGCACGAAGGTGACATGATCATCTGCTCAAACAAGTATAAGCAACTATCCAGCTATCAGACCATTCAGGAAGGAAAGGGCTTCTCTGTCCTGGGGATGCTTTGATGTGAAATGTGCCACCGACCCAAAACCAAACTAAAATAAAACTGATATTTTGAAGATAGTGGCTGGAGCTGTTGAGAGAATGTCAATGTCCAAAATAAAATAAGGTATATTCAGATATGGGCTAAAATGCTTCTAAAAGAAAAAAACAAAAAAAAAAAACAAAGATTGCATTTTATAAACGCAACTGAGACAAAGTCCTTTAGTCTGGAGATATGACTTGTGGTCTTATAATGCTACAATTAAAATTATGAAATTTATATTATTTGACCATAATGATTATTGTTAAAGTACAGGGGGAAAGAGGAAAACTTGTGAGCTTAAGAATACCATCCAACTGTAAAGTCCAAGTGTTGCAGTATCATGTGTGGATGCTCTGCAGCAGGAGGGACTGGTGCACTTCACAAAATACACGAGAATGGAACATTATGTGGAAATACTGAAGCAACATCTCAATCAGCTATAACTGTGAACATTTTATTAGAAGAATATCCTAAATGCTTTACCCTTGTCATGCAGTTTAAAGGCAATTTTATCGATAAACTTCTGAATGTGCAAAAATACAATAGGAAATCCAACTGACCTGAAATAGTTATTCGATTTATTCTGATTTTAATTTCAGACCGAAAGCAAGTTTGTATTTCATACAGTGCATACAAATACCATATTTTAGCAGTGTATCAAAAGTCCAAGTCCTTCCAGGTTAAACAGTAAAAATGCACTCTGAAACAACTCATTGTCTGGAGCTGATCCAAAACGGATAGGTCTCTGGAAACAATTCCTCCTGGCATCATATTTTGCCGCATTTGGTCATATTTGTTTCTATCAGTCAAGGATGATACTGTCTATAAATATCAGCTTGTGTTTGTGCAACGCTTTAACATATCCATTTACCGAAGGCCTGTGGGGCCACTTGTGAAGGATTGAACTTAAGACAGCGAGACAAAGAAAAGAGAGTGACTGTGTTATGTCTGTGTGTGAAGAGGGAGGGAGATGTCAGCCGAAGCCTAGCGGATCAATACGGAATGAAAAAGTTGCCCTTATGCCTGTCCCAGCATGCTTTTTGCCCATTACCCTGCAGCTGCTTTGTATTCTGTTAAGATCTCCTTTCTTTCCTCTCATCTTCCTCCTCTTCCTTTCATCCATTGTGCCTCTGCTTTGCCTTGAGACTCCCTCAACAATGCTGTCAGCGTTTGGCCCCCTCTCTCCCTTCACTTCCAGGACGTGTCCTGTTCCGCGTGTGTTTTTCTAGCTGCCTTCATCTCTCCACTTCCCTGTCTCTTCTGCTGCTACGCTCATGATATAGCATGGAATTAGCACAGCTAAATCACAGATACTGTACAGCGGAAAAATGGACTTACGCTGTGAGGGCAAAACAAACAGGCACTCTATCTTCAAACTCACTCAAAAAGAACTCTCTCTAAATAGTTTTTGTGTTTTATTACGTTAACTGTCACTGTGCAAAACCTCAACATTTTTAATTATGTTACGTCTGTGTTGCTTGTGTTGCCCCGCCTAATTGACAAAGGTAGCAGCGAAGTCAGCAGTTTTGTTGTAATTTCACAATAGGAAATATTAAAATCCTTTACCTTTCCCCCCCCCCCCCCCCCCTCCTAATATAATCCAGAAACGTACATGGCTCCAAATACAATTTATGTTAATATTTGTAATTTCAGATTATCAAGGTTATTGGATTGACTAATCTGCCAAATCTGTAAGCAACGAAAAGTGCTAAAAGAGGCCTGATTCACTAAAACTGCGCTTGCACTTGCTGTCAGATACATTCTCCATTCATCCTATTCAATCCATCTTTGTGTGCAGCTTACAAAGCAAAAAAAAAAAAAAAAACTTTTAATGCCAATGCAAACACATCCATCAAGTGCAGAAGGAACATTTGATGCTTCGAGTCACAGTTGTCCTGATCTTATATCTAAATCCAACCAACCACAAGCACGGCAGCAATAAAAGTGACATATTTCTTAATTGATGAAGTAGCAAGGCAGTCTCCAAAACTGCAGGAACAAATATCCACTTTATCAGAAAGGTTGTTTTTTTTTTTTAAAGGAGATATCTAAATCAGTGAGTGATGGTTTTATTAACAGATTACAAAAACATCTGGGATAAAACGTCTGGTTGATATCAAAAGGTAAACCAACGACATGCTTCACACAGCGCTGGTCTTTGAGAAATTGGCACTTTTTGCCAAGCAATAATCTACTTAAAATGTATAAATGTTGTGACTGTTTTCCTACATGCATGTATAATGCATGATTAATTGCTAGACAACACAATATGAAACGTCAATGTCTCTATGACACTTTGTAGCTTAGAAGAAAAAAACTGTAGTTCGATTTTGTCAAGGTGACATTGTGTGGTAAATTTAAGTGAAATTACAAATATACCATAAAAGGATAACATCATTTAAAATTTACCCAACAGATTAAGTAAAGAAATCTTAAGCTTGTTGAGAAGCGTCCAGACCAGACTGTTGCTATGGAGGCACAGTGGACGTAAGATGTTATTGTCAGTGTGTTTCTCAAGGACATGTTTCAAGGGTTCATAGAGAAAACGTCTATACAAACAAATTGCTGCTAAAACATTTCATTTGTTGTTATGGTTATGAGTGACTACCATGAGTGAAGCATGATATTAAAGAGTCTACAGTTCAGCTGCTACCAAAGCTGCTAAAATCCAACTCAGGACTCACTTTTATTGTTGCTGGTGCAACGATTAAAATGCACGCAATATTTACTAAACAAAGAGGCATTTAACAGGGAAAAACTGCCAAATGAATCATATACTTTTCTTAGAAAATGCTAATAAGTGGAGCACCAAGATGTGAGACTCACTGTAAATCACTCGTCACTTTCAGTGCCATAAAGAGATCAACAGTTACTAAATTTATATCTTACAGCTCTGAGTCAGGACTTAATTGTGATAGATATGTTGTCAGAGTTAGGGACATTAGACATTTGAATAAAGTAGTGAAACATTTCAAGCTTATTAATTCTCCTACATTTATGTCTCCAAGAAAGAAAAAGAGAAAATATTGATTTGTAATTAGTAATCAAAGTGTGCTTTCTGCTAAGTAAACAGAAACTGGGTAGAGTAATGAAAAATCTATTAATATGAGAACCATGTGGGTTACTCAGAAAGAGGGGAATATATGTACAGTAAGGGGAATGCGGCGCTGTAGATGTCAGTATATGTGTTATACATTTCTAACATAAAGCAGAAGAAATAAATTTAGTAAGGATGTATGACTCCAGCAGTGGCCGCTGCTCTTTATCAGCCGCAACTAAAGTCAACCAACACCGTTAGCCTAAATGCTGAATCTGAGAAAAAAAAAAGTCCTTTTTGGGCTCTGATCCAGCAAACCACTCCCAGTAGGTTTTTCCCATTAAATGGAAAGTTTAATTGAGTATTTGGAGCTATTAGCCTCTGAACTGTCTGTTTAAAAGCATCCGCATAATTGGACTTTCAGCACGGCCAGTGATTTATTTTTTCTCTCCCCTATGCTATCAATCTAGACATCACCTCCACACGCTTCGTGTGTCCTTAAACAACTGTAAAATAGACACAAAATTCACAATCAGTTAACTCTGAAGCATAGACTAGTACATTTGGCAAAATTTACAAACCTCTTCAAAATATTCCAACTAAATATGCAAAAGATGAAAAGGTCTGCAAGTCAAATGAGGAGCAGAAGGCTATAATCAACAAGGGCGCTTGTTTTAAGGAAAGCATTCTGATATACACATTTGGACAACTTACCACAAAAAATAACTGTTCTTAGATTCTGCAAGTAATTTATTTTCCTTTTCAAATAGACAGCTGACCCGGCCCAACGCACTATCAACACACTTTAGGCTAGTGAGTAAATTCTAGCTCTTACAAATGCAATAAATCATACATGGCTTAAGGTGTATTTTACTGAGACAGCGCTGTCTCCAGTTCTGTTGGCTGATAAATGAAACATTTGCCCTAGTTGCAGACATGTATGCAGGATTTTTGTTGTTGTTAGCTGTTAAGTGTCATTGGGAAGCTTTATATACACACCAACTCTCTGTGAACCTGAGGAGTCTTCAATGCCAGTCCTCGAGGTCCGGTGTCCTGCAGCTTCTGTACGCGTCTCTACTTCAGCAGCTCATTAGCAAGACTCTGGATAACTTGACTGCATTCTGAGGAGGTAATTGAGCCATTTGATTCAGGTGTGTTGGACCCAGGACACATCTAAAAGATCCCGGACACTGGACCTCGAGGACTGGAGTCGAAGACCGCCAGGCGTACGCAGTAACATCTGCCACACATATCTCGCCATGAAGGCTTGTGTGTGCAAAAAACCTGTCTTATGTAGGAGCATTAGCTCTGGCCATGTCTGTGAAGTGTGGGTGTTGCTTTTGATGTGTTTCTAATAAGTACTTTAGTTTAAACTCAATCAAGGGTGCTCCCTGGATAGCGCCAAATAACAAGGAAATGCAGTAAATTAGATTGTACAGAGAACAGGGGATGTAAGGCGACAGCTTTTCAGGTTTGTAAAGGTTTAAGCCAAACTGAATACGCTGTGATCAGCTTCCAGCTGCAGCTTATGGTCATTGTCGCCACTATTAATAAACCTGTCTAACATTTGATATTATATGTCAGGGTAGACGACATAAGGTGGGAGTCCAACCTTTTGATGATGTTTTGTTTGAACAGGAAAAGAAATAAAACACATCCTGGTTCAATCTGCTATAAAGTGTTTTGGGAAGTGATTCTGCGTTCCTAACTTTGTTCTCCCTGTTGCTTTAGTATGTAAAATTAGTGGAAATTCTCTTGCAACTTCTATGGCTATTTTCTTCCATCTTCGCTCTCCTCCTCATCTGTCTGTCTTCATGTTATTAGCCAAAGGCTTCTCCCCTACCTGCCCCTTTTTTCCCCCGCTGTTGGACTTAAACCTCTGGTCTTGACATTAGTAATATCCTAGATGTAAGGCCTAATCTGACTAAGCTTTAACAGGAAGTTGCTCCTCATGTGGGGGCTCCATGTTTGATCATTTTAACAAGGAGATGAGCAGAATGCCCTTGGATACACTAATAATCAGCAGGGTTAGTAAATACAATAAAGTACAGACCTTTTGCAAATCCTCAGATGATAGCTTTGGCATTTGTAGAGGGTTAATACTTTAAATAATGTTTAATGACATTTGGGTTGTAATTGGAAAATTTTATTTTTTTCCTCTTCATGTTCTTGTCTGGGATCGTCCCTCTTTTTGACCCACATGCCCTCTCCAAGTAAAGTGAGACAGTGGTTATATATCTTTATGATCTATCTCCTCATTTTGAGAGCACTGAGAGCATTAGAAAGCCCCTGTCTGCCCGTCTTGGCACAATGTTAGTGTGAGGACATGGTTCCGCCTCATCTCACATGATAAAGTAGGACACATGAGCAGGTTGAAACATCTGAGCATAAGTGTTCTCCAACATTACAAAACCTTTCTAAAGTATTTATAGGTCTTTTAAAGCCACAAATTTAAGTTTATTTAATTGGGGATTTGATGACAAACACAAAGTAGTGCGTATTTGTGCATCGGAAAGATTTTTATTTTTACTTATTTAAAAATCTAAAAAGTGTGGCATACTTTTTTCAGGCTATTTAGCCAATTGTCCCCACGGCAACCCGGTTAATGGGTGAACATTAACCATAAACTACCACAGATTATCATGTAGATTTTGGTCTGGACTTTGAATACCCGAACACCTGAATATGACGTGATTTTAACCATTACATTTTTGTTCTGGCTTTGTTTAGTTTGGTTTATTTATTTTGAAGATAACAGAGAAAATACATTTTCATTGGTAAAATTAGTAAATACATAATGATTAAAAAAACAAAACATATTCACACTTGCAAACTGTTTACAGCAAGCAACTCTACGTCATGCGCAGAAAAAAAAAAAAAAAAAAACATTGTTTTTGGATGCTTGACCTGCTGGAAGGTGGACATCACCTGAGTGGTGCGTGTATTTTGTAGCCTCTAACTGTAGCGATTGTAGGTGTGAACCCGAAATTCAGCCGAACAGAGTTACGTTTAAAAGGTTTATTGGAAATGTTCCACGTAGACAGACCAGGAGTTGCTGACAGAACCAGATTTGAACAGATGCAGGTGGAACCAGACTTTAGCAGTAAACCTCACGGCGGCAGACCCCATGTGAAGTGATGCAACAATCTGGCCGTGAGTGGGTGAGTGAGTTAGGTATATGAAGGCTGGGGAACAGGTGAGCAGAGTAGCGGATTAGTGGCAGCAGGTGGAACTGGTCTGGGCTGATGACTGGTGACTGAGCTAATTGGAGGGTTTCTGTGGCTGAGAGGTGACAGGCTGAAACAAGTCCAGAAAAGTCCAAAACAAACAAACAAAAAACCTAAATCATGGGTCCGTTCTTCGTACGTCGCTAACTCAGTTAGCAGGATTTCATTGTTGACGATTTGGCATGATCTTGGATCGTTTGGTTCTTCGAAAGACATCCTGCACTTGTTGTCATAGCAACATGTGCGCCAGCTTAAGCCTGCTCGAGAGCAGGCTTATTTCATGTAAACAAGATTAGATCACGGCTGTATAAGCGGAGGAGATAGGGAAGTCTGCCGTAGCCATGTCCATTTTTACGACTGCAACCTGTTGCGGAAGGTGCAAGAATAAGAGTTTTTCGAATTAATCGCGTATTGCGCAATAGACAGGATCCTTTAGCGCAGCGCGACAGTGTAATTGTAGAGAGATTTTCTTGGTGGCTGTTATAAACAAACACATCATTTAACAGTGGCTTTTAAAGAGGAAAAAGTGGTGTTGGAGCCATAAATCTAAAATATTTAAGTTATTTGTATGATGGTTTGCTTTTTATTTGTATCCTATTCAGTAAGAAGATTTGTTCGGGCCATTTTATTGTGAAGTTTAATTTACTTTGAAAGGCTTGCTTCCTGTCCAGCCGTATATTGGATTAGAAAAAACTATGGATTGATTATCTATCCACGGAGCAATACAGTTTTACCGTGTAAACTGTGGATGACTTGGAAAAGGAAAATGTTCATTTTTTATGGATAAAGATTTTTTTTTTTGTTAAAATTCCCAGTTTGCACATGTCCTTTACTTCCCGTGTCTAAGGAATGACACTGAAATTTGGATCTCTTGACATAACAAGTGCCTTTTTAAAATAAAGTATAATAATTAAAGGCTACCATTTTGTAGAATATTCTTGAATTTCACTTTTACTTGTCCCCATGTTTTAGTGGGTCCCGTGGAGGCTCTGACATAAAAGAACAAAGTAAATATGAGATTATTAAAATGCAAAAATTCATACTGTAGAAAGTGATAGAAACATCTACCATGGACAGTATTTACGCATTAATTTGTCTGCTGCTTTTTGCCAGCCCTCTCTCCTGGCTTTAACAGATTTTGAGGTGTTTTAATTAATGACTCAAATTCAGCATAACCTTCCATGCTCTTGTTCTGCTTGGGAGAAAAACTGTGGGCGTTCTTTGGCCATGCTGAACAGCCAATAGCAGCGGTGCTGATCAATGTTTCTACTATCGATACATTTCCCCTTTTAAACAAACGCATGCACGCGCAGTTGTCTCAGATAACTCAATCCAGCCATACTAATCGTAAACAACAGGTGTGTTCGAAGAACCCAATTAGCCGGATCATGATTAGCCGGATGAAATCATCTTGGATGTCTCATTTGATCTTGGATGTTTTAAGCAACGTACGAAGAACGGACCCCATGACACTAACTGCTTTTCTTTCAGGACTGCCCTATATTTGGCTGAAAACCGTGCTCCTAACAATGATGCAACCAATGCCGTGTTTTCTTGTTGACACCGTGGGTTTAGGGTGATGTGAGCTGTTAGTACTGGATTAAACAGTACTAGCCCTGCTTAAAACTTCTCTACAACATTATCCCTGACCTGCCTGCTGTGTTCATAATGTTCACTAAGAAGCTTCTGAGTTGAATTTATATTCAGATTACCTACGGCTGGTCTCTGTTTGCTAACTACTGACTTCTGAAGGCATTTTGCTGCACTTATTTAAATTAATCGTATCAGAGAAAAAGTAAAATTTCATAAAATACCCCAAAAATACATTTACATTGGTGGTTGTAAAATGACAAAATGTGAAAAAGCTTAAGGAGTATGACTATTTTTGCAAAGAACTTTAGGTTCCTCTTCTGTCGTCATTTAAAAAGGGGCAAACAGAGAGATGGGATGTAGTGTATTGAGCAGTATATATTACAAAGTTGCATACTAATATAAACTGCAGAAATAGAAGATCCCAGTAATACGATTATAAAACCAATCAAAGAAAGAATTGATCATTCAATTAAATTTAATTCTAATGATAATGTCATTTTTCCCTTGTTTTCCTTTGACACCACTGCCAGTATTGACTTGCTGAGTTATTCTGTTTTTATCTCTCTTTTCTAGAATGGGCAGCTCCAGCAGCGTTTGGACAATGTCCAGAGAGACTTCATTGTCTTCAACAGAGAAAAGTAAGAAAGCTTCATGACCTCCACTCCAAAATACGACCAATATCGTCTCGTTGTCAAAGAACTCATAATAGTGGCATTTACTCTGAAGAGAGTCTTACTGTTCAAACACTTTTGATAGAGAGGGATAAAATGTTAGTTTGTCTTTAAAGTTTCTCAATTCCAATTTTTTTTTTAAGTTTTTAGATTTAAGTGCAGCATATAAGCAAATCAAGAGTTCTTTCCTGGCTGATAAAATCACGTGTGATGCCGTGAATGGAATGTGAAACCGCTTTTTTATGGTATAAGTTTGTTTGTAAAAAAAAAAAAAAAAAAAAAAAAAAAAAAAGGCATCTAGCATCAGCAATGTCTTGCATGTTCACTGCAAAGAGTAGAAGAAAATGTTTATGATCTATGGAAAAAGAAACTCCAGATGAACAAATAAAAACAGGAAATTACATTTAACACTGACTTTTACAAAATCCATGAAAGTGATAACACAAATTCATAATTCATTCTCCACAATAAAGAACTATGGGAATATAGAGAACTTAAAACAAACCCTAAAATAGCCTAAATCAAACCCCAGAGGCAGAATTCTTCTGAATGTTTACATGGAAGAGTGGACGGACAGGCTTTGCAACTTTATCAGTGTAAATTGATTTCTCAGACAGAAAATGGAGAAAAAAAAGGAAAGCAGACAGTTTGAATCTAATCTATCCATAAATGACCAACTGCATATCATATAACATGGAAAACTTTGGGAATTGTGCAAGGAAACTTTTTGACCAATCTGTCTGTATGATTTGATTGAATTTGACTTTGTAAAGAGCCTTGAGATGACATGTGTTGTGAATTGGCGCGATATAAATGAAATTGAATTGAACTGAATTGATAGCGTGGAATAGAGGGAAAAAAAAACGGGAACAGAAAGATGTGAACGGGATGGAAAATCAGGGTGAAATATAAGTCACTGGAATCTGCAAAATGTTTAGACGTTGGTTCTTCTCTCAACAGGTCAAGAAAGGCTGTGGTGGACTCGTCTGAACTTTCCACAAGTGAGAAGAACAAAGCAATCGAGGATGGACAGAACAACAATGTCGAGCCAGCTGCCTATTTATCAGGATAGGCTTCCTACTCTCAGATACCCACCTCATCACTTGCACTTGCCTATAGCTTGCAGCTGACCAACTTACATGCAAAACCTGTTGTTCTAGCAGCACATGCACTCACACCTGATCTTCTATGTTCCTGGACTCCTGAATAGTCTGTAAAATCTCAAGAGCAGCACTGTGCACATACGTTTCCCATCATTAAATAAAAAAAATTAAAAAATCAACTAAAAACTGCAAGACATCACAAGCGGGTGAAGTAAGATGGACTTGCGGGGAGGCAGCCATGTCAGAGACTGACTGATGGACTGCTTTGCTGTCATCAAACAGACCGGCTCCTCGCAGAGTGTCACTCTTATCGTGCTCCCTTACATCAGTTGGTGCTCTTATGTCTGCTCAGCCTCGGTTCTGAGCATAGTGCTGTAGCAAAAAGCCAGATCATTTAAAAAAAAAAAAAAAAAAAAAACCACAACGGAGCACCTCCGCCTGAATGTACTAACGTTGGTTTTATTATGAGGAATTTTCCAGGTAATTATGGCCATTTAAATATAGTGTTGCAGCAGGTGGTACCACATAATAGAACCGTTCTTTTACAGAATCTAGAGGTTGTTTGATAGAAGGTAGAAGTTTCTTTCTGAAATGTTCTCGTAAACGTACCAGGTTCTCTCCAGAACGGTGTTGTTTCTGGAGCTTCTTCAGAAACAAGCAGGTACCATGTCAAAATCATTCACAGTATTGTTGTAAATTACCTGGCACTTTCTGGAACATACTAGGTAATTTCCTAAAACTTAAAGGTAACTATTTGGAAACTACTTAGTATTCTGGACAGCATCTAATAAGTTCCACATGGTAACCTCTAAGTCAGGGATCTTCAATCCTGGTTTTCATCACCCACTGTCCTGCTTCTCCTTTGATGGCTGCGGAGGAAGTCATGCAATCATTTCATTCAGGTGCAGTGGAGAAGAGACACGTCTGCTGTATTTTTTGGACCATAAGGCGCATTAAATATTCTTCCCACTGTGTAATATCACTCCACCCCTCCCCTGTACACTGCCCTGTTTTCAACATAAGGCCAAAATAAACTTTTATGATGAATGCGCTTCCAGTTTAGCCATTGCAGTCAGGCAGTCTTGTAGACAGCTCAGGGGTCTGTTCAGGCAGTAACACAGTGTACCGTAATACTCCAAATATCCACTGAGCGGAGCGGCTTTGTTGCTAACCAAAGTCGTACATACACATTTTAACATATTTTTGAGAGCATTGTACCACATAAAATCGGTCAGTAAGCGCAACTTTAATCATATATAAGGTGCATCAGATTATAAGGCGCACCATCAATGTTTGAGAAAATTTACAAATTTTAAATGCGCCTTATAGTCGAAAAGATATAGTGAAACATACATGGCAGTGGGTCCTGAAGACCAGGGTTGAAGAGCCCTATCTAAATTTTAGGAAAGTAACCTCTAAATTCTGGGAAAGTACCTAGTAAATTCAGGAGAGTAATCTGTAATTTCTGGGAAGTACCTGAAAAATTCTGTAAAGAATTAAATAAATTCTGGGATGTAACCTCTAGCTTCCAAAAGTAACCTCTAATTTCTAGAAAAGTACATGGGAAGTTCCTGAGAGTAACCTGTAAATTATGGAAAATACCAGTGGGCTTCTGGTAATCTGGGAATTTTCGGAATTTGACCTCCAAATTCCAGGATAGTACCTTCTAAGTTCTGGGAAAGTACTTGGGCAGTGCCTGGGAGTAATCTATAAGTACTATAAGTAAGTAACCTGGAAGTTCTTCAAAAGTACGGACTGTAATATGTAGTGCTGTCAGTTTTAAAGTAGTTCTCCAGTCCTCCAGTGTATAAAAATCCAAGGAGCTGAGCTAACCATTGGTTAGGAACGTTTTTCGTCTATGATCCGGATGACACCGGATACAAGCATGACAAAAGTAGCATAATTAAACTGCTAGTCTTATTAGACAAAACAAACTTTTTTTTTAGCAATTGATCCGAATTGAAATGGAGACTTTAAACATGAATGGCTTGCTTTTTCACAGCAAAATATGGACTAGTGATCCTGATGCTTAGCTTGGCAAATTAAGCCAACAGTGATGATAGAGGTTTAGCATTTAGTATCACGCAGCATTTCAGAACATAAAAGAAACAAGCAAAAGCTGAAAGTTTCTTGAGTTGCTCACAGCTTATATATACAGTTCTCAAAAAAAAATGAAGTTTAAGGTCTATTCTGAAATGTTGTTTTTAAACTGAAGGGTCGTATCAAGGCCACAAAACACGGTTGAATCTTTTGGGAAAGCAGGAAGCTAAATATTACCATTTTGTATAAACGTTAGCCTTGGTCTGCAAATTACCTTCTAGGAATACAAAGAGAAAACAATGGTTCTGTTCTGCACTAGATCTCACTTTGCACATACCTTTTCATTAATGGTAGCATTTATGCACAAACAAAGAAACAAGCAAAGCAATGCTGTGAATGAATGAATCTCCCTCCAGGGATGGGCGTCAACTTAGAGATTCATTTTATCACGTAGTGTCTGCACTTTCTCTCAGATGTGTGTTGACGTAGTCTCTCTCTTGTGTTGATTTCAACCACTTATGTGTCATGTAAAGTGCTTACTGTTCAATCAGTTTCTGAAAACCATTTGTACGATATTCAACGATAATCCAGGATTCTGCTGCTGGCACACATGAGGGAGGCAACATAACATCCTCAAGTGATGTTATTAGGATAAACATTTCTCATCGCCCTGTCCCCCCGCCCAAAAAAAAAAGAAAACAATCTTTGCCTGCTGGCACTTGCAGAGGGGTGCCTTATAGATATCACACAAAGCTAATTCCTGTATGTGAAAGCAGTGAAGTTCTCATCTTCTTTTAAGCTACTAAATAAAAAAATATGAATCCTACTGATGCCTGATTGCTCCACTGAACCTGCTGTTATCTAGCTGCAAAGTGAGTCAGCCCTTTCAAGCTTATTCATTGTCGTTCCGTTTAAAATATATTTAGTTCTTTAAATTAATTAGTAATGGCGCATTTCTATTTAAGATTGGTACAATATTTTGACTTACCTTTGTGTCCTGGCTGTCATTGTTGGTGATGTAATCTCACAGATCTACAGATGGTACCTTGTGTAGGTGGAAGGAGATATGTGGGATCCTTAAATGAGTTTGTTTTACAGGGTGATCATGATATTTGGGAATAATTATCCTATCTTGCTCATTTAAAGCAGCGTATGACAAGTAATGTGACTGCGTTGAGTAAAATGACTGATATTCAGATCTAATTTCGGTCTGAATAATCATTTACAGATAAGATTTATTCCAGGTGGTTCCATTTAAAAAGAGAATTTTATTTACCTTATACATGATCCAAATCTTTTGTTCTGATGACAGAATTGTACCACAACTGTGAATCTCCACCCTGTTTTGTTGTCCTGCAGATGTCACTCTGTATTTACTGTGATCAATTGTGATGAAGTTTAAACTTTTAATGTGTGCCTTAAATAATATATTTCTTTTTTTGGAAACAATACCCCCTTGTTGTTTGCTTTATTCCAGTATATAAATTCCCAATTTTTATTTTATTTTTATTATTTAATATTTGTACTTTATTAGCAAAGACCATTCTGCCCTCTACTGTCGTTTTCTTGGCATTACCACAATTTACAAAAAAATATAGGGAGACTTACGACTACATGAATACATATTTTTTTCAAACAAACAGGACATTTTAAATAAATAGTTGAGCAAAAAACTCATTTTTACTTACAATGAGCAACAAAATGCCTCCTCTGTTGTTACAGTTGACAAGCTTTGTGGCCTTTTCTCACCCTCTTCCCCACACACACACACACACACACACACACACACACACACACACACACACACACACACACACACACACACACACACACACACCCACTCATCAACTGTTTACGATTTGAGCTAACCGTTCCCTGAGGTCATCTGGAGGGTACGGCCCATTCCTTCCTGCACATCAGACTTAGCTGAGGCAGCACTTTCCACATTATTGGCTGAACTGGAGAAGGGATTTTCAGTTGATAAATGCTTCCACTTACGTCTGGCATGGCTGCAGATAAGCAGGCAGCCTCAGCAAATGAATTTACAAAAAAAAAGGTTGTGCTTAAAGAAAAAGGAGAAAGAAAGATTTATAAAAATGTGTTGATTAGCGCGGTCGAGAATTTGCAGCAAGTTCCTGTTTGTGTTAGGGTTGCCACGTTGTCTTCAACACCAGTGCTTGACAATTGCAACATAAGATGTAACTATGTTCCATCAAGCAATGAAAGGGAACGTATGTTACGTCTTAAAGCTTGAAGGACAGGGAGATCATTAGAGGCACAGCACCACTGCTCATAAAAACCTGACTTTATGCCTGTGCAAAAGGCAAACCTGACATTAGTTTAACAGAACCCTGTTTAAATTTAAAAACCTGAACTGCAAGATTAGGAAAACGTCAAAGCCATGAAAGGCAGCCCAGACTTCAGCACCGGGATTGAGAACATTTGGTCAAGTCCCAGAAGTATTTTGTCTGAAAAACTTGCAATAACTAAAGGTGCACAAGACATGTACAAGAAGAGGACTTGACTGACTTTAAGTGAGTCATTGTTTTATGAGAAAATTTAAATTAACAGTGAAATCTGTTTGGAACTAACTTAAATGGTAGGTCTTACTGTTGCAGCCGTGAGTACACAACATTTTCTGTATAAAACATAGTGTGAAAGGGTATTTTTGTGTTAGAGACAAATGTTTGCAAATGATGTCCCAATGTTTCCAAAACTGCAGTCTTGATTGTGATGATTGAATGAATTATCTTTAGGTCCACTAGGTGGCGATCATGAGTTTATGTGAAGGCATAAATGTAAAGAATAGGACGACAGAAGCAGAGAGTCTGCGTGACACACCTGTGAGAAACCTGGGTGATCAGACCCATGAAAAGAAACTTTAATAAAAGTGTCTGAGCAATACAAGACGTCTGCCAAACACGAATATTGATAACTGTTGATGTAAGTGGGATCTACTTCTAAAAATGTTGAACACCTAGCTGCTCACCCCCCCACAATCAAATGTAATTAACTATAAAACAGCCTAAGAATTTTGACTTTATAGAAGGGACATGAGGTGTTGCCATACATGTGGTTAAACTTGGGCTCACTTATGAATGTTTTTTATTAATTTTTATACTTTTTGTAATAAAAACTGAGATTATTGGAGTAAAACTCTAAATATATTACGTGATATCTAAATATACTATGATAAAATACCATGAATAAAAGCATAATATCTGTTTAAATTAAAACTTAATATAAATGCAAGAGTATAAAGTAGATGGAGTGCATGTACTAGTCAAGTTACAATTTTTCTAGAGAGCAGTGTGAATACGCTGAACAGGGACGTGCAGAGACCGTTGGAGGGGCAGGTGCTCAAAGTTAAAAGAGGGCACATGGGCCACGGATTAAAAACACGATACAGAAACATACCTTGCTATACATCCGGCTGAAATGTACCAACCTATACTATGAAGAATGTAACATGGAATCAAGGGTGTAGGTTTAATTTAAACTTCAACCCTAGGGACACTTCATTGGTCTGACATCATTGGTCCTACGCAGTATGCATGCTCCTATTTCTTTATGCTTGACTTGAGCGTCAGGAGGCGTTTCTTCTGTCTAAAGAAAAAAGCAGTATTTCTTGCTACATTTATACAAATACACACCAGATGCTTTTTGTTAATCTGGTGGCCTAGTGGTTAGAGCATTGAGCTTGGGTCCCAGAGGTTCTGAGTTCAACTCCCACAGACTACCACTCTGGGTCCCTGAGCAAGACCCTTAACCCCCCATTGCTCCCCTGGCACCGCACAGGTAACCTGATTCACGCCAGATGTACGTGAGTTCACTCACATATGTGAGTGAAGCTACGCGGAGCGACATACATCTGCCGTGAGTCAGGTTACCGCACAGTGGCAGCCCAGTGCTCCCCCAGGGGATGGGTAAAGATGCATAAGTGAATTTCTCCATTGTGAGATCAATAAAGTTCAATTATTATTATAAATTATAAAGCAGCTTCCGATCTGATGAACGTTGAATTGGGGCTTTTTTCCCACTTTGAAAAAGTTTGCATTTGAACTTACCAGCAACAGAGACAGATGGTAAAAACTTATCAATTAAACCAAATATATTCAAAATATGTCTGTTATCTAGATATATCCTCTATTTTCTTTTGAAGATATGGAAATGTGGAGAGATAAACCCCACCCTTTTTTTTTTAATCTAAGATACTCTGTCTGCATCATAAAACAGCAAAATTATACATTCAAGGGACTGCAAATACATGTACTGTATTTACTCTGCACTGGAAGTAGAAGCGTCACTGACACTGACAGCATTTCAAATACTAAATTCAAACTTCAACAAATGTACAACTGGCTTGTAGATGTTCTCCTTAGCCCATTTTATGTAATTTATCTTAACATTCCAAACACATTTCTTACATCATATATCTGAAGTGTAGACAACAGCTTCTCCTTACATACATCCTCTGAGACAACTAATTATTTCCCTAACAATAGTGAGATTTCAATGTTTAAATGTGCAGTAAACCTTTATACATAAGGAGCATGGAGGACCCAATACAGTACTTTGAGTAAGATTAGTGACACTAAAACTGATCTGTTACATGAGTGGTTGTCCATTTCATCACTCAAATGAGAACAACATACTATTGGTATATACTAGTAAGACTATTAAAGAACAGCAGATTAAACGTTAAGATATGTTAAGGCCTATATTAAATACATTTTACGACAACATCAACAGATTAAATCATTTTTACTTTTTTGGTGTACCAAATTACCCTCGTAATGAAGTAATATTTTTTGGGCTAAGCCCCTGATGATAAGAATGTTTTGCTCTGCCCCTGGTTTGTATTAATTTACTAATGGACAGTGTGGAAAGCTTTGTACGATAAAAAGCAATGTAAATGGTGTTCCTCGGTTGTATTTGTCGTAATTCTAATTCTAGAAGTAAAAATAGAGAAATAAATAGCACTATCATTTTGTGAAATCCTAATTATGCTATTATAAATAAGCAAAAGTCTAAACAAAATATAGCAGTTGTTTAGGCAGCATATAGTCTTGTTGTGTTGTATATCATGTAAAAGAAATATCACCTGCTATTTATACCTGAACTGCATCAAAGGGTCAACAAAAAATGAAAGCAATAATGACAACGAAATATTGGTAAAAGGGAAACCCTCACCTTTTCTTTTTCAGGCAGCTGTGGCTAAGAATCTGAATTTTTAATAGTCTAAGCTTACAGTCTTTGCTTTTCCATCTTTCCAGCAGTCTTCAGAACTCCTGCCTGGCACAGAATATTTAGTTTTAGAAAACAGATTAGGTTTCTGTTGATAAATGCATTCTACTTCAGAATTAGATGCTATTTTGAGATGCTAATGTTGGTTACTTACAAGTTCCATAAATCAAAACTCTCCCGCCTGCTTCTTTACAGAACTGCACTCAGCAGCTTTCACCTATTTTACTGCAGATAATATTTAGTTTCTTAAATGGGACTAGTTTCGTAGCCTAGTATTGATTGTGGTAACCGGCCGCGGTATCCCTGTATGAATCAAAACTGAAATCTCCGCTCCAAGCAAGCACCCACACAGACACACTAGAAAACAGCCAATCAGAAAGAGTGAAGGCGGGATTTAAAGCAGTATAACCAATGACAGTGGAGTTAAACAGCACAGAGCACAGTCAAGTGTGCTGCAGATTTAAAGGGGCAGGACAGACCAGGCAGCGCGAGGCAGCGGAGAAGGGAGCTGCGAGAGGAAAAGTAGGGCAGAGTGAGGGCACGTTATGTGGATCATGTAACCAGCCAGGGTAGATCTAAATTATTATTATTTTGGACATGCATCATGCACACACACACACCAACAAACACACACACACATAAATAATAATAATAAATAAATAAATAAATAAAAAAAAAAAAAAAAAAAAAAAACACTGACAAAAGGGCACTTTGGGCACCAGGGGGCAAAGGGGCAGGTGCTCAAGCCCCCTCCGCCCCCCCCTCTGCACGTCCCTGACGCTGAAATTGTTCCAGATAAATCCTACTCTTTAAGCAGACTCATGAAAAAAATTAATAAAATAAAGCAGACTCATGACCACCCATTGCCCTTTTGTGTGGGCCTACTTCCATTTCACACCCATCTACAAACTATTTCATACCCATGTGCTCACCCCTCATGGAGCTCATGGACATAAATTTTCATACAAATGATCAAATCTGATCTAATTAATTTTGATTCCATGTTATTTTTTAAAATATTTTACATTACACCATCTTTACTTTGATAGTAGTTTTGATTTCCATTTGCGCCAGTTGACTAACGAAAAATCAATTTCAACCTCTGACAACATCTTGAGGCTTGGCGTACTTATTGGAGCTCAAACCCCCCGTTTCCTTACTGTTGACTACAAGCAGATTTTAGAACATTATTTTTGAAAAATTGGTAGCCAAAGCAGTTCCAAATCATCCCCACAGTGGCTACAAACTGTATCGGGTTCTTTTCAGGTCCGAAGAAGCTGGTCAAAAAAGGACAACTCTGAAAGCACAACATGGTGGAAGGCGCGAAACGACCAGCACACCAAATAACTGAAACAAAGAAACATCAGCTGCAACACATGTTTATTCAGGAAACGTTTCATACCAGCACACCTTTAATTGACCTGCCATCTCAGAATTCTGACACAATGGTAAAAAAAAAAAAAGAATATAACAACGGAAAAACAAAAGGTTGTCATCCTAACATAAATATAAAAAAAAAAAAAAAAACACCCACTTCTCATGCCTGCCATAGTCTGCGAAATAAAAACTATATCTTGTTTCAATCGTCCGACAATAAAGAGCAACTTAAAAGGAATAGCTTCCCCTTAGGCAACACAATCCTCCGCCTTATCAGAAAATAGGCTGGGTTAATTTCCGGCTGCTGTTGATTGCGTTGAGGATTTCATTAAAGGGTTATGGTGGGTTCACAAGCGAATGATGGTGTTCTACTTGTCCTTAAACGAGAGGCAAGTAAGTAAAAGATAAAAAAAAAGAAACGTCAGTAAGTAGCAGAAATAAAAAAAAAGACATTTTAGTTTAGAGTATGCACTTTTGTTGTCTGCCTGTTCTGTTTAACCATTCTGTTTAGCTGAAATGATCGCAGAAGCAGCCAGTCTACCAGAAGCAAATGCAGAGGAAGGTTTCTTGTAATGTTCTTTATACAAAAGAAAAGGAAGGAACGCAAGATAATCAAATCTGACAAACCTTTAGGGAATGAATAATAATAATAAAAAAAATTCTAATATTACCTCTTTCTTTTTGTGTTCGTTGAGTTTTTCTTAAGCACACGTCTTATTGTCTTTTTTTTTTAACATCAATACAGTACAGTAATGAGGACGGTAAATATCGCCTTACAGGAGGAAGTGGAAAAGGATCATGGATCACGTCGCCCATGTTTAATGTGGCCCATGCAGCTCCATGTCCAACAGCCCTCCTGCTTTTAGAGGTGATCAAAGTATTTTAATTGGTCCAGTAAACCCAAACAGGCTGCAACCACATCATTCACAAGGCTACATTACATCTACCATATGTACATTGCCAACTAGAGCTAATCAATGGTACTGCGTGACAAAACATGGCTAATGTGGGATCTATTGTTCAGTCTTGCTGATTATGGAGAAAGCGAGCTACTGAAAGGGGGGTGATATTGAAAGCCAGACAGGTTAAAAGGAGAATCCCTAGAAAATCAGTATCCATTTTCCCTTGAAAAAACATTTATTTCCTTTTTGTGGTTGAATATCATGATGTAAAGTTTTACTGTTGTGTCTACCAATTATCTATGTACCAGAAGAACATTGCTTTATTGTTGGTATAAAGTATTCTGCAAAGATATGAACTGAGGCTGACATTGTTCAAGTGTAATGTGCTTTGTTGGCAACTTCTATCTCTGCGCTGTCCAGGAAAACGGATACAATTCTCATCCGAGCATAGTAGCATTGTGACAGGTAAGGCATGAGGATTCAGTGTTTTGCTCTTTAAACTTTTACTAACCCCGGTCCGTTGTACCCCTAACCCTCCCCCTCCCCCTCCCACCGTCGTCCACCGTGGCTGTTCTTCTCGAAGTGTTTGGTCATCCTGCTGTCTAACTGAGAGATGTGATGTTGGAACGACCACCAGGGGGCACTACGATACGGCGGCCAGGTGGCCTGATGGGGAGATCCTCTGGGGCGGGAGGACCTGAACAGAAAGGGAGAGTGTGAGAGTGAGAGAAGGAAAGGAATAAGCACATTACACGAAAGAGAACAAAATAAGGTAAGGGGGAAGTTTGGATAGGCAAACAGAAGACCTTGGAAAAAGCGACTTAACAGTTAAGGCACTGAAATAGATGAAACTGGAGATATCAAAAAGTTAAGAAAGGTAGCTTAAACTGAAACAAAAACAAAGATTTTTAATATATATTTATAAATAAATTACCATAGGCCATACAAATTAGTTGGTCTCTTTCTGCAGTTAATTAAACAAAACAAAAAGGGCAAAAAAGAGCAAAAGGGCTAGGAAGAAATATTTGTAATTTAAAATTATCATAAAAAAATACTTTAACGGTTTGTCACATTACAACCCCTTACTTCACTGTATTTCTGGGAGTTTTTTTTTAAATAGGAAAGATCAATACAAATTTGCACATAACGACGAAGGGGAGGAAAACACACGGTTTTCCAATTTAAAACATCTGAAAATTCAACTCCTCTAAACGATTACTGTGTACAACTACTTTCCATTGCAATTACAGCTACAGTGTTTAGGGGTATATCTATACCACCTTTACACATCTAGAGTCAGATTTTTATTTGTATTTTTATATTTATTTTTGCAGATGAAGAAAATCTAGAGCAGAAAATCTACTGTGTTTGCTGAGTCCTCTGCATGGCTAGCACCAAACTGAAGATAGGACATCTTAGGGCTTTGTTTCCTGAATGGCATTCTTCTTGCCACAACTAGTTTATGATAAAGGCAGATCAGTAGAGTGCTTGTTGACCCATTCTCCCAGCTGAGCAGTGGATCTCTGCAGGTCTTTTGGAGTTACCACGGGGCTCAGGCAGTTTAGGTGGTCAGTGTGTAAGTTTGCAGTTGTGCTTTTATTCTATGAGATGTACACAATTTATGATTTTGTTTTATGACCTTAAACACCGCTGAACACCATTTGGTAATTAAGTAACATCTGATTGCTTGAACTGGAATGTTTTTTTTTTGTGGTATCAGAGTAAAGGCCATCCATTTGTCTTTGTACTTCCAAACTACATACAGCTTTGCGTTGGCTTATGACATACAAACCCATTTTGTAATACATTTGTGGTCGCGACAAAATGGGAAAAATTTACATCTGTAACATCAGAGATTAACTGGGTCGAACAACTTCATTACATTTGGTGAAAACTGCATTAACCTACATGACAGCATTAATTTGTAACGTTGATTTATTTGTTTGACTGTACAAATTTAATGTCAGATGATCCTATGGCTAGGAATGTTCAGAAATCTTACCAAAGCTTTGTAGCAGTATAAATGCAGTGCACTGGTGATTTATAGACTGACGCGGGCCTTGATAACCATTACAGTTTTACAAAACAGCAGCCAAAATGAGAATCTGTCCACCTCCTCTGGAAACCACCGACACTATTTGTCAACTGGTTTAGATTTATGTGTCATTTAAAAGCTCTTACTAAATTGGCACACAAATAATTGTTGTTACTCAAGATATTTATGTCTTCTGTGTTTTTTTTCCTGTGGATATTCAAACTGTGTTGCTGAATCCGTACTACTGAAGCAGTCCAAGTCTTATTTAAAGTATAGTTTCCAAAGGATGAGCCAGAGGCTGAATCGAATGATCTGTGAGCACAATAATGGAGGGCAGAATGATGTCAGACCATGATACCCTGTGACTAATCAAACAATCCCTCCTATCTCCTTCCAGACAAGTAAATCAACTCTGCAGGTGGTAGCTCCGCAAAAACTAAAATAGAAAAGGAGTAGAACTCATTCTCAAAGTATACACACACACACACACACACACGCACTTCATACAACATTGCACAAGCTGTTGCAAAACCCGGGAAACCGGGAGCAGCCTCAGATACATGTAATCAAATGTTGAAATTCTTTACAGCAAAGTTCACATTTTCTTCACTGAGGTATCACTCATTAGCTACTCTTGTATAGACAAGATATTTATTCTACTAAAGATCTTTGAAAGTGAGTTATTACCTATAAAACTACTCCATGTATGTTCCAAAGCTGACAGTACAGTGTAAAACAGCTGTTTTCTTATCTGATTAAAGAGGGCTGAACTAACCAAACTATCGATAGGTGTTGAAACTATCTGTAAAACGTTGTTTGAAACATAATGTTTCTTGTCTGAGTCTAGGTTTGTTCTGTGCTAACCTGACATATGGGCACAATCTGGCTGTCACTCTGAAGCTCTGCATGATGTAACAGATGCCAAACAAAGATATTATTGTGATCTCACACATCAGACAGCCCCTTCTAACAGACTATGTCCAGATGTCTGGACTGAAAAACCAATGTGTCTTTAAGCCTTAAAGGCTGTCACATCATGCATTTCAGTTCTTCTTTTCACATTTAAATCACCCAGTTGTGGTCTATATAAAGTGGAACTGCAATGCTTTGGTCTGATTTCCTTGTTGATTTACCCCCACATTGCCCATTTTTTTACCCCTGTTCTGATGTGTGTCTGAGAGCAACTTGTTTTGGTGCTGTCTCTTTAAATCCAAAGGAGACACTTCACACCTTGCCCCCCTCAGGGTCGCAGAACGTTCCGCTCCACCTCGTTCGGCCATTTTTGTACTGGGGGACAGTGTAATTAGCAACCAAACATGTTGACCTACTCAGTTTTAGCTCTGGCATTCTTCAGCTTGGACTACAACATCCAAGAAATAAAAATGGTGGATTTGTGAAATTGTTAACTAAAAGTTCATGACACTGTTTAGCAGTTCTGCTGCAAATTCTGTGACATAATAGTTCACAATCTGTAACAGAAAACAGAGAAAACTGAATGATTTGATAAGTATGACTCAAAAAGATGATACAAATAATTCTGCAGCACCTTGAGAGAGTACCTTCTACTCTTCTGCAATTCTCCAAGTACACAACAAAATGCATTTAAGGGCTAAGAAAGTGGATTTTGCATGATATATCCCCTTTAAAAGAAAACGTACCCAGCATCACTTCGAATACATTAAGTTTGTCAGGAAAACTTCTCTTTACTGTGCCTTACTCAATTTGCAAAGGTAGCAATTTATTATATGTAAACTACTATTCAAACGATGACCTTCGAATAAGTAGGTGGGTCTGAACTTTAGCTGGTATTTCAATTAAGAGTAGTCGGGCCACTGAGTGTCACCAAAGAATTCAGGGCTGACATTCACCATTTTCCATACTATATCACCCTATTTGCTGTTGATGCTGGTTTATAAACAATTTCAGACAATTAATAAAAAGGTTTTACAACAGTGATGTATTAGTACAATAAGTACAATTAATACTATTTTCTGAGCAAGGTTTATAGTATGGACTCCCTGAATCTCATCCCAGCTGCTGGAAAATCAATTCTAAATACCTTTCGCTGTTGTACTGTCTATGATTTTATGTCAGCCGACACCCCGAGCGAGCAGTGGGGGTGTGTTTTGCACTATATTATTAAAATGCGCATCATTTTATTGTCCAATCAAAGTTTTCCCTAACAACTGGACATTACATTAACGTTCACAATTTAAGTGAGATGATGTTGGCTGCTGAACCTTTTGGACTGTCTGTGTGATCTGACCTGCTCGTCACATTATGCTTAAATATCCTCAGACAGCCTTTGATTTAGGGAAGAGTTGTGTAGAGAGCAGCTGAAACACTAGCAACTAAAATGTATGAAGTTCAACAAAGAAACGGTAAGCTAATGAAGAATTTTTTTTAATTAAATACATGTTTCAAGCCGTTACGGCAAAAGTTGTCAAAATTACGCCTAAATTAGACCGTGAGCGTAACGGTGCTATGTGCTAAGCTAACAGCACGACACAGATGTTTCAGAGCAACGTAAAGCTCACGTGCATCAGTGAAGTTGTAACCCGCCCGGACAACAGAGCTGTAAGCTAGCGCTAGCTGTTATCAGCTTCACAGACAGCCCAATAACAGGGTTCTGTCCCGATCTGAGCCCTTTGAGCTGCACCACACAACACTCCCCTGCGCGAATGCCTACTGTAACAGCAAAACAACATACAAATGTGTGGTCAATCTTTGTTGTCCATAAGTTAATGTTTCAATTAATTTTTAAGTGCTACACGAGCAGGATAGTAAAGCAAGTCCTCTTGGGGCTATTGGTGGTACTCCTTAGTTCATACTGGTTGATATGATATATAAGTCGCACCTGAATATAAATCGTAGGATCGGCCAAACTATGAAAAAAAGTGTGACTTATAGTCCGAAAAATACGGTACATGAAATTAAGAGAAAACATGGTAATATTAGGCTAGCACTTCCACAACTGGTCCACGTGAAAACTTTTTTAGCAAGATACTGTCTGGAATTTACTGTACTAATGCAAATGATGTAATACTGATAAAATGTAGTGTTATTTTACTACACTCTAAAGCTACTGAGTTTTGAAGAATACACATGGCATTGATTTTAGAAAAATAATGAGAAAGGAACTCTACATCTGCAAGTACCTAATCTTAAATGACTCAACTATCTATCAGGAACCAAAGATCCCGATCAGGAAGTCCCTGGTTCAGTTTTAATTAGAGGAAGCCATGTCAATCATTGGCATAATGTTAATAAAATGGAAGAACCAAGGCCTAATGTCTGTTTAGAAATGGATCCAATGACTAACACTGTATGAGAGCAAGAGAATAAAAGTAAGCATTAATGCCAACAATGCTTACAATCACAAATAACTTCAATATTGGGGGAAATTGAAGCACAAGTATTCAACTTTTATGTCAGTGTGAATGAAGAAACAAAGAGACCAGAGAGGATTTTTATTTTAAGAAGTCGGGGCCACCTGATGATATGGGGTTACCTGCTAGACTGAATCCAGACTGGTGCAGGTTTCTGACGGGTTGTTTGGTGGGAGAGGTGCGTGCCGAGGCGGAAGGGGTACCACCGCGGGACATGGAGAATTCAGACACCGGGCCGTCGTACATTCCTCTAGGCACGGCCCTCAGGACAGCCAGCTACAGGACAAACAAATGTTAGAGATGAGGGAAATAAGACAAATAATTAAGAAACACAATAAAGACTTTACTTGCCGATAGAATACATCTATAGATTCACACGTCCACATGAAAAGCAGAGACTCTAGCACACAGACAGAACGCATTCCTTGTAGATGTTGGAGCAGAAAAAAAAAAAAAACACAACATACACAACATTTATGTTTTCAAATCAAGCTAACGTGAGTGAAAAAGCTATCGGTCTGTGTGTCCGATGGTTTGTGTGGTGACTCAGTGGAATCTTGGAAGCTCTGTTAAAAGTTAAAAAGAGACATCTGTGATCCATGAAGGCAAAACAGTAACTGCTACCAAGATAAACAGCGCACTGTTACTCCAGCTCCATTTTCTCATCAGCAGTCAGCAGCAAATTAGGAAACGGCGGAAAATGAGAATCCACTGGCATGGCATGAAAACGGAAAACAGACTCTGCTCGGGATTAGATTATTTGAATTAAGTCGTTTTAATGTTGCTACGTTTTATTTACTGTCATTGCTCCTCTTCCAATCTTATTCATCTAGTTCCCAGCTATTCAACAAACAATCCCACTTCACTGCTGAAACTGACAAAGGAAGACTACTAATGCACAAAATAAATACAAGCTGCTATAATATCCTTCTGGATTCTTGTAGTGATTTACTGGCTGCCCAGCAAACAGCGAGCCATTGTTCGATAAATTCCCTTTATCGAACAAGCGGCCTTGTGGAATTTCCTGTGATAAAAGTGGGATTCTTTTGGAATACCATGAAGAGCAAACTCCAGACATGCACTGATAACTCGGCGGATTTTCGGCTTAATAGGCCCTGACAGGCAAATGTCTGGTTTGAAGCTCCAATATCCAATCTCTTTTCAATATGTGAACACATAAACATAAGCACTACCAGGTCGTGCTGAAATAAGTTGTATTCAGTGTGCAAGTTGTTAATGCGGGAAGAAGATCCAGCTCTTTTAAAAATCATCAAAGGGTTCAAAAACGAAGTCGGATAAAGAATAAAAGGTGTAAAAAGTTATTTCAAAGGAAATGGAGTTTCCCCACAGACGAATGACAACCGTTTATGCAAACTCCTGCAGCTGAAAGGAAGACAGAGGTGGGCACTGGTGATTTCGATTAGTACTTTTACAGTTATGGTTAGTTGTCGGGTAGAAAAAAACAGCCTTTTGTGACAGGAAATATACAAATACGTGTCAAAAAAATGTGAATATCCTGAAAACGTTCAATATTTCTGGTCACTCATTTCAGAAAGTGAAACATATATTATATAGATTCATTACAGATAAAGTTAAATATGTCAAGTCTTTTGTAATTTTGATAACTATGTCTTTACTGAACTTTGAAAACCAAAAATTCAGTGTCTCAGACAATGCAAATAATACGTAACACTCATAAAAAAAAAGCATTTTTAATGTATAAATGTTATGAAATGGCCATTTTATAGCCAACACGATCACAGGTAGGAGTGCTGGCTTGACGTATATCCGGAAGACAGTGGATCACACCCTTCACAAGCAGAGAAAGCTGGAATTCCAGGAATTCCTTTACTGTTCCCATTCAGCGACTTTGATTTTTATATATTATTTTTTTCTATTTTAACTGCGGCCTAATTTTGACGAATATAACAAAAATGCCATTCCGAAAAAGTTAGTGTATATTTTTTAAATTAGCATGGACATGTAAGCAACAGCGGCATTTATTTGCAGCCCGGTAAAGGGGTAAAACAACAGCTTTAGTTCTTTTAGTGCTAATGAAAATGAGCCATGTTCTTTTAGTAAATCTTTACCCTCTTTGCCATCATCCTCAATGCAAATGATGACAAGACAAACTTAGGTTTAATGGTGACCCATGTTGAGTTTCTGGCATTGGCTGTAACATTTTAAATAAAAAAAAGATAATATGTACTCTAGGGATTACAAGGCCTTTGGAAGAGAAACATTCCCACAGCTCTTCCACCATACTTAGATGTAGGCATGAGTTGCTTTAAGACAGACCCAGTGAAATGTTAGTTAAACAAAAGATCAATCTTAATCTCATTTAACGTAACATGTTTTTGTTTCTGCTAATAGGACATGCAAATATTTCTCTGGGTATTACTTACAGATGTATAGCTTCAAAGTGCCTCAATTGATAACTGAAGTAGAACCAAAGTTGTTGTTTACCTGCTTCCTGGCTTTAATGCGCTTGTAGGCAAAGTCAGGGAACGGGGAGCACGGGATGAAGCGGCCCACTCCAGAGGTGACATGAAGGTTACCATCTTCCAGAACTATTTTCCCCTGGCATATCACCACCAGAGGGGCACCACGCAGCTCCATGCCCTCGAAGACATTGTACTCAGCCGCCTACAAAAGAAATGTAGAACAGGGGTTTTTATTCAGAAATGACATGTAAATAAATGACATAAAAAAAAAAAAGTTCCTCCTTTCTGGAGGAAAAAACTCTTCTCTTGAACCTTTACTGGCTCTTCCTTCCAAATGTTCTTACCTGTTTCTCATATACTGTCCCCTAACTTTGTTCAGGTCGCTCTTTGTTTCATTTTCTACATTTTTTTCTTCTACACCCGTTCCTCATTTGTGCCGTTTTTTTCCACCTTGTGTGTCCCCCATCTCCTTCATTTTTTCTTGCACAAACTCTCTCTTCTCAGTTGTCTGTGATCTGTGGCGGTCCCCTTCTCCTGCTCCATTGTTACATATTTCCTCTGCACACTGACCCCCCCCCCCCCTCTCTTTTTTTTGTGTAGCTGCTGTCCAAATTTGGGCCAGAACAGGACATAACTAAGGCTTGCTTGCATGCCAAACATGATGTCATGACAAAGCCCAGTGTGTTTGACTGTTTGTGTTGATGCTTGTTCTTGTGTATGCGTTCAAAAATCCCCCTTTTTACATTGACAACAGCGATCAATTCAAACCAGATGTAGGCTAACTGATAAACTACGAGACAGCACAGTCTGAGAAAAGTACTTTCCCAATACAATGGGCTGGTAACCAAGGACAGACATATTTTTGCCAAGTTACTATGGTAATTATTTTTTTTTTTTTTTAGCAGTGAGAGTTGCGGTGTTCTTGTTTTGTACGTGCAGATGCTTTTTTATCTAGAGGGACAACCAGCAGGAAATGGAAAGGTGACATCACCATGTAAGAACCCACAAATCCCCAGTGTAGGAGCTCTGTATATATTTAGAGGATAGGGAGACTTTTGCTTAGTCTCGCTTAGTTTCACCAACAGGAAGAAGGTGTTTATTCACACTAGCAAAACCTGACAAAAAAATAATTATAAAAGCAAAGATCAACTTAACTGAAAATGTAAAATAAAAAAAAATAAAAAAAGGCTTGTTCACTTATGCATTGTTCTTGAAGCAGGCTGCTGAATCTTTTATTTTCTGCACTGCAAAGATACCTGTGCGCAATCCTCTTGTGCTTAAATGTGCCTCAGTAACAGAATTTCTCACATATGGAGGTTGCTGTAAAAATGAGTATCTCTTATTTATTTTTATTAATTAAATTCTTTGGGGGGAGGGGTGTACAAATAAAGGAATAAAAAACATGCGCAGCTTCAGAGAGCCTTTTAAGTTATTCAATCAAGAGGTTGGGCTATCTCTATGTGGAATTTAACAACAGCTGCACCTATTAAGACCACCACGAACTACATTGTACAAGAATTTTTTTTCTTTTCTTTTTTTTCCTTTATCTCAGAATCCCTATTTATGGTTACTCTGTAATTTTATATTAGTTCCAGCAAGTCGAGCCACTGCAATATGAAACCAATTTAAAAAAATAAGTGAACATGGCTCATTTTCATTAGCACCCGTTGCACATTATTTCATTGACCTCAAGAATTCATTTTTTTTCCCTATCAAGCAAGAATTTTTCGCAATTTACGGTGATTTTTCATATTGAAAGAGAGACTGGATTGGTTGAACTAAGTTGAGAATAACTTCTCCTAACTCTTTTAAGTCACAGTTTTCTAGCGTGCACACAGTATACTATTTAATGACTAGGATCTTCCCTATCAGAACATCCCAAATTTAGTTGTTTAACTGCAGCACAGAAGTCTGTATGATTGGATTGAATGCCTTGAGATGACATGTTGTAAATTGAATCAAAAATCCCAGAAATCCCTGGGATTTGATAGTTTTTAAACATTATTGCTATGAATGTAAATATATGACACTTTTTTAAACCTCAGTATTTTTTGACAATCCGCTAAGATAAAAAAATTGGGTTAAAGAAAGTATCCCTGGGTGAAATACCACACGCACCATAGTCTTGCATGGATGAACCGCTCTTTTTCAACCACAGAGGAGTTTTTGGAACATGCATTTAAATACTCCATTTTTTTTTTTTCCTCAGCCATTGCCCTGTCACTGCTGAGCCGTTTTAGATTTACTGAGGCTCGACTTTATCATAAAAGCTGGCCACGTGACCATGGCAGTGTGAGTGGAATTAGTCATGAACATCCACTGAGACTTCATTTCCGTTCAGGGGAACTAAGAGCTCTCTGGAAGCCGTTCAAAAATGTGCTTTTCTCTCCCTAACATTCTCTCCTGCACACACAGATGTAGACACATGTCACATATTACAGCTGGTTGTTTCCCCCAATGTCACAGCTTCAAAGCATTTTTAATATTTCTCTTTAAAGTTCATCTTATCTTTGCCTCTCAAAAAATATTTTAGGCTACCTGTTGCAATAAATCAGTTAGCTTTTTTTTATATACCCACTTAAAATCATGGTCAACTGAAAGGCAGGAGAAAAAAATGAACATTCAATAGAGCGTGAAGAAAACTAGGAGCTGAAAGGCCGTTTTTGTCTAGAACCTGAAACAAATGCCAACACCGGCTTTGACCTGTATGCATACCGAGTTATGAGTCTTGGCAGTGATTGTGCGAACAGAGTCCGTGTCCCAGATGACCAGGTCGGCATCCGAGCCCACTGCAATCCGACCCTTCCGAGGGTAAAGGTTCAGGATCTTAGCGGCATTAGTGCTGGTGACGGCCACAAACATGTTCTCATCCATCTTCCCCGTAGTCTGAGAAAAAAAAAAACAGTAACAGACAAGATAGCAATCATTTCTAAGCACTGACTGGCTAACTGTTAGGTGCTAACGACAGTTATGTACTTGGGAGTGTTTTTTCCCATATGTGTTCCATTTAATTTAAACTTTTTTTCTAATGACTCCGGAATGCACTTCATCCTCTCTAGTTTAAAATCTAAAATGGACTGATCATGCCGAGGCCAAAATCCAGCCAAATACAGATGCAGCGATAACAAGGGACACAAGGACAACAGGAAAATGAAGGATAAGACTGATGGAATAATAAAGATGAACGGAGAGAAGCAGAGAAAGGCTCCAGCTCAAGGCAACGTTAAAAGCAAGAAAGAAACATGTTTCGAGAAAAGCTGCCCTATAAAACAACGCCAAAAATGACATTTTAAAGGGGATGGGGCATTTAACACCAAATGTCGCATATCAAATCTTGTAGGGGATGTGGTGATAAAAGTTATCATATCATTTTCATGTACCATCTCGTAGCCTAACCAGGGCTTACCACAGCCTTATCCCAGATGAGCGCCATCCTTTCCTCCACTCCGTTGACACCTTCCGGGATCTGAGTGAAGTCATCCTTGCCGATGGCTTTCTGCGCCACGCTAAAGGTGCAGTGAGCGCTGCCTGTCACACTGAGGTCTCCACTGCGAGGAGATGACAAATGAGGATGGAATCATACCAGCAGAGAGAAGTCTTTCGCTCATAAGCAGAGCTTTGCAAACACAAGGAAATGTGGTTATTTAGTTTAGCAGGAGAAGTAGTAAGCAGCGTGCCAACGTTTGTTCTTCCAGGAAAAGAAACATTACTAACGTTTCCTGTTTCTGTACAAGTCTTTCCAAATCCACTTGGTAGGTAGCAACAGTTATAAACAAGTCAAAAACACAGACGAGGACACATGGTGACTATGAGTGACTGAAAATAAATTTTCATCGGGCTATGCTTATTGTCATCTATCATTTTCAGAGCCCAGTAACATAAAATAACCCGATAGGAAGCTGAAAAGAAAGACGTTTCACAATTTACTTGCAAAGTTCCAAAAGAAAACTATATTAACAGACACAAAGAATAGAATTAAAAGTTAATTCATTTTTAATAATTCAATACGGATTCATTATACGTAGATTCATTAACCCCCAAGTGATATGTATATTCCAAGTCAAAAATGTTACACTATCCCACTTATTAGACAGATATCCAGCAGACAGCCCCCTTAAGCAGGGCAAGCCATAAAACTCACTGCTAAAAAACCTGGCTGACAGAATGCTGTTTTCAAGCACATTAATTTCATTAATTAGTTGTAGCCACAGGAAACCAGAGACAATCAGAAGAATCGTATCCGATCTAATATTTAAAAAAAATGAACTGGTACACATTGTTCAGTATTAGCTGTAACCCATAAACATGAACAGAAATAAACGCTCAATAATTTTCCCTCTGCATGTAATACATCTAAGTGATATACAAGTTACATGGTATGAGTTGAATCACTGTAATAATTTAACATTTGATGATGTTAATTTTTTTTTTTTTACATGTACCTGTGAACCAGAGCTGTGAGACTCACCTTGCCAGAAGTGTGTTCAGATAGTCTGGGGTAGTGGGATCAGGGCTAAGAGGAGGCGATGTAACAAAAGAAGCAGCTTTAGCCCAGTTCTTGCTCCAGTAATGTGTCCCATCAGTCCCCAGACTGGCTGTGATTGGCTCCCCAAACACCACATTTCCTGAGAAAGAGATAACAGTAACAAGGATTAAAATACCAAAGCCTTTACGATCTCTCCCCAATCCTGAGATGCATCAGCTAAGCTTCATTCATTTCTCCCCGTAGAAAAGGGTTTTATTATTCGTATAAATGTTTAAAAACTGCACTTGTATTGGCAGTTAAGTTCCAGTGATGACGGAGGACTGATTCTTGTCAATTACTTATTATTTTTGCTTTGATTTACAGTCCTTTGCTTCTACATGTCAATGATTCATGATGTTTTACTGTTTGGTAAGGACAAACTTGGGAATGGATCCAAGCAAAAGGTTTCCAGCCTATAAAGTAATCCAGGGAGTGCATATAAACAAAAAAGAAGGCAATCTGAGGTCAGCACAGCTTTATCTCATGTAGTTTTTTTTATTTTTTACCAAAGACAAACAAAACACACTTTCTTCTTTTGTAACTTTGCTCATTTTCCCATCCCGTTCTGTTAATTTGTTATTTTACAGTTTAAACCAATAGAAATATTTTATCACATGTTTTGTCATTAACCTGATGCTTACTTGGTTATAAATATCCCCCTTTAAAAAAAAAGAAACCTCTTCTCAATACCTTTTTTGCGGGCCTGCGAGATGATGTCGGCAGCACTCTTACTCATGACTCGGGTTACGTAGAGCGGACAGTAGGTTTGGCTGGCGATGGTTACCGCTCGAAAAACGGCCTCAGCCTCCAGCTGCAGATGAGGCACAAGCACAATGTGGTGGGAAGGAAATGTTATTCCCATTACAAGTCACTTTAAATATCAAATTATGTGCTGTCAGGGCTAAATGATGTGAACCATTCATTTACAAGCAAACCGCAACAGGAGAGCAAGCAGTGGCTCGCAATTGTATTCATAACCCTTGAACATTTTCATATTTTGTTACATAACAACCTCGACGTTTCATTCGATGTAGGTCTGGAATTTGAATGGACTATTCTGACATATACATATATTATAATTTGATCTTAATCTCTCTACTCTGGCGCTTGTTGCATTCAGCTGCACACATGTTCACATCAACTCTCACTAGCTTCCTTGTCCGTGCCCAAAGCGTGACGCTACGACCGTCGTACTCCATCACTGGATGGTGTGCTTATGGTGATGGGTGGGAATGTTATTCCTAAAAAGGTTATGTTTTACATGTAGGTTAAAAAGTTTTGATTCAGTCCATTCTAACCAGAGCGCTTTATTGCAGATGTTTGCTACGCCCCCTGCATGGCGGCGACCTACAAACGTGGCCTGGGGCCTGTCAACGATGGTTTTCTTCTCGCCACTCCTTCGGAAAGCCAACCTTTGTGTAGTGCAAAGTTAACATTTGCCCCTGCAACCCATTGTCCCACCTGAGCTGTGTATCTCTGCAGCTTCTGCAGAGTTACCCACGTGTCTCTTGGCTACTACTGATAAAAATGGTGATGCACTGACCAGAGCTCTGTGGGATCTTCAAAGTTTGGAATCTAGTTTCACAACTTAACTCTGATTTAAACTGCTATAAAAACGTTACCACCTGACCAAGCTGCTATGTTCCTAGGTCTAAATGGCAAAGCTCTTACGCCTTTACGGAACGGCTGGATTTATACAGATAAATTACACATGGCTGGACTACTAATCAGTTGCGTTCAGAGGGCAAATGGTTGCCGTGCATTTTACCCAGTTCAACTCAGTACACCTTGTCAGGTGCCACCAGCACAAAATGGAATGAATACAAATATATTTCACACTTGATCAATAAATTAAAACGTTTAAACTGTAAAAAAAAAAAAATGTGGCTGCATAAATGGGACAGTTGGTTAGGTCCTCTCTGCGGCACCAATATAGATAGTTTAGAAACTAATTTAATAAAAGCAGCAAAAAGATGTCAAAATAACGCTAAATAGAATCAGATGAGCAGCACAAGTTTTCCCATTGTGCTACATTAAAAAGACTGGAAGCAAACAGAAACAACCTCCTTTCAGCGTAGAACACAGATTTTATCAATCATTATTTGATTTGTCAATTAGTCTTTTCCGCAGTTCCATGTGTGTGTAAGTTAGACATAAAACAAAATAAAAAAAAAAAAATTGCCTTACAGGTCAGAACAGTAAACCGGTGGAAAATTAATGTTGCAGTTGCTTTCTGCTTCAAAATGGGATGTAAACACCTCAGCTGCTTATTGTGTTCCTGTCAGCATGCTCAATCTGGATCCGGTAACCAAAAATTGCATCTGAATAGGACATCTGACTCATTCAAACAATGTTGACAGATGTAATGCAGCTTGGCCTCTGCTCGCCTAAATTTAATTTTAGCAAGATTTTAACCAATGTAATAAAAAAAAAGGAGAAAAAAAAAGTTGTTGAGCTTGAAGTGTAGCTTTGATTTTGCACTTTGTTCTAGAAGCAACAACTGGGGGCCCAAGAAGATTTTCCCCTTTGAGCTCTGACTGAAACCACATGTGTATAAAAAGACAATATGTATAAAGCCAGCCTATAAGACAGCGTGTTTATACAAAGGGACATTTTAGCGCCACCAAGCAGGATTTTAATCTCTTAAGTTTTACTATTTACATATTTTACGCAGCTAAATAAAGTGTGTGAGTGTTAAACCTCCTCTGGCCTGCTCAGCACATGCCCCTCCGGTCCGGTGATGCCCGTCTGCAGCATCCGGGCTTGCTCCTGTTGAACGCAAAGAAAAAAAAGGTGCTAAGTTCACGGATATCCTCCATTTCGTGCAGAAATCTTCTATAGTTGTCAGCGGTGTAAATTCTTCAGCAGATGTAAATATGTAGTCAGACTCATGAATAATAATCCGCTTCTTATTGTTTTTGCCCTTCTGAAGTCATTGAGAAGCGGTTTTTGCTTTTTTCCTCCGGTCAGGCCACCCACATTTGTCAGTGGGAATCTGAACCCGAGGGTCTGCACACACACACACACACACACACACACACACACACACACACACACACACACACACACACACACACACACACACACACACACACACACACACACACACACACACACACATGCAGCAGTTTTGTTTTTTTGCAATGCACGTCAATGCAGGCCCTTCACGGCGGCAGACCAACTGGTTCAGATTAGCCCTCAATCCGGCTGCACCTGGACATGAAAGTGCCACGGCTTTAAGAAGTTCTCACAACACACGGCTAGAATCAAACCGTGAACATATGCAGATTAGTTTCGCGTCTGCACTGCTGACTCAGCATAAACTGCAATCTGAATGGCTTTATGGGAATGCAGAGAGAAAAAACATACTGGACTTTTTCCAGTATGTTTTCCATTTTTTCTTCTTTTTTTTCACGGAGTATTATTTTTCAAAATAACTGCCAAGACACACACAAGTTCACCCAAGAGCTGCACAATTGTCAGGAAAAATATTATAAGGTTTTTACATTCGTATTTATGGAGAGAATTCCATAAAAGAGCTAAACTCAAATGGGCCATAAGAACTATACGAGAAACACCGGCTATAAGCCGTTTGCTTTTAGCAATGGCATCTTTTACAGAGGTAGGTTGACAGTTGTAGTATGAACGTGGTATCATAAATCTGACTGATCAGCAGAACCTTGATTCAGACAGAATTATTTCCAAAGTAGAAAGAGACTTGGAACTGCGTAGGAACATACCCTCTTCGATGCCACTGCACAAATGACAGCCTGTTACCCAAAAGTGTACTGCTGGCGGACTTGAAGAAGCTGCATTGTACAATGGTCTAATGGCTTACCATGAATGACCTTATGGCGATCCATTTGTGCCAAAAATAACATTTTAGATCCCTGGTCTGGTAAGGGGAGTCTAATTCAAAGTGGCTTTAAAGCATTTGATCTGCTCCTTGAAGATTTGTCCTCTAACAGCACTAGTTCAAAAGGTATACGTTGTTATGGGTCAAAAGCACTACAATATAGACTTTGAGATCAAACACATCGTACAGCTGATGGGAATCAGACTCCTTCCAAGTCCAAGTTTCAAACCGGGGCTAAGATTTATAATGAATCAGCTCCAAAATGTACTCACCGTGACAAAATCCAGGCATGGCCTGGAGTCCAGACTAACAGCAACTAGCTAAATCCATCATGTCTAACAGCCCATTCACTTTCATCTGACCTCGTACAGGACAGCCTTGTATAAACTACACCCACACATCATTATCCAGCAGGAAATACAGTCATCATAAATGGTGCGTTTAGTCTGAAGATACAGTGTGGAAAGGTTAACTGATGTAAATTGGAATAAACCTCTTTTAAACACAAACAGATCACACCGCTGAACATGTCACAACTTTTAAAAGAAAATGAAGAATTCGTCATCGTTACCTTCGCAATGATCTCGCCGTTTTCAGCATGGATCTGGGCAATGCCTCCCCTCTCTGCCAAAAAGGTGAAGACCTCATAGAGCTGTGTGGAAAAGAGAATGCTGTTTTTGTTTTTTGTTTTTTACTGCTGAAATCAAGCCAAGCCATTAAGACAAGAAAAAGACAGTACTTTGTAACTCAGAGGCCACTCGCAAGCCCCAATTTAAAAGAGGCCCACAATTTACTTGAAGTCAACCAGGACACACTCTGCTATTACCATGTGTGGTCTCCAGAAATGGAGAAGCTAGTGTGGGATAAGCTACAGTTTTTTTTTTCTCGTTGCTGTGCCACAGTTCCTCAGAGAGGTGCATGACATCAGTTTTTCAAAATGCACTATTCTGGTTCCCTCATGCGCTCTCGCAAACACCAATTTAGCTACGGCTGCATGAGAAATACCAAGAGTTCAGCCTCATGTCGTCTGGGCTTACACTTTATTATACAGCCTGAAAGAGTCAGCGCACACATAACAACTCATGGTTTACACAAAAAAAAGTGTGTGTTTTTATTTTTCGTGTTTGTGTGTGTGTGTGTGTGTGTGGGGGGGGGGGGGTATCAATTAATGCAGGATTGGCATTGATCATTGTTTTTTAATCTCTTTTAGCACTTTTGTTACCTGCATCCTATAAATGTGCAACAAAGCAGGTTGGTTGTTGCTCTTGCGTGAAGACCATAATAAGGGAGACACTGATTATCTTCTTTTTCATGTTATGCCATAAAGGCTGCACAAAAAAAGTATTTGCTGCACTGTTCCGATGCAGATTTGCAAGTCTGAAAATGTGAAAGTTTAGAACTTCTGGAAAGGTATTGTACCTCACTGTTGCTCATCTGATAGTAATCCTTGTAGGCCATGTAGACCTGGAACGAGTTCACACCTGCACAAAAAAAGAAAATCATGAAGAAAGACATCTGATCAGTTCTTTATTTCTAAATGCCTTATTTTTTTAAACACAATCAACACTATGTTGCATTATTGAAAATGTCCAACTTGAAATGCCACAAAGCTATTCTGAGAGACAGTGCCTTACAAAAGTATTCATACCCATTTTTCCATTTAGTTCCGCTACAACCACAAACTTGTCTTCGGAGGCATGGGCTGACTTTAGACATCTAGAGACTGAAATTTGTGTGTTTTTAAAAGCAAAATGGTTCAAGTTTGGAGGGAAAACGTTTTTGAAAATGAAGTTTAAGTATCATTAAAGATTCTCAATAAGATTGAGGTCTGGGCTTTGTCCGGACCATTCTAAAACACGAATAAACCTTTATCTAAACCAATCCACTGTACGTTTAGTGTCATCTTGATGGAAACTGAACCTCCAGCCCAATGTCAAGTCTTTCCCAGGTTCTAATACATTTTCTTCAAGACCATCGCCCGTATTTAGCTAAATTTATCTTCAACTCAAATCTAACCACCTTCCCACCTTTGTACATGCTGAACATAAGGGCTGCATGCCATATTTCGCAATTAATGACGAAACTTAGTACATAAGTCATCAACTATTACATCTGCATCAATGAAAACTCAAATATCTGCCGGGCATCCGTCACGTATGGCTGTGAATCTGTGAACACGATACACCAAAGATGCGGCCAGTATGCAGAGATCTAAAGTAGGAACTGTGGGGGATCAAATATACGCGTATATTCTGGATATCTCTCGGATTGGTGTCCGAATTTTGGGACCCATTGCAGTCCGTATACGAGGAGATCTGAAAACAGATTCCATCAGGCATGCTATGGGGACGTTCCTGTATATTGTCCTCACATGTGGCATAAACGGACCTAGGTATAATAGCATCGGATAGTACCATATCTTCATGCTTTTTGTCCAGTGCAGCCTCCCTGTGCCATGATGCTGCAATATCTTCAGGATGATGTGTAGTAGTGTTTTGCATGTAGGCGTAAAAGTTTAATTCTGGACCAGAACACTTTATTGTGTGTTCCTTGGGCTTTGTGATGCTGTTTGTTGTCCAGTGTTCTCTCAACAACCTCTGAGGCCTTCACAAAACAGTTATTACCTGGTTTTCCATCATCCTGTTCATTTAACCTGCCGATTTTTGTCCGTCTATGTTGTGGAGCTGGAAAATGCAAATGGTTGGAACTAATCTCTGGACCGGCTTTTTACTTTCTGTACTTGGTTTTCTGCCTCATACTCTTGCCACACCTTTCTGATATTTGTTAGTTAAAAAAACTGTATATTATTTTCCTTCCACTTCACAGGAATGCACTAAATTGTGTTGGTCTCATTAAATCCTGGTTAAGTACATCAAAGTCTGTGGTTGGGACAAAAATGGTAACATGTGGAAAAAGTGCCAGTGGTATGAATGCAAGACACTCTAGATGTCATTGGCCACCATGCCCTACCTTTCTCCTTTATGAGACTATCCAACTCCTGTTTTACGCTGTCGTTCCAGTGGGTGACGTCCACATGGAGGGAGTAGTCGCAGCAGGCCTTCTCGTCGGCCCATTGCCTCCATTGGTCGTAGGCCTCTATCAGGCTGCAGCCGGGCTCCGGGATCACGTGATCCACTGTCACATGGAGAGGGAGACCATGGGGTTAGAAAGCAGAATTGTGTACACAGAAACAGGGTGATGATGGCGACAGCTGACGTGAAAAGAACAGACAGACAGAGGAGCGGAGACAGGAGGTGAAGTGAACGTGCCTGCTGGTTGAGCTACTTTCTCTGTGTGTTTTCTATCTTGCATAATCAGCTGTCTGGGTTCCTGCGGCACTCAGACGCTGTCAGTTGCGAGGGAAAGATGTCACATTGAATTTTGCTGATCTGGGTGCACATGTCCTTGCAAAAGTTTAGGCCCGTTGTGCTCGGTTATGTCACTGTGATCAGTTATTTTGGCACAGGTCAATAGTTTTTTTCACTGACCAATTGGCATTCAGGTCGTTTGTCTTTATTTGTAGAGATGCACCAGGAATTTGGCCGCTGACCATAACCCTTCAGTTTTCAGCCTGACAAGTTTGTGAAAAGCTCAGCAATTCAACAGTTTTCAGGTGAGTTATTTCACCATATCAAGCACCCTTTGTGCCCAAGGCATCCACCACGATACATCTATTGCAAGAAAATATTTTAAAGTGAACTAACGTTTTAGCTGACGGTGACTTTAAATTTGTTCTACAGCTTTTGACTGTGGTACAATCTGATCTTTGATTCTTCTAAATCTTTTTAGAAGGGGAAAAAAAAATTGTTAGTAGCCGTCATAAATACATGAAACCGCTGGTTCTCATTTTAAACAGTGAAACTGAATAAATGTCATAGATGGAATGATTAAAAGCACAATACTCAGTATGTTATATTATTTTATCAGCAGCCAGGAATAATTGTTATGTTTCTGTTTTAAATAAAAGCAATTATGTTATAAACACATCTGTTTATATCCTGATAATGTGGCATTTCACTCAAAGTTATTGAACCACAAGAATCTCAAAGGGGTGTGCCTTTTGAAAGCCTTTTAAAATGTCAGCTGCACAATCGCTTTGTCCTTGTGTTAACACGGTAAAACCCTGTTTAACATAGACCGTTCTCTCTAAAAACACACAGACTTACATCTCCTCCACTCCTGTAACTGATGCAGGGAGAAAAACTGGAAGAGATATTTTGAGCCGTGTCGATTTTCGTTCTTCAAAGGAAATCGTAACCAGCTAAAATTAGTATTGGCAGGACAAAGCTGGGCAGAAACAGGAAATTGGGTTTAGCCATAAATCTCGGATCAGTGCTGTTGTTTTTTTTTTTTTTCTATAAATGCATAACATATTTTATATGAGCATGTACAATATTTGAAATAAATAAACAAATAAAGCTATTTTCGCAGGTTTTTGCATGATAAAACAGAATACAAGTTTACCCATTAGGGAAGACGCTTTTGTGTCTGCTTTCATCCCCAACACATTCTCTTTGTCCCTTACTGCATCACTGAGGTCCAACTATCCCAATTCCTCTCACTCAGCTATTATAAAAGATGCCCTCCCGCGGGCTAACCACCTGACTAGCTTTTTTAAAATCTCATTATAGACACTCCAATCTGCTTATGTTAATCGGATACAGCTTCAATTGTCACCGATATGCACACAAAACAACATAGCAAACAACAGATTAACAACACTGACAGCAACATACTGTTCACGTTACGTGACATCCTTTATAGCATCTTTTTCAGAACTTTCATTGTTGATCAAACCATAATCTTCTGTAAATTAACTATATAAACGGTAAATGATACACGAAAAAAGGGGTACGACCCCACTTTCGCGCACATGTCGGCATGGAATATAATCCCCCTGTGAATGGATCTCATGAATAGACCTTCTTACAGTAAGATGCCTGTTGTCATTTGTTTGAACCCAGAGACTCACTGGCAAACAGGCAGCAAAGCAGCTTGCAAAAAAGCAGTCCATGCTTTTTAAATCTATTTATTTATTCGTTATGATTTCTAGCGTGCAGCATAAATTGAGACTTATAGTGGTGCTGTGTTTCCATGAGAGCAGCATTCTAATATGTCCGACCCAGCACTCCTGCTCCCTGTTCTCAGTCTTTTGTATGGCTTTTTTTTTTTTTTGGAGAGTTGCCCATAATCACCCAAAACGCCTCCCCTATCCCTCCCTTTCTCTTGTCCTCTGTTTGGGCTCCCTCACCCACACCATAACTCCTTTTCTGGCTTCACTCTCTGTCTGAATAATAATGAAGGTTTCGCCTGCAGTCAGTGTCACAGTGTGCGGATGACTTGTCCTAAAACTCCTACCGATCATGGTTGTGCCACCAGCAAGGGCAGCCTTTGATCCTTGAGCAAAGTCGTCCACGGTTGTGGTTCCACGGTACGGCATCTGGAAGTGGGTGTGGATGTCGATGCCGCCGGGGATCACCATCTTCCCGTTGGCCTCGATGGTTTTAACGCCTCCTGGAACAATCAGGTTGTCGCCAATCTGCCTGTGGAGAGGATAAATTACAGCCACACATGAGGGATTACACTTCTTCTAAACAGCTTTATAGTTTACATAGGATCTAATTCTATTGCTAGAATTGTCTATGATTCGATACAATCAATGAAATTTGGCAAATCAAAGTCGACCAAATTTGAAAGCAGCACCTTGTTGCTATGTCAATGTTTTATTAAACCTTTTTTTTTTTAACTCCTGTGGTTCAGACTTTAGAGACGAGGAGAGCCAGACAGACATGCAGGCAGAAGCCAGTGCTTCTTTGCCAGCAGCTAACTGGTGCTAGTGGCAACCGGGTGTTTATTATGCAACACCAGGCCTATGAGTTGCTCTCCCTAAACTCCCTCACTCAGGGCCAATGGGGACAAAAAGTTTACAGTTTAAAAAGTATACGACTAATGGTCTTCCTTCAACTATCCTCTTCTTCTCTAGTAAAGCAGAGTCAGAAAAAAAATTCACTGAGGCATTAGAGAGCTCCAGCTCTTTAGATTAAGATTATAATTATGGTTTTTAAACCACTACTTGTAAAACAAATTGCTATAGTTTCAACTTTTGCCACATCGTATAAATGGGAGGATATTGGGAATGACGAGGAAAACTAAATTTAGAAGTAAGAAAGAAAAGGAAAGCCGAATAGGGAGATCAAAGTAAATGGGAAAGAAAGTGCAGTAGACGTACTTAATAACGCCATCTTCCATGTAGATATCAGCATGGAAGGACTGGTCATCGTTCACAATCCTCCCGCCTTTGATCAAAAGCCTGTCGCTCTGCAAGGAAAAAGGATAAGAAGGAAAGAGAGACACAGAAGGGGTGGGGGGAATATTAGAATTTAGTGCACTTCCTCTCCAAGAAAGACATAGTTTGGCTAACAACACAGTCCAGCAAACATCAGCAAGAGAAATGGTCCCTGTACAAGATCATTACAAGGCTTTATTTAGAGTTAGACAGTGCTTCTCTATTTCTCTTTTGCTGTATTTTGTCTCAGATTTTTTTCCACCCGGAGGAGATGAACAATGTTTCATTCACTCATTCATTCATTACCGGGAGGAGAGAGACATGTCTGTGACTTCTTTCCCATACAAACGCTTCACATTTGGCTAAAGACCACCCTGTATCATCGCCTGCCAAGCAAAGCAATCCACGTCTTCCGAGGCTTTTTTGATAAAGAGCAAGCGGTAAATGCTGTGGGGTTTTTTTCTCACTAAATACCAAAGAAAAACAAGAAGGAGATCCTATAAAACTTGGACATTATAACAAATATGGCATGCAATAATGTATTAACAAGTAACAGGTTATATATATATGAGCAAAAGTATGTATTTTAATAATGCTTTAAACTGTTACGTTCAGCTGGGATGCAATACTTTCATTTCCACCGTGTTTAGCGAAACTAAAATCAGCAAAGAGCCTTTTACAGCCCATTTGCTTACTTCATGCCATACACTAGCCAGGAAAATGGTCATTTTGTTCTTAACGGTAGCTAAAGCTTCTTATTTTGTGCTAATTACAGATTAACATTTAAGCCACTTTCATTCGACACTGTCATGCAACAGAGCAGACTCTGGATTTTCTATTCTCAGTAAAATAAATAAATCCCACAAACTAAATCCAATCCCAAGTAAACACTATTGACATGATCTGCATTAATGTAAATTAAAAAAAGTATATAAAACTACCACAAATATGTTGAAAATGCATTCAAGACGCCCTTTTGGTGTTACTTCTTGCGACGCATTCTTGTCAATGCAATTGCTACAGCTTGATAAATGTGCACCACACGTCATCTCCAGCAGGTCGTCGTCGCACAAGCGGATTGCTACAAGGGAGCGATACTGGACAGGAAGGAAGACCGAGTGCCAGGTTTTGCTGATTTAGGGAATTTCTGTTTGAGTTTAGCGCTGCCTGTGGAACGTGGTGGGGCGCTTAGAGGATAGACGGAGATGTTAGCTGGCAGAGTGCAACTGGACAGCTGGCTGGGAGGGCTCTGACCAAACCGTCCAGTTAAGCTGATGCCTAATCCATTGGTAACAGGAAGATATGTGGGGGGAAAAATATGTCACTGACGAAAAGTTGAAAGGTTCTTCAAACACAGGAATGTTGCTCATGTATTTTAAAAAGGGTACATGCTAAAATTTTAACTTCTAAAGCTTTGGAGTTCTTATTTACTTGCTAGACTTTTGCAAGAAATATGGGTAAAAACATCTACTGTTTTTACTAACATATCCAATAATACGGCTAAATTGTCTTTAAAGTGTCGGAAACATTCTTATAGCAATAATTAGCTGCATCTTTGACCGTTTATTAGAGGTTATTAATTATAGGGGATCCTTCAGTGTCATCCACTATTCATCAGTTACTAAAGACACACTCTGGTCTGAATTGAGCGAATGCTGCTACGGCAATTGTGCTAACATCTTTTCGAGTGACGATTGATCTCCCTGCAGAGCTGCCTGAATAGAAATTCAGTCTGATGTGGTTCACTGTCGCATAGTGTCGAAGACACAGCTAGAAATATCTTAAAAAGGATCATTCCTCAAACGTTTCCTAAATTATTTTTCTTTGTTCAGCCTGAATGGTTTCAAGAATCAAGAATCCTTTATTGTCACCATGTGTCACCATGGTGTACTTAGGATGTACAGAGAAAAAGTAATATGACAAGCAAGCACCACTGACTTATTATTTACAGCCCCCCCCCCACACACACACACATATTAGAGTGTGCAAAAGATAAAAAAAGTACCTAGCAGAGTCCGAGAGCTCTGATATCAGTCCCTTAGTGAGTGATATGAGCCATGTTACATAGATTAGTCCGTCCTTCATGAATCTCAAGTAATGAGGTAATGAGATCATTTTTGTGCAGTGATCTGGACGCTTCATTGACAGAAAAATGCAAGCTGTTATTCCTGAGAATAAGTGTTTGGATCTAAAATGAAGATTGAAGTAATGTAAATACCTTCAATTATAATCATTTAAAATTCTAGAAAAGAGGGAAGTGTTTATGACGACATGTCCAATATATCATAAATTGTCCATTATTATGGTATCGGTATATGCAATACCCATGTTGCAACCAACTGCATAGACTGTAATGAATACGAACAAATTATTTTGGTGCCACGCTTCGGGGTTGTCTATGTCAATAGTATAATTGATGACAACTTTGTAATCCGGCATAAAATGTTTTAGGATGTGATGGTGTGGAGAGGTGCCAAGTTTGTTCACTACCGCAGCAGCTGATGTAGCCCAGAAGAAACCTTTTTTAAAATAAAAGCGTGTTCCTGACAATGAGGCAAAAGCAAAAAGACAAGTTTGCAAGTGGTGTCATTTTTACAACGTTCACCAGCATGTTTTCTGAACGTTTTGCAGCCCTAGTGCGAAGACTGTAGAAGTGCTGAAACCCTGAGTTCCTTTAAATCAAGGCCAAAACCTTTTTGTTTGGAGTCACTTTTGAATGTTGATGCTAAAGTTTGTAGCCCAACTTGTCTTCAATCTTGACCTGCTGCTGCTATTTCACTGCAATGTGCTTTCCTCTGTAGTGCTGTCTTATGTTCTGTTCATGTACAGCACTTTGAATTGTCTTGTTACCGAAATGTGCGTTACAAATAAACGTGCCTTGCCTAGTGCATGGTTCATTTAACATAGCCCTCTTGTAACAAGTCTTTATATTCTCTAATGACATAGCTGTTTCTAGTAAACCTAATGACCAATAAGGCTGTGATGATAATGATACAAGAAGAGCGTCTGTCTCGCAAAGCGCCATCTAGACTCTATGAGGGTAAAGCGCTTAAACCTCGAGAGCCTGTATCTATGAGTGACACTCTTATCTTGAATTGAGAAAGGAAGTATATCTTGATTTTTTTACTCTGGTTCAGTGGGAAGAGAAGTCATTGTTGAGTCGATTTTCGATGTGCCCCTTGGCAAGGCCCCTAACTTCAAGTTGCCTACCGATCTGTATTGGGTGAATGTGGCTCTAGCGTACAGTGCACTCAGTGGTCAGTGTGACTTATAAATGTTATAAAATCCCTTTACTGTTTACAATTGTATCGAAAACACTTGGTTCTAAAACAGCTGGAGAAGCCCAGCTGACTTAAAACGTTCATGCGGCAGCATTTTGGGTAACTAAGAAAGAATGACGGAGTTACAGACAATACATGAATTAATTAGGAGGACTGGCTAACCGCTAGCAGGTACTGATGACAGAGTTCGTATCTGCTTCAAATCTTTGTTCAAAATGTAAAACACACAGTGGTCAAACCTGAACAGGCAAATTCAACGCTGTACACGGATTATTTTAAATATAGTTTGAGACTTAATTCTGTTTAGATTTTTAAAAATAGCATTACTTGTTGCTTTATTTAGCATTAGAAGCACCTTGGAATTACACAAGAAATTATTAAAAACTGGTGACAGATTTTTTTTTTTTAAACATGAGTTTACATTCTGTAAAACATTTATTCTAATGTGAAAAGAAGAAATAGATTTTTTTTATTTTACTAAAACATCCATAGCCGAAATCTCACTTTATCCAGTGACCTCAGTATTGTGAGGATGTATTGTCCCATCCCTTGAGAACATGGTTGATTTCACAACAGTGATTGTGACAATTAGATTACTGCCAAAATGTCCATATTGCAAAATAATCATCTAACGTTTATTGTTGAAATGACTTCATTCAGTGAAACTATCTTGGTAACTAAAAGATCAGTGATTCTGTACATTTTCCAGGATATTTCTTTTTCAGCATTTTGTAAAATGATGTAATGATGATTAAATGATCATCAAAAAAGACAGTGTCATATACTCTGTGAATATCGAGCTGTAAACACTGAAGGTGTGCGACATACTTGAATCCTAAAAGTGAACGTACATTAAATGATTTTAAATGAGTAGAAGTGTGTTATTTAATTTAATCGTAACCCATTTGTAAAAAATAAATAAATAAAATAATTTAAGTCCCAGCCCCGCAGAGAAGTAGAAACTTCCATATTTTTCCATCAGCACATGTGCAAGTCCATTTCCACCCTTGGCAGGAGACCAACAGTTTCATCATAGTATTAAACTGCAGCCATAGCTGCACAGATAAAACAAGACATAAATAATTTTGTTGAAAGGATATATGCACAGTACGCTGAGCTCATACCCAAGCACAAGGTGATTTCTCTTGTTTCCTTATATGTGTGTGTGTGTGTGCTGGAAACGGTGAATGGTGATGTATGTGGCGATGGAATAGTGTGAAACTGAGCTCAGTGCCTGCAAGCAGCCGCACCCTGAAGCAGCGCATAACACACAGAAATCAGCGGTTGGAACGCAGCACCGGCATTCATCAGACTGCAGAGCTCATTGCCCTAAAACGTGTCGCTCAGTCTTGCAAAGGCAGTTCCTTCCAAAGCAAAGCTGCGTTAAAAAGATCCAGCTCCATGCCACTCATAACTCACTCTGAAGTACAACAGTGATGGAGTTTAAGCAGCATATACATGTATTTTATCACTTTAGGCAGAGTGGTGAATAAAGTTTCTATAACAGTTCAACATTAACTGTTACCAGCTAATGAATATTGTTTTTTTCTGTTTATGGAACCCAGAATATAACTAAAATACATTTGATAACACACTCAGAAGTATTTGGATGTGATTTACTCCACATAGAAAATACTGCTGAGTGTGCAAAGGATTTGATTTGCAGAGAGTTAGCACATCTACAGCAAGAACCAGAGGTCATGTAATGTCATCACTATTGCAGCGATTGTACTATCAGGCAGATTTCGGAGCGTCCAACAGCAGGTGAAAACAGAGGATAAAGGTGGTCAGACTGATAGTGTCTCACAAAATGCTTTAGACAGCATGATCAGCTCCTAACAGAGTTTGATAGGGTTCACTGTTTTGCAAGAGGCTAGGTGACAAGACCTAATCTTTAAATCTTTAAATCAATATTGATGAAAGAGCACAAATCCTGTCATCCCACAGTGTTGCAAAGAGTCCAATACCTGTGTACGGACAAGAAGTGCCGAAGATAGTTAGTTCTGTAATCTGCACAAATAAAAAAACAGCCCCACAAAGTAGTCTCTGATTGTAGGTTTAAATGTCTAGTTTTCTAAATTCCTGTAGTGAATAGCTGTGTTTGAGTGCTAGCCTTTATGCATACTGGAACAAAAACTAGAGATTATAATTTAGCTGCGTTCATTCATCCATATATATATATATATATATATATATATATATATATATATATATATATATATATATATATATATATATATATATATATATATATATATATATATATATATATATATATATATATATATATAAACTTCTTTATATAGCTATATAACTTCTTCAAGAAACCAGAGAAGAAGTCCAGTTGCCCTCTATTTAAGTATTTATGTGGCACATGTCATGTCCTATGTCCTGGATGACTGAAGACTACGCCACATTAAGGAGAAGTGGGCAAATAGGATTGTGCGTTTACTTGGGCAAAGCATGATGTCTGCTGTTTATCAAGCAAAAACAACCAATGACTGCAAGGCCTTGATGGTTTTTGGTTTTGTGTTATTTTTAAATAAATTATTTTTGAATTTTGCGTAGCTAGTTCATCAAACACAATTCTGTTCAGCATTTGTCTTGGTAGTTAAATGACCTGCTGACTAACTTAAAGCAAGTCAGCAATAAGGGCTTGGCCTCATGAGCTGCTCTTTCCTGCATGAGTAAGGAGTTTTCATTTGATTTATACCATCGCAATCAAGGGTGTGCCTCCATGCACCAGGGACCCACTGAAGAACTCACTCAATCGCTCTCATCTATGCACATGCATTCATTGTTTCATTTCTGCCCCCTCGCTAAAGACAACAATCAATAGCTTTCCATTAACAAACAGCATTTCTGGGCTGAACAGTCCTGCATTTAATACTTACAGTAAATCCAGTCAGTGGAATGACAGCGGGTAAAATTTGTCATGCAAGAACCAAATATCCAAATAATTATACTTCTAACTGCAAAAGAGCACCAAGCACACATTACAAAGAACCAAGTGGTACTGAAGCAAATTCTAGGAGTAAACTGTCGAACCTTGTTAGAAACACATCCCTGACACCACCTTCCCTGACATTTCTAATTCTCAGCTCATAAATGTTAAAAGCAGGCTTAACATTTACTGTGGCTTTTTCATAGGAGCTACCATAAAGGGCTTCAAACTGCTCCACCAACTGAGGCCCGTGTTGTCCAACCACAGGCAGCAATAAGCTACACAGATCATGTTTGCACACAGATGATAAATGTGAGCTGTGAAGTTCTGCTCTTTCCATACGTCGCCACAGTTGCGTTGTCGTTTAGTTGCCAGAGGCCGGTTAAATGAGTGATTCATAATGCTGCCACTTATTTCATACGCATGATTTCTGTATTATTTTACATTTTATATGAGGAGAATAATGGACAATGGACAACATTTGCCTTGCCATGTAATGTGAACACTGTGGTTTTGCAACACACACATTGCTGGAGTTAAACCATCTGTGCTATTATGTGGTCATGGGAATACCCCCGACCATTTGTTACAACATTAACGAGACAGCACTATCCTCATTATCAGCACAGGCCTCGGTCTGAATTTTTACTACAGCTCCAGTTTTGACATTTAATGCCTTTGACTCACTGGTGTGCTGCTCATTCTGCAAGTCCAAAGTTGGAGGCTGGAGCACAGCTGTTTGAGGGATGTGGGCTTAGTTCTCCACACTAGAACCACTGACAAACTTTGATCTAATGAAGTATCGTTGCAAAACAGGAGTTAAAGCGTGTAATGACGAGTTTGCAGCTGTTAATGTAATATATATACACCTCCCACTCATTAAGTCCGACATGTACTTTGTACTGCCATGTTGTCACCTATAGGACAGAATAGCTATACAGTATATATCTGTGTACTTCTGCACTTTTTGGTCCTTTGAGTACCTGTCTACTGCTTAGGATTCGGGCATTTCTCAATGTATCAGTTACAGGGTGTAATAAGATTTGACGATGCTAAAATGCCACGCTAATTCTCTTACGTGTGAACTCTGTCAAACAAAACGGTTGCCAATTGTTTTTTAGCCTGTGGCTGGTGGTTCCACAAAATGTTTATAAAAGTGACCATTATGACGAGGCTCACAATGCTTTAAAATACTCGGCATCTATATATAAGCCTCTTATTTTGAAGGGGAAACACAGGAAGTAGTTCTTGAGTTGGCCTGACAAAGTCAACAATTAAAGACGGCTTTTGGAGCTGGCTGGCAGCAGCCTGTTGGATAGTAACCAAAGTAGCTCCATCTTTTTTACACTATTTCATGAGGAAGCATTTTGGACTCTCATGTTGAATTAAAGTCAGGACCCCATAGATTTGTAAGCATTAAGAAAATATTTCCATATGCTACAGCTAATGCCACTGACAATGGCATCCGATACACAGCTTTCCATCAGCACTGAAGGACTATTTTACCATATTTTAAAGGAATTTAAACTGCATTTGTTTACTGCCCAAATGTTTTTTTTTTGTCTTTTTTTTTACTTATCATACTTGAACTGTATTTTCTTGTTAAAAAAGTTTGAGGTTTACATTTTTTTATAAACATTTGCACAGAGAAACTGGCTTATTGAGCTTGATGGGCGCTGACGGATGACTGGCCAGTCAGAAACTCAAAAATCAGATTTTGTCTGATCAGCGAACAGATCATAATAAGGTCTACCTAATCATATTAACAGCACTCCTCGGCGTGGATGCTGTTTCTGAGTGACAACGACTCGGCGTGAGCTGTTTCAACCTAGTACAGGGATGTTAGAAGTTATTTAAAAAGTAACCGTATTCTCCGTCACACTGAGACATGTCCATGGTCCATTCAGGCTGCAAGAAACCCTGACACGATAACTGTCACGGAACATGTTGGGTCTTGGAGAGGAAAAGAGATCTATTTCCTCTAGACTATATTTGTTGGAACGCTGTTTTACATAAACAGTGCTGTTACATCGCCTCTGCTCTTGGCGTAAATAAGTAATGACCACTCACAGAGGAAAGGCCACAAAACAAAAATATTTCCAACTGTTGTTCTTACAGTTTTTAAGGAGAAATTGGAATTGTGTAAAATCACTACGAAAAGGTCAAAGCTTAATAAAGACAAAATTGGCCAATTGATGCAACTTTTTTGGCTCTAGTGACTTCTTGAGACAGCAATAGGGCAAACATATAACCTAATCAAACATGTACTGAATTATTTTACACTGACACCGCAATTTATTGATTTGTGAGAGGTTTGATCTTTTGTCACAAAAAAAAAAAAAACGGGTTCTTAGTTTTCTCAAGAATCCTGTTAAAATCTCTTGTTCTTTGGACCCAGTATCATGTTTCTTCTTGGTTGGTGAGCTTGCAGTATTGATCCACGTCTAATTAACTACGCATTGGCATGGATTCATTAAAATACGGCGAATGGCGAGTAATGAAAACATTGTAGTCGGAACTAACAAAACCATCACTCAGACTGAAAGAAATCTTTTCAGCTGATAGATTTCTTACTGGGCCTCACCCTGAAGTGCATGCATGTCTTGTTTTAAGCTTATTCTTACGCCAAATCAAACTAACAAAGGCTGTTCTAGGCTCAGAATATTTCAAGATATCTGATAATGATCTTAATATACTCTGACCTTGCAGTGTGACTGACAAAAGAATTAACATTTCCCTAAAGAAGCTGCTGCTCAGGCTTCTTTCTAGTCACCGCAGTTTTATTTGACTTTGTAAAAAAAAACTATTAACTGTTGAAAACTAATAAGACTCCCCCAATTTGACCTTTGTTTAAAATATTCTAAGAAGTTAATGCTGTTATTATATAAAAACATTACATCACACAGATAAGCCTAACTTATGAGATTACATACTTTTATGTAATTACATAATTTAATTTAGCAAAATGTATGCTCATATCTGTTTTTCTCTTTTCCTGTGTTCTAATGTTTGAGGTCTATGTTTAAACCCTTCTGCCGACTCTTCACGCAAGTGCTGACAAGCTCATCTGTAAGATTTCTGGCAACCAAGCTGAACAAAGTTCAGCTGGAAAAATCAGCTTGTCATTCAACTCCTAAAACAAACAAAGCACCTAAAATAAAGTGCCTCTCATAGCACAGGAAATTGTCATTTTCTGTTACACAAGGCAGCTGCGATCGAAAATAGACGGCAGGATGTTGTTCTTGTATTACGATGCTGATTCCCACTGACAGCGTTTTTCCACTTTCACCAGACTGGGGGGGGGAAGCGCTCATAAAACCTGGATGCAAATTGTTAAATGGTCACTGCTCTGCGGTTAATTAGCAGAAGCGGTCCTGGAAAACTCCAGGGCCGCAAAACGGGTCAAAGGGGGAGGGGATGTTCCGAGAGGACAGGAGCGAGAGGAGACCTCCATTAGCTGTGACAGGGAGAAAGAGAGAGGGAGAGACCCCTGTGTGGGTGGAGGGAGCTGCAGCGGGGCAGGCAGGCTGGGACCAGTGGAAGAGGGAAGTCATCTTGAATATGCACCATGCCTCTGCTGCAGCCCAGTTGCCTAGCAATCAAAAAATATTTACTTCTTACCCAAAACTGCACACCGCTTTTTTTTTTTCTTTCACATTCTGGAAAAGCAAAAACAAGACGTTATCCGTCAGAATTAATTATGGAGGCCACGGTCAGGGAGAGATCCTGCTTGTCTGGAATCCTGATGGAGCGATAGGTCGGCGCAGTGTAACCTTGTAATGATGGCGATGACGAGGGGAGGAGAAAAAAAAAAAGAAAGCTTATCTGCACCATGAAACTGAACTCATCGGGATGAGAATGCGAGAAATGTCTGAATGTGTATTAATGGACGTCTGGGCCGCACCAAAAACGAGGCGCCATTCTTCTGCCGTTCTGTAAGTGTGCGTCTGTTGCCATGGTAACGCACACTGCATCTTCTGGGTGGGCATAGGGTATTGTGTCTGCTCTCTGGAGCCCGCTTTGCAGCAGCCTGAGTGGTGACGGCGTGAGCTGATCTGGGGGGGGGGGGGGGGGGGGGCGCTTTAACAGACGGGGTGTCGTCGTTTCGGCCCTAGCGGCTGTCTGCCGGGACGGTTTCGTGCCCGCGAATGCTCATTCCAGCTGGGTGGGATTACCGGTGATATGTACCAGCCTGGAACAACACTGGGACCGCTGCGATTGGCAACGAGGGGGGAAGGAAGAACCACACCCAGAAATCTGACAGAGCGCTGACACATGAAAACAGCTGGAATAGAATGGAGAGAGGAGAAAATAAAGAGAGAAAGTCCTAAATGGGGTCACTGATTGCTCTACGGCCCCTAATGTAAAAGCTATAAGGAGAATTAATTGTCAATCTGAAGAAAACTACTATATATTAAATTATAAACAAAAATATGTTTGCACTGAAATAAAATAAATGTATGGACAGATGTTAGTCTACCAAAGGGATCCATCAGCGCTTCTATAAACGCGTTTGGCAGAAATTTGGCATCGCATTACAATACATGTTAAAGTCAAAATATTTGCCTTTTTTCCCCCCGTTTTCCTCACTGTGTGACAAATCTCCGTTGCTTACACGTAAATGAAAACAGCATCAAATGTAATTCACAACAGAGCTTTTGTAATACAGGCAGAATGTGGTTTGGCACCGTGTTGCTGCATTGGGAAAGATCTTCTCTCCGAGGTACAGCCATGTCAGCTGTCATTTGCGTTGAAGAATAGGTTGCACAAAATAAACGGGTTCATAAAAAAATAAAAAATAAATAAAATTAAGCTTGCCAAGAAAAGCGATCTTCGTCAGCGTAACTACACCAGAAACCAAACACTTTGTCTTTTGTCTAAAAAAGAACAATTGCTTTAATGCATGACATCCCTTTGCAAATTCTAACCATATATTCATACCTAAGGCTCTGATTTCATCGCAGACGTCTTCCATTTCTTACCAACATACTTCTCCATAACGCGTCAGTTTTCTTTCTGTTGGGCAGTTTGATGAATTATGCTGGACAAAAGAATATACAAATGCTCAAACGTCACTCCTAGTTTGTTTGGACTGGATTTTGTTCAGACGATTTTTTTATTGCATTGAAAATCTGATGTTTTTGGTTCTGATTTTAGTTTTGACCTGTTGAGATGCGGGTCGTTTGTTCTCTTCACCCTTTCATGTGTTTTTCAGTTTCATACCCGTAACCTTTTGTGTGTAAAACGAGAACACTTGCCGGGGGATGCTTCGTACTGACCATGGACTTGCAAACTTTTCATTCCAGTTATAAATTTTTTTTTTTCATATTTTACATGCTGTCAACTGTAAAATGCTCAATGGATTGCAATACATGTTAGATACAACCTGAATATTGCTAAAACTCAGTTATTCAGAGTTTTTTTAAGTTTCTGTTTTGTGTCCTTTGTCATCCTCCCTGACTAAACCTCTGAGACTAATTATGCCCTTACTGAAGAATTTTACTGAACAGGAATTTTATGAAATATAGGTTGAGATTTGTGAAACCTTCATCCTAATTGCATAAATGAAAACAATATATATATATATATATATATATATATATATATATATATATATATATATATATATATATATATATATATATATATATATGTTTTGTTTTGCCAAAAATATTGTGAAAGTCTAATCAGGTTTTATTCTCCTGAACCCAATATTGTCTCATGTCATGAGCGGGATGTTTTGTCACACCCCTACTTTCCGATCAAAGATTTCTATTCAAACAGACTCAAGAAGAGGAAGATCTAATCTGGATGTCTTACTCTAGCCGTTGTAGTCTCCTGCAGCATCTTTGTTATGCCTGGGTATGTGCGTTTTCATATAATCTGTGTAGTGACAGACTATTTTAAAGGAAGCTCCCATCATACCAACTGTAGGAAACACAAATGCTCAAACATTCTACTAAAAGAGTGCTATTAAAAGGCTAATGACAGAACATGAGTCAAAATCTGACAGATAGGTTCTTTAGAAGGAGCACGCGTGGGGTGTAGAATCAGCTGAGAAGCCCAGACAAAGGCAGAGCAAACACACCCCTGACTGCAGCCTGAGCTGCAACAATGACAACTAGAAGGCAGGCATTTCAGACACACGCACACATGCACATGCAGACGGGGAGGCAGTGGGAGAGGTTGCTCTGCCGCTGCAACACCCTACCAGCACCCAGCTGCCTTGCTGAGCAACGCCAGCCTTCCCCTGAATTCAAACCCCCCCCACCCCTACGCCTTGACAGAAGCCTGAATCCGCCTCCTCTTCGGGGATGCAGAAAAACAAGGGCTACACCACAAGGCCGGATAATCACAGCTCATCACAAATGGGCGTGCAAGCGCCCCCCCCTCCAACCACCAACCTCCACCCCCACTTCTCTGCCCTCTCACTTTCTCTGCAGCACTAGCCTGCAACACAAGCCCTAACTGTGTCAGCCTGCAAAAGAGGGAGGTGGACGGGTGGGGTTTTTAAAATTTTTAAAGTGAAAGGGAATATATGCTCACTTGTGTTCAATCATTTCCCATAGACAGATGGTAGGCTGGCTTAAATTGGCAAATAAAACCAGCATTCCAGATCAATATCCTCCCCCACAGGGATCAATAAGCATAAACCAGAAAAATCTCCATTAGGGTTGAGCACATTGTTGTATTTTTTTTTTCAAGTTAATCTTGATAAACATTTTTATTTTAAGATAAAATGTTTTAAGAAGCAATATCAACCACCTTAATAGATTTGTTTAATGCTGAGCTACAAAAGCATATTTCTAAAAAATATATATATTTATATATATTTTTTTTTTATCTATGCATATCAGATTACAGATGTCCCCGCTGAGACAAAACACAAAACTGTGAATTGTACCGGCCTGCCGCCTCAGGACAAGCCCTGTTTCCCTTCAACAAAGAAGATGCTGGACACCTTTAAGAAAACGCCTTATCTCCCTCTGCCTGTCTGTCACTATGGTAGCCAGTCATTTCATTGTGCAAATAACCCAATTCCTTTTCCTCCAACTGCTTCCTGCATCCACATCAGAACGATGCTATTTTTTTTCCTCCCCTTTCCAGTTCGAGCTTTAGCGAAATCTAAACGCCCTGATTTGCAGCAGCAGCGCATCAAAGTTCCTGCAGCCATTGAAGCAGAAATAACTCTTTTCTAATTTTTAAATTTCATCTCATTCCTTTTACTTACTGTGATCTTTGGGATGTTCTTTTTGCCTTGATAAGACATGTTCTGTCCGATTCCACCTTCTTTCAAACAAAATCGAGCCTTACAAAGACGGTATTTCCCCTTCTTTGCGGATGCTGCAGCGGCCCTCTCGTCCGGATGGGAGCTTCAAGGAATGGTCGCCCCTCCTGACGGTGCGCGGTTCAGTCAGAGCCTCAGCAGAGCGCTATAGGAGCGTCTGTGCTCCGGCTAAAACACCGGCCCCTCCCTCTTTGGAGGCTCAGCTGGAATGACGGCAGTGTCGCAATCTTTCCGCCTGAGGGCGCGCTAGAGCAGCCTGTTGGCCACGAAGCTCACAGCCAGTAACATTCTCAGGATTGCAGAGCTTTTGCACGTTTTTCCTCACAAAGTGCGGACAGGAATCTAGTCTAAACTTGTCACTTTTATCTTTATCCCAAAAGCTGCTTCAAGAAAATATGAATTTGGATGAGTTTAGATTAAATATCTACTTTTAAGCCCATCAATCTCCACTCATTAATAACAAACGTGATGTGGCAGCTGTCACAGAGCCTGGCCAGCACACTCACACACATGCATGCCTCCCCCTCCCTCTCTGCGTGTCCCCACCCAGCCCTGTGTCTCTATTGTTTGAACCTCCAGTGTGGACTCCTCCTTCACTCACCACTCCCCTCTTCAGCACTAATGCAGCTATAATGAGGTTCTGATGTCCATATGAGAGCAGGCACTTGTAGAAAAAAAAAAAAGTTTTCAGAACACAAAATACGTCATCCAGTATACCTCTTGTCTTTTACTGGTGACACAGACATGAACGGCGGATTGCCAAAGTATTAGTTTCCCCTTTTTTTTTCTTTTCTTACAGTCTTAAATTCATGCATTTTAAACAGACAGCATACTTTGTAAAGCAAAAGGGAAAACAACTGAAATCTTAAAAATGTAATTTTTATTTTGGTGCCCTTTACTCTTGTATCCTTAAATTCAAACAGCACATCAAATTGGGCTATATAACTAATTTCCAAACTTTAGGCATCTAACAGAGCCTTATTTGAACCGTTGTCAAAACAATTTTAAAGATTATGTCAGAACCACAAAATCAACCAGGTAAGGAGAGCATCATTTAAACGAGCAGCTTAGAGCCTCCTGCTAACGCTTAAAGAGCTGCTCTATGGAACACCAAAGTGCTCAAAATTAAATAAATGGATAAAACATTATGAAAAAATTATCTACTTGAATAAATAAGATATAAATATTAAAATCTTCTATCCTCTGTTTTTCGCTGTCAACAAAGGACCCGGTCTACATGGGCCAAAGGATGAAGCCACTGAATTGGGACCTTCAGGCCTGACTTGAAACTCTGTGTGAGATTGCTTCGGTCTGGGTAAAGAAGCAGTCAATCATACTGCTCGCCCCGCCCTGTTTTTCTTAATTGGCAGGCGAAGTGATTCTGCTGAAAAGCGTCATTATTAAATAAAAAGGCCATTATGAAAAACACTATTATGAAATGAAAGATGACTTTTTGAAAAACTACATTTGCTACAACTGCTGAAATTAAATGATAATGCCTCAATAATATATATTTTATTTTGAAAAATATTAATGTAAAATATATTTTTTAATATACATATTTGTACAGAAGAATGAAAAATATGTCATAATAATGAGATGATAATTTTAGAAGCTATTCAGTTATTTCACAATTTCATTTTCACTTTGAATATTTATGTCTTACTTATTCAAGTAGATGATTATTTCATGAGCTCTTATTTATATATTTCATTTTGAGCGCTTTGGTGCTCCATACTCCTCAGGTCAGCGAGTTTGTTGACAGTTATTAGACTCCATAAATCTGGCCATTATGGAAAAGCACCAAGAAGATTTTTTAGTAGAAAGCCATAAGAATCTTGTTGGACTTTGGCACAAGCCATGGAGTAGACGTAGTAAACATGTGGAAGAATATGCTCTGCTCAGATAAGACCAAAATGGATGGAAAATGCTATGTATGGATGTAAACTAATGTAAGGGTGTGAGGATCATGATGTGGGAATAATTTTCTTCAGAATCAGGGTCATCAGGGTTACTGCGAATGATGAACACTAAAGTTGAATCTCAGAACATGTCTAAAATGTGACTTACATTACAGTCTACCTATTTACAAACAGACCTGCACATAAAAGAGCCCAAGAGACATATTCTAGGATGGGCTGATGATAGTAGTAAGACCAGGGAAGAGGTTTGGCTCCCAGCAGGACAATAACCCTAAACATAAAGCCAGAGCTACCATCGATTGGATAAGCTTAAAGCATATTTGTGTGTTAAAAAGGATCCAGTCAAGTTCTGGACCACACTCAAATCGGGAACCTGCGACAAGACATGAAAAGGGATTTTTGACTCTCGTAGACTCTCAATCTAATGTATTTTGTGCTATTTAACAAAGATTTTAGTCTTTAGGTTTTTAAAGTGACACTTTTCAAATGTTTATGTGTACAAATTATTACTTTATGAGTAATTTTCCTCCTAGTTCATAATCATGCATTGTGGTGTGTGAGTCTGTTACATTGATTTCCGATAAAATGCTTTGAAATCTGCAATTATGATATAACAAAACAAGGGAAAATTCAAGAGATATGACCACTTTTTTTAAAGCGCTGTAAAATGATCTTAACTAATTAAAATAGTGGCTGATTACTTGGCTCCTCATTTGGATCCAGGAAAACACATGCTGACATGCTTTTCCATGGCAGTAAGACAGGAAAGACCCCAACTAAGCATTTACCCACCCTGGAGAATGCATTAGCCAGGCGCTATTCTGTTTGCAGCCCTGCTACCTCTGCAGACCGCATTAAGCAGCCGACATTGATGGACAGACAGGAGGCAGGCAGATCAAGGATGGAGAAAAGAGAGAGAGAAAAAAGACTGGCAGGTCGTCGAGTTTCCCCCCAACAATGTTCAAACTATAGCGGTCCTGCATGAAACAAAAAGTGTCAACTTTTAAACCATATTAAATTGCTTCAGTCATTATTATAGTGACTTGCAAAGTCTTGCAAAAGTATTCATCCACCTTTAAACGTCTGTATATTTGATCACATTACAACTACCAATGTCAAGTTATGCATTGGATCTTTATGTGATCGTTACAAAGTTGTCCATGACAGGCAAATGTAAGAGGAATGACTTTGATTGATTAAGAAAAAAAAAACTGGTGTTGCATGCATTTTAATTCTCCCTGAGTGACATTGCATATCTTGAGACAGAAATTTCTGCCCATTCTTCTTGGAAAAGTAGCTGAAACTCCATTAGGTTTGTTAAGGTCTGTATTTTCCTGTCCCTGCCGTAAAATAGTATCCCCCAGCATAATGCTGCTTCTTAAGCAGGTTTGCAGTGTCATAGTCTTTCCATTTTCAGTTGATAGAATGAACAGTGCTACATGAGATGTTCAAGTATACTGCTGTTGTAATACTTTGTAAGATTAGAAACAGATGTTTGAGCAGGACACGGAAATGTGATTAAAGCTTATTATAAGAAAAAACAATTAAACAAATACAGATGTGGGCAGGAAAATGTCTGAAGTTGAGAAGGCTGCTCACAGCAGGAGAAGGCAGACTAGTGAATTGTGGTCAAAATAGTCCAATGTCATGTCCAGCATAGGCAAAGCAAACAGGGAAAATCCAAAAACTTAATCAAGGTCAAAAACAGGCAGACAAGGAATGCTGGAAGGTTTAAAGACTGTGGGGGGAAGGTATAAATAGACAGAGTCCCAGGTGACACAGATGCTGGATAATGAGCACAGCACAGGTGGAATGAATAAGGTAAATTGGCTGGAGTTGTGACAGACTGAAATAGACTTGAATGGAGCTGAATTGAAACACAAGGAGATAATCTGACTAAGAACACAAACACAAGGCGTCAGTAAAAATGAATGCAATAATTAACTAGAAGGTAAAACATTAAAAAATGCAGTAACAAAGGACAACATCTAACTAATTTAAAACATGAAGAAGTGAACCTTATGGCAAGACCCAAATGGCAAAACTAATAACTGAATATGGGAAAACCTATAGAACATAAATGACAGGAAAACACAAATCTAAAACAAAACCATAATTAGACACCTCCAAATCTAATCCCGCTTCAGACTTCTCTACAGCTTTATCTCCGAACTATCTGATGTGTTCCTTGGTGTTCATGATGCTGATCTGTCTGTAATATTTTCCAACGAACCATGTGCAGCGGTGTAAAGCAAACTGCTACTGGACTCTGGAGCAGCAGAGAAGTATTCTTTGGCGTCCAATGAATGCATCTGGGTTTGGCAGTTGCCAGGAGAATGACACCAGCTCCACTGCACTATGTCAGGAGTAAAGTTTGGTGCAGAGACTATCATAGTGTGGGGATGTTTTTCAGTGACCTGAATTCTCACGGTATTTGTGTGCTAACAAACACATGAGAATCCATCTTGTGCTGAAAGCCTGAGTTCCTTTAAATCAAGATTAACAACACATCTGTTTAGGATTGCCTTCGACTGTTCTAATTGAACTGTATTACTGAAATATAATTAGTTTACTTTGTATTCCAACTGTTTTTACTTGTTCGCTTTTAATTTTTATTTTCCCATGTTCTATTTTGTTTCTGCATTTTATTCCTTTTTGCTTTTATTCTGTTTTATTTTCCTATATTTTAATCATGTAAAGCACTTTGCATTGTCTCTGTACTGAAATGTGCTATATAAATAAATTTGTCTTTGCCTTTAATCCTACCTCAACCCCGAGTCGGCCAATCATGCTACAGTATTATGGTTTAAGGAGAGACATACAGCTGTGATGAAAGCAAGCCCACAGCCGAACCAAAATAAATGTGGCAGTGCAGGACGAAGCATACGTAGCTACTGCTATCACATCTGTCTTGTCAGAATGCACAATCTCATCTTTGAAAGAAGATGTTTGCGAACGCACAAATACCACAAGTCTTCAGCTTGTAGGCAAGGTTACATGGCAGCGTGCTACTTACAGCATTTTCATTTGATACCGTGATTGGCTGAAGCCAAACTTTAGTAGGCGGGCACTAGGTGTCGCTTCGCCCAATCAGCTCGGAAAGTTTTATTGAATCTCCCTCCTCTCCCAGAACGGATTCAATGGAAGCAGGCTCAGATAATGGGGAGAACTAAACAGAGGAGAAGTTGACCGACTGGGAATTTTCCCAGTCAGTCGAGGCAGATGACCGTTCACACTGAGCCTGGTTCTGCTGGAGGTTTCCTTCATGTTAAAGGGGGTTTTCTTCTACACTGTCACTTCATGCATGCCCAGTATGGGGGATTGCTGCAAAGCCATAGACAATGCAGATAACTTTCCCCTGTGACTCTACGCTCTTTCAGGAGGAGTGAATGTTGCTTGTCAAGACTTGATGCAATCTACTGGGTTTCCTTAGATAGGAAACTTTTTGACCAATCTGTATGATTTGATTGAATTTGAATTTGTAAAGTGCCTTGAGAGGACGTGTTGTGATTTGGCGCTATATAAATAAAATTATATATATTTTATTTATATAATTATTATTTATATAAATAAATAAAATTGAATTGAATTGAATTGAACAGAGGATGCAACACATTATCAATCTGGTTTGCCAGGTTAGTTTTCCAGAAGATGGGCTCTGCCCCTTAAGCTGTAGAGTAACATCATGATTTTTTGTCAAGTTTTATTTTATTTTTTTTGCCAAATCCTAACCACTATTGCCAGGCAGGAAAAGTCCTCATCAGTTTACACTAGATGGGCACAGTCGGCACAAACATGATAAACAATGTAGTCTGTGATCTGACAAGCAGGGACTGTTTTTAAATATGTGATCCTCAGTGTTTTGATCATGAAACTAAATTCTCCTTAAACTAGTCTGTTGTTGAGAACCCAACGTTTTCAAAATCTGTCCAGAGTGTGTCCACAGCTTTAGTTCTGGTGAAGGGAGACCTTTCGGAAAACGTAATGCTTCCAATTTTGAAGGAACAATTTGGGGATGTCCAACATCAAGGTCTGACCTCACCAATGTGCTTCAAGATGAACAGTAAAACAGTCCAATGAACAAACTTCTAAACCTTTAGGAAAGCCTTTGCAGAAGACCTTAAGCGGTTATAATTTCAAAAGGTTGGCTGACATGTTATTAAACCCCATGCCTTCACACGTGTATGAAGGCAGACGGTTAAAATATTTGGGGCAGTATTGTGTATGTGCATGCCGCTGTCCTACCATCCTTGCATCCTTTCATCGCAGATACTTTGTCATGAAGGTCTACCTTACTCATGCGTTACATATGGGATGTGACCAAAAAAAACAAAACAAAAAAAACAGGTTGTGATAGTTTCCACTTTAATTAATGGTCTCTTACTTCTCTAACTTCAAATTATGGTTTCTTTCTGAGAGTGCCTGTATGAGTTTGTATGAGCCAATTAGAGGGAGAGAAAGCGAGTGAAACATGAGTCATCAGTTTTGGTGCCAACAGTGATCTCATGCTGATATGGGAAGAACAAAGTTTCTCACCCATAGCAAGTAATTTAAAAAGGCAGACTTTAAACATGTAGAGCACTTTCTAAGGAACACTTAGCTTATCATTTTTTTTTCTTCCTTGTCTTCAAAATTTTCATTTTAAATGAAAATATCAGTAGCTTTAGGTTTCTGATGTAAATACAATGCAGATACAAACTGTACTGTCTTATCGTTTAGAAGGAATTAAGTTTTCTATCTAACAGGACCATTTATGTCAGGTCATCAGCCGACAAATGTTTGTAAGCCTTTATCCTTCCTTTGTCTCTAGTCTTAGTCATTTAAAATGCTCATTGCACAAAATGATGATATCTTTTATTAGCATAATTTCTATCTGTGAATTACCTTGTTATTGCAATAATCCATTGTCTTTTGAAATCTTTTTGGATCTGAACCAGATTTGTTTTTTATGCAACAAAGAGCCATTTTAAAAGAGGTTCTGTGCTAAACTGTTAGTGCCCATTTTTGTTATTAATAGATCAACCCTTCATTTTGATTTGTTGCATTTTGTTTCTCTGAAGCAGATCCGACTATGTAGTAAAGTCATAAAATTAAAAAACTAAATGAATAATCATAACATAAAGAGACATTATTTTGATAATTATCTATCAACAGGATAAATGGGGTGAAAAGAAATACAAAAAGCAGATGCTTAAAATAATACAGTAAAAATATCCTTAACAAAGTGAATAAAATAATATTTCATTAGAATACATGACTCTAGTCTTGGAACCTTGGAGGCAAAATTCAAAGAAATTTAAGGGTCCAATGTTGCACCACCATGGACAGAGAGTATAAAAAACACAAACTTAATGATTCAGATTTGGAGGAAATGCTTTTGTAAAAATTACTTCAGAATTTCCCTTTTATGATTATAGTCACTCTGTATTACGAGCAACAGTTCATGACCTACCTTGGTTTGTGTCTCTCTCCGTGGTGCTGAAGCTGTAAAACTTGACCTTTATTTTCTCTTTTTTCACATGTCCTCTTTTGGCATTTTAGGCATACCTTTTTTATTGTGACTAAAGTCAAAGTAACTTTATTAGTCAGCCTTGGGATAAATTTGCCTTGGATACAAGGATCAGATCATATTACATCTTCAGTCACTAATAAGGGAAGTCTCAGTAAAATAATAAATTCAATTTTAATTCAATTCAATTCAATTCAATTTTACTTATATAGCGCCAATTCATGAAACATGTCATCTCAAGGCACTTTACAAAGTTAAGTTCAATCATATTATACAGATTGGTTCAGATTATACAGATTGGTCAAAAATGTTCCTATATAAGGAAACCAGTTGATTGCATCAAAGTCCCGACAAGCAGCATTCACTCCTGGAGAAGCGTAGAGCCACAGGGAGAGTCGTCTGCATTGTACATGGCTTTGCTGCAATCCCTCATACTGAGCAAGCATGAAGCGACAGTGGAAAGAAAAAACACCTGTTAGCGGGAAGGAAAAACCTCTAGCAGAACCGGGCTCAGTATGAACGGTCATCTGCGTCGAAAAATAAACAAAAAATAAATAAATAAATAAACATACAATAGCAACAACAGTTCATAATTATCAATTATACTAAAATGATCATATTAAAAAACTGCTAATTAATCTTTAAAAATAGAATAATTCCAAACACCACTGCATGAATGAATTACGGAAATCCATCACGAGTATGTGTTATTTATTATGAAATCAAATTATTCAACATAACGGAAGCTCTACTTCTGTTAAACTGTTTCCATTTTTCATAAATGAGTATTTTTTATTCATCGTTCTTCAAATATTTATGAAACAGCCCAAGCAAAGGGAATCGATATCAACTGTGAAATGGATGCATGTCTCATGGCTTGCAATTTATGGATTCCAATGTAACCCCACTGATTGTTTTCCCATTTTAAGAGTTCGTTTTACCGGCTGTCACTCTGAGTTTGCAAGGAAACCCTTTTCATGAATAAGCAAATCTTTGCCCTGCACCAGTCACAGCTAATAAAGGGAAATTGGAGTAATGATCACTCAGTTAGTGGCACGTGGTGTCCTACACCACACAACAGATAAATGTTTAATGCGCATCCTCATGGCATAAATCCGACCTCCTTCCCAACTGTGGACTCTGAACAAAGGTTTTAAAACATATGATAATTCGAATTTGTCAATCCCAAAAGTGAATACTTTTGCGTAATATTCAGATATTCAGGGGCACAGTTGGTAGCACTATTTCCCTGGGTCCGAACCGGATTGCATGTTCTCCCTGCGTGGGCCCTCTCTGGGTACCCCGGCTGCCTCCCACAGTCAAAAAATCTGACTATTGGGTTCATTGGTCCCTCTACATTGTCCCCAGGCGTGAGTGTGTGGGTGCATGATGTTTGTCCTGTGTTGCTCAGTGGTGGACTGGCGACCTGTCCAGGGAGTACCCCGCCTCTTGCCTAATGATCGCTGACGTTAGACACCAGCCAACACCACCCCAGCCCCCCTCCAACAACCCAACCCCGCCACCTTGCATGGACAAGCGGGTGCAGATAATGGATGGATGGGTTCCCATCATTAAAGAGGATGGCCCTGTCACCAAAAAACAACTTTTTGTATAGGTGTCTGACATTTGTATGCATGTTGGCCAAACTTTGAGTCGCCTTACCGCTTCCTTGTCTCCGTTGCTGCGGATCTCCGCTAGCTGAGCCTCTTTTCCTCCCTGGCTGTTCCCCGCGGGGCTTTCAGCACCTGCTGGGCTCTCGCTGCCGCTCTCCGGGCTCCACTTCTCCCCCTGACCGGCCTCTCGCTTTAATGTCCTCGGCGTGCGCGCGCCCCTCTGTCCGACGCTGAGGGCATCGAAATCAATAGTTTTGCTGTCAAACGCGTCCTCGACGCTGCAAAACAAGCCGCCGCGTTTTTGCCGGGGGACCTGATCGGCCGTTCCGGGACGCGCGAGGTAAACCGGCAGGTCCTCCTCCACTTTCGGCCGGTTTTCTTTGCGCTCTGCCATCGCTGGAGCTCCTGTCCGAGGAAGAGGAGGAGGAGGAAGAAGAAGGGAATACTAGAGCTGAAGTGATGCGTGGGTGCGCTGGTGTGAGGGAGCAAGAGCAGAGGAGCAGACAGAAGTTGAAGTAAGGTGAGGAGGTGGCGCTATGGGAGAGCCAGATAGGATATAGTAAACTTGATTTTGTGTCTTTAAAAAAAATACAACAGCTATGGAAACGGAGGAATTGTAGCAGTTTTATCGTTGTGTAGGTGAGCTGGCTCTCTGCCCAGGGCAGGATAGCCAAGTGGTGTCAGTAGGGGAATAAAGTCAAAAGTTGTTAGTTCTTAATGTTGCTTTCTTGGTGGAGGGGGTGTGGGTTTAGTTGGCAGAAGAATTTGTGACATCAAAGTTTCTAACTGCGAAATGTAATGAAATATTAATAATAACACAGAGATTTGAATATAGGCTGCGTTTAAAAACGTTTTAGAAGTGGTCAAGTTAGGGGCCAATAACAATTTTGGAGTGGCCTACCAAAACCAAAGGTTGTGACAGAAATGTAGTTTTATTATCCTGTTGCTGTCTGTTAGAGGTTCTGCAGCAACTTATACAACTGAACTACAATGCCAAAAGTTTTTACAAGTTGTTGCTCTCCTTTCAGCACCATTAAAGCCTGCACCAGCGATTTTAAACATTACTCAAAGCCTGATGGAGCTGACGATTCTGTGTATGTCTGTCCCTGCAGCAGTGACTACCCAGTGCTGATTACTTACGCCAGCGGTATTTTGACAAGATCGCATCAGCAACATGGGAGACAAGCAGATCTCAGACACTGCAGAGGCCGACCTGTTTGGAATTACTGAATGTAACAACTAGTTTAGAATAACACCAAAACAGAAGCATCTAAAGGTTCTTCCCAAAACCTTATTTTGTTTTATTGTTTGATGTTCTGATAAACAATGAATAATAATAAAAAAACTCAAGTAAAAAGCTATATTATTTAATACAATGGTGATTCTTAGATATATTTACCCTGAGCATGCTCCTGTTTATGGCTAAAAATATAATTTAAAAGGTTATTTTAGGTGTCTTCACAAATAGAATAAATGTTTCATGAATCAGTAAATCTTGATTTGTGTACATTTGTGTTCAAGTGTAGTCCAGATTCTTAAAAAGAAACACCTTGAAAACAGCTTCAGCTCCGAAATGGAAGACACCAACCTGAGCGTCATCCCTCGGCTGAGATTTTAGTCCACTTCTGTTTTATAATTCCCCCCTACTAGCCCTCTTACAAGAAGACAAAAAACATTCTTCATGTGTTTTTATTTAGACATAAGGCCTTTTCAGGATATTTGCATAGTTAGAATGAAAAGTGAAAAAAGTGAAATAAAATATTGTATGAACATACCTTTAAACGACTACATTAATGAGAAAAGGGGATGATGTATTGTGCTCCTGGTCTTATTTAGGTACCCAGTTTGCATCTGTCTGTGTATGTGTAAGTTATTGCTTTTAACATAAGTTAAAGGACTTCAATAGGTCATCTTGGGCAGTTCAATTCATTTTTGTAGGTTTAACAAACATAATGAAAGATGGAGTGCAGAACAGATATCACGCAGTGTTAAGTAAAACATCCTCAGGTCCCATCTAACTAGATCTCTTGGAGATGAAAAGTCAATATCCATCTCTCGAGAACAGTGTCATTCTCTCCAGGATGCACATATCCCTAAGAAAGAAAATAGATAGTGCACACACACTTACATGTTGGCACTATCCAGCTCAGCAACCCCTGTGAGTCCTTCCAGCTGCTCCCATATTCAGAGCTCACTACAGCAACTCAGTACAACTCGCACACAAATGCCAGATGCCCTTCCCGACGCTCATAACAAAGACGCGGACTTACCCTGGCACACCACGAAGGGACACTAGCTCAGCTGCCCCTCAAAGAATTAAATATGATGTGAAAGAAAATTTGCAGGGCTCAGAGGGTGTACAAAGGGTGTGTTTGTTTTTCTGCTGTTAGGGCAGAGCTGTCAGCTGGGAGGCAGGGTAAAGCAGCCCACACTGACTGTTTTTTTGGAGATGCCATGACACAGACAGTTGTTTATTTCATTTTTGTAGGACACTGTCAAAGTAAATTCATTTTCATAAACAGAACTTTTTGACAGACAAACCCTGTGACACAAAGCTTAAAAAGCTCCTTAACCAGGTGGTGCTCTGACCTAATGTGGCTTTTAAAACAGTGACTGCCTTGCTGTAAAAGAGCAGGATACTATCTTCTTATTAAAAATGGATGCAAGGTGGGCCACCTAGTAAAACTGATGTCCTATAAACAAAAGCTCTCATGTACCGTTGGCTTAAGTGCTTGCTCATTCAGGCACAATGGATTGATGGCTGATAGGACAGAGTTTGGCAAATTCACGCCCACTGGTCTTCATGGATTTGGCACAAGAAGCCTCACGGCGGCAGAGACCTTTAAAGAAGGAGGTAAGTAGGCCACCCTTCCTCAGACAAGTCGAGGAAATTTCATTCAAATAGAAGGCAGGAATGAAAGAAGTCTGACAAGCAGCGCGTAGCCTTGGATTACTGAATGAGTGATAAAACATAAGGATAATTAATGGCAAGTTTGAAAGACTTAGCAGATTTGAGCTCTCTTGGCAGAGTGCAGGTTTTAAAAAGATCTCAGATCTTATGTTCTTGCTGAGCCTTAAGACGTATTAATTATTATTTGGTTAAACAAGGTGATGATTTAAACCTTAAGCTTTTAGGTCATGTGAAATTTAAAGCATTTTATTCTGACAAAGTAGCAAAAGTCACTAAGGAAAAACAAAAAAGAGGTGTTTTTAGTAAAAGAAATTCTGTTATTTCTGTCTATTGTCATTAATAACAGTGTCTAACTATAATGGTGGTAAATTAGAGACCTTAAAGATCCAGAAGTAAGAGCATAATATTGATCAAAGGTTTGCCATATTTGGAAAAAAATGTATTAAAGGAAGAAGTGTGCAAACCTTTACAAGACCATATCTCCAATTGTTCAGTACATCATGCTGTGGGCTTGTTTAGCATTTATAGGAATAAGGGAACAAGCAACAAAGCTGTAGACTGAAAAACTATGCATGTTGCTGACAAGACAATGACAATCCTAAACATTTGAGATATTTAGATGGATTTTTGATAATCAATAAATGCTTAGATATCCCTTTTCTGACTAATTTGTTAGGTACACCTGTTCATTTGCTTGTTAACACAAACGGTAAATCGGCATGTCACAACTCATGAATGTAGGCATCTCAACATGGTGAAAACAACGGGAAAGGAAAGGGAATTTAAGTAAGTTTAAATATGGAATGATTGTTGGTTGCAGGCAAGTTGCTTTAAGCATTTCAGAAACTGGTAATCACGTGAGACTTTCTGACACAACCATCTCTCAGGTGTGCAGAGAATGGGTCAAAAAAATAAATAAAACATCCAGTCAGCAGCCGTTATGTGTAAACGAAAATGCTAATTGGACGTTAGAGGTCAAAGGAGGATGGGCAGACTGTATAGAGATAATAGAACAACAATGACTCAATGACTTGTTTTAACCATGTAATGCAGAACATGTCAAACCTTGCAGATGGACAACATGAACTGAAGACCACCCTGGGTGCCACCACTGACCCTACAAACTGAACAATAACAGATTGGACAAATGCCGTCTTGTCCAACAGGTCTTCACTTTAGTCTCCTTTGTAACATCTCGTCATAATTCCAATATCACAGCTTTGAGCATTAGTACTGGTCCTTCCCTCTATAATCACAGTGTATTCATCTTCTGGTGGCAACCGCTAATAGGATAATAAGTCACAAAGCTCAAATCTTTTCAAATTGCGCTCTTGCACATACCAATGAATCCATTGAACTCCAGCAGCCTCAAAAATAATCAACTCTGGACTCTCAGTCCGGAATTCCTTTGGGATGTAGTGGAAACGGAGATTTGTATCATGATATATGACAGCTGACTAATCTGCTGCAACATGCTATCATGTAAAGAGGGATGACAAAAATCTGAAGAAATTTGTTCCAACACCTTGTTGAACTTACAGCTGCATCTCAGAATTTAGGATTTCATAAAAAAAGTTCAGTGTTTTTTGGTCTCGTTTCAAAAAGGGAAACTCTTATTATATACATTCAGAGTCTCAGAAAATTAGAATACTGTTAAAAAGTTGATTATGACTCAAAACACATAGGATACAGTGGGGCAGAAAAGGTATTTAATCAGCCACTGATTGTGCAAGTTGTCCGACTTAGAAAGATGAGAGAGGTCTATCATTTTCATCATGAGTACACTTCAACTATGAGAAAGAAAATGAGAAGAATCAATCACATTGTAGGATTTTTAAATTATTTATTTGTAAATTATGTTGGAAAATAAGTATTTGGTCACCCACAGAAAAGCAAGATGTCTGGCCCTAACAGACCTGTAACTTTTTATCTAAGAAGCTCTTCTGTCCTCCACTCATTATCTGTATCAATGGCACCTGTTTGAACTCGTTATCTGTAAAAAAAAAAAAAAAAAAGACACCTATCCACAGCTTCAAACAGTGAGACTCCAAACTCAACCATGCCCAAGACTAAAGCGCTGTCCAAGGACAACAGGAAGAAAATTGTAGACCTGCATCATGTTGGGAAAAGTGAATCCACATTGGGCAAGCACGTTGGTGTGAATAAATTAACTGTGGGAGCAATTGTAAGAAAACGGAAGACACACAAGACCATTGATAATCTAACTCGATCCGGGGCCCCATACAAGATCTCATCCCGTGAGGTCAAAATGATCATGAGAATGACGAGCAAAACTCCCAGAACTACACGGAGGGACCTATTGAATGACCTGCAGAGAGCTGGGTTCAAAGTAACAAAGGCTTTTTTTCTTCCTGCTCTTGGTGAAGGCGGACACTTTTATTTCCTTTTCTCCTCTCCTCTCCCTTTCTCCTCTCCATTCCCCGTATCTTTCCTGCTTCTGCTTCTATCAATCTTTTAGGAGCCTCTTTTTACATAACATCCAAATTATAAATTGTCGATTTGGTCAGCTGGGCTCTCAATGCAACTGATAAAATTTTCTCAACAAGAAAACTGGGCGAATGAGAGCCCCTGTGCCCAACGGGACATTCGTAGCTGGACACACGGTGGACTCCTGGGAGGATGATCGTGTATCTGTCCTTTTTGTCAGTCGAGGATGTTAAAAATGTGTTTAAAATTGGCTTTATGATAACAGGATTTCTGCTTTTTGGAGCTGGCAGTTACCTGGAGTATCATGAAATTCTGAAAATGTCGGCAGCTGTTTCAGACCATGTCAAAGCTGCCTGAACTATGTGAGGGATATGTCCGCTACCAGCACTCAGACTGAAATGCTGTGTAAGCAGAACTGCTCGGCAGCTGAGGTTCCTGAACTTGCTGGCAGAATGGAAACTATCTTGGAGCTGACTCAGAATGACCACAAATCTGGCTGTTTTGAATTCACCATTTAGATGTAACAGTGTGACTTTAAGGCAGACAGAAAAACAAGAGTCTGCCTGCCCAAAACAAATGCTATTATCAGCCTGTCGGCCTAGAAAGGCAAACAACCTTCATTTCTGCTGGATTTTATGCAAACAAGATGCTCTGTGACATCTGTGACCTGGAACAGATCGCTACTGAACTGCTTGAAAACGTCATCACTATCAGACTGCGTGAGCTATCTGCCACAGTTCACAGTCTAACACACACACACACACACACACTAATGACTACGCTAAAATACACAGCCACACACACGCCACCTCTGCTGTGCTTTCTTCCCTTACTATGCCTCTTTCTGTTTTAGCTGTAGTGTCAGAAAGGTCAGTTCAGAGACCTTTCTGACACTACAGCTTTTTCTGTTTCCACTCCCATGTGAAGCATGGGAGTGGAAACATCATTCTTTGGGGCTGTTTTTCTGCAAAGGGGACAGGACAACTGGTCCGTGCTAAGGGAACAATGAACGGGGCCATACATCGTCAGATTTTAAGCTAAAACCTCCTTATGTCCTTATGTCATTTAAGATGGAACGGGTCTTCCAGGATGACAATGATGAAATGGGCCAAAATATCAGCTTCAGTTTGTACAAATCTGGTGAAGACTTACAGGAAACATTTGACCTCTGTCAATGCTAACACAGGTTAAGTATTGAGTTAAACTTTTGTTATTGACCAAACGCTTATTTGACACCATGATTTACAAATTAACTCTTTGCAAATCCTACAATGTTATTTCCTTAATTTCCATTTCTCATTTTGTCTCTCATAGCTGAAGTGCACCTATGATGAAAATTACAGACTTCTCTCTCATCTTTCTAAGTCAGAGAACTTACACAATCAGTGGCTGACTGACAATGGCAACTTGGGAAAAAATGTTTGCTACTTCACAGAAATTACATTATGCCTTTTGGAAATAGTCTTCATTCTCTTTGTGGATGCTTAGTCTTCAATATAAAAGAAGACCATTCAGTGAGATCTCAGTAGGGGAACTGTGTCCAGCGGGTGAACACAGTGCACCGGGCAGCTGTATCCGCTTGGGATGGTTTTGCCGCTGACCAGCTGCTCCTCAAATGAAGTTGAATTTCCTCCTAGGATGTACATAATATAATTTAAGTCTGAACCCTCACGCACACTGAAGAAGACCATTAACAAAGAGCCCCACTGGTGTTAATTTACAATGCCCCCCCCCACCAACAACATGTTTATTTTCATAATGTTTGGGGCAACCACAAGCACGTTCTTGCTGTGAAGTGACAATGCCAACCAGTATGCCTCAGTGCAGACCTTAAGGATATATGTCAACCAGAATTAGAGGAAAAAATATGCAGAATCACTGTAGACTATAGAGAAAAGAAGAGAACTCATACATGGGTTTCACTTTAAACTTTATTTTCCTTTTTGAACTAGTTGTAGAAGGCAGTTATTTAGTCAGTCCACAGATTGCCCTCTGCATGAGTGGTGAAAGGATGCAAAGACAGAAGGGTGTATTTTTTTATGACAGACATCCTTTGGCAGGGCTGGTCTCCAGCACAAAACCAGTTTCAATCTTCCTGTTCTCGTCTTGCTTGGCTGGCAAGGACAGTAAGTGGAAAAACAGGCCGTTATCCTGGAATGACTCTGCCATTTAGAGGCCACAACGTGGAAAAGCACATTGTTTAACACGCGTTTTTTGACAAAGAAAGCCCCCAGAGCACAATTTTATGTATTACCAGAACAATCCAAAAGCCTTATAACTGTTAAACTCTTATATGACAGAGCTGTAGGATGATGAGAGAAAAATATCTTGGAAACATTGTGTGTGTGGAATTAACAGACAGGCCGACACTTGCAGTTTTGTCTACCATATAGTGGAGCATAAGACTGAAGGACGTCACTCATTTGGATGTTTCAAAGCTGAACAAAGCAGACCTTTGTCAGGTGGGACAGAATAATAGTCGCTAATAGGTAGTAACGACAATTAATATGACAAGAGTGTGATGCAAAATATTAAATAGTCATTTCCAAATAAACCTGGAGAAAAAAAGTGTAAATTAATGGAGAAAGTAATGAAATTGTCCAAACACTATAAAAACTATGAAAAGCAAAATGTTGCGATAAGCCCAATTCACCAGATAAAATTACTTTTTTTCTTAGTTTTATGAAAGAAAGAAAGACTATTTGGGTTTTTTTCGAAAACAAAGTGAAATAAATTCCCCTCCCCTTAAACCCAGCTATATATGCAGCAGTTGTACAATTCCTTGCAAAAGTAATGATACTCCTTGAACATTTTAACATTTTGCGGCAGCAAACTTGCATTTTATTGGGATTATGTGTGGCAGAACAACATAAATCAGTGTTTGATTCTGAAGTGGAAATTCAATTAAATACAGTTTTTAACATTTGTTTTACAACTAAAAAATCTGAAAAACGTGGCTTGCTTTTGGATTCAGCCCCTTTTATTTTGAAAAATCCCATGGAACCAACTACTTTGAGTGTGTGTGTGATATAATTTCAGCACAAATACATCTGTTCTGGTCCCTCTGCGGTGTGCCACGATAACTCAGCATCTTCGATACGGAGGAGCTGGGTTCGAATCCCAGTTACATCAGGATTACATCAGGATAAAAATTCTGCCAAATCTGTGTGCAAGTTGGAAGGAATTGCTGTGGTGACCCCTGAGTAAGGGACCAGCCAAATGGACTCACTCACATAAATACAGCTGTTCTGTATAGGGTTCAGTTGTTTGTTTAATAAACAAACAGCACGATAAAGATCGAGAGAAACGTTAACGATAAGTTTGAAAAAGGGTTAGTTTATAAAACAATGTCCCTGTTATTGGAAAACTAATGGAGTAGTGTTCAATCCATCATCCAGAAACAGAAAGAGTACTACAAACCTACCTGTACAAGGATAGCAATAATCAGAGAGACAGACCTTTGGAAGTTCTGGAGAAGTACAAGTTGTGACCTCTACAAATTTGAATTTTAAAGAGTGTTGGGCACCGGTAACATTTGGAAAAATTTACTATAGTTGCTTGAAACCAACATGTTACTTTTTGGTCTACAATCAGAATGATTTGTGAGGCAGAAATCTAACACTGAACACATCACCCCAATGGTGAAACCACGGGTACAGTGGCAGGATCATACTGCTTTTCTTCAACACGGACAGTGAAACAGGTCAGAGTTAATGGCAAGACGGAGGAAGCTAAATAAAGAGCAATTTCTGATTTTTATTCTTTTTAAAAACATGTACCATTTCCCTCCCACTCCACAAGTATGCATAAATTATGTGTTGATCTATAGAATTTCTGGTTTTAATATGAAGAAATGGGAAAAAGCTCAAGGGGCATGTATACATTTGCAAGGAACTATAGGTTAAAAAGAATAAATATGTTTTTATGACAAATATTACACAAAAACATTCTGCGTTTCATCATAATATATTTTCTCCAAAAGAGTATTTAAAATGCTCGCCTTCAACATAAAATCCTTAAACATTTTTTAGGCATAAAAGCCACAGCTATTTGGTAGAAGTCCTTTATTCTGCTTATTGTCTTTGCTAATTAAAAGAAAATAGAGGGATTTTATTAGTGATGGAAGACGGCCAAGAGACAAAAAATATTAAAAATTTTACAAATATTGCATGACGTGACACAGTAATAAAAACATAGAAAATACAGAAAGGGTAAGGGGAGAATGCATCCAAGAGTTAGCACAAAAAAATGGCATCTGTCAATACAGTGAAGTGAATGGTGTGGTTGAAGTTACTGGTCTGCATTGTAATGGGATCCCAATGTGAAGCATCACCAGTGAATCGAGCCCCAGGGTCGAAGTGATGGCAGATGTCTTTACTGCTGCTCAGGTACATGGAGAACAGGAACCTTCAGCTAGTAAATATTTCAGTCCCCGGGCACAGTTAGCTTCAGGGGAGACAGTTGGGTGTAGCGTTGCATTCACTTTCTCTTGTTTCACCCGGCAGAAGCAGGCCTCTATATGGCTGTTAGAGTTTAGTCAAAGAGAGTTCTTAGTATCAAAGAACTTTTGGTTAGTATAACAAGAACAAAGCAAGAAAACCTGCAGTATTCTTGGGCTGGGGAGTGTTAGGTTTGTTTTCATAAAAATAAAAATAAACTCATTTGAAATTAAATTAAGGATTTTAAGTTACTTAATAAATTACAGCTAGATTTGATCAGGAACTAAATTTGATGCATACTATTGCAAAATTATATTAAACTATTTACAACTTTAAAGGGCAGGCTGGGTATACAAGCGCCCCCTGTTTGTTAAGAGGGGCAACGGGTTTTAGGTAAATGAGAATTCAGGGGTTGGTCATTTCATCCCTTCGCCATTTCGTACTTTGATTTGCGGATATCCTTTTTTTGAGAAAAGGACAAAAATGAGTAATCTGCTAGGGAGGCATTTTGTACCAACCATGGTTGGGCATTTTTACTAGCTCTGGCGACCTCTGGCGACGTAATCTTGCATAATTAGCGTATTGTCTGAAAGAAGGAAGAATTTAGCGTGGGACTTTATTTGGTGTAGATAGTATAGACAATATGAGCCGTGACTATAAAAGTGAGTGCTAAAAATTAGATTGGCTGTCTATGCTTTGAACTCTTATTTTGAAGTAATAAAGGAATTCATTCTTAAATTGTATTCATGGATTCAACTGATAAAAGGCGGACTGGATGTTAAATAACTAATAACTTATAATGCTAAATGTAACTTTTTTGGTGTAGCTTCCTCTTTGCTCAAAACTAAAGAATTGTGTCACAGACTTTAATGAGCCCGGATTACATTTGATCATCTCTACTTCAAAATCTAAAATACTTACACAAGGGCTGTCCAATTCTAGTCCTCAGAGGCCTGCATCCTTAATGTTTTAGACGTGTTCCTGCCCCTACAGCTGACTCAGAACGACTTAATTTGCTCGTCTGCACGGCGTCAATATGCCGATGATCTATTCATTTGATTCAGGTGTGTTTAACCAAAGAAACGTCTAAAACATAAGAGACCCTTTCTGATTGTCCTGTCGTTGTGTGATCTGCATGTCCTTTAATCCCTGCATTTAAATATGTCATTCAGCAGAATATGGTGTTCCAAGCTCTGAATGGATTTGAAAGACCTTTGAGAGGATCTCAAAACAAATTCAGGCCTTTCAAGGTTTTTCCCCTCGGTAAATCCACGATGGGTCAAGCCTGTTGATCTGTTGAATGCTGAGAGTTGCAGAGCGTTCCTATTTGGCTCGGCAATCTCAGAGCAGGTTTTTAAGCACACGGGGCATGTGATTGAGACAAATCGAGTTGTTTGATGTGAAATGATAAAGGGATCCCTAACGGGGGATTCATGTTTGAATGTTTATTGCTGAACTATGATCTGAAAGGAGGTAAGCGATGACTTTGGATACCATTAATTAAAACTGATCAGACCTAAGCTACAGATAACTATTTTTTTTTTTTAAACACTGTTTTAGATTTCATTTAAGTAAAAGGGATCATTTCTGATCCTTGTTTTTTTTTTTTACACAAAGACTACATTAGAAGTAGACAAGCATATAAACCACAATTTATGAACTAGTTTAACCTGGACCGACAAGTCTCTTCTTAAAGAGGCAGCTTGGGTTTTATGAAACCTGCACTCTATTTGTGATAATACAAAATAAAATGGGGATTAAAAGAGTTCCTAAAAACATTACTGAAATCTCATATTGCCTCCTGAGCGGGATGCATCATTGCACCCTTATTGATGACCAGCGGAAATACAGTCGTACAGTACGGTTAAGTACATGGGTACAAAACGGTAACGATTGGGTATGAAATGAGGGTACGAACTGACGAAGGGGACAAATTGACCTGGAGCCTGATAAATCCAGTACCATGAGTGAGCGGTATTCAGTAGGAAAAGGGGAAGGGAAAACCCAAATTCTTTCTTTTTTTTTGCCACATTCATTTAGCTTTTCAGTTATCACTCTATAGGCATAAAGTTAATCTTTGCAGCCATCACCACAATAAACCAGCAGTTTATACCCTTTTTAAGTCATTTATAAACTGCTGAGTACAATAACTGTTCAAGCTGCTTGAGAGAGTAAAAAAAACAGCTTATCACAAAAAATAATAAGGGATACTACGTAAAATAACTGTAACTCATGTACATATCAACAGTTTATATACATTACATTATAGATTTATGTGGGAATCTTGGGAACCAGTGCTTGAGTGGTGGAAACAGTAAAAAAAAAAAAAGAAATCCAGAGAGCTGCACCTTTCCAGTCATCTGGTTGTTGAAGAATTCTGCTAAGAAGCAGTTCCTCGATGTGCAGATTTCCTCGTCAAAATGTAAGCTGAGAGGAGCTGAGTTGGAGGGCGTCATCTCTTTCTTTCTTAACCTTTCATGACCTTATTTCCAGTGATGAACCTGAGTGTTCGTGATCCCTCTTTGGAGTCTGTCCATGCCACTGTCTGCAAGACAGCTTTGTCTTTTTGCAGGTATAACCCTCTGGAGCGTGCAAGCAGTCCGTGTAAAGCACCGTTCTCGGAGCAGCGACGACAGGCCAGAAGGTGAGGCAGCGTGTCACGAATGTCCCTTACTCTCTGGCCTGAGGTCAGAGCTGCTCGGACAGCTACTCCTGGGCCCTGAGTTGGCTCGCTTCTACTCATCGATGACTTGCATCCCAAAACGAAGGTTCTTGGAGCTTTGGGCAGCTGATGAAGGAGAAGGAAAAAGAGGGAAGGCTGTGGTTCTGTTGTTTGTATTCTTCACTGTTTGAGTCTTTTTGTTTGTTTATGTTCACATTGTGGTTGTGGACATTTTATAACCCTGCATGGCAGGGAGAACATCTTCCAGGCTTTGGTTTTGAACTGTCAAAACGTGTGTGTGTGTGTGTGTGTTGGCGTTTACTTATGCATGCGTGTGTGTAAACAATGAACGTCTGTATATTCGTGTGCGTCTACATCTCATCGCAAGCCTCTCAAGGTCTTCTTGTGTTTTTGGGGGGAGATTCTCAATGTCCCACTTTGCTAAAGAAAATAAACACGGTCCTGGGCAGAATCCTGAAGATATTAACTTCAGTTAAAAAAAAATAAAAAATAAAAAACATGAAAGGTAAGGTCTGAAGTGTGCACCAACTAAATCCAACAACAACATCTGGAATCACTGATGTTACAACAGCCACTGCTACACACACCGGTTTCTGCTCGTCCAACATATAAACAACACTGTAGTCCCAAACAAGACCTCCAAGCTGACACGCGACCTGGAAAACAAGAAAAATGAAAGCAGGAGTTAGAAAGAATTTCTATTTTTTTAAGCCTAAGGTTTTACAAATACAAGGTAGCATAAAAGTCAATTTAAATACGACACTTTAAACGATGCAACAGCTTTCTAGCGGACTTTTTGCAGTTCTCTTATCCCTTCCTCTTAAGTGAAGCTGTATTTAGTCAATCGAGCCCTCTAAAGGTCGAGGGTCAAAGGTTGGAAGAGTCTATTCACTCAGTTTAGCTGTTCACATAGATTTGCTTCTGTTTGAGACCAAGCACATGCTTCAGTTTTCTGGTTCAGTGAAGTTGGAAAAATTGACAAATTCTTACTTTTACAATCTATACCTTCGAAACAAGCCTAAAGCTCCAAACATCACTTCTTTTCAACAGGAGAATAGTTGGCGGTTAAATAAGGACCAGTAATAATTAAGTTGGAGTACTTGTTAAGAATAAATAAAGCATTATGAGGATAGAATTGCTCAAAAATCCCAAAAATGTGCAAGTTTTTAATTCAATTGTTCCTATGACATGAACAAAAATTAATACATTTTGATTTATTCATGCCCGGTGTGGTTTGATAAGATAAAAGATAATAAAAAACTGTTATTCAATAGTAAAATGTTTTCACAGTCTTGGAATACTAAGCCTAATTCTTGTGTTCTGTTCACCTGTTCAAATGTCAATCCTTAGCTTCCTGCCTAAAATAAAGCTAAATATATCACCTGCTGCTCAAGGACTCCCAATTTATGACAAACCTATATTCAGTTTCCTAAACTGAGGAATGAGATATTTGTGAAATGCAACCGGACAATAATTGCTCGATTTGCTCAATGTTTAGGGAATGCATCCACAACTATGGGAAAATAGTTTTCCAAATCCACTATGAGTCATAGTTGCAGGCGGCTAGAATAATTCTTTGGACCAAATTAGGTCTACATTATCAATATGTGTTTGAAATACGTTTTGTCGTGGTATTTTTTTGGTATTCATTGCAATATGGAAAAGAAGTGACAATTAAAAATTATTTTACCATCAACATCATCATGACATTGCTCTACAAATACCACTTAGTCATTATAAAATAGGCTACTTATATGCAGTAGTGACCTACAGTTAATTAATTTTGCCACTAAACAGCACAGAATAATTATAATATTTTCACATATATTGATGATAACTGAGGCTCTTATAGACCCAGCAATGGAACAGAGTAGTTCAAACAACAAAAGTTTAAATCTCAACAATACTGTAAGTTTTTCAAGTTTGCAGAAATCACCAACTTGAGTTTATTATCACAATAAATGTCTTCCACTTGTGCTTTTTGTGATAAAAATAAACAAAACAATAACTGCCCAGTTCTATTAGGTGAGAACCCTAATTTTGATTTGAAACCCACTCACGGAACATATGAAAACAGAAGTGACAATGAAAAATAGAGTGGAAAAATTATAACCTAGATGATTTCCTCCCAAGATATCCGCTTTAAATACAGCAAATAAAAGTTACATATAATAGAAATACATGTCAGAAACTTGACTGTTCATGGAGACAAAATAAAAGATGATGAAAATGAAATACTTAAAGGAGCAATAAGTCAGACATTTACTATAAAATTAACCAAAATCATTCTCATTTGTCACCCAGGATGGAAGTAACATTCTCTATAAGCAATTGGTCCTCTCCATCAACAATGTTCTTATCAAGTTTTTCTCCTTTGGAAATTAAAGGTACGACATCAGTGCAGTGTGTAGCCCATGTTTACTTCCTGGTACCTGAGCCAATCATATGAGAGTTCCCAGGGTTCCCAAAACAGAGTACAGCATTTGGTATTTTATGTTTGCAAAAGAGAAGCAGCCTGCAAACATGGAAGCCAGTAAGAGAAGCAGACCAGAAATAGAACAGAATAAAACATCATATACCTATTCTGTGGAATTAAAAATTCAGAGGGGTTTCACAGCAGCAACAGACCATTTAGAAACGGCATATTAGACTCTCTGTGGCAGGCCGTTGTTCTGATTTGAAACACTAGGTGTCATTATTACTTATTGCTCCTTTAAAGATAAAGAAGAGGAAGAGACAATGTGACCAGGGTGATGTCCCATTATTTGTGGTAGAAGGCATGGAGCTTCTATAGGAGATACCTAAACAAACAAATTATTCTGCAGATTGTTTTTCTTTTATTAAAGCAGCAAACTAAATATGGTCAAACTACCTGCAGCCAAGAGGAAGATTTTTAAAACCATGATCATGTTGTGACACTTTGTTGATTGTGTTGAGCTGTTCAACTCATTTTTTCCTCTGACTATCAAATTTTCTAAGTCTTGTTTATACCTAATTTCATTTGGAGGAATGGCAAAAAGCCTTGAATTCCTTTCAAATGCAACAATGGTTTTACCCCAACATTTATTACTGAGGTGGCCAGATGGTAATTTCTCCAGTCTGGTTGTTCAATTCAATTCAATTTCATTTATTTAGCAGCAATTCACAACACATGTCATCTCGAGGCACTTTACAAATTGTTGCTCCAGAGATTTATTCTGACGGAATGTTGTTGGAGCGTTCCTCTCGGTTTAGGGCTAAAGCAAAAGGGCCAGTTAATATCTGACAGACAGTTTTCTGGAAATGTTTAGCAAAGAGATGATGGTAGTTTGAACACAGAGAGAGAAGGACTCACCTCAGCGACAGCACACACGTAAGACTTCAAGGCCAAAGGATAAAGGCAAGAGAAAAGAACAGGAATAGAAAGAGAAACTGCAGAAAGAGGGAACAAAGAAGAAAGAAAGACAGTGGAAGGATTAGAAGAACATTTGACAGATGTTAGTACCAGCAAAGACCAAAAAATAATCAAGTTCATGTCATTAAAGCATATTTCTGCATATTATCAATGTCGTTCATCCGATGGCATCCTTTTTTGCCAAAAAAAGAAACAAAAAAAATGGGCTTTTAAATAACCAGTCACAATTAAAACATGTTTTCTTTCAGACCCAACGGCTTTTATAAGAGGGCAAAAAGAACAAATAGCGTGAAGAAAGTATATTTACACATTCCTGTAACAGTCTCTGAGTCTGTGTTGGGGTTTTGGTTGTTTATTACGGTTTGCTCAGTTTGTTCTTCTGGTGTTTCACTGTGCGTCAGCCGGATTTCTGGTTAGCCGGATGAATTGTGGTTCTGTAGTTCTCTCTCATTCTCTCTAAATGTCAGTAGCTTCCCTACTCCATGTTGTAAGTAATACATGCACTTGTGTTTACTTATTCCTTCCTCCCTGTAAATAAACCCACTTATCTCTACTGTCTATCTTGTCGGATCTTCGGTTTGTACGCCTATCGCCTTGCCAGGTGCATCTGGGCCCTCCGAAATCCCCCATGTGAAAATTAGTCAACAGCGTTGAGCAATTTGGTTGCTGGATAACTGCTTATTTGCTTGCTTGCTCTAAGTTTCAAGTGCACAACTTTTCCTTTAATACCACGCAGAAGCACTTTTGCTTTTTTATTTTAAGCAACTTCACTTTTGTCATTTTTGTGTTAGGGAATTTGGGTATCTCAGGTAGGAACTACTGATGATGTAATAGGTGTTAGTGGTGGAAACGGCAAGATAGGCACAATATAGTATTCTTTTCCACTTCCTTCAATCACACACAAAAAGGTGACAGAGAAGCAAATAAAACAGCCTGACTAATGGAAGCTGGTAGAAGCTTTGCAAATCCCATTGAATACTGTTTTGATGAAATGCATACAAAAGTACAGATGTATCTCCATAAATCTGAATATCAGAAATAAGTTCATTTATTTCAGCAATTCAATTCTAAAAGTCAAACTCGTGTATGCATCCTTAATTTTAAAGTCATTTCGATGATTACAGCTCACAGCTAATGACAGCAGAAAATCCAGTTTCTCAGAAAATAAAAATATTATGTCAGACCAATTAAAAAAGAATGTTTAATGCACAAATATCGTTATCGCCTGCACAACCATGAGGAGGTCCGCTGAGGTGACAGCTGCCCAGCAGACAGCTTATCAGACCCACCAGCAGGAGGAGTGTCAAGGAAGCTCGCTGTTCCGAGGGCTGTTTCCTGTCAGGTTTATTGAGAGTTAAGTGGGAGGAAAAAGCGTGGTTGACAAAATGCTCACAAGCAACAGGGAAAATCACAGGCTTGAAAGGATTGGGAAGCAAAGCTCAATCAAGAATTTGGGAAAGGTTAATTAATCCGTGTATCAATGACAGGGACTCCAACTGTAGGCGACCTTGTGATATGCCAGTCATGAACTTTACCGGGACTGAAAAAAATTAGCCCCTCACGACCACCTCCCGATCAGGAACCGTACGGTCGGATGAAAATCAAACATGTTTGAAATTCAGTCGGGTCTCGTGAGGTGATCGTGAGCGCATCCTGCTGTTGAAGCGGAGCTACGAGTGTCTACGAGACGATTTCCCCCAACCTCATACACTGTGCATGTGGCAACAAGCAAATTCTTCTTCTTCTGAGATGAAAACATAGGAGTGGAGAGAGAAGCATGGCGGCGGTACGTGTGACATGGAGTCAAACTACAGAGTTGCAACTCGTAGAATTGCCAAGGCACCGCGTTTCGCTCTACCTGTAGTGAGCCTTTATATTTAACAGTGAGCATTAACACTGCTGTCTTTTTCTTCTTCTACTGTTTACATTGGGCCTCCGGATAGACGATTCCGACAAGCGGCATCTCTCTACAGGGCTGAGTCCGACGTGTGGTTTTTAGACGTACAGTGTGAGCAGTCAGGTCGCATCAGAGCATCGGGCCGTACAGTGTAAGAACAGATATCGTGAGCAGTGAACTTTTAAACCCTGCAGTTTTGTCATACCGTTTTAGCTGTATCTGAGTACAATTGAAAATATTGTGTAGTGTATGCCTGGCTTTAGCCAAAAGTACCAACACCTGGTTTAATGGCCACTCTGCTTGATTGACCAGCAGAGTCCATCCAATGCATATAGCCACTTAATTCTTTCAGATTCGCCTGGGGTCTGGTCCTATCTCTAGCATTCATTGATTCAAAGATTCTTTATTGTCACCGTGTGTTACCGTGGTGAAATTTCTTTTTGGTCACTCTGGCTAAGCGTACACATAGTAAAGACAACCAAACAAACAGGCAGTGAACAAGGGTTACAGTATTTTTTATAGATATATAAAGCGTTCAAAAGATTAAAAAATGAAAAGGATGAACATTTAAAAGTTTGTAGGATCTAGTTGTCCTTCATGAGTCACAGATAACAAATAACGAGGTAGTAAGGCGCTTCTGTGCAATGATGATTTGAGGCTTCATTTACATTAATATGGATTTAGATATTCTGAGATAAGTGTGCAGGTAGGCAATACCATTAAAGTGATTGTAGTTTATGATGGGCTAGTAACAATGGGGGGTGATTTTAAAGTGTTGGACTGCACTCTCCCATCAGGGGGCGATTGCCCTCACAGCTCTTGGTTCATTGGGTGGGAGGAAGGACACCCTGGATAGGTCTATCACAGGGTGACACAGAGACATACAGGACAGACAACCATACACACATGTATGTTTTTGGGCTGTTGGAGGAAGCAGATGTACCTAGGGATAACCCATACAGATGCAAACTTCTTGCAGAAAGACCCCAGGCCAGGATTGGAACCCAGGACTTTCTTGCTTTTATCCAACAGTGCCAAAAACCTGAAGCCCACCAGCAAACTTGCTTTAACCTGAATGTCTATTGCGGATCTAAGGGGCATTTACCAGAGGAAGATGAGAGACATCTGAGCCAACCATGCAGATGACCTGAAGGCTGCTGATAAAGTAACCTGGGCTTCCTTTACACCTCAGCAGAGCCACAGGCGAACAACTACATCCATGCTCCACTGAACCAGTGCAGTAGTTTCTAAAAGAGTCCTTACCAGATAAACTACATGGACATATTTTTCAGTAGCCCAACGTGTTTTATTTTAATTTCCCAAGGAATGCAATTCATTTTTTTTATTATTTACTGTGGGCAATAATCATTATCAGTTAGAAATGCTTGAAATATGGGGCACGGTCTTGGCACAGTGACAGTGGACGCCCAACCTGTGGATCTTTGCCACATGCCTCCCCCCTCTCTCTCAACCCCATGTCCTGTCTGTCCACTTTGAAATAATTGCCACAAAAATAATTACTAACAATATAATGCTTGAAATATATCACTATGTGTAATTGTTGAACTGAATAAAATAAAATAGTTTTTATGATATCTAACTTACTGAGATGCACTTGTAAAACAAACTAGGGTTTAAAGGAATGGAATCAGTGAGAAGTGGAGACGTTTCAATTGATGTCTGCAGGAGAAACAAGTTGTAAAGAGATGTATAATTTAGGTGGCTTGAATGCATATCATGCACTGCATAAGAAAACATCAGAAGCCAGACATTTTGATTTCTGATTAATAATAGCCTGTCTAACATGCAGTCACAAGATCTGGCAGCAATTCAAAGGAACAAGAAGTCATTTCAGAAGGGTGCTATCTCCATCTTCGCCACTAGATGTCAATATTTGTTGCGCATTTCAGCTTTGAGTGTGACTGCCTTAAAAAAAAGAGCTTAAACGACTCTGCTTGGGAACTTTCAGAGACAGCTAGTGATGTTCTAAGCAACATCATTACATATTTACTGTCTTTAGACACCAGAGCATAAAGCAGAAATTACCTTTTCCTCCAGATCTTTAATCTGCCTTCTCTGGATTTCTGTCTTGTCCTCAAGATCCCGAATTCTCTGTGAATATTTAGAGAGAGCAAACATACAAATAAAAACCAACGACCTAAAAAACCCTCTGCCTTCCGATTTCTTCCATAACATCATCCAATGGCTGGCATAAATCTAGAGGAACCTGGTGGGCCTGGTGCAGCAGCTCCATCCTCTCCTGGAGGATCTGGCAGTCGTACTCTCGACTCTTCCTCAGCATCTGCCTCCTCAGCTTCTCCACCGCCATTCTCAGCTCGTCCTTCTGGAGCTCATTCAGAGGCTCGCCATACTTTATCACCTGGTGGAAAGGCAACAACAGACATCAAAAGGATCACGGCGGGCTGAAGAGCACCGTTGTTCGTCTTGAATAAGGTCCGTTTCAATTAAAAAGGGCTTCGAGGAATCACAAGATTCTGAGGGCATTGGTGAGCCTTGCAGGGCTCTTGCCTCTCTGACATATAATTGTTGTACTATTAATTGAAGTGATTCAATGTTTCCACAATGATGACATTTATTTTCAAGGAACTGTGCAAGAAGACCATTTCAAATAGCTTAAATTTTCCAGGCCGAGAAGAGAGGGATGATTGCAAGCATGTGTTCAGAATCAAATTAGTGATCGTTTTTAGTGATGCATGCCATGACATTTTCTTGGCTTTATACTTTGTTTTTTTATAAATCATGAGGATGTGATGCAGAATAAAATGTTAAAATAACCTTGTCCTGCTTCAGGGCGTTGTAAAGCGTTGCTTCCAACTCCTGGATTTGCTGTTGAGAAGGGAGAACATGTCAACTGTTATGAGTTTACTCACCATAGGAACACGGATCAAATGCAAACACGGCCAAAACTTCCTCCTTCACTTAACAAGAAGGGATTCACGTACAGTGCTACGACAAAACTCTTAAATTACTCTTAATTTCTCCATGCCTTTGTTCCCTAAGAGACAGATTTTCTAGTAATCTTTCAAAGTTTTCTGGAACAAGGGTTCTACTGCCTTCTTTCCATGTTTTTCTAGCTCCCACATTTTTGGTCCACTACTTGACCATTTTCAGAAGCATTGCTTAGTTCTGAGCGATGGCTCGTTCATAAAAAAGCTCCAAAACTCAAGGGACGAACCAGGGTTGTGTCCACACAGAACCAACAGTTTAGCTGGAAGATCATTTTTAATGGATCTTTAGACTTTGTTTGTTACAAGCAGCTTGTCACAAAGATAATTTTTCCCCCTAATTTCTCGGCTTCACACATAATTGTACTTTAATCCAGAGAAGCTGCTAGTTAAAAATGCTGTGATGCATATTTTCCTATTTTTCCTTTTGTAGATAATTAATTAAACATGCCTGATAATTCCTCCCTTTTTCTCTTTTTTTAAGTATCTGCTAGAAATCATGTTGTGATCAGATTTTCAACATAATCAGCCTCTAGACTTGAATACGGGCTCAGAGCTTCTCTGCTTAGCTGTGTTTCTCTTCTAGATGAAGAAGCTACCACTGCCATTAAGCCCTAACCTTTTCTTAAACATAGAAAGTACTCCTGAATCAGTACTTCTGTGTGTGCTTTCTTTTTGTTTTTTGGTGTGTGTATGCTCTATCTTCTCAAACCCCCAGTCGGTCGGGGCAGACGGTTGTTCCCTCTCAGCCTGGTTCTGCTCAGGGTTTCTTCCTGTTAATGGGGGGTTTCCCTTTCCACTGTCACAACGTGCATGCTCTGTATTGCTGCAAAACCAATGACTCAATGGAAGCGATTGTCCAGGAGGTGAATGCTGCAAGTCACTGACTCCATGCAATTAACTGGGTTTCCTTAGACAGAAGACTTTTTTACCAATGTGAAAAATAAATTTAACTTGACTGAATTGTCTGATAACCACAACAACTATTTCTTTGATTAGTTTGCAGTGACCTTTTTTTTCTTTTTAAAGCACCTTGAGACAGCATATACTGTGAATTCTATTCAATTTGATTAGATTAACTTGAATCTGACACTTTTTTCCATGTTCATATTTCATACATCGCAGATTCTATTTAGCGCATTGCTCAGTCTATATTTTGCCTTATTATGAATTTTGCTGCAGATATTCCTGTTGTTGTCAGACTTTATATAGAAAACTTGCAAACACCAAAGAAAGGAAGGAATGAAAGGAAGAAAGGCCACACGATACTAGGGAAAACACATTGTGATATCATAGGGGAATATTGAAATTATAACTCTGACTGAACCACATGTTTAACCTTGCTTCTCTTTCTTTTTTTCATAAAAATGGCTGCAAAATCCATGTTTTGAGCTTTAGTGTCTTGATCGCGAAGATCTCCATCAGGTGTTGGCACAAAAAACATTGCAAATCCATCCAGCTTGCCAAAAATAGCATTTTTAAGGAAGAAGTGAATGCATAGCAACCGGATGTGAAATTTTAGTAGCATCCAAAAGGTCCTTTGTGATTATGATATTGCACATATTGACACTGCAATGGCATATTTTGCAGCTAAAGAAAGAAGGATGGAAAGATGGATACCAAAGCACAAATAGAGGATGCATGTAAAATTGAAGGAATAGAACATTTAGGAAATAGGGCAAGGTAGATCTGCTAATAAAGGTATTTTTCCATTCTCCGTTCCAAAAATGATCTAAAAAACAGAGAAAACTTTGAAAGATGTTCAAATTGTTGGAGGTTTAGATTGAAGCTACTTTAAGAGGTTTGCAAGAATGTCTGTTTGCCTGGATGCAAACTTCAGCAGTAGTTTAAAACCTAAAAGCAGCCAAGTAGCCGTGAAACACAAAAGTACATTTACCGAGTAGGCCTGGTCCAGGGCCTGCTTTCTGTAGTCCAGCTCCTCTTCCAGATATCCTTTCTGTTTACAGAACATCTCCTGCACACACATAGAAGATTGCTTGTTCAACTGAAATTGCAATACAAGCTTTTATTTTTTTAAAGGGCCAGTCATGCCATTTGTTTGTGTACAATGAGGGCAAAATTTTAAATACAGGAAAAATACATTTTGTATAAGTCTAAAAATCAATGACTAAGAAAATATTTGCAACTGCTTTAAATACTTGCTTATCTCGCAGGATTAAATGATCCTGAATCACACCAGTGTAGGTTGCCAGTAAACATGTTCAACTTTTTTGCAAATGTTGTGATAAGATTAAACTTTATCGAGTTTGTGAGAATGTACTAAAGATATTAGTGAAATAACATGTATAAAGTAGTCTAACTTTTTCTTCCTTTTCAGCTGTTTCCTATGACCCACCATTTCTATCTCCAGGTCCATCATCTTTTGATGCAGCGCGGCCTCCGTCCCTTCTATCTGCTGGATCCACTAGAGGGCGACATTCAGCCAAACTTAAGTCAGTCCAACACAAAACACTGCATGTACTGCTAGTTGCTTCTCAATCAGGATAAAGATACGTTTTTTTTCTCACCTTTTCTGCCAGTGACAAAACAGTGCTAGCCTGAATTATTGCCACTTGCTCCTCATTCCTCAGGTTCTGCGCATAAAAAAAGGAAAGATGGTGATAATGTGCTTGCGTTAGCATTGCACGCTAAACAATTGAATTACATAGAAATTACCCCGTTGTCTCCAAGGATATCTAGTAGCTTGATTAAATCTGGTATGCACACATCCTGTGAAGAAAAGCAGAATCAATCACAGGAATGCAAATCTGTGCTCAATTTATTTCAAAATCTATAATTTCTGGTCACACAAGTTCTTCTTAGCACACACCTTGACCCCTTCCTTCATACAGTATATCTGCAGCGCACTGACTCCCTCAGAGAACGGATGCATCCTCAAATGGTTAAAAGGCGGAGATCTCCTTTCACGCTCCTGCAACAGAAACACACATTTCAATCTAAACTCTAATCGTATTTTGTCGTATTTTCTCACAGTACAACCCCAAGCTTTAATATATTTGAACGTAATGTGACAGACATTAGAGAATAATTGTAAAGAGGAAGGAAAAGGACTACATTTTGTTAACAGTGGAAAATCTGAATAGTGTGGCATGCATTTGTGTTCCACCACAGCGAATCAACCTTACGCCACAAATGCAGCTGCAAGTCTTTGAGGCTGCCTCCCCCGGCCTTGCACGTGTCGTGTATTTAGCCCAGTCTTTGCAAAGTAAGTAAAGATAAGTTAGACTGGAGTTTAAATTTTGTCACAGATTCTCTGGATTTTAGGTCTGTTCTTTGACTGGGCCATTCTAAGACATGAATATGCTTTAATCTTAACCATCCCAATGTAACTCTGACAAATGTTTTAAGGTTGTTGTCCTGCTGGAATGTAAAACTCTCCCCTAGTCTCAGGTTTACTTCCAGGACTGCCTTGTATGTTCCATTGCCTCTGACCCGCTCTTCCTGTACGTGCCGAAATTGCAAACTGCCGTTTGGTTGAGAATGTGAAAAAGTCCCTGGATAGAGGCCAGGTGGTCAGTCACAGCCTGTCTTTATCTAAAATGTCATCCTTTAACATATATTCTGAGGCAGTGGCCTCGTTTGCATCATATCTTCTGCACAGAGACCAATGTGTTAAAATAGTCCTAATGTTTAAACAATAAAAGGGGCATTCCTCAGGGCTCGATACTGGGACCCTTGCTGTTTAGTCTCTTTATAAATGATTTACCTGCTGCCTGCAACTGTGCCAATGCCAACTTTAAGCTGATGAGGCAGTTTTTTATGCGCCTGCAAAGTCACCGGAGCAGGCAGCTAATGTTCTGTCAACAAAAATCTCTAAAACTATACAAAGAAACTTTAATCGCTTAAAATTATTCAGATCATACATCCCAAAACAGGCTGCACTCTTGTACATGCATGCTATGATAATCTCTTACATATTATACTGCATGACAACATGGGCTCAGGCCACACCCTCAGCCACAAAGTGCATTGCTTCACTCTATTATGAAACTCTAAAAGTTATGGATGAAAAACCAATCTGTTATCACCACAGTCACTTCTTGAAAAGTACAATCTGCTAAATTTTGAAAGCTTTAGCAGTTTGTGCTTTCTCATGTTGTAATTTAAATGTGTCAACAATTTAGCTCCACAGCCACTCAGTTCATTTATTTAGAGGCAAAACAGCAACAGAGTCACCAGAGGTTCCACAAATAAGAACTGTGAGGTACCACATTGTAAGACTGCATTTGGTCAGTCCTCCCTTTCATTCAAAAGTACAAAGCCAAAAGATCTAAAGACCATTTCAGAGTATGAAATGTTCGACTTGAGACTGAAACCTTGGTTTAAATATAACCAAACATGTGCACATTTGTAAATAGCACTAGTTGAGTGGATATAAGTGAAGGAGTGAGAGCATAGATTTTAAATTTTTAGTATGTGGATTTGATTGGCATGTGTGAGAATGAAAGGAAATGTTTTAAATTGGAGAGGGTGACTGTTGGAGTGAGTGAATGTGGAGGAGAAGGGGAGAAATGGTTGAAGAGTGTAGGTAATTTTGGAGATTTTAGAAAGTCAGGGAATGGAGTTGAGAATTAGCAGTAGCTACAAACTCTTTGTGTACCACATTAGTTGCAACATTGCTGTACTATGTATGAAATGCATTGTCCCTGTTAAATAAACAAATAAAAATAAATTAAAAATAAATAAGAAAAGCGTACCCACGGCATTGTGCCGCTACCACCGTGTTAATGTTGTTAAGAGTGTTTATTTTTAGTGTTATATTCTGCCTCACGTAAGTGTGAAAAAAAAGTTCCATTCTGGTCTATTTTATCGATATGCTTTATTTTCTCCATATCGTCCAGCTCTGTCCTGTCTGGCAGTGTAGCATTTAGAATTGATGTCTTAATGCCAAAGAGAGCCCAGCAGATTTCACTTTCAAAACTGGAGCATAACTGCTTCCGCTTTAGTGTTCCGCTTTTGCTTTGCAACGTAATATTTCTCTCTGTAGTGTTTTTTTCTGTTCATGGACAGCACTTTGAATCGTCTTATTACTGAAAAGTGCTATATGAATAAACTTGCCTTGCCTTAAGATGATGGACTGAAAAATGCTCCAAGAGACATTTGAAGTCTGGGATATCTTTTTTATGGCGTAACCTCTCAACAACCTTGTCTCTGACCTTCCTGCTGCATTCCTTGATTTTCATGGTCCTGTTTGGTCACTAGTGTTCCCTAACAAGCCTCTCAGGTCTTCACCGAACAACTGGAGAATAAATTATACCAAAGGGGACTCTATTAACTGATTAGATGACTCCTGGTGGCAATTAGTAGCCATAGATATTTTTTTACAGGTATCAGACGCTAAATACAATACACACCACTCTGACCTTTATTTGTATCAGTTTTTCAACTTTATGCCCTACTTTGTGTTGGTCCATAAGATCCCAATGAAATAAATTACTTTATGATAGCAACATAACAAAATGTGAAAAAGAAGTATGCCATGCTTTGTGTAACCTCTAATAAACACAGACTTCATTTTTATTGGCTTCACCACAGGAAAACAATTTTTTCCCAGTAGTCTTGTAAAACATGTTATTGCTGGTTTAAGCACATGCAAATTGGATTCTTTCCTCCTGCATTACAGGACGGAAACTTACACCCTCACAAGTTGCTGTAAAAACAAACAAAAAAATGTGTGTTTTGTTTTCCTGAATGACTGACTAAACCAATCCCCCCCAAAAAATAAAACAAATATAATATTCATCCATCCATCCATCTATCCATCCATTTTCTAACACGTCTATCCCTTGTGGGGTCGCGAGGGGTGCTGCTGCCTATCTCCAGCTGTCAAATATAATATATGCTATGAATCTCTTTGAATGGTAATTCATTAGCAAACTATTAACACTGTGTTGACTGGTTGTATCATATTCAATTCAATTCAATTCAATTGTATTTATATAGCATCAATTCATGACACATGTCATCTCAAGTCACTTTCCAAAATCAAAATTCAATCAGATTATACAGATTGGTCAAAAAAATGTAATCTAAGGAAACCCAGTAGATTGCATCAAGTCTTGACAAGCAGCATTCACTCCTCCTTAAAGAGCGTAGAGCCACAGGGACAGTCGTCTGCATTGTCCGTGGCTTTGCAGCAATCCCTCATACTGAGCAAGCATGAAACGACAGTGGAAAGAAAAACTCCCCTTTAACGGGAAGGAAAAACCCCCAGCAGAACCAGGCTCAGTGTGAATTGTCATATGGTAAATGGTAAATGGCTTGTACTTGTACAGTGCTTTAAGCAGTCCGACAACCCCAAAGCACGTCACACTACAATTAATCATACACCAATTCACGCACATATTCGTTGTGAGCTTTGCCAGAAGCCACAGCTGCCCTGGGGCACACTGACAGAAGTTAGGCTGCCATACATTGGTAAGCTGACTCTCGCCAGCTGTATGTCGCTCCGCCTAGCTTCACTCACATACATCTGGGACCTCTCCCATAGAGAGTGATTTCTCCAACCAATTTTATTGTCTGGCCAATCAGGACGCAGGGCTGGAGTTTCATAGATGCAACGTAGTGGAGAAGTGACCGTGACGTGGGACTGTTTTGATAGCAATGGCGGCTCGTCGAGGAAGCAAGCGTTAACATTGATGCTGCTATTTCTTCCGTGTTGTCCAATCTACCTAATATTGTTTCATTAAAAGAACATCAGAGAACGGCTCTGAAGGCTTTTGTTGGTGGAAACCCTGTTTTCGCCCGTCTCCCGACCGGATTTGGCAAGTTTTGTTTTCCGGGGCGCGCCTGTGGTGAAGCGGTTAGCGCAAACCATGTTAGGAGGCCTTTAGTCCTCGACGCGGTCGGCCCGGGATCGACTCCGACCCCCGGCGCTTTGCCGCCTGTCTTCCCCCCTCTTCCTGTCAGCTCACTGTCAATAAAACGCGTGCCACTAGAGCCGCAAACACATTTAAAAAAAAAAAAAACGTTGTTTTTTTTTTTTCCTGCGTCGCTATCACAGCGTCACGGGTTAGCTTCGGTGTGAGTGGTTGAAATAGACCAGTTCATTGTTATTGTTTTGATGCGGGTTTTTCGCGCATGCGCGCCGGACTGGTTGGCAAAAAGCGAACACAATGGTGGACGCAAACAGAGAAACTGACGAGTTCTCCGCGTATTTTTCTTCTTTAGATAACGTATCACAAGATCGTTTTAAGACTAAGTTGATGGTTGATGGTATCAGATTGCCAGATCCACACAGCAAAAGCCTGAAGGGACGGAGCGAGTCTGTGAAATGCTGCCAAGTGTTCCGCACCGCGACATATACAGCTGCATTATAAACACGCAGGCCAGTACAGACGAGAGAGCATGAAAGCCATGAAACCACTGGACGGCTACAATTATCTTATATCGGGACATAGACACCAGCAACCCCCGCGATCCCATGAGGGATTAAGCGGGTCAGAAAATGGATGGATGGATGTTGTTCACACGTTTGTGCAATCACAAAGCGGCGTCATACAGACCGCGTCTCAGCAGAGAGGAAGACCCGCCCGGTAGGTTAAAAAAAAACATTGTTTACTACGGACTATTTTGGTGTTTTTGTCTTGTTAAAATGGGTGGGGGTGTCGGCGACATTGCAGCGTAAACACAGAAGTACTAGCGCCCGTGAACGGGCGGAGGGGAGGGGAGGTGGCGATCGCTACACGGGCCGGAATAGTCAGCGGCTGCTGCTACCGCTTCTCCGGCCCGTGTAGCGATCACCATCTCCCCTCCGCCGCTATTTAACTAGAACAATGACTAGAGCAGAATTAAGTTGTATTTACTGGAGATGAAGGGTAGACAGCATATTCTGTCGCAGTATGATGGATCCCCCAGTCCATTGGGAGTGTCTGACTGCGCTCTTTTCATTGAAAATATCCATTTTTTTATTCGTCCTTCCTCCTTCGGTAAACGACAGAAACGTACATCCGACGATTTGCAATGCCTCTGTGTGCAACCGGGAGCACAACAAGTCGTAGGCATTGTTTAGATTCCAAAAATAAACGAACTAAAAATACGCTCTAAATCACCCGTTTTGTCACAGTAGTAGACGACAACAGCGCTGTTTTTGCCAACCACCGAGATCCGGATGTAGCGCTGACGTCACGCGTGACGTCACGCGTGAACTGGTCTATAGCACGTCGATAAAGATGACAGACAAGTGGCTTATCCAATCATATGCAAGGATTTTTGATAAGGCCCAGCCTTCAATAAAGGCAATTCCTATGAAGGTGTCCCAGATGTATGTGAGTGGAGCTAGGCGGAGCGACATACAGCTGGCGAGAGTCAGGTTAATACATTGGCGCCACCAGGCCCTCTGACCACCCGCCAATGCAGGTGAACAACTGAGACGGTCAGAGTGGGGGACCCACCAATTGCAGGACGAGCTCCCTAACCCCTGCGCCCCTGACGCCCTCTGTATCAAAGCAACAAAGCTTATATCTGTATTGAACTATTGTTGAACCCCCTTAAAGGAAACAGGAACATCTTTTTCCCCTACTGTTGCTGTTTAACAGGTCAAACTAATCAAAAATTGCTTTGCCCTTCACTAAAGAGGAGCCACTTCTCTTTAGTGAAGGGCTTCACAAGGAAGATCAAAAATAGCAAAATGTAAAATGCAACCATCTGCAGCAGAAAACTGGATGTTAAATACAGTCACAGGACTTCAGAGAACAGTAAAAACAGCAGTTAGACCATGACGGCCTCATTTGCAAAAATCACAGGACACCCTCCACAAAGCAGCACAGTATTTTTCTGTGAGTTGTGCTCACATGGGTGGCTCTAAGATAGCCTGAGACTGAAAGATTGATCTAATTTAAGCATGACCCCCCCCCCCCCCCCCCCAGTTTTAAATGCACTTGAGAACAACATGTAACAACACTACGTTTAAGCAGGTGGGGGCAGGCTTGGGGTCTTTTCACACCCCTGCTTTCTGTTTGCCATCTGGGTTTGAGGCTAGGAGGAGGAGCAGCACATCTAGCCGAGGTCTGGGCTGGGGTTGGGTCTCTGGTGTCAACCGGGACTGGTGCTGGCATTTCTTGGCAGGGGCTATTTCGTCCTGGGGCGGCTCTGGTTGGCTGGCTCATTTGAATTGTGTTGGCCCCGTCTCTGGATGGATGGGTTCTCCTCACAACCACTATTGAGCTTTTTTTTTTAATGGAGAAACCTTACATATACAAGCGCACTCTCACAAACACCCACAGATGTTTGGATTCAGGTGCTTACAGATACGCTTCTATACAGATAAACCCTAAAGTTAGCTTTGGCTGCCACTAAATACGTCTTGTATTAAATAATACTGTCAATGATGGTATTTTAGGTGTTGTTATGTACCTGTGATACTTTTTCTGTTTGTTCTGTTGTTCTTTCCATCTCTCTTTCTGCAGGTGTAGAAGCAGACTCCAAGGATGTTATCGTGTAATCTTTTTTTTTCTCTACTCTATTTTTGTCTCCTTCTCTCCCTCTTAACATTTTGCCTCATCTTTCTCCCTTCCTTTTTTTTTCCTTTTTCCTTTCCGTTTCTGTGTCCATTGAATTTGAAATGATCCCAAAATAATGTCCAATAAAGTTTTCTGCATGAGTATCAAGCGGAGCACTAAAGAGAAAGCAATAATGCTCCACTTGTGAAAGTAAATCTGTTGGGCTCTCTTTGGTATTAAGACAGCAATTCTTAATGCTACACTGCCAGACAGGACATGTTAAAAAAAAGCATGTAGGGCTTGTTTATTGGGCAATAAATGTGTGACCGCCATAGGCTAAACTCTGGCGAACTTTGATCATCCTAGTGTTGGAAAGGCCAAGTGTAATGTGTGAAAAACTAACTGACTCACTTCCAGCTCCAGTATCCTAAACTCCAGCAGCTCATTTTGGTCTCTGGAGTCTTGAAGTTCCTGCTGAAGCCGACTGCATTCCGACTCCAACTTTTCCACCTGGAAAAAGTAATGTTTATAAATAAAGGACAAGGTAAATTGCAACATTTATCCTCCAATTTCCAATAAAAATTCCAAATTATAAATTAAAACATAGCTGGAAGTAAGCGTCAACACCAAAAATTCAGAAAAGTTCATGTTTGAAAGTCCAACCTTTTCCAGCAACTCCTGATTCCTTCGTAAGAAGAGCTGCTTCTCCTCCACCCATTTGGAATCCTAAAATGCACAAGTATGAAGCTGTTTAAAGGAGGTAAAAACTGCTTTGCAAAGCATTTTGTTCAAGAGATACTTTTTTATTCAACAGAACAAAAGGTTGAATTCTAAAGCTGAACTGGAAGTTCAATGATGTACAGTAATGAATCTAAAAAGTAAACCTTAAGTACCCAGGATCAAACCTAACAAAATCCCTGCAGCGATTTGTATATTTCTGCGTAAACTTGATGTTTAATTTCACAGAGCTTACTGTAAGTTTATTATTCAGACTTCTGGAACAGATTAGGGTCGTGTTGTTTAACGCCCACCTCTTCTCTGTAGGAATATGACCTGAAGTGCCCTGAAATTTCCCATGTCATCTCTTTCATAGCTTCATATCCAGATATGGAAATGTGGGATCTGCCGGCATGAAGGTTCTTAGAAAAAAAATTGCCGTTTTTCTTTGCTGTCTATTAATGTTTCTTGGAGGTTATAGCTGACTTTGGCAGACAATAAAAAGTCAAGTGCTTTTTATAAGTCTTTTCAACTGTCTCTGCACTCAAAAGTTCAATAGTTCTGGCCCAGTTACTTTTTCACAGTTTGTCACTTTATAACCAAAGTTTCAAAGTAAATAGCAGGAATTTGAAGAGATAGACCAACGCAAAATACAGAACATATGGTTGTCTTAATGTCTTACAAATGAAGTCATGGATTAGTCCCCTTTACTCTCACAAGCCTAAACAAAATTGAGTTCAACCAAATGCCTTCAGATGTGACTTGACCAGTAGAGGCCACCTGCGTATTTGTGAAGGCCTCAGAGGGTAGACAACATTAGAGAACAAATAGCTTCACCAAGACTGGGGAACACAGCAGACGGGTCACGGATAAAGTTGTGGAGAAGTTTAGAGAAAGTTTAGGTTGTAAAATGATATATCAGCATTTAAATATCCCTCATAGGCATGCTGAATCCATCATCTGAATGGGAAACTGCAAGTCTACCAAGATATGCCTGTCCATCCTAACTGCAAGAACGAGAAAGAAGATCAATTCTTAGCAGCAGCCAAGAGGACCATGTTAAATCTGGAGGTTATAGAGAGCCATGCCTGTGGCGAGAGAATCTGTTAACAGGACAACTTTTAAGGCACCGTTCCACCAACCCTACTCGTTTTGGCTCGCCTGACCCAGCTCCTCCCTACTTGATTTATCTTTGCCCGTTTATGATTCGAGCGGCCTAGAAATGCCTGGAAGAGGCATAACCCCCACTCTCAAGCTGGTGGGCGGGTGGGAGACACACAATCACATGTAAGGGGAATTTAGAGAGACCAATTAACCTAGCAGTCATGTGTTTGGACTGTGGGAGGAAGCCGGAGAGACCTGGCGAACCCGGGGATGCAAGGCAACAGTGCCCCCAGCTGTGCAACTGTGCCACCCATCCCTCAGATACCTTTGTTCTTTATTTGTAGGGAAAAAGGGTGAATAAATAAACATGACGCACTTTTCAGATTTTCATTGCACAAATCTTTGGATTATCATATACTGTTTTATTTATGCTTAAAAATTATGCAATACTTTGAGTAGGTCTACAAAACTAATGCCTATATCATTCAGATTTGCTATAAAAGCCATTTGTGGGTTTACATATCAATAATATAAACAACAAAAATCAGATGCCTGCCAGGGGAAGTTACAGAGTGTTCCACCACATTACCTCTTGGCACCAGACACATAGCTTAAAGTTTGGTATGAAGCACCAGGAAAAGGAGTATCAGGAGTATCAGGAAAAGGAGCATTAATCTTGTTTGGTTGACATAAATCATGCAATTCTCACCTGTCCCTTCAAGTTCAGTTCCTTTTCCAGGTCCTCTATTTTGCCTTTGTACCGGAGCACGTCAGCCTGCAGTTGCTCGTGAGCCTGAAACATCAGCAAAGCCAAACTTTATTTTTATGTACCAAATAGCTTTTTCCAATATAATTGCTCAAGTTTAGATCTCAAATCTGGATCCCTACCTCTGCTAAGAACATTTATCTTTTACATGAACACTTTGCGATTAGAATGTGAAGAAGTCAGGAAAAGAAAACATAAATCTGTACAGCAGATAAAGAATTTATTGAAGTAATGCTTTTTTTTTTCAATAGATATGTTCTCCCTAAATTGTACATCCTGCACAAGATTACAAAATATTTTCCTATTTTTGACCTCCCATTCACAGAAATGTAAGGATTAAAAACCCTTGCGAAGTTCAAGACTAGAATAGCTCAGTTCATTAGTAATACTCCACCTAATAATTATCTAAAAGCTTACATCTCATAAAAAAATGAGACATCAAAACTGTGATAAGAATTTTGCAGACAAGATAATCTTCTCTTCAATTCTCTAAATTTAGCTGTACTTCCCTGATTCCTTATTAAAACCCCTAATGATTAACCTCTTTTGAAACTAAAGGCTGTTTTATTTTCATATACTCTCCACATTCACATTTAGACTGGAGTCTTTGTTCTTCCTTTAAAAACATATCATGTTTTTAACTTCTTTTCACATTGAAATCATACAGTTGTGGTCTATATAAAGCAGAACTGCAATGCTTTGGTCTACACAGCACCTGGACAGGCTAAATTTATTTAAGAGCTATGATATGATATGATATTAAAGTTTCTAAAAGCTGAAAAGAAAGAAGAATCTTCAGGTCTCTAAAAAACAGACTTTGGTTTGTGTTCAAAAAGACTAAACGCTTGCATTTAGGTTGCTCCCAGCAGGGAGCCTTCTGTGTTTCACCTGCCTCTGCATCCAAAACTCTTCTAAAAATGCTCCAACTGCCTTCATTAATTGATTTTTACATAGCAGCAGTTCCTGTGCATTTAGCAGTGTATGACCTGAAGTTTACAATGAAAGGAGTGCTTTCAGATCACTACTGCTGTGAATCAATGCACTATGACTGGACTATTATACTGAATGACATTCCTCTGTAATATCCTAGTCAGCCGACCACTAGTGTGCACTCAAAGCAGTTAATACAAACTCAACACAAACCACACCACTGCAATGAAAGTATGTTTTGGTCATTAATGTACTGAAATGTGCTTGCATGACCTCCGTGGTCGACCTTTAGAACAAAATAATATACACTCATGATAAAAAAGGCCAAATATAATTCAAGAGCACGAACCCTAACAAAAATATGAGGATATAACTCATACTTCAGACACAGTCGGCCTTTACATTGTTTTTCAAGGCGGAAAGGTCATTTTGAAACACACTTTTCTGATAGGAAAAAAATCCTTTTGAATCACTTCCTTGGGCTGCATTTCTCCACACCCACCAAAACAGTCTCTCCATTAAACACCTTTTGCCCCAAGATTGTGAAACAAGTGGAATGCTGGACTTAAGAGAAGGAACAACCTAAAGCCGATGTAACACAACTAATACAAATAGCTCGAGCAGGGAAGCAACAGCTAGACCACAAAGGTAACTGCGGCTTTTGGTTTTCTTTTTGTTTCCTCTGTCCGTATAATGCATTTACTCATTTTTGATTAATTAAATCATGAACCTCTCTCTCTAAAAAAAAATCCTCCTGCATGGTTAGCCATAATAATTTGCATTGCTGTGACTTGTTTTTCTTGTGTCTGAGCCAAATGAAGGACAGAGTGCAACTTCTGTCCAATTGTGCTTCAGTGATTTAACCTATCGTCACAGGTTTCACATTATTTTGTGTAGTGTTAGTTTTAATACCACACAAACATGCTGAGAGGGAACTAACTGCAGAACGACTCATAGTGTTTGAGTCGAGCAACACTCACTTTGGTTTGATCACCACGTCACTGTAGTGCCGTTAAAAAAGTGAAACAGTGTTTATGTGGAGAAAAGTGAGACTCACAACAATAATAGACAAGTGGACACAACATGAACATCAGTTGCAGAATATGGTACCCTGTTTTCCATTTCAGCATCCAGCATGCCTCCTTTCTGTTCCTGCAGCAGCGCGTAGGCTCGTTGCAGTGCCTGATACTCCCTGGTCAGCTGACGAAAACGTAGCTCCGATTCCTCATTTGCAAGACCCTGGTTTGATACACAGTCGGGAAAAGTCCAAGATTATGACTCACAGGATTTACCACATGACTTCTGAGGCTGATGTTTACATGAGTTAAAGTACTGCGTAAAGAGCAGGTCATACATCGCGCAGGTCTTCATCGGGTGTAGCCGGGGTTCTGTCCATGCGGAATGACGCCACTGAGGACGACTCAGAATCCATTGACTCTTCATCATAGCCAAAGAAGGTGTCTACTACTATGTGCCTCTGGAGAGAAACAAAGTAAAGGCATGTTTTTTGCCCAAAAATTAGTGCTTTGTTTTCAGTGTTTCAGAGAATTTACCATTTGTGGTTTGGAACGTTTAGTGGAAAAATATGCATTGTAAAAAATGTACTGATATATATATATATATATTTTTTCTTTTTAAAAAAAATATTATTTTTGATTAAAAACAAATATTTTGTTACCTTCACTGGCCTTGAACTTCTTTTATGCCTCTTTTTTCTCAGCAGTTTTTCACGATCCTGAAAATAACACAGATGAAAGAACAACTAAAGTCACACAACGGCAGCCGCAGTCAATTCTTACATATAGTTTCTCTTCAGATTCCATATGGATGTCTTATTTTCTTCCACTTTATCCACAGGTTTTTATTCTTATTTGCACTTCAAAGACGTTTGTTTGTATTCTGTACATCTGCAGGAAAACATTTTTTTCCCACAGGTTTTAGGAAAATTTTGTAACTACAATGTAACTCAACTGCTTCAGAATCAAAGTCGAAATTCAAAAGCTGTCAAAAATGTAATAACTCCAGCTGATCAAACCAATTAATGTATCTCCTGTCATATCACTGACTCACTGACTGAAATAAAAACTAATCAGAGTTAGTGTTTTTTTAGCAGACTAATCCTGTAATGTAAACACACTTTATTACCCAACTGTGTACTTGTCACTGTACACTTTGGTTAGTGGAAGAAAGAGACACCACTTGAAAGTATGTTTGAATTCTCTTTAATAGTTTAGCTTGTTAGTTATATAACTTTTTTCTTGTAGTTAGGCCAGATCAGAGGGATTGTATATGATCAGTAAAATGACTGAAAAGCTTAACTACAAGACAAGTAATTATGGGAGGTAGTTTAGTATGTTTAAGGCACATTTCTGTGATTAAAAGAATGATTTCATCCCTAAGGGAAAACAGCTGTGGAGCAGTAGTTTTGTTTCATTTATTCTTTAGTCTGCAAAATCCCTGCACAAGATTGCTTAGCCATCTTTTGAGGCTTGTGTATACATGTTTTATTCTTAAAGGGATAAAATAGTCTTGTTTGTTTTTAGATTAACCATTATAATGAGTTTGAGTAACAATTTCAAGAGAAACAAGTGAAATATTGTGTTTCTTTTCATCCAATATTATATTTCATATATCTTGATAATCCATGCTGATGTTACATTCTCAGATTCAAATTTCCAGATAAAGTTTAATTAAATATTGGAAGAAAAACTGTGAGAACTTACTGATCACAATTTGCTCGTTAAACAAGTCAAAGCCTGCAATACCTAATCTGAACTTGCATGTCTTACCTTGACTACTTGATGAGATAAATTAATAAGCTTTTATAAAGGAAAGAGCAATGACTCCTGAACAGCTCCCAAGAAAAATTCAGATGAGAAAACACAGGATAAAAGATGCAAAAAGGAAGTGACCCTTCACTCCCACCACACCTAAACCCTGAAGCAAAACCTGCTGCGTAGCTTTGTTATATATTTCTTTGTGCATTAGGAGAACCGGAGACCATTGCAACGATATGCGTTTCTGAAAAATTTGATTTGTCCCTTGTATCCCTTCCTATCTATCTCTATCTAGCCATCCATCAATTTATATTCATTCATATTCAATAAATAACAATACGTGTTATGTCTGACAACAATATGTCCATCTTCATAAAAACACAGCTAAGTGAAGTAGCTTCAGAGGATCTCCTAGAAGATGATGTGAATACAGCACTAGGTACAATCACTACTGTGCAACTCTCCATTACAGAAACCAGTAAGCTGATATACAGTACAGCACCAGTGATCCTTGAGATGATTGGCAAAGGTAACGTTAAGAGCAACCATAATGGACAATGTCCACCATGGAATAAAAGATTGCAAGCCAAAGTCAAGGCAACACAGAAAGAAGTAAGCCAATTGACAGAACTCCAGAAGGTTTCATCCAGAAGGGGAATCCCCAAGAAATACTAACAGATGTCCATACCTGACGCCCGGAAAAATGCCAAACATTGACTCCAAGCCTTAGCTGCCCGACTGTAGAGGTACACAAAGGAGATATAAGCCAGACAAATACACAGTTCTCCACTGAACCAGCTAAAGTGTACTGCCAAAATGGGAGTCACCTCCCAAGGTTGTGGAGAATGACAGAGCTAAGATCCTGTGGGACTTGCAGATACAAACAGACAAAATGGTAATGGCCAACCAACTGGACATTGTGATCATTGATAAGCAGCAGAGGACAGCCGTTGTGATTGATATGGCCATCCCGACTGATGGAAACATCAGGAAAAAAGAACACAAGAAGCTGGAGAAATACCAAGGGCTCAGGGAAGAACTAGAAAGAGCCTGGAAGGGGAAGACAACAGTGGTCAACGGAGCATTCGGGTCAGTAACCCCCACTCTGGAGAATTGGTTCCAACAGATACCTGGAGAAACATCAGACATCTCAGTCCAGAACAGCTTAATTTTAGGAACAGCTAGGACCCAAAGAAGAACCCTCAAGCTCCCAGGCCTTTGGTAGAGGACCCGAGCTTGAGAAATGGAGAGGGGTGGGTGAAAGAGCAGCTTTTTTTGTGTTTATATATATATATACATACACACAAACAGAGGAGGTCCTCACTTCACTAGTAAAAATGGCAAAAAAAAGTTCTCACACACACACACACGCACACACACACACACACACACACACATACATAAATAGAATGAAAATGTGGTTTTACAACAAACATACTCTTGTTAGTTCATCAATGATGCTCTGTTGCTCCAGCACTTGAAGTTTAAGAAAGGCTATTTCCTGGTCATCATGTGCTTGGTCCAGGTCATTAAGGGACTTCAGCTTCTTCAAAGGAGGGTGGGAACCTATCCTCTCCTTCTGTGAACACACAGCGACAACATAGGTCCCAATATGTAACAGCCAATCAGCTAATATAAACACTGGGATGATGATGTGACCCTGCTCACCATTTCATGGTTCTCCTTCGTTAGACTCTTCAGTTTCTCCTCAAGCTTCTGGATGGTCTGAGTCAAGTCGTCATTCCTCTTATTCAGCAGTTTGTTCTTGTCCAGCAGGGGCTTGCACTGTTTTTCGGACTCTCTAACTCGTTTTAGCTGTTAGAACAAAAAAAGAAAAAGTACATGTAAATTGTTGACCAAAAAAAATGTGGCACAGCAAATTTATTTTAAGTTAGACTAGATGTTCCCGGTTTTATATTGCTTACTATTACCAATGTTTGTTTGATTTGTTGTCTGAAGAAAGTTTTTAAAAAGTCTTTGCTGGGATTTTGGCCCATTCCTCCTGACGTGACTGGTGTAGCTGAATCAGGTTTGCAGGTTGACTTGCTGACACTTTTTGAACTGCCTAAAACTATTCAATGTGACTGAGATCAGTTATGATGGCCCGTCCAAAACATTTGTTGTCATTCAGCCATTTGGAACTACTTTGGGAATATGGTTTAGGTTATTGCCCACATGGATGACCCCCAATCTTTAACTTCATGCTTGGTGTCTGGTGATGTTTCCTCAACAGTCCTGCAGAACTTTTTTTTCTGAAGTGAACCAATTCCCTTGCATACTTACATATAATTGCAAGTATAACACCGATATAATAGAGCGGATGACTGTGAAACCTTCAGACATCTGAAAACTGGAAACCTTTTTTTTTTTTTTTTCACTTTTTCATGATATCACACAAGAAAGCAGTGTGAGGTGTTGTCTAAAAAAGAACTCTCATTTTTGCATCAATTTGAGTCAAATGTTGTGAAGTAATCCATCAGAATACCCATTCTTTTATGGGCTTCACCATATTGTTTAAAAACATAGTCTTGGTGTAGGTTCTGACTTTAAAGAAAGTAATAACACAAAACTAAAAAGGATGCTTATTATTCTGGCATTTAATAAATACAAATTATTTTGATTATCCTGACCTGAAAAAAATGTCATTTGCCTTTTTATACAGTGTATGCAAATATTTGGCTTTAACAATATACTGTATATAAAAAAAGAAATTGATTATTTGTTCATACAAGTTCACTTCTCTCATCAGCCAACAACGAGTTGCGATCCTCCAACTTGCGTATGGTTGAATTAAGTTCAGCAATACGTCGCTGGTTTCTCCTTAGGTCCTGAAACAAAGGAAAAAACACGGACTTAACCTCTAAACAGCCAAATAATTTATTATTAAAACTGAAATCTATTAAAGCAAAACCCTATCAGTCAACAAAAAGCAGGCTTATATGAGTGATGAGAATGAAGAAAACCATTGTTGAAAGCTACATTAAAGCCATAGCATTGCTTTTTTGCAGTTTATTTAAAAGCCATGTAGGGAACACAACAAATGTGTAAAGTAAGGTGATCTGGTCGGATCTGAACAAAAGCAAACCCTTTTGGCCTATATGCAAAATGGTATATATGATAAAAAACTAACACTAAACGTTAACCCTAACCACATCCCCAACGCAAAACACGGTGAGGGAAGCATCATGGTGTGGAGAAGCTTTTACTCAGCAGCATAGAGCAGCTGGTCAGGGTTGATGGGAAGATGAATGGAGCCCAATAGGGAACTCCGGTAAGAAAACTGCCTAGAAGCTGCCAAAAAGACCTAGCATTTGGTTGAAGGTTCCCATTTCAATGGGAAAACGACCCTAGACATACAGGTAGAGCTACACTGGAATGATTTAGATCAAAGCTGATTCATATTTTAGAAGTCTACACATTAATACAATTAGGAAACCTTAGTAAGACTTGCAAATGGACAATCACAAACACACTCCAATCTGACTGAGTCTGAGCGATTTTGCAAAGAAAGATTTGCTGAAATTGTAGTCTCAAGATGTGCAGACCTGGTAAAGTGATTTCCCAAAAGATGTGCTGCTGTTACCGCAGTGAAAAGCATTTCTACAAAATAATGACTCAGGAGGGCTGAATACCAAACAACTGTTCAGTTGTGAGCTTTAAGCCTTCTCTGACACGTCTTGCCCAAAAGTCATGGAAGGCAACATCTTGTGCGATCCCTAATTATCCTAAAAATCAGCAGTCTTAAAATATTTTGTCAATCTATTTTCTAACTGAAATGGAACATGAGACGGGAGATCCTCGACCCCCGCGGAGATCTCGGGAAGAGGAACGTGAGGCAGGCCGTGCTTAATTCCCTCAGAAAATTTGGAATTAGGAACATGAGGAAGGTCATCCTTGACCTCCTGGGACAGATCGGGATCAGGGACGTGAGGCCTAAGTGCCATCGTCAAAGGCGGAACAGGATATGCAGATGGCGACAATGATGACGATGGTGCAGGTGATGAAGATGGTGAAGGGCTAAGACAATCCAACATTTTGAGTATCGCCGATTTGAGGTCCGAGCAGTCCCCACGTCCATCCGAGCAGACTAGATCACTCTTAACACACCACACATGGCAGGAATATATCATACGATTATCTAAACAACCATCATGTCCTTTAGATTGTCAGAAGGGAAAGGCTGGGGCAAAAAATGCCATAATTATATTGCCGTGTGAACCCAGCATGAACTAAGGAACTAAACACAAAAGAATGAACTAATAAGGCAACACCTCAGAGAACATAAACAACAGAAAAACTGAGAGAACCCAGGCACAAGAGAAACCCAAACACCAGAGACGCAGTCATGTGGACCATTGTGCCTTTGAAGGAGAAAATGACAATCGCACAACGAGTCTTTGTTGAATTTGGGATTAGTGTGTTTGTGATTTGACTTACAGTAAGTCAGAATATATTAAAATTCTAATAATTTGCTTTTCTGCTCACAGGGCTTCCACAGTGCTCGGCGCCATCCCCAGCTCTTCCTGGAATTTCCCTTTTTGGACTTCCCAGGCCACATTCTGCCTCTTTGACAAGGAACAGTTGTTCATCCAAGGCGTCCTTCTGCAGCTGCAGCTTCTGTAGGCACCCAGCAGTTGACTCCAGCTCCTTCTCCAGAGAGAAAATGGTGCGATCTTTAGCTTTGATTTCGTCCACCTGTGGTGAGAGAACAGACAATATCGATGTAAGAAATGATTAAGTCAAAAGCAACTTATCTGATTGATGGATAAGTTTTTTTATATCATTGTTCAACTGCTTTAGAAATATCAAAATCCAATACAGTGAACCCTCGCTATATCGCGGTTCACCTTTCACGGTATCGCTGCTTCACGGATTTGCATTGTGCACTGTGTTCTGAATTCTGATTGGCTAAACAGTCTCTTTGCTTCTTCTCTATCTGTGTGTCAATAACGTTGCGGTTTAATTTGTACACGTACGTAAAACAGCTTGCCAAATTTAAGTTAGCAATTTCTCTTGCAATTTCAAGTTTCTCTAAAACCAATAATGTCGACAAAACGTTCTGCACCGACAAAGGCACTTGCCTTGGTCGCTTAATGGTTCACTTAATCGATGGTGGCATGTTTATAAGAATATTTTTGCCCAGAAGAAAAAAGAGCATCAACAACTACCGATAACTATGTTCTTCTCTCGAAAAAACACACCCGCACCGCGGGCTTTAGAAGAAAAACACGCTACAGAGCGGAGTCAGGATGCAGCGGCTCAGTCAGAAGAGCAGTGAAATACACGACTCGGGTCGCGGTGGGGCGGTGCTGATCTCCGCAATTTGAAGCCTTCAGTTCGAATTGATGATTAAAATTATTATTTTATATTACAGTAGTTACAAAAAAAACGTTTATACAGTGCTTTTATTTGTTAAACAAATGGTTTTGTTCTTTGGTTTTAATGTATTATGGAGTATTTCATTGTTTAATAATTGTAAAAAAAATAAAGGTTACTACTTCACGGATTTCGCCTATCACAGGTTCTTTTTTGGAACGTAACCCCCGCGAAAAACGAGGGTTCACTGTACATGTCAATTCAACATAGGATAAAAGCTTGGGCTTTTAAATGTTTCAACAGTTTCACTATCTAAAGTATTCTAAAAACCAGAAAAAATGTTATTCAGGGAAACTTTTCATCTGAACTGGTGCCCCTTAGATTAATTAAACTGATCCAGATCCCCTGTCTCATTTCTGGCTTTGTTTGGCTTCCTGTTTATTCAATGACTGTGGCTGTGCATACCAGTCTGCGGATGTCCCTCTCACAGTCCCACTTGATCTTAGAGATTTGTTCCTGATGTTGCTGATGCTCGACCCGTAGGTCTCCAGCCTTCATTTTGTCTGCCTGGATCATGTTGCTCAGAGCCTCGTCAGTCTGCTTCTTGGAAGCCTTCAGCTCGATTATCTCCTGGAGGAGCTTCACTCTCTCCTGGTCGAAGAAGCGCCGCGCCTCCTCTCTGGCTTCCAGGGTTAGCGCGGTCCGCACCTGAAGAAGGATCAGAAATGCATTACATATATAAAAAAAGATTGTACCTTTGTTCTGTACTGATTGCCTCCATCACTTGCTTTCTTCATTTAACTTAAAGGCCAGATATCAAAATTTGTAGAGCCAAAAATCCTAAAAAGTAGGAAACGTAAATGAATTACAATCTACATTTTATTGTTTTTCAAAGCAGATTATTTTTAAAGTGCACATTTTGAACACAAAATAATCCTTTGGAATTATACCCCATCAAAGAAGAAAGGCACTATTATAAACGGATGATGACATAGCTATTACAACTGTACCACAGTGTACTGCGGTAAACACAAAACACATTTTCTTGGCAAAGTAAGAACTTTCTAACTGAAATATGTAAAATGGGCACTTATTCCCACCACAAAAAATGTCCAAGTGAGCCTCTCTGAAGGCTGGGGATCATGCCATATGCAACAGATTAGGGCTGGACGATATAGAAAAAAAGCATATTGATAAAATAAAAATCATATTGATCGTTATCGATAATTATCAAAAAAATTCTTAATATACATTTAAAGTGCAGCCCTGGCCATTTTATGCTGTTGCCTGATGACCTATTTTTAAATAAATGGATTCAAACACAACCCTTTATTCAACCAACCTTTTACGAAAACTGTAAGTGTTAAAAAAGAAATAACAACACGTGCTTTCTGAACTCTCTGAAGGCTGATGGAGCTTTCCTGGGTTTGTGATTGGTTGGGAGGGTGCAATGACTGTAGTATTAACCTACATGATAGGCTAGAATGCATTCTGTTCTTTTATTGAACTTTTTATTGACCCCTGTTTTTTATATTGACCCATACGTCTATCGATCGATATGTATATCGTTATTGACTTATCGTCCAGCCCTACAACAGATACCTTAACAGATATTTAACATAAAGTTCCTCACATCAGAAAATGTGTAATTTTACTGGGGCTTTTACTTATGAATCATCTGTACAAAAATTGCAATAATTTGTTTATTGTAATTTTTGTCAGAAGTGGTCAGTCACCACTGCAGGTAATCAAAGGGATAATGATCTCACCACAGAGTTAATCAGTTTTATGTCCCAAATGGGATGCCAGTTTGTAAGGTGACTGAACTATTGCCTCTCAGAGATCTTTCCTCATGATTTCTCCTGGATAAATCATAATTTCATGTCAACTGCATGAACGAAAATTGGATCTGGAAATGATGCAATCACTAATTTCTTTTTGGGCAGTCATGATTTCATGCACTGATCCATGAGTCTGTTGTTCCATTGCAATGCTGTTACGTCTACAATTGCTTTTTTTGTTTTCTTTCACCCAGGATACATAAGATTAAGCACAACATAAAGGGAAAACTTAAATAAGGACCATATACAGCATATAAACTCACTTTCTCTCCACTTCCATCTCGCATGGCATTCAGGGCAGTCTTGAGACGCTGATTCTCTTGGTCCTTGATCTTGGCATGCCGTGCCAGCTCCTGCTCATGCTGCCGTGTAAGGTTTTCCCTGAGGCCCTGTAGCTCTTTTTGCTTTTCCTCGTGCCATTTGGCCCGTTGCTCCGTTAACATGGCAGTGTGGCGATGCTGCTCCTGCTCTCGCACCCGCTTCACCTCCTGCACCTTGTCTCGTTCCAGCTTGCTTACCTTTAAGAGATGTAGGGGGGGGGGGAAAGCTATTTATTTTTCAAGATTCTAATCTTTTCTTTTTGAATTTATGAAGTAAAATTAGCTACAATAAGGTCTAGACTTTAGCGTATTTTTTACTTTACCTTGCATTTTTCTTGGTGCAGCTCTATCTGGATATCAGTTAGCTTAGACCTGAGATCTTCGTTGGCTGCTTGTAAGGCAGAAATCAGGGCTTCAGGCTTCTCGCCCTTCATGCGGCCTTTCTTAGCCATCAGTGACACACTAGAGAAGCGCTCCTAATTCTTTCATTGAGACTTTAGAGAAACCTTCCAAGTCGTTCCTGAGATTTCCAGCTCCTCCTCCTCCTCATTATCCTGTTAGATTCAAATGCTAGGGGAATGGAGGAGAAACAGAAGGGACACAGAGTAAGATCCACAGAAAGATGAAGTTTGTAGATAATTATGTGTTTTCAGTTAGTATTTACGAACAATGAGTTCAGATGTCTCAATAATAAAAGTTCAAATTCAGGCACATAAATGAAATAAAATAATGGTTCCCATATTTCTTTAATTAGCTCTTCTAGTGTATATAGCTTGAATTTATTATATGGTGGCACATCAAACTAAAATTTTTTTGGCAACTGGAGCAATAATGGTTTATTTCCATACTATATGTTCTTTAAAGCTATTTGATGTCCTGGTAAGCATGGGGTAGGTTCTGAATTCCAAATGCTCATGGTATTAAGAGGTCCAGGGATTTAAGCAACTTCTGAGATGTTAGAGACAATAGAGTGAACGGTAGCATCACCCTTATTTAACCCGTTGCTCTGAGCTTTAAGTCAGTGATTATCATTTTTGTGATGTCATTATAATTTTTTTTCTTCCTCAACCAATCGGAGTAATTTATGATTAGGCATTTCACTATCCCAATTCACAATCAGTGCGCGCAGGGATTATTTGCTCTATGGTGTTAGTCAGAGTGATATAACTGAGGCTCAATCCGAATACCCTTAATAATAGCTTCTAGCTCCTGCTCCTAGCTCCTGTTCCTTGACCTTTCGTGGGGTCAACAGTAAGAACTCTATTGTGTGGAAGAAAGGAACTTCGGACTGCTCTGCCAAATTCGGACAGCCTTTAACTCCGATGTCATTACGTGACAGAAACGCACATGGATGATGCGAGTCAAATCCAGGCCTACATCCTTCCCAAAATGAACTACAAAGTCCACGATCTCATCCGGACATTGTCGTTGATTTCCATGAGGGGGCTGTGCTGATATGTCACGCAAAGGATTGTGGGGTACCTAAAGGGTTCTTTGAGCCGGTAAGGGAAGTCGCGGGGTTCCTAGGCAAAACTAGCCAAGGGAGGGACCATCCAGGCCACCTCCTTTCTTTCTGACTGCACCATTTGGACAGCACTTATCGTGGCGACCGATAATGCACTTCCGCTTTGGCTGAAGAGTCCTTGCTCTATAAGGGTATTCGGATTGAGCCTGAGATGACTGACACGAGTGCTGGTGTTGTGTAGGGTTTATTTTTGTTTTTGCATACACACAGCACATAGCAGTAGATATGAAATGCGGGGAAGAGGGACACCATGGAAACATATTTGACAGGGATGATGCGGAGAGAGACAGACATAATGAGACAAACGACAGTCCCCCGAAATTTAAGACGAGGAAATATGACGAAGCGTATGTAGCGCTTGGCTTCACTGTGACTGCAGTGAAAAATGAGGAAAGACCAGTGTGTTTACCGTGTCTAAAAAACGTTGGTAGCGGACAGCTTGAAGCCAAATAAATTAAAGACACTACTCCCCAATTACGCCAATAAGCCGCTTGAGTTTTTCAGCAAAAATGTGCTGAATATAGCCAACATTCATCCCACTTTGTGAATACTACTTCAGTAAACCAACGAGCACTCTTGGCATCGCATAAGGTGATGTATCAAATCGCTCCGTGCAAAAATCCCCACACTAGCAGAGGAGCTGATACTGACAGCAGCATTAGACAAGGTTTCTGTCTTGATGGATGACGCAAGTGGCGCAAGAATAAAAACTATCCCTCTGTCAAATGTCACCCGACGTAGTTGACAATGCAAATGATCTTTAAGAACAGCTGGTAGAGAAAATCAAAAGCAAACATTTTGCCCAATAGTTTAATGAAGCAACTGACAGCAACAAAGACTTTATTGCTTATGTGCGTTTTGATATGAAAAACTATTTGTGTATTTTCTAAATATGTCAGTATGAACATATTTACAAGTATGAAGTGACAGAAAAAGATTTTTATTTTACTTTTTAGATTTTTCTTTTATATACTAAAAAATTATGTAAATAAAGTTATTCTTTGTTGTAAGAGTATATATATATATATATATATATATATATATATATATATATATATATATATATATATATATATATATATATTAATGGTAATAAGGATACAGAGGTTTAGCCTACTTGCATTATGAGTACACCTAACACTATTTTTATAAGTGTTATAAGAATTTTATGGACAAACCATTTACAGTCAGAGCGGATAGGTGTGGGTTGTTTTTTCTTTTCTTTTCTTTTTTGGGGTGTGTCTGAAATGTTTTCTTCTTCCTATGCGGGTGTCGGGGGGGGGGGGGGGGGGCGTGCCAAAAATAATTGAGAAGCACTGGATTATGTTATCAAATTGACAGCTAGAATGCCAAAGGCCTACAAGGCTGTAATTGCAGCAAATGAAGGATTATTTGATGAAAAAGTGTGAAGGACAACATTATTATTTAAAGTACAAATTATTACATACGAGTTATCTTTAACCTTGTCAATGTCTTAACTATATTTTCCTATTCATTTTGCAACTCATTTGATAAATAAAATGTAGTTTCTTTGAAAAACATGGCTTTTAAGTGGGGCTATATGTCCATCCATCCATTTTCCGACACACTTATCCCTGCTGGGGTCACGAGGGGTGCCGGTGCCTATCTCCAGCTGTCAATGGGCGAGACAGGTCTTGACAGGTCGCCAGTCTATCGCAGAGGGGTATATGTATGTTATTTATTCCTTTTTATATGTAAACAGGAGAAAAAGGAAGGTTGTGACCTGGGAAAGTCCACTTATTTTGTTTCACAGGAGTGTAGCTGACTATTCAGGCAGTAAGGTATTCATTGCGATTATCAAAGAGACAGCCTGGGGGAAGAAACTGTCTCTGTTGTGACAGGTTTTTGCAAGCAGTGCTTTGTCACGCTGGCTGAAGGTTAAAGTTGAAAAAATTTGTGTACATTCATACAAACTGTTACACTTCTTCCAATCACAGTGCTGTAATGAGAGAAACACTCAGTCGCTAATCTCAACAATGATCTGTTGCTGGAAGATTAAACTCTGCTTACATGTCGAGTAAAGCCAGAAAAAGAAACATGCAACCACCTTTATCGACAAGACAAACACATGAACCGTGTTCAGAAGAACTTTCCCTACAAGAGGAGAGTTCGTCTTGCACAAGAAACAAAATGTTTAATGTTAAATGGTAGCTACAAGCTAGCGCTACCCCACCAGGTCTGTCAAGTCTCACGCAATGAGCATCAGACCGACACATCTTCCTGACTTCACACGCACTCACGCCACATATGATATACCTCGCGCAGAAAAATAAACTCCATATGGGCAGCGAGTTATTGGTTCACTGCCCTGTCCATTCATAGTTCAGTGTTGACATGTTTAGCGTTCACATAGCGACCCCCCCCTTCCAGTGTCATTAAAATTAGACTTTACTTTTAACTGTCATTAATTGTCAATAACACAAGGCAAACATTGACTCTGAGCTCAAAGAGGAGCGACAATTTAGCTTAGGGGACACACATTACAGGTTCCCGCACACTTGGGTGTACTTTGCTCAAATTGTGAGCCACAGGGACTCTCCACGGAAATTTTGCCCTAGATATTGGAGGCACCCATTGGCTACATTTCTTGTGACAAATTCCTACATTTCCCACAGCAGGCACCCACCTGTCAGTGCGGCACAGAGAGTGGGTGTGACGCCCCAGGTGCTTGCAAATCGCGTCTGCCTTGGAGCAGCTCAGCGTATCAGCTCTGTGTTACATGTAAAACAGTTCTACGTGAAGACTTCTTCCTGCCGAACAGTCTATATTGTGGCACTGCGTATGCGCTAGTAAAATTGAGCTCTGCGCAGGCTGTCCACTCGTGTCCACTCAAGTATCTTAGAGCATAGAGACAGAAATAGCTGCCGCTATTTAGAAAGGCTAACAATTTTAATAAAGTTAGCCTTTAACACATTCAGACGTTTAATATTTACTACATGCTATGATGTTCTTGGGGGGGGGGGGGGTTGGAAGGGTGGGGTGCCCCCTTTGTAGAATGAAAGGGGAAACACTGATAGTAGATTTAGAAAAGAACAATTGTGCACTTGCAATCTAGTAAAACCTTGGTTTGTTTAAATGAACACCTTGACACATTAATAAATACAGTGAAAAAGCATACCTATAAAAACTATAGTGTTATGTATTTTCGCACCTTGAGGTTCACTTAAATTTTCACAAACATTTATATTGTGGCTATAACCTTACTTTACTAAAATGGAGATGGTTAACTTGTTTTCTGTGGTTTTGTAGATCTACGGTTCTATTCTTTAACAACCTTGTGGAAAACAGGCTTTTCCAAATAAAAATTCCTGGAACTCAGAGGGTGTAATGTGATGCTGAATGTTGAAGACACACACCTAGGTTTATGAATGGTAGCTACATACATTTTGGCAAACAATCATGTAATCACCTCACCAAGTATGGTGGTATGAAAAGAATAATAAGTAAACATAATTGCACTTGACAGTATTATTAAAAAGTGTCAGCTTTTACACAATGTTCTCAGACACCTATTTTAGCCTCTAGCAATGTCTGTTAAATCACGCAGTTGCAATTCACTGCTCCTAGTTTAAAGCACAGTTCAATTGCTCTGCAGTTGTGAAGTAGTGACACAACAGTCAATTGAGGAGAGTAAACACATATAAACAGCACTTTGTTTTCAGTTTAGTAAAAATCAGATAAAAGTTACAAACATATTTTTGACGCATAAACAGGTATATTGATATAAACCTAAAATGTTCACTGTTTTCTTTTAATAGGCAAAGCTTCTTGTTACTAATTGTATTTATTAAAAAGAATCATTAAATGGCACAATTTGAATCAACAGGTCAGACCTCATTTTACTGTAGTTATGGCTGGTATTACTGTTTACTCAATTTTTGCCCCATCTTCCCCTTCCGACATGCCCCAACCATGAGGAGGACTCTTACGATAATCTTAAGAGATACTCCTGCCATGTATAGTGTGTTAAGAGTGATCTCGTCCGCTCTGAAGGATATCGGGACCACTCCAACCTCAAATCAGGGATATTCAACATGTTGGAATGTCTTGGCCCGATATCATAGCATGTGGGGTGTGTCCCAAGGACAAACGAGCACGGAGCCTGTTGAATGTGACATGTAGCCAATTAGAAAACCCTCACCTACCTTTGTTCCTCCTCTATATCATAATATAGCAAATGTAGAGCCCCTGTTCGCGGTGTTTGCAATCGTTTAACCAATGGATGTTTTCTTTGTTAAAATCAGTCCACAAACTATCCCAATTATTCTTCCTTGTTGCCCATGTCTATTTACTCTAAATTCATGTTTAATCTTGAGAGGTTCAGCGAGATTTCCTGTCTGACACCCAAAGATTCCTGAGTGAAATCTGTTCCATGTGTGGTGTGTTGTGCTTACCGTTTGACCGAACACCAGACACTGTATGAGCAAACCTGTTATATCTACGTTTTTTTATTGTTATGTGAGGTGTCTCTCAGGCTTTGAAAATCGGCCAACAACTTTAAAATCTTGCTGTGTGAACCAGCCTTTAGCCAATAAAGCCCGATCAATGTATTTCTAAACAGAAGCTGTACATTTTGGCTGGCGTCAGAAAAAATAACTAGAGAAGTTTTTTTTCAGATGTGAAGTCAAATATATAGGTACCTTTTTTAGCCCAAGAAATTTTAAGAAGATCTGAGGAAATTAATTACCGTGGCACCATTAATGCAGCAAATGCAAGAAAAGAAAAACCTCTAAAAACTAACTTAAAGAATGTTTTTGAATATTTTTACTAATTTTGTTATTTGTTAAAATAATGATTAAAAAATATTTATGTTTTACTTATGCTGCAAGTCATTCAGTTGTTGCAATTAGCTGAGATTCTGTATGATGTGACATAACTAACTCTGTAAAGTGTTTTGAGGTTAAATGAGTTGTGAATTGATGCTATATAAATAACCTGAATTTAATCTGGATATGTGCAATGCGAAAAACTTTAAAATAAATATTTAATATAATGTCACATTTGTCTAAATGTTAATTAAATTGAAGACTATTAAATTGAATGTAATAATTTGATTCTGCAAATTATCAAGGTAAAAGATTTATAACAGACTGTTTAAGTGCAAGTTTTAGATATTAGCTTTAAGCTTAATTTCTGCAAAACTATTTTATGTTTGTTTGTGGGTTTTACTAAAGCATCATTATGACAAAACGACCCAAAAATATACAAACTGGTGACCACAAGGAACAGCCAAATTAAGGGGTTTAAACTGTGTATCGTAATCTGGAACAGGGTGATATAAGAAGATTTTGGATTGCAGATTAGAGAAGAAAAAATGGCTCCTTGCCCAAGTGCTGGTTGTCCCAACCATTTTAAACATTCTGCAACTAGACACTAAAATTATGGTAAGACTTATAACTAATATACAAATCACTTAAAAGCAAAAAGAGCTTTTGTGAAGAAAAATCTGCTTAAAAATGATTTAACATTTATCAAATATCATAGCCTATCACTAATGAATGTAACATAAAATAATGAAAAGCAAACTGGTCAAATATAAAGAAGGAAGCCGTTATCAGTGAGAGCTAAGTGAAAACCATCTTTATAAACTTATACTTACAAAATTTTATTTAATAACATTTTAATTTACGTTATCCTTCAGTTTTTCTAAGATATTTCTGATGTGACGCTTCTAACAACAACGTTTGCATTGCAGCTGTTTGCCGGAGTGCTAAGCTAACGTTAGCACGTTTACTGTGTTTTGACACGACTTTTTGATTGTTTGGCACATAAGACATTTTAACGCAGTACCAGTTACTTGTGTGCTGATAAAAGTGGTTGTCCTGCTGCATAAACATAGTGTTTTGTATTTTGCGCATAATACCATTTATTTTCAGTCCTTGTTAGTATTTTGACTCGTGGCTCACTGGAAAACATAAACTCAACAATTTACTTAAATAACAGACACTTGGTCGAATTTAGTTTTAAACGTTGAAACAAATTATATCTATGAGCTGAGCTCTTCAACTGAATGCATCACTAAAGTTGATACGTCTGCCCATATCATTGTAAGATTTTGCAAACGAATATTTGCAGAATTATCGCAAATATTGATGGTGATCATGTTTACTCTATCGCTTCACTTGATCAGAGTGTGGAGTCTGGTAGGCATCAGTTGTGTTTATCACTTCTATAGAGAAAACCCCTATTATTAGCTTTAGCTGTCACTTTATATATATATATCTTGTTAAATAATAATGTGTATTTTTCAGTAATGTTAGCAAGGTGTTAGTTGTTTGTACCTGTGATACTTTATCGGTTTGTTTTGCTGTTCTTTTTAAATCTTTCTGTGCAGGTTTGGAAGCAGACTGAGGATGTTGCCTTGTCCTCTCCAAATTGGTCACACAAATTGGTTAAAATGTTTTTCCCTCCAAGGAAACCCAGCAGATTTCATTAAGGTTTGACATGCAGCAATTACTCCTCGTGGATGAGCATGTAGCGACAATGGATGGTCACTTGCATCGTGTCCTTGACTTTGCAGCAACCCCTAATTCTGAGCATGCATGTAGCGAGAGTGGAGAGGAAACCCCTCTTTAACAGGAAGAAACCTCCAACAGAACCAGGCTCGGTTGGAAAAACCATCCGCTTCGACCGAGTGGGGGTTTTGAGGAGACAGAGCATACAAAAAACAAAAAAAAAGAACACAAAAGCACTGATCCAGGAGGACTTTCTGTAATAAAGGAAAAAAGGTTTATTGCAGTACTAGCTTCTTTAGTGGCTTCATTTAGGAGAGAACCATAGCCAAAGAGAAAAGGTATGCGCAAGTTTTGAAATGTAGAGGATGAAAGAGAGCACATACAGTTTGTTGTAGTAAAAGCTCATCCAATAGCTATGTCTAGGAGAGAGGCAGGGTTAACCACAGGAAGACAGGGCCAAAATTATCTATGTTCACCCCAGACCAGATGATTACACCACCCCCAGGAAAAGCCAATCATAATTCACCGCTAATGCTGCATTAACCTACATTTTATCCAGTGACACCAGATTTTGCTCTGAGAGCCTGGTTTCGTATAAATATGCCGGAAGCCCGAGTCAATCTGATTAGCGTTGCAGTCTAATTTTTTGACTGGACTGGGAAACCACCTGCTGGTTAATAAAATGAACATATGCATTCCATCCACAGCCATAGTGTGAGTAAACTGCTTCAACGAAGCCTCTGTTTAACCAAGTTTTCTCCTATTTATGGGAAATCTTTTTTTAAGTAATTCACGTTTTTCACCCTTTTGAACAAAACGATGAAAACAGATGGCATCTCCAACTGTTCCATTTTCTTAGAGCTTGTGTGTATACTTAAGAGTACACTCACCAGCCACTTTATTAGGCACACATGTTTAATCACAAGGCAGATATTCAATGATTTTAGGCATTTAGGGATGTGGTGACGGTGACTTGCTGGAGCTCAAAGCCGAATAGGGAAGAAAGGGATTTTAAGTGACTCTGGTGACATGGCTGTTAGGTTGAGATAGGCTGGTATGAATATTTCTACAATCTGCTGAGAGTTTCATCAACAACCATTTGTCAGGTTTCTACAGAATGGGCCAAAATCGATCAAATATCCCGAGAACGACAGTTGTGTAGGGAAAAAAATGTCCTGTTGGTGTCAGAGGAGAAAGGGCAGACTGGTTCAAGCTTACAGAAAGACAGCTAACGTATTACAAGCAAGGTATGTGGAATGCCATTTCTGAACACACATTCAATGAAGAAGATGATCTACGGCAACAGAAGACATCACAGGGTGCCACTACTGTTAGATAACAGAAAACGGAGGGTATAATTTACACCATTTTACCGAAATTGGACAATAACAGGGGGAAAAAAAACAGTCTGGTCCAGTGACTTATATTTTAGCTGCCATACGCCCAGCCTTGTATAAAGTGTTTAGGCTGGAGGGGATGTTTTCTTGCCACCTGTTGATAATGTCAAACTTAATCAAGACTGTCCCGAAGGCATGCATAGACAGATAGATAGATAGATGTGTGTACGCAATCTTTATCAGGTTGGTTGAGATGTTTCATATATACATGGGCCCAATCTCAGAAATTGGGCTGTTTCTTCCCATTAGATAGACAAATGAAGAGCTCCATCTACAAGTTTCTGAAATGTTTTTTGAGTGAACCCGATATTCAGCCGGACACGGAGCGAATGCTTAAAAGGGTTTATTAACAGATGGGGCAGACAAAACAGAAACAGAACAGAGTCCGGGATAAATCAGGCAGGCCAAGCTGCAAAAGGCAGACACCGACAGAGGGATGATCGAGGAGAGGGAGGCAGAGTTCCAGCGGCAGTACTGACAGAATAATCTGAGCACCAGGTCCAGTTCAGGTCCGACAACTGGCAGAACTCAGAAGCACAGGAGAGTTAGGCAGGCACATTCACGCACAGGCAGAACAGGGCAGGTTTACAGGCAAGCAGACACAGACAGAACAAGGGACAGGCAGGATCGGTACCGGGAAACAGGTCAGGTCAGGTCAGGTCAGGTCAGGTCAGGTAACATGTAGACAGGCTGCGTTAGGAGTGCTGGAAAGCTCTTACTGGTGGCTTGAGACGTTCTGGCACTGGAGGCTGATTAGAACGGGGTTTATATGGAGGAGAGACCAGGTGAAACCATTGAGGGTTGATCGCAGGCAGGGTGGAGACTGAACAGGTGTGCTGAGTAGTAATTAGATCAGCTCCAGTGTCAGGGACGTCACAGTTTCACTACTTTTTAACATGCTTTCTTGTTTTTTTTATATATATTACCCTATATTTTAATAGGGGAATAAAGTATCAAAAACAAGCAGAATTTTAAAGTAGAAACTTCTAAATTTTAACAGAAGACAGTCAAGGATTCTGTTTCTTTTATTTTCCAAATCTACAGCAACCATTTGATATGATGCCCCCCCCCCCCCCCCCCATTCCCCCAAAATAGACCAGAGGCACATGTGATCAACACAAGATCAAATCAAAGATTGAAATATTTTACATTGGTCTCCTGATCATTCCACGACTAATTGTAGACGGTTCATTGTAAATGAATTTAAGGACAGAGGAAGCAAAAAGATTGATTTAAATGCAATGGAGACTCTAAAGATCACATGGCAACATTTTGGTGGCCTAAAAAAATCCCATCCAAAATACAACAGAAAGCCTTTGTTAACTGTTCATGATGTAAACAAAGATCATTGGTTCACCGTTACACTTGAATCAGGAACGTCCGTGGTCGGCAGCATTTATGCAACATTTGTATAGCCCTGAGGTGGGTAACAGAAACTATAGCACTAGTTGATGTTTTACATTACTTTACAGAAACTCAAAGAAAGTCACTCAACATCAGAATGTTCTTCAACTGAATACCATCAGTGAGCCCCACGGCATATAACTCTGTAGCAGGCCGATAGTTGGTATAAGGCTGTCTCTGGTTTTGACTGTACAATACCTGTAAGCAGGGTCCGAAATTAACACTCGCCAGTCGCCAAATGCGAGTAAATTTCCCGTTTGGCGAGTGAATTTCAGAAGGCTAGCTGCCACATGGCGAGTAAACGTTTTTACCAAATAAATTAAAAATAACATAAAAATAACAAAACCCATCTGGGCTGCGGATAACCCGTTTACAGCTCTGTCCATCCAGAGCTCAGTCTAAACTCCGCCTTCTGCGTAGCAGGAGGCAAAGGGGGAGAGCGGCTCCCAGATCAAGCCTTCATTCAGAGCCAGTCATGGTTGCACGCTGGATCAGAAAGCAGATCTGTTAACCAGATACAGTCTAAAACGCCAATTAGTCTGTTTATAAGTTTCGTTCTTATTTATTCTGCATTTTTTTAACTACGTGCGCTGTGTTTCTGTGCTTCACCGCTCTTACTGCGCCCCCCCCCCCCTCTCGGAGCCAGGGGCTTTTATCAGCGGCCAGCCTTCAAAACGTGAATCACTACGTTTAATGTCCTTCCACTCGTACCAAAATGTCCCAATTAAAGTCAATAGGAGAGTCAGTAGCTGTGTTTAATGCTATTTTGTTTTTAACGACACAGAACCAGCGGTGCCTCGGTGGGCGTGGTTCCTTGCACTTGAATTCAGGTGCGCAAAAATTACGTTACATGTAAATTAGGTGTGGATTTTTAAGGGTCATTTTAAGGAACTTGTAACATCAGGGGCTTCAGCTCAGACCCATTTTTCCTTCTCTCCCCTCTAAAGGAGCCCTTTACAGTCTTTATTTATGCATTTTCCCCACTGTTTATCCAGCAGCTGGATCATGCGTAAAGACGCAGCGCGAACCCCTGCGTGCTTTAAGTGTTGCAGCTGAGGGAAAAATGTTGGACCGTAAAGGCTTGATGAAACTCTGCCTCATTCACAAATGAGACCAACATGGATAGAATAATGATAATCTGTAGTGTTTTTTATTGCCTGGATGTGAATCTGATCATTCATATTTTGCCTTTTATAATAAACTTAATATTTTCCTATCAAAGGTAGGAAACAGTCAGCCACGCCCCCAACCACGCCCCCCCAAGAATTAACATAATCTCATTCTTAATTTTTGGTAATAATTGAGAGGTCTGGTGAGGATTAATATTTTGGCCGGTAAAAAATATGCCTGGCCCGTTGATTTTTACATCTACCGGCCAACTTGGCCGGTGAATCAGGAAGTTAATTTCGGACACTGCCTGTAAGTAAACATGGCTTGATTTGTGTCATGAAACATAATCTTTAAATCATCAATGTAAAAGTGTTTAACATGACATAATCCACATTTTAATGTGATAATCAAACAGCTAAAGCATTGTATAATATTATGATGCTGATTAATTTCATCCATCCATCCATCCTTTCTTTTCCGCTTATCCGGTATCCGGGGTCGGGTCGCAGGGGTAGCGGCTTCAGTAGCTTCAGTTAATTTCATATATATATATATATATTTTTTTTTTTTTAACACTAATTTATATGTTATATCAACTTGATGAAGAGTGAGAGAAATTAGTTTACTCTTCTATAACTTAATTCTTGCATTTTACATATATTGAGCTGCGCCCTGCAAAATTATCCATATCCCTCAAACCTTTTCTCAATTTGTCATGCAACAACCACAGGTATACATTTTTTTATTGGGATTTGTATATGACAGAGCAACAAAAAGCGGTGCAAAAATTGTGAGGTGGAGAGTAAAGGGAAAACATGGCTGTCAGGTGTGTTTCACAAATGGAAATCTGAAAGGTACAGTACACATATAAAGGCTCTCCCCTCAGTTAGGAAGCTGATATGCATGAGATGGGACTCAGGTTGAAACTGCCTTTATCATGTGCCGACTTTATGGCCTGCTGTTTTTGAATAATAACTTTTCTTTCCAGCATGTGGCAACCAAGCCACAGTATAAAATAAGCATACTTATAACTGTGGAAACTAAAAAAACACTATAAAACCATGTTTCCCAAGAAATCTTTGCCAATAAGCATGGATATATAATTCATTTAATAAGAACGCTGTAGATGGAAAAACAGGCTCAGTAAGTAACACAAAAACAACTCCACAGTAATATCACTGATTTATCAGTAGAAATATATTTAAAAGACTTACGTTCTGTCAAGTGTTGGCAATAACATATGATTTACCTTTGTCCCAAACTGAATTGCTGACAAGACTTTACAGGAACAAAAACGGCATGAAACAACAAAAAGCAGCAGGTGAAATTTGTTGCACATGTGTAATCAATTTAGTTGGTCATGTGATCACCTGAAAGTATAAAGCATATAGTTTGAATCGGAAATGAAAGCAGCACAAACTATTTTAAAGGCTCAAACCTGCACATAAGAAGCACTACAAAAATTTCACCACCTTGGTTCAATTTGGACCAAACGACAGGATGTGACGTCGTCGAGCCACATCAAAACGTATGTCTCAGAAATGAAAGCAGCTCAAACGACACAGACGAAACACTGAAGAAGCAGACCACTCTAGTTTGTTTTGGATCAAGCTCAGCACAAACAAAAGGACTAAAAACGTAGCGCTCCGCTTTGTTTCGCAGCTGTGGGGTATGGTGACGTCATCGGCCAAAATCAAAACTTATAATATCTCAGAAAGCAAAGCACAGACGAAGCACTACAAATGTAGATCGCTTTGGTTCAATTCGGAGCAAAATGGGGGGGATGATGAGGTCATCGGCCGAAATTATAATTCATACTATCTCCGAAAGTAAAGCAGGACAAACGGCAATTTTAACGGCACAAACGAGGCACTAAATAGTAAACCAGTTTGGTTGGATTCGGAGCAAAATGGGAGGATGGTGAACTCTGGATGACCTTAACAAATATTCTTTAATATCTCCGAAACCAAAACAGCACAAGCGATAATTTTAATGGCACAAACCTGCACAAACGAAGCACTAACCATTCAGTATATTTACCCGAGTTTTTTACATGGGTGTGGTGTCAGCTTCGTGCAGCTGTGTATTCACTCTTTTTTAACCATCCATTAGCTATGCTGGTTGTGCAAAGCCAGACCTTTATTAAACTGGGGACACACTACTCTGTCACGGCTGTCGCAGTCATCACAGATTTTAAAAAGGCGGTGTTCACAATAACAGATTTGGTACTTAACGGAAAGACTGGGGATCGCACACTTCACAACTGCGGCTGTATGCAGTCGCGTTTCCGTCAACGTTTTTTAATGAACATTTGTGAAGTATAGCATCAGAAGGGGTGGATGGAAATGGTAAAATTCGAATTAACCCACTAAATATCCCATAAAAGGTTTTACTCTTGCTTGAAGTGGTTTTTGACTTTTTTTTTCGGAAAACAGTATATGTGCTAAAGTGGAGATGGAAACACATTTGTCGAATTAGTTGCGACGTAGCGAACGACTACCTCACATGACTCATCGGCTGTTTCTGCAGCCGGAGGCTTCTTGGATATTTCCATAACGCTCGAAAACAGGACTGGAAGCAACAACAGGTACGTGTGGACAGACAAAAAGACACGAGCATTTCTAAATCTCAGCCTAAAAAAAACAAACAAAAAAAGCACATTCATAGCCTCGCTCCATTGCTGATCTGTGGTACCTGCAAATCTGTGGAACCCAATTCTGACTGCACAGGCAAAACCTATTGTAAGTGCAGAATTATCTAAACAATATTGAATGGGCAATGGGTAATTTATGTAGTGCAAAGCAAGATCAAAATCTCTACTGACTGGGTTAATAGCATATTTTTAGCAAAGCAGACGCCAATATAGTTAATGAGGGAATGATTAGACAAAAACATCAATGAGGAGAATATCATTGTTTCGTTCAGGGTAGAATTTTATGTAAACAATAGATTTAGGCTTAGAAATAATAATAGTGTTGTATCCAGGCATCTTAGTGCTAGGTTTAGTGGAAGGAAAAACTGTGGTTAATTTTTTTTTTTTTTTTTTTTTGCCCAAGCAACTGCGATAACTGCTGCCTGAAGAGGATGGTGAAGTAAAGCCCATTCAGGAGTTTGGGTGGGGGAGGCCGTACACATGGCAAGGAGGCTGCTTCAAGAGCCACCACACACAGATGTATCCAGAATATGGGCTGTGACCTTTGCATTTCTTTTGTTAAGACACAACATGGAGAGATGTGTAGTGGTCCCAAGATGTTGATTCTCATTTTCCAGCAAGTTAATTCCTGGTTTATTGACCATGGTATCACTGAGCTTGATTGTGAATGCCTAAATTTCCTACAACCAAAATTTTGTAAAACGCTTGCTTTGTGCAGAGAAGAAAACACAAACTTTCTTTCTGACTCTTCCTCTGCCATTTCTGCTTCCTATTAATGTTTACTGTTTTTAGGAAGGTGGCTCTGTAGAATGCATTGCAGAGTTGGGGAATGTTTGTGGGAAAACTAACATTATTGGCTATGACAGATTATATGAAAGTTTTCCGTTGCACGTTTTATAGCCTTCCACTTCAAATTACCTGGAATGTTGGAACTTTTTAAATGAAGCAAGACAAATTCTAGGTAAATTTAAGCATTTTACAACAGCCATTAGAGAAGATGCAGAAGAAGACAGGAAAAAATGTGCAAATTAAAATCTCAAAAAGTTTTTTTTTTTTTTTTAAACAACCCGTTAAAATGAAAACTTGAGGCACAGGGTGTAAGTCACACAATGTATGGATTTTCAGAAGCAGAGCTGACAGGGTAATGTAGAAATTATGCAATCTGCAACCGTTAGGTCTCTGTCCGGAAATGTTTGTAGCCTTCTATGTCCTCTGCTCAGACCTGATAATATTCTAAAACTTTAGATATGTGTACAACACAAAAACATTCAGATGTCCCAATGTTGATTCTGTAAGGGTATTATCTATTTATGTGTTGTTGAATGGCTTTGCTACACGAGACGATAAATCCGCAAATTATATATATACTATTGTTAATGAAAAATATCTACATCTTCAGAGGTAATGTTGGTAAATGAAATACCAAGAAGCTCTACTTCTGATTGTCTCAGTAATGACATTTTTATTTTTTATCACTGCTGAGGTTTCTGTAATATTACAACCAAGTCGCCCATTTTCAATAGTAGGATCCATTGATCCAATTATAAACAGCACGTGTATAAAAAAAATGCTGATAATGGCTGACATCTATAGCTGAAATTTTACATTTTCTTAGGGACACAGTGGTTGAAGAAACAACATTTTTTACAAGGCACTTAAAAGTTTTACAAGCCTCTATTTGTTACAGACACATCGATGTATTTTTAGTACAAAAAACACAAGTTCAATTTCTAAAAAATAAAAAAATAAAATTTTGTAATTGACTGTTTTGATTTATATTTATGTCATTTTTTGGACCCCACATTTAGAGGGTAAACACATTCTTTTACCAAGAAACCTTATGCAATCGTGCTAAATTTTAAATGATTCATTAGAAAATGACGATGATTATAACAATGACTGAAGAATTTAAAGCTTTGGTAAAGCTCTTTTAAAAAAAGTCCTTTATCTATTAATGTTTTTGATATTTTAAAAAGTACCCCTCATGTTTGAGGGAGCTTAAAATTAACTTCCATTTTATTCCATTTGACTGCACATTCCAGAAGTGGAAAGACGGGTGGTGAGAACAGCGCAGGGGATTGGGGGATGCCGTCTGCAGGATCTAGACTCATTGTATGCAGAACGAGTCCAAAGAAGGGCCAGACACATCTCCACTGATCCGACCCACCCAGGCAATGCGCTGTTTGCCCCTCTCCCATCAGGTAAACGCTTCAGAAGCCTCAACGCCAAAGCAAATAAACTTAGAAACAGCTTCTTCACAAGAGCTGTGAGGGCAATCGCCCCCTTATGGGAGACTGCAGTCCAACGCTTTAAAAAAAACAACACTGTTACTAGCCAGTCATATGTTACACCCGACTACCTCATTTTCAGTTATCTGTGACTTTCCTGAACCCTAAAAAAAAGTAACCCTTGTTCATTACCTGCTTGTCAGTTTTTGCCTAATTATGTTTAATGTGAACCGGAGTGACCAAAGAGAAATTTTGCAGTGGTAACACACGGTGAAAAACAAAAATATTCCTGATTCCTGATCAGTGCATATTCAGTCTATAACAGTTTTGTTTGATTGTGCTATGCCAATACATATTTTTGACATAGATCAGCTCATAAACTGCACCCACATTTGGCAAGTGCATGTGTTCATTTCCACCAATTACAGACAGCCCAGCTCACGGTGACAATTTTAAAGACAGAAAAATAGTAATGTGGCAGATTAAAATTTAACAAATATTCAACAAATCAGTATAGTTACTTGTATTCAACTCTTTTTAAGCTGTCGGTTGAAATATCACAAAATCCAAAAATGCGATATGATTATTATTTTTATTTAAGAGGGACTGAGTATGCCTGCAGCACTCGTGTTGGCCAGCGATCACATCATTCTCTAATAGCAGACCCAGACAGGCAGATCTCTTTAGTGACTGCATGTCCATGTGGCAGTAACTGCTCCACCAACTGTCGCGTCCGGCTACATCTTTCCAGCTCTCCTCATTTTTGTCACGCAGAACAAACTCCTACATTTTCAGGATTACTTAGCGTCCTTCTAATCCAGGTTATGCAACTGAAGCAGCAAAAGTTCCACAGACTAATAGAACCATTTCCCCTAAACTAAATGAGCAATTTAAGTTTAATCGGTCTGGGATGGTGTTATGATGTAACATGGTTCAAGGTCTTACAACACTCGCATCAACAGGTGGCAGTTTCATTTTTGGAATTACGTTTTATTTTGAGCCGAAAGGACTTTTGTAATCATTCTCCCCGCGGTCACAATCTCAAACCTGTGTATAAACACAGTTCTGCTAACAGAGCAAGATGGGGCATGAAAATACCAAAGGTTCAAATCAGCTATAAAGTTTGAACATGCTATAATTTGATCATTTCTGACATGCTGTAGTTCTTAACCATCGCTGCATCTTAAAATTATCTTTAATCTACAGTAGACCAAAACATCTATGAGTATTGACACGCAAAAGATGTAGCAGTGGTTAAAATCCTTCAGCTCATTTATCTTCAGAGATACAACTTGTCAGAGTTTCTGCTGTTTCAAAATGCCCAGAATATTTATCAAGTTAACTTTTACAACTGCAATTATGGCTTCATCAAATAACTGATTACATAAAATTAGTTCAGCCATTGTGCTATTTTTGTATCCATTTACAATTATTACAGTATTTATGTTTTATAAAATTATGGTAAGCCAGGAATGGAAATACCTTTTAAATGGCACATGGATTTTATATATATTTCAAATATAAATATAAAGTTCAATACAATAAAACCTAAATTGGAAGCATATGGAGCCAACCAGCTTGGAGAATGATTAAAGTAATTAGAAGTATATGACAGCTCCAGGCAAAAAAAGAGGACTATCAATGTAAAAATAAAGATACTGCCTGGTCTACCTATTCTTGAAATGGCTCCACTGAGGTTTTTATCCATGCAACTTCTGTCAAGGTTTGTTCTCAAAAGGACCTAAAAGTTGACAGGAAGTCGCTGTAGTAGGTATGCCGGGCCCATTGGTGGCGCTGTGACACTGCCACAGAAACACCAAAATAACACTGGGCAAGCGCAGACAAGTCATAAGAAGGGAATAAAGTGACCTTTATGTGGGTTAGCAGGGGACATGCCGTGTAGAGTTAGCACGTCTGAAAGGAAGAATCCAAAGATGCTACCAACAGCCATAACAAAGCCAATAGTTGCCTTAGCATGAACATATACAAAGACGCGGCTCACATGTAAACACGGAAACACGGAACCGGTGTTTTGAAATTGTTCCCACTATGGGACACAGTTTCAAAAATTATCATTTACAGTCTCCCAAAACAGCCGATCCGTGTGTACAAAGAGCCTTAACACCAAAATACTTTTGCTTGATAAGTTAAACCTAATCTGCTCTCTGTGTGGACGGGGCCTGATGATTAATCATGGGTCAGTCACCTGGATCAAAGAATATACCAAAGTTTTAACCAATCACGGTTGCAAGACTGATCAAATTTGACATCATATTGTTCATGTGGTTTAACATCTACTTGAGGAAGTGCAATGAAGCAATGTAAGGAGCAGTGAAGTGACATAAGCTTTCTCTGACTGTATGGAGCATAGAGTTGTGCCATCCAAGCTGTCTCCCGCCAGCTGCTGCAAACTGCCAGTAAGCTGGCTGAAACAAGGTTCTTAAACTTTTCTCCAGGTTACAATAAAAACAAATTTGAAAACCATAGTGCTATATGTAACTATATTAACTATATGTAAAGCAGAACGAAGGCTCTACCCAAACAGACAGTCTGACTACATCTTTAAATGCTGTTCCTAATTATCCCTCCCAGGTACAGTAAACACCATTTACAGATACAAAGTTTTGCAAAGGTTGTGTTTGTTCTAATTTGTTTCTTAAGTCTAGACATCAAAATAACATAAATACATACAGTCTAGATAACAATGTAACTGCAAAATGCTATATTTAGCGACAGTAGGAATAATTGTTGCTTTTCATATTTGAATAAAAGCTATCATCCTGTTTACATTTTAGCATTTGTGCAAATAACGACATGAAACGATGATATCATGAGGAACATTCACTGCACTTTTACATCCTTAAACACTGTTCCGATCAGCCTTCAATAAATTACTTGTGTATCTTATATAGGACAGTCTGCATTTTACATTCAGCTATCTTCTGCACTATGTTCTCAACATACTGCTCCCATTTGCACTGGGAAATGCAGTTTAGTACTATTTTATTAATGTTCTTTGACATGTTTTAAAATTTTACATTTATTGTTCTATTTCTAGTTTATCAAAACTGTTTCTTTTTTTTACTCTTCACACATTTTTATATTGTACATGCTGTTTTATTGCTTTGTCAAAGAAATAACAATCTTCTGATTAAGATATGATGGTCATCTTTCAAAAAGAAAAACTCTTCTGCCCCAAACTAAAGGGCTGTTTTGCAGGTTTTTAAGAATCCTGGGCTCCATTTGCTTATCTCTACTTCAAAATATGAAAAGCAAGCCTGATCTTGATTCATCTACGGCGAACACAGATTTTTAAAATCACAGCGTAAGATTTGAAAAACCTTTACTGTTTTTGTAAAAAAACACACAAATTATCTTTTTTTTGTGTGTTTCCCTGCCAGAAGAAGGGCCTCATGCAAGAACTGTCACTCACTATGAGAATCTTCTAACAGGCTGTGCCTAATATTCCAAAATAAAGCATGATCATGCAAAGGTAAGCAGAATATTTGACAATGGACAAAGAGACAAATAAACCTAGGCAGGTGATCCCTAACAGTTGCACTGGTTAGCGTTCACAACTAGGTGCTAAAAATAAACAAGACATAAAATTTGAAAAGCTGGTCAGTTGGGGGAAAATTGCTCAAATAAAACAAATTTACAGAAGCTACATACCCCAACACAAGCGTACAACTGTACGCCAGTGCTTTTAGGCATAAGTGTGCCTATACATTTTGCTTTTTTTTGTCACCCTATTCCTTTGCACACCTCTTTAATTTATGAAACAGTGTTTTTCTTACCCTGTAAATTCACTCTTCGCTTCTAGTGCATCTGAATTTCACCATCTGGCACAATAAAGGATTTTTCATGCCACATTTTCAGGCCCACGTGTAGAATTTCACTGTGATCTATAATTGAACCTGTGCCCCACATAGTGATGATGACTCTGTAACAGCAGTTTGATCGCTCCCTTTTCGTCAGGTGCAGCGCCTCTTATGATGTTGTTGCAGGCTACAACTCAGAGGGAAGGCCCTGCCAGTGCCAGCTCTCTGTGGACTAGCATCGTCTTGCAGCATCACTGCAGCATCCTCTCGAATTATGGCCAGTAATGTTTGGTAATTGGAGGCGCAGACGGGCTGATCGCACAGGATGTTACACGTCACGGCCGGAATCTATTCGCATCAGGCTTTATATAAATCACGGGCAGCTGATGACAGCCACCGTAACACCCGCACTGCAGATACCGTTATTATATGCATGCACACATGGAAAAAAAGCATGAGCCTCGGTCGTGTGGAACTCCCCCCCGCCCCCAGGGGCACAGAGGCAGGATCGTTCCCAGCATCGTTGACGGGTCTGCCGGTGTAGGCCAGGCTCCATACGTGCAGGCTGGAACCGCTGCTCCGCGGGCAATTAACACACACGCCTCTAAGTTCATGTTACCCATGCATGACGCTGGCGGCTACCTAAATATTATTATTTTTTCTCTCGAAGCTCTCTCGGTTGAAAAATTACAATTTCCGCTGCTAACGCGGTGCATTTGCCTCCAACCAGCAGGCCCGCTAGTCCGACTAACTCCCACTTCCGACGGCGATCAAACAAACAGCATCCAGAACAACGCACCGCTTGCACCGACTCACCTCGGGAGGAGTTCTCATCGGGTGGGGAATGCTAACGCACATGAAACGCCATCTAGGTCGTCTTCCTTCGCTGTTATTACTAGTGTTGTTATTTTAAATCGCCTTCCGCCGTGGTGATGTCGGGATGAGCAGCAGCAGCAGCCTACAATGAAGCAGTGATGGCCGGTGGTGATGATGCTGGGAGCCCCGCCCTCCTCCGCATGCAGCCAGAATGAGCTCACTGCTTTACAGCAAAGAAGACCTTTGCTTCTCAAATCACATTTTTCTCCCGAGCATCCTCACTCCACAATAATAATAATAATAATAATAATAATAATAATACGCTACAATTTCAAGTGTCAGTCTTTTTTAAATACTGGATATAATCAACAATAGTTGTTCAATTCAGAAAGTGATGCTCATACATTGCATGGATTCATTTGGCAAAAAAAAAAGGATACATTCCAAGTGCCTGTCAACGTTAATTTCAATGGCTGCGACTCACAGCGAATGAAAATGTCAATGTCGACTTTACAAAAAGCACAAAATTGAGTTTCTCTGAAAATTTGAACGGTATAGAAAACTTACAGATGTTGCAAGGAGAACATGGCACGGAGCACGGGTAGAGAAGAGGGCAATCTAATGGAAGGATCCAGCAAAGAACAACGATATGCTGAGGGAAGAGTTGAGAATGACATTGAACGCAGGTGAGTTTATCAGGGGATGTGGAGCAGCTAAGGCAGACGAAAGACTGAGAGGAAGACTAAGTAACTTGAGTGGAGCTGAACATAGCCACAAAGAAACTATTAACCAAGGGGTAAGGACTGATTATAAGGGAATACACTAGAACACATTGACAACAGAACACAAGAAATAAGTAAGAAACTAACCACACTACCCCCACCACTTTCAAAACAAACAAGACATGTATACTTGTTGTGCATTATATATGGAAATTTGTTTCATGACTAATTTTCTTTAAAAAATCTCAGTGGAAAAAGAAGATTATTTTTCACATGTAGATCTGCTGTAAAATATACAGAAATATTTACCTCTGGATTAAGATTTATTATTAGCGCTCATTCTACCAAGTTTGTTTCTAATTGGAAATGAGGCATGTATCTCTTTAAAGGTATTACATTGTAAAAGGAGTATAAATTTTCCAAAAAAGTCTGTTTATCTTTTATTTTAAAGAATAGTAAAAAAGGATTTATATCCTTCTCAACTGTAATGCACCAGATTGTGTACCCGAACTTCAAGCCAGACACAAGGAGCGTTTTAAACAGTTTATGTAACATCTGAGTAAACAGAGAACCCGATAATCCAGCCAGACACAGTGTTGTGGTTAAAAGATACAATATCTGAGGAGCCTGGCGGTGGAGAGCAGGTTGTTCCCAGCAGCAGATGATAGGCAGGTTGGCAGAGGATAGAGTCAGTTCTGCAGGACAGGCATGGGTCAAACAGAGACAGGCAGACAGATCCGTAAGGCTTGGCAAGGTTCATGGTTGTGGAACAGTCGGGTCCACAACCATGAACCTTGCATTGTCTCTGTACTGAAATGTGCTATACAAATAAATTTGCCTTGCCTTGTCTTGCCTTGCCTTGTCACAGCAGGCAGCGACTTGGCAGTGAAGAGCACAATCTTTAATCATTACAGCAGTGTCTGACAGTTTGGCAAAGAACAATACACAATTCAAGAACCAGGCAAAGGTGGAAGCAGAAGTCATTTTAGGAATCCAGATGATGGGCAAGGCTTGGAGGCCGGGCACAGAAAAAGGGTAGTTGTTCAGAGATCAGAACCTCTGTAAAAATCAGGCAAGGGCAAGGCGAGGCTGGGAAATCCAGGGCACAGAAACAAAGTTGTAACACGGAGATCAGGCAAGAAAAAGGAAGAAACACTGTACATTACCTAGCAAGAATCTTTGATAATCTAGGTGAGAACTGTGGGTGGGTGAGCGTTTAAAAAAAGTGACATTTAAGGCATGAGGCTAATTTCAGCAGAGCAGGTGGGCGTAGCGGGAGGCAGAGAGCTAACAGGCACTAGAAAAACATGCATTGGCATCATATCAACCAAAAACTTCTGATTGTTGCTGACCAGAATTTTGTAGGTTCCCCCTGATAGACTACTGATTAGTTTTAGGTGATGCTGTTGAAAGGCCTCCTTGCCATCACCCTAATCTCTTGCTCCCTTCATCGATGCTCTATCAGATTCAAGTTCAAGGCTCTTGCTTGGCCACTCCAAAACGTAAATGTTTTGGAGTACACAAAGTATCCTTTAATTTCCAGTTCTTTTTGTTTAAAGAATTGTTTTATTTAAAGACTAATATTCTTATAATGTCTAATAACTGTGCATAGTCTCCCGTTTTCTCCCACTTTGCCTCAGGTAACATTCGTTTTCTAGGGGATTTAAGGCAAGACTTTAAAGCTTTCTTTTTTAATATTGACCGTGGTTAGGGTGGCTTAAGTTATCCTGAGCTATCTCTGTACTCATGTTGCTTTTGGCTTAGGCTGCTGCAGGACTTACTGATCTTCCGTTTTTTTCATCTGCCCTTTTCTACTGCTACTCTTCATTTAAAGTCCTCTGCAAGCAGTTTTGATCACCCCACTATTTCCTTTTTTTTGACACATTAGTTTTCCTAGAGTTCTCCATTTACTCCAGATAATTATTTGACAATAGATGATTTTTAACTACTTTTAATATTACGTTTTTATAGCTGACAAACGAGCAGCTTGTGAGCAAGCTTCATTTACTTCATATTATTTTGATCTGAAGGTTTTGCGAAAAGTGGGCCACCTAAAACAAAGCTGATAAAGAAAATAGAGCAACATGGCAGAAGAGGTGGAAAAAAATAATCTTCTTAAAACCAGCTTACATTTCCACCTCTTACTCTAACCAGTTTTTCTCAGAGTTTAAACAATAAACTGAAATATCATTAATTCCAATCTGTAGTCCAACTTTTATTTGCTTCTCTCTGCTCTGTACTTTGTTTTATTTTCTTATATTTTCATCATGGAATACACTGAATAGTTTTGTTGCTGAAATGTCCTTAACAAACAAGCTTATCTTGCCAGTTTACTTTTAGGTATTTATTATATAATCTTGCTTAACTGGAATTTTGTTAATGTGCATTTGGGGTTACTCATCATATTGGTATTTTGTAAGGCGGTGCAAAGTGTGAAATATTTAAGAACTACTGCCCTAGACAACAGCATGTATTTCAGAGGCATTGTATGAAAGTTAGTGCCACCTAAAGGCCAGTATAAGAACTGTGAATGACATTTGGAGACATTTCATCCTCAAACTCTGGAGCTCTCATACGCAAGGCCAGTCATGGTTCTTTGCTACAGTAATACCTTGTTAAATCACTGCATACCTTCCACTGGTAGTCTCAAAATCTACCTGGCTTTTTTTTAGCGGGGTTGTATTCATTAAGCAACCTGTAAAAGTGCAAGCAGACGCTTAGAGGTTGAAAGGTGTAATTATCTAGTCTACAAATGACCACAAACCCCAGGAACAAACAGCTGTTTCTCTTTATTTGTTTGTGCAAGACTGCAAAAAGACATGTATGGCAAGGGTTAGTATTTCAGGCTGTTGAGTTTTAGCCTGTAACCAAAGTGTAAATCATTAAAAGAAGGAGGCATTTTACTGTATTGGGGGAAGAAAAGAGACTTTATATCTTATAAAGAATTAATATTTTGTAAAAACTATTTTTTATTTTGAAAAAAAAAAAGATTTGTTTGCAGGTCTTGATGAGCTCCTATTTTAAGACTGGACTTTTTTGGGGGATGCCTGTTCTGTCAGTCTGCGATGTGACAGCAGCTTAATTTGCATGCTGAGAGTAGATGACAGAGGGAACTAAGGGCCTCACGTTTCCTATAGTGTCTTGCTAAAGTATTTAATATAATGTTGTCATCTCCCAACTACTGTCTTAAATGCATTTTAGAAGTGGATAATAAATATCCTTTATTGTCCCTGAGTGGGCAATTTAAAGTGTATCGGCAGCAAACTGAAAGATCAGCGGAAGCAAGAAGATTTCCACAGAAGTGGTAAAATAAGAAAATTAAAAGGCAAAAAACTCAAGACTGACTAGGAGCTGCTGAACCAGCTGCCAGCTTGTAAATGTTAAATGGACTGAACTTATATAGCGCTTTTCCAGTCATACTGACCACCCAAAACACGGTACACTAGAGCCACATACATTCATACACCGACACACAGCTCAGTAGGCATCTTGGGGCACACCCAGGGGCACATTGACATATGAAAAGGGGAAGCTGAAATCAAACCCACAACCTTCCGATTGCAAGACAACAACTCAACCCATCAAGCCACAGTCACCCACTGTGTGGTGCCAGAAATAGTTTTACTGGGATTATATGACAGACCAACACAAAAGTAGAGGTAATTCGTAAATAGGGGGGGAAATGTGGATACGTGGTGGTGACAGCATCATGCTGTGGGATTTCTTTGTTTGGATACATAGTTTTCAATGATTTCTCACAGAAAAATCTGAAAGTGTGCTGTACAAATGTATTAAGCCACCCTGATTCGTCTATCCATTTTCTAACACGTCTATCCCTTGTGGGGTCGCGAGTGGTGCTGGTGCCTATCTCTGTCAATGGGCGACAAGCGGGGTACACCCTGGACAGGTCGCCAGTCTATCGCAGGGCAACACAGAGACAGAACAAACAACCATTCTTGCACACACTCACACCTAAGGAGGATTTAGAGAGGCCAATTAACCTAACAGTCATGTTTTTTGGACTGTGGGAGGAAGCCGGAGTACCCAGAGAGAAGCCATGGAGAAAGACTTGAACCCAGGTTCTTCCTGCTGCATGGGAATAGCACTACCCACTGCAGCACTGTGCAGCCCCACCCTGATCCAATAATTTGGAAAACCATCTATCAATGCAGATACAGTTCCAAGCCTTTTGAATTGTGTCTCTACCTGCTTTGCAAATCTAAAAACTGAAACATTCTGCCATTTGTCGTTGCAAAACAACTCAAGCTTGGCCAGATTGAATAGAAAGCATCTGTGAACATCAATTTTCCAGTCTTAAGTGGTCTGGACTTTGACTGACCACTCTGACACAGGGTCACGCTTTGGTCTAAACCATTACATTTTTTCTTTGGCTATTTATGTCAGGAATGGGTTTCCTGGAAAGGTTGCAGGTGCAGACAGGCAGGCAGAAGCAGCACGGTGAGATTAAGAATTTTGATAATAAAGAAGAGTTTCAAATTTTGCAAAAATAAACAGAAGCAGTCTGGGACAAATGTTGGATTGGCATGAAACCTTGGCAGATTTCACCTGTGAGGAGTGTCCGAAACTGACCAGTACAGCAATGGTAAAGTGCAGGTGAAAACGAGGAGACTGATTGGGAAACAGGGGAACTGAATGACAGTGGCTGATAGTGGGAACAAAAACATTAGTTGAACTAAACAGAGAAGCAATGACATAATCTAACTGGAAATACAAGCACAAGACTCCAAGTAAAAATGAACACAAGATGAAAGTGGAAAAGCTAAAGGTAAAGAAATACATTAATGCAGAAAAACTTCTAACACAAAACCAAATGGTAAAAACAACAACAGAAGACCTATAGAATATAATAAATGACAAGAAAAACAGAAAAACATAACTTAATTGATTTAACTAGTGACTAAAGAGAATTGTTATTACGAAGGCTTTTGCATTTAAAGAGAGGATGAAAAATGTATTCTGCCCAGGAAGATAACTCAATTTAGTAGTAGCTTTTATAAATCCATTTGTCAGCCATGCTTTATATGCTTCATACTCGTGCATGTTGGCCAGCGCCTCATCTTTCCTAAAGAGATTGCAATCATAACCCTCCGGCCTGACACGGTGCTCTGGTCTCTTTCTCTGAAGAACGGATTTACCTTTGACCTCTCTGTCCCCTGGGAAGACTCAGTGGATGAAGCATATAAACATAAACACCTGTGCTATGTTAAACCTGCAACAGAGGCTCAACAGTGTGGCTGGAGCACCGAAGTCCGTCTGGTGGAAGTGTCTACCATCAGGCTGCCAAAGCACTTGTGAGTTGGAGGCCAGAACCAAAGCCAAACCATCAGAGCTATATCAGAGGCAGCTAAGAGGAGCAGTCGGTGGGTGAGAATAAACAGAAAGTGCAAAAGTTTGATTTATGCAACACTGTGAGGATTGATCACCCTCACTGGGCCTTTCAAAGGAGAGAGTGCCTAGTGGTAAATGGGAGAAACTCACAATGGCTTTGAGATATGCTACTGAAGATATTCCTATCAGCTGTTTTTATGTGTCTGCAGCAAGGATGTTTGGAAGCCTTGTCTTGTGTATGTGAAAATGTGCTTAAATTCAATAGGCATATTTTCCCCCCTTTCTGGAAAAATACCAAACCCTAAGGTAAAACTTATGATTGTTTTATAGTGAAAAATATGGCTCCAGTACAAGTTATACGATTTTTGAGAGTGCTCTGTACAGATCACTCTTTTTTTTTTTTTTACCTTTTCTGTCTTCTTTATATTTGGGTGATCTAATGTGAAAAATAAATCTGCATTGTTTATCACATTGTTTATTGCCTGTTTGTTGTATGTACTCTAAAGAATTTCACCACGGTAACTCTCAGCGACAACAAAGAATCTTTTAATCTTTTTAGTAAGTTAGAAATGATTTCCAGAAGTTTTAATTTGTTGTTCTTCTATAATCAGTTTGGTCTGAAATATGGTTGTGGGTGGTATATTCCCTAAGGGGCTGAGTACAAAACAAGTTACCAATCATTAAAGTACGGCAATGTCCATTTCACCTAAGGGTTAACCTACCTATAAGCTTGGTCCAAAATATTGCATGTGAAAGGGGAGCTTAAAGAAAGGTTTTAAAGAAAACCAAACCGTACAGGGACATTTATTTTGAGCTGTTCACTGTAGCTGGACTTACCTTTAAGGAAACTATTTTTAAAAAAAGCTCAGAAAAAAAATTATAAAATTTTCTGTATTCACAATGGACACATAAAATCTACAGACAGACACAATCTATAGTATAGACCAACACAAAGCAGTGCATAATTTTGAAGTGGAAGGATACATTTGTATAGTAATCTGAAAATTAAGTGCACCTCTGCATTCAGCCGCCCTTTACTTTGACATCCAAACATTTCATCCTGTGCAATCAATCATTTCAAAAGTGAGCTAAGTTGCCAGCAGAAGCTGCCTGTCCTTAATTTAACTTAGTACAGATGGTCTGAAAAGGCCTCATAAGTTTGTTAGAGAATATTAGTGAAACAACAGAGTAATGAAGACAAAGGAACACAACAGTTCATAATAATATCCCAATCTTTGATCATCTCATGGAGCACTGTTTTCATAAACAACCAACAAGCACACGGATACGTCACAAATCGACATGGTCGTCCACTAAAACTGACAGGAGAGGAGAACATTAGTCAGAGAAGCAACTGAGGGGTGCATTACTCACTCTGGAGGGTCTGCAGAGATCTAAATCTGTTTGCACGGCAACTGTTAGGTTTGCCCAAAACAAATCTGGTGTTGTTTTCGAGGGAATTTCTTTTGGCTTACATGGAAAATGATGTGTGCGGCTTCGGAGAGGCTTTGGTCATCTTGGATGAAAATGGAAGATTTTGGCCAAAATGCCAAACTTTAAGAGCTTGAGTCTGTTTCGACTCATTTGTCTGGTTTTGCATTCTGCCTTTCCCTTTTCACCTCTCTAAGTTGTGATTTTCTGAACTGTCGTGCCTCACTTATAGCCAAACTTGTTCAGTACCTGTTTGAATTTGGATTTAGATTAAAATGTAGGGTATGGGGTAGGATTTCTCTTTGTACTATGTACAAAATCAGCTTCGGTGATAGGACTTTGAAAAAATGCCTAGACTTTCAATCTACACCTGATCTGAACTGTCCCAGTTTCTCACAACTAGAGCACCTTTCATCAACTATCTCTTGTTGTAAAATTATATGCTTCGCATTCTATTGCCAATCCATTCTGCCCTTAAGGGGGACTAGTTCCCTTTCCCTCCCATCTTCACAGAGGACACCCCCAAAGAACACCCACGCGTAAATATCTTGAGCAGCAAGTATTCTGTGAACCTTCATATGATATTACTAAATGTGTCTTTCTCTCCCTTGCAGTACCTGGTGCTGAGGGAAAACGGGGTCCATCAGCTTTGCCATCACATTTTAAATAATGGTAAAAAATTTAACGGCTGCACATTGGCGCATTGGGTAGCGCTATTGCCTTGCAGCAAGAAGGTCCTGGGTTCGAGTACACCCCTGGGTCTTTCTGCATGGAGTTTGCATGTCCTCCCTGTGCATGCGTGGGTTCTCTCCGGCTTCCTGCCACAGTCCAAAAACATGACTGTTAGCTTAATTGGCTTCTCCAAATTGTCCTTAGGTGTCAGTGTGTGTGTGTGTGAATGGTTGTTTGTCCTGTATGACTCTCTGTGTTGCCCTGCGACCTGTCCAGGGTGTACCCCGCCTCTCGCCCAGTGAACGCTGGAGATAGGCACCAGCAACCCCCGCGACCCCATGAGGGATTAAGTGGTTTGGAAAATGGATGGATGGTAAAATTTAAACAGTGTTCAGTTTAATTTTGGGTCCAGGCATTTTAATTGTGATGGGAGTGGTGACCTACCAGTTAGAGTGGTTTGAATCCCACAGACTGCCACTCTGTGTCCCCAATAAAGACCCTAAGCCCCGGTATGCCCCCTGGGCGCCGCAGAGGGGCAGTTCACTGCTCCTTGATGGATGGGTTAAATGCTGAGGACACATTTCCTATAAATGTTCAAAGTTGCAATGACAAATAAAGATGACTATAATAATATCAGAACCATTACACAAAACGATCTTTCTGCCCATCATCCCAGACACACCTTCCATCTAGGTGAAACGTGTTGTTGGAAGCATTATGCTGTGTGGATTGTTTTCTTCAGTATTGGCAGGGAAAGACTGCAGCAGGATAACAACCTGCCAAAGCTGCAATTAAATGGTTCAGATCAATGCGTACCCATGCGTTAGAATGGTCCAGACAAAGCCCACACTTAAATCTGTCTGTGACTCAACCTAACCCAACAACTCATTTTCACAGACTACGGACTACCCAATCTAACAGAACTTGAGCTTTATAGCAAAGAATAGGTTGCGTGGCAGTCTTTTTAAAAATCTGATTTGTGAAAATACTGTCTCCTTTTCTCTCCATTTCACAGTTATGTGCGACCTTGTTTAGGCTGCCGTGTAAAATCCCAGTGAAATACACGGAAGTTTGTATTGAGTGTAAAAGTGTACAAGGTAGAAACACTATTAAAAGGAACTGTAAATGTTGGACTTGCTCTAACCTCTGTCTGAGAAACAGACTCCTTAATTTCAACCGAAAATGACATATTTACTGCTGACAAACTGCATGGCAAATAGAAAGTAACTTAATAGGACTTTTGAGTATTTTCTGCCAGAGTCTCTCCTCACCTAAAAAGAAGAAAAAGTAAATAGATGAATGGAATGCTGTTAGTGTGAAATATGGACCCAATTAACTTGATCTGTGCCTTTAATGTGCTTGTAAGGTAATAGCGTGTTTTTTCATTGCCTGAAGGTTTGTGCACTCCCTGCATTTCACTGCTCACACTAAAACTTGTGTTTGGGTGTTTTGTCCTTTCCTTGGTGACAGGCTTGTCTGGTTCACCGCATACTGGGAGCATGAATTTCAGAAACGTCTATCTGGCATTCCTGGAACATATGGAAGGGTGATATTATTGTACCTGTTCCTAGTTTACTCTTTTCTTTTCCACACTTGAGACATTGCCAATCCAAATCATTAACGTGGCCTCTATGCTTCTATCTAGTGAGTTTCGCAGCCATTCATGGTTTGAAACGCGACCAAAACATGTCTGGTGTAGATCAGGAAGAGAAACAACTAACACATGAATTCTAGAAACTGTTTTTCTACTTTAAAATAGTTTTCATTTGCAGATTTTTCCATTCTAAAATCTGTCTTAATTAACTTTTTATGTTTTTGAATCCGAGCGTTAAAGAAGGGCTTCCAAAACACTGTAGTGTGATTCTGAACAGTGTTTGTCAAATGTCATAATCTTTATGATATAAAATTATGCCTTATACGTAAACGGAGCGATGAAGGACTCTGACACAAAGGAAATGTCACCAGGGATGATACACTCGCTGCTTTGCTCTCCTGTGTTTTGCTTTTTATGTACCTTTACTCTGCTGTGCCACCATTTGACTATCACTTTCACAAGAGAGGAACTCGTAAATATTACTCTTTTTTTCCCTAAATTTTTAATTCATTCCAACTTTACATAGACGTTGGTTGGTGGCGCAGCGGCAGGTGAGGCAAACGGGCACGTGTCCTCGTAAATCTTTTTGCAACGGGGGGTTCCCTTGCTTTCGATCCACCTGGCTAATGTCTGCTTCCTTGCTACTACCCACCACAAGTGAGCACCTCAGGGGCGGGAAATGCAGATTGCTAGGCTGGAGCTGTTAACAGATGTTGAAAAAAAAGCATTCAGACTCTCATCATTGTTCTTGAGGATTTTAACAGTGCAAACCTCAAAAAATGTACTTGCAAAATACAGACAGAATTTAAGATGCCCCACCAGGGATGACAACACACTGGATCACTGATAAACAGCCTTAAGGGATGCATACCATACGGCCAGCAAGGCTGCTTGGGGACGTTCCGATCACTGCCTGCTTTATCTCCTCTGACACCATGTCTGGACCTGCAGCCTTTTTGTTGTTGACCTTGGTCACTTGGTGCAGTTGCAGTACAAGAGGCTGATGCTCCACCTCAGGCTGAGAAAGATGTTCAGGCCCTCTGCTGCTTTGAGAGTCAAAGCCTGCCAATAAACTGTTTCAGGTATCTGGGGGAGCTGGGTCGTTGCTGAGCCGCTGGTCACTGTGCTTATCGTCCGTGATGGCCCTGATGCCTCTCTGCGTTTTGCGTGGGCTGTGCTTCTGAAGTGGCCGTCTGAAAAAGTTGAAAAAAAGAAAAAGTTGAAAAAGTGCATCCAGGAGGCAAAGTTGCCTCCTGGATGCACTTTTCAACACACTTCTTGCCCTGCTGCAGGCCAGTCTGTCTCCTGATCTGAATACTGCATCCCGGGTCTTCAGTAGCAACCTCACTATGCTATCTATCGATTCTGAGTGTGTTTGTGGGTCAGACACCTTCAGTGCAGAAGTGAATATAGGATAGCACAGATGATGTGTACATCCACCAGTCTTTGTGTTCAAAGTAGTCCGGTAAAGCTGACCTATAGTCCCTTACTTGTTGCTGAGATAGCGGATAACAACTGTAGACTAACTGCACATGGTGAGAGTTAAGTATTTTGACACTTTATTTTATTACGTGCAATTTAAACTGTGCAGTATTATTTCATTGACTTGGCTAGGACATTATGTTTTATCTAGTCAGAATGCAGAGATTTATTGCACTGAATTAAATCAGGCAGTGGGTGAAACTAACAAGTACTACAATGATATAAAATGGGTTTTCGTAATGGACCAAAAATGACTGGAATTTTAGCTGTAGTATAGGTTTAGGGTTGTACACTGAAAGGTTTACTGCTCAGCTGGGAACTGCAATTCCTGGTTTGCTCAGCCGGGGTGTAAGCTGGAGGATACATTATGAATACAACTCTGCTGCTGCTGCATAAACTTCCACAGATGAGTTGCTTTCTTTATGTTAAAAAAAGCTGCCTGTTGCTCACCAGGATTTGATTTAGATCTTTTGGATTATTATTTTGCCGTCTTTTCTTTATGACACTGGCACCGTTGTTGCATTGACACGCCCAAATTTCCTTATTGTGGGACAATGAAGGCATTTCTTATCTTATTATATATACAAACTATTCTCTCTTCAACCCCCCATACTCCTGAGCAGGATGGGTGGTTCTCCATTTATCAAGCTCAGGTCCTCTACCAGAGGCCTCAGAGCTTGAGTGCTCTTCTCAAGATCTTAGCTGTTCCTAAGGTTGCGCTCTTCTGGTCTGATGTTTCTCCAGGTATGTGTTGGAGCCACTTCTCCAGAGTGGGGGTTACTGCCCCGAGTGCTCCAGTGACCACAGGCACTACTGTTGTCTTCACCTTCCAGGCTCTTTCTAGTTCCTCCCTGAGCCCTTGGCATTTCTCCAGTTTCTCGTGCTCTTTTATACCTGCTAGTCTTTCTTAAAAACTCTTAGACTCTCAGTCTCCTGCCAGATGGCAGCAGATGAAAGGAAGATTGCAAATAATGAGAATGAGTAGGATTCTTGTAGATCTGTATTGCTTTTTTTCCTCAAAGCCTTTTTATGTAAATTGAGAAGAAGAATTTACTGAAGACCAATTATTTTACTGGCCTGTTTAACTGTTTAACACATTCAATAAGTGCCCTACACACCAACCATAAGGTGATACTGCTAACATTAAAACTCTTTAACTTCCCTTAAAGAAAGATACGCTGTCTAGCCTTCCTATAAACACAATCAGCATTTAGCTGAAAGTTCAATTTATTCTATAAAGCTATTCCAACATATTTAAAACCGGTGACCTACTCCGCTTTCTGTCCTCTCATGACAAAAGGTTTAAAAGATGGTCCTGCACCTGCTGCTCCCAACCTTCCCCCAGACATAACTCTCTGGTTTTGTTGACATTAAGATGCAGAAAGCTATCACTGAACCAGGAGGAAAGATGGTCATTGTGCTAAAAGTAAGATGGACTGTCAGCAGCTTCCAGGCCAGCTACCAATGCCATGTCATCAGCATATTTAATGAGCGAGAGATGATTACTGTTAAAATGCAGCTTATTAGTGTACAAAGAAAACAAGAGTGGAGACAACCCTGTGGAACACCTGTGTTCAAGATTCTAAATTCAGGTAGGACACTATCAACTTGTACTCGTTGGGGTCTCTCTCTCAGAAACTCTAATCCACAGTACCAGGTCACACAGATGCTTTACAAGAATGTGAGGCTGGACTGTGTTAAAAGCAGATGAAGAGTCCATAAACAATATGCGCACACATGTTTGAGGTATGTCTAAAAGACTATGTACTTTGTCCAGGAGGGTAAGGGCGGCATACTCTACCCCTTGATTAGCCCTGTAGGCAAATTGCATTGGGTCCATGTGGTTAACTGTAATGATCTAACCAGCCTCTCCATGCATTTGCTCAGTATACATGTAAAGGCGATTGGTCTGAAGTCTTTTAGAGCTTTAGCATGTGATGTTTTGGGCAAAGGGGCAATGACTGATGTCTTCCATGCCTGCAGAAAAAAGCCAGTGTTGAGAAACATCTCAAAAAATAGCTTAAATACAGGACACAGCTGTGTGGCACATTCCTTCAGAATCTTTCTTCCAATACAGTACCGTCTGGACAAGTGGCTTTATGAGGATAAATTCCCTCAAAAATCAAAATGATCTATGATTCAATATTTGCACATCATAAAGCAATTTAAAAAATTTCTGGGTATCCAACATATTTTCATCTATTCTAAACAACCATATTTTTCAATCATCCTTGCTGTACTCCAGATTTCAGGCCTGGCAAAACAGAGGTATATGTCGCATAAAAGATTTATACATAGGAGATATCTTTGCCAGTTTTGAACAATTATCTATGAAACACAGACTATCTAATTACCATTTCTTTTGCTATTTACAAATTAGGGACTTTGTGTGTAAGAAATTTGTAAATTTTCAACACATTCTTCCCATGTCCTGTTTAGACTCTTTACTGAAGGTCAATTTATTAAATAAAAAGAGGGTTGCAATAACACACAGAAAATGGACAAAGTCAATCCTTCTGTTAATGAAATAACAATGGATTAATGATATGGATGTCACGATCTCTGTTGTATAATTGAAGGAAGCTTTTCATAAAGTACATACGTCATCCATTTGTTCACGCCATGCGCTGATACAATTTAAAGTTGTACAAAGTCTACATTAGTCAAACTTGTCAGAATATTTCCAAATATAAATCCCACATGCGACAGATGCAACCAGGCTTACATGCTTCATGTCATGGTCTTGCTCAAAGAGTTTTGGAAATCTTTTTTTTTTTTTTTTTCTTTTTTTTTTATCTCAAGCGTTCAATTATAATATCCAACTTCCGCCTCTAATTGCCATCTATGGTGTTACAGCTTGCATAAATAATAAGGAAGATCCTCCAGCACTACAGCATGTCATCTCCTTTTCCTCCCTGCTGGCTAGGCGGGTTATTCTGTTTAAATGGAAAGACATAAAACCTCTAACTTGTAGTCATTGGATTAGAGACAGTTGCGTATTTAGAGGTGCTCGAGCACCCCTAAATCTTAGCTCAGCACCTCTGAAAAATTACTGATTCAGAGTATTCCTGCGTGTCAGTTCGGGTCTGCCAGACGTGCTTACATCCACAGGTACGCCCGGAGCACCTCCGTTTGAAGCGCTCCGCGTTCCCACGGTGTCATTTCAACGCTACTGTGCGCCAATGGGGGCGGGGCCTGGCGCTCCACGCAGCCAATTACTAACGCGTTCGGTCTTTGATTGACAAGGTAGACACACCCCCAGCGCCTCTCAAAGAGATCGGACAAGAGAATAAAAGTTTAGATGTCTCACTCAAGGACAATGTTTTGATGCTAATGAGCGACATAAAGTTATGCTCACATATTCTCATTTGCAAGAAATCTCAGAAAGAGATACTAAATGGACCAAAAGATGTGAAAAACGTAAATTAGGACAGTGAAAGAGGGCAGATCAGATGCAAAAAGACTGAAAAAAAACATCCTAGAGAACAACAACAAGGAACAAGAATATGGCAGTCTTATATGAGACTGCATATCTAATGGCATATATATATATATATATATATATATATATATATATATATATATATATATATATATATATAATTGCTTCTCCACAAATGGGTATATATTGTCTCTCTTGTAAGCAAAGCAATACGACAAGAAAATACAATACGAAAGTGTAGTAATAGCAGCCCTTTTTTTTCAGCCAGCTGACAAACAAAAGGTGGTTGTTGGCCACCATGTTTTGCTCTGTAAAGCCAGAGAAAATAAAATTTCAAGAAAGCTAAGTTAGTTTTGTGTCTTTAGGGATTTTATTCCTCACTTTTATCAATATAGCTAGTCTAACTATTGCCATCATGCAGGTTTTACAAATGCACAAGGTTTTATCAAGTGAAAACATTTCAATCTGTTTGTCACTGCTTTTGGATGGGCCTATATTGTAGCTTGTTTGATGAGCGTTAGCTCAAAAATATGTGAACTCTAAGAATCTTACATCTGAACTAAAAATGGAAAGCCTGTTGTTCATGCCAGGAGTCCCAGTCAACACTGGGGGCTGAGCACCCCTAAAGGCCAGATCCTAGAATTGCCCCTGATTAGAGATATGATGCAAAATATAAAATTGGAAAAAGTCATGTACACAATGAACGGCTCTACCAAAGACATTTAGTAATATATGGAACCCATTTATATATAGTGCTCCACTTGACATGCAAAAAGCTTTATTAGATATCATTCTGGGACTATTTCACATAACGGGAAGGTAGAAGAGAAAGAAAGGAAGAGAAAAAGATGAGACAAGTTTGTTTTTGAGAGCTTTTTCCTTAATAGGTGAAATCCTTTAAAAACTGCTGAGTGAAGGAATAGGCAACATGAAGAAGAAAACTTTATTTGTCATTGCACTTGTATACATTCTAACAAAATGTGTCTTCTGGATTTAACCCATCCTTTAGGGAGAAATGGGCAGTTTACAGAGCCCAGGTAGCAATCTGGCATTAAGTCTTGCACAGGGACCCATAGTGGCAGTCTGTGGGGTTCAAACCAGGTGCTTGCAGCCTTCTGAGAATGCAAGCACGTTGCTCTAGCCACTCCCCCAATAACTGAGCTATAGCGCATATACAATTCATGTTTCTTCTGATGGGATTGCTAAACTCTGGTGGTTTTTTAATGGTGAGGGTAGAGAGGCATGTTAGTTGGGATTTCAGAATCCTAGGCTGTGTGAAAGCTCTGATAGAGGTTTATGGTAATCTGCAGGTAGGTTCTAGGACACACATTAGGTAAATCTAGAAAATTCCCAAGGAACACAGCAACTAGAAGAGTTTGATTAATGTCAGCAAACTGCCAGTGCTCAGGGGTCATGCTAATCCTTTAAAGCTGTGGCTTGATCTCTGGCCTCAAGGAACATGGAGAAGAGGGGGGAGAGAGGCGCAGAAGAAACGACAGGAAAAATGCAATCCCCCCGGGATTATGACCGCACCAACATTTTTTTTACATCCGTCATTTTTTTTCTTCTGTTTAACGCAGGAGAAAATCTAAGAGCACTCTGCCTGTTAAGGATTCATTCAAGCTTAACCTGGTGTAGCAAGAATAAATGAACAAGTTTAGAAGCTAAAGCTATGATTTTCAAAGTGTGTGTGTGTGTGTGTGTGTGTGTGTGTGTGTGTGTGTGTGTGTGTGTGTGTGTGTGTGTGTGTGTGTGTGTGTGTGTGTGTGTGTGTGTGTGTGTGTGTGTGTGTGTGTGAGGGGGGGAACCAATTCTCTAGAGAGATCCTGATGCAAAGAAACAATTCAAGAGGGTGTTTTCAGTTATTTTGTTTTTACTAATTAATTGAGAGTTTATTTTATTCAAAATTGGAGTGATCAGGAGTGGACCACCACTTCTGGATACCAGATTACCTCACTGGTCGACCACAATATATGTGAGGACACGGGTCTGCAGCATGGGAGTACCACAGGGAACTGTGGTGGTGGACTTTCACTGGCGCAGACCCACCACTCTGACACAGGTGAACATCCAGGGAACTTATGTTGAGATAGTGGGCTCTTTCCTGGATGTTCACCTGGACATTAAACTGGACTGGAGTCACAACACTGATGGTTTTTACATGTTTATTACAAGGGTCAGAGCAGACTCCACCTGCTGAGGAGACTGAGGTCTTTTGGAGTGCAAGGGAGGTTCTTGAAGACCTTCTTTGACTCTGTGGTGGCATCAGCCATCTTCTATGGTGTGGTTTGTTGGAGCAGCAGCTTATCTGTAGCTGAGAGGAAGCTACTGGCCAGCTCTGTCCTGGGATGCCCCCTGGACCTAGCGCAGGTGGTGGGAGACAAAAGGACAGGAAGAAATATAACATGATTGATGGACAATGTCTCCCATCCCTTGCATGACGCTGGATCTCTTTCAGTGACAGACTGGTGCATCCTAGATGCTTAATGGAGCACTTCCGCAGGTCGTTCCTCCCAGCTGCTGTCGGATTTTACAATCTCAGCTGCTCACAACAGATTAAATAAGTGTTTAAAACATGCTGATGGTAGCATGGGTTGTGATCTGATCGCAAAGTGTTTATAGTCTCTGATATGTTTAGGTAGACTATTTATGTTACATTTTTCATATTGGACTCACATCAGATAAATAATCCACCTCCACAGTGTCCATCAAAGCCACACGGAACTACAACACTTCCACAATCTCCAGCATCGTTGTCAAATTTTAAAAAGGACAATCAAGATTCTGTATGTTTTTTTTTTCACTTTTTAAATTACACAGTTTAAAATGTCTGCGGGTGCATACTTTGAGTTATATCTGCATATGGATCAAAAAGCTACCTCCAGCCATGACAGTACTTTATATTAAGTATAAATAATGACTAATACAATTAAGATATTGACTAGTTTAGTCTAGTCATTCACTAAGCTGACTAGTTCTAACTTTTGTGTTACTTGTGCAGCAAAACTTAGCAGAATGTCCTGTTTAACTGCCTGAATAAAAGCGCTACTAGTTAGCAAAAACTATTACCAATGAAAAGAGCGTCAAACTAGTGCAACTAAAAATCTATTTAGTGCATAGTAGGTTTGACCTTATAGAGAATAATAATGTCTTGTAAGTCTTGTCCCTGTACTTAACAATTGTTTGATTATGTAAAGGATCCAATGTGGCTCTGACTGTCAGTGTAAGCACAGCAGAAGTTAAGTTGAAAAGCTAAGAATAAGGAGAATAAGAGCCCATTTGTGTACATAACTAAAGCAAAAAATGTGCATGTGATGATAAACCAAAGAAGCATCACAGATTTGGCATTAGAAGCCAAATTAAAATGGAACTTTCAAATACAGGCAGGCTCAAAACACTAGTAAAAAAAAATCATACACAAAGAAGCCTTGACTAGCTAGCGTAGGAACGAAGATTTGACAAGAACAGATGACTTAAACACACTCTCCAGTATTGTGGTATATCAGCTCAGTTGTGACAGACAAGAAATTAGATTTCTTTTTGTGTGGAAGAAATTGATATGCGGCAGGTCTTGGATGAATGGCACCTGGGACAACTTTTTTTTGCCCCGCACAAATTGCAGCAGATCATCTAAACTACGGGACTGGAGAAATTCCAGTACTCAAAGCAGATAAAATAGTTGAGCCATTCTTAGCAGGACATGGCAACTCCCCTTTGACCCCACACTGGTATAATACATATTCATAACACAACTAAAAGATATTATTGTGTGTTTAGTAGACAAATTAAAAAGGAACTTCCAAATACAGGCAGGCTCAAGACACCAGTAAAACAAATCATACAAAAAGCCTTGACCAGCTAGCGTAGGAAAGAAGATTTGACAAGAGCAGAGGGCTTAAACACTCTCTCCAGTATTGTATTATTTCAGCTCATCTGTGACAGACAAGACATGAGATTTCTAAGGCTGAGTTTACCTCAGAATAAAGAAGTCTCTTGGAGAAGAGACAAAAGGTTTTAACAAAGAAGAACCTGTCCAGAGGACCTACTGAATTTTTTTTTTCTACCTGGATTATGAGATACATCAGGACATGTTCAGACATACAATTAGTTACCATGGATGATTATCTAGGCGTGCCTCTGATCAGTCACCCAGTCAGTCAAGCTTTTTCCTTTATTATTGAGTAACATGTTTTTTTTCTTCCTGTGAATTTACTAGTTTTGAGGGATTGTAACAGTCAGCTTTTCGGCTTTCGTCATCTGTTATCAGTCTTTAAGAGGTTGTTTAGGCTCCCTTGATTGACTTGTGGCATTCATTCTGGTGAGGGGTCATTCTCAGTTGGAGTTGAGCTATCAGCGATCTCATCCATGGACCGTCCCTCCATCTCGTTTTTCTGGTCTTAATGTGCAGGGGAACTTGGTATTTGTGCCTTTTCTCTGGTTTCACAATGTCTTCCTTTTCCTACTCAGGAGATGTCTCCTCTGGTGCAAGTTCTTCGCTCTGCTGAGCCGAGGCTGCCTCTGGCAGTGGTAACCTGGGTTCAGGTTTACCACTGCCTTGACTGTGAGCATTATCATCCTTCTCCAGGTTCTGCCAGCATATGCCAGTTAAAATGGCCCATACCATTTAAAAGTGGCATATGCCGGTTTTTAACCGGCATACCAATTTCACCAAAAGCCCTACATGGGCGCTGAATGTCGTGTTCTGGTTTTATTGAGATTATATTTTTTTGAAGTTATGAAAAACGAATGTACATGTATGTGGTTGTAACACAGTTTGTGTTTATGTGTCGGAGAATACAGTAAACATTCATGCTACCAAATCTTTGTTTTAGTTGTCTTTTCTTTGACACTGTGACTCAGTGTTCTGACAGCGGCAGCCTATTATCAGTATTACACTAAGCAGTTGATCGCAGGTGATTAGCCTAGACGCAGGGTGTAGTCGGACTTATTTAAAGGCAGAGCTCTGCAGATGATACCCCCACCCACTGTACATGTTTGTGTGGCCTAATATCAATGAAAATATAATTTCCATACATTTAGATTTGAAATAAAGAAATTGCTGTACATTAAAAAAAGCCATTGCTGTTAGACAGAACACCACCACTTTGTTCAGTCATGTGTCAATTTGAAGTATTTAAAGTAGTCCAAAGTTCTTTCAAAAATGAAAGAAAGAGATAGGTGACTTTGACCTTTTCAACCGTGTATAATGTATAATATGTATATATGTATATATATTTATAATCTAGTGGGATATGCCACTGTAATTATTGCAGGCTGCTTATCTTATATCTGGTGGAAATTCCAGGTATTCGTGTTGTTCTTCAGGTATTAGCCATTTTAAAAGTTGACATATTAATTATTTAATATTATTAACTATTAATTGGCTTCTTCTTAGACAAAGCACAATATTTCTAATATATTGTAAAAAAAATTACAAAAAAGGGTTTTATGGCCTTCTGTGAAAAAATAATCTATCAAAGGATAATTTTCTCATGATGAGGCACGAAAGATCTTTTTTCTTTTCTCACTTCAAAGGGACGGTGACATTGCAGTGACAGTGAGGTGCAGGGACGATTTAAAAGTCAAAAGACATGCGTGGTAAGTTTAGCTTTAACCTTTTAATTGGAGTACATTGGAAAACCTGTTTTTTTTTATTTCTTTGTCGTCTTAAATACATGGTAAATAAGTAGTCGTAATATCTAATTATTGCCATAAACAGACACGGTGTCATACACTAGCAGCTTTTCTTTGCCTAGGTGAAGAAGGACTCCTTCTTTTTGAGATAATTAACTTAAGACATATTGCAGAAACTGTTGTAGAGATTTATGACCACAGGCAGGAATGATTTCCTGTGGCGCTCTGTGGTGCATCTGGGTAAGAGGAGTCTTCTGCTGAAGGAGCTCCTCTGCTGGGCCACTGTGTCGTAGAGAGGGTGTGAGACATTGTCTAAGATGGCCTGAAGCCTGGACAGCATCCTCCTCTCTGCCACGGTCGTCAGAGTGTTCAGCTCCTCCCGCACGATATCACTGGCCCTCCTGATCAGTTTGTTCAGTCTGTTGTTGTCAGCGACCCTCAGCCCACTGCCCCAGCATGTGACAGCAAAGAAGATCATACTGGCAACAACAGACTCATGAAACATTCTCAGCATCGTCCCACAGATGTTAAAGGACCTCAGCCTCCTCAGGAAAAAGAGTCGGCTTTGACCCTTTTTGTAGATTGCCTCTGTGTTTCTAGCCCAGTCCAGCTTATTGTTAAAGTACACTCCCAGGTACTTATACTCCTCCACAGTGTCAACAGGGACCCCCTGGATGGAAACAGGGGTCACAGGTGTTTTTGTCCTCCTCAGATCCACTATTAGCTCATTAGTCTTTGTCACGTTGAACTGCAGATGGTTCAGCTCACTCCAAGTGACAAAGTTGCCCACCACAGTCCTATATTCACTCTCATCACCCTTTTCAATGCAGCCAACTATTGCTGAGTCATCAGAAAACTTCTGAAGGTGGCAGGACTCAATAGTTGAAGTCTGAGGTGAAAAGGGTGAAGAGGAAGGGGGACTGGACAGTCCCCTGAGGGGCCCCAGTGTTGCAGACCACCCTGTCAGACACACAGTTCTGTAGGTGTACATACTGTTGTCTACCCGTCAAGTAATTAACAATCCAGGACACGATGGGGGCCTCCACCTGCATCACAGTCATCTTCTCACCCAGTAGAGCCGGATGGATGGTGTTGAAAGCACTGGAGAAATCAAAGAACATGATTCTCACAGTGCTCGCCGGCTTGTCCAGATGAGTGTAGACTCTGTTCAGCAGCAAGATGATGCTGTCCTCAACTCCCAGGCGGGGCTGGTAGGCGAACTGTAGTGGATCAGTGAAGGGCCTGATCGTGGGCCTTAGCTGTTCCAGGACTAGCCTCTCAAAGGTCTTTATGATATGGGACGTCAGTGCCACCGGTCTGTAATCCTGAGGGCCGCTAGGACGCGGCTTCTTTGGCACAGGAATGAGGCAGGATGTCTTCCACAGCACGGGGACTCTCTGGCGGAGCAGGCTCAGGCTGCAGACTAGGCTAAGAACTCCACAGAGCTGGTAGGCACAAGCTTTAAGAACCCTGGGACATATACCACCTGGGCCTGCAGCTTTGCCGGAGTGGAGTTTGGTCAGCTGTCTTCTCACCAGGTCAGGAGTGAAGGACACTGTAGAAGTGACAGTAGGGGGAGGGGTGAGGTCCTCGAGTAGGTGGGTGGTGGTGGTGAGGAGCAGGCAGGGGGTCTGTAAGGAGGAGGAGTGGGGGAAGGTGGAGTGGTAGTATTTGGGAAGCCAGCAGCAGAGATTTGTGGGGGATGGGCCACAGTATCAAACCTATTGAAAAATAGGTTCAATTCATTCAATTTCATTAGTCTATAAACTGATGTTTAATGAAATTAAACTAATGTACAGCAATTAAAAAAAAACAAAAATCTAAATGTATGAAAATTCTATTTTCATTGACATTAGTACACACTTGTGACTCTGGAACTGCAGGTAACAGATCCCTGATCCAGCAGATGAAAACTGTGATACTATCTCAGTACAAATTAAGCTAAAATGCAGCAGCACCTTCATTCTGAAATTCTTGTTAAACTACAACGGTAGAGGTAAAAAAGAAAATTGGTCCAAAGGATCAATCAGTAATGGTTTCTGTGCCAGTCATTTTGTATTCTGTCTTCAGTACAGTGGCCAGGACCAGTTCTATAGGGGCCCCTATTGGCCCCTGTCTACAACCGCCCATGCATAAGGCATTTTTACTGCCAGATATCACTTTTCGCTTTGGCAGTCGATCGCACGCTGTTGGTCGATTCAAGACGGTCACTATTTTAAATGGACCATCTTACTCTGTTACTTCACATGATTCGATAAAGAAGGAAAGTAATGGCGACAGTTTGCTTTTAGAAATTATTAGGCAATTTGAATTATTTCAAACTAATAAAACATGACGACTTATCATTTAATTCGCACGCAACACGGACCGTAGAAGTGTTTCACTTTGGATGAGGGAAACTTGTTTGTGCGGCGGCGGTCCTTGCAGCTGTGTTCCCTCTACTACTGGACGTGCGAAAACCATTGTACCGCAAATTGGTTCCGCCATGACGCGAAGCGTCCGTACGCGTGCGTTTCAAGAGTGAGATTTTCAAAGTAATGCGTGTGAGCGTGTGCATTTGATGAAATGCGTGTGTCACACGGTCAATGCGTGAGAGTTGAGAGCTATGTCGCTGATCAAGACTCTCCATCGTGGCGAAACGGAAGGCAACCATTCAGCCGAAAACCGCGACGCAGTCTGCGCACCGATCAGCCGGACACGAGCGCGCAGAGCAGGAGTTAAAAGAAGAAACTCAAATAAAAATGACCAAAAATAAGATTCGCGTCTTTTCATGCCCGTTTAAACCAAAGGATAAAACCAAGTCCAGGGTGCAACTCTTTTCAAGAATGGAACCATTCACTAACTGAGACACGTTAAAGGCAGTAAAGCGCACGCGTACAGAGTAGGAATCATTATCCTCCTCCGTTCCTGATGCCCATTATTCACTTTCTTCCACTCCACAAAGAAACCCCCTCCACCCTTCTCTCTCTCTCTCTCTCTCTCTCTCTCTCTCTCTCTCTCTCTCTCTCTCTCTCTCTCTCTCTCTCTCTCTCTCTCTCTCTCTCTCTCTCTCTCTCTCTCTCTCTCTCTCTCTCTCTCTCTCTCTCTCTCTCTTGGCATTTATATACTCCCACTTACTGGCTTGCTCAGACTTCAGGCCAATGTGTGCGCGGAGCAACTTCGTCCTTCTAACAAAGTAACGGAGAGCAGAGATGGCAACGAACGGAATGAAAGGTAGCGCCGTCGTATGCGTGCAAAACGGATACGCTCAGAAGGGCAAAGAGGTGAATGGACGGGGCCACTGGGGGACCAAGGCGGAGTTCATCCTCACCGTAATGGGAGCCATTATCGGGCCTGGGAATATCTGGAGGTTCCCATACCTGTGTTACAAGAACGGTGGAGGTGAGGGGGTTTTACGCACATGTGGCGCTCGTGTCTTCTTGCCGCAATACTTTTGTTAAGAGTAAAGATAAGTGTTTTTTTTTGTTTGGTTGTTTGCAGGTGTGTTTTTTATCCCATACATCTTGTTCATATTTACCTGCGGGATACCGCTGTTCTTCCTTGAAACTGCGTTAGGGCAGTACACCAGCCAGGGCGGAATCACCTGCTGGCGACAGATTTGTCCGCTTTTTCAAGGTAAAACCTCCTGAATCGTGTTTGTCTTATACAGATAGCCTCACTAAAAATTCTAAAACTTTCAACTGTTTAGCGCGTAGCAGACACCCACGCTCTTATATCGGACGCAGCGTTGCTTAATAATTGAGGTTTTACTGTGGAAAAAATTTAAGCTTTTTGTTACATTTTTAGATTTTTGCAGAGCAATTGCGGTGGAATTGTTTATATGCTATAACATGTCGACAGTAAACATACGGTGCAAATTGGGCCATTGCACGACTTAATCAATATTTACAATTTATTGTCAGCAAAGGGAATAGAATAGAAAAGCTTTGTCCTAGATAGTGACGTAAATTTTATTTTATTTTTATTACTATCATTTTTTAGACAGGGCTCCAACAATATAATTCCAGCAGTTAAAGTACAATAAATATCTCCAAATGCACTAAAAACGCATTAGAACAATAAAAAGGGGCTGCTTATTATGTAGTCTTCAAGGGGGGGTGGGATATATGACTTTTTGTAAATGGCTTTCCAGGCCAGAGGGACTTTAAACAAATTGCCTGACAGGAACAGCTGGAATGAGGTGATGGAGGGGGTGAGAAGGATCTTCTGAAGTCAGGGTGTTCGTCCTGAACGAGGAGAGGTTCTGCAATTTGGAGAGGGAGGTTTGAGGTGGACCGACTGTTTTGCCGGCCTGGTTTGTGATCCCAGACACTTTGGTTTTGGGTTTCACGTTGAGAAAGTTGTATCAGGATAAAATGTTGAAAGTGATGACAGATTTAATGAGTGAGTCATGAAGCAGTGTGATAATAAAAGATGGCAGTTTTTCTCAGAAGGTGTAGACATTGTTCTGTGTGTATGTGGGTTGTTTGTTTTAATGCCGTCTGTGTGTTCTTGGAAAGACCCAAGATTATTTAAATACTCCAGCTGCTGGCCCTGGATGCTGCCTAGTTGAAAGAGACATGACCTGGTATCTTTAGCCTGGCTCCTTTGGTCTTTGTGATATGCCGTCACAATAAATTGTTACAATTGTTAACTGTCTGTTGGTACCAGAGCAGAGGATCAGAGCTGGTCATGTGAGGTAATACAGCCAAGACATCTGCATATTTAAAAAGAAAACTCCCTTTACTGTTGCAGGAAATGCTGCTGATAAACAGAGAAAACAGAACAGGAGACTTTGAGTGAACCGTGTGTTTAAAACCAGCTTAGTCTATTTAAAACTGTTTGAAAGGACCTGTTGTGGGGTGGGTGGACTTGTATGCCTAAAAGGTGCTGCAGTAAAATGGTTACATTTACTGTGTTAAAAGATAAAACAGTCCATGAGTAAACGTCTTTTGTGTGGCCGCGAGTCCAGGTGTTTGGTGAGGGTGTGTAAAGGCATGATGCCGATACCCCGCCTCATAGGAGCGGGTCTGGTTTAGCCGACACCTTCCTTTTTAACTGGACACAAAGTTCTCTTTGACGTACAACTGAAGTCACCACCGGCGTTCTGTAATTGTTCAGGTTTTTCAGAGGGGTCTTTCTGTGGTTTGGGATGATCACAGATTCCTTCGGTTCCTATAGTTGATTTTGGCCAACATGGCCTTCCTCCTGAACTGTTTTCCATCTCCCTCACTCTGGATGTGTCCCCTTGAAGGAAAGCATGTGTTTTTTTTTCTGAATGAGCCACAGTTTCATGCCCTGTGGAATCCAATTACAGTTACAATTATATTGGAAGAAACATAAAAAGAAGGATTTTTAAATTATAGTTTTTTTCTAATGTTGTTTCACATTAAAAGGTATTTAGGTATAGTTCATCCCTTTGCTTTATTTTCTAAGATGCTGAGAAAACCTTTTATTCTTTTCTCCCTTTAGGCATTGGCTATGCCAGTCACCTGATCATCGCATTCAGCGCAACGTCTTATATCATGATCCTCACTTGGGCTTTCTTTTACCTGTTCTCGTCCTTCAGTTCAGATTTGCCATGGGCTTCATGTGGGAATTACTGGAACTCAGGTAGTTACTTAACACTGAATACGTGCATTATGAGGGCAGGTATCTGTTATGCTGCTGATGTACAGATAAAAGTATAAAATGCTGTAAAAGTTATGTTGTATTTAGAATGGTATAATGTTTTATGTGTAAAATCAACAAACTGACGTGTTTGTTTTTATGTTCTCACACTAGACTCGTGCTTTGACAACCGTCTGAATCTGAGCATGAAACCCAAATTGAACAGTACTCTCCCAGTCGTGGAGTTCTGGCAGTAAGCATGAGTTCACACAAGTTTAACAGTTTCTTTTATTATTCATTCCTTTATCCTCTCTCTTTCATCTCTTTCTTCAGCCTGGTCCATCTCCCAGTATCCACTTTGCTGCGGCTCCTGCCACTTTTCAAGTTTTATTTAGTCTACTTAATCAATGCCTTGCGTAAGCAATCTATGCCCTTGAACTTTTTCACATTTTCTCAAATTGCAACTACGAGTTTCAAAGCATTTTATAGGAACTTGTTGTGACAGAACACCACAAGCTAGCGCTAAATGTAAACTGGGCAGAAAAATGATACATGATTTTCAATTATTTTACAAGTAAAAATCTTAAAGATGTGGCATGCATTTGTTATTAGCCCCTTGAGTCAGTACTTTCTAAAACCTACTTAGAATGGACCAATGTAATGAATATGCTTTTTCTCTTAACTATACTATTATAGCAAAGAATGTATGTGAACCCATCTTTCTCAGTCAGTCTCTAACAGGTTTTCTGTAACCGATAAAAAGGATTCCCACAAGGTTTGATTACAGATCATGGTGTATATTTCTACCGCACAAAGTGTGTAGGCCAAAAGTTACATTTCTGATAGCATCTGACCAAAGAACCTTCTTCCACATGTTTGATGTGTTCCCTACAAGGTTTGGGGTAAACTTTAAACTGGACTTTCTGTAGGTTTCTTTCAACAATGGCTTCTTGCCATTTCCATAGTAATCAGATTTGTCCCCCAGAGATACGAATGGCCTTTTGGCTGCTTCTCTGATGAATTCTCTCCTTGCCTGATCTGACTTGTTTGGGTGGACAGCCATGTCTTGGTAGATTTTCAATGGTGTCGTGCAATTTCTGTTTTAGCACAATGATATGAACAGTGCTCCACGAGATGGCTAAAGCTTAGGGTATTGTTTCATTACCAGACCGTGCTTTAAACCTCTCCACAATTTTCTCCCTGACCCGTCTGCTGTGTTCCTTGGTCTTCATGGTGCTGTTTGCTCACTATTGCTCTACACCAAACCTCTGAGGCCTTCAGAGAACAGCTCTTTTTACTCATAAAGTGACTTTTGAAGGAAATCGGTTGCTCTGTTTCTTATTTAGGGGTATAAGATTGAAAGGAACTGAAAACAAATGCACACCAATCTTTTCATTTTTTTTATCCATTAGGTATTTATAAAAGTATTTATCACAATCCATCTAAAATATATGTGCTTCTTTGTGTTGATTTATCACCCAAAGTCCCCCCCCCCAAAAAAAAAAGAAATTGTAAGTACAATGAAGTTTGTAACTTGACAAACCGTTCATGGGATATATATACTTTTCGCCTGTCATTTTACCACCACTCCATCTCTGCGTTAATTTGTCCTTTGACCCACCTTCAGCTCAGTTTAATTCAGCTTACAAACTAAAGAAAAATAGAACCAGGTTATGTACAGAAATACAGTATATTGTCATTTCAATCCGACCGTTTAAACCGATTAAAATCTAAATTACATACATTCCTTTTTCATTTCAAATACAATACAGTTAAGTTTATTATGCTAGTTGCTAAACAAAGGTTGTAAAACAGGCTAGCATATTGTGACAGTTCACAGCTGATTCTATCAAGTAGTTAACTTTGCAGCAATCCCCAATAGTGAGCAAACAAAGGTTACGTCCTTTTTAACAGGACGTAACCTCCCGCAGAACCAGACTCAGTCTGAGTGGCTGTCTGCTGCGTTGTCATTCAATTCAATGCTATTCAGTTCAGTTTTCTTAGAGCTGCATTGTGTGCGTTTTGACCCAAGTATTAGCTTAATTTGAATTATGTACAATTATTTTTCAGGTCAATATACAGAACTTGGCGAATATGGATGCTCAGTGCAGGCTGCCCTTCAAGAAAACTTGCCTATGTAACTTGAGAGGTGTGGATCCAGCTCTGAACGTGTCATGTGACCTAGAGCGCCGCTTTACGGTTGTCTGAGCTCCCCTTAAACACCAGAGCTTACCTTACATGCTTGTACTTTTGTCATCCTCATGTTGGTCATGGCCATGGTTATTATTACAAAATATAGTAAATATAGTTCACCAATTTGCATGTCAGCTCTTCTGCTATGTTTAAGTTCCTGCAGCCTTTCATAATAAGATGATTGAGCCTGTTGTCTGCCCCGTCTTTCTGTTCCATGGGTCCTGGAGCTCCCCCACCCTCTCCCTCTCCCCCTGGCTCCGCCTCCCTCTCCATATCAATGGAATACTCTCAGTATAATCTAGAGATTATATTCCAGAATCAGATTCCAAAAACAAAAAACACGGAGACACTGTTTAATTTTGCGACAGTGCAGTGTTGCCAGTCACCTTCGGTGTCGCTAAACCTGAAAGTTACAGGTCTAATGCCTCCAAGTGGTTAAACATTACACAGTGCTGCTTTAAATAACACCAGTTCTGAACAAACATTATGTCAAAGTACTTTACAAGAAAAGTGGTCCAGTTAATATGCAATTGTAAAGAACTATACAATCCATTTCAATCATGCAGACAGATTAAAATTCATTGCCATGTTAAGGTGCATTCCCACCAGCCTTGTTTGGTCTGCTTTAATCAGACTCTGGTTCGTTTGCTCTGAAAGTTTGGTTCGTTTGCGGCGGTGTGAATGCACACCGCCGAACTCTGATGCAGACCAAAAAAGCCGACTCAGGCCTGCCTCAAAACCTAGGTCCCGGCTCGGTTGAAGTGAACAAGGTTTGAAAGCTTATGGGAATGCCAAGTGGACCAGAGGCCACTCCGAAAGCAGGAAGTGAACTACAGCGCAAGGCAATCTGGCTAAATACAATTGTAATTGATCAAAAATAATAATAATAATCAAGCAACTCATATATTGTAAATACCTTGTTTTACTGTATATCTGTGTAAGCGTGATATCAGTTCAGTGAAGTTGTATGTGCCCCTGCTTGCATCTCCACCGCTTCATACGGAGCCGTCTCACCCACCTTGTGTAAAATATAACAATCTCCATGGTGCTCTGCCTCGTCCTCCGCTCATGCTGACCCCACTGTGGAATTGTGCTTGTCTGGCACACTTGCCAAAGACAGCATGGCTAAGATCTGTTGCCATTCCATTTTGTTTAATTCTTTGCGGAAAAGGAAGCTGTGCTGTGTTGTTGACCAACCTCTTTCCTTCTGTGTTTCTTGGTGCTGCGCCACCACAGGCGAGGAGTTGAACAGGTTGGTCAAAAGGTTTGCTCCGTTTGACAAAGCGTAGTGTGAAAGCCGACCATGGCAGCTGAAAATTCGTAATTTGGTCCCCAATCGCACTGAGTCTACCAAATCAGGTGTGAAAACAACCTTAATTTCAGTTTATAATGCCTCCTGGGGAACGGTGGCCTATCTATTTGAGCTCAGCCGATTGCATCGCATTGAATTTGCAGCAGTCCCACCGCCTGATTAAGCATGTGGCGACAGTGGAAAGGAAGGCTGCTGGACAGCTTTGTGGTGCGTCTGATTCTGACAGTGGCCACGGCTGACTAGGGATCAACAGGACAGATAGCGGTTACAGAACAAAAAATATGTTAAATTCCATTATAACATTTGTTGTTCAGTCATAATCTCCTCCTTTTATTCTCACCACATCCACCACTCTCATCGTACCAGACAGCGAGTTTTGAAGATCTCTGGTGGGATCGAAGAGATGGGCGGGGTGAGGTGGGAACTGGCGCTGTGCCTACTCCTGAGTTGGATCATCTGCTACTTCTGTGTCTGGAAAGGAATCAAATCAACGGGAAAGGTGTGGTAGTTAATACATTAACAGCATTATCAAGTATCATACTATAAGTATGCAAATTTAATGTGGGATAAAAAAGCAACTTGTGTCCTGTCCCCACAACTTGCTTGTGCAGTATATCCTCCGGAGAACTTTAGTCCAAACATAGGCTTTTTGATGCCTGAAAATGATCAGTTTCTCTTCAAGCATATGTTTTTCTTTCTCCTGACAGAACTGTAAATGAGACTGACAATTGATCAAACATATGTTTGAAGACAAACTGATCTTTTCCAGGCATCAAAAAGCCTATGTTTGGACTAAAATACTCCGGTCTGTCATTTTTGACGTCTGCTTCCATATCATTTTGGTTTTCTGTGGTCTGCAATTTCCCAGTCTAAGAAATATATATATATATGTATATACATTTTTCCACACAGGCAGCATACTTTACAGCCACCTTCCCCTATGTTATGCTGTTTATTTTGCTGATACGGGGCGTTACCTTGCCAGGAGCTCTGGATGGGATCATTTATTATCTCTACCCTGATATCTCTCGCCTCTCAGATCCCCAGGTAAGAAAATAGATTCAATACCTGCTGAGATACATGTTCAAATGTGCACAGACATATTTTTTGGCACTTTGTTCAGGTGTGGATGGATGCTGGCACTCAGATCTTCTTTTCCTATGCTATTGGTCTTGGTTTCCTTACTTCTCTTGGGAGTTACAACACCTACAACAATAACTGTTACAAGTAAGTACAATAAGTGTACCTTACATCTGTATCCACGCTCTCTGAACATTTACACATGTTATAAACCACTAAACCTTTAAATGTGCTAAACTGTTTAAAATATATTAAAGACTTTCAGCTGTAGCTTTTTGCATCGCAAAACTTCCCCTCATTGTTTAAAGGTTGATTAACAATCAGTGATCCTCTTGTACAGTGTTGCCCAACAGCAGGGACAGTTCACGGAATTAGTAAGGCAGTAAATGTTGGCTTTTCAGGTTGATTAGTTGTGAACAAAAAAGGGGTCAGGTCTTACATTGGAGTAAGTCTGACAAGAACCAATTAGTGAAGTTTAGACAGCTGGGTCACTGCATCCCTGGGGCTGGAGCACTTGTGGAATGCCACCTGCCGGCAGAGATCAGGAAGTGTCCACATTTGGTCAAAAACAGGAACACCGGTGGCTGGGTTGTTTGTAAACGCTAATGATCAGAACTTTTCTTCTGTTAAAAGGATGCAAACTGCGTGGCTTAGCCGCTACACTACCAGACCAAATAGTTTAGAAAGCAAAACAGAAATAACAAATATTGAAAAAAGAACCGATAGTAAATATGTGTACGTAAATAAAACTTTGGTTTCATTGTGTTACTGTTAGGGTTTCATAAAGTGTCCCATTTTCTTAGCTAAATAGTTGAAAAATACCTCCATTTACACGTTTTCTTTTTAAACAGGGATTGTTTCTACTTGTGTCTGCTGAACAGTGGCACCAGCATTGTGGCCGGCTTTGCCATTTTCTCTGTTTTGGGCTTCATGACATATGAACAAGGCGTGGATATTTCTCAAGTGGCAGAATCAGGCAAGCACTGACTCAAACAAGTGTCCAGTGGGCACTCCATCCTAACTCTTAGTGATTTTCGATGTCTCTGGGAGTTGGGTGAATTACTTTTCAAATTACTATAGCCCACAAATAACATTCAAATAAACTATTTCCATTAGATTACATTCATTTTGCCAAAATGATCAGTTCTTAAAGAACTGAAGATGCCTATAGTCATTTCTTTTTCGAATGTCTCGGTGGTTTGAAATGCTTTAAGTATAATTTTGAACAGATTCTAGGTTTGTGGTCGGTTTTCATGATACATTCTGTTCATTTCTAATTTTGTTTGCTTGTTATGTTTCTAGGCCCAGGCTTGGCATTTATTGTCTACCCACGTGCTGTGGCCATGATGCCTATGCCTCAGGTGTGGTCAGTGTGTTTCTTCCTCATGATAATTCTGCTTGGACTAGATAGCCAGGTAACTATCGCACTCAAGAGAATAAATGAAGGAATAAATTACATAATTAATGTCCTGATTGTTTGTTCCTTGATCATTTCATTCCAGTTTGTTGGTATAGAGTGCGTGATGACATCACTGGTTGACCATTTCCCTTCTTACCTGAATCAAGGCTACAGGCGGGAGCTGCTTCTCCTTGTTATCTGCTGTATCTCCTGCATGTTTGGACTCCTACTGGTCACTGAGGTTTGGAAGGAATATACATTTTTTTTTTTTAAAATGTGCTGTTGTAATTTTTGCATATTTTACATTGACTCGGAAATGCATATGTCGGTTGAAATGTTTCACATTGTCCCTTTGCAACCCACAACTTATTGGGATTTTTACACCAGATGATTGTGTGGGATGCAGGAGAATATTGGGCTTTCAAATAAAATAAGATAAATTCAGAAAATTGTGGCAGGCATATTTATTCTGCCACCCAGTCGATACTTCGTAGGAGCCATGTTTCCTTGGGGTTCGAGTCGCCACCATCTTTGCACCTTGTGATTGAAATCTTTGCCCATTACTCTTCACAAAATAGCGGAAACCCTGTCTGATTGGATGGAGAGAATCTGTGAGCATCGACTTCGAAGTTCTGCAGATTCTCAATTTTAACTTAGGCCTAAACCTTGGAATGGGTCATTGTAACACGTAAATACATGCCTGATCGACACCATTCCATTGTAGATCTGGCTGGACGCGTAGGGTTGTTTTCCTGCTGGAAGCTGAACCCACCCTGGTCTCAAGTCTTAGCAACCCATAATACATTTTCTTTGTGATTTGCCTTGTATTTAGCCCCATTTTACCAATAACTGTGACCGACATCCTTAATCCTGCTGAAGAAAAGCATCACTATTGCTATCACCATCATTCAACTGAATTCAAAAGTACTTTATTAATTGTTTTGGAACTGTTTGAGTTCCCTCCTTTAGGCTGTGTGAAGAAGGATATTGCACAGAGTCAGGAGACTGTGCGTGTGTGTGAGTCTGGAATGACTCCAGCTCAGGAGAAATTTTTGCAGCTGTGTATCATTGTCTGGGGCCTATAGCGTACAATTACTGGTTACAGTGTAATTAGAAACATTCTTGCCAAGGTATAAGAAACAACACCCACACGCCTCTATTGCAATTTCTGTGGACTTTCCGTCTGCTGCACTTCCACTTATCAAAAGTTTGGCAACTGACCTGACCTAGCATAGTGAACAGCTGAAACAATTATTCAATGGCGTTAATGCAAAGAACAGCTTTCTGCCTTCCGGTCCTTGACTATGCAAGTCACCTAATCATTTTGAGTGCCTTGTCTCCTACAACACACTTTTTTTAACCCATTGTAAACCAAGAGAAACTGTGAAGAAACAAGTTGGGGTTATTTGGAAAGAAAGCTGGAAAATGAGGGAGAAACAAAATACGTCCCTTTTAGATTAGAGTTTTGCCTATTTAGTGCTTATGTATGAGTTATCTTGGTGTTCTCGAATTCTTTAGTATTTTTTCCACATTTTTACCTCTTTTGTTAATAAGCATGATGTAGGGAATTGAAATGGAAATGATCCAGCTTTAAGGGCAAGACAATTTAAAAGTTAAAAACCTTTGAGTTGACCGCTGACCCAGACAGCAGACAAATGCACTGATATAACAGCACATGTGATGTAGGGCCACTAAAGGAGCCTTGTTGTAGCGTAAAAAGGACTGAGCTGTATATGCTTTTGAAATTTGGCTTAGTATTAATTAAATCTACAAAAGAATTGAAAAATAAATACATTTAACAAAATGAAACCGGCTTGTTAATAGCTGACTAGACTGGATTAAGTTAATAGACCTGTTTACATTCAAGTATTCCTAACATAAATTTCCCATGCTTTTAAATGGATTCGTTTTTTTAATTAAAAAGCAATATTAGAATTAAAACTAATCATCTGCTTAAATGCTTTAGTTTAAAAGTATGGACCCTGCGGTGCCGCTTAAGATATTGTTTTAAAGCAGACCACAAAAAGGACTCTGTGCATTCTTCTTATTTTAATTAAAACGTAAATTCTAAGCATGTTGCATTGTTAAAGTGAAGCCTAACAAAGGTTTACTCATCTATTGTAATTCGAAGGGTGGGATTTACCTGCTCCAGCTGTTGGACCACCATGTCTGCAGTGGCACCACCCTGCTACTCCTCTCTTTCTGCCAGTCTATCAGCATCGGCTGGGTTTACGGTGAGTCACGGACTCCTGGGTTCATTTTACAGGTCTTCTTGGTTTTCACAAACTTATCAAACAGCCCCCCAGTAATGTCGAGAAAGCATTTTATTTGATTTTTTTAATGATTATCTGAACCAATCTCAAACACCACCTGGCCTTAATCCACAGGCACTGACCGTTTTTATGACAACATCACAGAGATGATTGGCTATCGGCCATTTCCATTCATGAAGTACTGCTGGCGGTACATCACTCCTCTTGTTTGCTTAGTAAGTAGAACAAATCATTGGCATGACGTTTGTCTTTTAAATGTTGAGTTCCATTGGATTTTTAAATGTGCATTTTGTAACGGATGACGCTGGTGAACCCGATATTCAGCCGGACACAGAGTTACATTTTTAAATGGTTTATATTTATTTATTTATTTATTTTATTATTAAAAAATCTAATATAAAATGTTTATTGTGAGGATGATTTAGTGACAGCTGAGGCAGCCAAGCAGAACCATACTTGACTGATGAATAACGGATGAAGGTGCTGGCAGGCAGGGAAGAGCAGGAGACCAGAAGAGGCAGGTAGTGGCAGACCAGAACAGGCGATGTGGACCGGGGAACCACCAGAACGGTTAGAGCAAGCGGCTGGAACTCACGGGGAAACAGGCAGAACTGCAGCACGCAGACACAGGCCACTTTTAACAGAAGAGTCCTGCTGGCTGAGCACTTAGGAACTGGTAGAGGCAGAACACATCACACTAGATGAGATCAGATGAGACGGAACGAGAAGAGACATTCTGGCGGGGATGAGTTGGCTGAAGCAGGTATATGTAGGCAGGTGACCAGGTGACCAGAGTTGACAGTAATTACTGGCAGCAGGTGGAGCTGATGTAGGCTAATTGAATGTGTATATCATGTTTATGTGTCCTCCTACTACTCTGTAGGCTTTATTTCTTCGCATGAAGATCTTATTCAATAAAATTTCAATTCCATTCAGTTTTATTTATATAGCGTCAATTCACGACACATGTCATCTCAAGGCCCTTTGCAAAGTCAGATTGGTCAAGAAGTGTCCTTATTTAAGGATACCCAGTAAATCGCATTCTTTGACAAGTGCCATTGAGAAAGTTAATGAAGGGAAGCTAAAATAGGAGAAATTTTCATCAGAACTCTTGCTGCAGTGGTTTGGATCAGCTTAATGCTTTGAACTGCATTTTGTGGACTTCCTGATAGTAAAGATTTACAATAGTCCAGCCTTGAAGTAACAAATGCATGGACTAGTTTTTCGTGTATATGAAAACCTGTGAGGTTAATTTATGACTCTCTTAGTATGTGTTCGTGTTTCATATTTACATACAGCACCCCTACAAATATTCACACATCAGAAAAATATTTGTATACCTTAAAGTAATTTTTTTATCACTTTGTGACCCTGTCTTGTCTGTGAAAGGTGCTATATAAATAAACGTTTACCTACTTACTTTAAGCTTTTCACACAACTTCACATAGGTTTTAATAATTGTAGACTCCAGTTTGTAGCATTTCCTGATTCCTAATATCCACTCTGTCTCGTCTCCTCACAGGGAACCTTCGTCTTCTCGATTATCAAATATACTCCACTGAAGTTCAGTAACTCCTACGTTTATCCACTGTGGGCGAATGTCTTGGGATGGTTTTTTGCCACGGTCTCTCTATCACTCATCCCACTGTTTGTGCTTTTCAAACTGTTCCAAGGACAAGGCACCCTCCGACAGGTAAGAATGATACCAGGAGAAGCCTAACAGATAAAGAACTAGTTACGGACCAAGCATCATTTCACTCAAATCAAGGCCAGATTGTGATAATTTAGTTTTTCAATGAAGTGCAACGACATGCACACACTAAATAAATAATGCCTTACTAGGTGAACCTTTACCTGTTTTTAGGCCATGGGTATAAAAATAAAAGATGCATCTGAGGGTACACGAGCTAGTGGTATTTCCAGAATATATTTACTTCACATTACTGTTAATGTTTTTTTTGTTTTTTGTTTTTTTGTTCCCCCAGCGTTTCTTATCACTCTGCAAGCCTGTCACCACCTTGGATCAAATATGCCCACCTTCAGCACCAGAAAGCGAGACCAGCGTTCTGTTCACAGAGCTCAAACTTATGCACGGAGCCAAGAAAGGGTCGTAATTATTGTACGTTTTTTTTTTTTTTTTTTTTACGTACAATAGTTCCATCGCTTAACGTGACATCTTTTCCCACAATTTCCCACAAAGTATCCGCAGGTGCATTTCTCTTCAATATGGCCACTCCTCTCGATGGACATCGGTAAACGGGTAAAAGCCCTCTGCTTTTATCCATGGACTGTCTGGTGTCCTGCTTTATGTAAACCTACAGCAGTGATATAAGGAGGGACACATGGGATAAGATGTTTTAAATGTTCCCGACCCAGAAGAGAATGGCAGAAGAGAAAACATATGAACGATCTTAGCCCTTTTACATATTAGAAATGGGCTTTTAATGAGTGTCAAGAGACTGGTTTACTGTAAATAAAATCTTACTGAGTATAAGCTTAGGAACACTCGCTTTTGGTTAAAACGACCTGTTAGACCCAGTCATGCATGGAGCTCTTAACAGAACGTTAAGATATTTACAGAAATATCATCTATTTTGCATTCAGTTGTGGCCTCTCTGTACAAACTTTAAGTGGCTTCTCAAAGTATCTTTCTGTTTAATTTGGCTAGTTATGCACTTTTTCTCAGGAAAATCTCAGAGTGAAATTGTGAACAGTTGTTTGCCTTTTTTGTGTAGAGGTATCATGCTCCCCTCAGTACTCAGCTTAGGGAGAGCCTGCAGCAGCAGCATTAGGACCGCTTCAACACCAAAGTAGCATTACCACACACCTGATAAAAATGAAATTCTCAGCTGTGCATGCCGACTGCCAACTAAGAAGGTCAAATCTGTCAGCTAGATATGTTATTTTACCAAAACAGTTATGTAAATACAGTTTGTATGAATTCTGAAACTTAACCATGGAGACTTCAGCGATGTGGGGCATGCCGTCCATCATGTTCCCACATCCCTGACAAATGATGCCTTACGGAAATAAATTTGTTCTAATTTTATTGCAAGCAGAGTGTGTGCTTCAAAAATGGACTTCGAACAACTTCTTGTTAAAAAAAAAAAAGGTTTTGAGAGTCATTTATGTGTATCTAAAAGTTGAACATACATTTTTTGAGGTTTGCTGTTTTCTTTCATTTTTTCAAAATTCCTTTTCTATTGCATTTTTTTTTGGGGGGTGGGGTTCCAATTGCATTGTTTACAGATATGTAAACAGCCTTTTGAAAATAAAAAACAGCAAACCATTAAAATGTAGGTTCATCTTTTGCATACACATTGCAGGGGGAGTGTTGGCCTAGTGGTTAGAGCAGCGCACTTGCACTCAGAGAAGGATGCAAGTACCCGGTTCGATCCCCAGCGCCTGCACTCTGGGTCCCTGAGCAAGACCCTTAACCCCAGATTGCTCCCCGGGCGCTGCACATGGCAGCCCACTGCTCCCCAAGGGGATGGGTTAAAAGCAGAGAACAAATTTCGTTGTAATGTATGTTTCAATGTATGTTTCAATGACAATAAAGATGATATTACTCTCAAAACCTTTTTTTTTTTTTTTTTGTGAGACGTTTTTCAAAGTTGAATTTTTGAAAGGCGTTCTTTGCTTGGTGTACCATTGGAACAAATCTCTCACTGTAATGACATTCCCATCTCGTCAGATCGGCTACAAACTTTTGAAAAAATGAAAAAATAAATCAAATAGAGAAAAAAATCAACTTCAAAATGTAAAAGAAAAAAAAAGATCTTAACACGGGGGAAAGAAAGATTTGTCTGAAAAAGAAAAAAACAGACAAATATAACATAAAACATTAAAACTTGTAATACAAAAAGAACTGAATTTAAACTTTTTTTTCAGATCTCAAGATCAACATTTGACATCTCTTTTTTGTTTAAGCTATTTTTATTTGTTTGTTTTTACATATATGCAATACTTTTGACCATTTCTTGGATCTATAGTACTGAGAGCACTTTGAGCTTTGTAGTTGAATATCCAGTTAAATATGGATTACAGGTTTGGTATTTTAATCATGATCAGTTTCAAACACTGAATACATTGTTTTGTACATTTTTGCAAATCGGATCAATGAAAGGTGGCATTCAGCATTTAGCGAAAGCTTTTTTTTAGGTAGAGTCCCTTGATATTTTTTGCACATTTTTTCCACATGGCTGAAATTGTTGCTCTTTCATCGTTGCAAAATAGCTCAAGGTCAGTCGGATTGTTTGGATCATGTCTGTGAGCATGAAGTCTTGCCAAAGATCCCCAAAAGCATTTAGTCAAACACGAACGTTTTAAGACAGAACTGGCCAAAGCTTACAAAATGAATTTATGTCGTAACCCAGCTTTGAACTTTATTTATGATCTGCTGTCTTCATTAAGCTGTTTGTTCGCTAATGTTCTCTAACAATCCTCTGAGAACATTGCAGTCGTGAGACTAACTTCCACAGAAGTGGAGTATCTTTACCAATCAGAGGACTTCTGAAGGCTCTAGAGTTATTTTAGGGTAATATTTGTTAAAAAGAATAATTGAAAACCAATAAATCAGTTTCTCTCTACCTTACAATTATGCATAACTTGGTGTTGGTTAGCGGTTGTTGTGACAAAAATGTGAAGCACATCAACGGGGACGAATACTTTTGCAAGACACTGCATAGCAGATGTGATTTTGCCAGCAAGCACTCATGCAAAATGATCATCATCACATAAGAAGCATGCCTGAGAAGCCAACCTAAAGACGATTAAACAAAAGGTCTTAAAATGCATCAGTGCCTTAATGCATCACCTCTTTGATCCGTCTCCGTCAAACACCAGGCTAATAACATCCCACTTTCATCTGCCCCACGCTGGAGCCACCTTCATTACGTCTTGCCTCAGAGCTAGACACTGAGGCAAGTGTTAATTAGCCTGTAGGCACTCAGTCACATCGCTCACTTCTCATCCAGTGCGCCACGACTAGTCACGAAGGCTTACTCACGTGCTGCATTCCAAGTTTACAGGAGCCCCGACACGTTCGGGCTTATTATCAAGGGTGTACAAAAATCTTAATTGACGTTCGACTCAAACTTGACAAATATTAGAATAATCTAGCAGATGTTCCTGTCACTCAATCTAGAGCCATTCCCAGAGAGACGTGCGAAAGGCTGAGGGGAGAGCGCATGGTGACACATGCCTCGTGCACGTTTCTTCCGGAGCGTCATCACTTTCAACTGTTATCTAAACGTGCTGTACAGTTTCTTACCACGTAGACCGAATGTGTTCACCGTGGGTCTGTTTGTAACTGGGTGTGTGGTTTGAATGTATTTTTCATAGTTTTTCTTTTCTCGTGTTTTTTTTTGTGTGGAGTTTCCTAAAGTTTGTGCCGCGGTGACCAACTTTTTTTCACTGTGTCAGTCGTTTTTTTGTTGTTGTTTTTTTACTTGGGACCATATGCTTTTGTACTCTGAATACTCATTCACATGTTTGTTTTATTTTTAAGACACGTTTATCACGGACTCTTTGCCTTTATACGCATGTTAGAACAATGCTAATAAACAGAAATGGGTTTATTTTATATCGTATTTGTCATTTATCATCACCAGATGCATTTCAAGTAAGTGAAATATGTTTTCATATCACCTTTCACAGACATTAAAACCCCTAAGTGCTTCATGATAACTAAAGATAGAAAAAAAGTATATACTTTAAATACATGTAGCAGTCTAGGTAAAAGCCTGTTGGTATAAAAATGTATTTTACCGTTTCTTAAAAGCCAGTGAAGTTCACGTAGAGCACGAGTACCAGAGCCTTGGGTCCATGGCCTGAAAAACCAGAACTCTACGTGTTTTGAAACGAGTCTGCGGTATCACTAACAGCCTCTGCTCAGATGATCTTAGAAGTTTGAGGGGACCAAGAAGTTTTGGAGATATTCAGGGGTTTGGCCACGTAGAACCCTGAATGTCAGGATCAGTATTTTAGAATGCATCCCATCCTTTTCGGGGAACCAGTGCAGCGAGGCCAGAACAGGAGTAACGGACTCTCTACTTTCTCTGCAGCAGCAGCAAGACTGTCTGTCTGGAGGCGATGTAGGGCTGACAGAACTAAAAAGACTATTACAATAGTGCGAACAAGACGAGACGAAAGCATGCACCACAATTTCTAGTTCATTTCCTGACACCCAGAATCTTGGCTTCAGAATATTCCTCGTGATAAAAACAACTTGGGACAAGTTGTCTGGAATGACGATCAAAGGATTAAGAGCTGTCGAGAATGACACCCAAGTTTCACCCAAGGTGAGAGTATTGACTTGTTTTCAGCGGGGATTTATCTTTGCCCTGTGATGCGCTCCTTAAGCTGCTTATTCACCGAGAAGGAAACTTTATGAAATAGAAAACATAATCATTTATTTAGATAACTGGGTTATTCTTGGCTGAGATTTTGAACCAAAACCTTTAGGGTTTTTTATTGATATTTTAAGTGATAAAGCCGTCCATAACTACTGAAGTGGAAAAAAAGTGTACATCGAACTTAAAAATCTCAAAGGTGTGGCCCTGAGCTGTTACTTCGTAGAGCCACATTTTGCCACCATCAGAGCTCTAGATGTCTACCAGTTTTGCACATTTGGACAAAGATATTTTTGCCCACTCATCGGTATTTTAATATTTTAAAATACTTGTGAAAACATTCCAACACATGGATGTGCTTTGATATCTCCCAAGGTCTTTTGGAACCTCTTTTCCCTCCAGGACTGTTCTGCATTTAGCTCCGTCCATCTTCCCATCAACTCTGACCTGCATCTGAAACGCAGCATGATGCTACTACCACCATCACGTTTCAGAGCTGGAGCGGCCTGTTCACGTCGATGTGTAACGTTACTCATGCCATGGTGCATGTAGGGCTTATCTGACCAGAGCACCATCTCCCACATGTTTGCTGTGACCCCTACTAGACATGTGGAAAAGCACAAACTTGTTATGGTTTTCTTGTTACCACTATTTCACAAAGGCCGGAATGGTGGGTCGCAAAAGCATTACGTACATGAAATGTCAACAGAATCCCCTACCTGAGCTGAGACTTCTCTGATCAATACTCTCCCGTCATCCAGCTTGTGCACTTCAGCTGGATGGTCCTGGCTGTCGCGGTTCCTTTGCGGTTGGCCCAAACCATTTCCTACCTGGTTCACCACGTCTAATTCCAGGCCAGGCCTTCTCATAGCGATATGTCAATTACACGATTAATCATCCAATTGCATTGATGCAAAATTAAAATATCGATCCATATCGTCATTTTAGGGTGCACCTTTGTTTTGAAATTCTCAAGGCATGAGACTAAAGGGAGCAGGTGATCTATTATTATTATTTTACAATTAGAAGAATGTTGTTTTTGATTTATATGCCTGCGTAATAATAAAATGGTTAAATCATTAGGGTTTTTTTGTGAGTTAATATCGATGTAAATAGTGTTATATGGGCAGATGATATTGCATCATATTGTTCGCATCGATCGGAAATCGTATCAAACTTTTTTATATCGGCAAATATCGTCTCGTCATCCAAACAAGCGTATCGTGTTAGAGCTGGTTATTTACACCCCTAATACAGAGGATGTGATTCAGCCACGGGGTCAGCTGTGATGGAGCTGGGACACATTTGAAAACACTTAGGACACCGGGGCTTGAGGACAGGAGTTGGAGACCCGTTTTATAAACTAAATCTGCTTTAAGGTTCTTCATAACTGCTGTGTTCCTTGGTCTTCATGAGGCCGTTTGTTCACTAATGTTCAACAAACCTCTGAGGACTTTACAGAATGTTGAATCTATTCTCAGATTAAATTACACACTGACTCTTTCACTAGGGTATTTCTGAAGGCTACCAATCGCAATTAATTTAATTTTGAAGCTCCTAGAGCAAAGGGGACAAAAGATTTGTTAAAAGTTTGTGGCTGTAGGTGCTTTTATAACCACAAATAATAATTAATTACACTGGGTGATCAAAGAATACATCAATTGTGAGGTCTAATAAAAAATCATTTTTATTGACTTTTTGATTGCCATCTTGGGGAATGAGAATACAAAAATGTCATAATTTAAGCACACTTTGCACTGCACATCACTTTGAATTGTGTTGTTACTGAAAAGTGCTTTATAAATAAACTTGCATTGCCTCACATTATAAATAAAAAAAAAACAATGAATGCACATCATTTGTAGACAGTGTTTTGCAGAAGAAACAATATACTTCTGGCCCAAATTACCATGAGAGTAACAGATAAATGCTGTTGTAGTTGAAGTTCATAAGCACCAGATAAAAAGCTGCTACCCTAAATGCAACAGTCAGCATAGGTATTGTTGGTAAAACATACATGTAGTGCATCTACTGTACAAACATCACATCAATTAGTCATTTGGTCCTCTGCAGCTCAATTATTGCTACTGAAGTTGCACAAGTAGTCAAAAATGTACACCTGGGACCTTAAATTGTACTTTTAGAGTTTTAAAAAACAAGCTTAAGTGAGGACAAAACTATTTTAAAAGAAATGTGAATTTATGAAAATTAAAAACGTATTTATAAAACTGTTTAGCATTGATTGTGTTGTAATTTTATTAAAAGTACATTCATAATTATTTTTCTTTCATTCCTCTGGTTAAATGGACACATGTAATGGTTGCTAAAAAGAAAAAGAAAGAAAAAAAGTCTGTCAGAAATTGAGCTCTCCCTCACCAGAAGGATGCAGGAACCCCAGCAAAACCTTTGTTAGTCATCCAGACATGTTTAAAGTTTTACACGGTGTGCCTGTTTTGCATCATTTAGCTTAAAACAGGGACTAATAAAGGCAAGCGTAGACGTGGAGCGAGCTTCAGTCCACTTCCGTGAGGCCGCATGGTCTCCTGAACTCTTGTCCGCGCTCGTGTATCCACTTGTTCGACACTATTCACACAAAAAAAGAGGAAAGGTTGTTTAAAGGGCATGTCTTTATTTTATTATTTTTTAAATTTCACTGCTTTTGTGATTAGCAGGCTATTTCTGTGTAAATACAACAATATTTCACTGAGTGTTTTAGATTTGTAGAGAAAAAAGAATAAGAAAACTTCTTGAAATACAAAACTTTCTGCCACAGAGAAATAGTTTCACGCCCTGCTGAATTTGTAGGTTTACTGCCAAAACTTAGAAGTCTAGAAACACTATGGTCAGTTTATTTTAAAAGAGTGAGACAGAATATCAACAAATTAATCCAGAAAGCAAACTTCAAGGTTTATAAATTTGATTTGCATTTAATTGAGTGAAAACATTACTTGATCCTCTACGAACCAGCAAGAATTGACCTGGTCAGTCCAGTTATCTGTCCATGGGACACACAAAATAAACCTGTTCCTTTAAGAAAGCTTTTTTCGTCTAATGGCCTTCTTACACTGTGAGATTTTAGCAATCTTCTAAGACTACTTCATGGCATACTATGCAACGTGGATCTAATAGACTTCTGTATGACATCAAGTTTGATGTGTGCACATTTTATGACCACCGTTTACTAATAAATCAGTTTCAACGAACGGCGGTAAGCAACTTGATCAGCGTGCGCCACATCCATCTACAGCACCGGCAGTATTTAATTAAAACCAACAAAATCAGCTGTTCAGCCACATGTTCTATTCTTCAAATCTTTTAAAAAAAAAAACACAGTCAAATATGGTCAATAATGAATAGTCCAGTAATATATTAAAGAGTTCTCTTTGGATTCATCCATTGAATCAAACATCAATGCCCTGTCATAGGGGACCTATTATGCAAAATTCCCTTCTTGCAAGTCTTTTTTTTTACACTTCCATTTGGGTCTCTACTGCTTCTAGAAACAGTTCAAGCGCAAAAAACAAACAAAAAAACTAAAATCCACCAGTTTTTTACATATTTAAGTAAATACATTTTTAAGTAAATACTTAAAAAATCTCCTGATCATTATGTCCCAATCGGCGGGCATTGCCCCTTACCGAGCCTAGCAGTCCACTTCATTATGAGAAGAGGAGCACGTTTAGTTTTATCGCTGCAAAATGGCTGCTGGAAAAGACAAATGTTTTGTTGTCGGCCATAGTAGAGATCGACTGATACAGGTTTTTTAAGGCCGATGCCGATACAGATTATTCAGTCTAACTGTACTGCTGAATTTTTGGGGCTGATTCTTGAGGCCGATATGGCTTTTTCTTCCTCCATTTACGTGATAAAAATGACACAATGGTAACAAACGGTTCAAGTCTCAAAACTTGCGTTTAAACCAGCTAATGTTAATAATCACAGTTAGACCGCAGTTTGGCAGGTACACAGAAAAAAGATCTGCATCACAACTCTTATGCTTTTACGCTTTACTCGCGCTTAATGAACGTGTCACAGCGAGAAAAGAGCTTCTTTGGTTTAATAGGGAGAAGGAGGAGAAAAAAATACTGACCACAGCTGCAGTGTATGGATATTATTTTATGTAAAGTTAGATGCTGTACCCGTAGTGATTGATAAATATTTTTATGTGGTTACATGATTCCCCATGGGAACAAACACACGCAGAGCAGTGGCAGCTCACCAGCTGGAGATCAGATGTGGGTTTTTAGGCACAGAAACAAACACCCGACTGTTCCCTCCTGCTCACAGTGAGAGACGGGGACAGACTTTCAAAGGCCAGATACAGCTAAATTAGATAGTTAAAACTACATATCCTTGGTGTTGTTGTTGGAACCCAGTCTTACCACCTTACCAGCTGCTCTCTGCCAGGGAGGGTGTGGCATTGTATGCGCTTCACGTGATCTCAAGGCATGGCTGCTGAGTGCGCTGATGGGTCGGCGAATGCACGCATGTCACGGTCGATGCCGATACAAGAAAAAAAGGCAAAACTAACCGCTGCCGGATGTATGAGTTGACCTCTAGTTCATACACATTCTCCCAGTCACAGAGAACAGAGCTTGGTGGCTTCATCAGCACAAGTATGTTGGTCCCAACCAGGCATGGACTGGTAATCGGGCGTACCGGGCATTTTCCCGGTGGGCCGACGTGCTGTTTGGGCCGGTAGACCCGACATGTATATTAATAATATGTATTATTATTATTATTAATAATTTTTTTAATTTATTTTTTTTATATGTCGGCCTCATTATATTTGCATAATGCATGAAGAAAAATAAAATCAGCAGTGCAAGAGTCTGTTCCGATCATCCGGCCCTTACCACAGGCTACTGCAGCCCATTGGTTATCATCCCTGACAGTCTAAAGGGCTAGGCCAATCATAAAGTAGAAAAACCCCTTCCCGCTCCATGTGGAACTTTGTGCAGCGGTGTTCACAGTAGTAATGGATAAGAAACGCAAGGGAGGCGCAGAGAAACTGCGCGAAAAAAAGAAACCAGTTCTTCAAACGGACGCTGCGAAATGTGTCAAACTGACTGACATGTTCCCAACAGCAGGCCCTTCATCTGCTCCGGTGTCTGATGTAAAATATGGTGGTGGTGGTTGTTGTCAGTGACGTGCGGTAGGGTTCATAGCTGGTGAGGCACTGACGTCATCAGAGTCAGATTTACAAATATATACACTCTACAGAGTAGACTCGTTGCAAAGTGCTGAACGAGACTGATTGAGCCAAATAAATTCACCAAGATACATGGAAAAAATATTGATTCTTTGATGAAAAAATAAAACTAAATTATTTGTCATTTGACTGGTAACAGTTTATGAGTTATGATGGATTTCTGCATTTGTGACACATTCTAAAACTATAACCCACATTACGCACATTTTATCACAAAAGCAAAACATGAGTAATTATCGCTGTCTTACCTCTACTTATAAATTAAGTCCATGCAGCGCTCTTTCTGAACAAAAATATCATCATTTTCCGGTAAAAACTCTTTATCTTCTTCAGATTTAAAACTCTCTTAGTGGAGCTCACTGCCAGGGAGGAAAGCCTTCCCTGATCAGTCCTGTTCCGGCTGTATGTTTAGAGTCTTTTTAGTGCTTTACTTGTTTAACAAAACTCGCTAATAATACATCCATAACTTGCTGTGACTCTACTATTTGGGGATCAGGAGCGGTGCTCCTTGAGCGCCCCCTGCCTAGAGGCCAAGGAACTGCCGGCCTCACCTACAACCAGCTCTTTGCCTTTTATGATCGCGCGCAGCAGCACGAAAACATGTTACCTGCACACAGTTTGATGCCCAAAACACAATTCGTAATCCACATATATTAAATTGTGGAAAATCAGTTCATAATTGTTTGAACAATTGAATTTATTATCTAGAGACAGGAAGATGCATCACAGAATGGAAGCCAGCGCAGTTAACATGGGATTGCGCAATCTCAGGGGAGGCCAAGCTCGCTGCGGCCTCACCGGCTTCGCTATCAAGCGCCACCAAGGATTTACATGAAAAAAAGAGAAAAGTCTGCGATTTTAAAGAAAATATGATCAAAAATTAGCAAATTAGATAAATAAAATACTTATTACAAATGACTGAGTGAATCAAAATTTATATTATGTTATTATATATTTTCTTTCTTTCCATGATGACAAGTGAGGCCTGGCTGAGTTTACATTTTACAGTGTTAATAAATTAAGATTTTGGAAGTATTTTAAGTGTCCACTCTCACTAATTTCCATTAACCTGGCCTCAAGGTATTGCACAGTTGGTATACACATTCAGTACACAAAAAAAAAAAAAAAAAAAAAAAAATGTGGTGGGCCAGTCTAATCCAAAATGCCAGGGCCGATTTTTTTCCCAGTCCACCCCTGGGCCCAACCACGTTGCCAACGAAAGCACGAGTGTAAAAACTGAGCCGGGCGCGTCCAGCTGCAGCTAATTTGCATAAAAGTGGCAAAAGCCCTAAAATAACTCATTCTGAAAGGAGTTCAAAATAGGTGGAACTGAGGAGGTGAAATCTCATTAACTGAGAATTATTTTGTGCAAAAAATTTATGACAAATGTGATGAACGTATTTTGTACAGCCCGTAGACCTATACTAACTTGTTTAAAAGGAAGCATGATATGTCCCCTTTAAAAAAATAAAAGATCAGCTAAATGTTGTAAGGTCAGCACATCAAAGTCCACTGCAGGTGTGTGGCGGTGTGTTTGCTCCGATCATGGAAGATTTCAACCAGTGGGGGTTTCTAAAAAACGCTGAGGGATCAGGCCAGAATTATTTTGACTTAGTTTGTTAAAGATGGGCCAAAGTCACCTAGGAAATGATTAGTAATTATAAGGGAGTTTGCTAAGGCAGGGCCTATAAGCTTTTGATTATGAAGGCCCAACTGCAGGCCTCACCTAAAATACACCTGAGTGATTCAGAAGAAGCCCTTGGAGAACTTAATGTGCTCAGATGAGACCAAAATTTTCTGACATCAAAAGTAGAATATAAACCCTTTTTACCTTTCTTATTTTCTTGATATCATCATTCTCTTAAAAAAAAAAAATCAACCATACGTATAATTTCTTTTTTATTTTGTTCATCTCGTTGTAATTGAAATTTATCAGGTGATTCAACAGCTTTACTAGTAACTTGCAATTATTCTCAGAAATTTGTGCTTAAATAACTATCCACTTTAGCACATGACTTGTAAAGAGAAGTGCCTTGAAGACAAATCAGTGGTAATTACTCATGGCCAAATTGTAGATCAGAGGAAATGTAAAAAGCTGAAGGACAAATGTGTTGGAGTGAAAACAGCTTTTTGTGTGTGAAACTGTGAACTGTCAAACTGGATAATGTAAATTCTCCTCAAGGGTTAGGATTAGAGTAATTAGTGTGTATGCATCCATGTCCAAACATACAAGGCCTGAGGGGTAGGAGTGGAGTAAAGTGTGCAGGTTATCAAAGACTTAAGAGTAATTCTTTTGTGTTTCACGCTGCATTAGGACCAAATTATGACATCAAAAGTTAAACTGCAGATGGTCGTTGCAGTGCCTTTACTGATCTTCTTGGGCTCAGCAGGTTCTCTATAGTGCACGATGGAGCACAAAAAGTCTTTAAATATTTTCTGTATGGACAAAACATCTATGATAAAACTTCAGTGTTGTAGTGGCAGCAGGACCTTGTGCAACGTGCGAGGGAGCTGAACAAGCCACACTGCTATACTCTACAAATTGACGAGGAACTGGAGGAATAAACCTATTTCAGGTTTCAGACCCTCAATGTAATCCCCTCGCAGTGATAAGTGAAAAACACAGATTTAGCATTTCGTGTGCATGATGCAGCACTGTGCTGGATTAAACTTGGTGCACGGGATGGCAGGGTCCTGTCAAGCTGGGGCTGATATGTTGGGCTATCACTGCACTATATTTTGGGATTGTTATAGGACTATCTTGCTAAATAGGAAACCAGCTAAGAGTCACATAAAGGGCCTACCTGAGATTTGATTATGGTGTGCTTCAGTAATTAAGGGTACAAACTAGTCACACAACAAACATACATGAGCATATTTTCCAATAATCACAGGTAACTAGTGATCTGCTGTTAAAGTACTGAAAATAAATGCTTTTCATTATCACGTCCTGCTGGTGTATTAGTTGTTATTTTGGTGTTTTGTGCATTGTTTTTGCTCAAGTTGTTACTAAATAAAGCCATTCATTTTTATTTATAATAAAAACAGAAGTACCTACTGAGCATGCGCAGCAGGGGATAAAACAATGAAGCGGCTAACGGCTATTAGCGTCTCCCAGCAAAACAATGGTCCAAGATCCGGTGAAAAGAAGCGCAAAAAAAATATGATTCAAAAAGGGAAAAGACTGGAATGTCACTGGGAATACAGCATGACCATTGGTGTTCACTGAAGCTGCCAATTGCTCAGATGTGCTCGCAGAGTTGATTGAGTAAATGTTCTGATATGGGGGCTCTTAAAGGTGCTGTAGATCGGTGTATTTAATTAATAATGGTTGATCTTCGATCACGCCGAGCTGCCGCTTTAATGGGATGCCCTGCAGAGGGTTAGGCTCGGTCCGGTATTATTTACAATTGATTTCTTAATTAAACAAACTGTCATTATGATAGTTCTGCAATACTTTCGCTAGATGGCGCCATATCTCTTTATATCTGTTCATCACGCTTGGTCCTGGGTGCTATTTAGCCTCAAAAAGGACCATCAAAACACTATCAGGGTGAACGCTTAGTATATATAGCTTTATTTTATTGTGATCAAACGGTTTTAGGTGTTTTTAAAGCATATAACGTGGCTATATACCTTTAATGCATATACATTGTTTAAACCTACCATTTAGACATTTATAAATTCCTTACATTTCACTAATTTCATCAACTTACCCCATTTACTTCCTACAAGAACTGGGCAGGCTGCATGTCTGGTCCTGTAGTCTCCTTCTCCACTTCTGAAGAGATTATACCAGAACACTGATGTTCCCTGTAGACAAATGAAGGCCAGTTTACTGTAAAAAGTATTGTTTATTACAGAACTCTATAACAGTGGCCCCCAAGGACAACAGGTTTCATCATCAGAATCATTATTTAAATATACTGTATAATCAGGCTCATTTTTAAACTTTGAAATCACATTAAAGCTTTGATGCATCCAGTAAAAAATACAACTAAGAGCATACAGTGCATTCTAGTTCTATCACCTTTCTTGGCCTGATTGCAGCCCCAAAGTCTGGAAAGACTGTAGCACCTCCCGCTTCAACATCGCTCATCTGTAAAAACAAGTAAATAAAAAGAATAACGAATGAGGACTTTTTTGTGAAGCTTTACCAATCACAGTAATAGTACAGACATATACATAAAAATGGGTTTTCAACCCCTTTTGTTGCAGAGTTAAAGTAGGCATTTTAAAGGGGTCAGATTTTTTTAATTATTATTTTCTGCACCCTTGAGCACTTGCAAAAACACAAGAATTTTATTTTTGTAACAGTTTCGTTGTGGCATTACAGCGGTCGACCTTGAGCGAGGTTGAGATTTGAGCAAAGTATGAACAGGAAAGATAACAGCATATAGAGATCCCCAAATATGACAGAAAATCCAGATCAAATACTGTCTTCATCTTTCCAACGAGATCATATTGCACAGTTGCGCAGTGGGTAGCAATGTTGCCATGCAGGTGCTGGGTTCAATTCCTACCCTTGCCCTGGGTCTTTCTGCATGGCGTTTGCATGTTCTCACTGTGCATGCATGGGTTCTCTCTGGGTACTCTGGCTTCCTCCCACAGTCCAAAAAACATGACTGTTAGGTTAATTGGCCTCTCTAAATCCTCCTTAGGTGTGAGTGTGTGCGGGAATGGTTGTCCTGTGTGTCTCTGTGTTGCCCTGTGATAGACTGGTGACCTGTCCAGGGTATACCCCACCTCTCGCCCATTGACAGCTGGAGATAGGCACCAGCACCCCTCGCGACCCCACAAAGGATAGATGTGTTAGTAAATGGATGGATGGATAGGTTATGCCATATTATAAAACATTTACTTTAATCATCCAAGTCAAGGATTGAGTTATGCTTAGTTATGGCCCTTTCTGAACAAAGACTTCTTGTTCTAATCTCTCCGTGGTGTTACGACTCAGGGTGTGCAGTCTTGGAAATTAGATGCCCCAAAACGGCAACTACTGTTTTTTTTCCCGCAATGAGGTGGTAGCTCATTCCCAATTTAGTGGATTTATCTTTTATTTCCACATTCATCCACATTTCCTGAGAAAGAAGAGATGTTATTGGGCCTTCTTCATTAGCTGGGAGGTGTTTACAGTTCAGGAGAGGTCAGAGGAGATGTGAATGCCCAGGAATTTTATGCTGTCCACACGCTCCACCACCTTGCCCTGTATCACACGGGGAACGGGTTTAGTCTTCCTGGACCTCCTGTTTTCCACGATTGGCCCTTTTCCATCACTGTTGTCTATGCCACACCACTCTACTTGCCCTACCTTGTCTGTGCTCCACTGTACTCCTGTTGGTTTCCCACAGACCTGGTAAGGCTTGGTGTGGCTTTAAGCCCCACCTTCAGTGGTCTTAAGTGGTCAATCAGAGGTATGTCAAAAATCTTTTACCAGAGAAAAGACATGCCACAGGGCCAAGGACCCTGATATGCAAAGGATCTGTAAATGGGATTAAACATTTCTGTAACAAGAAAAGCACAGAGGTGTTGAATTATAACTATTTGAACTGTGGCTTGGTGTCTGATATATCAGACATCCTTCCAAGGATCTTGAAAGAACGCCCGACCATGGAAAAACTCATAATACATGCTGAAGCCCTGGGCGACGTCAACCTGATAAGAAAATCAGAAGTATTGAAAGAGGATTACATTCGTCTGTTGAACTTAAGCCGGGCGTACACTGTACGAGTTTTTCAGTCGTGGTACTTATATACATCTCAAACTGTGCAACGGAACCGCAGGGTTTAAAAAGTTCACCGCTCACGATCTGTGTGGCGCGGCGCTCGGACGCGACCGGACTGCTCACACTGTACGTCGTGCCCCCTCTGGGACCGCTCGCTGTGGTGGCAGAGGCAGGCGAGCGACGGTAGGTGACAGGGACCCAGAGCAGGGGTTCGAGCCCAGCTCTGGCGAGGCCCGCAGGAGGCAGCGGGCGTCGGGGGAACGGAGGGGAGAGAGGAGGGACGAGACGCACCGGCGGCCGCGCGGCACGGCAGGTCGCCCGGCCCGCACCCCCCCCCCTGCGAGCGGAGGAGTGCCGAAACAGGCGGCGGACCGCGGAGGAGTGCCGAAACAGGCGGGCAGCGTGGACCACGGAGGAGTGCCGAAACAGGCGGCCAGCGCGTTGCCGACCTCCCCATCGCCCCCGCGAGCGGGCCGGGCGGAGGTCGCTTCAGGGACGCCCGCTCCCCTCCCTCCGCTGGCGGGGATGGAGAGGAGGGGAGGGCGCCCCCTCGTAGCTCTGCTTGAACAGCAGGATGCGCTCACGAAAACCTCACGACAGCCGACTGAATTTCAAACATGTTTGATTTTCACCGTCCGTCCGATTCCTGATCGGGAGGTAGTCGTGAGAAGCCAGTCCCCCCTCCTCCCCCCCTCTACGATCAAACTGAAATTCGGCCCGATTCAAAAAATGCTCGCACGACTGAAGAATCGGCCCGAAAACGGGAAAAACTCGTACAGTGTACGCCCGGCTTTAGTTGATGGCCTTAATGTCAAGGTGTTTCTCAGCGGCCCGTTAATTGTGGAGATGAGATTTTTTCCAGAATTCTGATGCTAAACAAATGGCTGGAAAAAACATGCAAACAAACAACTGTAACCTTCATAGACACCTTCAACATCTTTTGGGAGAGGAGACACCTGGTCAGCAACAATGGTTTCCATCTAAATAGGTCAGGTGCAAAACGGCTGATTTCAAACATCTTCTATTCTGTGAACCATGCAACATCAGCTTTGTCCCAAAACAAAGCTCAACCAGTGCCAAAACAAATGATAAGCCCAGTACAGCCCGAACAAGCCAAGATCAAGATTGCCAGAAAGATGACACCGAAAGAGGCTTCGTCAGAGCTACAGGAGGATTCATCCCAGATCTCAGCAGGACAAAGAGAGGACCAAAAACCTCCATCGTCACGAACACCGGTCCAGACTGGACCCGCCTCCCCTTCTTCTCCACAAAGCCCAGAAGTTCCTTTTCTGGAATTTTCTCACAACATGAACAAAGTATTTAAGAGTGGCCTACAATTGACATCCTCTCCACATAGCCATTCTGCTGTGACTAAACCAGCATTTTCCAAAGGCCTCAGAGCCTCAGATCCTCCTCCTCTAAGTATCACGGAACATTCTGGTGCTCAGGACCTCCAGATTACTTCGCTGTGATACAGATCGGGCCCTGGCCGCACGTTTATCAGACATGACAGTTTCCAGCATCAGCTTGGGCCTTTTGCCAGAGATTATGGAATATCTGTGATAATACGTGGCAGAAATAAGAAAAGCAAAAGGATAAACAGGAACAAATACCTAAAAGTCATAAACTGTCAGATGCAACCTGTCATAGAGACATCATCAACCACTAAGTCATATAAACTGGGTTTATTAAACATTAGATCTCTGTCAGGAAAATCCCTTTTAATTAATGGCTTCATTATTGACAATAATCTTGATGTAATGTTTTTAACAGAAACATGGTTACATGAACTTAATGAAGCAGCCATACTGTTGGAGTTAACTCCTCCAAACTACAATTTCCTTTGTGAGAGCAGACAGCAAAGGAAAGGTGGAGGAGTAGCAACATTGTTTAATGATTCACTAAAGTGTAAAAAGGTGTTTTTGGGAAAAGTCGACTCTTTTGAACATTTGGCTCTCCAGGTAAAGAGCCCGGTACGAACTATGTTTCTGAATGTTTACAGGCCTCCTAAGTCCACATCAAACTTTTTTAAGGATTTTAGTGACCTCTTGTCTGTGATATGTGTTGATTATGACTGTTTAATTATTGTGGGAGACTTCAACTTTCATGTTGACAACCCTGAAGACAGAAGTGCAAAAGAACTGTGTGACACACTTAGAAACTTTAGTTTAACTCAGCATGTTAAACAGCCAACACACAAACAGGGACATATTTTAGACCTGATCATCACTAAAGGTCTAAAGATTTCTAAGGTCAATGTAACTGATGTTGCCTTATCTGATCACTTCTCTGTTACCTTTGAAAGCATAATTTCCAGTGACTCATTTAGCTAAAGGGACATCGTAAGAAAACGCACCTTTAAGGACAATGCCACGGAAACTTTTATTCAAGCTTACTCTGATACTTCGACCCTGGGCTGCAAGTAGATAAGCTAGTAGATAACTTTCATTCTAAAGTCTCAGACATCATTGACTGCATTGCTCCAGTTAAAGTGAAAGTTCTTTCCGGGAAGAAAAAATCTCCTCGGAGAAATGCTCCAGCAGTTAGAGGTGAAAAAAGGGAGTGTCGAAAAGCTCAACGCAGGTGGAGAAAGACGAGACTCCAGGTTCACTATGACATCTATAAAGAGAGACTTTACAGATATAACTTACAATTGAAAAATGCAAGAGAATCTTTCTTCTCTGAGATCATCAAGAAAAACATTAATAATGCTCGTGTCTTATTTTCCACAGTTGACAGGCTAACAAATCCTCCTGTGTCAGTGGCTTCCGAACTCCACTCCACCAGGGCCTGCAATGAATTTGTTAACTTCTTTACTGAGAAAATCCTAAAAATTAGAGGATCAGTTTGTACATCCATATCAACTCCAGAACCAAAGCCGTATTCAGCTGGAACCTACACTGACAAAATGTCCCAATTCAGCCAAATAAACCACAAAAGCTTAGAGGAGATCATTCAGCAGCTAAGTTCCTCGTCCTGCTGCCTTGATGTTCTCCCCACAGCCTTCTTTAAGAAAGTTTTACCTGTCATAGCGTCTGAGTTGACTCATATAATAAACACGTCCCTTCTGTCAGGTGTTTTTCCCCAGTCCCTAAAAACAGCAATTATCAAACCACTGCTGAAAAAGAACAATTTAGACAAACTACTACTCCAGAACTACAGGCCCATCTCAAACCTCCCCTTTATCAGTAAGATTATTGAAAAAGCTGTGTTTCAACAATTAAACACCTTCTTAACAACGACCAGCCGCTTTGACGTTTTCCAGTCTGGCTTCCGCGCTCACCACAGTACAGAGACCGCCCTTATCAAGGTGTTTAATGACATCCATATAAATACAGACTGTGGAAGAACCACAGTCTGTATGGTTCTATTGGACCTCAGTGCAGCATTCGATACTGTCAATCACTCCATTCTGTTAGAACGCCTGGAGAACTGGGTCGGCTTCTCTGGTACAGCTCTCAACTGGTTTAAATTCTACTTAAAGAACAGGGAATCTTTTGTATCAGTAGGTAACTTTACATCAGAGATGACAAAAATCACATGTGGGGTTCCCCAAGGGTCCATTCTGGGTCCCCTCCTCTTCAATATCTACATGCTCCGTCTAGCTCAGATAATAAAAAACAACAACATCAGCTACCATAACTATGCAGACGACACAGCTTTACATCACCATGTCAACAGGTGACTATGAACCAGTTCAGGCACTGAGTAAATGCCTAGAATAAATCAATGCCTGGATGTGCCAAATGTTTCTTCAATTGAATAAAAACAAAACAGAAGTAATAATATTTGGACCAATAGAGGAGAAATCAAAAGTTAGCACACAGCTTCAGTCGCTTGAGCTAGAAACCACTGATCAGGCCCGAAACCTGGGTGTAGTGATGGACTCAGACCTGAACCTCCAAAAGCATCTAAAGACAATTACAAGGTCGGCTTTCAATCACCTGAGGAACATTTCCAGGATTAAAGGACTAATGTCTCAGAAGGATCTGGAAAAACTAATCCATGCATTCATCTTTAGTCGAATTGATTACTGCAACGGTGTTTTCGCAGGCCTGCCTAAAAAGTGGATCAGACAGTTGCAGCTGATCCAGAACGCTGCTGCCCGCGTCCTCACTAAGACTAAGAAAGTAGAGCACATAACCCCAGTTCTAAAGTCCTTACACTGGCTCCCTGTATCTCAGAGAATAGACTTTAAAATACTTATGTTAGTCTATAAATCCCTGAATGGCTTAGCACCTAAATACATCAGAGACTTGTTATCAGTGTATCAACCCTCCAGACCACTCAGGTCTTCTGGCTCCAGCCTTCTCTGCGTACCTAGAACACGAACTAAACACGGAGAAGCAGCATTTAGTTCCTACGCTCCACTTATCTGGAACAAACTTCCAGAAAACTGTAAAAGTGCAGAAAGCCTGAGTTCTTTTAAATCAAGATTAAAAACACATTTGTTTAGGATTGCCTTTGACTGTTCTAGTTAAACTGTTCTACTGAAACATCATTAGTTCAACTTTTTTAGTCCAACTGTTTTTAATGTTCTATTTTGTTTCTACATTTTATTCCTACTTGCTTTTATTCTGTTTTATTTTCCTATATTTTAATCATGTAAAGCACTTTGCATTGTCTCTGTACTGAATCGTGCTATATAAACAAATCTGCCTTGCCTTGTCAGTGTTTTGTGCCCTGCTACTATTAAGCATTACTGTATGGCACTAAAAAAAAAAAAATCACTGGAAAACACCACAGTGGCGGAGCGAAACCCCAGCAGCTCCCGAGAGAAAAGGCTGTGGCATACAGTGAAGCCAAGCGTGTCTCGCAGCGGGAGCCTTCTCTGGTAGAAGGCTACCATCGGGGCTGCAGCAGCAATTACTCTACCCTCTACCACACACACAACAGTGGTCCGATCAACAGCTATGAACAATGTTTTGAACCACACACTCTTTAAAGAAAAACAATGCTTTCAGTTTAGTGAATCCATTGTTTCCCTCTCAATACTATTGAGTCGGTAAAATCACAGTTGATTTTTTTTCTCCTTGTTTCACTGTCGGCTGGCTGCCTGGCCATACCCACAGCCAATCACTGACTAGCAGTCTGTTTGTGTAAGAGCTTTACCCCACAGTATCTTCTGAGTAGGTTCGAGAAAACCCAGCCAGGTAGGGGAAAAAAAGGCAGTCGATAAGCAGAGTGAAGTAGATTCCGTGGAAAAGTCCCATCACGACCATGTTTGTAGGGTGGATAGCAGAGCAGTCTTGGGTAAAAATGGTGAAGACACCAGACGAGACGAGACATTTAGCAAATTTGTAAATGATAACTGTTTAAGTTTTTTACTTTGTTTTTTGTTTGTATGTGTTGTGATTTTTTTTGGACAGTTGAAAGATGTCTGTTCTATGCACAGTTCTAACACAAATATTGTAATGCAGAGCTTTAAATTATTTTTACATGAACAAAACAGTAATGATCTGGACCCTCCATTGACAGACATTAAAGGGGTTGGAGGTGTTGCAACAAGGTAGGCAAAGTAATTCAAATGAACAACTTTTATTAACACCCTGCTGGCTGGGGGTGATTCTAAACAAACTTTAAGGCCTGTTTTCTCACTAATCTTCTTTGCAGAGTGCCAACATTCAAATGGTCATATATTCTTCAATTCTTTGTTGATTTCCACAAGTATGACATAATTGGAAAGCTCAGATTCCACTTTTTCGGAATCTGTATATAACTCAAAATGCCCCCGGGGAGACTTGTTCCTGGTTTTGCTGTAGCCTGTTTCGTGACACATCTGGAAATGATCACAGAGCCGTTTACTTTCTCAGTACGTGTTATAATGAGTGATCAAGCAAGTTTTAACGGATGTGATTAGCCATTAGGCAATGTGCCCTCCCGATGCAGGGGAAACAAATTCTGGTGGGGATAACTTGTTTGGCACAGACACCTATCGAATACTCCCGTCGCTCAGTCTGGCGTTTCTTCTGCTTTAAGTTGAGAGCATGGGAAATCTCCAACACAGACTTAAAATGCTGTGCAAGTCTTTCAAGATCATATTTTTTCTCCTCTGAGATTCGCGTGGCATATTCACGTAAGCTGCTTCTATCGTTGAAGCATGTTATTTTCCAAAACCAATGACATACATACAGAATATCGATGATGTTTTGCAGAGAATTCCAGTTCCCATGGTCCCTGAATGCAACAGCTGGGAATATGTCAGTCATGATTCCACACCCGTGTCATCTCTCAAGGAAGAGATGTGTTCCTTGAGTGAATTAATGTGGTGTCAACTAAATCATTTGTTTCAACAAGTCTGTCTAGATCCTCATAGTGATCAATGAGCTCTTCTGCTATGGTGTAAGAACTTTGTTGGACTGAGCTGTTTTTTTACGCTCCCTTGAGGCTGGCTGTATTTATGGCTCACAGTTATGCAGCTGTTTTAAAGTGAGTTATTGCTTTCAGTAATAATATTTTTTTCTTAAAAAAGGCAAGTTGACAGCTTGGGGTGTAATGTTTCAATTTGCCTTTTTCATTTGTTAAGTTTCATAGTGTCCAGTGACAAAATTATCAGGCATTAAAACCCGAGCTGGTCTGCCTTCATCACCTGCTATATTCTCTAAATCCAAGAGTAATCCTTCATTGTATTTTCTTGTTTTGGATTTTGGTGTATTATGGAAGATCTCTCCTTCCTGCCTTCTCTATGTCTTAAGTGCTTCTTAACTTCTTTGTGACACCAGTCATATATTTCTTCATCCCTCTTCTTGCGTAAAAACCTTACTCCGGGTCACCCTGCCTTTTTGGCTTTGTAAACATGATGTGAGAACAACATGCGTAATTGAAAACAAAGTCTGTGTCATTCAAATGTGAGCAAACAAAAATAATGGAGTGAGCCTGTGCCCCTGCCAACCCATTTGCCTCTTTGAGAATGGCATTGATTGATTTGGGAGTTTTTGACACGACGGAAACCTCTGCCAGTTTACAGAAAGAAGGAAATAAAATTGACACTGAAAATGGAGAATAAAACCACAAATATGAAACTGAGCACATGAAATGTAGTTATTTATTTCACTAAATATGATTTATGTGAAAGAATACCAGTATTTGATAAATCTTGAAGCTATTTTCTACCCGGTAATGCTACAAAACAAGTGGAGTAAAATAACAAGCAGGGAATGGGTTATGTCTGCTGACTAAAAAGCTGAAGTTCTGTTGCCTATAAAGAACAGAACAAAAAAACACTGGAAAAAAAAAAGCCGCTGGTCAGGAAGAGGAGCCCAAAAACCAATGATGATAAAGTTTTGATGAGATGCTATGACCAGAGAGCAATGTAGGAACTGTAAAGGAGTTCTTTTATCTATTTTGATCAGCAACGTTTTGCTTAGTCTGGAGCCAAGAGACAAATATCACAAGGCAGGACACTGTGGTAGTTCAATCAACTAAACAGTTTTTGAATTGCACATGCAACACAGATGGATAGCCGCTATTGCCACTTTTTTGGTTTAAAACCGTAAGTAGAAAGAACATGTCAAGTGGCTTCCACAACTGGTCAATAATCAGCGGCGGCGACTGAATGCTCGTACTTACGTAGTTTAAAAATGTCGCCAAGCGATTTCCAGTGCCTAACCTTTTGAAAGCGTCAGGCTCGTCTTTCTATAAAGATAAAGATTTAAGAGAAAAAATTCAAGATAAAAACAGCACACCTCATTACTTACATAATTTAGGAACGTAGCAAGTCTATTTCCATCGACCTTGAGATTGCTGTCAAAGGGACGCTGCAACAGATGTTTATACATTTAACTCGTTATCCGAAAGACTCCGCTGAAAGAGCCTGCCTTCTAGGACACACACTCCTCTTAAATTAAAATTAAAATAGTATTTTTCAAATGTATAAAATAGCTTCTGCTAATTTGCTTTTAAACACACAATGAACTTATGAATGTATTCATTTCTAGTTGTCATCATACAGTTTCTTCATAAAGGCATACTATGCAGATTATTTTCTAAAATAAAGAAAAAAACATTTTACAATGAAATTGTAATCGTCATCACACGTGTCTGGAATTTTTTTCTGCAGATATCAGCCTCTGCTTGCATTTTGAGTCTTCTATTATATCAATGTTTCGGTACAATTATTGGCAAACAATTGAGTAAATGGGTATATAGTGCATAGGTGTTAAGATCATAAAAATAGAAGAAACGTGAGCACACTTTTTCCAGGTGACTCAGTAAATCACAAGTATGGACTTAAAAAATTCAACCTAAAGTGGCACCAAAATTAACCTGTAATATCGTATACATATTGATCCATGACTAACTGAAGCACTCTTAAATCTTAAAAGGGGCCTAGTCACATACTATGGACATGAAAAACAGATCTTTATCTTCAAATAAAACAATATATGTGAAGTATTAGTCCTGCAGTGTTTACTAAAGGCTGCTTTTTACTCCACGAGAATCGAAACATTTGTTCTCACTCCTGCAGCGAATGACGTCATGTTGTTCTCTCAGTCTTGTCTTGCAGGGTCTCATTGCTTGTTCTTGACACAAGGTCTGGGCAGAACGTTTTTCTTGCGGGGTGTCCTACTACTATACTGTGATTGGACAGGATTTAGATGGACGTGTTTTGGTTGGAAAAGCAGAAATGTCTCACGCATCTGCCAAACTTGACATTTTAGTCGCGCAACTCAACTCTGGTGGTTTAAGAGGTCGAACGTGCTACTTCTGCTCACTTGTAGCGTTTTCTCTATAAGTTATCCAAGCCGGGCAGTGTTCGGTGTCTTCTAAATAGCGCCAGACTATAGTGTGAGCTATTATTTGTCTGCTCCTCTACTTTGACCTCTCCGCCAACCCTGTGCTTGGCTTTGTCTCTGTGGCCCACTCCCCTGCCTATCCGATCTTCAGTGATGTGTTATAGTGGGGCAGACTTCTGCAGCTTAGCTTCTCATAAAGTATGAATACACAGGAAAATATATAGTTTTTCTTCATGTTGTTGCCACTGGACTGCAAGAAAAAAAATTATCGGTTCTCGTGGAGAATGTAGCAAGCTTTAGTCCTTTTTGAGCCTGAAAAGAATTTTTGCAGCAGACAAACATTGTTGTACAATCTGCCAGCAGCACGGAAAATTGGGTAATCCTGGTGGTAGTTGTTTTGGTGGGTTGAGTGGTGCATGTGGAAGCGGGGTATTTTAGTATAAACGGGAGGAGCGTTGTGTGACGCAGATTGAAGGAGGGTAGCTGCCGGGTATCCTAGAGTGCATCAAGCTAATAACCGCTAGCGCGTTAGCTTATGGATGTTTTCTCCCCAACAGGAACTTTACTGACCCTTCTATGTGCCTCTTAAACATTGTTTATTTCAAATAAACAAGCAATGCTTACCCGGAAGGGGGGGGGGGGGGGGTGAGTAAAGGCATAACGGCCTGCCAGGCTTATAATATGGTGGTGGAAAGCCTGCAGTATTGTACTTCCAGTCACGTACTTTTGTTATGGGAAATAAACAAAAGCCCTTTGATTACTACCAGAGCAAAAACAAAGTTTAAAACAGAAATACAATATGATAAGCCAACAGGGTGTGATCACTTAATCGTAAAATCTTTGTATGCAACCAGATAAACTTGTAAAGATATAGTATGTGACTAGGCCCTATTAAATCTCTTAGAGATCTTCCAGCAAATAGAAGTCTTTCAGAACCAGAGGCTAGACATCTTGCAGGTTTAAGTTTACCAAGGACTGCTTAGTATGCCTTTAAACAACACCCATAAACTAATAACCATCAACAACTTACAGTGCTATGCAAAAGTATGAATTATCCTTGAATGTATTTCTACTGCCATAATAGTGTATAATTGTGACATGGAAATAGGACACATAATTTTCAAGATTTTTCTTTTTACAAAAATAACAATGAGAGGCGGACGGCGTAGATATGCATTTCACATTTTTCCTATTCTTCTTTACAAAGTAGCTCTAGCTCTGTCAGATTAAATGAAAAGCGTTTGTGAACAACAATTTTCAAATATTCACAGAATCTCAGTATCATTTAGGTCTGGACTGTGACTGAACCATTCTAACACATAAGCATCCTGTGATCTACACCATACCATCATTGCTCTGGCTACTTATTTAGGGCTGAGTCTTGTTGGAAACTGAAGGTCCACCACACACTTGAGACTTTTGCAGCCTCAAGCAAGTTTGCTTCCCGGACTGTCCTGTATTTAGCTCCACCCATCTTCCTGTAAATTTTGAACTGCTTCCCTGTCACTGCAAAGGAAAACCATCCACAGAGCATGGTGCTGCCACCACCGTTTGTCACAGTTGGGGTAACAAGCAGTTTAGTTTTCTAGCATAAATAGCATTTCACAAATATCTACAAAGTTTAACTCCTTTTAAAGCTGTCAGGCGCATCAGCTTTCACATACTATCTCTGCCACCAACATGCCTTGTGGCAACTTTGTCATACAGGCCAGATTTTTTTGAATTGCTCAACTAACTCTGACAATAGATTCACCTACATCCGCTGTGGATCTTCAGCGCTCTTTCAGTTAAAATGAGTATCTTAGTATCTCTTATTAATGTCCAGCCTATGAGTTTATACGGAGCACCATGTTTTGTATGGCTGCAGCTCTGCCATACTCCTAAATTAGGATTCCATACATGTGGACTTTTTACTAATTAGGTGAGTTTTGAAGACAGCTGGTTGTACTTGATCTTATTTTAGAAAATGAGAAGAAAGGGGGCTGAGTACAGCCACACAATTATATTTTCTGATTTTTATTTGTTATTAAGTTTTAAGTCCAAGCATCCTTTTCTTTCCATTTCATAAGTATGCACTACTTTTTGTTGGGCTGTCAAAGTTTGTGGTCGCGACATGACCAAATTCAGAAAAATGTAAGGATGGAGAATAATTTTGCAAGGCAATTTAATAGATACTATTAGGTTATGCTAATACACTGTTAAGATTTTTCAGCATTGCCCTTTTGTATTAACTATACTTGAACTCTGTAGAGGCAACAAGTTTTACATACAGTAAAACAAGAAGGATCTTGTTGAACTGAGATAAACAGCGGAGATCATATAAAGAGAAAAGTCAGGCTGAATCTGTAATGTAACATTAGGAACCCACTGAAATGTTCAGATTCCAACAACCACCAAAATATCACCAGCAAAAATAAAAATAAACTTACCCTTGAGAAGTCAAAATGTGGCTCATACTGTCCTCCAACTCCATAGTTTGCAACCTGACAAGCCATTGACAACACATGAGATTAAGATAAGAGAATAAAAGGGATTCCTCAAACCAGACATCATGATTGTTATTCCCTGACCAATGTGAACACAAACGTATCTCAAAATTTTACACTTCAAAATAGGCACACCTACAAGCATATTCAATATTCAAAATCTTAGCTACAGAAAAGTTGTACAATCCATTGAGTTTTATTAATTCCCATTTGGGTTTGATTCAGTCATGCCTTTGTTTTGTCACAATTTAAGAGCTGAAGATTCTCAACATGTTAAACTTCAGGCTACATCCACATGGAGATGAATACAGTATCTGCGCAGAAAATTTTGAGCATGAAGAAGAAACTGCACGAAGCCGGAGGAGCTGTAACAGCTGTCGTAATACCTATATTTTTTAAAAGGACATGAGACCAACTTATCTGAAAAGACAATTAAAGGAGCAAAAGGCAAGTTCCAGAGTTTTTGCAGATGTTTGTCCACTCTGGCAACAAGTTGAAATGACACCAGTGCATGGGGGAAGAGGAAAAGCATCTGCCGCTGTGACTGCACAGGCCTTTTGTTTAGACGCGTAATGTCTTCTGAGGTAATAAAGTTATAAGTTAGCCTTTGTTCTCTGGCTGATGTGTCTATGGCAGTGGAGACTCAGATAAGTAGCCAGGTGAATGAGACGGCACAGCGCATCACACACACAGCTATAGACCCGAATCACTCTGTCATGAACTGACTGATGGAGCCTATAGAGGCAACTGCCTCGAGGAAAACACATTTTACACATTGGGCAATTGAAAGGCCGTGTATGGGAAGTAAAATACATAATATTTAATGCTTCTTAAACAATGTAAAAGAAGTGTCAATTTTGAAAAAAAGTAAAAAAAAAAATATATATTCTTATTTAAAGTAAAAATAAATAAATAAAGGCACATTAAAATTGCTCATATCGTTCTCTATAATCATTGCACAATCTTTATATATATATCTTTATATATATATATATATATATATATATATATATATATATATATATATATATATATATATATATAATTTAGAAAACAAAAGGATAATTACCTGGAGTAACTCTGCAGTTTCTACTGTAAGGCCAGTAATGTCTTCTATTCTCTGATTGACTCTTTCAATCACAGGGTCCTCCTCTCCTTCCAACCAAGCACTGAAGAATGAAACAGAAAATATATACCTACACGGTAAATGCACAGTCATCCAAAATAATACCACTGTAGCCAGACTAATACCACTTTACAAAAACTGGAACAAACATCTCTTCACCAACTACAAACCTGTCTCTCTGCTGCCACAATTCAAGTAAATAAATAAGTAAATAAAGAAAAATCTGAATAATTATTCAATGGACCTTCAAAACACATTGGTACAATTAATAATAATTTATTAACAGATAAACTGGAATGACATGGGTCAAGGGGAGTTGTACTAGGCTGGGTTTAAAGTTATCTGAGTGGCAGACAGCAGTATGGAAAGTTGGGAGATGTTTGTTCTGGGACCTAAACTGTGCATGATACATGTAAACGATCTATGCAAAATATCTGAAGTGATGAAAACTGTACTATTTGCCGACGGCAGAAATATTTTCTGTGCAGGGGAAGATGTGGGACAACTGTTAAAGGAGGTACCTGATGAAATGAAAAAACTTAAAATATGGTTTGATGAAAACAAGCTGTAGTAAAGCTGTAGTCAGAAGGAGAAACCGCAAAACAGGAGATAGAACAACCACAACCAACACACAACCATATTCGGTTTCTTCCTTGTGGCTCCAGATATGTACCTCTGCTCAGGAAATTATTTTTCATGAAAGATTGATTGTGTAAAAACATAAAGGGTCTGTGAAGCGTCTTTCAGGGTAATGTAGTTCATCGAGCTGAAATAACAGAAATTTGGCTGGCCTTCGAAGTCGTAAAATGTTTGGTTTATCTGCAGCGCCCCTTCTTGGACTCCTGGACGCCTTTAATAACACTCGTGGGACCACAGGGAAATTGTCTAAAATAAATAACTGAAACTGTCAGGGTGCAGTTTTGCCTGCTGCACCCTGAGCATTTCCTGGCTCCTTTCTCCTCCAGTGTAGCCCTGATTCCACTCTGCTAGATCAGTCACACCTGTCCGGCTACAATCAACCCAGAACTCACTCCACCTGCTCACCCCTCTATATAAGCCCTTCTCAGTCTCCTCTTCCCTGCCGGTTCGCTTCGTCTTCCCTTGCTGAAGACTCTCCTCCCTCGCCTTCCCCCAAAGCTCCTTGGGCCTGCTCAGGTCCCGTCCCGAAGCTCTCCTGCCAGCCTTGGGTTCCACCCCAAGGCTCACCCACGGTCCTCCAGCTTCCTCCCGTCAGCCTGCTCCTGCCTTCACCTTCCTCCTACTCCATCCTAGTAAAAGACTCTGGTTCTCGTCTTCCACAATCCATCATCCTTCAATAAAACTCTCAAAACGAGCTCTGTGTGTGGTTGTGTTCAGGTTCATCGAGACAAATCATGACAGAAACGCTTTAATGTTATTAACACTTTTCTGTTTTGGCAGAATATAAAGTCAGAGTTTTCTCCCCACTGAAGCGCAGCTTAAAGACCAGAATCCCTCTGGTGGACCAGATGCACACTTTTTCACCCTGCATAAATCTAAGCCAGCTGAAGGTGCATGGCTTGCTGTGATGACACATCCCTAGTTCTGGAGAAGCCGAACGTGAGGCACCAGTGATGACATTCCCCCTGCATGTGCAGAGCATCCGACCCTCTGCACAGCAGAACCAGACTGTCAGATGCCAGCCAAGTAGACCTGACAAACCTCACTGAATAGTTGACTCAGAAATAACCCCAGTTGATCGTTTTTAGATTAACCTCAATCCTTCATTAAGTTGGTAACTAATTGCTGAAAGCCTGGTAAAACTTCTACTCATTTATTTCGCTGATGTTTGCCACATTATGCATGTCTTTACTGGGATGTTTATTCTTTTCATTTTGCCCTTATACGCTTAATAATGTTAATGACCTACAGTCTTTGTATACTCTGCTTCTCTTGTCTCAGATCTGTTCACTTTCCTTAACAATATTTTAGTCTGCAATTCCTTTCACTTACCTCTCTAAAATCCATTTTTTTTTCTGAGCAGTTATATGTTGAGGCTCTTTGGTTTAAGCAGCAATGTTAGAGCCCCAGGGCCTAGTGCCTCTACTCTTTGTCACTCTCTACTGTCATCTTGTGGTTGTTTTAAAGTACTGCCTTTCCCTCAGGGACGTTGCCTCCTGATCCTGCATTTCCAGTTGCAGGTCCTCTACTGGTGCGCTTCTGAACACCTTTCAAAGTTTACCTGTATTACCCAGATTGGATCAAGGACACGTGGACAGCACCACCCACCCAGCAGCTGAAGACAATCAGGATGACAGAGATGGAGATAAAAGCAGGCTCGAGCCTTCACTCAGGGCTGCTGTACTTTAGCTGCTGCATGCAATTGCCTACTTGCTAGCTTTGCTAGACACTGAACTTTGAACCCGGACTGTGACCTTTGCTGAAAAGGAAATAGGCGGCATGCCAGGCTTATAATGCGGTGGGGGAAACCCTGAATCTGGGACTGCTTCTATATCGAATCTGTTCAGGGAAAGGAGGGACCTTCAGCATAACTCTCCGAGCTGATTGGGTCAAGCGACACCTAGTGCCCTCCTATCAAAGTCGGTTTTAGCCAATCACTATGTAAGCAGCAGGTATCATGAGAATCCACAAAAAGGTAAGCTGGTCAAGGCACTTCTTGCTGTTGTTCTTTCAAAGACGAAATCGGGGATTCTGACTAAACAGATGTGATAGCAGCAGCTACGTGAGTCATCCTACACTGCCATGTTTATTTTGGTTCGGCTGTGGGCACGGCAGCTATTGATTTCGTCACAGGGGTATGTCCCATCTTAAACCATAATACTGCAACGTGATTGTCCTGAACTGTTTTTGGTTTGGTCACAAATGGTTGAAGCAGGAGCGGTACAAAATGGATTCTCGTGTTTGTGAATGCACAAATACCGTGAGAATTCAGCTTGCAGGCAAGGTTAGCCATAGACAAGAGCAATGAATAAAAAATGATAAACAGATGTTAAGGACTAAAGGCTGGATAAAGGAACCCATGGACTTGTCTTGATTACTGACCTTTTTGATACTCTGTAGTTGGCTGTGGTCAGAACTCCTGTTTTGGGATCACGGACAGTAGCTCTGGCAAGCTTAGGAAAAAAAAAACATAATAGACATTATAATAAAGGAATTTCTCTATAATTTCTGTTGTTGCCACATCTGCTTTAGGTTGTATTTTGAAAGGTAAAGATTCATGCATGTGAATGATGTCTATAATGTGCATAACTATAGAAAATTACAGAAATTACAGGAAACTGCACAATTTTTCATCTGACTCCGACTGGAATGCACTGTTTGAAGCCAAACATGCTTTCTTTTTATCCAACGCCTGTGAACTCATCCGGAAGAACAGCAGAAAGCTTTTGTATTGATCTGCATCAGGTAGAATCTGTAAACTGTGTACATTTCTTTGTCAAGACACCAAAAATGTTGACCAAACTGTCGGATGTACTTTTATTTACTTAATTTGCATTCTAAAGCTCAACAGAAAAGGCTAAAGAGATTTTAAATCAATACTTCCATAGATCAGATTTATAGTTTCATTTAAATACACCTTATTAACATTTGTAAACCGATTTTCCAAACAACTAAAAAAAACAAAAACTAGCAAACCATCTTACATTTATAGAAACACCCCCCTAATCTGTTGCTTTTAGTTGATGTATTCTTCATCTCACCCTGGGTTTTGCCAGCTCTTTAATCTTCTCAATTTCTTCATCCGACAGCACTTCTAGGTAGCGTACAATGTGGGGGCTGTCCCACTCATCCTCTTCCTTCATTGGCTTCAGGACCAGACGAGGGTTCCTGTTACCATCATGGTAGCGACAAAACAAACGGCTTCGCCTTGCTTCGGTCTGGGGGAAAAAATAAAAGCATCAGAAAAAACAAATCTTAAGAAATTACTAATAACGTTAATGCTGAGGACTATATTTATCACTGTTATATTTCAGAATCTGCTAGAATTGTTGGTGTACAGTTCTCTCTCTCTCTCTTATATATATATATATATATATATATATATATATATATATATATATATATATATATATATATATATATATATATATATATTAGAAAGCTAAATGCACCAACCCACAGTTAACTCTAAGAAATGGGTCCCCTAAAATGGTTCACCAACAAAGTGTAAAGCAAAGATTTATGTTTACAAAGTTTTCACAAATCTTTCCAAAGGTTAACATAAACATAATCAACATGACCCGAGAGTGGGGCTCACTGAAAAATGTGCAACTTCATTGTGCAAACTTTGCAGAGACGAACATTTTGACAACACGTGTATCTTCAGAGTGAGTACAGCATCAAAGCAAATAACTGTACATAAACTGAAATGGGTAGACAAAAAACAAGGAAGCGCTTAACCATGAGTTCACTGTATAGAAAAAGGGTCCCACTCTTATTTTAATTTGGCCAATAGGCTTGTGACATGACTTTGATTTGTGTTCAGTTACTTTTTGAGCCCCGTTTCAGGTTGTCCACAATTACTTCCCTTTATGCTGTGTTCATTTCTGACTCTGATAAAGGACACAGATGTACCTAAAGGTCATGCTGCATGAAGTTTGCACGGTAAAGTTGGAATCTTATCAGTAAGCTTAATGTCTCACCATTTGGAGCCCCTCTCCTCTGCACAAAGCCTCATAGGCCTCCCTCTCTGGCAGATGGTCCTTGGGTCGGGTGTAGGTCCCCAGCTGAATAGGTTCCTCAGATGCAGGCTCAGAGGCCTGGTTGATCTCATTAAGCTGTCTGGACAGCAGTTGCTCAAAGTAACGGAGGTTTCCTCCTGCCCTCTCATGGTTGGGGTCTGTCAGTGTAAAAATAATTAATCATTAGCATCTGTAAACACAATTGGAAAATCTGACTGTCTGACAAAAGCTTAATGTTTGTTCGCTAACACGGAGCTAAGCCATAAATCTGACACTATATAATGCAAAAGCTTGAGTTGTAAAAAAGGGCAAAGGTGTGATTTTCTTATATCTCTAATGAGTGAGTTCATTTTGTCAAGCGCTTTATGGTGCAGTTGAGCAGTATCTGTCTTTTTACAGGCAAAGAACATTTAAAAACTATGTACATGTTTTTGTTCACTGTTCAATAAAATTGGTGTACATCTAAAAAAAAGAAGTACAACTTATAAAAACTGCATGAAATTTTTATAATTTTAAAGTTTCATGAAACTCCTCATATCTTCATGAAATAAAAATAAGCATGCAGAAAATTCTGAATATCTTATCAACATGGGAACAACTAACTCTAATTTCAGTCGTTTTAATCAACTTTCTATTTCACTAATGAACACTTAATTAAGATTTGCCCTTCTTTTGTGTTTCCTTGTATTGCTTACAGCTCAAAGTCAGTACAAAGATCGAGTACGCCCTCTTGTGGTAATACTGTGGAATACATCCATTCAGTATCAAAAAGTATTGTGTTTGAGCAATGGAGACTTTACTGGGAGACAGTAATATGTAATTCTAGGTCTTATATTGAAAAAATAGTACCATAGTCACAGAAGCAGGGGGTACATTTAAGTCAAAATGTTTTGCAATGACCAAACAACTCTTCTCAAAGGGGTTGAGTTTTAAGAAAGCTGGCACTGGAATTTCACCTCTTAATAAGTATGCTGGGACTGTGGGCTGATCACAATCTTTATTTAAGAAAGCAGGGGATGTCAAACGTTGCATAAAACCTCCTCAAACGCTGACCACAACCGTTCTGGGTAGACTAAGGCTGGGCCAAGGTTCTACGACGCCCCGAGGAGAATTCAATTTTAGGGGCCACTTCCAGCTAAACCAGTTTAACTAGAGAATGTTGATCAAGGCTTTGTTGGACACGTCTACATTATAGTATGATCTTCTCCACCAATGTGATGATATCATACTGGGCACGCCTTTGAATGGGTGTCCACAATTGGTCCTACTTAATGTCTGTGTGAGGAATGAACAGGGCACTCTCTGGCGTCCGGAAATCTACCCGTCGCGTTGTGTATGAGAGCCCAGTACTGAATCTGTAAACATCCCTCTGCCTTTTAGATTAAATATGTTAAAATATAGTTTCTGTTTCAAGAGTCTTTTTATTATTACAAAAGTCTACACCACATTATTCAGGCAGAGAACCTGGTGTGACCGTGACCAGGTCAATTCTTTAACATAATCGTTGATCTCCTTAAAGTAAAGTTAATTCTGATTAAATGTTTCAGCGTAACTGTGTTAAATGTGCTGAGTAGCATTGTAATTCAAGTTAACTGGTTGGCTAAGCATTTTTATATTGGTGAAGAACTTGTCAGGTGCATTTACGATCTAATAAAAAGAAATTCAGAGACTTCTAGGATCTCCCACTCTACGTTTTACCATTTTGAGACATAAAACATGTCATACAAGTCTCATCTTTAATTCTCCAAAGAAAATTTGTTCTGTTTTTCTTAAGTAGTGCATCATTACTTTATGATGTATATTTTCTCTTTTGTTGTTGTGGCCTAGAGAAAATACAGGAGCTGGTGTCTGCTTCAGCCCTCATCTCCAGGCTTCAGTCCCTGTGCCGCACCTTTGTTGGATCAATTTCTGGTATCGTAGGCTGTCTTTAAAATGAGTTTTTTTAAAACAATAAAAATGTTTAATGTAATGTTTCTCCACAGTGCTGACAAATATGTCCAGATGGTAACACAGTTTTACCAACCTTATCCTGGTGGTGTTCACTTACTTCCAAATGGAGCTGATTAACTCCCCCCAGGGTCAGAAGAATTAGCTGTACTAATTGTTCTGGGCTTTATTTATTGCTTTGGCTTTAAACATGACAATTAACAAATGAAGGTCACGTCATTTAGAAATGTTACTGTGCCTGGGTCCGTAGCAGTAACAGTAGAAAAGACTTCTACATTCCATATAAGCAATGGGAAGTGGGATTGTGTACTTTCTGAGTGAGTTTTCCACTTTCCTAAACAGCACAGTTGGACACTAGAAAAGGCTGCTGCCTTCATGCCAAAGTTTCACAATTACAGCAGACATCCCATCCTGAACGTTTTCTGTGAGAGGTTGAGTCAAAGGTAGATGAGGGTTGCTGACCACCAATGAGTTCATTGTCACAGGTGATATAAAGAATGTGACAAAAAGACATAAAAAGTACCAAATATGCATTTAACATGTGCAGTTATACCGTTATTTTTACTGGAAACTCCAATAAAATATGTTCATGCAGGTAGTGTTTTGTGTTTATTCTTTTGTGTAGTTTGTTGACTGAATGATGCTAAAAATAACTAATTTATTTCCTTAAGATGACAAATGCTGAAAGAATTCTGTACATTTTGAGTAGTACATGTACGTATGTCACCAGTATGATGCCCCCCTGCTTGTTATATATTAGATATTAAAAATACATAAATCCAGTAGAAATAAGAAATATTTGGCACCAAACATCGGCGTCTGGATGGAAACAGCTTCAATCTGTTATGCAGCATAGGCTATAAACCGGAAATTTACGACAATAGCCAACGTCATTTTGCCCATGTTGGTATTTTCTGTGTTTTAAAAAAATTAAAAGAAAAGTTATTGTCTTGTTCTGGCTGTGTAGAGGCCGGCCATACTCGTGTGCCTTTAAGACGCTGCACTACCTGTACAGTCTGTAGTCACGTGACGTGAAGTGGGAGACGGTGAGGTTGAGAAAATGAAGGAAATTTCAGATGTTTTAGCGGCGGTGGTGGTAGGACTGCTCGAGGAGGAAGAGGAGCAGCTGTTAAATACGTTGCAGCCACATCTGATCTCTGGTTCGGTCGCATGATGGACCTGTTCATTAGTCTGGCTGTACATTATCTAAATGACCAATGCTTGGACGGCATATTTACCAGCCGATACCACGGAAATGGTCGGACAAGGTTTAAGTGCGATGCTGTCTGCACGGGACATTAAGAAAGAGGAGCTTGTCACTATTACTACTGACAACGGTGCAAACATAGTTAAAGTTGAACTCAAAAAATGGACACATGAGCAGTGTTTTGGGCACAGGCTGCACCTGGCAATCGGTAAGTGTTATCGTCCATAGATCATTATCGAAATGAACTGTTCAATATATCACAATATTGATTTTAGGCCATATCGCCCAGCCCTAATGCAGCCGGGCAGCTGGATCTCCCTGGGTCAGTTTGGCCTTTTTCACCGAGCTCTCCTTATACAAGTCGGTGAGGTCATTTAAGATACCAGTGATTTTGCTGCACACCCTGACAATTCCCAAAAGGTTATTCCTGTGTTTGCAAGTTAAAAAACAACAACAATCTAACAGATGAAAGTAAAATTTAATAAGAACTCGATATAACAAGAAAAAAAAAAATTCACATTTAAACCATAAAGCTTCCGCTAAAAATACATTTGCTGTTTAGACTGGAGAAGGAGGCAAGCAGGAGGAGAAAATATTTTTGCAAGAAGCATTAAGTCTTGATATTTGGCATTTTAATTCCTCCATAACACCACAGCTCTAAGTGAACAAAGTGCAGCAGTCCACAGAGCCTGTGGTGCAGAAATAACAACTTGAAACCTCTAACTTCCACAAAGAGTGGGCAACACCCTGCAGCACTGGTGAGCCCAGAGCAAAAGCCCCACTCAGATCACAGGGTGCTTTGTGATTTAGAAAGGAAAACAACCTATCTTTATGTCACAGTATTTGATTATGGTTCTATGGGCTGGCTGGGCAGTGCCTGTGTTTATTATTGGTAACATACACAGACTTCCACTTCTCTTTTAGATTTCTAGAGATAAAAATGTGTTTGTTGTTCTTACGACTCACCGATGGCCACCAGCCGGCGTGTAAGCTCAATGGCCCGAGGTATGTCACCCAATTGGTAAACAGAGTAGCTGAGGTAGTCCAGGATTTCTGCTTTGGTGACCACGGCTTCCTCTCCGTCATCCAGCTGCTTCAGAGCCTGCTGAAACCACAGAACGGCGTGGTAGTAGTCTGCGTCGTTGTAGGCCGTCTTTGCCATGTCGAAGCAATCATCCACGGTCAGGACAGCGTTGGAGTGAACACCTGGGCGGGAATTCAATAAATAACATTCAAAACTATATTCATTACACAACATTTATCACAACAATATTGTACAAGTTGGACAATATTCAATTTATTATAAAGATATATTTTCTGAGTTTTATTAAGCTGGGCAAAAATTATTTTTTTTTCCCCCTAAAAAAAGATGTTAGTCATAACATTACTTTGACTAATCCAAGCAAACAAAGGTCATTCCAAAACTATGTAGCTGTTAATTTCTCTGTATTTTCTAAACTTAGTAACATTTTCAAATGAGGTTTCTGAAACATTCCTTGAAAGAAAACAAAAGCAGGTCTGGGTAAATAAACCCAAACCTGTTTTCATGTAGTCCATGTTCTCCTTCCCTGATTTCCTATATAAACTAGACAACTCTGCCCTCATAGTTTCTCTTAAGTGGTTTTATTTGCGTTAATAAAATAGAAATGAAAATAAAAAACATATTTTGCTTTAGTAGGTTTGTACCAGATATTCGTTTGTTGTTCAGACTTTTAAAGAATTCCCACATTTTCTCATTTTCACAACCACAACTTTAAATTTATTTTATTGGGATTTACCAACACAAAATAGTGCATAATTGTGAACTTTTTACAAAAATCTGAAATAACACCTGTAATGTGTCCCATAATTAGTAGAGTCCACTCTGTGTGATTTATTCTCAGCTGTGCTGTACTCTAAAATTACTTGAAAATGTAACTCCAACTCAGCCCTAAAGCAACAGTAACTTTAAGTTAGTTCGTTTATATTCGCACATAAACACTTTCACACAACCATTTCTGACTCTTTGGTTACCTGGCAATTTTCCTTTGGAGAACGCTTCTGAATCTAGTTGATATGTGTCCTGAAGACGCATCAAAGCCTTGGCTGCACCCGTCTCATCCTCCGCATCAGGAAAGTACTGTCTGTGTTCGGAAATGTTGCCGATGAAGCCTGTAAAAAAGAAACGTTCACAAAGGAGGCAGATTCTATTTTTCTGTATACCTACTGTACCGAACCTGGTTGTTTGTTGACAGTTATAAACATTTCTGATATATTATGGGTTGTTTTTTTGTTTTTGTTTTTTTTTTCAAAACAGAAGTTAAACATCACAACTTATTTTTGTCAGTAGAGGCAGTATAACCAAAATAAACACTAATCATAGCCGTTCGCCTCATGCAGCCCAGGGTTTATGATGCCAATATGTGATATGATGTGACCGGCTGCCACTGCTGCATTAACTTTCCAAGCTGGCCTTCACGTTACTTAGCAGTTTAATCTGTGGAGCAGTGATTTAATAACCTGAGCTACACGTGAATCTAAGGAGATTGTGCCTTGGAGATGAAACTTAGATGTTTCTGTAACACACAGACACAGCAGAATAGGGAATATATCGAAGGTCTGGTCTTTGTTGGTGAAGATTCTCAGTCATCCAGGTCATGATAAATCCAAAAATGGTTAAAAAATAAAACAACTGGACTTCTATTCTGAAGCTGAAGATGTTTTGCTTCCCATCAAGGAAGCTTTCTCAATTCAAAATGTCTGGAGTAGTGTGGAGTTCCATGTTTTATAGACCTGCTGATGAGGCCTCGTTAGAGCTTAGATTCACTTATAGATCTGCCTTGAATTGAGAAATCGTTTTATTTTTTAACCTTTTTTGGAAGGTCTGATCTACCGATTGGTCCAAATGTTAAAAACAACTATAGATAATTAAAAAAAGTGTTAAATGTTGAAATCCTTCTACCTTTCCTTATGGAAATATGTGGGGTATCTAGAAACAGGAAGTCAACAGCAGATTAACTTATCTACAACCTTTCTTTGTGAAACTATTACTGTACCAACAGCCAAGGTGTTTAGAGAGTAATGAGCAGCAACGCTCCATAGGAGAGACTTTGATTACTGTACTGGTCCATCGGAATAACTAAGAAATTCTCATGGAGTTACTTTATTTCAGCAGCATAAGCCTAAAATGTAAATTATTTAGAATCATTGCCCACAAAGTGGTTACAGTTAATGAAAACCCCAAATCAGAATGGGACAAAACATCAACAACAAATGAATCACAGGGAAAACAACTGACTTGACCATTGGGGTAAGCAACACAACAGCATTGCTAAAGGATGTTCACAGAATGCTGTATCCAAGCAAATGAACAGAAAGTTGAGTGGAAGGAAAAAAGTGTGGTAGAAAATGGTGCACAAGCAGCAAGAATAACCACAGCCTTGAGGGGAAGCAGAGCCATTATGTAATGCTGCACTGATGCCTTACTTCAGGATTAAGTATTGAGTGCATAGACAGTTTTTTATTAGTGTTATGTAATATTTTAACTGAATTTGGGGTTTTCATTATCTGTAAGCTAAGAGCCTCAAAATCAGCAGAAATACATGCTTGAAATACATGACTGTGTTTTTAATGATTCTATAAATTAGTTTTAATTTTTATTTGAATTTAACAACTGAAATACATTTTTACTTACATTCTAAATTATTAAAATGCATCTGTACATTATCTTCATCCACATGGGATAGTTTATTTTGCTTTCTGTATCAGTTTTATTTTACTTTCTTTACATCAATACATCTATTTCACCAAAGGCAAACCATGGACGTCAGATAAATCTAAAAGAAGATTCCAAAAAAGTTAAAAAACAAAACAACTGGACTTTTTTCCGAAGTTTGAAGACCTTTCGCTTCCCATCCAGAAAGCTTTCTCAATTCAAAATGTCTGGAGTAGTATGGAGTTCCAAGCTAAGAGAAGATTCCACACAGAGCTAAACGAAATGTGGTACCAAGTAGTGACATTTCTAGGATTTACATCCAGCCTTTTTGCTCTAGTAGCCACGTCGACAGATTCATTTCTAGGTTTGGCGCGTGTTCTGTTTAACCATCTATCACAGATAAGGCTGTGCCTTAACATGCACACACCCAAAGTGAGAACAGGGCCAAAAAATGCTCAGATGAGGAACAGCTGCAGTCAAAACACGACGTCAACGGTTCATTAGGGGCAAGCAACAGTTGAGCAAGGCTGCACAGCAGACAGTGCTGTGATCGCTCTGCTTACATCCCTTCTGGATTTATTTGTTGGCAGCTCTGCACCGGGCAACATTAAAGGGAGAAAATGCAGTTTTCTGCATGGGTTGGAAGAAATTGTGTCAGAATACTGAAAACTGCATTCGGAGGCTTTTCAAATTAAATAAAATCAATTCAAGCTGGTTAAGTGTAATAAACTACAGGAAAAGACTCGGTGAAGTTATTAACTGTGTTAAATAGAGACATCCAGACTTCAAAGGCCAAGTCTTTGGTACTAGACATACTTCCTTACCATCTGAGGGATTCTGTAGCACGAGGGTCTCCAGTTCAGACCACTCTGTGTTGAGCCTTTTCATCAGTTTGTAGGCGTTCACCGGATGGGCCAGGTAGCCCTCAGGGTCCGAAGTGGATACTCTTGTCAGAGCATCAAGTTTGCTTGCCCAACTAGAAAAGAAACATACAAAAAAAAATACAAATAAACAGTCTTTACATCTGCAAAAGCATTTGCAAGCACTACAAACAAAAACATGCATTTAAATATATTACTGATAATCCTAAATAACCTTAAAAGGGAATAAAATATATGTACAAAAAAAGAAAAGGTTATTGTAAAGACACCATGATGCAGTGCAAGTTAACTGGAAACCTTATTTCTTGCCATGAGGGAGGCTGACAGCGCAGAAACAGAGATCAAGACCAATGAAATCACACTGAAATCAGTCATAGCACCGATACATTAACATAATGAAAAACGACCTCAGCCACAAGCTTTCTTGTCATCTACATGAATCTACTATAAGGGCCATTTTAAAATAACTAGTAATTGTTGCTGTTGCATAAAAATTGCTATGCAAAAATTTGGGTCTGACATCCTGCTGTGAGAAAAAGATCTAATTGCTTTCAAACACGCCAATTGAGAACAAAACTTGGTGTATAAAGCTTGCATATGATCAATGTGAGTCATGTCTTCTTCAGTCTATCTCTATCCATCCATCAACTCTGACTACCATCACTCTGCCTGCTGAGGAAAAGCATCCCCACAGTATAATTGCTGTCTGCCTTCACCATGTGTCACACGGGGGCCTTAGTTTTTTGCTACACAAAATATTTTACGCTCTTTCTTTTTAAACATTTTCCCAAAGAAAGCCAGGTTTGTGGAGTGCATGCCTAATTGCTCTCCTGTAGAGAAATTCTTCCACCAGAGCTATGTATGTCTGCACCTCCTCCTGAGCGAAGATTAGTTTGTCCCTTTTTGGCTTCACTGAGTCATGCTTTTCTTGCCTGATCTGCCAGTTTACGCGGACAGTTATGTCTTGATGCGAGTTTACACTGCAGGAGCTTTTTAAAGGAACAAGGGTAGTTTTCTGGGGTGGTTTTTCTCCTCGTTGCACTTCCACTTTTGGAACCAGTATTCAATATTTTCACAGCTAGGAGGAAGTGGCAGGAGCATGTGGAACACAGCAGAACACAAGTCTCCGCTAGGTGCGGAGCCCATCCCCCCACGTCCTGCCGTCCTCCGCTTCGTTGGCAGGCGCCTTGGCCCTCTGGCGCATTGGTTGGCTTCGGGTTTGGGGCGGGTTCCCGGGCGTGCGCCAGCCCACTCCCGGCGGCCTCTTCGCGGGGCCTGGCCCCCCGGTGGGCGGCGGGTGGGTGCAGATATCCTGTGTCGGCCCCTCCTGGGCGACCTGCTTTAGGGACCCCTTTGGGAGTCCGGGGTTATGGGTCCCCTGACTCCTGCCTCTGTGCTCGGGGAAGGCGGGCCTTTGGTTCTCCACAACCACTATCAAGCTATTTCCTTTTGGAAAATTTTCACCTAAACTAGTGCACTCTCACATCTCCCACAGGTGCTGGGTCCCAGGTATTAAGTGTTCACTTATATACAGTAATCTTATAATTTATTTATTTATTTATGTTCTTTCACTTTCTTTTTTCAAGTATCACATTACACATGCCAGCTTACATAATAATATATATGATTTAGCAATGGCATCTAGGTGTTATTCGATTGTATCTGTTGCTTTATGTCTGTTGGTTGTGCTGTTCTTTTTGCATCTCTCTTTCCAGGTGACGGAGCAGACGGAGAAGGTTTTATCATTCTCTCCCTTTTATCTCCTCTTTCTTTCACCTCTACTCTTTTTTTTCTTTTCTTTCTCTTTCACTTCTTGTTCTTCCTTTACTCTCCCATTGTAATGTCCATATAATTTGAAATTCTCCTTGCAGGAATCACAATAAAGCTATTTACAAGCATAAATCAAGTGGAGCACTATGGCGAAAGCTGTTCGCTCTGTCGAGCTCTATCTGGCATTGAGACATCAATTCCTATTGCCACATTGCTAGACAGGACACTGGAAAAAAAAACAAAAAAAAAACACAGCAGACCCTGCACCCGGCCACTTCAGCTGAGCCTTTATCGTCTTCAGGGTGAGATGTCTATTCTGCAAAGAACTGCAGTTATGAACCGGATGTGTCATAACTGTGTTAGAATTATGTTCCTATGATTATTATAAGTCAGTCAGAGACAATTTAATTTTTAGTGTGGTTTATAGATGTATTCTTCAACATATATTTTAGTGGTTCTACAGCGACAATGGTGAAGAAGATTAGTCGTATCAGCCACCTTCCAGGCAGCTACGGTCAGCGACCTTTCAATAAAATACTTCTGTTTGGAGACAAAATGATACAATTCATCTCATTTTCTGTTGATTTTATTGATAATATGGTGTACACAATGGTACACTTTGATGAAACACAGGGCCAATCTTATGATCAAAGGCTTTGTCATATGCAGAAGGTATCCTACAAAGGAAATCTGCACTTTTATCTGACCAGATTCCCTTTTATGGGGTGGGGGGGGGGGGGGGGGGACACATTTGGCACAGACTTTGCCCATTTTGGCACAAAATCACAGGTCCGCCTGGCACACTGCCCACTAAAACCTTTGTGGAACAAATATGCTTTAATTGATTAAGTCCAGATTTGTTGCAGTTATTGTCAAGATTTGGATCTATAAAGTCTGAGGCTTCTCATATATTTTCAAAGGTGTTTTCATGGTGTTTTGCAGTGTTGCAATTTAGGCAAGGATCAAAAACTTTAAATGTTTTCTTTGTTTAATCACCTATAAATCAGACATGGTGACATTTGCAATAGTGATTCCACATAAAAAATATTCTTTACTGCCTTTGTGTCACATAAAAACTAACACTTACCTGTACATTTCCACTTTACGACTTTGGAGCTGTACTTGATTTAAATCACATATGTAATTTCAGGCGAAAATTGCTCCTGAAACCCTCTGGGCTTAAGGGGTTTGTGAGAAGTTCATCTCCTGAGTTTTTGTTTTATAGCCTAAATCTGCTTTAAACCAATCCAAAACTTTATTCCTGACTCATCTGCTGTGTTCCTTGGTCTTTTTGATGCTTTTTGTTAATTGATGTTACCGCCCATCTCTGAGGCCTTCATAGAACAGCTGTAATTATACTGAGATTAGATTACAGCATTTACTAATTAGGAGGCTTCTTAATGATAGTTGGCTGCATTGGATTTCCTTAAGTAATTGCTATCAGAGTTAAGAGGACTGAATCCAAATACAGAATTTTTTCCACTTTTTGTTTGTCTACTTGGGGAAAAATCCCATTAGATTAAATCGAGGTCCATGGTTGTAACGTGACATAACATGGTAAATTAAGGGATGTGAACACATTAGCAAAAGCTGTATTCAAACGGCACTTATTAACGATCATCAAAGCTGCGTGAGCAGGCAGCCTGTTTCTCAGTTTTTCAGTTATTCCCGCCTTGATGATACAGGTTATGGAGCCGACCGTTTTGTGGGCAACTTTTTTGCCCACAAAACGGTGGGCATTTGTGTTCGGAGACTGAGTGAGGGGCGACATGCTTCCATTATTTACACCAGAGATCAGCTATTAGCTCTCGGTAGATCTGCTGGGCCGCCTCCCATAACGTGCAGCCCGGTATTCGTTGTGAGTTAAGAAGGAAGCAACGTGGGTCCTGCGTTGGCTTTGAACGGCGCAGCCGAAGGAGAAAGTACTTTCCGGCTGCCCTGTCCATCCTCATGGTAAATATAAGGATCCCTTCCTCACAAAGTGGATGATTTGGCAGCGCTAACCTGACTTCAGGGATGCTACCAGGAGAGCACCTTGGCTATGTCAACAAAATATTTAATTATCAAAGAGATGCTCTGCAATAAGAATATCGAACTGTTAGCCGTTGGCACGAGTCCATGCTAGCTGCTGCAGGAGTTTACACATGTTCTCACGATAAATGGTCTGAGAAGATCGAGGAAGCTTTGAGGGCCTGTTTCAGCCTCACTGTGTGGGAAAAGCTCTGTCCTCCTCGCATAGAGAACAGCAACAGCGTCCCATGCTGCATCACAGAACACATTAACATCTGTGTGGGCGACACTGTGCCCCTCATAAAAAACGGTGTTTCTCCAACAAGCCCAGGATCCATCCTGAAATAAAAGAGACAACACAAGGGGAAGAAGAGAGCCTTTGGTGGCATCAGCCATCATCTGGTGCAGTGTGGCACTGCTGGACATTGTCTCCCATGGATGAAGCTGTTGCATCCTAATTGCACAAAGCAGCGTTTCCACAGATCCTTTCGCCCAGCAGCGGCTAGGCCTTATAACCACCACTGCTCCCAACAACCTCAATCCCTGCTGGGTTTTTCAGTTTTTACAGTCATGTAAAAGGTCTGCTGTTTTTTTATGTGTACATATACATATGTTTTGCACATTTAAAAAAAAAACTGATTACTTTGTTGCTCACCTGTTTAATTTTTTAATTTTTTGAGTATGCAAAAGTATTTTTTCTTTTGTTTTTCTTTGCTGATGATACACCTCAGTTTCGCCACTGTGGGAGAATAAAGGATCTTTCTTCCCTGTTCCCTTGTCTATTAACACATAAGCTATTAAGTTCAGAGGTTATTCCAAGTTACAAGGTTTAAAGAAGTACCTTTTGATAGCAGCCAGCCTGGACTCCTCAGCTTGGATGTATTCCCTCAGAGACTGGACCAGCTCCTTTTCTGTGTAGATTAGGTCAGTCATTTGTCCTACAGAGTCAAACACACACATATATCGTTGGTCAGTCAGTGCTAGAACAGATAAAGATGCCATCATTACGCCGTCTTTTATAAAAGCTACAGAAAAAAAGGTTACAGTTTATAAACTTTACACGCATCTAGCCTTGTTTTCAAGACTTTTTTAGTAAAATTGTTTTGTCCGGCTGTGTTGAAATCCATCCTAGTTGCATGCTGTGGAGCAGCGATAGCGTAGGGTTATTGAGCAAACCACAGCTGAAAACTAATCCTTGAACCATGGAGGAGTGTAGAGTGCACACTTCAGGGAGGCACTCAGCTGTGACTAATACTGAGGGGCAGAAAGCACCGAGAGAAAAATGCAACCAATCAGGAAAGTGCAAATGCGATGCACACTGCACAATATTTCATTGCGGGAATGTTGGTCACCTAAGGCAGAGTTTCATCCTACACCATTGAAATAAAACGCAAATAAGCAACAATGTGAAAGGAATATAAAGTTATTCCATCCACCGTATCCTCCAACAGTTATTATGGATGAGGAAATCTTTTTGGGGACTATTGTTTGTATTGATATTGATAGTTCTGCACGTTATCATTCTGGGACTGCTCCATTTGAATCTGTTTTAGAGAAAGGAGGGAATTTCAGCAGAACTCTGACCTGATTGGGTGAAGCGACACCTAGCGCCCGCTTAACAAAGGTTGCTTTTAGCCAATAATGGTATGAAATTAAAATGTAAGCAACACGCAGCATGAGAAACCACAAAAAGGCTAGCTAGTCATGGCGCTTCTTGCTGTTCTACTATCAAAGAAGAAATCTTGGATTCTTACAAACAGATGCGATAGCAGCAGCTACGTCTGCGTCCTCCTGTGGTGTCATGTTTGTGTTGGTTCTGCTTTGGGCTCAACCGTTCTTGCTTTCGTTGCACCGGTATGTCCCGCCTTATACCTCAATATTGACACGTGATTGGCCCGAACCGTTTTTGGTTCGGACACAAGCACAAGATGGATTCTTGTGTATTTGTGAACGCATAAATACCGCGAAAATTCGTCTTGCAGGCAAGGTTATATTTACCAATGCAAAAGGTTTAGTTTTTATTAATAAATTGCATAACTTCAATAACAAAACAAATAAACTTTATTTTCAAGGTCTTTTTTTCTAAATTGTAACCACGATATCACATCTAAAATAAAGTAAAGAGAGCATGACAAGGTATTTGCAAGCAAAAAAAGCTTAAATACGGAACAAAAAAAAAAAGAGAAAAAATCAGAACTTAAAAACAAAGAAATAAGGTAATTTTAACCTACCAATAGAGGTAAAGATCTCCCCATGAGTAGACCAGCAGCAGAACCAGAGCAAAATCCAGGAGATACAAAACAGAGAGTTCCTCATTTTGACCTTTTCAGTAACCTACAATACCAGAAACACATTATATTAGTATAGAAGGAATCACACAATATTGTAAGAAAAAATGTAAATTGAGAGTAAAATGTAAAATTGTACATTCATTTAAAAGAATTCTTTAAAAAGACTTTTACTATTTGACAGTACCTGTAACCAAATATCTAATAGTGTTTCCATCAGCGATGTTCCAATCAAGATTTTATGTTCATTTTATTTAAATGTTGAATATCTGTAGATACTATGTCCGCCGTCGATGCTACACTAAACATCAAAATTCACCCAATCTGAATGTTCGGCACCTCAGTGGCTCTGTAGTGCAGTGAAGTTAACCTGTGTTCAAGTTCATTTGCTCTTTTTATTATTGGCAAGGTAAAAAATGAAAATTAAAAAAAATGTTGTACCCCAGTGAGTGTTAGAACTTTAAAACAGTTCAATAAATGGTGGTATTCAATAAAGCTGTGTTCAAATCCCCTCAAAAAATACCTAAATTGCAAATATTTGATGCAACTGAACTGTTTTCCGTATCGACTTCTAAACAGTTCTGTACCTCAAACAGGCAGGCACATTTTCATCACAACTTTTTATGGCAGCTGTATTAAGACCCAGCTGATGTGAAATCATAAAACAGAAGACCCCCGTAAAATGTTTAAAGTTGAATGTAGTTCTGGCCTTTGATCCTTGGATCCTTTAGTTTAGATACCGACATCTCTGTCAACTGCCTATTTATTTTATTAAGTATATAAATTAACTTGCAGTTGTGTACACAGGGATACCATGTTTCTGTACTAAAAGTGTCGTGTTTAAAACAGTCTATGGTTCCTGTGAATAAGTCATCACCAGCTGTTCTATCCACGTCTTAGTAAAAAGCAACAGGAAACTGCAGGGACAGTGAAAAATACTTCCAAATAAAAACTACTTCTCTACAGGAGAGCTGATCATGAGATACGATGCTACCAAGTTGTCTCATTTCCCCGTTGACCATGTTCGGAAAGATCAGAGGAAGTTTGTCTATCTTGTTCTGACTTTACTATGGCGACCAGATGGCTGCTGATGTCCACAATAAAATCCAAACTTCGCAATAAACCAGAAACGGACATAAAAAAAAAAAAGAATGGCCCAACCTCCTTCCAACTTCCACATCTGAAATACATGAATGAAAAACAGAACAATACCAGGAGACTTAAATCAAACTAAAAGTTAAGTTTTAGTCCAAACAGCACTAAAGAAAATCTATTGTTTCTGTGTGTATTGAAGGTTTTTATTAGAAGCTTGGGTTGTTTTATCTGGGCCAAAAGGAACACGATCTGTGTGAGCTCTGGCTTCACGGCCATTCTCAGTGACGTCTGCTTCAACCATACAAACACGTCCACAATGGCAAACACCGGCACAGCCACACACGGGGCTCCGTCTGCACAGCTATATAATCAAGGATGTCAGAAAAAAAGAAAAGAAAAAAAAAAAAAACAGTAAGAAGGAGACTATGGTTCATCCTTTGATTCAAGATAAAATCCAGTTAAAAAAAGAAAGAATTTCCCAAACAATTCACCTGCTAAGGAAACATGAAGTAAAGACATTTTGCAGCTAGAATGTTGCAAGTTTTTACTTAAAGAAAAATCACAACGACTTACTAAAAACATAGGTAAAGATAAAATTGCAGTGAACTCACTTCCAGCTCGAGGGGGCGTCTACCAATCAGTTCTTTAGCAAAAGGAAACTTTTCATCTCGTTTCAGTGGGATTAAAAAAAGGATGCACAAGAAAGAAAAAAAAAAAAAGTCTTATCGAGATTTAAATGAAAGTAAATGTAAACTTTAATTATGCTGGTGCAAAGAAGGAGTTTATTGCCATCTTTAGCTTTAATGTCTTTACAATTATAGTTATTACAATGGAATGTGCCACAGTGGGTGTGGGCGTGTAAGTGACTGAAGCATAAAACATTTTTGAGAGGGAAAGGACTAAAACCCGGAGATCTAGACCTTTTTTTTAAATACATTTTATTTTTGCCAATGAATCTATTAACTCACGAAAACTGAACTTTCTGCACTCGATGAATTGAAGCTGCTCTGGTTTGCTTTGCTGAATTCATGAAAATCCAGAATTTCCCAAATGAGGCCGGTACTGCAAACATCAATGGATGCAAGGCGCTCCCCATGTCAATAAACTGGAAAGTCATCGGAAACCAGGCCATTCTCTAAGGAATTTAATTCAGATGATATAACTTGTAATTACAAAGATTACAAACACTGAAGTATTTTGGTGATTGTGGTTTGCAGCTACTGAAAGCTCAAATTCTGCTTAACCAGAAAATACGCAGGACAAGAGAAAAACTGAATTTTTGGTCCAGAAATTTCGGCCGACTGAAAAGCATGTCCACGTACTGTACAGAATGTGACCTCAACACTTGATCGTCTCGCACACTGCGGTTCACACATCAACGTGACATTAACTGACGTTTTTTAATACTAATCAACATTAAATAGCAGCAGAGTTGTTAAGCTGGAATGTGCTCGGTGAGGCTAAATGTGTGCAACTCTATTCTTCCTCTCTGTTAAAAGCCTTTTCAGACTGACTGGTTTGCTTAAATAGCCCTGGCCCAGATCACCGTTACCACAGTCCCAAACAGGCAAAGAAGTGACCCAATCCCTCCTGGTAATTTACAGCCCAAACGATTACTCAGCTCAAACAGCGTCTGGCCTGTTGCTGCACGCAGCAACACCCAGGTCACATTCCTGCAGCGAAGGCCCGCTCCAGAGGTTTCTGGGTTCTGACTCTCGCTTCTGTAGATTTGTCAGGAACAGCAACAGGTACTGGAGAGGACAGGATAAATGGACACGGCCGGCTGCATTTGCAACCAGCAGTACTTGGCCTGCTTTTAACAATGAGTCACAAAGTCTGAAAAGAAATTTCCATTTGTTAATCCTGTGCAGAAGTTATTGTTTTACACGCGTTCTTTAGAAAAAAAAAAAAAAAAAAAAAAGCCCAAAACAAAAAAGGACTAATCCTACCGCACCAGTGATAGCTTTTAACATTTCTACAACAAGGGGTAAGCCTCCTTGACGCCGGGAAAAACCAAACGTCACCCCAAATGGGGCAAAGCGGACCGGATCTGAGGCTGCAGCGGGGCTCCTTAGGAACAAACATTAACTCCAACAGCAAACGTTCTGACATCTGTAGCCAGAACAGAGAGAAGAACATGACCGGTCTGTGCAACAGCTGTCTTTTCCTCGCTTCAGAGGCAGCTGGAAACTAACATCCCAGGACGACACTTTGATTTAGCGTCTTTCAGGTCCAAACTCTGCTCTAAAAATGGGCTTCTAGAGAACCTTAAAACAGATCTGACGTCTTCTTGTGAAAAAATAAGGAAGCACGACAGGACATAAAAAGTCATTATCAAACAGTAAAAGAGGAAAGGTGTATTTCTTCAGACATACAAGCGTTCGCTTCAACTTTCTGTGATTTGAGGAATTATATGTTCTGCCACCTGCTCGGGGCCTTCGTGTTTATAACGCAGCCACCAAACGATGGGTGCTGATCAGCGTAATAAACAAAACTAACCCGTTCCCCGCTTCGCAAAAGCTGACACGAAGAGGCCGGACAGGATGTCGAAACACCCTGAATGTTTAGTCAAAGCTTGCATGAGTTCTGTTTAATATTTGGCAGCGAACCCCAGATTCACATATTCTAAGCAGACGTTAAGTCTTCCTGTGGAGAAGCGATGCTGCCGGCTGTCTCGGTTGTGAGTAAACGGAGAGAGATAAAGAGACAAGAGCAAACGTTGAGGCTGACCAGCTTCTCTCCTGACACACTTCTAATCATCTGAAAGAGAGAGAGATGCATGCAGTTAGTCCAGGACGGCCGACAAAGATGGCACACGGCGATACAGTAAACATGAGACCACCCTTCACTGTCGCCTTGTAGCAAATAATCTCACTGCACGTACGGAGCAAAGTTTTAGATTTGTCGTTTTATGTTAACTAGGAGTCTGAAAACGACCCCTCCTCCCCCCCCCCCGGATTCAGACTATAGTTTGGTCTAGTGCCGCTTCAACCATCTTGGTTCCTTCTTGGCACCTTTAAAGTGCCGCTGGTCCATTTGCCCCTTTGTAGTTTAGGTCATTTCACACCAGACTGCATGGAATTTAAAATAAATGAATAAAAATTCATAGAACAACTTTGGATTTCTTCCTCTTGTTGACACAAAAATGTTTGTCTCTATGCCATCACACCTTCACCGGTCACTATCCCTGCGTCAGAAAAGAAATAAAAATATTGCTTAGCCTTCCAACACCTCATTTGTCGTGTCTTGCTGCTCTGAGGGAGAGAGGAAGTGAGCGTTTCCTGACCACCGGTGTCCAAGCTGTTTTCCACGCGGGCCGAATTTTTTTCAAGCCAGAATTCCTCTAAAAATTCTTTTGAATATTTTTTTTTCATGTAATATTTTAGTCAAAGAGAGTAGGTCTTTCATTTTCTCGGACTAGAACAAAGCTATAGGAACAGTGTTTGGGTCAGTCGTGTTTTTTTTTTAATGTTTTTTAAACGCTTTCTGTATTTAGCCAAGGTAAATAACACCCTCAATAAAAAGGTGATTAAATGCAGATTTTGGTGAACGTCTGATTTCCAATTAAATTATGAGGAATGCAAAAAGAAGGATTGAACATTTTCCATTTTAGGAAGATTTGAGCTTGTCAGTAAAACCTTTGTCTCCATTGGAAAAAAAAAAGTTAATCTCTTGTGTTAGATATTATATGAAGCTACTGGTTGTTGGAGCTGTTGAAAGCTGTATTGGGAAAATAACAGATAATTCACAGGCATTGTATGCGTCACAGATGTGGCACACATAGATATGGGAAAGGGACTGATAAAGGAAACGGTCAGTTATCTCGGGGCATTTTCCATTTTAGGAAGACTTCATTTTTTCCCTCTATAAAAAAAACAAATCTCTTCTTAAATAAAATAAAATCTTTGCATCAACGACCTGTGCTAGCGGGCTGGACTATGTAGCGCTCTTAAACTGCGCTCAGGGCATCCAAACTAAGTCCAGAGGCCACACTTTGGACACGGCCTGCCATGAGTGAAGCAAGAAAGAAAAACGTAGATTTGCTTTGAAATGAAAGAGGTCAGAAATCTGTAACGCAAAAATAAAACTTGCTCTGTGGCAAATCTGTTCATCTCGTAACGGTTTACAGGGTGTGACTCCAAATGTTAAGCCACATTCTTAAACTATGTTTAAATTGACATTATCTAAGCACCAGACTGGGCATGAGCTCAGCAATGCAGCGCCATAGCAACACCTATAACAAGATGCTGTAATGAGTATGAAGGAGGACAGCGTTCGATGTTGTCCTTCAACCTTTTTTTTAAGGTTAGCAGGATTTTGTCGTGGGTATTTTACTCTCCCTGGGAGTTAAAGTCATCCTTCTAGGAGAGTGCATGTCATCTGCCTTCCAGTCTAATCCCTGCCGACAGATCCATGCCATCTTTCTATTTGTTGCCTCCCCCTTTATGCGTGCTCCAGTGGTTGCTGCAGCCAATTACAATCACTGTCATTAGCTAGGGGAGAAAAAAAAAAAAAGCTAAGAAACAACGTCACTATGGGGCATCACTTATCTGTTGAACACACGTCCTTTTATACATGACACTGGGCTCTAAGTGGCATTACAAGCCATGGAGTAAAAGAGAACAAAGCCCCGGGCTTTTGCTCCGAAGCCTTTCATCCTCTACTCTACTAGAACCCTGTTTTCAGACAGAGGCAATCTGATCTCTGCATGTTCAAAAGAATATTTAACAACAAATATGTTAAGAACAGGCTTTTTTTTAATAAAGGCAAACAATCAATGGTTGGAATTTTGACAATTTTGTTGATTTGCTGGACTATTTTTGGTCAAAAAATATATATACAACTCAAACTATATGAACATGTAATTTAAAAGGTAAACAACTGTATTTTACAGCATTTGTCACATTTTAGAAAAAAAAAGACTTCCTGGTCCATGTGTACCTGTCAGTATATTAAATTCCCCTTACAGCTTATTGCTACTTGGTACCTCTTGACTTATAACTATGCCATGTCATTACCAAAACCATTGAAACCATAACATTGATATTAAAAATTATTTCCTGTTGGTTAACAGCTTTTGGGATTTTTCTTTTTTTTTTTTTGGCTGTCAAATGTATTTCACTACCGCTACAGGAAAACAACACATTAAAACTAGATACATCAGAATTATTATTATTATTGTTTTTCAAAATGGCTATAAATCAACAGAAATTATATCATCTAAATGGCTTTAATAAACTGTGACATGATACAAGGATCACTTTTCTAGGTAAAAAAAAAAAAAAAAAAAAAAGAGTGATACGGTATTTTTAAGTTGTGCAATAGTTTGCCAGGGCATATCACATCGACCTTTTTTTTTCCTTTTTTTTAATTGGAGCATCAGTTCTTGAAAAAGACAAACTAACAACATTGGGTTGTTTGAAATATTTAAAAAGATGTTATGGTTTTTTTTTTTTTTTTTTTTAGTATACCACCCCATGTTTATTGGTGGCCCCCCTTCAGAAAATGATCTGGAGGCGCCCCTGCTGGACACTGACCGCTGAAATAACCGCTGCTGTCATTTCCCAGGACACTTTATCTGACACGCAAGAATAACCCGGGTGTCTAGCTGCTTTAACTGTTAACACTTTCCCGGAGTTTGTTCGACTCAGTCAAAACTTCCTCCTCATCTCATCACCTGGGTCCGAGCAGACCCGCTGACGTCAGCCCCCCCTCCCGGTCCGTTGTAGAGGTGGGCGATACCGGGAATTTTTAATCGATCCGATACCAAGTAAATACAGGGGCAGTATCGCCGATATCGATCCGATACCGATACTTTTAACATTTGATTTTTATTTTATTATTACAATTAAATAATAATAATAATGTTATGTTCAGTGTTTTTTTCCTAATCCACCTCTTTCAATCCTTATGTATTTTGTCTGTATTGTGTGCACCTGCCTGTTGCTTTAATCCTATAATTTCCCCATAGTGGGACAAATAAAGGATTAGCTAATGTTATCTTAAATAACACTTTTTAATAGAATATATGTACTGGGTTCTTTCAAGGTCTTAATTACATTTTCTGTGTGGGCTCCAGTAGCATATGATAGATAATATCTACTTTAAAAATTAACATGAACCGCTGCTGAAGATGAACACTCTGATCTACCTGGATGTTCTCCGGAGGACTGAAACGCCTCAGTCAGTGATGTCAGTCTGTGGGTCTGGTCTGTCGGGACAATCAGAGAAGTTTCCTCTGTCGCTCAACGTTTTCTTGCTCATGGTTTTTCACGTGCTTAGATAAATTTGTTGTGTTTCCACTGAATTTAACCGGCTTTTTACAAAACATACAGCTGGATTTCATTTACGGTATTAAAATAGAGCCAAACGGGGCTTATTTCTCTCTTCATGTTTTTCCGCTCTGGCGGTCTCTCTTTCTCTCTCCGTGTCTGAACAGGAGCCGCGCGCTGCGCGCGGCGGTTGTTTATGTGTGTTGAGTTGAGAGAGCACAGTGGGCGGGCCGGGCTGAGCCTGCGTGTTGATTGGCTGGTGCCGCTGAGCCATGTACGAGAGGGGAGGGGGAGCAGCAGCCAGCAGAGTGCCGGCCTGTGACACAGAAGGGGAGACTGGTGAATCTGCGGCAGCCAGCGTGCGGGAGAGAATAAAAAGGATCGATCCTGTTAAAAGAATATTGTTCAATATCAATACCCGCGTTGGTATCGATAGTATCGATCCTGGGATCGATCTGCCCACCTCTAGTCCGTTGTTTCTAGAAGAATCTTAAAAGTCACCTCTTATCGCTCTGCAAGTCCACCGTCTGTCTGCACGTGCTTGCTTTTTGTGTACGAAATAAAAACAAATAAACAAATTTTAAAAATGTGTTATTTGTTTACTTTAACCACGTGTGCCTGTAAAACTATCAGAAAGTTCGCGCAAAGTTTTAAAAGTCTCACCCTATCCGCAGCGAAACACCGCAACGCAACTTTTTCGCTTTAAATGTCGGATTACGATTTAACGCACACGTCCGAAGTGAAAGCCAAACAACGTTTTTTTTTTTTTTTTTTTGGTCTGACATGTTCAGAAAACCCCCGAAGCATCGCCTTGTTGGACTCCTCCAGAACAACCACCACAGCGTGTTCAGGAGGCAGGATGAGCTCAGCGGCTCAGGAATTATGTAAAGAGACGCTTCTATGGCAGCGAAGAGGCTCGTAGTGTCGGCTTACCTTCTGCACACCTCTGGCGTCTTTAAAAGAAGACTGTCACGTCTTGTTGCGTGGACGAAAACCCACTGGCAACCCCGGGGTTATGAATAGTACAGAGGGGATGGTTTGGAACCGCTGCCACGTACAGAACAGACTGGAGGGCTGTACCTTAAATACAGGAGGAGATGCGCAAGAACATTCTGTGCCGAGATTTTTATTTCCTCCCTCTTCTGTTGCGTTTGGGTACACCTCGGAAATTACAAACTGCCAACTTGAGGTTCAATTTATCAAAAGAAGTTCTTGTAAACTTGTTTTTCTATAAAATTGCGGATCAGGACAAAGTCAATGTATTTTTCGCATAATTTGTGCAAATTACATTGGAATTTAATATTTTTTTATAATGTTCCTCTTGTTTTTAAACACAGGACATTGTCATACGTGAAAAATACTGAAAGTTCTTAGATATAGGCCTAAATGAAGTTTAAGATGTTGCTTGGCTCACTACTCTTTAAGTTACTTTACAACAAAACTTATAGCAGCACAGTCAACCCTTATGATTAGAATATACTCAGTGTTCCACGTTTTATATATCACCATTTATATTATTATTTTACTGTGTGCATAAATGTATCAAACGAAAGAGCGTTTGTGTGATACACTTATGCAAATGCACAATAATCTGGGTTGTCAGCAAAGAGACCGCTATCTGTCTTTTTGATCTGAAAAGCAGCATTATTAGATGCTAAGAAGTATTAGCATGCTCTAAACTTCTCAGGAACTTTTGTTGCGAAATGCAATCAACTGATTTCAAAAAGAAAGTTTGGAAAGATTATGTCTTGTTGTGTCTGCCTGTTATGTGTAATCTGTGTGCATTCTGATCTTGTGTCATCATGTTAAAACTTGATACAAATAAAGATTCTTGATTCGTATAGCTGCTTTATTATTATTATTATCATCATCGTCCTCACCATCAGTAGTAGTTGTAGTAGTAGAAGTATGTCAGCTTTCAACAGGTCATGTTTTTCCCAAGTTGTTGAATTCAGTTAGATTTAGTTGTTTTTATTCAGTAGTAAAGGAATAGTTAATCAAAAGTTATCTTAGGCACTTTACAAAACAAGAATATCTAATTGATGTAAAAAAAATATAAGCAAGTCATGCTTCATATGTGCTCTGTTATGTCTTCAAAAATCCCATAAAAAAAAATGTAAGAAGCTTTTTCGGGGAAACATTTATTTTTCTAGTTGTTACAGTTTATCTTTTATGTTCGTTACGGTAATGATATCCATGCAAAGCGTCACGTTTGCAGTTTTGGATTCTAGTTTCACTTGCTTGTATTTGGTTGCACTGAGCGCCACATGGAAAATGAAACGTCTTTAATTACGAGCTGTTCATGAAGGTCCTATCTCATTTTTGCTGCGCCACTTAAATCTCTATAATCTGTTTTCTGTGGCAGAGGAAACAGTAGGAGACAAGACCATCACGAATAAACAAGATATTATATAAAAGGCCTGTAATTTAAAATAGATTACAAGGCAATAAATAACTTTGCTTTGGTAAAGCGTTAGTTTGACTCAGGGGAGGCTGGGGATATCTTCTGATTAACTCTTGTATATATATATATATATATATATATATATATATATATATATATATATATATATATATATATTTTTTTTTTTTTTTTTTTTTTTCTAGCCGATTAGGTGTATATTGGTAGGTAGGTAGGGACAGGCTCTGAGAAGACTGGCTTTGAACGCTGTTGCTGCAGGACAAGATAGTTAAAAGAACAAAGTTTTCTTTATGACAAAACCTCAACGGCAAAATTAATAAATGGGTATGGCAATATCTATAGCACATAAATGACAAGAAAACCATGAATCTAAATCAAAACCATAACCAGACACATCCCAATTCATGACATGGCCTCTGGGATTCAGAAACATCAGTCGCAGCTAACGGTACGGCTAACAACATGGCTAATCTGCAAACTGTTCTCCAAGAATGGAGAGAATCACATTGTGACAATGGAAATGGTTTTCATGAATTTAAAGAGGAAATAAAAAATAAATAAATGGAAGACTGGATGAAGCTGAAACATGTATTTTGGAAGCAGAGAATAGGATTCAGCAGCTTGAAGAGGCGACTCTGCAGCTAAGTAAAGCACAGGACAAGCTTGAGGTGAAAATGACTAAGCACAGGAGGAGATCGAGACATGCTGGAGGGCATCCGAGTCTTTGGTATTGCAGAAGGCGCCCAAGATAATGTTCCCTCTATCTCTGCCTTGATAGGTTGAATGATATAGGAATGTCCAATTTGTCTGTGAATAGATTTTCTAAGTATTGAAAGAGCTCACCGCTCGCTGAGATCCAAAGCTCCACCCGATGGCCCCCACCTATGCTCAATAATAGTCAAATTCACCACATTAAAGATCAAGGACAAAGGATTAAAGTGAGTTTGGCAAAAGAAAGGACTGAATAGGGAAAAAGTAATCATAGACCATGACTATGCCCTGGATGTGCCGAAATAGCAACGTCTGCACACTGAAGCAAAGTGGGTCCTCATAGAAAAGAAGATCATGTTCCAAACCCCATTTCTGGCCAAGCTGAGGGTATTCTATGAAGATGATACAACTGTCTACAACACTGCAGCTGAAGCGACAAAAGTCACGGCGAGTCAAGGCTTCAAAGTCACTGTCATCAAACCCTCTAACATGTTGGTTGACAACATCAAAAGAGTTGAGATGTGGATCAAGCCCAAAGAGCTGGATATGGGGCATCCAAATAACAAAATGCAGGAGGGATATAAGAAGAAACAGGATGCCTTGGGTAGGGAATAACATGCAAAGCCATAAAGGACAACAGGACAATTACTCAGATATGGCTATTATATCTTATTATTTTTTTTCAGAAGAGTTTAGGAGTCGGGGGACCACAAAGAAAAGCACATGGTAAGTGGACTACTATATTCAGTAGTACCGCCACTAGAGGACCACTGTGATGGTTTTTCCTCAATGTCACTCACTAACTATTACACCATTAAAGCAGATGACAAGACCAAGTAAAAGGAAGTCTTTCTTAAGCGGACTTGTGTTAGTGTAATTTACAAAGTTAAAATGTTCAGACTGGTCATTGTTGTTCTTTGTGTGAGTAGCCAAAAGGGGTCACTTATCAGGACGTAGAAGGGGGGTGGCAATTTTTAATATCTAAAAAGGTGGTATTAGAGAAGATTTCTGAATACAAAGATAAGGAAGGTAGATACAACATGGTGACTGGCAGACTCAAGGGATAGAAAATGACCTTTATCAACATGTATGTACCTTCAGGTTCACAGTGGACTTCTTATAAACACATTTTTGACATAATGATTACTAAAGTGTTGCAGTACTAATGTGGTACAGTAATCTGTGGTAGTGAATTTAATGTAAGACTCAACCCATCTGAAGATACCTTTAAATAAATCACATTTAATTATAACATAGGTAAAAAGATTAGGAAAGTGTTGAAAGAATTGGAGTCAAGTGTAAAAAAGCCATATGGACTGATGGATCTCTCAGACCGTTGCCCTCTATACACAAAAATAAGTGTTAATAAAATAAAACTCCATTCTTCTGGAGACCTATCTCAAGCATACTCAAAGGGAAAATTACAGGGAGTTAAGACAAGAAATTCAGATATATATGCGGGACAATGATAATGAAGAAGTCTCTTCTGTAATATTATGGGATGATTGTGAAGCAATCCCAAGAAGCAAAATGATTGTAAAATCATCCTTTAAAAAATCATCAAGAAACATTGGAATATCTGGAACATAAACTGACTGGATTAAAGTAAAAATTAAAAAGGTAGATCCAGAGACTCTGCAGAAAATAAAACAAACCAGAGATAAAATATACCAAGAACTACAAACCTTGTGTTGCAATATTGAGGCGTTTGATTATAGTTTTCACTTAGATTCATGTTTTTCTTGTCATTTATTATATTCTGTATGTCTTGCCATATTCTCTTGTTGTTTTTCGCTATTTGGGTTTATGCAATATAAGTCCATTTCCCCATTTTTATATTTGTCAGATGTTTTTCCATGTTATTTCATTTTTGTTTAACCAGCAGGTATCACACTAGTATTTAACCTGCAGGTGTCCCTGTTGATCCATTTATGTTTTCAAATCCTAAAATCTCTACATGTATAGAAAGCAACAAGGAGGGTGTATAAGTAAAATCAGCTTTGTCTTGTTATTCTTACATTTGCTGTGTTCATACAAATTGCCACAGGGTTTTAGTGTTCCTGCTTCCTATTCTGGACACAGTGTGAATCAGGATTACTCATCAGGAAACACGAAAGGCAGATACACATGAATTTTCCTTTACCTAATACATTGATGTGCTATTTATACAGCTTTATTCGGTTTTCCCCTTTCCCTTATTTTGTCTTGTTTACATGTTTCTGAACCTCCCGCAGCCTGTCAGTGGTCACTGTGGCTCCCTGTCTCTAAAAGGGTGGAGTTTTTTCAACCTTGCCATTGGTCCTTTTTGGTCCTTAAATACAACTCAGTGCTACCTGCTATTAGGTCTTTACCGGTTCTCACTTTCTTCAGGACCCAGAATGAAAAGATAACGTTTTGGAACCAACTTTCCAAAAACTTCAGATTTGCATAAACTGGTTGCTACTTTAAATCAGGACCGAAACCATTGTTTGTTGCAACTTTACAATAAAAGTGATATCCTTATTACTACATTCCTTGTCTTTAATGTAATTTAGACGACCGTTCATCCTTTTTTGCTTTTTAAAAAGGCCTCTGTAGTAGGTAAAGTGGAAATTAATTCCCGCTACATAATGTCTTCTCTATTTTCTTCATATGGAGTACAATTCTGGAGTTGAAAATAATGACAAAGGGAGTTGAAATGCACATAAATAACATTGGTACTGACCAATGTGCTGGATGACAGAGTAAACTATCTCTTTCAGGATGTTTTGATAAAAGTATCTTTGATTCTTATATTATGTTGGGTTGCTGGATTTTGAAACAAATAAAAGGCAACAAAAAGACAAAAAGAACTGTGAAAGGAGAACAAAACATAAGGCTTGACAGAGATGATAACAGTGTCACTAGTAGCGAAGACAAAATCCCTTCTAGCATGAAATAGTGAAACATCCATTTAAATTAGGATACAATCTGAGATGGTTAAAATGGTAAATTAATTGAATTAATGTAGTGTTTTATGGTCATACTGACCACGCAAAATGCTTCCCATGACAGCCAACTTTACCCACCCAATAATACACTGTTTCACTGATAGGTAGCCAACTTGTGCCCTACCCAGGCAGGGCACATCGACGTGGTGGAGGAGGAAGCTAGAATCCATCTGAAAACAGTTCTGGTCAACAGAAAAATAAAATGTAATAGAACAAAACAAAGTAAAATAAGATATCAAATCATGCAAAGACAATACATTCCAAAAATAAGTTACACTTCTTTATTAATCTGCTGTCCTTGAGTGCAACATTAGGTTACTGCTTTAAACATGTCTCATTTTCTTTCCATTATGAAAAATAGAAATGACAATAATTAAACAATTTGTAAAAAAATAAAAAAAGTATTTGACAGGCAGCTGGAAAAAAAATATTTAAGAGCTAAAGGAAAATTAATCCAAGCTGATTTGGTCAATGATAAACGAATCGTCAGAGTCAAAGCAAAACTTATTTAATGATATTAGGGTTTGAAAATAACTTCAAATAGTTTAGAGCTGCAAAGTGCAGTAACGCCCACTAGATGTCAGCAGTGTTCAATGGCTAAAAACTGCTTTCACCGCCTGAAGAAACCTGCGTAGGGAAACTTTATCAAGTCACATTTTACCAATCAAAACGAACAATGTTTAAATTTTCCTGTTTTGCATCTAATTTGTGTTTACAAATCTTTATCTTTCTGCTGGAATTTTATCAAAAAGGTCTATTTTTTTTAGAAGATTCATCTGAGCACAAAATATGCTTTCTTCATGCCCCTCTTTGGAATCAGACCCAAAAATGCTTCAGTGTCCAATTGCTGCACAAGAACCACATATCTTCTTCCACCTATTTATTTAGCCCAGGTTAAAGATTTCCAGATGTTCCAAGTGCTCGTTAAAGCTAAATTCATCCCACACTTGGCTCTGGGTACTAAACTGGCCATTTCAGGGGTCACAGGGTGAAAGACGCCCCCCCATGTTGCAGCAATGATTTAGAGAGGACACACACACGGAGAGACAGTGCTGCACATGTGCGTCGTCATGCATGTTTTTACTCTGCTCGCCGTCTGCTTGTGTTTTGGCCTTAAGGGCTAAGTTAGCACAAAGGGAGCAAGGTTTGGAGTTCAGCTGCGTTAATCAAACCTCATCAGCAGAGTTCAGAAGCATGGCAGGAAGGCCAGTCTTTGTGATTTTAATTCTGCCCTGGTGGAAGTCCAACAATCGCTGTAAAGCACAGAGAACCCAAATTGCTGTCTTAGTCAGTGACTCCAGGAAAATCATGAGGTAGAAAAAAAAAAAGACAAGGCGCAGAAAGATGGAGAATTCCCACGCCCGTCTCTCTGTCTGGTTTCTATCCTATCAGAGCCAAAGAAAGATTTGCTATAATCTATGTGTGACCTTTTAATTATCAGACACATTTTTCTTCAGGACACATGGTATTTTAGTTGTAGTTTGTTTGTATAAATCCAGTTCCAAGCAGTAATTCAGGGCTGTCTGCAGAACATCCAGATTGGGTTGTAAGATCTGTGTGTCAGCACAGACAAAATGAGTCCTCTCGGGACAAGGAGCACCTAGGTGCTGTTCACACAACACTAATGTCAAATGCTATCTGGAAGTGATCCCTAACATTTGTTTGAGTGATTCAGATGTTCCAGATGGGTGATGACCGACCCCACAGAAACTGTGAAGTTTGCCTACAGGCAGCTTTGTTACATCATGTAAATCCATCCACTTGGGGTTGTAAGAATCTTCCCTGGATGAGACCTACGGTCAGATCACATTCATCTGTGGAGGAATATACAACAAACTGCTATATTCACAGTTTATCTTCAGCTTTCTTCTGTTTGTATTTAGCTACTACGCAACTCAACAACACAGTCACTGTTTATGAAGCGTTGCGCCTCGAATTGAGCAACAGTAGCTACAATAGTGAGCACAAAAGATTAAACTATGGCTACGAAGTTGTTGGTGATGTGAGTAGTTAATCTATCCATTACATTAAATCGATCAGTTTAAAGCAAAATTAGTTTTGGTGCCTAACTTAAAAACACACAAAACCAAAAGTAAGTAAATAGCCAAACACAAACCCTAAAGTATTGTATTTGGTGCTAGTGCTGCGGGAAGAGCTGTGGTCAGTAGTCCTTAAAAGCTTGCATGATGACATGGGTCTGTTTGGCACTGAGCAAACTTTAGACCTCGTATGCTCCCGGTTTTTCTGGCCTCATATGGCAGCTGATGTAGAGACTGACATCAGGACCTGCAGCCGTTGGGTGTGACACAAAGCACTCCAGAAAAATCAGCACCACTCGTTAACATCAAGACTACCCATGCCCTAGAGTTACTCTGCATGGGTTACCTGTCACCTGTCAAGATGTCTGTGGGAGAACTTTATTGTGTGTTATGGAATACCTGAATGACTCCACATAGAACAAGGACCAGGCTTCAAGTTGCGGCTGATCAAGGACCTCTGCCAACTAGCTGGGATTGTAAAAACCCGGACAACCCCAAACCATCCTCAAGGAAACCAAGTCCAGAGGTTTAACTGGACTTTACTTAGCATGCTTGGGACCTTGGAGCTGAAGCAGAAAGCTAAATGGAAAACTGTTGCATGCTTGCAACAGCATGAAGAATGATACCGGTTTTATGCTGTATATGAAATAATGTTTGACCAGTAACCACGTCTTCCTGTGGATTTAGCTTTTGTGTTGCCTGTGTGGGGAAAGCAGTCTAATTCTCATTCTCAGTATGTTCAAAGTCTGCGATCCCGATTTAAAAAGAGTTTCCAACTTGCTTTGAAGAATGCTAAAAAATCTAGTGAAAGAAATAAAATATGGTTTGATCAGCAAGTCACTCAATCAAGTTTGGAGGAAGTAGATTGTGTTTTGCTGTGCATTGTCAGACTTCATGGCAAACACAAGCTTGAAGACAAGTGGGAGCTATACATTATTGTGAAGCGTGCTGTTGTGCCATGTCAGGACGTGACAGACTGCATTTCCCATGATGCATGGTGGTCAAAATGGCCACCAACTCCCATCATGCAACGCGGCCCAAAATGGCCGGCGCCCTAGCAACCGATAACGTTGCTAGGGTAAAGTTGATAAAACTCAGTTGCACCCCGCAATCGATCTTCTTCCCTGGCGCCCTGCCAACCGAGAAGACACACACACACAGCTGTTTCCGTTGGGGTAATCCCACGCCACGTGCTCGAGTTTCTCGCTGGACCGAGATTTTTTCGAAGCAAAACCATTCCCTGTGCAGACAGGAGGTCGACTCAAAAAGGTACCTTTAATTCCCTCTGATCAAATACTGGAAGCCGCCTTATCTCCCAGTGATCGAGAGAGGACGACGCGTTGTTTGGCCCAACAAGCGTCTAGGAGCCCAGAGAGAGAGAGAAAGACGAAGGAACTCTCTCAGTCTGGTCCCCGCTGCAGCCTGCGGACCCTGCGGTCGTCAAGACGCGTTCAGGACGTCGCGTGATCCGGAGCGCTCCGGACCGAAGCCGGGACTTTCACTCCGGACCACCTCAAAGTAACGGGGTTCTCCCCTTTTATTTCTGTCTCACCAACAGGGTGTTTAGAAGTGCCTGGGCAGACGTAGAAATTTGTAGGCTTAGGTTAATGCTTTTATTCCACGACGAAGTTGGAATTATTTTTGCTGAATATTTTCTTTGTATGTGCATGCATTTTACATTTGATTTTGCTGTGTTGATTTGTGATTCATCAATAACCCCGCCGTGGGTCATTGCTTCAGTTCTGTTTCCATCTTCTTCCTTGCCTTCCCCCCTCTCTCTCTTCGCTTCTTCTTATCAGTTTAATCTCTTTGTCCGAGCTCATTCCGCGGCTTTGCTTTAAACTACCAGTTAGCCGCGCCCTCTCGAAGCGAGGCATTACCCCATCAGCGTAAGCGTGGTTACGTCATCAGAACCTCCCCTCACGCTTCACGTAAATTGATAGACCATACGTCATCGTAGCGGCCATCTTGGGAGGGTGTCGGATGACTGGGCTGTAGCTTAGCTGATAGCTTTGTAAGGCATCAAAGCGTCCGGTAGGACTCCCACAGCTGCTCTGTCTGTCAATGCTATGTCAAATGCCGATGTTCTGAATGTGGTTTAAACAACCGTGAGCTGAACTAAGAGTTGCAACCGCTCATTTTAATCCATTTGTTTTTCTTTCCTTTCGTTTTGTTTGTTTTGTTTATTCTTTTATCTCCATATATATTTTGCGTGTTAGTTAGTAGTGAGTAAGATTTCCAAAGTCGTTGAATCAGAGAATTACTGTAACAGGGAATTGCTTTTGGTTCAATAAAACACCACTGCGGAATAGACATTGTTTTGTGTTCAATCCAATTCACAGTTGCCTGGTTATTCAGAAATCAGAGCTAACCTCCTTTGGAGTTAACATCTGACATTAATACAGAGACAATATCATTGGATGGTGATAGACGAATAAGGATTTAAACTCTAATTGCAGTTACATTGGGGTTCTCATAGCCTGCCGGATAAACCTCGTCGGTCACAAGTCCGACCAGATCATTTATCCCAGCATAAATGAGTTCATAACAGCAAATTAACTAATGCATTAATGGTATAAATGCTTACAAGCTTATAGCTAACATCACCACCATTTGAACTATATTTTGTTGTAGCGGAATTTTGAGTTGAATGATTTATTATTTAAATTATAATGCCAAATTATAATTAATAATAATAATAAGCATATTCAACCATCTTCTGGCATAACATTTACTGGCGTGCCCGGGTGGGCTAGTCTACTTATTTGGCGTTCCTTTAGACTAAACTGAATAACCAGCAACTTATGAATTTAATGAACACAATCTACATTCCAGCATTTTGACTGCTCACCTTGCCAAAAGGGCTATTCAGTCATAATTGATTAAGGAAGTACTCCTACTAAATATGTACGTGTTTGTGGTGGTTTGAGGTTGTTAACCTGAGGTTTGAATATCGATTTCTAAACCTGGAGTTAGTTAGACTGAACTGACTAGAACGTACAGCGCCTCCAGCGCCTGCTACTGATCAGTCATCTCCTGTGTCGTGTTCTGCTTTGAAAAGAGAGACCTTGCCTCCATCTGGTGGCCAGGATAGGTAGTTGCAGTCACGGTTGGAAATTCAGGTGAAAGCACTCGGCTTCCCTGAATGGATATTTGAATGTCAGTTTCTTAAAACTTTCTTTATGGTTACTCCTTTTAATAATTTTTGTCAACTTATTATAATTTTTTTTTTCCTTTTGAATTTTTTTTTTTAACTTTTAATTTTTGTTAAATTATTTTTCTTTCTTTTCCCCCTTCTGCTCATCATAAGTGGTCAAAGTTGATCTGTGATTTTGAAACTAAGGTTGCAATTTAGCGGTTTTTAACTGTCATTCTTTGCCACCTCTGAAGTTCCAAACACTTTGCTATTTTCCACACATGTGTAGAGCACCTGTTCGTAAATAACTTGTATCACAAACAAAGCCACAGCTTTATCACTTAATTACTGGCCGAAAGGTTAGTGGTCCATGTCACTCACAGTTAATATTCTCAAAGTTAAACAAGCATACTAACCGTTCCTAAACATAGGAGTTGTAAGTCGCAGGGTTGATTTTCCCCTGCGCAGCCTAATTAAACGCACGTATTTGACCACACTTCCTGCAGTAAAGTGTCAGTCGTAGTGCGAGTTGCTGTTGACAGTAAAGTGAAGCCACTTAACAGTTGTTGTTAGCAGTTGTTGTTTAGCGCTGAGCTAAACTAAAGTGTATGCGTTGTTGCCTAGTGCTAAGCTAGAATACAGCGTTGTTGTTTGTTGTCTGTTGTTTAGCGCTAAGCTAAACTACAGTGTTATTTGATTGTTGTTGTTGTGTAGTGCTGAGCTACAGTTGTTGTGCTGCTGTCCATAGCTGACAAAGAATGGATAGTAAAGGTTCTTCAGTCAAAGGAGCTGAAGGTCCACAATCCTCCATTGGAATGGAGGCTCAGGGTGTCATTAGCTCACTGCTTAAAATGACACCGGAGGACCAAGACCGCTTAAATCAGTTTAACATAGAGGACTGTGAGAGAAAAATTCAGGAATTGGTGGAGGAGGTTCAAAGCAAGCCAAAGGATAGATTGGTAGCAGATGTTTTTGGTGAATTATCTGCGTTATACCACCGAAGGTTAACGCTAGAGACCGATCTGCGTAACAGAGAGGTTGAGATGCGGATCGCAGCTGAGGAAAGAGTTAGGGAGCTAGAACAGAGAAGTGTTCAGGGCAGCTGTCATCTCACAGAGGAGCGAGAGGAGGATCTCATTAGCTTGCAGCCAGAAGGATCTGAGGGAAAACATGGGGATCACACCTGGAAGACATTGGATGAACTGGGCCCTCAGACACCTTCTGAGCGAGGGGTAAGCGAAGGTCAGGACAGATATAGCAGTGTGATACGGAAAGAGATGCCTAAACAACTTACGGTGGCAATCAGGACTGATCCACATGATGCAAATCATGGGAAAACACCTGCTTCCCACCTGACCCCTGACACTGTCTGCTATGATCCTTTCCCCCCACCAGGGCGACGGGAGCACCGTTCCTGGGACACAGGTAAACCCCACTCCTCTGAACTGCGTCCACGGACAGGAGTTCATGACAGGGAGGGTCCCCCGGCGTCCCACGAACGGCCGCCGATGCCAGGTAGGTGGTCAGAACCAGAGCCCCCCTGCTATCGTGGTTACCGCAGACAGGAGTCGTCAGGAGAGGACTCAGATGGACCAGCCCCGATCCCTGAACAGGGACTGCGGATGCGTCAGCTTGAGTCCCTGGCCCGAGACATAGAGCGTTTTGATCCTAGCAATACAGAATCCACCATTGATGACTATCTCAGAGAGGTAGAGCGCTGTCTGCTAGACTTATATAGCCCCTCGGCTCGAGAAAAATTGAAGCTTATCTGGAAAACCACGTCCAGAAGTGTCCATGTTTTCATAGAAAGCCTCCCTCCAGCTACACGTGACCGTTACTCAGCTCTTTGTCAGGCTTTAAGAGAAGAATATTCTGTGTTCACAGACCCAGCTTCTGCGACTCTTGGAGCTTTTGCAATTCAGCAAAAGAGAACTGAAGCGCCCAAGGAGTATTACCGCCGTTTACGGGCTGCTTACTTTCAGGGACGAAATGCTCCCGGCTTGGAGGAAGACCACACTTTCAAATCTTTGTTCCTCCATAATCTTCATGAAAGCGTGCGTTATGAGGTTACCATGCATTGTAGAACCAAGAGACTTACCATGCAGGAAATCAGGAAATACGCGCAGGTTGCATGGGAAACACGGGTCCGGCCCAACAAAGGAGCCGACAGTGATAAAAAGGTTCTACAGATTCAGATCGAACCAGAAAAGAGGTTAGGTATGGAGGGACAGGAGATGCCTCCCTTCAAACCTAAAACTAAATTTGGTTCCCAGAAGCAACACAGTTTTGAACCGCAGCAGAAGAAAGCTTCCCATGATAGGAGAGGTCAGCATGACAGCATGGAAGGTGAGAGGTTTCAAAAATGGCACAGGCCGGATCCAGCCCGACACGGTAAGCAAACTGACTGGTCGGGAAAGCCGAAAAGCACACATGACAACAAAGGCTGGAACCTGCGTATGGAAGAGTCAATGAGAAAGGAGATGGAGGAGACTTTTCGCAGGTTGCTAGCTGACACAGTGCGTCAGATCGCGCCGCAGCCGTCCTTGCCACCATCCAATCCTGCCGACCCTCCTGGGAAACCAGGCCCAAGACCCACGTCAGCATGACTAGGCGTGGACCAGGCTCCCCCTTCTAACAGAGTTTATCTGATTAAGTGGGGGAACCAACCAAAAATTCACCAACAACCTTCTAAGATCCCATCAGCAGGTGATCAGAAAACCCCTTTTCTAAGGTTTTTAGGTGAACTAAACCATCGTGAAAACGCGCATCGCTTATACTGCTCGACAGTTATAGGAGGATGTGTCACAGCAAACGCTCTTTTAGACACAGGTTCCGAGATCAGTCTAATGTGCTCAGATTTGTTTGATGAGGTGACCAGAGCTATGGTGTCTCTTGGGAAACCGTTCCAGGTGGAGACCTGTAACGTGGGCATCACCAGCTACACTCAGGATCAGTCATGCATCACCAAACGGGCGTGGTTAGACATCACTTTCCGTGACATGACCCTGCTGCACCCCATCTACATATGTACTTTGGACACAGAACCTTTTCTTGTGGGTCAGGATCTGTTGAACAGGTTAGCTCCACTCATTGACTGCCATCATGGTCATCTTTGGGCCCAAGTGGGGACCCCCAAGCCTCTTACTTCTGGAAGTGGACCATCCGTCCCTATCCACCAGGTGACCTGCTCAGAAGAGCCCAAAGAACTCTTAGCACCATTTCTGCCTTCAACAGAGCCGATTTCCAAATCCTCTGACACACCACCGCTTCTCAGCGATCAGAGAACTTCTCTCTGCAGCCACACATCTTTCCTTTGCTCACTTAAACACTCTGGAGTTGAACCCTATAACCCCAGAGTGGCCGAAGGTGTGCACCTGGAAAGCACGTTCATGCCAGACGTGCTGCTGGCTCTTTGGTCAGAGAAATCTGCGATCAGCAGAGATCTGTACAGCTCTCTGTGCCGTGAAAAGCCCCATCTGGCTGAAACAAAACACAGCCACTATTTGCTCTCAGCAGACTGGCCTCGCCGGCTTCTGAAAGCAACGGGGGTGTGCATACTTTATGCACAGATTGGCACAAGGCAGCTCTCTCATCCTTTCAGCATTGTGGAGAATTTACATCCTCCAGTGTTTGTTGGTGCTGATTTTCTGGTACGGCTAGGGGCACAGCTGGACACTTGCAATCAGGTCCTGTGGGCTCAGGCTCACGTGACCCCAAGTTCCCTCCTGGGCACCCCTGAAGTCATGCGATCAGGGCAAACCATCCCACAGGCTTGCCAGGTGGCTAGCGAAACAAACACGCTAATACCACCACAGACTGCAGGTGTACCTATCAGATTAGTCATCCTGAAAGGACAACAAATACAGAGCACACAGGTTTTCTTCCAACCCCTTTCTTATTTCCAGGAATCCAACCTGGTCATCCGGGGCACACCCCTGCTTGAGCTGATCAACCGCTCAGCTTACCTTTTAGTGGAGAATCCAACCCACATGCCGATCCAAGTGGTGGCGAAGAAACCCCTTGGGGTGCTCATCGAAAGCTCTTTCCACGACTTTGAGCTGAGCATTCCCGTCATTAGAGACCTGCCTTTATCCTTGACCGGCAGACAGGACTCTCCAGACACAGTGTTTATTTTTCCTTCCAACATGATCCAAACCAGGCGACATGAAGCTCGGCCTGCTGGATCCATTTGTGGTGCTACGCTTGACGCTGAAGGAAACCTGTTGGGGTATGCGATAGAAACCAACCCAACAGAACCGGCACCAAATCAACCAGAGAACCAGGACTCATCCACTGAGCCCTGCCCTGGTTTCAAAACAGAAATTATGCAGCAGCTGGAACAAGCTGATGCACTGACCACTGAAACAGAGAGAACAGCACTTAAAGAGCTGCTCCATGAGTTTCAGCCCATTCAGACCAAAGATTCAAACGAACTTGGGATCACATTGACACACGTCCATGACTCATCGGTAGGAGGACACGGAAGCTGCAAAGCTAATCTGAAAACTCTCCAACAGGTGGCGTCCCGGCCTTCAACGGCCCAGGACACGCAGGAGGATGTACAGGGCTGCTTAACCTGCTGCCAGTTACAACCCACACGACCGCTAGACCGAGCCCTGCTTCAGCGAAGGGGGGTTACATTTCTGTGGTCACATCTGCAGACTGACTGGATCGGTCCAGTCCCCAAATCGTCAAGAGATAACAAATATCTTTTGACAATAACAGGCAGCTTCACAGAATGGGTCAAATGTTTGCCGGCACCGAACGACACCGCCGTCACCACAGCAGCCCTGCTGCTAAATCGCGTTTTCAGCCGGTGGGGCATTCCCCTGCCCATCGACTCGGACAGAGGAACGCATTTTACGTCAAACATCATGACCGCGCTTTTCGACATGTTGGGCGTGGAAGTTAAATTCCACATCCCCTCACACCCACAGTCATTGGGACAGGTGGAGCGAATGAACCGCACCGTGGTCAGTATGTTAAAGGAACATGCCAGCAGCCATGGCAGGGACTGGGACATAAAGCTTCCCTTGGTCCTAATGCTAATCCGCTCTACCTCACCATGCTCCACAGGGGTGACACTTTTCCAGACGATGACAGGGAGACAAATGACACTTCCTCTGAATCTCATCTACCAGCCCGAAGACGTCAGTGTGACAACCGTCTACACGGCACACCAATGCGTCACTGATTTAAAAGACCATCTCCAAACGACTTTCACGTGGGCTCAAAAGAACCTAGAGGCCAGCGTGCAAAGTCCGGAGCACAAATGGGTTCATGCGAACCAAATTAAACCGTCCACCAAACTCTCCTCACAGGGAACGGAGTCTAACTCCGCCCCCGCCGAAGAGAACAATGCATAGCATTAAAAGGGGCAAATGCATGTTCAATCAGGACATTTTAAACGTGCACTAATAAAACAAATGTCCATACATAACTTCACGTCTATAGATTCACACTCAGCAATAACACCATGCATTTCTTTGGAAACGCTCACAGAAGTGGTAAAGAATGACATGATGTATAATCAGGTTGTTAGAGATTTAATGCAGGACCTCACTCGAGAGGTTAGCTCATCCGTAAATAGCCTTGCTGAAGGACGGATTCCTCCGTACTTGGTACCAGTAGATTTGGTTGAAAAGGTTCTCAAATCTGCCTCTAGTGAAGCACTGCAACCACCACAAACACACCTGGCTTACAGCCTAGGTAGTGCAATTCCAATATTGTAAATCCTGAGAACTTGGAGATAGGATTTATGCTAAACCTTCCCATCATTGAAAGAGCTAACGTGTATAGGCTTAAATCAGTATTGAATGTCGGTTTTTGGCAAGGTGAGACCCACGTACACCTACAAACCCCCTCGATGCTAGCCTATCATGATGCTGACCCCAAACTTTATTTAGTTCCTAATTTGGATTTGTGTACCAAAACCAAGGACATCCACTGGGTATGTCCAAGCAATCCATTTTCTGTTCCTCACCTCAAGGTGCTGTAGTCCACATTGGAAACATGGTTCTGCATCACCTTGACGTTGACAAATATGACTCAGAGATCGAAATAATAGATGTCTTTAAGAGATACAATTTCAGCATTGATGTCGGCATTGAAAGACAGCTTTTACTTGCAGGCACCCAGCTGATTAAATTCAGTCTCACTCCATCAGAGTTGAGCTCGGTCCCTCTGCTTCGCTTCCCCAGAGCTACAGAGTCGACCGACACTCACATTATGACCATTATTGTGGTTCTCCTTGTATTTGGATGGGCCATCACTACGGCGATGGCATATGCAGCATACAAGCAGATCAAACAGTTGCAAACCAGGATTGACACCCTCACCTTCGTCGCCCCCAGGTTCGTAACATCAGCTCCCCAAAGGCCACAAGCTGATTAGACTACGAACCGCTGTCTCTCTCCTTTCCCTTTTCCCTCTCTCCTTTCTTTGGTTCAAAGTTCAAACCTTATGACCAATGAATGTATCGACAATGGTGATTGTGAAGTTTGCATTTTCTTTTTTTTATTACCTTATTGTTGCCTTATTAGCCAATAGAAATTACTAGCTATAGCTTAGTCTGCCCAGGCTAGGTCACTGACCCAGGCACAATAAATGCTTTGTTTTTTTCCCTTCCTCTTGGATGATGAACTGAACTGCATGAATCCCGAAGGACTACTAGAAAGACTATTAGGTTGTTCCACTCATGCACAACGGATCTTCGTCACGCCAGAATGGACTTGGTTGTAGCTTTAAAGACTGTGACCAGCATCCCACTCTTCAAAGCTAAAGGGGGGTATGTTGTGCCATGTCAGGACGTGACAGACTGCATTTCCCATGATGCATGGTGGTCAAAATGGCCACCAACTCCCATCATGCAACGCGGCCCAAAATGGCCGGCGCCCTAGCAACCGATAACGTTGCTAGGGTAAAGTTGATAAAACTCAGTTGCACCCCGCAATCGATCTTCTTCCCTGGCGCCCTGCCAACCGAGAAGACACACACACACAGCTGTTTCCGTTGGGGTAATCCCACGCCACGTGCTCGAGTTTCTCGCTGGACCGAGATTTTTTCGAAGCAAAACCATTCCCTGTGCAGACAGGAGGTCGACTCAAAAAGGTACCTTTAATTCCCTCTGATCAAATACTGGAAGCCGCCTTATCTCCCAGTGATCGAGAGAGGACGACGCGTTGTTTGGCCCAACAAGCGTCTAGGAGCCCAGAGAGAGAGAGAAAGACGAAGGAACTCTCTCAGTCTGGTCCCCGCTGCAGCCTGCGGACCCTGCGGTCGTCAAGACGCGTTCAGGACGTCGCGTGATCCGGAGCGCTCCGGACCGAAGCCGGGACTTTCACTCCGGACCACCTCAAAGTAACGGGGTTCTCCCCTTTTATTTCTGTCTCACCAACAGGGTGTTTAGAAGTGCCTGGGCAGACGTAGAAATTTGTAGGCTTAGGTTAATGCTTTTATTCCACGACGAAGTTGGAATTATTTTTGCTGAATATTTTCTTTGTATGTGCATGCATTTTACATTTGATTTTGCTGTGTTGATTTGTGATTCATCAATAACCCCGCCGTGGGTCATTGCTTCAGTTCTGTTTCCATCTTCTTCCTTGCCTTCCCCCCTCTCTCTCTTCGCTTCTTCTTATCAGTTTAATCTCTTTGTCCGAGCTCATTCCGCGGCTTTGCTTTAAACTACCAGTTAGCCGCGCCCTCTCGAAGCGAGGCATTACCCCATCAGCGTAAGCGTGGTTACGTCATCAGAACCTCCCCTCACGCTTCACGTAAATTGATAGACCATACGTCATCGTAGCGGCCATCTTGGGAGGGTGTCGGATGACTGGGCTGTAGCTTAGCTGATAGCTTTGTAAGGCATCAAAGCGTCCGGTAGGACTCCCACAGCTGCTCTGTCTGTCAATGCTATGTCAAATGCCGATGTTCTGAATGTGGTTTAAACAACCGTGAGCTGAACTAAGAGTTGCAACCGCTCATTTTAATCCATTTGTTTTTCTTTCCTTTCGTTTTGTTTGTTTTGTTTATTCTTTTATCTCCATATATATTTTGCGTGTTAGTTAGTAGTGAGTAAGATTTCCAAAGTCGTTGAATCAGAGAATTACTGTAACAGGGAATTGCTTTTGGTTCAATAAAACACCACTGCGGAATAGACATTGTTTTGTGTTCAATCCAATTCACAGTTGCCTGGTTATTCAGAAATCAGAGCTAACCTCCTTTGGAGTTAACATCTGACATTAATACAGAGACAATATCATTGGATGGTGATAGACGAATAAGGATTTAAACTCTAATTGCAGTTACATTGGGGTTCTCATAGCCTGCCGGATAAACCTCGTCGGTCACAAGTCCGACCAGATCATTTATCCCAGCATAAATGAGTTCATAACAGCAAATTAACTAATGCATTAATGGTATAAATGCTTACAAGCTTATAGCTAACATCACCACCATTTGAACTATATTTTGTTGTAGCGGAATTTTGAGTTGAATGATTTATTATTTAAATTATAATGCCAAATTATAATTAATAATAATAATAAGCATATTCAACCATCTTCTGGCATAACAGTGCTGATTACTTTGAGGACCTTGATGAGGAAGAAGCTGGATGGAGTCTGCTACAAGTTTAGATCCAGCCAGCCACATTCCAATTCAGGGGTTCATGCACCACTGAAATCTCTGCTGAACTCCGTACTCAACCTTTGGAAAGAGTTGCTGATTCCTCACCTCCGTCTTCAGACAGTTTTTTGAATATGTTCCTGAACCTGTGCACAATCATCCACCTGTCAATGGAGAGTCCTCTGCAAAGTTGGAGGTTTCTTTCCCAGTGGAAGAAGAAAAACTTGAGCCTGGTCAAAAGAAACCTGAGGGAACACCACTTACCGATGTCCCTGAAGTCCTCCCTGTAGAAGAACCAGAGCTCCCTGAACAAGCAGACAGATCCCTAGCCAAAATGACCTGTTGCTCAGTTCAGCCAAGACCCTTGTTGAACCTTGCCTTGAATATGCAGCATTAGGTAATCCACTTATTTCTGTTGTACAGACGCTTTTCTATGGGTTACTTGATACATATCGTGACATATTTTCTACCTCTGCAGCAAACAATCTTTTGCAATCTTGTGTTCATGATGTTTAGTATGCATCAGGAGTTGTATGATCTAAAGGGGGAGGGTGTAACTTGGGTGAAAACATCCTATAAATATTCTAAATAAATCGTTCCCCTAGTGGCCCATTACGTATTCCTTTGTGTTATGCGCAGCCTGTCGGGTTGGTATAAAACCTGATAGTGATTTGCTAATTTTCGACATCCATTCGGGCCTGTAGGACTGTTGCGCATTGGCTCTTGTGGGTAACATTTGGACTTTTCTGTTATCGCAGAAGAAAAACTCTGCATTTATTAGAATTTAATTGTGATTCTTGTATATCAATGGCCATTCTCTTTATTTTCTTTATTGTCTTTATTATTTATTCATGTTGTATCTAAAATATATGGTACCTTTTTCGCACCAAAAAGTACTTTAGCGGTATTGTGTTCTTCTCCTCTCCTAGAGCCATTCTAGAAACGTCTGACACTAGCTAACATCTTAAGGTGGTTAAGTACTCAGCTTCTGTTGTTGAGTGGTGTATGTGTTGGTTTATTTACAACAAAAATTAAGAAGTTTGATGAGATTTACTATATTATCAGAGAATATGGAGGAATGTAATATGCATGCCATTCCGAATGAAAAAATAAAAAATAAAAAATAGACAATGTTTGAAGATCTAAAAAACAAAAAACAGTTCCAAAAAATAATAAAAGTCTTATAAAAATGCAATGAAATGATGGTCATGATGAAATTTGTGATTACCCAAACTAAACAGGCAAATAAACACAGAGCAAACAAGGATTACCTATCCACTGAAATCAAAGAGTAAGAAGAATTAAGGGGTCATTTATGATAACAGGGGTTACTGGTAATTTTTGTGACTGCTTGACAATGATTAACACATTTTTTATGCCATGTTTTGTGCAGCTGAACAAACAAAACCCTTCATTTCAAGATTTGCCAGTGTTCCTCAGCTTGTTTACTTCTCCCTCCTCAACCGTCTTTTATTGCAACTCTACTGTACATGCTTGTAAGCACACGTATTTGTTTGCGATTGTGTGCAAGCGTTCAATCATGCCTAAAATCTCCTTTCACCGCAGCCTTATTGGGCTATTCAACGTATCAGTGAGTTACGACTTCACAAATATTGACACAGCTCCTCTTGGTGAAGAAATAAGCAGCCCAAGCAGATGAACAAACAAGTTGCGGCCCATCATGGTTGTGAAATGCAGAAGGAAGAGTGAGAATGAGGGAGCTCATTCTTCATTTGAGCTTTGTAAGACCCAGCACAAGGTATAAGCTACAGAGGTCCCAGCTAAGGGCCCCCAAACTGTCAGGGCTCTTCTAAGACCACTTGAATTCTCATGCAGATAATTAGATGTTCAACTATTTAAAAACAACTAAATCAGGAATCTGTATTGTTAGTGGTGGCAGGTGGATGATGAAAAAAATATGCAAAAACCAATGAACTGAAAGTGGCATCTAATTTGTTTGAAATACATGATTTTCACAATTATAAAGAGTTAAATCCAATATTGTCTCAGTTTTTCTTTTTATAGACAAGGTACACATTTATTTTAATTTTTTTTAGATTTATCAACAATTACATTGTCTTTGTGTATATGTTCTATTCTATAATGCAACAAGAAGGGCCCAGGTTTGAATCCCTGAGTTTGCCTGTTCTCTCTATGCATGTGTTTTTCTTTTCCGGGAACTCCAGCTTCCTCCCATTTTCCAAAAAACATGACATGTTTGTTAGTTTAATTGGTGGACCTAAACTGCCCTTATGTATGAGTTAGTGTGTAAGTGCATACTCTTCTGTCTTGTATGTCTTTGTGTTCCCCTGTGATAGACTTGCAACCAGTCCAGGCTGTACCCTACACAATGACTGCTGGAGATAGGCGCCAGTCCCCGGGCCACCCTGCCAGGATAAGCAGGTAGAGACAATGGATGGATGAATCTTAACAAATGCAAGTTAATGTTATATTCTCCTCGAAAAAAAATGACTTTATTTATTTATAAAATTATTTTTGTACATAATTCCTTTCAGTGATGTTTATCAATAGTAGAGAAATCAAGCTATGTTTGTTTGCCAGAATAATACATAAAGGCTTTCACAATGAGTACTGTTTGGGATTTGAAAGTAACTCTAGACTTAATGTGTTCAAGGTTATTGGGAGCTGTAATGGAATAGGCCAGTCATGACTATGACCAGAGAATAGTTTGGGACTAATTGGGGTGCTTCAATGGATACTTCTCATCTCAATATGGCTCCAATCTACGTAAAGCCAAAGGCATGCACAAATTGTAAGGTGTTCAATGGTTTCAGATCACATAAATGGTTTAACTTCAGACAAAGATAATAAGCGTTTAAAAGAAGAAGTTTTCAAGTGATGATTTCTTTTACTAAATAAAAAAAAAGCAATCCAAACCGAACTTGACCCCATATAAAGATGTGGTCATTGTGACACCATGAGCTACATGTGATAAAAGACATGCTTTGGAAAGATGAATTCAATTTCGATTACCACATTTAGGCCCAATTATTTACAGACCTTTGGGATTAAGAAATCACCAAGATAGAACTTTTCTGGCAACAGAAAGTCGGGTTAAAGCGCTCAGAAAGAAACAACTTATGCCACAATTTCCAAGAAACTCAAGAACAGATAAGTAACAAAGTAAGTAAAATCTATCAGTTTGAAACCAGTTACAAAGCAATTTCTTTGTGATTCCAGAGAACCACAGTGAGAGCCATTACTCACAAATGGGGGAACATTATTGAACGTTCCCAGGATTGGTCAGAAAACCAAAATGACTAAGAGAAAATCGACAACTCATCCAGCTGGTCACAAAAGAACTAAGACTAAATAGAATAGAAACTATTGTCAGAGGAATAGAAACTATTTTGCAAAGAAATTCCTCCACAGCGATGTAAAAGACAGATTGCCTGTTATCACAAATGCTTGAGGCTGTTGTTGGCTGCCAAAGGCACAACCAGCTATTAGATTCAGGGTGTGATTACCTTTTAATAGGGCCAGGCTGCTTCATACAATTTTTGTCCCTCAATAAATTATACTGTAATTTCAAAACTGCTTTTCTGTTAAGTCAGATTATCCTTTGCTGCTATTTTTGTTTGACAATCTGTAGCAGGTAAACATGAGAAAAAACCTAAGAAATCTTTTAACTTTACACTAGCTATGTTTACATCCACTTAGTCACTTCATTGTTGATGCCGTTTTTCCAGATCTTCTGTGCCAGTTAAGGAACAGCGACATCGTTAAAAATATCTGAAGGTAAAAAAAAAAATCTTGGAACAAATAAAGTAAATGACTGAAAATTAATTGCAAGTTCAAACATAGCATTTATAATTTTGGAATAAAATTATTCAATTCCAGTTTTTCAAATGGATGTCCTCTGTGCACACTGCTAATAGACTGGATCGCTGGCAATGTCCCCACTGCCCGCATTCATCATGTATTATGATCTGTTGACACCAGCCAACACACCCTTCTCTCAATAAACTGTTGCCAAGTTGGTCCACAACATACAAAAAAAAAACAACAACTGTCAGCCCAGAGATTGCCAAGAGGAGGTCCAAACATGACCCTGAAGGTTGGGCCCCCAGAGAGCAGCAACCCTGGTGAACGTAGGGGTCAGGCTGGTTGTGGACTTCATACCACAGAAGGATTGGAAACCTCCCCTCTGTCTGCTCTTCTGGAATTTCCCACAGCAATAAAGCAAGTAAATGAGAAAGGCAGATTAACAGATGCGCCTGGGCAGTTTGTAGTTTTGTTTCTTGAGTTGGACCAGTTCTGCTCCGTGACCCAGTTGGATGCATTTCTTTACGTGTCTTACCTGAGCAGACTGCTTTTATTGCATGTAATTTCCATTTAAGCATAAAGGAATATTTATTTGTCTGCCTTGCATTACTCATTGAATAGTGTCAGGTGAGACCATCTCTGTGATTTAAGACTAAACATCCTGAGCCTGGCTGCTCAAAGGTTTCTTGGTAGGAGGGAGTCGGATCCTGGCGTGTAAATTATTTGTGCACTAAATCTTTGGAAGACCTATTTACGCATGGCCCCGGATTTGCTGTTCGTCACATTACACTGTCACGCAGAGGCCTTCAAACTCACTCCAGAAGGGTGGTGGACTGATAAAGGCACAGGGAGGCGTAGAAAAACCTCCCCGCCCCCTCACACATGTGGTGGAACAATTAAAGTGTAAGAAAAGGATGGCAAGTTTTCTTTGGAGAGATACGGAGCATGGCCCCAGGTTGTTTCCCTGCACAATTGATCAATTTAGTTCTGCTTCCTCTTAAGAGAAGTGAGACAGATCCCTGGAAAGATATCATTGCCAGGCAGAGAAAGAAAAACAGCTTCGAACTCTGCCAATCTGATATCTCAGAGTACTTTCAGTCAGACATATTTCAGGTGCTTCCCTCTGATCTAATTCTCTACTTCTGAATCATCCAAAACCAAACTGAAAATATTACGCATGATAAGAATCTAAAGATGTTCTGCCCTAACACAACATCTAAATCATCTATGTCTAAAAGAAGAAAAAAAAAAATCAAGTGTGCAGTTTTTATTTTAAAAGATCCAATAGCCACAGGAAAATGGATTTGGCTATAATGAGAACATCATACTGGAAGCCTGTAATGGAATGTCAGGTGCTGACATGATTTCTAAATATCCTCCGTCTGTGGAGGCTTTTTGTTTTGTGAGCCTGTCACTGCTGTTTGGACAGACAAGTGACAAATTAAAGGGAAAAACCTGCGCATTTCCCTCACTGTACAGTTAGGGTAGCTTGAATCACCGTTGAGCGGGGGGGAAACCCAATCTGCTATCTCCCAAAATATGTCAGTCACAAAAGACAAACAAGCTGCAACAAGGTAAATCAAGATCAAAAGACTTTCCTATACAAACCAAAAAATAAACTCCAAAGGAAACTTGGAGGAAGAAAGATTCTGTTAAGAACCAGAAGAAAACGTTTTAATACGAAAAAGTGTTTGATATGTTAATTGGATTTCATAAAGCTGGGGTAAGCCAGAAAGAAAAGGCAAGATGCAGAATATATCAATCAAGCACACAAACCCATGACAGAAGAAGAAAAAAAATTAACAAAGCCAAACAAGAAGAAAAACAAGATCACAACACTTTTTTTTTAGTTCATAATTCCATCGTCTCTCAAAATCGAAAATTTCTAAATTCTCACCTACTAACCCCAGATTTAAATGACAAATAAAAACTAAATTATGGTACAAAATAGTCTGACTAAAGGCCTGTACATACTCCCAAAAAAAGGACATTTGTACTTTTACCAGAGGGGGATATTACTGACCAAATACACAGTAGTATCCATAAACCAAACATGGAAAGGGTCCTGTCGGAATGATATGACGAGAAGGGGGTGCAAGAACTCCCAAATAAAGAACAACTGTCATATCTTTTTGTTTTCTTGCAGCCCTGACAGAGAGAATAAATTCTTCGGCTCTTGCAGAGTATATGCTGGTTTTAAGGATGTTCTAATCCGCATTTTATGTCCTCAAAACCAGTCATCCATCATTATTTATTAGCCGGTACTAAGTCCCAATTAGATACTGCCTTCTCTGTTTTTACTGCCATTACCCTGTAATTTGTTTCAGCCGTCACGTGTTGCTTCAGCACGTGTTAACTAGGCTAAGAATGCGAAAACAATGTTCATACTAGACATTGCCCAAAACATGCATAGCTTAGCTATATGACTTGCCATGTACAGTTCCAGTCTTCAGTACACGAATGTCCTGTTCCTCTGTCTTGATCTTATATGCTGTAGCTGCTAGCAGTGCATGGCTAACACTTTGTGTGGATACAACATATTGACAGTTCCTGTAATGTGTTGTAGTGTGACATCCGTTAATCATGTGTGGACACGTCTTGCACCGAATGCTATCTTTCTGCGTGATAAACACAGTACATTGACATAGATGGTTCACTGAATGTCAGCTTTCTCTATGAGCAGCGTTTTATCCACTCTTCAGCCCTCCTCAACACTGGCAGCCATTTGTAGATACGTGCACAAGCAGGTCATGACACAAACAGACAGAAAGATGCTGCACCCAATATAGTCTCTTTTTTTACTGTACATGTCATTATAAGGGTTAAAAAGGCTTAGATTGTTTAGGAAAACTCAAAGTTACTTACTTTGTGTTTCTCTTAAATCAAGGCTGTAGACAACTAGTCCTATTCATGTAAACCTTTAGAGCTGTATTGGATTTTTACTTTTAAATTGGGTAGGAATTGGTGTTAAAGACTTTAAACACATAAAATAGTCTTATATTATCCCCACAGAGAAAATGGTTCAGCAGTGTGTGATTTATCTTGACATTTGCTGAATTAATTTTAATTTTACTTCTAGTGATTTATGAATATCTAATTCTCAAATATGCACAGCCCTACAGATAGCCACGTAGGATTGTTGTTTTTATTGCTCAAATCTATCATGGACTGTCAGTGTTCTTGATCCACCTTGAAAATATCTCCCAATAAAAGTTGCAAATGGATCTGTAAGACCTTGCTCTTCTACTGGGCCAAGTCCGTCTAACAGATAAATCAGTCAAACCTAAAATCTGTGCCATAAAATGTTTGTGTCACAGCGGGATCTACTTCATGATGGACCAGGACAGGAGAATGCGGCATAAAAGGGAAGCAACATGCAATAGTCTGGAAGTCATTATGTAAAAGATGTTAAAAATCGCTCTCCTTCAGTTTCCCCAAAGCAGCTGTAATCCCTGAAGCCCCCAAGTGGCCATAAACAGGTTCTGAGAGCATTCTTCGGGGATGTCTCAGAGATGTTGGACCCCCCCCCCCTCCACTGAACAGTGGACACACAAATACACAATCTGGACACATCCACCAAAAGCTTTAAAACGGTACGAGGAAGAGAGATGCAAAAACCAAGATTTTATTTTTTATTTTATTTGGTGATACCAACGTTATAATATTTGTATTAAAATGTTTGCAACAGGTGATTTAACTACGACAAGATAGTGAGGGGAAAACCGATTTATTTTATTAATCTCGAACACCTCAGGGTGACATACTAAATTTCATCCGCCTTTCTTCGCACCCCAGCCTATCTTGGCTAAGCTAATGCCTGAGCTGCAGAGGAAAGACAGCCGGTAAACAAGCCTTATAATAAAATGAGACAAAAGCCAGACACCTCGCTCTTGCTTTGTTGAAATGAGTTTCTGTGGCAGTAAGTTCAAGTGGATGTGTTTGTTTTGTGAGGTGGGCCTTTTGTAAATTTCTTTTTCGCCAACTGCTGTTTGACATTCCAGTTCAGGACACACGCTTGCAAGCCTGTGTCCTGGGATTAACTTTGTTTTCATTCTGGCGTTCTATAAATAGACTGGATTCAATTAAAACTTAAAAAAAAAAGTTTGCAAAGGGAAAAAAGAAGGCAACAGCTAAAGTGGAACCATTTGTTTAGTCATCTGCATCAAATCAAATTGTTTCTCCTGTCCACAGATGCTTTCTTTTATCTCCTCACATTTTATTCTAGATGTTCTGCACCTTAGTTAAACAATAAGGCGCTGAGGTTTTGGTGAATGGTTGGCTTCTAAGTTTTTGTTTATCTGGGAGTGTTGTGAAGGCGACCTGTTAAAAGCATCTGCTGACCAGTAGCTGCAGTTCTTCCCTTGCTTTAGCGCTTCCCCAATTCTACAGTGATTGCAAATCCTCATACTTGGAGAAGTTGCCTGTCAGTCTTATGGAAACCACTCATGCTGTATCCTGCTGAAGGACCAAAAAAGGTCAGAAGATACCAACTGCAACACAGAGGTGGACACAACAACAGGAAGGACAAAAAATGCCTTTATTATTATTGTTTAGATTCACTGAGTTCAAGGGCTTTGATTATCACAAAGTGCAGTTGGCTTCTTGTTCAAATTTCCAAAGTGCTGATAATGGATAATCTGATGTCTTTGAACCTAATGACCTCTTCTAAAAAAATATTTAATTTAGAACCAAAACGTTGAAATCAAATAAAAACTCCTTTTTAAGGGTGCGCACGTTTGGATCTCTAGAGCCTGGCAGAAGAAATTGGGTTAACAATTTAGTTAGGAAGTTAAAAAGATAACTGTACAAATTAATTATTAATCCTGATGTTGAGAATCTGAGTGTGTCTCACTGTCTCTGTGCAAGTAATCAAGACCGTCATGTCACATTTTAATATAATCTATACTGAACAGATCTCTTTCCTCTTCACACAAATTTTTTTTCCTCAGAAAACCTCTTGCGGCTTTCCCAAGGCGTCGAACCCCACGTGGCCATCAGCAGGCTCACTGATGTGAAAATGTCTGAGTAGGTGTGAACTGATTATCTTGCCCTTAAGACCGGTCACTCTGAGAGTCTAGGTTAGTTCCTGCTCGTCTTGTTGTTCTGCCGACCGTAAAATTGTATGTCTCAAATTCAGCCTGACCTCACCCAGCCTGTGATAGTAATAACTGCCTTCCTACTTCATGTATTGTTGAAACCTTTATTTTAGGTGGAGGTGTGGGAGTTGGTGCTTTTGCCTGCATCCAAAGTTCTTAAACTGTGGTGAGAGTGCCATGAGTAGCCTTTAGTGACACCAAGAGAGAATATGACATTCAGCAAATAAGAGCACATTGATTTTTGTCTCAAACAGAAACTATTCAACAGAGAAGCATGGTTGTGAATATTTTTTGAACGATCACAATAACTCAAGCCAAAAGCCTATGAACAAGTGCTGGTTGCTACCTACATACTTCTGAAGTTGTAACGCTGATCTAGAGATTACGTAAACCCAATTTAACCAGTTGTGCTACTTGGAACTTGGAAAACAAGAATTTCACCCATTATTGTCCTCAGTGAAAAGCTAACAATTATTAAGACTACAAGATAAAAAACTGTACATTTTATGCATTCAAACACTAAAGTGTTTGCCAACAGACATTATTTGGTGGGCCTAGTAGAGGTGTGAAAGAATTCATGAGATACAAACTGTCAGAATTACACCGTATTACTGCAACCATCATTACATTTTAAACCTCCTGCCACCATATTTAATTTTGAGGTTGGTGCTGAACCTCAAAATTTAATAAAATAAAAAGTCAAAGAAAATGTACATTCACAAAGAACAAAGGTAGTAAAGGATTTAACACCACTGGTCAAACCAGGGACAACAGAGGGACTAGAAGCAATGAGGTGAATGACATAGCATGTAAACTGAGAGGAGCAATTATTGGAGTGGAGACAGGTGAGGCTTGTTAAGTCAGTGGAAGCAGCTGGAAGCCATGAAGCTAGAGGCGAGTGACAAAAGCTGGTACTGGAGAAAGACTGAATAAACACAATAGGAGAAACAAAATATCATAAGAATGTATGAAAATACATCACAAAAGCCTGAACAAATCCAAAGTAAAGCAACAAAAGCAAGCATCCGCAGACTTGATTCATACAGTCATTTACTGCCATTCAAAATCTCTTACATTTTTGATTGTAAGAAATTAATTTGAATACAAGACTGACGTTTGTGTACGAGCTTTATAATAGCTGGGTTGGAAATGTAAGGAACTCGGGAGATCAACAGTGTTCATGCGGTGTACTTTTTAAAAATTTGTTGCGTTTCAAGTCTTGCTGTTTTAAGGTCCAACTGGGATTCTTCACATGCAAAATAAAGCTAAAAAGAGAGCTGTGGGACATTCCCATAATAAACAAAGAAGTTTACAGTTGCACACCACAATTAACAGAGAGGGAGATCACAGAGTTTTAAAGTTGTAAACTCGCTTAAAACTCGTTTACAACAAGAACACAGCAACTGGTAAGTACCTTGCATAGTTGCTTCCACTGAGTGAATTGTTAAAAATGTTATATTCTGTCCGTAGCAAACCAGAAGTAGAAAAAAATTAGGCCTTTAAGATTTCACTCAAAGCTTCAGATAAAAAAAAAGAGAAAAATAGTAAGTTTCCATGAAAAACTCTGGAATTAAGAAGCAGAATCTCCATTTGTTTGGGGTTTTTGTTGTTATTTATACACAATCTTGAGTTTTCTTTGCATGTTTACGTCACATACAAATGTGTACCTCATGTGTTTGAATAAGACAGATCACCAAATACAGATAAATGCAAACAGGCAGCCATTTGGGCAGGTTTGCCAGCTGGCATCATCGGTGGTGGCCTTCAGCTCGCTCTGCAGCATTGTACAACCGTAAACACAAACAAAGGAGTGAATGTGCTGAGGTCGGTTGTCAACGGTTGGCTGCACGTGGGAAACATTTGTGTGTTTTTCCCAGGTCCCAAAATCCTCCCTCAGAGGACAAAGAATGCATTGTACCACTGTTGATCTGCTTTAGAATCTATGTGTGGTGCCATTTGGTGCTGATTTGGTAAGATCTGCATCCTGATCAGATCTGTCATTGCAAATCTCAAGGTTTACAGTCTAATGTTACTCAGTTTACGATATTGGCAGGGGATCAAAATCTTGCATTATTTCTATCACATCAGGCAAACCTCACAGGCCTAAAAATGGAATCTCAGGAAGATGAATAAGAAGCAAAAAACATGACATACCAAAGCCTCATTGTGTGGGTGGTCAGTTTCTTACTGGCTCAAACAAGTTTTTTTTTTTTTTGGAAGAACTTATAAACTTCTGACCAAACAAAAAGGCAAATTGAAACCACTATGTATACATATTTGTTTATAGCTTGATATATTGGTAGATACTCAAATCGTAAGCTGAACTGTGTGTGTAATCAATCATTTTTAGTTCAGAAAATAATCAGACATTCTGTGGGGAGAACATACACAGATATTGCAAACTTATCTTGGTAACTAAATTCATTTCAATTCAATTTTATTTATATATTGCCAATACACAACACATGTCATCTCAAGGTACTTTCCAAAGTCCGTTCAATCAAATCATACAGAAAGATTGGTCAAAACGTTTTCTATCTAAGGAAACCCAACATATTTCATCGTGTCTAGCAGCATTTGCTCCTTCTGAAAGAGCATGTAGCTGCTTTTCCAACAATCTCTCATACTCAGCATGCATGAAGCGAAGATGGAGAGGAAAACTCCCATTTAACGGGAAGAAACCTCCAGCAGAGAACCAGGCCCAGTGTTCAACAGCAGAGGTGTCAAAAGTATTCAAACCTATTACTCAAGTATAGATCCTAAGTGTCATGGTTCAGTTTTGGTCTGGCTATTTTCCCTGTTGTTTTCCAGTACCTCCTCCTCTCACTCAGCTCACCCTCCACTCCCTCAGCAATCAGTCACACCTGTTAGGCACTAACCAGTTAGAACTCACTCCACCTGCCAGCGTCCCTACAAAAGCCTCCCTCAGTCTTCTCTTCCCCGCTGGTTCGTCATCAGTCTCCACTCACTCCACGTCTGTCAGCCTGTTGCTCTCTGCTAACTGCTGGATCTCCTGCTACCCCTGTGCACCAAGTAAGATCTCTGCTAGCTGCTGGATTTCCTGCTGCCCCAGTGGTCCTAGTTTGCTTTCTGCTTTGTTGCCTGGATCTCCTGCTACCCCTGTACTCCAGCAGCCCTGCATCTCCAAGAACTCTCTCCGGTCCTCCAGCTCCTGCTCCCATCTACACCCCCAGTTCCAGTCCCGTACAGCCTCTCTGGTTTCCTTCCTCCACTACTCATCCTTCATTCAATAAACTCTCAGAAATAAGCTCTGTGTGCATTGTGTGCATTCTGGGTTCATCTAAGAAAAATTCTGACACTAAGGTTTAAAAATACTTCTATAGAAGTAGAAGTATCAACTCAAACCTTTTACTCAAGTAAATGTATAAAAGTACTGGATATCAAAACTACTATAAGTATTAAAGTAGAAGTAATCCCCCCGCTTTACTATCATTGTATAGGATGATGTGTTACGAACTAGAATCAGGCAAACCCAGTATTCAAACCAAACAAGCGAGGTATAGGCAAAAAACAGGATTTTAATAACGAAACAGGGACAGGCGGGTTCAATAGTCAAAAGGGCAGTCCAAAATCCGGTACACAAAAAGCAGTCCAAAATAGGCAGAGGTACAGACAGGGCAAAAGCAAGCTCGGATAACCATGGGACAGAATCAAGTCGGTAAACCGGTAAATCAGTCAGACAGGGCAGGAAAAACAGATCAGGGAACAGGCTGGCTCAGAATCAAAAAGGCTCTCGGGTTAGCATCAACAGGTCAATCAATAAAGGAACGCTGGAACAAAACTCACCGTGGGCTTGTTAATGATCTGGCAGAGAACTGAAGACCGAGGCAGAACTATATAGTGGAGTACACAGGTGAAATGGAGTGAAAACTAATTACAAGTGAGCAGGTGGATCTAATCAAGGCAAGAAAGCTGACAGATTGCTGAGGGGAGACCAAACAGAGCTGATAAAGTGACAGGTGGAAAACAGGTAACCTAAACAGAACAACATGTCTAAATCAAAACCAAACAAGACCCCAAAAGCAGAAACTTAACTAATAAATCTGATAACATAAACCAAGACAAAACCCAAATCGTGACAGAACCCCCTCCTCAAGGCCGGATTCCAGACGGCCTCAGAAACAAAACAGACTAGCCCGGGTGGGTGGAGGGAGGTACAGGATGGAGGGCCAGAAACAGGAAAAAGAAACACAATCCAAACCAAAAACAACCCGACAGGGCGAACTAAAATAACATAAATAAAGTCTGACGGGTATCCCGGAGGATGATCCTGACAAGTCAAGATCTCCGGCGGGCGTCCAGAAGGACGGCCTCGACGAGTCGGGTTCTCCGGCGGGCGTCCAGGAGGACGGCCTCGACGAGTCGGGTTCTCCGGCGGGCGTCCAGGAGGACGGCCTCGACGAGTCGGGTTCTCCGGCGGGCGTCCAGGAGGACGGCCTCGACGAGTCGGGTTCTCCGGCGGGCGTCCAGGAGGACGGCCTCGACGAGTCGGGTTCTCCGGCGGGCGTCCAGGAGGACGGCCTCGACGAGTCGGGTTCTCAGGCGGGCGTCCAGGAGGACGGCCTCGACGAGTCAGGTTCTCCGGCGGGCGTCCCGAAGGACGGCCTCGGCGTGTCAGGTTCTCCGGCGGACGTCCCGAAGGACGGCCTCGGCGTGTCAGGTTCTCCGGTGGACGTCCTCGGCGTGTCAGGTTCTCCGGCGGACGGCCTCGGCGTGTCAGGTTCTCCGGCGGACGGCCTCGGCGTGTCAGGTTCTCCGGCGGACGTCCTCGGCGTGTCAGGTTCTCCGGCGGACGTCCTCGGCGTGTCAGGTTCTCCGGCGGACGTCCTCGGCGTGTCAGGTTCTCCGGCGGACGTCCTCGGCGTGTCAGGTTCTCCGGCGGACGTCCTCGGCGTGTCAGGTTCTCTGGCGGACGTCCTCGGCGTGTCAGGTTCTCCGGCGGATGTCCTAGGCATGTCAGGTTCTCCGGCGGACGTCCTAGGCGTGTCAGGTTCTCCGGCGGACGTCCCGGCGGACGACCCCTGTGAGACAGGTAATCCGGCGGGTGTCCTGTAGGACGGCCCCGGTTAGCAAAGATGTCCGGCGGCCGGTGGCGGAGCAGGTCTCTCATAGGCCGGCGGCGGAGCAGGTCTCTCATAGGCCGGCAGCGGAGCAGGTCTCTCATAGGCCGGCGGCGGAGCAGGTCTCTCATAGGCCGGCGGCGGAGCAGGTCTCTCGGAGACCGGCGGCAGAGCAGCAACCTCGGGGACCGTCGGCAGAACAGGACCCTCAGGAACCGACGCCTGGAGAGAGAGAGAACAGAACCTGGCGCCGGACTAAAGGCTGGAGACAGCGCCGGACTAAGAGCTAGAAGAGACGCCTGGCTAAAGAGTTCAGGAGGAGCCTGGCTACAGAGTTCAGGAGGAGCCTGGCTACAGAGTTCAGGAGGAGCCTGGCTACAGAGTTCAGGAGGAGCCTGGCTACAGAGTTCAGGAGGAGCCTGGCTACAGAGTTCAGGAGGAGCCTGGCTATAGAGTTCAGGAGGAGCCTGGCTATAGAGTTCAGGAGGAGCCTGGCTACAGAGTTCAGGAGGAGCCTGGCTACAGAGTTCAGGAGGAGCCTGGCTACAGGCTTCAGGTTCAGACGGCCCCTGGCTACTGGCTTCAGGTTCAGACGGCCCCTGGCTACTGGCTTCAGGTTCAGACGGCCCCTGGCTACTGGCTTCAGGTTCAGACGGCCCCTGGCTACAGGCTTCAGGTTCAGACGGCCCCTGGCTACTGGCTTCAGGTTCAGACGGCCCCTGGCTACAGGCTTCAGGTTCAGACGGCCCCTGGCTACAGGCTTCAGGTTCAGACGGGGCCTGGCTACAGGCTTCAGGTTCAGACGGGGCCTGGCTACAGGCTTCAGGTTCAGACGGGGCCTGGCTACAGGCTTCAGGTTCAGACGGGGCCTGGCTACAGGCTTCAGGTTCAGGAGGCCCCGGACTACAGACTTCAGGTTCAGGAGGCCCCGGGCTACAGACTTCAGATGCTCCCAGACCCTTTAACACCCAGAACCTCAGCAGTAACCCTTCCAGAACCTCCGACAAAGAGAGCTTGGTCAGCCACTTGGGAAATTGGCTGTCAAGCCAAAGATGAGGGGGTAAGAGCTTCAGAAAAGGTCCAGGGACCTCTAAGCCTCCATGGGGCTCTGGGTGCTTGTCTTCTCGGCGAGACCCCCGACGGAGCTTGTCGTTTGGATGAGGGCCGCGACGCCGCTTGTCGTCTGGGCGAGGGCCACGACGCCGCTTGTCGTCTGGGCGAGGGCCACGGCGCCGCTTGTCGTCTGGGCGAGGGCCACGGCGCCGCTTGTCGTCTGGGCGAGGGCCACGGCGCCGCTTGTCGTCTGGGCGAGGGCCACGGCGCCCAGTGTTCCGATGAGCCCCCGAGTTGCGGCCTGAAAAAGGGCTCGTCTGAACCCCCTCATCGTGGACCAGTGGTAGACCCTCCTGGGTTCCCACGTCGCAGACTGGCGGCGGACCCTCCTGGGTTCCCACGTCGCAGACTGGCGGCGGACCCTCCTGGGTTCCCACGTCGCAGACTGGCGGCGGACCCTCCTGGGTTCCCACGTCGCAGACTGGCGGCGGACCCTCCTGGGTTCCCACGTCGCGGGCCGACTGCGGACCCTCCTGGGTTGCAGCGTCTCGGGCCGGTTGTGGACCCTCCTGGGTTGCAGCGTCTCGGGCCGGCTGCGGACCCTCCTGGGTTGCAGCGTCTCGGGCCGGTTGCGGACCCACCTGGGTTGCAGCGTCTTGGGCCGGCTGCGGACCCTCCTGGGTCGCAGCGTCTTGGGCCGGCTGCGGAGCCTCCGGGGTTGCAGCGTCTTGGGCCGGCTGCGGAGCCTCCGGGGTTGCAGCGTCTTGGACCGGCTGCGAAGCCTCCGGGGTTGCAGCGTCTTGGGCCGGCTGCGGACCCTCCGGGGTTGCAGCTTCTTGGACCGGCTGCGCAGACAGTGCTGCTTTATAGCTGCCGGAGGTCGGCACTGGAGCTGAGGTAGGGGGCGGGTCCTCTGGGACAGGTGCAGGTGCCGAGGCGTCGGCTGGACCCTTGGGGACAGGATTGAGTCCACTATAGAAACCCTGGAGAGCCGCTCTATAGTGCCCCTCGACCTCCTTTAATTTAGCCTCCAGCTCCTCTGAATACTGGCTGAAAAGAGCCTCCCTAAGGTCTTTAATAATAGGGGCAAAAGCTCTTAACTGGTCCTCCAGAGCCAGATCCTCAGCATCACGGACGCCACCAGGAGGCGCTGTGGGCTGCTCAGCTCTGGGGAGCACCGGACTCCGATCCACTGGGCAGGAAGTGGCAACGGACGGGCGCGGTACTGACTCGCCTGTCGGCCGAACAGAACGGGTGAGGGAGCGACCCACAGGTTTCCGTCCCCTCCTCCGACGGCGGGACGGCAGGACTTGCTGGAGGTTTGATTCTGTCGGTAGAGCCGGGATCGGCGGAGCCCACAGCGTTCCCTGCATCTCCTCCTCTGGAGGGAGAGAGAGAAAAAGATCCGGGCGAAGATCCCGCACCACCTCCGCTTCGACCTCCACAAACAAAGCCGGGTCCGGACAAAACCCATGGGCAGAGCCGACAGCGGTGTCGCTGGGTGAGTGATCCCTTCTGTTCTGAGCAGAATCTGAATTTGTGACAAAGAGCCCTCCCAATCGTAAACTCGGAGCAGGCAGCGGGTTACTGCTGCTGCGGCTGCTGGAGAGATGGCGTCTGGGACCGATACCAGGGGGACAGAACGCCAATCTGGAACCCTCCCAAGCCATAGCGTGTGGAGGGGAAAAAAAAACAACCTCTAAGAACTTGTTTGGCGATAGGTTTTAGGGGGGCCAGATCATTCTGTTACGAACGTGAATCAGGCAAACCCAGTATTCAAGCCAAACAAGTGAGGTGAAGGCAAAAAACAGTATTTAATAATAAAACTGGGACAGGCAAGGCTCAATGGTCAAAATGGCAGTCCAAAATCCGGTACACAAAAGGCAGTCCAAAATAGGCAGAGGTACAAACAGGGCAAAGCAAGCTCGGATAACCTTTTTTTTTTTTTTTTTTTTTTTTTTTGAAGGCAAAAAACAGTATTTAATAATAAAACTGGGACAGGCAAGGCTCAATGGTCAAAATGGCAGTCCAAGTTCCGGTACACAAAAGGCAGTCCAAAATAGGCAGAGGTACAGACAGGGCAAAAGCAAGCTCGGATAACCATGGGACAGAATCAAGTCGGTAAACCGGTAAATCAGTCAGACAGGGCAGGAAAAACAGATCAGGGAACAGGCTGGCTCAGAATCAAAAAGGCTCTCGGGTTAGCATCAACAGGTCAATCAATAAAGGAACGCTGGAACAAAACTCACCGTGGGCTTGTTAATGATCTGGCAGAGAACTGAAGACCGAGGCAGAACTATATAGTGGAGTACACAGGTGAAATGGAGTGAAAACTAATTACAAGTGAGCAGGTGGATCTAATCAAGGCAAGAAAGCTGACAGATTGCTGAGGGGAGACCAAACAGAGCTGATAAAGTGACAGGTGGAAAACAGGTAACCTAAACAGAACAACATGTCTAAATCAAAACCAAACAAGACCCCAAAAGCAGAAACTTAACTAATAAATCTGATAACATAAACCAAGACAAAACCCAAATCGTGACATGATGTTAATATTGAAAAAAATTGAGACGGGCTGTTTCACTCCCATTATGTCCATTGAAAATGAACCATTTAGTACAATGCAAATATATTAAAGGTCCATATAGGTACAATACTGAGCAATCAAAATCACTCTGTTCGGGTAGTGCTAATTATCAGATGTTTTTTTTTGACAAGCCTGAACGAAAACAAGCTGTAATAAAATAGAAGTAATAACACTATTTTCAAAATGCAAGGAGTAGCAAGTACATATAATGTAAGGAGTAGAAGTAAAAGGTAGGCTAAATAAATAAGTACTCCACAAAGTATAAATAACCCAAATTTCTACTAAAGGCAACAGCGTATTTTTACTTAGTTACTTGACACCTCTGGTGAACAGCCACCTACCACGACTGACTGGGGGTTTGAGAAGAAAGAGCACAGACACAAAAAAAACCACAGAAGCACTGATCTAGGAATACTTTCTATGTTAGAGAGGGTAATCGCAGATGATCTGCCCCCCAATGTGTCACAGCTAAACACAACACCAAGACTGATATATATCTACGATGAAGAAAAAAAAAAAAACAGAGAACATTAAGTTAAAAATTCAAATAACAAAAAATGCTAAATTGGAGAACAGTAGGAGAACTCAGCAGAGTGAGAGAAATAGATCTTAATGTCTTCCAGCAACCTAAGCCTATAGCAGCATAACTGAAATGTTTGTTCAACAGGAGAGGAGCCTGTTAACTAAAAGATCTGCCTCCTGTTCTACCTTTAGAGACTCTAGTAACCACCAGTAGACCTACAGTCTGAGGATAAAGTGCTCTGTTAGGAACTTATGGGGTTATCAAATCTCCGATGCATGATGGAGTTTGATTGTTAAGGGAGAAGAAGAAGTTTAAATTATATTCTTGATTTAACAGGAAGCTCAGAAAAGGCTCAGAAGTCAGGAAATTACAGAAGTAAAACAGTTACTACTCTAAGCCTTATTCTGAATTGTGCCAAGACATTTGGTCTTTGCCTATAACAGTGAAAGTACTTATAAAAAACACCTGTTTAACACCTGACATTTAAAGCAGTCGGTGAGGGTTCAGAAAGAGCTAGTTGTGTACAGAAAAATTGTGCAATTACTTTAACATGTCCGAATTAAGGTTATAGCAATATTAAACTAAAACCAAAATCTTTTGCCTTGGAGTATACTTGTTGATGAACTTAGATCCACAAGTCCGCACTCTACCTGAACATACTAGTTCTGGAGGAGACATCAACCCCTGTTGAGCCAAACCAACAACATTCCTATGTGCATCTATCTATCTATCTATCTATCTATCTATCTATCTATCTATCTATCTATCTATCTATCTATCTATCTATCTAATATATATTGTCATGGTTCAGTTTTGGCCTGGCTATCTCCCTGTTATTTTCCAGTTACCTCCTCAGCTCACCCTCCACTCCCTCAGCAATCAGTCACACCTGTTAGGCACTAATCAGTCAGAACTCACTCCACCTGCCAGTCTCTCTATATAAGCTCACCTCTGTTTGCTCCTTGTCGCCCGCTTGTCTTCAGTCTCTACCAACAACATGCCTGTCAAGTCCTGTTCTCATCAGTCTCCACGTCTGTCAGCCTAGTTTGCACCCTGCTTAGTTGCTGGATCTCCTGCTACCCCTGTGCTCCAAGTAAGATCTCTGCTAGCTGCTGGATCTCCTGCTAGTCCTGTGCTCCAAGTAATATCTCTGCTAGCTGCAGGATTTCCTGCTGCCCCAGTGCTCCAAGTTTGCTCCCTGCTTGCTGCTGGTTCTCCTGCTACCTCTGCACCTCTGGTTCGTCAACAGTCCTGCATCTCAAATAACTCTCTCATACTGCACCTCTGGTTCGAAAGTTGTCCTAGCACCTCCAAGTACTGTGTTCTCCAGTCTCTTCCAGTCAGCCTACTCCTGCACCCATCATCTCCAGTCTGGTATCTAACTCTGGTCATCATCATCGATAACTCAGTACTTTCAATAAACTTCAAAGAAACTAGCTCTGTGTGTGCGTGCTCTGTCTGGGTTCACGAAGATAAATCATGACACATAGTGTAACATTACAACATTTTTAGACCGTGACTTTGTTTTTGATATTTTGGATACTAAATTAAAAATTTCTGTGTGTTTTTAGAAGAAAATTTGCTGACAGTGGCCCCGTGGTCAGCGGCTTGAGAGGTGAATTTAGCAAAAGAAAAGTTGTGGTTTAGAAGCTCCAAAGTGCATAAATACAAACAACTCGAACAAAGACATAAAGGAGGCCTGATGTAAAGCAGGGTGTTTTGTAATCTCTTTCATGTGTCTGACTGATTTGTTTTGACTTGGGCATATTAAATCTTGTATACTTTTCCTTTTTGTCAAAGTAGAATTGAAATGTTTGGGGTCCGAACAGTAAATGTCCTTGTTTTGATGCATACCAGCTGCCCTCAGGATTTGCTGCAATTCTGTGTACGTTCTCGAAAAGTCCTTGAGGTCAGCACGCTATTCAAAAGAGTTCTTGATCCTTGGTTTACTTTACAAAATGCCCAGTTTAATTACTTTTTCCAGCCCTGTCTGTCTGTTGTTTTCCCCTCTTTTAGGACCTTGATTGTTTGCAAGAGAACTCCATGAGAAGTGATCTGACACTCTGGTCACATGATCTGATTGGCTGCTTTAGATATAAAGTGGAGGGCCTGGGTGATTTAGACGTTTTGTTAGAAAGGGCATGGGAGAGGGGGTGTCTGATGATTTGGTTGAAAAAAATTTAACTCGGCATTGTGGAGCTTAATTAGGTGTGCTGGAGAAAATGAGACCTAGTGAGAGAGACAGCTTAAACATAGGTAATAGACAAAAAGTATCAGATGTCTTCCTTCAAGGTTTGCAGGACGGTGCATGGAAGCCTGGACTCTGACAAACTAAACACAAAGCAAACTTTTGTTGTCTTTCATATGAAATTAATTTGAATAGGGGGAAAATCTTTAGTAGCTTCATGCTATTGCTCATCCAAAAATCAGAGCAACCACGACCTGTAGGCTATAGGAATGGTTTCATGGATGTCGTCTGTTTACACAGCATTCTAATTACAACCTCGAGTAAAAACAGCATTGTTTCACTATGCTGCTTTATTTATGCAACAATTCAAAGAAAAAATTTGTAACATGATCCCTTTTATTTAAAACAGAGAAGCAAGAATTATTTATATAGCTTGTTATAGAATGACATATTGCTTATTACAGCAATAATGTTATCTATGACATTTCTTTTTTGCTAAAGATTTCAGATAAGCGTATAAAGCTGATATAGCTGATTGGTCAGGCTATGTGGTCACATAGCCAATTTTCGTTTGGCAGCTTAACAGAGATGTTGCTTGTAGCTTGCCCACTTTGGTGCTTAAACAGAATCCCTTTAAAAGGAGTGCTATGGATATTACCAGATTGGAATTTCTTTCTTGTAAACGAGGAAAAAGTGTAGCCTTCTTTCTGCTGGCTGACCAGCAGTTCACACCAAAGCTGTGAGGAGGGGCACCACTGCATTATTTGATAATCCATACTGGCAGATAAAACTTTGGTCAGCAAATTGTGCCACAAAGATCACGGCCTCCGGAATAATATTCACTGGACTGATGATTCTAAAACTTAATTATATGGGCACTGGAAAAGAGGGTATTTTCTTCAAGAGACACACAAACATTTTGATTTGTCATCGGCCCTTTCTTTGATTTCCGAACATTTAAACAACTGAATATTCATTGGTACTGCTTCCCTTTCAAAGATTTATATGTTCAAGGATATGTATGAAGTGTATATTTCATATTGTGACATATTTATATTGATATTTGGGAAATGTATATATGGTATATATTAATAAATGTGTATTATGTAGTTGGGATATCTGTGTATATCTGTGAAACTGAAAATGAGTTAAAAAGGGGTTGGGGATTTTGAAAAAGTATTGTAATTCTTCCCATTTCGTTTTCGAACAATGTGCGGTGTTTTATGTCTGGAGCCCTTTATGTGCCCTTTATGTGATTTTATTTAATGTTTTTTTTTTCTGTATGTACAAATAGTCACATATATTTTTTTTATATGTATACCTGTTTGAAATAAACGAAACTAGTTTGAGGTGAAGAAAACAGTACCTTATCCATATCTTACAGTTTAATTTAATCTACTTTTAATATATAGGAAAATGAGAACTAAATCCCTTAACTTGCTATGTTAGCCTCCCTTGAATTTTACTTCAGCACATTGCTTTCACATTAAATAATTATGAAACTTCTCAACTGCATCTTCTTTGCAATCCCTGAAAGACTCACTAACATCTGTTACTCTAACAACAGTTGGGAAGCACCAGGACATTAAATAATAATTACTAGCATCTGGTCAGTGTGCATGTGTGTACCCAGGAAATGTAGTTAGGCTCATAATGGGCCCTCCTAAGCCACAAACCATTTGCAACACAAGATAACTCCTTAGTGCATGTTTTTCTATACTGAATGTTCAGCATGGCAATTTTAAAACTCTTAGAATGACTCCATGAGTGCTTTATTAACTTTGGTTTAATGTGAAAGATTCTTCATATCTGTAAATATACTTTTATTGTTATGTCAGGGTGACTTTTTGGTACTTATACAGTTTCGCATATCTACACAACATGCCAAATGCCACATTACCATTCATCATTTCGATGGCTAAGAATTTATTCGTAAAGCAGAAAAGCTTGTACTTCAAATAAAGTTTCTTGTAAATTCAGATGCCGCCCCATTAAATAGTAACAATGATATAAACTTGCTCTAGGTGTTAAATGTGAATGTCTTTGTTTTAACTTTGGAGTTTCAGATAGCTCAAATTGTGTATTTGTCTGTTTTCCATTTCTGAATATCGCAACCACATGAATTAAGCTTTATGATTTCGCTTCTATTATTTGTTTCCCCAGATGCTGCTTTAGGCTCAACATTACACAGACATGGGCTGGAAACATTGTTTCCAGCCCATGTCATTACAACGGATTAACGATTTTCAATGCAGGGGATGTAATACGTGCACATCAAACTAGGAGGGAAAGGCTGTGTGTATGTGTGTGTGGGTGGGTGGTGGTTGTCTTGTTATTGGAATAAAGCCGTTACTAATCAAAACAATTGTCAACAAGATTTCCTACAGCTTTTCAACTTTGGTTACTGAAAATGTATTGTTGGTAAAATAGCTGCAGTGCTAATTCACCTTTCCACCTGAAAGATTGTGTTGCACATCTCAGAATTTGATTTTTCCACAAGTAATGCAGGGAATACAGTAAACATTTGGAAGAAGGTGTCCTGGTCATATGTGACCCAAAGTTTCCTTTTTTGGCCTACAGGAAACTAGGAAACTAACACTGCAGATTACCTGGAACACACCATTCTTGTTGGTCAGAGAAGATGGATGAAAAAGACAAAAGACTTTATACTTGGGTAGGGTTTCACATTCAAACAGTACAGTGATCATGAACACAGACAACAAACATATTTTTTACATTCTCTTTCATTTCAAAGTAAGTAGTATCCCATCTATCCAAATAGTTACTTAAATGCAGACTTTGGTGCACCGAAATCTGCCTATAATTCATTGATTACATTTGACTAAATCGAGCAAATGTTTTCACAGAAAGAGCAACCCAAATCCTTTCCAAGGATTGCTGATGATGTTGTCCATTATCAGAAATAAGGTTATTGATAATAATTATATATTTTTTTTAATATTTTTCAATTGAGGCCCAAAAATCTTTTCAAACCAATGACCATTTTTCTACAAGGCAAATGTGCAAAACCCTTTTTCAAGTTTCAGATCTACAAGGATTTCCACATCCCTTTCCAACAGAAAATCTGAATACTTTGCTTAATTAAAATCTTGCACACAGGTAAAAAAAAAAAAAATCACAATATAATTTTAATCTAATTTTAGCTTTTTAATTATGTTGTTTGGCTCTCAGTTACTTTTGACGGAAGAATATTGGCCCACACGATGAAACGTTTGAACACCCCTGGTTCAAATGAAAGCACAATCATACGTTAGAATGGCCCAGTCGAAACTTAAAGAAAGTAAATTGAGAATTTGTGGCAAAAATTTAAAATTGTCAAAAAAAAAGCTGCTTATCACTCAATATGTCTGGACTTAAACAACTTTGCAAAACACTGAGAAAAAAAAAATCAGTCTGTAGACGCATAGAAACATAACCCAAATTTGTGTTCAAAGGTGGGATGAACACAAATGCAGATGTATTATAATTACTAAAACTAAAAACATATGTATCAGTTTTCTTTTATGCACTACTTTGTGTTTGCAGATCCCTTCAAACACAACTTACTAATAAAATCACATCCGTCGCTTCAACATATAATAGTAATGAAAACAACTTTTGCAATAATTTCCAGTGAAGAAACATTTGTGTCAGTAAAAGAAAGTAATTTATTAAGGTTTGCTTGACAGTTGGTCAGAAGCACAGCCTATCTGCCTTGTGTTTGGCAGCGGGCAGAGTGTGCACAGTAGACATAATTTTAACTTGAAAACAGCTGCATCCTGTTGGAAGCACGGGTTTATGAGAAAGGTACTGAGTCTTGAACCAACCAATTATGAGAAAAACCTAAATTAAACTGAAATTGTGAACTATAATTGCTCTAAATAATTTCATCTGAAGTGTAATTGAACAGCAGATTCTTTTTTTTTTTACAATTTTCTTTCAAAACAAAACCATATTTGTGATTCTCACTATTTCTACTACTATATTATTTACAGAACTTACATATCAGGGACTGCAGAAACCAGCAAAAGATCCAAGAGGTTTTCAGTTTGAAATATTTGTGTATATTTCAAAATAAATATTCAAAATGATAAGTTAGGCCTAACCTACATATGCAAATCAAACATATTTGGGTTAGGACGACCTGCACAACTTAGATGAAGAATGAGGCCAATAATAAGCACAAAATATCCCCTCGTCTAACGATCAGGCAGGGGTATTACCCACTTAAACAGCTACAGTATGTTATTTAGGGAGAATTGATGCAACTGGGACTCTTCAACAGCAACTCCAAAAGTAACTGGTATCACAAAAAAGATATACATATTACAAAGTAAACATAGTATGGTAGACTGACAAAGGTAACCAAATGCATGAAAAAGTAAGGTTCATAAAGGGTACTAATTTTTTTTAACCAAATTATGAGTTTATTTTAAGAATGAACAATAATCAGAAAGTAAAACAAGCATTATGATTCAGCTACTTGTCAGTGTGGCAGCAGGAGTGGCTGTCCCATGCCCCCTTAGATACACAAAAATGTTAAAACAATTAATTAGGTTGTTAGAATTTTGTTTGTTTTACATATTACAGTCCAACAGACCATAATATGTAAAACACAAACCTTTCTAGGCTGGTGTGATGCCAGGATTTGTGCAACAGAAGAGATGACATAATTCTCTCCAAGGAAAAAAAAACCCAGACAGAGGCAGACAGCTCATGGCTACAAAACTTTGTCCTACCTGCATCCGCTCGCATTCTTCAAGTCTACGTAACAAGGAGGAAAAACCAGACTATACAGATTTGCCGTGCATTTAAACGACCCCTTAGTTTGTTCGGAAGGTATGCCAAGTTAAGATTGTCAGGGGAAAAGAGAACAGAAACATTAGAGTCTTTTTCACTTAGATTTACTGCAAATGGGCTTTTGAAGAAGTTTTTGATCCTCTGAATAAATCTTCCACACAGACAACTGTCCTCTAAGGCTTTGGTTAGTCAGCCTTTGATGAAGCCAGAGGTCGCAGGCAGATGAGCAGTCTGTAAATACAGTCTGAGGAGAATCTTTTGGTGACGTAACTATTGGCTTTGTTTACAGGTCTGTAAAAACTGTGTGTACACACTGTTTTTTTTTCCTCTCCTTTTATTATACTGCTGCAGGCTTTTTGCTTAAACCATGACGGCACTGTGATGACTGATTGCACCACTGTCTGTCATGTTGTGTTTCTGAGTTGGACTCAAGCTCAAGCAACAGACAGACAGAATTATAGTGAAAGATATTCACTAAAGAAAAGGGACTACAACCAGCAGGGAGCAGTTAAAGCAGCAAGCCAGCGAGAAGAAGATGACAGTGACAGATTAACAGGAGCATCTGAGGATGGCTGAAAAGTGCAAGTCCCGTTGTATACCGAAGGAATGGCGTGATTACTGATGCAATGAGCAGGTGAAGGTAATTATCTGAATGTGGAGCAGGTGTGGCAAAGAATGGGCTGAGGCAATAAAGGAAAATAGGCAGTCGAATTCAGGTGTGTCAATCACTTCCATAGAACAGTGCTGTAAAATAATTAACCATCTAGGCTGCATGCAGACTGTTCTCCAGACATTTTGGAAAGAAATGGTAAATATCAACAGCTCATTGAATTCCACAATGGAACTGATAGGATTTCACCTGTAAAGAAAAAGCTTATTCATTGAATTTCCTCACTGCTACATATTACACAGAAAACTATTAATGACATCATTACAAAATGAAACAAATAAAAATGACAGCACCATGTAAAATAACAGAGTGGGGTCAGCTGAGAAGCATAGTGTAGGGTGGCCAACAGCTCTCTGTAGTGTAAATAGCCACAGAGCTCCAAACTTCATGTGTCCATCAGATTAGCTCAAGAACAGCGTGTATAGAGCTTCATGGAATAGGTTTCAATGGCCCAGTAGTTGGATCCAAGCCTTACATTACCAAGTGCAAGGCATAGCCTCGGATGCAGTGATGTAAGGCACACTGCCACTGGATGGAAGAGCTGTGGAGACATGTTCTCTTGGGTGACTAATTATTACTCCCTGTCTGTCAATGAGTCTGGGTTCAGAAGTTGGCAGGAAAACATCACTTGCCTGTCTGGGCTGTGTCAAGAGCTGTGGCGTCTCATCATTTGTGGCCAGTGGGGCCAGGCCCCACCAGATGTCGCTGTGGAGCTCTATGTTCACAATAATCAGTGGGACAGGATTGTTCTTTATAGAGTAATATTGTAAAAAAGGCCGATTACCTTACCAATAAAATTCTATTATAAACATTTGTGTCTGTATATCTAAGTCTACCAGAATACTGACAAGCTCAGTAGGCAAAATCCTCTTGAGGTGTCTTGATATTGGGGTGGGCAATACACGCTCTCAGTAGACAGCTGTGGGGCACAAATCCTACAGCGCCAAGCTCGGATCGTCCAATCAAAATACTGGAAATGCACACGTTACGTTTATGTTCTGCCAGATAGTGTGCGACCATCTACTGTTGGTTGGCCTTGCTAGCTCATTAAAGGATTGACGTGAATCTTTACTGTTCAGTAACATCACTTTATTAGTGAGCCTTTATTTGTAATTTTATGTATAAAAATTAAATTACATTTATCTTTTATCTTAAATAAAATGGCATTTCTGGTGTATTGGTTTATGCTAATTTATCTGTTTCATTTAAAATGTATCAAATTCAGGTTGTTTTAATCACAGAAAAATTAGTTGCTGCTAATAGGTGTTGCCAGAGACGGCACTGGTCAAGAGTAAAGTTTGGTACATAAGGGGTTATGGTGTGGGGCTATTTTTAAAGAGTTGATCTTAGTTTTAGTGAGTTGTTTTTGCTTCAGTACACAAAACTACGGGTGGGCAATTTCATGCTCTCAAGTTTTGCAAACAGTATGGGAATGGCCTATTCTTCTTACATAATTTTGTGCCACTGTATAAATCACTGTAAAAAGCTGTAGATGGTTTGGTGTGGAGGAACTTGACTGGTACAGAGTTCTGGCTTCAACCCGACATAACACCTTTGGAATGAATGAGTGTGTGAAGTGTGAGCCAGACCTTGTCCACCAACATCAGTGTCTGACCTCACAAATATGCTTCTGGTATTATAGCCAAAAGTTTCCATAAACACAGTCCTGAGCCTTGCAAAAGCCTTCTAAGAGTTGAAGCAGTTATTACTATCCCTTATATAGAAAAATCTTTGACCAATCTTTATAATCTGACCCAATCTTTATAATCTGATTGAATTTGACTTTGGAAAGTGTCTTGAGATGACATGTTTCATGAATTGCGCTATATAAATAAAATTGAATTGAATTGAATTACCATAAAGGGTGGGGGGACATCACATTAAATGACCCTAGTCACAAACTATAATTTTATAAATTTCTATATCAGTAACACACTCTGGTTGCATGCAAAGGTATTCCAATGAAATTACGGTGCCCTGTTGGCTTGTAATACTTTATTTCTGTGTTTCACACTTTGTTTTTGCTCTATTTGTTATTAAACAAATCGCTTTAGTGTATATTTACCAAACCGAGCAACGCCAAGTGGAGATGGAAAAAGAAGGAGGTTAATTAACCCTAACCTTGTAGATTGGGTTGGTCTTAAATCATGCTGAGCTGTCACTTTACTGAGAGGCATTGCAGGACGGTCTCTTGCTGTAGCTGCATCATCTGTCGACATCTCGCTTTCTGAAAGTTCAGTGACACTGCCGGCAAATGGCACAACAATCTGCTGATAGCACCCAGTGCACAGTTCTTTCAGGCTCAAAAAGGACTACGTAAACTATATCAGGACCAACGCTTGCCTACATTGTTTTATTTGAAGATTAAGATTTGTTTTGTGTTTTTCTTTTGATGGTCAAAATCATGTGGACATGATAAAATAGTATTTACAATAATACTGATCATAAATGAATATCATTTAGACGTGGGCTGTGTCTTCAGTTTTCACACCAGGACTGTGTTTTTCGTTAGCAGAAATAGATACAAATGGACATATTTGGGGGGTTTTGTGAGGCGGGTAAAAGTGTAGAACATTTATTTCAGCTAGCCAGCCTGCAGTGTACAGCAACAGTTGGGGGGAGGATTTGTATTATCCTATGCTTCAACCAGCTGGAGTAAATTCTTGTCCCTCTGGCCTGTTTGATTTTTTTTTTCTTTTTTTTTTTTCTTTGTTTTGACAGAGCAGCAAGTGATACCTTGACAGCAGTAACCTGTCTAAATCAGACTAATACTCTTTTTTCCTGTAGTACAAAAATATATATAGTCTACACCTTGACTATAGATAAACAACAGCATATATATCTGATTAATACAAATATTTATACTGCTTTAATTCTACTTGACCTGAGTGAGTTTCATCAATGCAGTCGGCTCTGTAAATTTGAAAAGTTGACAGTGATACATCGCTGATGCACCTGAGGTTGATGTCCAGCTTAAATGGAAGCCCTCCCCCTTAACTTTACAGAGGCTGTTGTGGCTCGGTGTCTGACTGAAACTGACTCAGATCTCAAGGCAGGACTCCACACGTGTGCTGTTTTCTAAAAGACACATCATGGAATGTCCATGAGATCATTCCCTCTGCATTTGGGAGAAAAAGTAAAACAAAAAAAAAATCGACTCAGACCCACTGACTCACTCTGTAATTGGCTGGGGAAATGAAGGAATCAAGCAGGCTGTGAGGATACTAGAATATCCACTAACAACATGGGAGAGGTCTTCAGCACGACATCTTTGTCTTTGCTCTCTGCTAGTCATGCCTTATGGCTTTAAACTTAAGACCCTGGTCAGGGAGTAATTTGCAGGATTTAAGTTTCAGTGCAAACACCAGATTATCTTCTGAGGACTTAAAGGTTAGCATATTTTCTCAATTTTCCTCTCTATATTTTTGTTTCTTCAGAGAATTGCCCATAGTCTGTTGGACACCTTCAATTCCACAAAGTATGACCAAAAAACTCCGAACAGATCCTGTCAGACGTTTATGTACACAAAATGATGACATAAATGTCATGACAAAACTGGTCTATGGACTTAAATGAAAGAAAAATGAAAACTGTTTAGTGTTTTCTAAAATCAAACTAGGATCAATATTATGAATGCAACACATCGCCATAACCAAAAAGGCACACAGAATGTTGTCCTTTAGCTTGCCAAGTCCTCTTAACTTCCCGCTCGTGAAAGCTTTGACATGCCAGCTGTTTTTTTGACAGCACTCATCTAATAAAGAAATACTCTGTAAGCATGCCCAGGAACTCACTGTAGATCTAAGAAAGACACAATATAAGTCTTTATCATTGTTAAATAGTGTTCATTAGAGAGAGCTTTTAATGAAGACATGAACTGTGGCTCTCAGCTTCAACATTATTTGTGTGGCTAGTGGAAGTTGACCCCAGCAATGTCCAAGACAACATAAAAAAAAAACAATCACCTGCCAGACCAACACTAGCACTGTAGAGGTGATATCCCCGTGGGCGAAGATGGTTTGAATCGGAAGAAGCTTTAATCAGATACAGGGATGACTGAATCATTCCCTTTTAAAGATCTGTGTTAATCCGAAGCATAAAAGTGGGTAAACTTCAAGGACATTAATAGTCACGATGTGGATAAAACGTGCAGATAAAAAAGTCAATACAGCTACCTTATTCTTCAAGCAGAGACGCACAGTATTCCACAGGGACATTAGCTAAAAAAAACAAACCAGCATCGGCTGTTGAATAGATTTAGGAAGTCAGCATCTGCTTTTTCTTTTCTTTCTTATTTCTTTTTTTTTTTTTATCGACAGAGAAAGTCTATGGTTATCTACAATGAAGACTGTGGTAGGTTGTTGTACAGCTACAATGAACTTCCCACTCTTAACACCAAAAACCCAGAAAATAAACTACCTGTTACAAATTTAAAGCTGCTGCAGAAACCAAAAATATTACAATTGTTCAAGTCAGCCCTATCCGTTGATTTTTACCCTGGCATACCCTCAAACTTTATTTTGGCTGTATACCTTTGAACACGTTCTATTTTTGCAGAATAAGTTTGACGTAGGTCATTGTCAGGAACCAGTAACTTGGTCAAGAACAGTACACAACGCAGCTCATATCCTCATCATTTTATCAGAAATATCCTCTTCTTTCTTTTTCCAACATCTATTTTTCTATCCAAAATAGGCATCATACTAAAAAGTGGAATCATATTTGGTTGAAAACAGACAGTTTTTTATGCAAGAGTTGCCCTATGTTGTTTCCAGTCTGACCAAGGATAAATGATGGTTACTAAAAATATTTGTGTATAGGAGCAGCTTAAAAATGCACTGAAGTGGATGTTTATCACCTTTGTGTAAAGTTTGACTCTATAGTCATTTCAGAAAATCCACAACAGAATGAAAATGTTGAACATCATGCATCTATATTTTGCAACTGAGTGTGTTTTTCACCTCAGAAAAATACAAAAAAGAACAACAAAACCTGTAATATATTATATTGATGATGAGAGTTGCTAAACTTCCAGTAGTAGAAGAAAGGGATTAAAAAACCTGTAAATTAATAGAGGACTAGTTTTATAATCTTATTCCCTTCAGTACATGGTAATAATCATGTACATCACATTTTCAGCAGCCTAAAATGGGATTTTGCATGTAAACCCAGTTATCTTTTACTTTCAGTTATTATTTCTTGAGCATCTATACAACAACACCATATGGTATCAAAATGGAAACTTCTCTTTATTTGTAAAAACTGCAAGTCACCATGAAAAATCCTTTTTGTTATACAACACTTAGTCCAAAACTTTATCTCCTTTAACATAATGAGGGGGCAGATTATGTTTGGTAAACCCAGCAACACTCTCCAGTTCACTCTGGGGAATCCCAAAGCATTCCCTGGCTAGAAGGGATATCTAGTCGCCTTGGTTTGTTCTTGGGTGCATGCCAGGGTCTAAACCCAATAGGATGTGCAGGAAAAAGTTTGAAAACGAGACACCTAATCAAATGCCAAGCCCACCTCAAAAGACTCCTTTGGTTGTGGAGGAGAGGCATCTCTATTCCAAAGTCCTCACGGCCTACACTCAGTATCTTTCAGGCTGAATTGGGACACATTGGTACGGAAGCCCATTTCAGGAGCTTCCTGTCATAGCGGCCTCATCACACTGGGATATGAACCACTTCAGTGTATGCTGAAAGTCGTGGTTTGAAGATGCAACCAGAATCCACATCATCTGCAAAAAGCAAAGGTGAGACGTTGAGGTTCCAAAAACCAGACGGCCTCCTTTCAACAACTACACTTTGAGAGATGACAAGAGTCTGACCTACGCTGGGAACAGGTTCAACTCTGAAATCAAGATGCAGATGTAAGTAATACTTATATTTAAGATATTTTTTGAGAGAGCGGTGCACTTCATTTCAGGGGAGAAACTGCTGACTTAGGGCATGAATATGTTCTAGCATTATTAATGCTGTCATTTTGTTTAATTTCTGAAGAGGATCTTAAGACCCAACAGTTGTTTGTCCCCGTCCCTAAGTTTGGAAACCTCTGACCTGATCTACAGTTTGTAGCTTCTTTGTACAGTACGTATATTAGCCGAAAACAGATATTCACATAGCCTTCTTGAAGAGACGGATGACCTTTTTTTCTATTACTGTCTGACAAAAAAAATAAATAAGAATAATAATGAAAAAAAACATGTTTTAATTTTTTTTTCAACTCTCTTCACATATCTGTCTCCTAATAGTACACTGTTACATTACTGACCTTAAAAACCTTTCATTGAAAAATAACTGTTGGTTATAACCTTGAATTGACGGTCGGTGGTCACTTAGTGTAACAGCCGCACCAACAGTAACTCAGCTCTCTGCCAAACACAGATGACCCTTGCCAAATAAGCAGCTTATAATGGTTTCTGGAAAAAATATGAATTGGGACTACTGCTGCTATTAACATCTGATTCTTATCCCCGTATGCCTACTTATGAATGTCTCTGCCTCTGCTTCTTTCCCTTATCCTCTTGTTTCAGAGTCTGGCTCTAACAATAAGCCTTTTACCACCCAGAATCTCCTGAGAATTTATTGTTGAACCCATATCGCTGTTGAATCTGTCTACAGCAATTATTTGTGCATCTTACCACCCACACAACGTGTGCCAGGGTAAACTGATCCTAGTTTGTTGGTTGCCTCGTTAACACACACCTTTGCCCATACATTTTTGGTGAGGTATCCATCCATCCATCCGTCCGTCCGTCCATTTGTCCGTCCATCCATGCATCTCAAGAGGTCACCAGGCAAGAGGAGGGGTAAGCAGTGCAACACTGAGACAAAGAGGACAACAACCACGCAAACACATGATCACTCCTAATGGCAATGTAGAAAACCCAATTAACCTAATTTTTATATTTTGGACTATTGAAGGAAGCCAGAGAACATGGAAAGAGGAAAGTGTGCACACTCCAGGACCCAGCACCTGAGGACCTTTTTGCTGCAAGGCAAGCTGACAACTGTGCCGGCACCAATCTCTTCCACAACGAAACGCACCAAAGACAATTGCATCTTCGATAAAAAATATAATCAAAAAGTGAATTTTTTCAAGATGTTCAATTAAGAGGGGCACGCTATCAATATATTATATACTGAGCAAAATATTAAATATTTCAGATGCTATGTCTGTCGATTGTGATTATGTCTTACAGCTGATGAAACCCCCAAATTCTGTCCTTGGAGGCTCAGTGGGTAGAGTAGTCGTCTTGCAATCGAATGGTTGTTGGTTTTTATTCCAGCTTCCCCATTACATGTGCTCCTGGGCAAAGCACTTATCCCCGAGTTGCCTGTCGATCTGCGTATCAGTGTTTGTATGTGTGTGTGTGCGACTGGGTGAATATGGCTCTAAGCGCTTTGAGCAGTCAGTATGACTAGAAAAGTGCTAAATGCAGTAAATTCAGTCCGTCTACCCAACAACCTGACGATATCATTCAGGTACTTAATAGTTTTGGATGGTGTTTGCAAGGTTCCCCCTTTTTTCCAGCAAATGTAACAGACATGGTGGCCAAACACTTACATTAAGAAAATCATCATAATAACACAAAATATCCAGAACCGTCTCTCTGTCATTATTCGTTGCACTTACTGTAGCAGAGGCAAATAATTTTGGTAAACCTAGCTGACCAAAAACAGAATGTCTGTTAAATTATGGATGAAAAAGAAAAGTTATTGTCTATTTAACAGCGTATAGTTTTAACTAATTGTTCTAATCAAGGCTTACAGAGGGGGAAAACGTTTTTTATTCGCCTATAGTTTAACCACTGGAGGATCAGAGCCCTGGAGATCTCCTCCCCCTCTCATGCGCTCAGACCGGGTGAAGGCGGGCGGGCCAGCCCGTTTACCGACGTCACAGGCGGCTTCTTTACTTAAACTTGAATCAGCAGCAGCGCAGGGAAGTTTTCATAGCTGGGACGGCGTTGCCTAGCAGCTGGGAAGAGGACTCTGACTACTTCACGCTCGCTTTTCTTTACCGGACTTTCCCATTTCTTCGTCCTGTCATCTGAGTTAAAAACAATATATATATATAAAAAATCTAGGTATCCAACATGTCCCATACCGTGACACTGAAGGGACCCTCTCCGTGGGGCTTTCGTCTGGTGGGAGGACGGGACTTTAGCACACCGTTAACCATCTCCAGGGTAGGTCGCGGCTTTCCTCTGCTTGTGCGTGTCCATTCATTGAGCTGTGCGAAGAAAGGAGAAAAAAAAAACGTGCGCTCATTGCCTCGGCGGCAAACGGTTTTTATGCAGGCATTTAGAGGTTGTAATAATGATCTACGATGAAGTAAAGGGTTTACTGATTCTTTGAAAAAGCTGTGTGGAAATATGAGCCCTGCTCCAAAACGCGCAGATCGTGCCGTCTGTTTTCTGGCAGGTGATTTGCCAGCGCAGTCACTTTGACCAACCTATAGCCCTAACAGAAAAGGATGGTCATCATCAGCATTTATTTCTTCTTTATTTTTACGTGGTTAAATAGTGCTCAGTGGCAATTGGGAGTTTTGAATAAAATCTAATTCTAGGCTAATGAGGAAATGTCTTATGAAGAAACAACTGTAAGCAGCAATTGTGGATCAACGTGTAGTTTATACTGTGAAGCTTTTTGTGTGATTGGATTGAACTCAATATTTAGTAAAGGGCTTTGAGACGATATTTGTGGAAGATGGTGTTATATAAAGGAAAGGAAACTGAATCAGTAGTTTTATATCAGTCAAACGTGTAGTGCGCTGCAACAGGTGAGGTGGTGGTGGTGTGTGTGTGTGTGTGTGTGTGGGGGGGGGGGGGGGGAGCAGTAATATACAACTGGAGGAAATCTACCATCAAAATGTATTTTATATATATATATATATATATATATATATATATATATATATATATATATATATATATATATATATATATATATATATATATAATAATAACCGGACCCATCAGCAGTCCTTGGGCAGTATGGCAGTGGCACCACATACCTTATGCTCAGGATGGCGTAACATAGGAGGTGCCACAAGTGCTGGTAAAATCAGTTTTGGCACGGTTGGTATCTGATTTGAAACTTCCAAGTTCATGTTGCATTTCTGTTGTTGTTGTTGCTGTTTTAGTTTGTTTTACAATTAACCAAGAGTCTCTGAAGTGCCAATTGAGATTTATTAACCTTTTATTCTACTTTTAAAAACAGAAAAGACAGCGTTTTTCCACACATTTTTGTTTTAGCAGCAGAAGCACCGTAGACTGAAATAAGCCTAAAATGCACGGTAAATGTATCGATTAGCCTAGACCAATTTGTACCAGACTAATTACAGATCCTTTAACACACAGTTTGTGATTTATGAAATTGTTGCTTCACTTTTGAAAAAAAACAAAACAAAACAAATGACCAAAAAATACATTACTTAAAATCGTAACACCTTGGCTTACCTTGATACTGGTGACCTGCCCATGCCTAGTGTTAATGTTGCTGTCTTGGTGACGGACCAGGCCACACTTATGATGTGTGGCCGTGTTAGGATTCTTATCTTGAAAGATTACATGTTAATTCATCATTGTTTGAAATATTGACATACATAGTTGAACCTGTACTTTCAAGGCCTCGTGAACTTCCCTGACCCTAACAATTTAGGTCAAGAGTCACAGTGCTGGCAGTGGGTCTGGCAGTAGCCATTAGTTCATCCTAGCCAAGTAAAACACAGCCTGGTGCTGCAGGGTTTACAGGAGGGATAGAGGAAGGGGGGAGGGGGGTTGCTGACATTTGTTTTTCATCATTGCTCATTCGTGCAGCTGAGGGATTCCAGGTGTTGTCCTCAGCAGTATCACCAGCCCCCAACCATGCATTTAACAGCAGGGTGCAAGCATTTCAAACTAGAGGTGTAATTTTTACATTTACAGGCGCCGATTAACGGCTTTGAAAGGACAAACGGGAGACCCTCTGGGTCAGTTAAAGCGGTCTGTGCTATTCGGAGTCAAACAGTCTGTGCAAAGGTTTTGACAAATATACAGTCAGGTTTGTGGTTTCATCAGTCTCACATGAGTGATACACACTTGCAAACAGGACACCTTTAGCTCTTTAAATCACTGGGAAAGTAGTCGAACTTGTCATCCTAAAATCAACGATTTAAATGCAGCCCCTACTTCATGAAATGCTCATTTTTTGAGCTGCAGAGGTGGGTTTCTGTTGGAATAGGCTTCCAAAACTTTGTAGAAGAATTGTAAAGTGAAGATCTTAGTGCAGCCTCAGGGCATCTCAGACAAGTTTTGGTTTCAGTGCAATAAATCACTTAATTTCTCACCAGTTTAATTTGTGGATACTTGCTTCGGTGCCAAAATAAAAAGCATGGCATTCACTGCATTCTTTCTGACGCAGCAAGTGTTGCAAAACCTAGTCTTGTTGGCAACATTGCAATTGATTATAGGTTACAAACTGTTGCAGAGCAAAGAAAGCAGCAAAAACCTATAACTGACATGGTAGAGCTACTTGCAGGAATGAATAAGGGGTGTTTGGTTGATTCCAAAATCTTGGATTGAAGGCCAGAGAAGGAAGCAGCTGTTGAAAAGGAAGCATATTTAGCAAAATGTGTAATGTCAGAGGCTTAAATATACACAGCATGTTTGCTGCCAAATCCCAGGATACCACTACACAACTGCTTCTCTATCAGCCATCACACATTAATTGATTGACCTTGTGACATAATAACAACCTGAATTTTACAAAATGTGTTTTACAGTCAGAACTTGAGCTCCATACTCTTTGAAAGGGGTGCTTGTCATAAAAAAGTGTCTTGAGTGCATTATTTGAGTTGTTTCCTGTTACAGTACATGTGGCACGTCTAATGCTTGAGTGTACTGATTTTTTTTAATATAGATTATTAAAGACTATTAAGAATATTGGACATCTGACAATGAGATGAGACAGGATTTTATCCCTGTTTTTGGAAAAAAGAATCACTGTTTGTTGGGTTTTCTCAAATAGAGTACATTTTTACAAATTATATACTTTGTGTTTAAAATACACAGTCCATGTCGAATAGAGTATTTGAGGTTGAACTAATTCAAATGTAGCAGTTTTTATGGTTGTCTAATTCTAAGATGTTTTTTGTTTTCACAACCAGTATGAAACAGGGGTCTTCAACTCCAGTCCTAGAAAGCTATTGTCCTGCAACCTTCAACTGTGTATGTGTACTCCAGCTCACCTAGATCCAGTAGCTGAATCACCTTGCCACATGTCCTCATGTTCTGCAAAAGAAGAAAAGTCCAGCTACCAAGAAAAAAAAATAAAATCCATAATTTCCATCTCAACAACACATTTTTATTGCAAAGAGCCTGAATGGATGGTACTCCAACTATTAGCTCCAAGCAGTTCTTTGCAACATGTTGCCTACAGTGATTTTGTCATACCAATAAATATCCAAAATGTGGCACGGGAAAAGGTATCAAGCTCAATGATCAGCACATTTGTGTCTCTAAATTTGGATAGACTTTGGCCTGACTTTGACCAGTAATATGAAGTTTTAATACTGCCAGATCACAAACAATAAAATAATTGTTATTGCTTTATTTATTTTTTACTGTACATTCACTTAGCATGAATGAAAGTAAACATTTAATTTCTCACATGTTAAAGGGAATGCCTGGAAACAACCCCACCCTGAGACAGGGAAAGTTGTAAATACCAGAAAACAAGTTCTGAAGGTAGCAGCTGGTTCTTAACCAAAGGTGTTAATGTTCCCAAAAAAGACTATTAGTCCCCTGCCAGGCCATTAGAAAACATGACGGTGAGCCTATTTGACTCTGGAAACATTTGTCCTAATGGTGTGTTTGTGTGTGTGTGTGCGCGATGTTGTGGGTCGTTAAATGACTGTGAGTGAACCAGAGAGATTGAGAAGCAGAGAAAGGTAAACGTAGAAATCCCTGATATAACCGAAGAAGCATTTAGAGTGGATTTGCTTAATGTGGCACATGCTTTTGTACATGAGTTTCACACCAACATCCAGCCAGAAGGTGACGCAGGAAACTTGTCCTCTCTGCCAGGTGGCAAACAGTCAACCACTGAACGGGAATTCAGATGTGAGTGTTGGGTAAATAAGGGTAAGATGCCTGCTCTGTCCGACATTCCCCTCTCACACCCAGTGGTCTTTTGGCATTTGGTCAGTGTTTGCATATTTCAGTATGAAATAGGACATTTTGAAATTATGTTACACATTTTGAAATTATGTTACACATTTTTGAAAAGTTGCCAGCTTGAGCTAAATTTTATGGTAAAACTCCATGTCTCTAGGTAAATGCTAAAAACTCCCTTGGTTTTTCTCAAGACGTCATCCCTGCATTTATAGTTAAGTATTTAAGGAAATGGTTTATTTCTCGCCTTTGTTTCTTTAAGTAACTTTAAGTTAATTTATTGTCATTTCATTTATATAAGATATTCATTAAAATTAAATATCGTTCTAAAGAAAGACTTAGCATCTTTCTTTAGAAGTCGGAAATCAAAGAGCAAATGGAAGGAATTCAGCACATGTGATATGTTTTGACGCCTTGATGAAGAAATCAGTGAGTCTTCTTGGATAGTAATTTCTGTCCATCATCCTGATTTCCATTAGATGTTGTCAAACCAGGTGTCTTTCAATGTTCTGGAGCCATATTTGAACAGTTCAAAAAAGTAAATAAATGGTATTGAATGTAAAAAAGAAATAAAAAAATCCCACATTTAAGTTAAAAAAAAGCTAATGTAAAACAATATTACAATAAATAATATTTCTGATTTTTCCCCATTTATTTCTATTATGTGTTGCTTATTTAGTTTAACTAGTTTAGTACTTTTTGAGAAGTTTTATAACAGGATTGTTTCAAGCAATATATGTTTAGCTGTCGACATATGAATTCAGCACACAGTATTTAGTTGACAATATCCTTTTTCTTAGTGTTATCACTGTAAAACTTGAAACTGGGCTTAGTGTTAGTTTGAATGTGACCCTAAAATAATAAGCCTAATGAAGTGAATTTTTCAAATTACTTTAAGCAAATTGGAATTAATATAAAACTTGTTAAATTAAGCTTGGTATCTTAACAGACATGTCATTATATGTTAACTTCTCTCTGTGTCTGTGTTGTATGTGTAATCAACAACTGTACCAGTAATCTAAATTCTCTGACATGACAGTGAGATGCATTATTTCTGCCTTGCTGATTGAAGCAGTGTGCCGTATCGTTACTCAAGCCTGTAAGTCAGCTGGCTGTCACAATGACAGATGTCAAATGGGACTCCTAAAGATTCCCATTTGCCTCCATCATGATCAATGTAATCTGAACACTGACTTTTTTCATAAAGCTTATGGGCATTAATGTCTAACACACCTGGACTCTGCAGTAATAGAACAGGGTCTGGATCAGGCAGACCTTAAACACCAGGTTAGGTTTATGGCACAAGATTTCAGACTATTAGATTATTACAACAGGAGGTTAAACTGAAACCAGTTTAGCCTCTGTAAAATAGGCACATGGGCGACATTGGCTTTCTGCTTCAAAATACGTTTTTTAGCGGTTACATATCTAAAAAGTCAATGTCCTTCGTACTATGTAATCTCTCAAAGTATGTTTTCTCATATCTGCTGCATACCAGAGACAGAGCATGTGACTTGAAGTCCCATGAGTTGTTGTTTGTTTGTTTTTTGGACAGTGATTCCTACATTAATAGTTTTTAATATTCAAAGTGGGTGGTAATTTTTAAAATTTGCATCTCAAAAATAAATAAAGCAAGGATAACGGAGTGTTCTTTAGGGTGTGCTTGTCATAAAATATGTGAGACGATCTCACGTCTTTGAAATGCTGCAAAGGTTCCTCTGGTCACCTGGTAATACAAGAATGTGAAATTGACTGGAGTTCAATGTAGTGCACTCACAATAAGGAGTTCTGAAAATTAAACATAAAAAGACTAAATAAAATATAATCTGATGTATATTTAGTCAATAATGCTTTAGAAGATTGCTTTCACTCCCTTTCGGCATCATAAAACGTCATGATCCACGTCTTTATGATCATGGACCGCGGAACGCATTTCAAGTTGGTCGGGCGCATGGAGAAGCCAGCGGGGGGGGGGAGGGGGGGGGGGCGTGGTGGAGAGACACAAACGCGGCCGGCCGAGCGGGGGGGGGGGGGGGAAGACAAAACAACGCGGACGAGCGGACAAACGCGGCCGAGCGGGGGGGGGGGGGGGGGGGGAAGACAGACAAACGCGGACGAGCGGGGGGGGGGGTGGTTGCGGCGGGGAATAGACACGCTTTTCGCGGGGGGGGGGGGGGGGGGGGGGGGCTTGATCATCAAAAGTAGGTAGGGCCGCGGTCCTACCGGCCCTACCGGTTCCGCGGTCCTTGTTTATGATCATCATCATTTTACCCGCCTACACTCGCTGTTCAGCAACCATCCTCAACATCACGACCTGTTCCTGCTGTTCAGCATTCTTCTGTTCAAACATGAACCATCTCACGTTGCTTTGGTCTCTGACAAGGGTTAAAGGTGCATCTCCCGAGCTTTGCCATGGGTTCACAGATCCTGTAGACCTATCTGCCGAGCTCCAGTCACCTGTTTGCCAGGCGTCTGAGCTCCTCTTCGGGTTCTCCTTGCCAAGGGGTCATCCTCGTCAACTGGCCGGCCTCCTCATGGGGTTTTCCCCATCGCTTGGTCGACCCCAGCGTAATCTCTGCCACCAACCCCCAGACCTCTTTTGCGACTACCCTTCGAGGTTTCTGTGCATTTCACCAACTATGCCATTACCACCATTGCCGGCCTCCCAGGTTACATCACCTCCAGCCTCTGGACCTCCTTTGTTGCCCCTGGCTTCAAAGCCGTGGCGCCACCAGCCGTTTGACCTCCATTGTTGACAACAGCTTCCGGACATCCTTTACCAATGACCTCCAGATCTCTCTCACGGGTGGCCTTCAAGGCTCCGATGGCGCCTTCACCACCAACCTCCTGTGTCGCTCTCTATCTACTTGGGATGACCTCCTGGTCTCCCCCCTGAACTCTTTTTTTTTTTGCCTTTTGTTTCTTTTTTTATTTTCAAAGATAACTTATAAAAAAATATATAGAAGGAACATTACGAAGAATCCATAGGTAATGTTGTTATGACAAAAACTCAAATTATCTGAACTTACCAGCTTACTTTCACACCTGATCCCAAGAAGAAGGCTTGTTTATGAGATGTGAGTCCCAAACCTCTAGTCAAGCCTGGAGTATCTAGAGCTCAAGTCTAAGTGAAGTTTGAAATCTTAAACTTAGCCCATTAAGTGTGACTGTAGTCTTAGCTGTAGACTCCTTTTCTCAGATTACTTGAATCAGCGGTGCCCAACTGATACCAGACATTTCCTTCAGGAGTTTATGGGTCCCTCAATTACAGCAAGTCTTCTTGCTCCTGAAGTGGTCATAGCATGACTAAAACTCTTGTATAAAATCATCTTAACTCTAGTCCAAGATCAGGCTTAATAAACCTCATTAGGTTCATATCATTTTCTGTAATCATCAGCTGAAGTCTCACTTACTGCTTTTGCCAGATGCAGCCTCATTGTTTGTGTGTGATCAACACCCACCAGTCGGAACCTCACACCCCACGCTTTGTATTTGCTTTTTGAAGTGTCACCAAGGTCATAACCATGGTTTTTATCACACAGCAAGCAAGCAAACAAAGGCGTCGGATTCTTTGCCAGGAATTTCTTCCTTTTTCACTGAGAAGTAAACTTGGTGCTCCCACCCAGCTAGAAAAACATCTCATCGTTGAACTAATCAAAGTGGAAATCATGTAACATAGCAATATTTATACAAATAAACTACTGCAAAGTTTTTGTTTGTGTGCTAGACAACCAGTAAAGATTGAAACGTTTGTAGAGTGTTTAAATAAAGCTTTGCCGCCGTTTCTGGAGTTGAGTTTGCATATTTTAGTGAGTAGCAGCAAAGTGTTTGCGGAGCTATCAAGTGGAGCACGTTCCATGGTTTAGATCTTGAACTAGATAAGAGACGGGAAAGACACACAGGGAAAAGTGATAATGGTGAGACTTTGCCCTAAGGATGATGTCACACCAGTTTTATTATGTGCTTTACATAATGTCAACATGCAAAAACATTCCTGGGGTTTCAGTTTTTTTTCTTTTGTGCTCAATCCCTGTAATTTATTCTCAGATGTTCAATGTGAAACCTCCCTCCTCCACATAGCATTCACCAATCTTCATTGAGCTGCATGATGACACTTGGTGACATAAGGTTTGCATGTGCTTACCAGACTCTCTGTTTGTATTTAACTAGGCTTTAATTTATTTTAAGGAGATGTCACTTATAAATGTGAATTTTCTAATAACTACAGTGTTACATCAGAGTTTAAAAGCTGTGTCTAACCCCTGCAGTGAAAAACATGTGTCTTATTTCTAGTTGTTTCGATGCATTTACTGCTGCTTTGTTAGGAAAAAGGATTCATTTGTTGATAAACCTACAGTTGTAAACTATGCATAAAATGCCATTATATTTCATGTTGGTGTTGATTCATCTTCACATATCTGGAGTGCCTCGAAAAATTATTTTTCCCTTTGTTGTTTTAGATTATCATGAAAAAAGTCAAATGATTTCCTTTACTGAGGGTAAAACTAAGCCATTATGAACTTGCTCCCCAATCCTAATAACTGGGGGTTCCCTATTGTGAGCTCACATTTTCAATAACTAACAATGATGCTTCTACAGTGCTGTGGAGGAGTTTTTTTTACACTCTTCATTGCAGAAGAATTTGAATTCAGCCACTTTGAAAGGTTGGTAAACATGAATGGGTTGTTTAGGGTCATAGCAAAGCATCCAAATTGGGTTAGAATCCATTCATTGACTAGGCGGCTCTAAAATCTACACTTTGTTTAGCTTTTTTAAGCTTTTGAAAATTTCAGCTAGGCTTTACTCCCACGAGACCCAAGATTGCTTGTATCTGCGGTGCCCAATTGATACCGGATACTTTCCTTTGGGAGTTTATGGGTCCCGCAGTTACAGCAAGTCCTCTTGCTCCTGAAGTGGCCAGATTATCTCACTACCATCACCATGTTTGACTGTAGAGATGAAGTCCTTTTTTGTGAAAAGCTCTATTGCTTTTATGCCAGATGTTATGGGTTTTGGCCATAAAAATCTTCCATGGATGCCATTTTGGTCCTGTCTCTTTGCTGTTGAATCATAAACGCTGACCTGAACTAAGACACGTGAGGCCTGCAATGCTTTGATGTTGCTTTGGGTTCTTTTAGAACCTCCTGTAGAAGTTGTTGGAACATTTTTTTTGGCTGGTTTGTCCTTGGAAGTTTAACCTCTGTTCCCATGTCTGCCTGCTTTGCAGACAATAGTTCTCACTGCATTTCACTTAAAGCCTGAGAACTTGATTTGTTAACCTTAATTGACTGATTGATATCAGTGTTTTTTTTTCTCATCTGTTCTTCAAATTATTTAGAACAGAGCATAGTGTGTTGCTATTTACAACTACTTTTGCCTACTTCATGTTGTCAGACAGTTTCTTTGTAGTGGGTGTTTGACTCACTAGATCACTCTGCCAGTGATCAGAACTGTGTGTACCAAGTGGAATTCAGCCAAGAAAAATGGGTTGATTAATGATTTAAGAGGGAGGGCAGTAACTTTTCACATAGGTTGGTTCATATGGCTTCTTAACCTTAATAAATAACAAAGCATTAAAAAACTCTGGATTATTTTCTCTGGTTACTAGAGCAAAAAACGACAGAACAAATCTGTGAGGGGAAAATTACTTTTTAATGACATTGCGTAGACATAAGTAATTACATAACATAACATGAAAAGTGTGTGTATATATAGAAAACCATGATTGTGTATGAACTGCATGTCTACGTCATCTTTAGGGTACTTTGTGGACAGACATGTTTGTCCTTTAGTGACTATTTTTGCCTTACCATTGTGGTATTAGGCATACCAATGTGTGTATCTGTGATTCATGCTGTGCTGCTCAGGGTCTGAGCCTGAGCCATAACTGACTGTGTGTATGTGTGAGTGTGTTTTGAGGGTGAATAAGCTTTGTTCCACTGTGACACAACCCTGGCACAAATCCAACGCTCACACAAATGTTTTAAGGGAATTCTTTCTGGGGAGGCCACGATGATTGAGCAAAGCAAACTCTCCCCTCCAGTTACCGTGTCATCAACCAGGGCACTCACAAACAAAAAAAAAAACCCTGTTCCATTTCCAACCCTAAGAAAAGTTTTTGCATACGCCTCTTGCAAAGACTGGATCTTTAATTAACAAGTTTATAGTTGTGCAGTTGTTTATGCCAAATTTCTGCAAGTGCAGCGTTCCCAGAATCAGTCTTGCGTACACAAAATTACGCAACCTCCCCACAGTGCCCTCTGTGTTTACCGGAACTGAGTTAGTGACATTGGTGCGGCCACGGGCTGTAAATCAGGAATGCCACATCTGAACCACTCAATCTAGCTATTAATGCTTCATGGATCATGAACTTGTATGTCTTTGCTTTAAAAAAAAAACACAGCAGGGAGTTAAATCCATTTCTCCCTGAGTTCTGCTTATTACTCCAGCCATTACATATTATTTACACTGGATTGAATTACTGTATTGATATCTGTTTTTTAAAGTCAAGTTTTTACTGATCCAGAAGCAACATGTCTCAGAGCAGCTGTCAAAGTAAAAATATTAGAGTTGGTGTGAGGTTAAGCGGTGGGGGCTCTGCTATCGAGATCAATGAGTTCAACTTAAAAACTCGCACCAAGTGACAAAGATGGATAGCCAACAAAAGCATAAGGAGTTGATTTAAAAAGCATCTGTGTGGCTCAGAGAAAAACCCCTTTGCTTAAGTGAGCTTGTTTCAGCTTGTTGTGTTTAAAATTAGATATTGCTTGTCTCACGTTTTGAATGCAATACTAACTTAATGATCAAACCTCTAAATTGAGGTGAACAGTCACTCTTCTACAGCTGCTTTTGTGCAAAGATCCCCCCAATCATTCTTAAATAATCTGGTCTCTGGGGTGAATTCAATTTAGAAATACTGTTATAATCTGAAGGGGGAAATGAAATTGTTGAAGTATAAACTTAGCAAAAACAAAAAAACTAAATTAAAACCTAAGACAGGTAGATTTACCCCAAAGCAGCGTATGGCTCTGGTAAAGAAAGTAATTGAAGACAGATATTGCTTTTAAAATTACCTCCTTTACCGCTCCTTATTGCAGCAGAGCTGTATAAACTTAAGTAATGATACTCTCCACTGGTTAAGCATGAAATTGTGCTGAAGATGTGCAATGTTTTCAGTTATGTTCAGCAGCCTGTGAAACATTGTCTTTAAGTCATCACTTCTTGAGCAATCCCAAGACTTTTCATTAGTTTAATTGTTTATTTTTAAATTTTCTTGAGTCTTTGATGTTGCAAGTAACTGTAGAAAAAAAACACAGCTCAGCATCATCTTAGCATGCTGTAAGTGCTAAGGAACCCAAGCCTCATCTAGAAGTTGTTTTAAATTGAAATCATTGTTGCATTTCTGATTGAATGTTTTAGTTGAGCATCTTTTTATCTTGTCAATCCGCTTCACGTTTTTTCCAGGACGGTAGTCAGAAATCCACAATAATTCCCTTTCTCTCTTTCCTATCTGCGAAGAGGGTTCTGTTATGCCGCTATTCATAAGGCAGTCCCGACAGTTCCCTGTCTCTGGGCAGTTTTCTTGGTAATCTGCGGCATTTTGTTTTACTAAAACCTTGAGTTCGAATGCCAGCTGTGTTGATGTGGCGGGGCTAACACTAACCCCACCTTTTTTTTCCACAGTTAATGAGGTATTCTAAATAGATCGTAGGCGTGGATCTGTGCATGAGTAGTAGTTTGTCTCATTTATCATTTCTGTCTCACCCACTGACGGCAGGAGATAGTCACCAGCCTGTTGTAACTTTGAGTAAACCCATGTAGATGTTCACAACAAGTGGATGGATGACCTTCGTTTAATTTAGCTATCAGGGAGGTGGCCCTGCTTTGAATCATACCAGTGAAAATCTTAGTTGGATATGTGTGTAGAGCTGGGATCTCTGGATTATTTACCATTTATTAGAACCAGAAACATCACATCACTTGCCGATAAAAGGATTGCTCATATTTCCTGCAAACAAATAAAAAATACAGTACAGAAGCAGTATCCTTCTCTAAAAAGGATACTGCTTTACATTTGACAAGGTAAACTACAAGGTGTTACCTTTCATTGTATAATATCTGGAGCATGGAATAAGATTGGAGACAAAATAGCACGTTACCTCATGTCATTGTTTTTCTTTCCTTCCTGTAACACTAATATTTGTCTCCGATCCCTGTGATATAACTGTTTCCATTCTGTTATGGAGGAAATAATTAGCAGTTTTTTTTCCTTTCAGCCACAGACTAGCTTGGGAATATAAGCGACATCTGTGCATATTTGTAATTATGCAAATTGATCTCACATGTTATATGATATGCATGTGAAGGTGAAGGTGAAACACACCCACTGGTCCACCAACCTTCCCTTTGCTCATTCTCACCCCTCCGCCTCCCAGTAAGCCTCAAATGTCCTCTAACCTGCAAGGTTCAGGAATGCGGGCTTGCAGTACCTGATCTGCTCTGATGACCTGCTGAAAGAAAATCTTCTTAAATTAAAGCAATATGGAAATATGTCATAAGCAAGACCACGAAGAAAGAACACACTGAGCCGATATCTTCAAACCAGTTGCATCTGTTGAGGTTACTAGGTCACATAGAATTTGTATCCTACCTTGAAAATCATTTACTGATGATTTATTCTTAAACATTGTGTGGGTGATCGCAAAATTGTTCATGCTTGTGGTTTTGTGTTCAATGTCAAAATAACAGCCATATAAAGATAAGTGCATGGATTAAAAACTGAGTGCCCTAGCAATTTCCTACCTTAGTTTGCATATAAAAAAAATCAAAGTGCTGCCCAAGGCAAAAGGACATCTATAAAAATACAGCTGCTTTGGTTAAATTTTAACTGTGGGCACTGCTAAGCTTATATAATTTTTAAATTACTTATCTTTTTTTGCAGTACTCAATTGTATACTCTTTTGTAGAGCTGGGCTATATGAACAAAAAAACAACGGCAAACAAAATAAAGCAAAACAAATCACAATATTTTAAAATCCAACATCTTTTTCAATACAAACTGTAACAACCAAATAGAGTAAACATTGGAAATAATTAACTAATTAGATTTATTCCCAAAAATAACCACAAACTATAAACAGACAAATCTGTTCAGAATTGAGATTATGGAGTTTAATTAAAAAAAGATTAAAATAAATCACACTGTTAGGGATTTTTTAAAAGAGATATAAGATGAGACAATATAGTTTATATTGAGATGGTCTATGTTGCGTTAGAATTAAACTTTTATGTATTCCAGTAGGTTATTTTTTAGCCGTTTCTCATATTTATGTACAGCTTTTTTTGTGGAACATTTGGGATAAAACTTTGAATCAGAGATAGCGTTTTACAGTTACTTTATGAAAAGAGAAACATACCGAGACAAATATACAGTAGTATATCGGCATTCAGCCTAAAAATATTGGGATATTATTTTTGGTACACATCGCTCAGCCCTACTTTCTCTACTAGCAGTACATTAATGTACAATACCCTGTATTGTTTAGGAGTGTAAATATGTTTTAGTATAAGTATCAAGCAATGTAAATTAACTTCCACACCACTGGTTTCAATCTATTCTCCATCTTGTAAAATGCTTTAACACTTGTCGCCCACATACTGCCTGATAGACTGAATGTGTTGTCTGTCGAATTGAATTTTCTTTTTTTCTTCTGGCACTATTCTTTTGTGTGCTTATATGTGGCTTCTAAACAACTTGTTTTCATTTGTCTGTGCATTGCCATTCTTAGGTAACATCTGGTAGCAAGGCGGCCCAAGGTGACCTGGTGCCGGGGGACACCATTCTGGCTATCAATGGTGACAGCACAGAGCACATGACGCACATGGAGGCTCAGAACAAGATCAAAACATGCTCCCAGCAGCTCACACTCATCATCAGCAGGTATGAAACCTCCACTCTGCCAATCAGTGTCATGTTGGAAATCTTTTTAGAGCCAGGTTTATCTTGTTGGTAAGGGTCTGGCTGACCATTCAGAGCCTTTTTGGAGTCCTTGGTTGGGGTCCTGGAAGGGATGCCAACTAGGGATTCTGCTGTTTTCCTCTGGGACTTTAATGCCCAGGCAGGTAAGATGGAGTGACCTGGAAGGGTGTGACAGAGGAACGGCCTTCCCGATCTGTTTTTTTTTTGTTGGATTTATGTGTGAGGCATGGGCATTGCAAAATGACAAACATGTTAAAGAAAAAGTTAATTCAGAAGAACACTTGTCAGCGGGCCTTCATGAACCAAGGGTCAAGGACAGATTTTTTTGTTCAAATTGGAAAACTAGTGGTCGATTCAACCTTCACCTAGGGTCAAGAGAGATTACCAGAACAGGATCTTGGACATAAGCATCTGAAATGAGCTTCCTTCACAGAGTAGCTGCGCTCAACCTCTGATATAGGGTGTGGAGCTGATACTTCTTCTTTGAAAAGGGTCAATGGTGATGGTTCAGTGGGCAGGGAGATGTGTTTGTGCTACTTCCTGGACCTGCTACCCAATGACCTGAACCTGTGTATGCAGAAAACAATGGCTCGATGGATGGATAGATGGATGGATTGCACAAGTCATTATTAGTCATTGTTAATAATGTAACATATCTAAAGATTTTGGAAGTAAAATTTGAATTTTAGTGCATTTTTGAATCTTTCATCTTTGCTTTTTGCCTTAGCAGAAAATACCTGTGGTTTCTAAATCCTTTTCGACAAACCGAGTAAAATACTTTTTTTTTTTTATAAAAAAGGTCAATTCATCCCTAACATCCAGAAATACATATTGTTTCTATTTCTGGTCAGGTCAGATCTATTTGGGTCTGGGCCTGACACAGTTGAGTCATAGTGAAAGATGACAGCTTTTAAATGATCTGGTTGGCGCTCTATCAGAGTAAATGAAGCTTGCATGTACAGTGAGTCAGACTCCTGATCTCTATGAATGAATTTTAAAGGTGATATTTCACATTTTACTATCTTATGAGCTACAAAAACTCTTATCTGTCTTATAACTAATGGAGTACTTTAGGGCTAGAATTTAGTGATGTAAGGTAAGTTGAAAAACAGTTTATTACAGGGATAGATTAAAACACTGTATAGGCTTTAGTCAGTAGTTTGTCATGTTGTTCTTGAGGACTTTTTGTTCACTGAGGTTTGATACTTTATGCACAGCTTTGTCAACATCCTACCTCATTACAGATGTTTTGTTTGACTCAGTCTTGGCCATGGTAAGACCTTCTTTTCTTTTTCTAGATGTTTTGTGGTAGATTTGCAAGTTCGTTTTGGATCGTTGTCTGTTGCATAAACCAGCTTGGAAAAAGCTTCTGCTGTCACGCAGTTTCCCTCATATTTGGCTCAATAATATCTGGGTATAAACAGGGGTTTGTGGTCAACCTAATGACTGAACAGTACCTGGGCCCTGTGGCTGCAGAACGAGCCTAAATCATCAATCTAAACCCTACTAGACAGTTGTTATGAGTTGTTGGTACTGATATGCTGTGCTTGTTTTTCATCAATCCTGATGCCAGATGCCAGACATCTCTGCCTTGGTCCCATATGTTAGAGGGAGCGCAGATGCAGATACCAAGCAGTTTAATTAAATGTGGAAGTTGCATATATATGCTGTGCTGCCCTTTTTTTTGTAAGTTTTTTTTTATAGCATTCATTTGAATAAAAAAAAAAAAACCTTACAAACCAAGCCTCAATCTTTTTCTTACCACACTGTACGAAACTGAGAAGCAGTTATAGGTTATTTTTGCAGTTTCTCTCAGTATTGGGTGAAGTTTCGGATGAATCTAGTGGATAACCACTTCTTTGAAACAGCAAAAAAAAACAACAACAAAAAAAAACAATTGAGATCCAGTCCTCTCTCACGAGAGGGATCTGGCCAAGAAAGGCAGCAGCAGACATCACAGTGGACAAGCCAGACTATGACAAAACCATTAAATATATACTTTGCAGGAAATTTGACAAATAAAGGGTAGGGGTTATTGTTACAGAGACAATATACCATATGAAGCAGTGACAATTTAAGATTTAAAACACAGACAGTGTTTGAAGGATTTCTGTTGCCTGTTTTTAAGATGGAGCTGAAGGTTTTCATTGAAACAGGTTCTGGCTGTTTCAATAGTTTGGGGGCCATTTTAAGCAGAGGGGGCATAAAAATGAAAATTTTCTTTCCTATTTCGGTTCAAACACGAGGAGCAGAGAAATACCTGAGGAGAACTTTGAGTTCTCCAAAGAAAAGTTCATAAATAAGTAGGAACCAAGGCAATAAGAGCTTTTGGCTCCTTCATTGTTCATTTTCTCCTTAAGTTGTAGATGTCCTCTTACTAGACAGACTCCTATCCCCACTTTGTAAATGTGTGTATATATACCGTATATATACCGTATATATATATATATATATATATATATATATATATATATATATATATATATATATATATATAGTATCTTTGTTTGTATATGCATGCTTCCATTTGCTCCTGGCAAACCTGAAATTCCCCACTGTGGGACATACACGATATTTCTATTCTAATCTTTTTCACTGTAGAATGACGGACTCACAAACATTTTGAAATAACCTTTTAACTTTTTCCAAACTGTTGGGATCAACAAAAAAAAAGAATGTTTTAATGAAATCATTGCAGATTTCTTATTTTCTGAATATTGTTTTTGACAGTATGTTTTCTTCAGATCAGAGACCAGTCAGAATCTGCCTAATATTCAGCTTTTAGAAGTGTGCTTAAACTTCTTGACAGTCACTTCACCAGATTTGTTTAATACAGGCACCTGATGGCAGTGCATGTAGTTATTCACTGAGATCAAGTCCTCTCTCATATAGGCCATTAATCTATCCCTCATCCACTTGCTTATCTGTGTACAAAAAAACTAACTTATAGATAGAGATATCTATCTAAGAGATTTATTTTGTTATAAAATCTGAAAAATCTAGCCTTTATTTTGAGTACTATATTAATAAATACATTCTAAAGAAATATATTTTTATCAATACCAACCATTTTATGTTAGTTTATACTTTACTTATAAAAATAATCAGAGAATGTAGAAACTTTTCATTGGTAATCCGTGACCTTCGGTTTCCCTGGGGGGAAAAACTGAATTGACAGATTCCCATTTCTCTTAGCCATTTTGTCAAAATGGGAAAGTTTATCCCAGGTTTATCACGTTAAGGGTCCTCCTTGTCCATTTATTTAAGCACAAAAATGTTTCTTATATGTTACATATTTAGACAGTATATTTCGGCTATATTTCTATTGAACAATTATTGATTTGCTGACCAAAGACAGATGGAACCCACAGGGCAGGGGCTCCTCAAACTGGGTCCGGGACAGACAGAAGAACCGCTGGAAGTGATCGTCATCCAGACGCAGCTATAGGTGGCGGTACTCGAAGGGGTTGCACCTCTGGAGGATCTGGTGGACCCAGGGGTGCCGACACTGTTTTTCGGTTTTCCACATTACATACAGCACTGTGACTTGCTCGGTAAAATCCATGGTGAGTTGAACAGACAAGAGGAACTGGTGAAGGGAGCCGAGTAAAAATTCTCAGCGTTGTCCACACGTTGTCAGCGTGAATTATTTGCGGGAGATAGACGAAATGTCAGCCAATCAACACTTGTTTGAGTTCAGTGTGAACACAAATTTGTGTAGTTTGCTAAATGCTAGGGACTATACTTAAAAATTTACATAACGTTACTTTGGTGAAATTAGACTGACATGCGTTTTTAGGCAACAGATACATATGAGGGTCTGTGTCCTGCAACGTTTAGATGCATTTCTGCTTCAACACACCTGACTAATATGAGCTCATTAGCAGAGCTCTGCAGAGCTTGGCTGCAGGCTAGTGAGATTGTTTAGCCATTTCGATTGGGTAAGGCAAGGTACACATCTAAAAGTTTCAGGACACGGGCCCTCGACGAGAGGGCCCGTGTCGTTTTACCTTGGACCAGTGAGACCACTGGTCCAAGGTAAAACGAAGGAGGGAAGAGGGGAAAAAGACCTAATTCACATTGGTGTGGGCCTGTTACTTTTGCGAAATCCCTCGGTGCTGTACAAGAACTTTCAGCGTCATAAAATCTTTGAAATAACTGGAGACATGAGATAGAAAATCTTGGGTCTTCTGCCCAAGAACACTGAAACCCAGAAACTGGGCTGTCATTGGATCAAATAAATGTTGCTTCATGGACCCTTGAACTCTAGACCTAAATGCTTGAAAAATCTGTAGGTGAACTAAAGATAGAAAGCAGAACTCTAGTTGTTCTAGAGATTGTACAAATAGGATTGGTGCGAAATTCCTCTCTCTGTATGCTCCAACCTTTGAAAAGTTAGAGCAGATAAATAATTTGATGTCCTGTTGGCAATTATTCTGGATGGTACATATGCACTTACTATTAAAAAATCCTGAAGTATTTTAACTTTAATTCTTACATAAGTTATGACACAATGCATTAGGAGATATTTTGTGCTTTTGATGGTTTTGGCCTTAAAATAGACTGGGTATAATTTTTTTTTACATCCTAATGCAGAAACCTTATAATTAAAAGAGGTGTTCTTACTGCGCCTCTGTGGTTTGAACTTTAGAAGAGGACAGAATCGACATGTTTCTGGAATTAAAATCACCAGTCTAAGCAGTTAATGACAGAGAGGGGTGAAGGTGGTTGAAAGGTTGCAACCAAGGAAAAACTGAAATGTCAGATGCTTCCCACATTTCTATTAGATGGTTACTTGGGTTGCTGGAGTACTGGAAAGTGCGGAGTGATTTTGGCAACCTATGAACATCGTCCTCTTAGATGAAGAACACAGTGTGGTTTAAGCCTTAGTTACAAGTGACATCTGCCAAACTGGCGCTTTGGCTCTCTCCTTTTATGGCAGCAGAGAACAACGTTTGTCTCTGTTTGCCAGATAAAGCCCAAAATATGAAGCTGACACAGTCATGAGAGCAGTCAGATGAGAAGAAATTTACATGCTCAGAAAAAAATGATTTTCCATTGCTTTTTTATTCCTTTTTTTTTCTATAGTATGCAGCCTCCTCTGCTTCACCGACCTGTAATGGGAATACTCCAACCATATATCAAGTCAAAACTGTGGAGCATTAAGTGGTTTTTCACATGGGGATTGTAAATTTATTGAAGCATACGTGAAGCACCAATCAGTGCAACGACCAGAGAAGCTGCTCTACAGTTGCTTGGGAGAATGGACATTCCAACATTTAACTACTTTCACTCTAGAAACTAGGAATCTGGTCACTTCTAGCCTAGCTCAGACTCAAACTGAAGAACATCTTGCAGTGAGTCAACAGTGCAAAGACTATGCACCCTACACTTTACATGGTTTTAACTATTTACACTGTTGGATTATTGGAGGTACAGACTTACATTCTTAGATATATAGCCTTAGCTGTCAGTTGTTATTTACCCTTTAGGTTAAACATATGTCTTCAATAATAATCCGAAATAAAACTGTTTGTAATGTGCTGGTTATACTTTTAGGCATACCCTTTGATACATAAATGAAAGTTATATTTCTTTAATAAAGTGTCTCCTCCATTTTGCATTTTAAGATGTTGAAGACTTTTAGAATGTTATTAACTTATAATAAAAAGAGCAGGACAACCCTAGAGAAATAACTAGAACTAACATGCCTGTGCAAATTCTCAATTCGCAACAGCAACCACCGGACTTCCTCTCATTAAACTGAGGTGGGGATTGCATCAAAAAAATCTCCCATATCCACTCTGGTCATATTTGTTTCTACTGAGGCCTTCATCTTCTTCATAAACTTGTACATGGTTCGCTTCTTGTGACTTTCAACCATGTTCGAAGTATACTGTGAGAGCAGCGGAGCTACAATAAATGACTAACACCAAAGCTAACCGCTAACCTAGCCGCTAAGCTAACAGGATTCATTAACACTAGAAGTGCGCATGTGCAGCCAGCAAGCGGAAACTAACAAGTAAAGTTCCCGCACTGCCGTTATGTGAGCGCGTCAGAATGATGGCATGTGGGACAACCAATAGATACGCCGACACCCCTGGAACTCGAGGAACACAGGCGATTGAGAGCAGGAACAAAACTATGACAACTATTTTTAAAAGCATAAAAATAGTGGGCTATGTAACAAGAGGTAGGCCGGAAAAAGCTGCTGGAACGTGACCTTTCTGCACAATGTTGGTTAAATAATTATGGCGGAAACCGCCCTGCGCTGCTGGAAAGAAGAAGGATAAGGTAGCTCTGAAAGATAGACATGCACATTTGACTGCAGTGTGAGTTGTTTAATTGGACAGGCCATGATGTGGAGGAAACATGATTGGAAAAACACATTTTTTATTGATCCTAATGTGTTTGATAAATACTTTGAATACTTAGAGAGATGGAGTGTTGAAACAACGTAAGTACTAGAATTATTAGAAAGAAAAACAGGACAGAAAGCAACACTAAGGAGCCCTGTGAGCGAATAAGACAAATGGGGTCTTCCTGTCTTAAATTATGGTTTTGGAGCATAAATTTAACTCAGAAGACAAGACAGTGAAACTGATAATAGGGACACATCATCATAGCATATAGAAGTTTAAGGACATTAAAAACAGTGTCCTTACACTTTTATAAAACAGTATTTCAGTGGCCTGGTAATGCCTCATAACTCAGATAATGCAACATAATAAATCTACAAAATCAATAATGTGCCAAAACATCATCTAATAACTATCAATATTATCAATCTAACTCACAATGTTGTACACTTTTTTCAGTTAAAGGTATTTTTTTTATTTTTGTTCACCCAAAAACCTGGAATAAGTTACAATAAATTCAGTTTACATCAAGAGAGAAGACACAATGTATAGTTGTCGATAACGAGGCACAATGTTATTAATGTTTCCGGTAAAAGTGAGGTATCACAAAACATAAATTGTGTTTTAAAGAACCTTACAAAAGTATTCCTGTTTAGTTTAAAAGGCCGTTTTTATGCTTGTCTAATACTAGGGTGGTCACAATGCCGAAACAGCATTGAAGGGCTCTCTTTTGAGTGTCTTCAAAAGCAGAATAAAAGTTTAATAAACCGTGTACCCTTTTTTTTTTTAAAGAATATCTGTTTAGTGTAGAATTATCCAGGTCAGGTTGGAGCAGTCTGGGTATTTCAGACCCTAAAATTAATGCAATTAAACGCAGTCTAGACTTATTTAAAATCAAGAAATAGGACTTTTGTTTAGTGTTTGCTGGAAGCTTCAAAACAGATGCCAACTTTGGCTTCTTTAGCAGCTAATAATTAGCCAGGCGCTATATTCTCACAGTGCCCATAACCCGCAGAAGTTGGTTTTGTGTAGAGGATTCAGATGAACATTTTTAAAGTGATGGAGGCTTCTTAAATGCTTTTGGAATTGAGTTTTGTCAGACGGCACCATAACAAGTCCTTATTAATCAACTCAACTGTCACTCAAGAACTACTTCCTTTAATACTTCAAAATAAGAGTCTCAAACTTAGATGCAACAGGATGCCAGTTTTAAACACCTTCATATCCAGTGCTCATAATAGTAACATAGGCTACACTTATTTCACCAGTAAAAGTCAAGTGCCGGTACCAATTTTACTTCTGCCACGAGATCTCATTAGACTCCTACTAAGTTGCCTAAAATCAACCACATGAACGTATGTCCTCTAGCTGCTAAGGCTCGGATGTATTATTCATCCTGAGAATATCTTTGTCATGTTCGTGTAGTAAAATTAAAATAAAAAACTGTGTCTTTTCCATTCAAGGACATGTGACATTTGGGACTGAGATTATTGGAAACAGTACCAAACTGTGGGCCACAGAAGTAAGTGAGGAGTCTTTAACTGCGACCGTTGATTCTGGAGTCAAATAAACTGGGAGTGACTGAAAGAGCACATGCTGACTCGCGAGAAAATAATATTTTAGAGGACAGCCGTTCTCAACCCTTATTAAAAGACCATGTCATAAAATACAGTACTCCAAACAGTCACAAGAAATAGGAGACCTGTAATTTTGTGCAGCAGCTCATCGACAAAATATATAGTCTACACGTCTGCTGTGAACCAAAATTACAGTACACTGGTTGCATCTGAACTTGAGGTCTTGAGTAACTTAAGAATCTTTCTTTGTAATGGGTTCACATGTTTAATTTTCATAACCAACATTTTATGTCCTTCGAGGAGCTTTCTTTTGGTTAAGTGCTTCAGTAAACTCAAGAAGGATAAAGAGGAACCATATAAGATGTAATGGCAGTTTTAGTTATTTATTTGTTTTTTTTAATGCTCTTACAAAAAAGCCCATGATTGATTGCTTTTGTCTAGTCTACTTTTGTTAGATGGATATGTTTTAACTTTTCCAAAACATATTTCAGGATACACAGGAAGTCTCAAGTCCCTTCAAAGTCCCTGTGGTATTTGTCCTGCTCTCACAATAGTATATTGTGCAGCCCAGTCTGACGCGTACATGTAAAAGAGCTACTTTTATTGGCCCACAATAAAAAAAATGTATTAGGAGTACGGAATAAAGAAATGGAAAAGCAAGATTTCAACGTTTCTCACGGTTGCTATTTAAACCCCCATTGTAAACGTAGAAAAATTAAAACATGGAGCAGTCTAGCATGTAAAAAACATTGTTATTGTGTTTTTTAAATTGATTCTGTGAACCAAACTAAACCAACACCAACTGAAAATGAAACTTGACAAGATGAAAAGAAATTAAGTCTAGATATACAATGCTGAATGAAAGTAATTATGGGTGTAATACAGACCTCGGCATTCTTAGTCTCCTGCAGTTTTCTTGTGTTTTTGATTGCTGTGTCGTAGTTAAATGTCTGAGATCATCTAACTAATTTTATCAAGAGAAATTGTGTCCCAATTTTTAAGGATTTAAGTCCAGACATTGACAAGGTTGCTCCAAATGACCCATTACCACGAATGCCATTTTCACCCAGTATCTGTTTTACTGTTTTACTGTTGACTCATGAACACTGACTGATTAGTTGTTATTCAGGGTTCATCTGTGAGCTCCTGGGTGAGTTGTTATGATCTTATTATGAGAGTGTGACCATTCCTTAAAACTGGCTTTGTAACCCTTTCCATGTCAGCACATCGACATGTAATACGGGAAAGCTGGAAACCACAGCCTTCCAATTTCAAGACAACTACTCTACCTATTGTGCCACAGTTACCAATGGTCCATAAGTATCCAATGTTCCTTCTGTTGATGGTGACTTTATTTCTTGACATATCATTGGTTTGGTTCTGTTTAGAAAACTAGTGAGGAAAAAGAAGAATCAAAGGAAATTTTGATTGAAAGAATGGAAACCGATGGAATAAAACCAAAAAGCTTTTCCAATGTCAACAATGAAGCATAACTTTCCATTTTTCATCGTACTTTCCACCTGATGCGTGTCTGTCACTATTTCACTTACTTCCTGGCCTTCCCTGGTCTTTAAGCTGCCTTTTCTCATTGCATAGGAAAAAAGGAGGAATCGCTCTTCTCACGTGTGGTGTCCAAATTCATTGTGGCGTTGGAGGACGAGGACAGACACGCGGTCTGCATATTCTCAGACATTTACACACATGAACCGGCTGCGGAGGAAAGCCTCTCCCCGCGTTTCCATTCATTTTTCCTTCCTCCTCGTCTCTCACAACCTCTTTGTCCAGCTGTTTCCCCCTCCAAACTAAAACCCCATCCGACTGATTTCTTTTGTATCTTCTTTTCATATTTTTCTTTTCTATTTCCCATCTCTTCTGTGGTGCGTTCACCTCCATGCAGCCCCCCTATTTCAGCCAGAGCTTGTTGAAGAAAGCTTTTTGGCTGCAGAACATGAGAGACAGATGATGGTGGTTGGGATGCATGTTTCCACCACTGGCCGGTCTCTTCGGAAAGAGTCGTGTGTGGCGAGTTGACAGCAATGAAAAATGAGTCATTATGCCCACACTGTGTGACAGTAAGAGCTCTGTGTCTTGTCCGTGTCATGTGAAGGAGTTATTGTGAAACACGAACAATCTTGTGTTCTCATTAAAATTGCACTTGGTGGTTTAAACATCAGTTTACATCGAATGACACAAAGCCACTTTTCTGAACATGCATTATTTTCAGCGTTCTAATCAGTTGGGTTTGGCTTCTGCAGGGCTGTGTTAAAGGACATTTTATTTTAGTTCCTAGAAACTTTAAAAAACGTCCATTTACAAAAGGGCACTAAGTGGTCACTTTCCCATCCAAAGTCCTGGAGATTCAGAATCATCAGCAGCTTTTATTGGAACTGTTTAACACAGAAGAAATAGAGCATCATAAATGAAATTCTAGTCACTTCCTTTTTATTGGGAGCAGATGATTCCAGTCACGGGTAATTAAAGTTGAAAAATATGCCATTCATCTCCGTTTTGAATATTTACATGGCTGTAAACGTGCTGGTAAAGTATAACAAATTACCCCGGGTAGCAAATAGGTCAACTGGTTCACTTAGTGGCTTTCTCTGTTGCTTCTCAGTCTTATAGTGCCTTGAGTGTTCATAGCCTTTAAGCGTTTTCACATTGTAACCACATGCCTCAATGTATTTTATTGGGATTTTAACTTCCTTTTCCTGCTAAAGAAAAGCATCCCCACATCATGATACTGTAACCGCAGCTGTAGTGGTGTGTTTATGGAGATGTAGGGTGCTAGTTTTCCACCACACATAGCCACAAAATAGATGTCTTTGTTCTGAGATTAAACTGTACTTAGGGAAACTCTATTTACTAATTACTGGACTTCTGGAAGTGATTGGTTTCACAGGGTTATATTTAGGGATACTGGAATAAATGGAGCTCAAGACAAATGCATGTCATGCTTTTTAGATTTGTTTTATGTGTAAACAAAAAATAAAGGACCTGTTTCCATTTCATTCCACTTAAAAAAGTATGAACCACTCTGTGTTTGGTCACAAAATCCCAATGAAATATGTTGGAGTTTGTATTTGTACCATAATAGGTTAAATGTGTAAGAATACTATATATATATATATATATATATATATATATATATATATATATATATATATATATACTATAATCTGGAAGTTTTGGCCATGACTTTGTAAATAGGTTACATAAATATGAGGTTAAACATGTGGCAGTGGGTAACAAATCCAGGATCACAAGGTTTTAAGTGATGAGAACAGATAAAGTATGACTACATATTAAAAATAAATCTCATCATTATCTGGAGAATGAAACTAAAACAAGAGAATGGTCTAAGGATTTGGAAAGACTCACAGAAAACAGAGTTGGAGTTGGAGTTCCCTTCGGTGGAGGATTTGCCCTTTCTTTCTCACCCTGACTCTGTGACCTATGAGTCACAGCTGAGGAATTAGGCATGAAAACCGCAGGGGCCAAAGGAGCACAGGACTCCTGCTGGGGCAAAACAAAAAGAAACCTCCAAAGATCTGCTCACTGCCAGCCCTGCTGCCTTCGCTTCCCTTCCTTCTCATCTGTCCCCTTACACTTCTCCCCAAGTCTCTTTTATGTGGTTATGATTACAACTTCCATGGTATATGAGAGGCTGTGTTGCAGAATTCTCTGATCATTTGATATTGTCATCACCCATCACCAGATGTTTGTTAAGGAATGTCCAAAAGGGCTCGTTCAAAGGTGGTTGACATTTATTGCACCCAGGGGGAGAGAGCATTGGAATTCTTCAGTTCTAGTGGTATCTGAGCAAAAAACGATATTTTCTTTAATTCTTTTTTCATGTGGTAAATGAAGTATGAATCTAGTTGAAGCTTATAATAGCTATTGATCACCAACATCCTCATTTGAGTGCAGATGGTTGTCAGCTGCCTGTTTTACTTTCGCACTCTTCCTCAAATGTTACATTCAGGGCAGCCAAAGTAAATTCATACTCAGCTCCAAGGCCAGATTGGACTCAAGAAAGGGGAAAATATGACTAAAACCATTTTTGGATTAGGCATTTTTCAGTTTCCTTAGATCAAAGTATGTTCATGTTTTAGAATTGCCTAGTCAAAGCCCAGACCTAAACAGGATGGAGAATATGTGGCATGGCTCGGAAATAGCTGTTCATAGATGCTCTCCATCCAATTTGACTTAGCTTGATCTACTTAGCAAAGCAAAATGAGAAATTTCAGTCTCTATGTGGAAAGTTGATAGAGTCATACCCCAAAAGACATGCAGTTGTATTTGCAACAACAGGTGGTCTAAATATTCCACACTTTTTATTTGTAAGACTTTTTTTGGGGATAATCAAATATACATGTATAGTTACAGATCTTCCCAAGTGGGGTTATTGTGCTTTGTGCGACAACAGCATACTAACATTTAGAAAAAGGAACTAAGATTTTGTTTGTTCTTCTGTGGTTCAGTGAATTAGGGAAGCCCCATAACTCAGCAAGTCCAGCTGCATGTCAACAGTCTTCCAAGTTTTGAGAAGTTCAAGCACATAAACGATAGGCATCTTCCGAGTCCCGCCCGGTTTAATGAACCCCACAGTGTGAGGTCCAAACCGGTCCTCCTGTCCTGCTTTCCACTTTAGCCTGTTTTTGTTTGACGCTTTAAAAATGTCGGCCCGGCCAGAAGCCTTAAACTTGAACTTTTGTATCTTTCAATGGGCTGTTTGTGTGGTAACCACTGCAACCAAACAAACTGGGGGGGGGGAAATGAAGGCTTTCTGCTTCTGAATCATGGCGGTCTCCATGCAAGGGCGGGAGTGTTCTTCCTACGCAGTTCTGTATCTGCTGGTCATCCAGCAGACACTCGGCGCCTCATAAGAGCGTCCTTGATAGCAACACCTCCGTGGCTCATATCAGAAACATTGCCTCAGCCTGCCCTGTGCTGTGCCAGCTTGCAGTCCAATGATCTCAGTTCTTCAGACATCGCCTCACCCCTCTGTGGGGGTCAGCAACTGCATGCACCCACTCACCTTTAATCGCCCTTTTGTGTCTGATGATAGAAGCAGGGAGGGGGGGATACAGGATGGAGAAAATGGTTTGCACACTCACATGCATGCTGTTCTGTAGCATAATGCCCCAGTGTTACCCTTTAGGAAGCTGCATGTTTTCCCTTCTTAGCATTCAACACTATGGGAACACAGAACCAGATGAACCAAAGAAGCCCTTTTCAATCGTCTCTGGGACGTTTACATGTAACTTGACAGTGAAAGAGAGCTGCAAGAGCGCTTTAAGAGAATTACACTGTTTTGTCTGGAAAAGGTGACACATTTTTGGTTGCAGTCAGGCATTCCCCTGTATGTTTTCTAAAGGAAGAAGTGAATTATGCGAACACCTGCTTATGTGTACGCAGTAGGCTCATTGAGAAAGGCAGTAAATTAAAATATTTTACCATTGCTATCATTCTGTAAGTTATGTACTTTTTTGTAGGTGTATTCAGCTGGATTTGATTATTGCTAATACAAACAGAAGAGCAATCTTAGACAGCAGTAGTTCAGTTATCACTACTTCTGCACAATAGTATTGATAACTAGCTGTGACCCAAAATACTCGAATTCTCAAAGAAGCGTTTGGTGTTGCGTTACTCTGTCACTGTGTGTCTGGGGAGTTTATGAGAAGGGATTATATCCTTTTCCAGCAGCTAAACCTGCCAAATGTAAAAAAATCATCTTGCACACACAGTTCTTTGCAATAATACTTCTTGAACTTATGAAATGTAAAAACCACAAATTTAAATGTGCTTTATTGGGATTATAGGCAACTGAAAAACAAAAATTTGTGAACTCTGAAGGGGAAGAAAAACTAGATATTTTTTAAAAGTTTTTATAAATAAAAAATAAGAAAACCATTATGGTTGCCTCGCTGTAGTACTACTCCTCCTCCTCCTACTACTACTACTACTACTATTACTACATTATTACTGTTGGTACTTGTTGTGAAAATAATGTTTTGAAATAAAAATCTCAAAACTATGGACTATACCTGTCACTACATTTCCTACTACCGGTTGTTTTGGCTATGTCTCTGCTTCTTCCGGCACTGTCCTGCTTTCATTTCCATTCATCCTCTCATTGACCCTGACCTGCTTCCACAGCCCTGCTAAAAAAATCATGCCCATTCAGCATGATTCTGCCATCACAATGTTTTACTGTGGGTACGGTGTTTAAGGTTCAAGTGCAGGGTCAGCTTTTTCCCCCACATGTAGCGTTTTTTGCATGTAAAAAAAAAATCTGTTTTCATCTCATTTGGCCTGAGCACCTTCTCCTCTGTGGATTGTGGTGAACGGCAAATTTGACCTCTTATGGCTCTAGTTTAAACAATGGCTTGTTTTCTTTCCATGTGGGGCCAGACTAAACCAGTCCATGACCACTGGTGACATATGCTTCCACATGAGTTGATAATCTATGCAGCTCCTCCAGAGTAACCATGGGTCTATTAGCTTCTTCTATTGTTAATGTTCTCCTTCAGGCCTGTCAGTTCAGGTGGACAGCAATATTTCCGTAAATCTGTAGTTGTGCAGTACTTTATCCAAGAGTAAATAGTCACACAGGTTGATCCTACTTGGCAAAAGGATTTTCTAAATAGACTTTGTTGCACTGGAATTTATTTGTGGATATTAGAGTAAAAGGGGCTGAATACAAACACATGATACACTTTTCAAATATTTAGAATATATAAAAAAAAAAAAAACTACATATCATTTTGTTTACCCATAATTGCATTGTGTTTGAGTGGAGTTTTTTTCCTGGCTCAGTTATGCTAAAAGAAAGAAAGGAACCACTTTCTACTTTCACTTTTTATTTGTTACTTTTCAGTAATTCCCACTTGGAAAATGACATTTAATACAGAAGGAAAACTGTCAGCAAAAAAAGGGAAAAAAAATCCATCTCAGCAGAAATGTTATTACCCTAGGGTGTACATTGGCAGAGGGTTTATTTAACACCACCTCTCATGGGGATTGTCTTACAGATCGGGATCCGGAGACAGAGTGTGGTCGCCGACAGTAAGCGATGATGGCAAGATAAGTCCGTACCCAGAGCCTGATGCACAGGTAACCACCGTCTTCTCTGGATTTCTCTAATAACAAGCCTGGGATGTTTTTTTTTTTTGTTTTTTTCCAGATTGAAATTTGCATAAACTTGTGAGCAGTCACAACTCATCTGCCTCAGCCTCTCAACACACAGTTTCATTATGATCATGCCTTTGCTGGAAACTGCTCCTAACATGACACAGTCTCCCCTGTTGAATGGAAAGAATTAGCTAGGAAATACATTTAAATAGTGTAGCCAAGTATATGGCCCCTTAAAAGAGAGAGTGTCAGATTTTTTTATTACCCAACAGCAAATCTTAAATCTAATTTAAGATGAACTGGGTTTATGCTTTAAAACCAGCTGCCAGTGATAGTGCCTTTTACTGCCCTTCACATCTTCCACAAGAGAAGATAAGTCATGTTTTGAGCCATAACCGTGACCTTTACAACTTGGTGGCTGAGTGGTTCCAGTTTGTTTTGACAGCAAACAGAATCTATGGAAACAGACGGCAAACCCGATCCGCAAGCTGCATGTACACTGTCATTAACTCGGCTATAAATGAGAGAATGCGTCCCACTGTTCGCTGGAACGGTGTTGAAATAGAGTCTCGATTGTTCTCCAAATGATCAGCTGCCAAAAGGATATTCACGGCATGATGAACTCCACTAAATGATCTTTTTCCAATTTTTTTTCCTCCCCATTTCTGGCACACCGGGTCGTTTCTGAACACGCAGAGAGTGAGAGATGTGTGTTGGGTGTAAGCATGTGCGCACATATGTTGTGAGGAGTGAGGTGCTTGTAGGATGGAAACAGACAATAAGAGTATTGTGTGTTTCATGTGAGAGATGCTCAGTGGTCAAGGATTTTGCTGTGGTAGAATGAAGCCTGAACTGTCTTTGTAGCAATAGATACAGACGATTTGGATTAATGGTCTTGGAAAATGTTCAGTTTGACTTTCAGTATTGTTTACTTCTGATTTACGTCGGTTGATCTCTTAACAGTGATTGTGACTGCTTCCCATCGGATTTTTACTCTAAAGTGATCTGTTTTTGAATTTTGCTGCGACACTTTTGGTATTTTGGGGACTAAACCAGAAAACGAAAGCAACTGACTTGCTTCGAAATTATTTGTGGTTTCCTTTGATTTGTGATTCTTTTGAAAAGGAAAGAAAAATGACATTGAGTTTTTATTACTACTCATTGTGGCAGTACGGATGGGCAGTATAAAGTACATTTTATTACGTTTTGTGGTATTTATTGCTGAGAGTTTGGGATGGGGATAAAATTAATTTTGACAGTCAACACAGTCTCTCTGTCTATAAATCCATCTAGATCTGCAGTGACATGCACACTTCCCTAAAAATTAAAACTTTCCCATTGCCAAATATGTGATTTTACTGGATCTGATACAATAAGAAGCAGAGATGGGCCAATCGGTGTTTGTGGCTGATTTCCAATGTTGGATTTTGTAAAGCTCTGACCTGCAGATGTTGGCAATAGTGATTAAAATAAAAAATAAAAACTACTAAGGTTTCCAATGCCTCCATATTAAGCATATTCCTTGAAAGACAAAGTGCTAAAGCTTCTGATACATTGTGTGCTTCTTCTGAGAACAACTCACTGATATTGAAAACAACTACCTTAGAGCCTTCTTTTGTCAATAACAACTTTTACACTGAAGATTGTTGTTTTTAGAGCAAATAGTTTGGCGTGGCGTGATCGTAAATACCAAGTTTACATTCAACCTTGTCCACCAGCCATGCTGTCTTTGGCCGGTGCCATTTCCATTCAGCAGCCATATAATGGCTTTAGTGCATCTTAAATAAGCAATGTAGCTGTGAATCATAATTGTCACTGCAATGATTCACATTTTGAAAAACATAACCACACCACGTATTCATTCCTTCACAAAGCTGAGAGTGGAAAAATGGTATTGCAGTAGTATTGCTGGATGAACAAATACTATAAATAAAATGATACAGTTTATTTTGCTCACTCTCTTTTTCTCATCAGTCATTCCTTGTAATACTCTCTGTAACCCTTTTCATCTTGGAAACTATTATATGTATCAGGTGTGAGTGTCTACTGCAGTGAAACGACGTGCGGTTGGCCCAGTATAATATTTCTATGCAAATTGCAAGCTTGCAAGCCGCAAATATTACATACCCAATATATGCAATATAGTGCACAATCCTATTTATTTTGCTACCTCTTGTTAGTGAAAAGTGTGTTAACCATTTGCTGCAAAAACAACTGCCCTTTGGCCTTCGTGACACAAAGTCCGTACAATCTGATGTCCTGGTTTAACATGTAAAAGCTAAAGTTAAGTAAATACCAGACCAAAAGGGAGGCAGATCAGTTTATACAAACACAGACGAGCCTGAGAGAAGTGCTTTGCCTGGTGGTAACGAGAGGACCAAATCCTCCCTCCTTCCCGACTCTCCCCGCTCCCTTTCTCTATATCTCTGTAACATCTCATCCGGTCCTTCCTTTCTCCTTCAGCGGACTCTAAAAATGCTCTCTGGCGTCTCATTTAATAAAGTGAACCTGAACAGCTGGAAAGCACCAAGTCAGGGCTACTTCAGTGTCACACTCAGGTGGAATCTTCTTTGCATGCACAGAGGAAACATCCGCTCCCCGGGGTCACTTAAAAGGCCAGAGCTCTCTCTTTCTTTGTTTCCGGCTGTATTTCGATACAGCTTGAAGGGATCACAATGCCGATTGTTCCTGGGTCTCAGTGGAAATGATTTACACATCATGACCTTGCTCGCACTGGCTGACTCAAACTTTGTGCCATGTGATATGTTTGGCTCAGATTCCTTTGCAGTAGAGAGCCAGTTTACAGATGGTGAACAAAGATTAACCGATGAGCTTGATGATACAGTTAAAGATTGAGTTTTGCAAAGACTCAAATCTTGGATTTGTTGTCCACATATAAAGATCTGGCTTTATGCTAAACCAACAGTTTTGTTAGTTTCCAACATCTAAAGAGCGTTGATTCCTGCAGAAAGAGTCCCACATCAACAGATGAGATCTGTCTGGGTATTCCTTTTCTAAGATTTTCCCTTTTATATTGTTAAATGCTTGGAAATTCCAGTCTGATCCTTACGGGAATTTGCTACTGAGCAGGAAGTGACACATGGAAGCTGTGAGGTGTTTCCTTTCACCTTAGGAGTCCGATAGGGTCTCATAAACGTTTAAAGGAAATGCTGTCGTTTTTGGCTACTAACCAAGCAAAAGTGTGACTGCTTATGTAAAACGGTATAACAATATGATGCATTTTTATTTCAGGGAACTGTGTTCATACTTTGGAAAGAGTGACCACAGGCTACCGGATGTCATATGTAACTGCCTGAAATAGAAATGATAGTGATAAATATGGCTGGTGGAGGTGAGGTAATGATATGGTGTCATAGCTAGCCCTTGAGAGATTGCTTGCATGGGTTTGACAGCCAGTTTTTAAGCATTACTCTGATTTGTTGGGTGTTTCCCTTTTGGTTTTTCTATTGTTTTTTTTTTTCCAATGAATAATCGTTTTTTTAAATAGCTGATTTTTAATCTTTTTTATGCCTTTACTCATCATCAAGAATCCATATTACATATTCCCTAATGAAACACACTAAGGCCCCAAAAATTCAACCGGTCACAGAGTTCTGTTTAAAACATTTAGCTTGAAACTGCTGCAGGAGCACTTTGGAAACGCTTTTCAGGATCAGCTTGATGAGTTCGGTCCAGACGGCATTCTTCTCCAGGAATGTATTTGTAATGAGAACCAAAAGGGATGTGTCCATTTCTGAGAGTTCCTCTTCAGCGTGCATTCTGTGGAGTTACTTGCTTCTCTAGAGAGAAACCATGGAATCACTGGCGAGGGTGATGATGACACAAGAGGTGATGTGAAAATTGATTCCTGGGCAAACTTGATGAGGTACACAGGCATCAGAGAATCTGTCAGTAATTAATCCAAAATCCAGGGCATAAAACAGGAGACAGGCAAGGGTGATAAACAAACGACAGAGAAACATGGTCATACTGCAGAAATCAATCGAGGGTCAAGAAACAAGTTGAACATTTACAGGCAGGAGCTTCTGATGATCTCGCAGAAACTAGAAGGCTGGAAAGCGTGTACAGAAAGCAGATCACAGGTGAGTGAAATTGCATTGATTGCAGATGAGAAGGTGGGCGTGGCAGAGTAGAGAACAGACAGACATCAAACCATAGCAATTTTGGCATGCATCAGATAAAAAAATGGAGAATCTATTTAATTCAGTCGGTTTTTGACAGCGCACACTTGGCCTTTTGAGAGAAAAACATTTATGAAATCACCCTGAGGTTCATAAGAGGTCCAGCAACATTCTTTATTATGACAAATATTGCCTTTCTGGAAAATTAGAGCAAACCGTTTCTAGTAAACTCTTAATAATCCTCATAATACCTTGTAGATCAGCGTAATATGGGCTCATTACTCTGTTCTAATAAATGGGTTGTGTAACATGGAAGTCCACCAATCAATCCATCCATCCATCCATCCATCCATCCATCCATCCATCCATCCATCCATCCATCCATCCATCCATCCATCCATCCATCCATCCATCCATCCATCCATCCATCCATCCATCGTACTTGTTTAGCCAAGATCAAGCAGTGGGTGAAACAGATCTAGTGGGGAAAGACAGAATCTCCTGAGTTATACTCTTTAGCACTTTCCTGGGGATACTGAAAAAAGTAAATTTGAATTCATCGATTAAATCGATTTTTTCGCCCAGCCTGTCCGGTTTTGTAGATGAGCAAAACTACACAGTGATGATCGAACATAGACTGAATGATGGCTGATGTAGAAGGTGACCAGCTGCTCCTGTAGAAGGTTGTACTTCTTGAGTTGACGCAGGAAGTACAGTCTCTGCTGGGCCTTCTTCCAACCAGTGTCTTTGTGTGAGGACTATCCCAGCTGCTGGGAAAGGTTGGTTCCCAGCAACTGGAAGTGATCGACAGCAGACACATTGTTGTCGACGAGTGTGAGGGGCAGTGTGGGGAGTGTTCTCTGGATGTCCATCATCATCACCACTGTCGTAAGCGGGTTAAGCTCCAAGTGGTTTTGACCGCACCAGTGGACTAGCTGATCCACCTCCTATCAGGGAGGTGGATCAGCTAGGCCACCAGTAATTGGCCTTCCTCAATCAGGCCAATTACTGGTGGTGGATTTCAGGGTTGATGATGTTAAAGGCCAACCTGAAGTCAACAAACTGGATCCTGGGATACGTTCCTGGGTGGTCGAGGTGGTACAGGATGAAATGTAGTCCCAGGTTGACTGCATGATCTGAGAGCATTAAGCAAACTACAAGGGATCCTGCAGGGGGTCCAGTGATCTCCTTCAGATGTTTCAACACCAATAACGCTAAGGATTTCCTGACCATGGATGTCAGGGCTACAGGCCTGCATTCATTTAATATAGGAACAGTAAATCTGCTCCTATATAAAAAGAGTACATTTTTGAGTAAAGTTCAAAGTTCAGCTGACAGAACTTTGCACTCTGTCTCTAAGGTTGTGTCCAACCTCCCAAGAAGGCACATTTCTGCTGCTTGTGTCTGGGATCTCACTTTTTCTGGTCATATTCCGTATTACATATTTAAAGTCCTCTTAAAGAGATTCCAGATAACCTGACTGATGCAAGGTTCCTTCATTATTTCCAGAAGAAAGACATATTTGGCTGTTTGTAAATATTTCCTCAAATAATCATAGTGTTACATTTATGTCAAGCAGCAGACTGCCGGCTAGTTATCTGATTAGATAACCCAATTAATTAACCAGCTAATATCAGCATGTTATGGCGGAAATACATTGGCAGCTTTGAATGAAAATCTGCATCTGTTAACAGAGGGAATCTATTTAACAGATAATAATAAAAAAAAAGCTTATGTGAAATATGTTTTAACTACGTGGTTGTCATCGTTTCTCTTGGAAAATGTTCATGCACCAGTATGGTGGTCATACTGCTGTATCAGTTTCTCATATTTTAAAGTTTCTTCACTGAAGTTATAAAGTGGCAGCTTCAAGTAAGTGGGAAATTCCTGCCGTCAGTGTTTAAGTCAAACAGCAGTTCTTTTGGCTCGCAGTTCCTCTGTGTCATTCATTGCAGCTAACCTATCATTATACTGTTAGCTATTGTGGTCAAGAACTATGGTTTAGTGGAAAGAATGGGGCCTCACAATGAGGAAGCCGAGAGGTCTGGATCACACGTCACTTGAAGCTTCCAGTCTCAGACCAGGGCTTGGCAGCTGAAAGCAAATTCTCCAAGCTAACATTAATAGGAGCTGACAGATAAACTCCTTGCATGACTTGCAGGCCATAATTCCTACTCTTTTTGGAACTGAATTATACTTTTAAAACAAAAGTTTTGTCTTTGTTTTATCAATGGAACAATGCAGTTGTTCTAAAGCATCCGTAATTACAGAAGTAGTTACTTCAAAGATGCATATTTCAGGGGACGTAAAATGGACTTTTGATCATAACAAGGGTGACTTTTTAGTGTATCAAATGGTTCAATAATTCACAAAATAATCTTTTTGGATGTCACACCTGCAGCCCTGCTTTCTTGTCTAAGCGCGTGTGTTTGTGTTCACTAACTATACAGTAACCCCTTGAAATGTCCACATCAGCTGTCGGCACACTGCTGGGTAGATGTCATTAAAAAATGGTCTGTTGCTCATGGGTTAAAGGGCTGCACCTGTCTGGACTAATTTAGATGCATTTGACTTAGACATCTTTCATCAAGCATGTGTGTAGAGATTAAAAGGTTTCCATTTTGGTCTCATTTTGACCTTTTCTCTTCTTCTGTTCCTAATAGCAAATCCACATGACATTTAGTTCTGATTGAATTCGAGAACTTTGGTGCAGCCTTGATATCATGCTGCATTTATGTGGTTTTAAACTGTAACCGCACAGAAGTTGAATGAAGGAAAGGGAATAACTGGCCTTTCAGCAAGCACAGTAACTACTTGGTAAATCCATGCATAACATAATGACAAACTTTACAATGGTTAAATCAGCCCTTTTCTTCATTGATACTACTTAATTGTTACAGCTAACTTTATGATTAATTAAATAAACATAAAACACAAGTACCCCCATGATTTGACATTTGGTCATGTAAAAACATAATGTTTCCATGATTCTGGATACAGAAATGGGAAAAAAAAAGTACACCCCATGATTCAGTAGCTTAATGAACCACCTTAAGCAACAATGATGTTAAGTGGTCACGTTATACGCAACTTCATCAATATTTCCAATAGTTAGGAAGGAAAATTAAGCCTTTCTTCACATTGGATCAGTTCATTGAAGTTTACTGACATGCTTATGCACAGCTCTCTCAAGGTCCCACAGCAACATTTACAGTATATCTGGTTGAGGTCGGGATCTTTGCAACACCGTGATTCTTTTCTTTTTCAGTAATTCTGCTGTTGTAGAGGTAAAATGTGCTTGCCATCATTATCCTATTGATATCCCGATATCATCCGAGTTTTAGCCATTGGAGCGATGGCCTAATAGTTAATCTAAAATACTTTGCTATACAGGGGAGTATGTGCCGGACTCAATGATTTTTAGTTGTCCAGGCCATATAGCTGCAAAACAAGCCCCAGTCATCAGTCCTTCTGGCCCCATGCTTATATAATGTGTTTAGTTTTTGCCAGACCATTTCTTTGCATTGCAGTCTTGAAGATGGTGTTGTCTTCAGGTGCAGCAAACCAACCCTAAGTCATGTTGCCATAAACCTTTCAGTTATAGAATCCATTTTCTTTTTGCAACCATTTAAAACCATATAGATGTTCAGTATTTTTTAATTGGAACTGTCACAAGCTTTGACATTTAACATACTAGAAGATGGGGCAGTGTTCAGTGTAAATTTGCTTAGATGTGCATGCCTCGGAAGATTGACATCTGTGATGAAATTGTTCTGCTTGTGAAAAATATTGCTTACGGTAGCATGATGGGCTTTAACTACACTAGTTTTTTTGCATGGCCTCATAACCCTTCTCAAATTAATTGACAAAAATGGCTTTTCTAATGGCATCGTGGATGTCTTTTCTTGGTATTGTGTTCATGCACATCTGTATATTACAAATCAGCAAACTGCTAGAACTCCTGCTTCTATAGAGATGCTCACACTGAGTGATGATTAGTTCAGCAGCACCTGGCTGCTACTTTTTCTATCAAACTGTATGGAGGAAGGAAGGGTGAGCTTTTATTTTTCCCCATATGTTCACGGAAACTGTTGCTAAATACAGAAATAAATACATTCTGTTACATTTACAAAACTTAAGAGGTGTGAATGATTTTTTTGCTGTCCTGTTTCATAATTTCACAAGTCCTCTGCAGCACTCACAGCACATTGTTTCTCTCAGGCCTTATCTGTTGCTCCTCCTCGCAATGCATACGGGGGGCAGGCCTATAAAGCCTTTAAAGCCTTGGTTTGTGTTTGATTAGTGCAGAGCGGCATCTGAAAAGCTTCATTTTGAATATCCAGCAGGATTAGACCATGCAGGAGGCAGCAAAGAAAGCGAGTGCGGTGAAGTCTCAGTCTCCAGTTATAGACAAACATATGATTTCATTTAAGCTCCTCCACCTTTCAAAGCCCCAGCATCTGTCCCCCGGCCCCAAATCACCTCATCTCCTCCAGTCTGTCTACCATGTTCTGACCTATTGGTGGTTCTTGACTGAGGTACTGTTGTCTCCCACTTTTCCAGATTAACGTTTTGTCCAATTATTGAGTGGAAATGCTTAGTACATTGCTGCTTAAAATGACCAGAGTAACACATTTCAAAGTGTGTTAATCCAGTCAAAGATAAACACACAGACTTTTCTTCCCTTACCCATCACTCATCATGACCCTTTCTGTGTTTACACACTCCCATACACTGCCAGTCTCCCTGAAACATTATCCATGCTTGGTTACCAGTGAAAAGCACACTGATGAAATCATGTGGATTCCCAGATTTGTGAGCACAGAACAACGCTGGGCCTAATGAATAATTAGTGCAGTTCAGTCTTTTTTTCTCTTTAAAACAGCAGGTTGCAAGAACTTTCACTGTGTTGTGAGAGCGGTAAAGTGTAAAATTTAAATTTTTGACAAAATCCTCTAACGTCTCCTTTCCAGTTCTGAAATAAAAGAAATGCATTTTACAAGAGGACAGTAAGCCCACTGTGGAGATAAAGAAACCAAGCGGCTGTATCATTCCTACAGATCAAAGGCAGGTACAGATTCTGAATGTAACCGTGCTGGCATTTTTATAAGGCACGTACCAGATGTATTGCCTTATAAACCTACCATCCATCCAAAGAAAATATCTGTGAAGCGGACGTGCACAGCAAGAGCGGAAAGAGCGGAAAGAGCGCTGCAAGAAACAAAACAAAAAAAAACAAAAGGAATGGTTGAAAGGTTGGGCTTGGCTGGGCTCAGTCAAAACAGATGGAGTCACCCCATCATAGTCAGGTGTGTTTGCTTGAAAATGGGTAAACACCTAAGCATGCCCTGTATTTCCACCGGAGAAGATTGCTGTAAAGCATAGCTGGACGATCAGATCACATCCTCCACTTTTATTCATTTGATTATAAGGATGAAAGTATCTGATCTTTAGCTAATCTGCAACCATGGGCTCAGCAAGGAAACCTTGCTTTTTTTACTTCTCTGTCACTTCTCTCTTAGTCTATAAAGCAAAAATCAGTTCTTTGTCTTTCACCTTTCTTTTGAACACATCATTATATATGATGACAAAGGATTAACTGTGGCTCTCGACTCATGTTTGCATAGATTGGTATCATAAATTGAATGCCTCTTAAGTTTCAACTGGAACGTGTAACAGAATCCCATCTCATGGATTTTCCTGTCCCCTGTTCTAAGAGCACGGGCATGACTAAGCTTGCCTGATTGTATCAGTTATTCTTCTGATTTTTATCTGGAGATTTAACTTTGTCTAAGTATGAGAAATGAATAATGAAGACTAAAAAGGACATGTAGAGACAGCCGATTGTTTTTGAAGCCATTCATCCTTAGTTATGGATATGCTCTCAGGAAATAGAAAGATCTAGAAAGACTTGAGGGGATGAAGAAAAAGTGCACATGAGGACAGCAGTCAGCTCTTGTGAAATTAACCTTGAATTTTATGCATAATTTCTGTTCGTAGAAGGAAGCAGATAACTGGGGGGAAAGGAGGGTTGTAAGAAGGAGATATTAGAGGAAAAAATGAACATCAAAATTCATGCCAGCGCTGCATTTTTGGCACATCTTTCCTTTCAAAATGAAACTTGATTTCAGACTTAAATTTATTGAGAGATTTCTCATAATCCTATTAAAAATAAAACTGTTCTAGCAAATTAATGAGCTTACAAAAAACACTGAAGCCAAGGTTTCACATAATTCCAGTGAGGTCAGCAACGTGAGAACAAGAAGCTAAAGATAACAAGCAGGATCTAGTTTGACCTGTTTAGTTTTGTTGTGATAATCAACCCTGATTGTGTGGGGCTGGAAGGGGGAGCATGTGAGCCACGGAGACATTGGTGTTTCTTTTTAGTCACCACACTGCCTCTAAAAAGTTATTAATATTTCTTGAACTTTTTCACATCTTGCCAATTTAAAGCAAAAAAATAAAATAAAAATGTATTTTATGTATTATGTATTTTATTGGAGTTTCATAGTACACCTGCACCAAGTAGCATATAATTGTGTAATGCAACAACATTTCTTACTCCTTTTTAGCCCTTTACCTACAGGTCAGACTCCCCATATCAATACCATGCATATTTGCACTCGTCCAACCATGTCTTTCTCTCTTGTAAAAAAAACACAGTATATATATATTCAAATGTATTTGCATAGCACATATCAGTAACAGGATAATTCAAAGTACTGTACATGAACAGCACATAAGAAAAGAAAACATACAGAGAAAAGTACCTTGTAGTAGAATAGGAGCAGTAGGTGAAGATATGTTGGACTACAACATTTTTCAGTTAACTACAACAGTTTGAATAAAACATTAACATTTAAACAGCTCTAAACAAACATGTTTTTAACATTGATTTACAGGTACGCATGGCTTTGCACTTTTACAGTCTTACAGTAAAAATTTAAGCTGCTATGTATAGCAGCATTTAGCAGAATATAAACCCATACACAGACAGGCAGACAGACAGATGTATATATACTGCTCAAAAAAATAAAGGGAGCACTTGGAGTTACATTGTGTTGTTTAAGTACTCCCTTTATACTTTGAGCAGTATGTATACATACATACATACATACATACATACATACATACATACATACATACATACATACATACATACATACATACACGTCTCTAACATCTCTAGCACACATCTCTAAAAATCTCTAACAAGTTTCTGAGACATATATATATATATATATATATATATATATATATATATATATATATATATATATATATATATATATATATATATATATATATATATATATATATATATATATATATATATATATATATATATGTCTCAGAAACTTGTATATATATATATATATATATATATATATATAGAGAGAGAGAGAGAGAGAGAGAGAGAGAGAGAGAGAGAGAGAGAGAGAGAGAGAGAGAGAGAGAGAGAGAGAGAGAGAGAGAGAGAGAGAGAGAGAGAGAGAGAGAGAGAGAGAGAGAGGTCTCAGAAACTTGTTAGAGATTTTTAATGAACAAACAGCATCATAAAGACCAAGGGACGTGGCAGATGTGTCAAGTTGTGGAGAGCTTTCAAGATGGTTCAACCCATCGTCCTTAAATGAAAAGTGAATACCTAAAGTGACTGGTGATGGGAGGATAACTCAGACAAGCAGCCGGGAGGCCAATGGTAATGCCAGAGGGGCTGCAGAGATCCACAACTCAGATGGCATAGTCATTACATCAATTCAGGTGTTGATGGGAAAAGTATTAGTCATTAACTCTACGCTGGCCTTTTTTGGAAAAATGGCAAGAAGAAAGTCATTGTTGGCTTGTTGCAACTTGTAACAACCCACACAGGAGACATTAGAAGGAAAGTGCTCTGTTCAGATGAGACCAAAATAAACAATTTACTCTCCATTCAAAACAGTATCACTGCACATCATCATTGCACATCATTGTAGATGCACCAACCACGCTGGGTAAGATGATGTAGGCAGTGTCATGCTTTGGTAATGCATTCCTTCAGCAGGAACAAGGAAGCTGGTCAAAGTTAATACAGTGATATCCTGGAATAACGTCTGCTAAACACTTGAGACTGGCAAACCTGATTTCTAGTAGGACTGACTGCAAACATACAGTCAGATCTACACTGAACAAAAATATGAACGCAACACTTTTGGTTTTGCTTACATTTTTTATGAGATGAACTCAAAGATCTAAAACTTTTTCCACATACACAATATCACCATTTCCCTCAAATATTATTCACAAACCAGTCTAAATTTGTGATAGTGAGCACTTCTCCTTTGCTCAGATAATCCATCCCACCTCACAGGTGTGCCAAAACAAGATGCTGATTAGACACCATGATTAGTGCACAGGTGTGCCTTAGACTGCCCACAATAAAAGGCAACTCTGAAAGGTGCCACTCAGGAAGGTGCAGTCTGGCACGTTGGAGAGGTGTTCTCTTCACTGATAAATCCCGGTTTACACTGTTCAGGGCAGACGGCAGACAGTGTGTGTGGCATTGTGTGGGTGAGCGGTTTTCTGATGTCAATGTTGTGGATCGAGTGGCCCATGGTGGCGATGGGGTTATGGTATGGGCAGGCGTCTGTTATGGACGAAGAACACAGGTGCATTTTATTGATGGAATTTTAAATGCACAGAGATACCGTGACGAGATCCTGAGGCCCATTGTTGTGCCATACATCCAAGAACATCACCTCATCTTGCAGCAGGATAATGCACAGCCCCATGTTGCAAGGATCTGTACACAATTCTTGGAAGCTGAAAATGTCCCAGTTCTTGCATGGCCGGCATACTCACCGGACATGTCACCCATTGAGCATGTTTGGGATGCTCTAGATCGGCGTATACGACAGCGTGTACCAGTTCCTGCCAATATCCAGCACAGCCATTGAAGAGGAGTGGACCAACATTTCACAGGCCACAATTGACAACCTGATCAACTCTATGCGAAGGAGATGTGTTGCACTACGTGAGGCAAATAATGGTCACACCAGATACTGACTGGTTTTCTGAGTCCCCAGACCCCCCCATAAGACATCACAGATTTAGACTGGTTTGTGAGCAATATTTGAGGGCAATGGTGATATTGTGTATGTGGAAAAAGTTTTAGATCTTTGGGAAAAAACCAAAAGTTTTGCGTTTATATTTTTGTTGAGTGTACATTGGAATGGTTTATGTTGAAGTTTAGAATCTGTAGCAAGACTTGAAGTCTATTCTTCTCAGCTGCTCTCCATCCAATCTGACTGAGTTTGAGCTGTATTGCAAAGAAGAAAGGGCAACGAAACAAATGAAAAAAACGTTAGTCTCTAGACATGTAGAGCTGTTAGAGACATGTTAGAAACTTGGAGCTGTGATTGCAGCAAAAACTTGAAGAAAACGTGAATACAAATAAACACCAAAATGTTCTAATTTACAATAAATAAATAATTAAATTAAATTGAAAATTCAGTGGAATTTCCCTTCCGCTTCAAATAATATACTACTTTGTGTTGGTCTGTCGAACAAAATCTCCATAAAATAAATGTTTTTGGCAGCATCATGAAAAGAGGGGTAAAACTTAAATGGGATTAATACTCTTCTAAGGCACTGTACTGTATCTCTGAATGCTAACTCTTTTTTTATGAACATTTTAATCAAAATTTGCATTTTCTTTTATAAATTGGCCTGTGTTGTTGAATTTTCAGGCAGTGTCAGTGGTTCACTTCTCCCAAAAGCCGTGTCTTTTAGTAGTATGGGGCAGGCCAGGGATTGTGCATGTCTAAGTGAAAGAACATTGGCTTGTTGCTGTAGAAGGTAATCACACTACACTTCGAAAACCATTGATTGCATGATTACTAAAGATTACCATGTATGTGTGTGGTCCAGGGGAAGGCTGGACTACATAAAGGAGATCCATCTGTTGGAATAACAGGGGTTCTGAGTGCAGAGGCGGCGAACCTCCAGTGGCTAAGGCACTTAAAACTAGCCCAAAACACACAGCTCCCACATGCACAGACACTCTTATTCCACTGGCTCGTAGTTACAGCCGCCCTTCTTCCACGCTGATGCGTTGCTGAACTTGTAAACAAGTTTCTCCACCTCAGCTAAAGTGTTTAAAAACTCTGAAGCTGTGATAAAGAGCAGCCCTGTTCAAGTCGCTCAAAAGCTGCTGGCTATCTTTGAAATTCAAAACCCCGAACGCTATCAGAAGTGGTGACATCAGCGCTAGCGTTGCAGTAAAACTTTATCTGGTAAATTTTGTCTCTGAGACATACGAGCTTGGCTGCAAAGCAAGCATTATCTCTTAAGTGTGCTGATAGCTGCAGTAAACACCGAGCGGCTCGATGATATCACCATTGCGTTTGTGCAAATGCACGAAGAGGGTGTTGTCCCCAGCAAAAACACTAAATATACAGTGGAGTAATGTAGGTGTCTAGGTAAGGCAAGTATGTTTAGTGTAACTCCAGTCATACACTAATTCAAAGTTTGATGCAAGAAAATAAAGTAACAGACGTAATGAGGGTTGCATTATAATAAGGAAAATATTAACACAGTCAAAGAAAAATTCAAGCATTAACCAAAATGCAACAGTAAAATGCACATTTTAACAAATAAAGAGGCAAGATATGATACAAATTAATTGATAAACTGATATTTGACCTTTATTGCAACACTGCAATTAAGGTCAATGGTAACCTGCCAAGCCAGATTGATAGTACAGTATGTAGCACTCTCAGTTCTACACATTATTAATCTGGGCCTGCTCATATCAAATCCGTTCAGAGGGACATTCAGCAGAACTTTCCGAGCTGATTGGGCGATGCGATTCCTAGTGCCCACCTACCAGAGTTTAGTTTTAGCTAATCATGGTTTCAAATGAGAAACCACAATGAGTTATGCTGGTCAAGGCGCTTCTTCTTTGTTCTTCTTTCAAAAATGAAATCGTGGATTCTGACTGAACAGATGTGATAGCAGTAGCTACGTGTGTCCTCCTGCGTTGCCATGTTTATTTTGGTTCGGCTGTGGCTCACCACCTCTTGCTTTCGTCATAGCTGCATGTCCCGCCTTAAACCATCATACTGCAACGTGACTGGCCGATCTCGTGCTGGGTCGCATCTCGAACGGTTGAGGCGGGAGTGGGACAAGATGGATTCTTGTGGGCGCACAAAACCGCGAGAATTCAGCTCACAGGCAAAATTGCAAAGCTGCAGTATGTAGTTGTGTTTTCATTTACAGTTTAAAGGAGCCAACCGTTTCTAACCATCTCTGGGTTTTACGGTGTTGCTTCCAGATCTAAGTAGCGTAAAACTAAACTCTGACTCCCCATGTTTAGTTCTGCTCCTGGCAACTGTGACCGACCAAGTCCCCGATGACCCTAGAGGTGTACGGTTCACATCTGTAAAGCAACTCTGGAATAAATGTGGGTTCAAGACAGTGCTTCAAGGACATTTTCCACACAGCAGCATGTGGATAAACTGCTGATGATTGACTTATTTTTGTTTCGTTTTCTACCTTTAAAAAAAATTATTTTTATTTCACATTCAAAATATAAGAAACCCCTTTTGACATGCCTTTTCTTCCTGTTCCTCTTCTGTCTTTACAGAATTTCCGTCCCATCACCAGCGGTTCCGGCAGTTACGGTCGTAAACCTTCGTACGCCTCTGAACCACAGTCCCCTCTTGCTCCGCAGCCCACTCACATGAATAATGGACACACCAGACCTAACAACGGTCACAGCTACGGATATGGGAATGGAACTGGGCATGCTCAGTACAACAACCCATCAGGGCTTTATGCTCACAATGGTAGCAACGGCGACAAATCCCTGCCGGGCAAGATGGGGGGTCTCAGCCTCAGCGCCACACACAGGTGAGACAATAGACGTTAACCACAATTTAGTTGATCAAAAGCTCACGTGGATTAGTTGTGTGAAGCTTTTTGTGTTTTTGTGTTTCAGTGTCCTAATTTACGCTTCATTTTTGCTGTTTTAGTTTTTCTTTTGTCGTTTTGGGCTTTCCTGCGGACCTGTCATCAAAATAAGACCCCGTTTACTGTGTTTATTCCATATAAATCCCAGATTAAGGAAAGAACAAAGATATCTATGTGTTTTTTTTTCTTCATGCTCTAACCTGTAAGAACGGAGAACAGTGAACCATGTCCGTGCAAGCTGTTAAGGCTTGTTGGCTTTCAGAATATCTCTCTGTGAGATTTTCCAGATTAGCCTCATTGCACACCATGGCTGTGAGAAAACCACACAAGGAAATAAGTCAATGTCTCCCGTAACTGCCTCTGATATCCATCAGGCGTTCTGTTGTTAGACTGCTCAAGGAATGACTTTATTTAAAAACAGAGTTGCGGTATGTCACACACGGCAGATGTAGGTGTGTGAATCCTAACGCAGACACACTGGATGTCCTTCGACACACCTGCGTGGATAGCCCCCGATAGCCTGGAAAAGCTATTTGCTGTCATGTGTTTCCTCCAGTGGGCCATAAACGTGTGTCCTCTGTCTCCTGGTGAAAATCCTCTGCAGAACTTGCACAGTTAAAATTGGCCAGACTGTTAACTCCTATCCAGGTCTCTACCCTGCACCCCAATGGAAAATACATTGTTTAAAACAATGTTAAAGCTATCGATTGACAGTAATAAGCTAAATTGGAGGAGGAGATTGAAAGAAGTCCCTTTTCTCCAACACTCAGCTTCACTTCTAAGGTAGCTCAGGTTTTTTTTCCCCCTATTGTATAAACATACTCACACTGCTGAATAGGAGTCTGGAGACAAGCGTGCTGTTAAGTGTGCTTGGATTTGCACACATCTGTCAGCAGCACCAGTCGTCATCTTCCTGAAGTTTGGAGCTTTAAATCTGGCCTGTGAGGTCTGGGAGTAATCTACTGGATGAATGAGCAAGCACAGGCATGGCACGGAGCTGTTGGGGTTAAGATTTAGTGCTTATAGAGTCACATCTAGAGTATAAACCAAACACCTCTCCTGTTGGTTCATCCATTCTGGTGAGGGGGCACAATTTAACAATATAAAATAGTGTTTTTTACTCATATATTTTTTTCTACTTTTTGTTGACAATGAATTTGTTGTTTGTTTTATAATTAAAACAAAATTGAAAATAAAAAATCTTTTCATACCTGATTTTATTACATTTCAACCCCTCTGTGACAGCTGTTAAATTGTCCAAAAAAAACAATATATACACAAAAAAATTATATATATATATATATATATATGAGTGTGCAGTTTTGATGGATTTAAGGAAAAGGAAAGAAACTATAAAGTTTTTCAGCTTTTGATAAATTGGACAGTTAATTGGTGCATCACTAACCAGTTTCACCAAACTGCCATCTATACCCATTTTATCCCACTATGGGTTGTACAGTGAATGTTGCCTACATCAGCTATACGCCGACCATTAGAGGAAACTGCCACATCTAAAGAAAACCACTGTAGGATCTGCAATAAAAAATGATGATTTTCTTTTAAGGCGATGCCATTTACTTGACAAAGATTGGGATTTGTTCATTTTCATGAATGCTGCATAATCAGCAAAGTTAAACAGGACACTCTCAAGATTTATTTCTCTTCTCTTTACTTATTGCGAAATATACGTCATTCTTTACCCGTCTCTTGATCATCTGGCCATTGCTTTGCAAAAACTTTTACTGAGCTGCGCTTCTTTTGTGGTTTTCAGTCCAGAGCCTCCTCCACAGTCCCCAGTGAGCCGTAATGGTTTCGACCCCCAGTCAGATGTCTACAAGATGCTCCAGGACTATGAAGAGCCTGCCTCTGCACCCAAACAGTCTGGCTCCTTCAAATACCTCCAGGAGATCCTGGATGCTGAGGATGGAGGTAGGAAATAATGTGTTTGTTTTTTATTGTAGAGCAACCAACAGCCATGGCTCCAGTGCTGACTTTACCAAAAGATCAGCATTAACTGAACATTTGGAAAGTCTTATGGTAGTTATAGAAGATTGTAGGATGACAAATGCAGCTCAATTGAAGTACTTGTCAGTTATTTACCTTCTCCATAATAGCATCAGAAAATGGGTCAGAATGTCATGAGGTCATAGTAGTACATTTAAATTTGGGGTTTTATTAAAAAAGTTTTTTCAGCAAAATAATGCTATCAGCTATCATAATACAGTTTTGTCCCAACACAAAGTAGGTATAAAATAAGCCTTCAGTTAGGCACACATACATCAATACATTTTTTTCCAAAGCAGTACACATAAACACAAGACGTTTGGGAATAAATAGTTCCTGCTTTGCAGCCGGGGCTCGTGGTTCTCGCTCAGGCAGCCTCTCTGACAGTTCGAAGCTCCTCTATCTGAGTGGCATAGTTTTCCTTTTATAGAAAAACACAGACAACCAAGTTAAAAGAAGGATAGGAAGAGAGCGAGACAGAGAGAGAAGAAGCGAAAGAAAAGCAAAGACACAAGGAAAGAGAGAGATTAAGTGCTTTGAAATAGCTCTTGCATAGATGAAAATGCTTGGGAGGGAAGTTTTGATAAGACAATTTACTGCAAAAACAACTTCACTGAAGACAATAAAAGGGAGAAATACGGCTTTCCTGTCCGACTACTTGGCATTCCTGCATTGGAGGAGGAGTCATGTGATGCTGACAGCAGCAGAAGAAGGTTAATCCCTGGAACTAAAACCTTCTTTCCATGGTCCATGTTTACCACTGAAGTTGGACAATAGTTAGGAAGTGTGGGAGGTAATTATGAGACAGGAGTTTGGTGTGTTTAATCCAGAGTGTATTTATACATCAATAACAAAAATCTGTAGCTGTTAATGGCAGACTAACACAGGCAGATTTTTTTTTTACCATAGTTACAATTAATGGAGTTTTACAATATTGAACTCCGCCAATTAAACTTTCAATTGCCAAATAAATTAAATGTTTCTATATTTTCAGACATACATGATTACAAAAACCTTCTGGTTAGTCTCAAAGATGAGAATTTGCAAAGCATACACCAAAAACCTACCCTTTCGCCTCTGATTGTTTTTTGATTTTGAACTTATTTTTTACAGCCTGCAACAGAAAATCATTTATTTTGCTAATTCAATTCAATTCATTTTTATTTATATAGCGCCAATTCATGAAACATGTCATCTCAGGGCACTTTCCAAAGTCAAATTCAATCATATTATAAAGACTGGGTCAGATTATACAGATCGGTCAAAAAAATTTCCTCTCTAAGGAACCCAGTTGATTGCATCAAAGTCTTGACAAGCAGCATTCACTCCTGGAGAAGCGTAGAGCCACAGGGAGAGTCGTCTGCATTGTCCATGGCTTTGCAGCAATCCCTCATACCGAGCAAGCATGAAACACATTCTAATTTGTGGTTAATTAAATAATATAGAAAAAAACAAATACCGTATTTTTCAAACCATAAGGCGCACCAGATTATAAGGCGAATTACATATTCCTCCCAAATGTGTAATACCACTCCCCCCCTCTGGTAGGGTGACCAGACGTCACCGATTTCCGGGGACAGTCCCCGTTTTGGATGACCTGTCCCCGGCAAAAGCTGTCCCTGGAAATGTCCCCGATTTCAGTGTATCATGATGGAGTTAAAACGTTTAGCGCAACAAGAGGTATTTACCCGGTCTTGCTGCTGTCTTGAAGTAGATGAGTTTTGCCAAACACGCCTTCCCCGCCCCGATTGCAGTTCAGACAAAACAAACCAACCCCCAGGCAGAGATTCTGTGCTTAACAAAATCAGAGATGTCCCCAGTTTTCATTAGAGAAATCAAATCTGGTCACCTTACACAGCTCTCTCCTGAGAGGGAGAGCTATCCGTCTCTGTTGGGAGGACAGAGTAGTTGGACAACACTGCCCTGTTTCTAACATAAGGCCAATATAAATGTAACTTTTATATTGAATTAACTTACTGGGTTTATTGTTGCTAGCCTGTACTCTGGGCGTGGGCTTCCTTACATAAATGCACTTCTATTTTAGACATTACAGTCAGGGAGTCTTTCAGACTGCTCAGGGGTCTGATCAGGTAGTGACACAGTGTACCGTAATGCTCCGAACAGCCATTGAGCGGAGCAGCTTCGATGCTAACCAAAGTCATACTTACACATTTTGACAGATTTCTGAGCGCATTGTACCACATAAAATCGGTCAGTAAGCACAAGTACGGTAATCATATATAAGGCACGGCATCAATTTTTAAGAAAATTTAAGGATTTTAAATGTGCCTTATAATCTGAAACATATGGTACATATGTATTCATACATGTATGTAAAACAAATAAACGAAACGATATAATGGAGAGGTGAACTTTTATACCACAGACGATATATTTGGGCTTAATGCATGCAAATGATAGATTCCTTTTCGTGGTTTATAAGGAAAACATTTAAATATTGTAAAACAAAACACACACCCCCCTTCCATGAAACAAAGACAAATGGTGAGAATTAAATTTTTATACTGAAAACCTTGGCTTATTTGTTTGTACTGTCATTTTCCCCCCAAATATCACAGACATTATGCAACTTCAAAAAATATTTTTTTCAAAAGTCTGTTTCTCACAGGTTTAGTGTGAAGCAATCTTTCTGTTTCCCCCCTCTGTATTAGATACTGTCACAACATTTTAGGTTATACCTTTGAAGTGAGAGTTGACAGGATAATTAACAGCACCAGAAGCAAAACAAAGTGTTCCTGCAGTGAGCCCTGGAGCAAAGTCCAACCGCACAGCTTCTTTAATTTATCAGCTCTCATAACACTTAGAGGAGCAGAAGAAGAAGAGCTGAAGAAGGAGGCAGATGCTAACGACAGATGAAAGCAACAGGAGGCAGAGGGAAACTAATACCGCTGATGGACTTTAGAGATTAAAAGCCGGGTCTCTTGTCTGGTGTCAGTTGTCTTCCAGCTGTGGGGACTGAACAGTTGAATGACAGTTAAAGCCCTTGTTGAAACAGTAAGATGCTTCACGTTTACACAGGGACTCTTTTAAAAGCTGCTCATATCTTTGTTGGTTTCTTTGTCTTTTAATCTGTGTGAGTATCTGAAATCTAGCCATTGATGTTGCACATGTCTTTGTTAGAGTTAAAAGGTCCCCCCCACTGAAGAAACAAGTCACATGGACATTTTTACACTCTCGTTTGACCCACATCGCCATTCTCCTAAATGCATGCTTCATTGTCAGGCCTTTAAATCTCTTTAGTTGGTCGACGTCTCAAGGCGTAAGCTCCTGCAGAGGTCATGTTGTCTTTAAGGGGCTTTTAAAGTTAAAGTAAACAAGAGTGTCAGTTAACCCGAAATTCCACAGGCTCTAACCTAGTTTGATAGAAATATAGGTGTAGTGGCTGTTATAATAGACATTCCTTCTGTAAGTGGGGTTGTTACAGGCAACACGGGATTGTTACTGTAAGAAAATAGATCAAGACTGTCTGCGAGCAAGAAGAAACTCACAAAAATGTAAATCTTGAAAAGATAAAATAAATAGAGGAGGACTCACAGGATGTGTGATTAACAGTCCCTGGTTTCTACAAATGTCATGCACAGGGGTTTAGTTGACATAACTGTCTTTTTGCAGCTACGTCTTCATTTTCTGTAACATTTTAGGAAATAATGTGAACCGATATGTTTCTGTGTGTTTAATGGAAGTTTTCACAAATGGCCTTTACTGTTATAGCAATACAGTAACTTATCTATTTAGGAGGAAAGCAATAACTCTTAAGTTTAGACCAATTTAATTCAAACTATTTATAGTGTATACATAAGCCCAAGATTATTTATACCCCTGACATATATAGATTCAAAGGAATGTTTTCATTTTACCAACATGTGTCTTCTGACTGGAAGTAATATTAATGTTTAGGAGTGGCCCACTCTTCAGCCTGATAGAGACTCTGATAGAGATTCTGTGAAGAGATCTACAGATTAGGGTGATGCCAAGGAGCCCTTCCAACCTCAAAGACTTTGAGCTCATAATTTGTCTAAGTACATGCAAAAAACAGGTCAACAATTATAAGAAGGGTTTTATGGTTGTAACAAAGGTATGAATAATGCATTATTTCATTGCTTACTATTCTCTTCCATTATCTTTTAATGGATGCCTTTTTTGTTCAATAAATAGAATTTTAAAGCCAACTATGGTAAGGGTATTAAGATTATTTGGGTCTCATTTTAATACAGCTACAGAGTAACACCAAAAGCTAGAAAATATCTATTTACCGGGTATAACCAATCCAGCATATTACCAATATTATAAACAAACCTAGTATCACAAAACGGTAATTTACTTAATTTACATTCCTGGGTAAGGCATGATTACATAAGACATTTGTAATTATTTCTTCTTTAGAGGTTGACTTGATCAGTTAAAGCTATAGCCATGACATTACTGCCACCTGCTAATAGGTATATCTATTCCACCGTTGCCAGTTTAAGTGTGAAAATAGCTGACTTGGTAATTTACTGAGACTAAGGATACATTCACACTGCAGGTCTTGATGCTCAATTCTGATTTTTTACTGATGTCAGATTTTTTTGAGGTGGCCATTCATACTACTATTAAATGCGACTAGCATCATACTTCTGTCTAAATGGTTCAAGACCGCAAAGTGACCCACATGCGCAGATGACAGACGGAGACGTCACACAGCAGTACACTGTTTACAGAAGTCATAGTGAATGTAATTGTTTCTAGAAGAGTTCAATAAAGTTTCGGTAAAAACAAAACTTGAAAAATTTAAAAACGGCCAGTGTCTCTCGTTGTTATTATTAGATAGCTGCTAAACAATGGGAGCCAACAGTATTAAGACATCATAGCAAGTTAAATTAAGGTAAGAAGTGGTATTTTATGGAGCGCTAACTGCTACTGCTGTGTGTGGATGTGTAATGAGAGACAATGAGTGATGTAAAAGATGGATAAAATGCGACTTGACCATTCAGACTGCGGACACTTTGAAAAATATCCAATACGTATCGAAATCAGATTTTTTGGGGGGGTGAAAAGATCCAAATTAGGCCTTCACACTGCCGTGAAAAAGACGGATATGGGTTGCATATGGCAAAAAAAGATTTGGGTCGCATTTCCCTGCAGTGTGAATGTAGCCTAATTTGCGTGTGTGACAGCTGCTAATTCTTGTTCAACTGGGAAATGTGGTCCCAGTAAATTACTGGGACTAATGTGTGAAAGGGGCTTAAATGTGGTTGAAAGGTGGTTGGGGTATTCAAATGGGCGAACCAGGCCTGGTTTCCAACGTCTTTATTTGGGCTAATTTTGGAGTCCTGTATTTGATTGTCTCACAGAGTGTTTGGTTGATATTGCTAAGCTTTGGTAAAGGTCAAAGCATGTAATGTTAGTGTTACAGAAAGTGACAAGCAAATGAGTTGCAAGCAAAGTGTATGTTGCAAAGTGTATGTTGCAACCAAAGAAAGTCAGATAGATATCATTCTGTTAGGCAATGGACTGTAACCTGACTTCTACTGTTCAAAACCTTCCATTCCAAGCCCAGAGTCTTCTGGTTGTTTCTTGTACCAGGCTAAATGCTAAGGGGGACCGGAGCTTTCAGTCTGTGACTCAAATGGGGAAGAGTTTCACTCTGTGGACGCTTTAAAAAACCAACTGAAAACCGTTTTGTTCTACCAGGCTTTTATGTCATGATTTTATTATGCTTTTTTTATCCTTGTTTTCATACTAACTTAAATGTGATTTATGTTGCACAGCGCTTTGTGACTTAGTGTCTGTGAAACCGGTTTTCTAAAAAACATAACTCTGCTCATGCGCTTTCTCCATCTGAAGATTTATAACTCAAGCAAGACTAAACGAGCCCTCATTCATTGTGCTTACTACACTTGAGTGTGGTTAGAAACCATTTATTAGTCAGCCTAATTGGTAGAAAGTCACACTGGAGTTATGCAGCACATTGATTTTATTTTTCCATTACAGTTCCTCATTACGTAGTAGAGATATTAAGCCACATATGATGACTAAGGTTGTTAATGCAGCATAGTGTAGTCATGTCTGCTGTTAGGGAGGGATAAAAGGTGCTTTAAGGCTGGTTCCAGATGCTGTGGTTAGTGGCTGTCACACCGGCCCTGTTGGACTGAATATCCTCTGTTGGCACATCATCAGTAAAGTGGGGGTCATACTTCAGTTTAGGCACGAGCTCCTCTGATCTGCCTTACTGCACTTTCAACTACCGAAGTGGATCAGACATCTAGCAGTAAGCACACCGCTTTCAAACCCTTTAAGCAGGCATAACTAAACACCTGATGATCTAAGCTGACGGCTCTTCATAAAACTCGGCATCTGTGGGAACCCGTCTCTATCACCGCCATGATTACTGACCCCTATCCCTTATGCGTCATTACCTAAATGGATTGTAACGAGATTTTGACTTGAAGTTAACAGAAATGTGAAAAAGCTGGCTCCAGCCGCATTTGGCAGTAAGATAAATGTCATCCCAACTCATGTGACTCTAGCATGAGGGTGAAATGATAAAATTGTGGATTCTGCAGCATGGGATATTTTCTCTTTATCTGTCAGCTTTGCCAAGATGACTGAAGAGTTCTTACCAGGAAATGCCACTGGATAAACTTGAACAGAGTACACAGGAAAGTCATGGAGAGGACAAAGCGTAGAGAGAGGAAGAAAAGGAAAATTCATGACTGTGACGTAAGGTAAAGAAGAAAGTGGAGAACAGGTAGTGCGTATTTATATTTCAACACTTTCCTTTTATTCTGTTGTGAAAAGGAGCTCAGTGCTGTGCCTAAGCTTGCAGTAGCCCACGCTGTCTACAACATGCCGTCATTCTGGTCTCATGTTTCGACCTGCCAAGGAGTAAAACAAAAAGGAAAAAGTTTCCTTCAGTTTCCTTAAATTTTTCAAAAAAAGAATTGTATGGCTTTATTGTTTAACCATCATTAATATTTGAGTAGTTTGTTTTAAACAAAACACTATATTTTCCAAAACTCTAACTTTATTTTAAGTCCTCTCAACCAGATAACTCTTTAACATGGATTCTTTTTCCCCTTTCTAAACACTCCCACACATCTTGTTTTAGGGTCCCTTATGCAGTTTTTGCAACTTCGGCATATGAAAATGTAAATTAAATGTTATTATGTGGATGATTGCTTAGTCTGTTTGTCCTTTTGCCACAATATCTTAGAAAATATCAAGGATTTTTTTTTTTTTCTGATGTCAAGCCCTTATCATAAGGGATCATTATAAGATCTGCAAACAGAAAACATTATCTTGAAGCAAATAGATAAAATAATATTTAAACATGATTTTTTTTGACAGCTACAGTCTCTGATGTTCACTGTGTGGTATTCAGAACAATAAAGTCCCCAAGATAGTAAATACATAAGCTTTGATGATTGGAATTTTTTAGGATATCTCTTTGTATTTAGACCGTATTCTGGCCATTAAGTTGCATCAAACACTATTAACCATTTGCGTGGTTAATAGTGTTTGATGTAGTCAGCAGCGTAAAAGGGTGAACTAGGTTTTTTTTTCTTCACAAAAACGCCTAAAAGTAGCATTGATACACAATAGAAACATTTTTTAGTTTAATGCATTTATCACTTATCTTGTGAAGACTGTAATGAATTGATTTTGGGTACCGAAGCAGTGATACGTGACACCCTAATCATACTTTATCACCTTGCATACCTCATCTGTTTCCAAGTTTATATTGGTGTAAATGCAATCAACCCCACAGGCAAAAAATGGGGGACTATGTTTCATTTGTAGCAACTATATAAAGATATAAAGATAACAATACCCTGCTCTGCTAACAGCAGTTTACTCATATTACCTGACAGCATGAGTAATACCTCTAATTTCTCAGCCTTTATACGAAGCTAATTGTCACCATTTCAGGTCTTTAGCAGAAACGAAAGGAAATTTCCTTCCAGCACAAGTGTGCAGAGAAACACATTCCTATGAAGGTGTGAGCGCCATTTGCCTTAGCGATAAAAATAGCGCAATCAGGAATTTGTTTACTAGTAAATTGCCTGAAAAAAAACTAAACACAACATGTGTGTGGGGCAAACATTTACCAGAGGCCAACAGAGAAAGTGTTGATGTTATTTTCTCAGAAAAATGTTCCATGTGTATGGTTGGTGGATTGCTTGTCTGCAATCAGAATATTTTTGGATCAGTTCAAAGTTATATTTGTTTTTTATTGTTTTGTTGCTGACAGGTGTGTCACCAACAGAACGGATGAGAAGCTTAAGGTCTCCGGTCAGGTCTCCGATACAGAAACTGGCAAGTCCGATTCCCACTCCCATGTCTGGTCTGCAGAAGCTACCCCAGTGCACACGCTGCTGTAATGGTATTGTGTAAGTATCGTACAGAAAGTAGTACCCAAAAAATGGCAAAGAAATGGTATGATGCTGTGTTAAACAAATATTTTACCAACTCAACGTCTTTAAAAGCTCAACAGAAAGAAAAAAAAATCTATAAGGAATATCCTGGTTTAGATATAAGACTAACTGCCGAAAAATGCTGAAACAGCATCTGGAAAACTTATATCTACTGCCTGTTTTGTCACGTCGCCTGTGGTCATAAAGTTTTAAGACCCAAACTATGCTAGGTGAGTCAAGGTTTTACTCTGGCTGGAATCAGAGAGGTTAATTCACACCAGTCGACCTGCACCAACAGGCCAACGTTTCTCAGAAAGCTCATTGTAATGATTAATAAAAGCCACACTTCCACACCCTTTCCCATGCACTCGATACCACAAAGCCACATGCTTACATGTAGATGCGTAAACCTACACACACACACACACACACAGTCTGTAACCACCAGCACCAGTCGCCCCCCACCATAAAAGCTGCTACAGGTAGGCGATGATGTCATACGCTTACACTACTGGTTGACAAGAAAACATTGTGGGGGTTTACAGGCACAAAAAGCCTGTTATGACCTCGGAGCATTTTACAGCTTTCTGTAGCTTGTATGGAGCTTTGTGACAAGAGATTAAACAGCCTGCCATGTGTGGTTTCATTGTGGTTAAAAAGAGAAGCAGGATTCTGATTTAATGATCGCCACGCTGCAGTCCATAAAATGAAATCTTGACCTGCCGTCACCCTGTTTCTCATTTTGACGTATCTGAAAACACGTTTGACGTGCATCTAACAGGAGGGGAATTAAGCGCAATTTGTAAAACATTAAGTCTTGACCCATTTACAAAGAATGTGTGCTGTATATAATTTGGCCACATTTTGTATTCTGCAGTATGTCCCGGCAAAAGGGCAGAAGAAAGTACTTTTGCTGTGACATCATCATTTTTTTTTTCATTCTTTTTCCTTACTTAGTGGTCGCCTTGCCATCTTGGTCTAAATGTTTAATGCTCTATACAGATGCATCTCACTAAATTAGAATACCACACTTTTTCCTTCCACAAAGCTTTTCATTAGTAGGGTTGAATAAAGCACTCAGTGAACAGTGTCTCAGTGTCTTTGGCACTCGTGGCTTAATGTCCTTGTTGACATTCTCTATCATTATGTGCCGTTAGACACAGGCCTCTGTCCTTGCGCAGCAGTGCAACACGTCTGTAATATATCTGTCATCGAATAGTGTGACAGAAATATTACTTAGAGCAGCGCATAAACAAGTTGGGCACTCCGGAGTTCTTGGCTAACAGCTAGCCACCAGAATATGGTTTGGTGCGTTTGATTAGAGCTCTAAATTTGGATTTCCAATCAAAAACGTTTGTAGGAACATTCCATGAAATGAGATTAGAGATTTGGAAAATCTTCACTTTCTGATAAATGGCAGCCTCCAAATCCAATACAGCTGCCATATACTGTGTAAACAAAACAGATGGTTGCAGTTATGAACATACGATTTACACATCTGACAACTTAAGTATGTGGATACCAGTTGCACACAAAGTGTTACTGTACTACTTGCATCTGTTTTAATGCATAAAATGCACACAGATGTATTGTACTGAAGCCTTGGCATTTTGGGTTTAATCTCATCCATAGATCCAAGGTGTGGCTTTTAAGGCAAACAGAACACGGCACCCAATTACCAGGCATAAGAGCAGTGTTCTTTCTACTTATAAACACACTCATAATGTATCCTTTGAGAACTTGCCTGGTATATGACATGTGCGGAGATATATATTCAAATATGCACAGCGTTTAAGTGGCTATAAAAGAAGATTATCCCTGATTTGCATAGGTATTGCTTGAATAAGCTACTGTGTCCCTAATATGCAGTTCATCATAACTTATTACCTTTTAAAGTGTTAATGCTTAGTCCCTGTGATGAGGTCATGTCCCTGGAACATTTGCAAAAACTTTTTTGTTTGCACATGAATCGCAGCACTCTCCAATTATGCATTTTCGTTTATTTCTAAAGTGCAACCCTGTAATATTCAAAAACTTTAAATTAAATAAATAAATAAAGGTGTGGTCGATAATGAGAGTCGAGGTGGTTGAAACCTAAAATGTTTTTTTTTTTACATAATTATCAAAACATAAGCACACGCCCATAGACACAGTGGCTCTCAAAAGGGTACACACCCCTGATAAAATGAACCATGATAAATCATTTTAAAACAGTTTCCACATATGACGTGACATTGAAATCCTTTGTGATTCACTGGAAAAAGAAACACATCTGTCTGACAAAAATACAAAAAAGGGGGCATTAACTCTGCTGGTACATTAGTGGGCATACCTTTAAATTAATAATTTGTCGAATAACTTTTTATTTAATTTCAGCATTACGTCTGGTTTGGTAGAGGTCTGTCAGCATTCCACATCTTAACTTTAGATTAGTCCTCTCATTTTCTGACAAATTTGGTTCTGAGCTTTAACTAGGCCATTCCAAAACCAATTTTCCCTCTCAGCAAGCCAGTCTTAAGTGTATTTGTGATGCATGCTTAGACTCAGTGATGCTGAAAAATGAAATCTCTCTTGAAATTCAGCTTTCTAATAGAGCCCAGAAGGTTTTGAAACCGACTGGTATTTGCATGATTCTGCTACCACCGTGCTTGACAGTGGGCATGGTGCTTTTTTTGTTGATTCTCTGTGTTGTTTTTGCACCAAATGTGCCTTTTGGAATTGTTTTCAAAAACATTTTTGTTTCTTCAAACTATAACAAATACTCTAAAAAGATGTTGCTTGGTTTTTTGTCATGTTTGGAGTTTTTCCTTAAAAGAAAGGGCTTCTCTCTTGTATCCCCTCTGCTTCGCCTAGACATGAAGACGATACCAAAGGTTGGTGTAATATTTGAAACACCACTACAAACAGAAATTCCCACAGTCCCATCAATGCTTCTGCCTTCTTTGGCGAAAGATCCAGATTAAGTTATGCCAATGTTTTCTCTAATAACTAATAACTATCTTTCTTTAGCCAATGTAAATAAATAATGCGGTAAACTTTTTGTAAACTTCTCCTTACTGATACCTTTGTATACATTTAAAATCTCTATACAAACTGCGGACACAGAAATGAAGAAAATTCAAGAAAAACAGTGTTACTTTATTTCAGGTTAATCCGACTGGTGTGAACTTAACAGAACTAAATGCTAAAATGAATAAAATTTTAGTTTAAAGGTGTGCACATTTAGGCAACAAGGTTATTTGACCTTTTTTATTTTTTTCTCTTAATTTCTCCATTAACCAATTTATTTTCTTTAGTTCAATGGTGCAAAATAGATCTCTCATTATATTTGGAAAAGGTTTTGAAATGTTTTATTAGTTTTTTATATATCACAAAAATCCGGTAATAGGGCTGTGTAAACTTCTTAGAGCTGCTGTATTTACTATTAAAACATAATTTGTCTTCATACGGTGGCAGATACTGGACACTGTGACAAACTTGTCTGGACGTAATAAAGTATGCGGCTCAGATTTGCCTGTTTTATGTTTCTTTGATGAAAAGGGAAGGATTGCAAAGGCAAAATATGTAATATTTCCAGAAAGAAAAAAAAATAATGCTAACCCAATCTGTTTCCCTTGACTTTTGCACAGTGGTACCATCGTAAAGGCCAGGGACAAACTCTACCATCCGGACTGCTTCATGTGTGATGACTGCGGCATCAACCTAAAGCAGAAAGGATACTTCTTTATCGAGGACAGTCTGTATTGCGAGACCCACGCCAAGGCTCGCGTCCAGCCACCTGAGGGCTACGACGTTGTGGCTGTGTACCCCAACTCCAAGGTGGAGCTGGTCTAAGATTAAGAGACTGGCTTTTGTCTGTAACAGAAATGGGAAAGAGAATATAACAGAATGAGGCTACTGAGCAACCTAGCCAGCACTGATCAGGCTCTGTCGAGTAGGACTGCTGATGTTGGATCAGTTTTGCCTTCTTTGGTGGGGAGAGTTGTGTGAAATTTTCGTGATCCCAGATCAGTACTCTCACACTGACAGGTTTGATGAATGCTGTGCATATAGAGCATACTGACATGTGTTGACAGGTTTAGGCCTGGAACTGATGAATCGCCAAAAACCATTCATTTGAAAGCCGCCATCATTCATCTATTGGGTTTGAACCTAATCCAAGAAACCAACATAATTAGTGACGCCCATACTCAGAGAACAATGCTAATATGAGATCACAGACAGTTCAGTAGCCCAGTATTTAATGTCATTTAGAAAACTCACAAGTACACGTTGCAAAAAATGAAAAGAAAAAACAAATTGTGTTTTCTGCTTTTCTAACACCAATCTGCCAATTTTACTTCAATTCAATTTGCAGTGATTAGTAGTTTAAATTTTGGCGGAAGGGGTTACTTTGTCATTTAACACTGCTACAGGTAAACATTGTACACATGCTGTTTCTAACTTACTGGCGTTTCACTTAGACTTTTCAGTGTTGCAGTTAAGGTTTTTTTTTCTCTTATTAATTCACTTTACCAAAGTTCTCTCACGATGTCATTAATGTGGTTCAGAAGCTTAGGAAGCAGTTTTACAGGAATGCACCTTGTAGTAAAAGCCTCTGCATGCAGAATAGAACTACACTGCTCTACACAGTCATTTTCAACAAAGAGTTTGGGATTTTTGCCTTTATGACATTCACCCTCCTCCTCGATGTGTGATGTGACATTAAACATGAGCCCAAATCCAGCCTTGGTTGTCACTGTTCTAGTTGTTTGAAAGTTTTTAGTTATGATTCAAGGTGTCCATCAGAAGTTTACATCCGCAAATCATGTCTATGAATATCATGGTCATTGGGGGGGGGGGGGGGGGTGGTTTAATTTTGAAGTGAATTTGTTTTGGTTTTTGATTTTTTTGTACTACTAGATGTACTAGAGGGAAGATTTTTATTTTTTATTTTTATCCCAAATAGGCTAGCAATTATGCATACAAGCTAAAAAAAATATACATGCATCCCTGCTAATATTTGGTGAAGTGTCCCTGTACAATAATATTGATGGAAAGTTACATCAAACAAGTAGCTATTTTTGTAGCCTTTCTTGACCAACGAACATCAGCACATGTCACTCGCCTTTCCTATTTTGAAAAGTTGAATGGGACCTTTTGTCCCATAGTTTTATATACCAGGGTAACAGGACGTCATGAATAACTAGTGACAGGTTTCTCCACATTCAACACTATTTGTTCCTCAACACTAATCTTAAAAAAGTAAATTACACGTAAAAACTAGTGTTCCATTTATTTTATAGGGAATTGTAGGGGGGATACTAATTGAGGCACAGAGGAATTTGTGAAATACAGTTATATCTTATATTTATTCGCCCCACAAAGCAAGTATTGGAATATAGGATGTTTGTCATTTTTTTTTTTAAATGTGGGATTTTTCTACTGTAGTGAAAGATGAATTTCTTTTAAAGCTTTTTAAACATATTTGCCATGGTTGCCATTGACTTTAGAGGGTGCTGTGTTTTCTAAATAATTACCCCTGCAGAAGAAAACCCGTTTAAAACTTTTTGATTAACAACTTGGCATTATTTTTTAGCAACTACAGAGTGTGACATAAAAAAAAATGAAAAGTTGAGTCTTATGACAACTGAACTCTTTGCCCTAATGCTGGGAGTCAGGCCATTTGGAGCAAAGTAAAAAGATTATTCTGAGGATGTTTTCTTTCTTTTGCACCTGACTGGGAGAGGAATTTCAGCCATCGCTCTGAAGGATTCCTATTCATAAAAACAATAGCTCCCTGGGTGTTTTTAAAACTTTCTCGGGCTGACACAAGTATCCTCTCTCCTTCTCCTGACAGTTTTTTAAAATATGGCTTTGTGCATTTGAGACCAGAGACAAAGCTATGGAAAACAGCTTCAAATAAAATTAAAAGCTTGTAAACTGGGACTCGACCGCCTGTAACATGTGGGAGTAATACCCGCTGTTTCGGTTTTTCTTGGAGCCACAGAATCTACTTGGAAGTTGAAATATGCATCGTTTTTGTCACCTTCTTTCTAAGAGTTCATGAGTCTGCTTAGAGCAGGGGGTCATAAAGCAAATGAAATATATTCCTACATTTCCTCTAACGAGACAAGAGAGAGTGTCAGGAGGGGTGAGGGAGAAGAAATGAGTAAGATGACATTGAATTTCCTTTCCTGGAAGAAGAAAAGAACAATGTCCTTTTGTGGCCATTAGTCTTATCCTATTGTGAGTAGTGCAGTGAAATGGGTGGACAAGAGTGATGACGTGCTTGATTTTTGAAAAGTTTCTAGCAAAGTTTTTTCCCCCCACATTTCAAATAAGAGTGAATTTTGCAGTAGTTACGCCTTTGTTTTAGTGTCTTTGCTTGTCATTTGTTTAAATTATGTGAAAACTAACACTACCACATCCTGTCTTTGGTCTTGTACATATTTTTCTTTCATTGGAATTGCTTTAACACAGTGTAACTTGTCACTCACAAACCTTTTGCATTTTATGTATCATTTAATATTTTTCTTTAAAACAAATTTGTAATTTTTCCTCTTGTATTTAACTTATTGTTCTGTCAACACAATTTAAAAATTTTCATTTACTCTTCTTTCTTGGTTTTAAATAAAACGAACGCTGCAATTTGATCATGTGATTGTTTGTATTTTTTTTCTGAACCTAACTGCAGGATTTTCCACAACAAGAATTTCCCAAAACACAAGCTCTTCAATTTGTCTTAGTTGTACACCTAGTTATTGACAGTTTTTTTGTTTCTGCATACCTCACAGTGTAAAGACCATGAGGCTGCAGTATTTGTGTCTTGTAACTACATTCCTTAGACATGCACAGGGGTTTGTAAATCTGATGCAGGCTGTAAAACTGCAGGTTTTGTTTCAGAATAGTAGTTAATACCTGTTTTAAAAGAGGATGCCTGAAAACATTTTTTATTGGTGTGGTATATTTTATACCAGATAATCTTGTAAAAGTCATGTTAAAGTTTTTACCTGTGTATTGTATTTTCTGTTGATAGGTGCAGAAAGTATGAGGCTGAATATTTTGGGGGGGAAACTACTAACCTGACAACAGCCAGCTGTATGTCGCTCCGCCTAGCTCCACTCACATACATCTGGGACTCCGCCATAGGAATTGCCTTTACAGAAGGCTAGGCCTTATCAAAAATTCTTGCATATGATTGGATAAGCCACTTGTCTGTCATCTTTATTGACGTGCTATTTCAACCACTCACACCGAAGCTAACCCGTGACGCTGATGATAGCGACGCAGGAAAAAAAAAAAAATAATAATAATAATGTGTTTGCGGCTCTAGTGGCATGTGTTTTATTGACAGTGAGCTGACAGGAAGAGGGGGGAAGACAGGCGGCAAAGCGCCGCGGGTCGGAGTCGATTCCGGGCCGACCGCGTTGAGGACTAAAGGCCTCCTAACATAGTTAGCGCTAACCGCTAACCGCTCCGGGGCGCGTCCGCGTCTGCAGCCCCGGAAAACAAAACTTGCCAAATCCGGTCGGGAGAAGGGCGAAAACATCGTTTCCACCAACAAAAGCCTTCAGAGCCGTTCTCTGATGTTCTTTTAATGAAACAATATTAGGTAGATTGGACAACACGGAAGAAATAGCAGCATCAATGTTAACCCTTGCTTCCTCGACGAGCCGCGATTGCTATCAAAACAGTCTCACGTCATGGTCACGTCTCCACTACGTCACATCTATGAAATGCCAGCCCTGCGTCCTGATTGGCCAGACCATAAATTTGGTTGGAGAAATCACTTTCTACCGGCGGTGTACCAGATGTATGTGAGTGGAGCTAGGCGGAGCAACATACAGCTGGCTTTTGTCAGGTTAGGAAACTACAGCAATCACTGAAATCATACTTAGGAACTGGAACAAGAACCAGAATTATTCAGATGTGTATTATCAGTTCTACTCATTGTATTAATAGGGAGCCATATAACAGCAAATGAATAAAAAGAACACCACAGGGCTTCAGTTCAAATACAGTTACAGTAAATCCAATTCATTTCATTCAGTCAACTTCCTTGATCATCTTCACGAAGTCCAATAGCAAGGAGTGGTCCATTAGTGATGCAATCCAACCAATTGAATCCAATACAGTGTAAGACAAACCAAGCAGAATCATAACCTTGATTCGATCCCTATCATGAACATCCACCGGCTGCCACCATTTCATTTCACCTTTGTTTCTGCTTGCTTTATGCAGCTTTCATCTTGAAAAGTCTTGGTGTTGCTATGTTTAGGAAGTCATCACTTTTTGCAGGCCTTAAAAACTTTCAGCTAGGATACACAGCTCTGATTACCAAAATGTTCAACACAGGCTGCATGCTCTAAGCTGAATGTATTTTACTGATACTTCATGTGATAAACCAACTAAAAGTTGTGCATAATTATAAGGTGGAAGGTGAGTAATATGTGTAAAAGTTTTACAAATTTGCAGTTTCCCTGAGTCAATATTTATTTTGTAGAAACACCTTTCTTTTGTCTCAGTCCCTGTCAGGGTCCCCATGGATTTAATGGTTTCTTGTAGCTTCCTGGGAATACTGTTTGTTTTTTACCTCTAGCATTGTTTAGCCTGGGACCATTGCTTCTGTTATTAGTTTGGTATTTATATTTATAGCTTTACTTGGTATCTGTTTTATTAAGTTTTGTTTAGTTAGAATATGTGTGTTATTATTAGTGCTGTTAAATCCTTGTTTTATGTTTGCCTTAGCTCCAGTGTTCGACATTCTGAATTTTATTAGATGCTGCTCCTGTTTTAGTTACCTTCTGTCATTCATCTGTTAGATCTGTTCTTTATTAGTTTAGTTTGGTTTTTCACATGTCTAGCTATTCTCTATTTTCCTGTTAGATTCTGTCAATTCCCCTACACCGGTCAGTTCATTGCTCCTCCTTTCCAGCAGTCTAATTGTATCACTCTTTTCACCTGTGCCTAATTACCCACCTATTGCTCACTCCGTCTCTTTCCCTTCATGTTCCGCCGTCTTTGTCACTCACTATCAGGTGTCAAAAGTATTCACATCTATTACTCAAATAGAGGTATAGATACTTCTGTAGAAGTAGAAGTATCAACTCAAACCTTTTACTCAAGTAAAACTATAAAAGTACTGGATATAAAAATACTCAAGGAATTAAAGTAGTGTTCTTTCAGCAAGGGTCAAATTAGTTTTACTTGCCAATTTGGAAAAAAATCAAATGTCAGCTGTATTGTTTGATTTCTAATAGTTCTCAACATTCTCAATGTTCTAAATACATATGCAATACAAAAATACTTATAATTAGCCAAACTTGTCATTTTGTTTAACTTCTTGATCTTTCATGCAACTTTCTAATCATTTCTAACTGAATTCATATTTACATACTTGTAAATAATGAGACAATAAAATGTGAGTTATGCCTTACCTCTGTTGTGTTTAGAGACAGAAATTCCTGGAATTCCAGTTTTGTTTGTTTTACCTCTTACTCTCTTAATAGGGCATAGTTTTCATTCCAGGTTTGAACCTCCAATATGCTGCCATGATGCATTTTTTAAGCCAGAGTCAAAAGAAACGCACACACAAGTTTCTAACCCTTCTCAGATATAAAATACATTCTATAATCAAAAGAGCAAATAAGCTTCACACAAAACTACAATTCATAAGTTTCTTATTAGGCTTTAATGATCCAGACTTCTCTCATCACATGTTTAGCTTTACAGCACCCTCCAGTTTTCATATTTAAGAGATTCACATTATTGTAGCGAAGGAATCATACAGATGTTTTCATTTTGTTGATCTGATAAGTTACAAAAACCTACTGCTTATGTTGTTTACCAGTGTGTGCTATGAAAGACTGTATTGTTTGTGTGTTAGTCTCAGTACGGCCTTTGTGTAATACTGGTCAGCCGGTTTATCCATAATAAATGGCTCAGTGGTTTCTTCACAAAGTTAAACGTTGACTCCCTTGACCAGAGAGATGACACATAATGTGTCAAAACAGAACAACTTCCTGCAAAATAATCTCTCACTTCAGGATTATTTTTCTTCCTGATTGAACAAAATTACCCGTGCCACACTAATCGGCACCACCATCAGTGTCTAAAACAAACGTAACAGAACATGGGATATAAATAAGACTTGAGAGAGAGGTTAATATCCCTAAGGCACCTTTAAATTAAGGCAGATCTGTGTTGATCTTCGTAGGACAGGAACTTATAAGCAAATACTGCTACTTACCTATACTTGCTCACATCTACAGTCAGAGCTTTACTTAAAAAGTGTAAAACAAGGGAGCCCGTGAAAAGTAAGGTAAGACAAGGTCCCATGTTTTCATAGCACGCTGAGAATGAGATCTCAAGGGGACGGGATCTCCAAAGTTCTCTGCCAGAGGACTGTATTAAGGAGTGGCATTTTGCGCTCAACAGGTCTCCACAACGACCGCTCTACATCAACATGCCGAATCAGTGTTTGGAAGAGATAAATTGAGCTTTTAAACAGAAAACTCCAGGTTGATCTGCTATGACAGTAACAAAACAGACTCACAGCCATTGTTTAATATGGTGGTGGATCCGTGACAGGCCTTGTCAGGTTTTTCACAGGGATGGACTCACATTAAACTTAAATGAAAATTAAAAGCCCTCTCTGTGAGCCAACAATGGGTCTCTCAGTATGATGATACAATGCACATGTCCATGTCAACACAGGTCTATTTTTAATCAACCTTCTTCCATTGGCCATCACAGTTCCTAGACCTAGACCTGAATCATGTAGGAAAACTTTTGGGTGAGCTGAAGAGGAAAACACATAAAAAGAATACCCAAAACAATTGAAACAGATTGTCAAATCTGCTTGGCCCCTGTAAAATCTTCCAGAAAAAGACTAATTTCTGTCCTGCGGGCAAAGAGGTGTCGTACGGAGTATTAAACCCAGAGTGGATGTTAAAAGCCTTTTTTTTTTTTTTTTTTAGAGTGGGATGTTTTTCACCACTAGATAAACATACACAAATTAAAACCTGTGAATATGTGGAAACAGCAATACGTTTGTCCATTAATGAAAATACTGACATTTTTTGTGTCCTTAAAAGGCTGTTTTGTGAGGGGACCCTTTTGACGGATTACCAGGCCTTCAGTTTGTCTTCAAAGAGTCTTATGTACATCTTTGCTGCTCCTTTCAACCCTTTTCATGGTCCAGTTGGCCCTTTGAAGGGATAAGGCTCACACGGATCTCTTATTTGATCCTACACCCACAACCAGAAGGGCCTAAATTATCTACAGCCTAACATTGTGGTGGCAGACACACCACAGGGCACCCAGTGTCCCTGCCCTGATGACTCATAGCCTCAATGACAGTATCAGTTAAACAATATTTGGCATTTTGATGTTGTGGCTGATGCATTTGCTGCTTTCTGCTGCAGCAAAAATTACCATTTTTTCCCCATGTAAAACAAACTTCAACCATATAGTACTACATAGTTTTTCAGAACAAGTAAAGCCCTGAGTGTCCCTTTATTTGTTGTTCCAAAATAAATCTCATCTGGATAGCTTCTCCAGTTCTGATCATGATTTTTAAAGCTTACAAGTCATTGTTTGGAAAAAAAAAAAAAACTCAATACATGCTGTGGACATCATCATGGTTTTAATGCCATGTGTATCATGTTTTTCGTAGTGAATGCTGTAGGACCCACTGGCAGAGAGACAAAGGCAGGGAGCAGTTATGGGCGAATTTAATGAGAATCCAAACTCACAAAAAACACTGGAGGACACAGGAGCCAGAGCAAAAACAAAACAGAGCTGGGGCACTAACTGGGACGCAATCAGGGGTCCGTTCTTCGTACGTTGCTTAAAACATCCAAGATCAAATGACACATCCAAGATGATTTCATCCGGCTAATTGGGTTCTTCGAACACACCTGTTGTTTATGATTAGTATCGCTGGATTGGGTTATCTGAGACAACTGCGCGTTCATGCGTTTGTTTAAAAGGGGAAATGTATCGATAGTAGAAACATTGATCAGCAACGCTGCTATTGGCTGTTCAGCATGGCCAAAGAACGCCCACAGTTTTTCTCCCAAGCAGAACAAGAGCTTTTAATGGAAGGTTATGCCGAATTTGAGTCATTAATTAAAACATCTCAAAATCTGCTAAAGCCAGGAGAGAGGGCTGGCAAAAAGCAGCAGACAAATTCATGCGTAAATACTGTCCATGGTAGATGTTTCTATCACTTTTTACGGTATGAATTTTTGTATTTTAATAATCTCATATTTACTTTGTTCTTTTATGTCAGAGTCTCCACGGGACCCACTAGAACATGGGGACAAGTAAAAGTGAAATACAAGAATATTCTACAAAATGGTAGCCTTTAATTATTATACTTTATTTTAAAAAGGCACTTGTTATGTCAAGAGGTCCAAATTTCAGTGTCATTCCTTAGACACGGGAAGTAAAGGACATGTGCAAACTGGGAATTTTAACAAAAAAAAATCTTTATCCATAAAAAATGAAAATTTTCCTTTTCCAAGTCATCCACAGTTTACACGGTAAAACTGTATTGCTCCGTGGCTAGATAATCCATCCATAGTTTTTTCTAATAGAATATACGGCTCGACAGGAAGCAAGCCTTTCAAAGTAAACTAAACTTCACAATAAAATGGCCCGAACAAATCTTCTTACTGAATAGGATAAAAATAAAAAGCAAACCGTCATACAAATAACTTAAATATTTTAGATTTATGGCTCTAACACCACTTTTTCCTCTTTAAAAGCCACTGTTAAATGATGTGTTTGTTTATAACAGCCACCAAGAAAATCTCTCTACAATTACACTGTCGCGCTGCGCTAAAGGATCCTGTCTATTGCGCAATACGCGATTAATTCGAAAAGCTCTGCAAATTATTCTTGCACCTTCCGCAACAGGTTGCAGTCGTAAAAATAGACATGGCTACGGCAGACTTCCCCATCTCCTCCGCTTATACAGCCGTGATCTAATCTTGTTTACATGAAATAAGCCTGCTCTCGAGCAGGCTTAAGCTGGCGCACATGTTGCTATGACAACAAGTGCAGGATGTCTTTCGAAGAACCAAACGATCCAAGATCATGCCAAATCGTCAACAATCAAATCCAGCTAACTGAGTTAGCGACGTACGAAGAACGGACCCCAGGCAAGGTGACAGGAAGCAAACAGTAGGAACCAGTGGTAAATGGGACAATGGGAGGAGCTTAAATACTGGGAGGATGAGAGCTGGAACAATGGCAGGGGTTGATTGACTAATTGATGGCAGGTATGGAGAAGGAGCTGGAGGGAAAATGAGGAGAGAGAGCGGGGCGAGACAGACAATCTAAATGTAACTGAGGATAACTAGATCCAGGGAATAAACTGAATACATTACATAATGGACCTGAAACAAGGCTGATCTGATAAATACCAAAACCAAGAACTGTGTAAACCGTGACAGTGTGACTAAATTTATCAGCGTGCTTACAGTGAAACTGTGACAGAATTATTTCCCCATATCCACATCTGACCTTTCTTTGAACTGAATTTATTTACACTGAGCTATCACCCTGAAAAGAAAGAAAAATCATGTGTTTGGACACCGTCTTGTCAACTTGTCCTTTAGGTTTATTTAATAGATTTGGCACAACTGAAAATGCACAATCACTGGACGAATTAGTTTAAACAAATCTGGGAGATTAAATACGTTTTGCAGACCATCTTTGTTCATTAGAGCCTTGCCAAAGACACTGAGTATATATTTAGCTGTAAGGCATAGCTATGGAGGTGTTCAATTTACCTTAAAGCGTATAAATATCCAGAGGGACCTACGTCGGCTGACCTTACTGCACTATCAGCTGGAATTCAAACATATGCAACAGATCTCTGCCCTCTCAAGTCTGTTTAAACAAAAAGGAAAGAATGTGAAAAGTAAACAGATGGCTCGTGTTTTAGTGCTCTGAACCAAGCCTAGCTCTGGATGACACCAGCTAGCCTGAAAATCAATCAGCAGTTACGTCTTTATTGACAGTGCCTTAAGAGAGCCAATTTTATTTGGATCAGCTACAAGAAACAATCTAAAATGCTATTATTTCTTGCTATTCACGTTGCTTGACAAAAAGTTGTTTTTCTGGCCGTTGTATAACCCTAACTTGAATATTTTCAGAGTAATCATTGCTTCATTCAAAATAAAAAAAAGTGTGGGGAAGCACACACTATAAGAAATAAGTTCCAACTCCTTTTCATTCTGTTTTTGTCCCCTCATTTGTATCCGTGGCTTTGACAGTTTGATATATACAAGCAATGAGACACATACCTCCACCAGCGAGACAGATGTTGCATTCCATCTGCAGTTGGAACTCGGAAATCCGGGCTTCTGATCGGAAAAATCAACTATAACGGCCGCATAAGTTGGACTTTCCCCTTGGAAATGATTTAAGGTTGCTCGTCGGCTCCAATATGGCCGCTCATCCGGTCATGTAGGTTAATACTACAGTTAGCTGTGATGTTCATTTTACGAGACACAGTTGTAAGAGTGCGTCTATGTTACATGTAGCGGCTGCGACTCTGATCCGAGCAAATTAAAAGTGGTGTTTGCATGTGGAAAGTACAGCTTTAAAGGACGTTTGTAAGAGGCACTACGAACAAAACAACAGCTTTCCTGGCCGTCGCCATATTGGAATCCTAACCTTTTAGATTTTTTTTTTAGTTTTTTTGTTGGAATCCCCCATTCCCAGCTCCTATGTTTGATTTCTGAGGCAAATGGAATGCAACAAGGAGGCACAGATAGAGCTCCAGGTATTCACACATTTGGTCCTGTAGTATCAATCTCCAGCTACAACCAATATTAACGTCAGACCCACAGTGCTCAGGCCCCACGAAACAGCCGACAGGACACCGAGAACCACCAACGCACCAGCGGAACAAGGCGCCAACCACCGGCAGGGAGCCTTTCACACAGCAGTTGTAGTTTTCACACCTCATTATCTCCTTCCAAGTGTATATATGTATATATGCCAGTTGCTTGTCTAATCCTACTTCTAATCTCTGTCCTTTTCACCTGTTGTAGCTTCCAGCAGGTGTAGTGGTTGTTTCTCTATTCATTTTTAGTCTTTTTGAGTTTATCTGCCATTGCAAAGCTTTTGTTTACAGACTGTTTTCCAGATGCCTACCCATGCATAGATAACCTCAATTTGGGGCATTCCTCTTTTACAAGAAATGGCTAAGACCTAAAATATGGATAACACGCTCAATAAAAAAATATATATATAAAAAATTAGGGCCATCTGGTGCACCTAGGGCCAGAGTTAGGAGGATTTCGCCCTGCCCTTGTAAGCTTTTCTGAATGTGAATACCCTTAGATTGATACCAGATGAAAATGTTTTTTTCTGAAACTATATTTGCATTTGGCCTTTCTCAGAGGTTTCTCAGGGACCACAACAATTTCTAGACAATTATTCATCCATAATAAAGTTATAGTAAGTATGCTAGCCCTGTATCTGGTGGTAAAACAGCAGAGAAGGTGCTGCTTTTATGTCTCACGTCCCAGGTTCAGATAAGAGAGGAGCTAAAATATTATCCTTTTTAAATGGTTCCCTATTAATCAATTGCATGAAAATCATACTATTTAAATTACTTCACAGTGATATGTGTTTTGCATGACTTGGGGAAGTATTTTGTGTGTAAAACCTCACCAGTAAAAAGTGGATGCAGCTTTGCTCCTTCGCATATAAAGTTGTAAGTTGAGGTGAACTCACTGGAGGGACTGTATAACCCATAAAAAGAAGAAAATAACCCTAACCCTACCCCCAGCGAATAAATAAATAAAATAAAAAACTGCAGCAAATTTACTGGAAAGTAGAACATCAGGGCTGTGGTTTGGCTGCACCCTCAGTTGAGTCAGTCAACATTTATCCCATTCATCCGTTGCCTCTGGTGTCCAGCATTTGGTCCACCAGCCCCCATTTCACGAAAGATCTTGCCACTGAAATTCACACAATACCACAACAGAATGAATTTAACAAACATGCATATAACAAAGTCCCTCAGGTCTGGTGTGTAAAGATATTGCTGTTATACTAGCAATCCTACAATAATTCTTCAAAGGAGAGATGCAATCAGAAACTAGAACTTGAAATCCTGAATTGAACGAACATGACGCTGGGAAAACAAACAGTACTGGTTTCCTTAAATGACCTGAAAATGTTTGTCTTAAGGATGAAGGGAGCATCGACTCTTCCATCCTGACTAATTCTGGCAGGCTTGTGTTTCTCTCCAGCTGTTAATGGATGAGAGGCTGGGTCGCCGGTCCATCACAACGCAACTCCGAAACACAGGTGAAAAAAAACATGCATGCAAAAACTCATGGCTGTGGGCAATTTGAAGAGACAAATTAACTTAACAGTCATGTTTTTGGTCTGTGGTAGGAAGTCAGAGTAATCAGAGTGAACCCATTCATACACTGGCAGACTCCATGCTGGAGTTCCCATTCAAACCAGGGAACTTCTAGCAGTAAGGCAACATTGTTACCATCTGAACCACCATGCAGCCCGTGATATGGGCTGTTTGGTTACATGCTTTTATTAAGACCTCTTTTAGGAGGTTTTTGCAATGAAAAGTCTTCATTCAATCATTCCTACAAATCTTTTTGGATACAGGTAAATTATAATACATGTAAATAAACATGAGGGCATGTTTGTGAGAGTGAGCTGTGAAGGAGAGCAGACTACATAAAACAAAGTGAACAAAGGTTTTGCGTTTTATGTGGTAGTACACATGGTGAAACATTTCTGAAACATTTTGAGTTAGATCCACTGTAAAATGTTACTGTTGCAGTGCCGTTATTTTTAAAATATTTCCTACAGTCTCCATTGTGTCTTTAATGGTGTCAAGTTAAGTGTTTCAAAAACGGTCAGTGGGAGGCTGTGTTTTATTTTAGAGACAAATGACTTCCATTTTATATGCAGACATCAATGCAGACAACGGAAGAACAAGAAATATGAAGAAAAGGACGCGGAAGAATTGCTTTCTGTTAAACATCTCCTAAATCTTATTGGATGTTAGTCATGTGCAAAGGGATAAGGGAGGATTGTGGTAGGACGACTGCTTTGACAGTCTTAATTATTTTAACAGCATGTAAGTTAACAAGGATACATTTTCTTCCTGTCATGCTGTATTAGTAAAGTCTACACCCCAACAGTCAGGTATCACTTGTCAGCTAGTTTACTTCTAGACAGACCTTCAGTAGATATTTCTGAACTTAAAACTGAGAATGTCACTTTCAGCTAAGCTGCTTGCCACAAAATACTCATGAAGAGCATGCAGATCTTTGCTGCATGAAGCTTTTTCTGACCAGAAAAAACTGAGCCAAAACGTTTTTAGCATAATTTAACAACACAGCTTACATTCTCAGACCACATCAGCTATAAGGAATTGAGGTGAAACCAAACAACAACAGAGGATTGAGATATGAGATCAGCATGGCAGGAACCCAACACATGCATTTACATTTTAGTGCATTAACTGCCTCATTTGAGCTTGATGATATCTTGCCTGAACGCATAGTAATTTTGCAAAGCTTTCTGGTATTGTACAGTCAATTAATCTTTAAATTGCCATTACAACACCGGCTAATGCACACCTTCCTATTCGACCTGACAGGCAGCTAGTTTTAAAGCAATGATAGATGTGAAATGTTAGCTGCTATTTTTCCCTTTTTATGGCTTTCACATAAGCTTTAGCTTCTCTAGAGCTAAATCGAAAGTCAAAAACCCCTAAGGCTTGTTGTAATCTGTTCACTTTTGTTTGTGTCTTAATGTGAATATTTCATCTAATGAAGAAAAATGAGGGCTTGGAATCGAGTCACTCCCACACACTTTAGAGCAATCAATCTGCATGTAAATGTCATGGATTGTATAATTGCAGTTGTTTTAAGATGACACAATGTTGAATGCTGTCAAAGACATGTGGGAAATAGTCTGCATGAAGCCAAAGAGCTACATCATTTCACCCGAAACCATGAGCTCATTTTCATATTTAGCCTTGTGACTAAAATTTACAACTTCCAATTTGATTTATGTGCATTCAAGAGTCCAAGTGTTCTGTTGGCTTTCCAATTCAGCAAATCAAATTTAAACTTGCAGCTGGGAAACTCCGCTAACCTACTTGGAGCTAAACATGAGGCTCACAGAACCACAGTCTAGATTGTTCCACGCATGAAAAAAGTGGAACAAATCAGTGTAATATTTAATCCTCTTTTCACATTTGATTATTGTATTAGTGGTTCTAGGAAACGTTTATTTCCAATGTTGTCTTAGGTTCTACACTGCTATCCAGTGAACACTAAGCTGCAACTGCGGGGGCCCGAAGGGATCAGCATACACTCAGCCAAGAGTGTCTAATTTATATTCATCAGTACAAGTTTAGGGTTATGTTATTTTGTTTGAGTGGGCAACCTACTCAGTCAAGAAAAATATCTTTGAGGGACAGTAGCAGTTGATATAAGATCTCAGTTGGCAATCTTCTCAAAACCTATTTTGGCATTAACTCTGACAAAGGAACTGAAGATCACATGTAAAGTCAAAGTCACATATAAAGTTAGAGCGCTTTGTAACTTGGGTTTCTTATAATACAATAAGCAAGACATACTTATCTATTTATGCCCCCTTTACTCCAGATAAATTCACAGTGCAACCCTACACATCATGCCGGGTGTGGGTGAACTCTGCAGGGTTTTGTAAAGGTTTTCTATGCAGCTTCTAGAACACAGGGCTTCGCCGTTTGCAGTTCCTCAGTTGTTTTCAGCATGCACAAGATTTGAATGGTGAAAATATGGGGAATAACTATTGTGGTGGCTGGTCATCTTGGTCCTTCACATTGAGTGGAGGAGCCTAGTAGCAGCAGAGGAGATTGCAATTGTCAGTGGAGAATGTGAAGAAGGAGTGGCCATCCTGAGCTCATGTCAAGGCTACAACCTCATCACACCCATTCCAGGCAGAACTCCAAGATGCCTTATTTATCTTAACTCTTGACATAGCAACCACTATAAGCATGGCATCTTGTTAATGGCTGAAAAAAAATCCTCCATACCAAGGCCTTATGACAGGATTCCCAGATGAAGGAAAAGTGGACACTACTCTAAATTCTGCATGTAGTTACTGAAAGACCAAAGGAAGCATGAACTTTTATGTTTCACTATGTCATCTAGAAGCCCCGCTGTTGTGAAGTGGTGGTGGTGGTGGTGGAGGAGGAAAAGCATAAGAAGATCATAATATTTATCTTGTGATTTTTTTCAATGGTTTCTAGTCGACTTACAAAATACATCAGGCTTTAGAACAGGGGTGGCCAACTCCGGTCCTCGAGAGCCGGTGTCCTGAAACTTTTAGAGGTTTCCCTGGTCCCACACACCTGAATCAAATAGCACAATTAGCTCCTCAGTATGCAGTCAGGTTCTTCAGAGTCCTGCTAATTAACTGATTATTTGACTCAGGCATGTCAGACCAGGGACACATCTAAAGGTTGCAGGACACCGGCTCTCGAGGACCGGAGTTGGCCACCCCTGCTCTATTTTTTGAGACTGGTCAAAGTCATCCACAGGAATCTTAAATCTGTGGGATGAATTCGGTCCTGGAACAAGGGTTCAAAATTACAGGTGTCAAACTCCAATCAAGGGCTGGTGTCCTGCAAATTTTAGATGTGGCTCTACTTTAACACATCATAGAATTATGTCCTTAACAGGACTCTGTAGAACTTGATAATCAGCCCTTGAGAACTGAGGCTTGACACCCTTGTTCTAAAGCAGTGGTCCCCAATCCTGGTCCTCGAGGGCCGGTGTAATGCAACTTTTATTTGTTACTCTGCTTCAACACACCTGAGTCAAATAATGAGGTCACACATGTAAAACCTGCAGGGACACCGGCCCTCGAGCACCAGGATTGGGGACCACTGGCCTAGACCTTATCTCCCACCTCCACCACCACCTCCCTGTCTTCCTGGAAAATAAGGAACCGGACATCAACAACAATCCTTGCCAAACACCACAATCTTCATATTCTGTGGGTATGCTCATCTCCCTCTTGAGAAACTATCTATGATAACAAACCGTTCTGCCTGTATCTTTTTTTTTTGTGACAATAAATCATTTAAACTTGTCCGTAGTCATTGCCTGCACAAGGGTCTCAGTAACAAGTATAATTTCTGTAAATGTGTTATTCTTGTTATTCTTCTACTGCAAACTGGAGCAATTCCAATACCAAGCTTTATTTTCAAAAGGACATAATAACGAAAAAAATAAAATAAAGATGTTTGAAACTGGACAATTTATGTCAGAACATTTTTATAGAGGCACATTAAAGTACTGCCATGAAACTCTTGCAAGTTTTCACTTTTGGTGAAGAGTAAATTCTGGCAGTAAAAGTTGATGAATCAGAGCTGGATCTGCAGTCCAGATGAACCAACTCATTCTCCTGCTGATTGATGGCCCTAAAAGTAAGAACAGAAACTCTCAATGTAGTCTTTTCTCTTCCTTTTAAGTCATACTCACTTCAAAGACTGATTTATTCGCAAAATAAAACTTCTAATTTCCAGTTGGAAGATTGTGTATTTGGGGATATTGTGCAAATATGAATTAAAGGTAAAATGCAGCATATCAAAGCAGATATAAATCAGACCTCCAAAGATCTTCTGTTGACATGTTTACCCAAACTGTCTAACAACTATTGGGCCCTCACACAGACATTTTTGTACTAAGTTCTCTGATTTTTAAACAACTCTTTCTTCATCTCACATTGTCAATATCAATACTTACTTAATACTTACTTACATTTTGGTAATCTCTATGACCAGATGAAACTGTTGAGAGGATGTGAAGAACTGAACATATATATATATATATATATATATATATATATATATATATATATATATATATATATATATATATATATATATATACATAAGAAAAAAGATCTGTATATAAAATCTGTATATATTGAGATAGTTTTTGTATATGGATGTTATCTATCTATACAAACGCTGTTCTCTGCCTTCCACTTCAGCTGCAGCCTGTTAACAATTAACCAGCTGCTTCTTGTTCACTAACCGCCTCCCCAGCAAACGACTTGCAGTTCCCTCGGCTCATTGCCAGATCCAGGCCAGTTCTTTGCTGTCTACCCATCAGTTGTACTCCTATATCAGCACTCAGTGGGTTCTTCCTGTCTTGGTTTGATGTCTCTTTCATGTTTCCTCTCAACTTTTGTTGCTTTCTTTTAAAAAGAAATAATCAAAATCAAAAGCCTGGTTTACTCCTTTGTGGTCTTGGGTCCAAATTTCAATCTATGGCAGCTACACAAACCACATATGTATCAGCAACTGAAGGTTCACAAAACAAGCTTAGTCTCTTTATGTTTGGACCCACAAAAGGGTGTTTGTTAATATCAACAACATACATTGCAAGCTAAACCAATAAACTCTCCTAAAAACAGATTTTCAAAAGAGATTAAAGGGCAGTAGAAAGTAAATTGTGAACTTTCTATTATAGATGTTGCTTTACATTTACTAAAACCCACAAATAATGCTTCAGTTCTAGAGAATTGGAGTACAGTTGTTATACACTCACCGGCCACTTTATTAGGTACCCCATGCTAGTAACGGGTTGGACCCCCTTTTGCCTTCAGAACTGCCTCAATTCTTCGTGGCATAGATTCAACAAGGTGCTGGAAGCATTCCTCAGGGAGTTTGGTCCATATTGACATGATGGCATCACACAGTTGCCGCAGATTTGTCGGCTGCACATCCATGATGCAAATCTCCCGTTCCACCACATCCAAAAGATGCTCTATTGGATTGAGATCTGGTGACTGTGGAGGCCATTTGAGTACAGCGAACTCATTGTCATGTTCAAGAAACCAGTCTGAGATGATTCCAGCTTTATGACATGGCACATTATCCTGCTGAAAGTAGCCATCATGGGTTGGGTACATTGTGGTCATAAAGGGATGGACATGGTCAGCAACAATACTCAGGTAGGCTGTGGCGTTGCAACGATGCTCAATTGGTACCAAGGGGCCCAAAGAGTGCCAAGAAAATATTCCCCACACCATGACACCACAACCACCAGCCTGAACCGTTGATACAAGGCAGGATGGATCCATGCTTTCATGTTGTAGACGCCAAATTCTAACCCTACCATCCGACTGTCGCAGCAGAAATCGAGACTCATCAGACCAGGTAACGTTTTTCCAATCTTCTATTGTCCAATTTCGATGAGCTTGTGCAAATTGTAGCCTCAGTTTCCTGTTCTTAGCTGAAAGGAGTGGCACCCGATGTGGTCTTCTGCTGCTGTAGCCCATCTGCCTCAAAGTTCGACGTACTGTGCGTTCAGAGATGCTCTTCTGCCCACCTTGGTTGTAACGGGTGGTTATTTGAGTCACTGTTGCCCTTCTATCAGCTCGAACCAATCTGGCCATTCTCCTCTGACCTCTGGCATCAACAAGGCATTTCCGCCCACAGAACTGCCGCTCACTGGATGTTTTTTCTTTTTCGGACCATTCTCTGTAAACCCTAGAGATGGTTGTGCGTGAAAATCCCAGTAGATTAGCAGTTTCTGAAATACTCAGACCAGCCCTTCTGGCACCAACAATCATGCCACGTTCAAAGTCACTCAAATCACCTTTCTTCCCCATACTGATGCTCGGTTTGAACTGCAGGAGATTCTCTTGACCATGTCTACATGCCTAAATGCACTGAGTTGCCGCCATGTGATTGGCTGCTTAGAAATTAAGTGTTAACGAGCAGTTGGACAGGTGTACCTAATAAAGTGGCCGGTGAGTGTATATTGCATGTCTCATCCACGAAAACAAATGAGAAAAATCTGTCAGTGTGTTGCAGCCTTAAACCAAATATCACAAATAACAGCAAGTTGAAGCACATAATGGGCAGTAAAATATTTCTTATACCCCAAAAAGGATTCCACAGTCCAAACCAAATATCGTGGTCTCCACTATTAGACAGTAATAAGAGCACGATAAATTTAAAATGAAAATAGATGGCAAGGCTTGTGGCTCTTGGAAACTTTATATTACTGCAAAGATTTAAGTGATCAGCATCATCCCACACACCACTTTAGTTCATTTTAAGCACGGGCATTTTTATTGAACATCTGTGGACAATATTGTGAGGCTGTAAAACAAAATGTAACCGTGAAATCCCCAAAATACTTTCAGTGGTGTTTCTTAGTTTTAGTTCATTTACCTGTTTTACTTTTCAGATTGATTTAAATAAGTGTGCAATAAATTAGACCACTTTGGGCCTGTTACTGCACAGTTTTCATATGCAGTTTTAGTTAGTCAGATATGATCGATGCTCCATTCAACAAATGAAAGCACGTTTATACAACTGGTCCCACAGAGAGAAGCCAGAGAAGCGCCTGCTCACGCTTGTTTGCTTAGTAGTTTTATACTTTCCAAGTATGGGGGTGAGTGTTTTTCTCCCCACTTGTCTTTCATTTTTTTCTATTTATTTATTATTTTATGTAACGTTTATATTTTTAATGAATTTGTTTATTAATGTTACAGCTCCGGCTGTTGTTTTTGTTGCTCTGCTTCTGTGTGCATACATCCCTCCCTGCTCTATGTGCTGTTCTAGCAATTTCCTTGTGTGTTCACATCTGTGGCGACTCTAATTACTGGGAGCTTCTGCACCTGGGAGGAGCAGTAGCTATACCTGGCTCTCCCAGTGTGTAGGCGCCAGATTCTCGAAAGCCATCGTGTTAGTAGAGCTTTTAACGTTCCTTGACTGCCTTCCTGGGTGTGACTCAGATCCTTCTGTGGATTCCTGTCTGTTTGCCTCACCCGCGTCGGACTCTCTTGTTTGGTCATCAGATTCTGGACATCGACCCTTGCAAGTATCCTGACCTAGCCTCTCTGTCTCAGCCCTTCCGTTACCTCCGCTTCTCTATGCTTCCTTGTGTATAAAGATGTAACAGAGGATTCCCCCTCGGTTACATCCGCCTGCCTCTGAACACCTGTGTATGACTGTGGCTTGTCTCCTGATAACCCTCCAGCTTTTTAACATACCACAGACTAGGAGTGTGCACCACAGCTGGTGAAGACCAGGGCTGCATCCGAAAGGGTGTAATTAAAAGGATACTTCAGCCAAAGTGGAAGTGCTTCAGCGTTCGCCATGATAAGTGCTGTCCAGATAATGCAGTCAGTAAGGAAGGAGGTAGGAAAAGGAGCCTGTATGCTTCCTCCCACGGCAAATTTAGCCAAGGAACCTCACAATGTCCCTTATTGGCGCTAAATGGCTATAAGGAATCCCTCAATCCATTGCATGACATGACACATAACCACAGCCCACCTCACAGAAATAAATGAAAATGTCTGGAGAGAAGAGAGTGTGCACTTGTAAGTAGCTCGGGTTATCCTTTTACATATTACATGACTTGTTGACATCCACATGAATAAGAGGCCTTTAGCCATCTCCGCCCTAGTTGTGTACAGCAAATAAGATCCAATAGTGGAACGGCAAAGTTTTAAATCAGTGTAAGCAATGAAATTGCTAGCTATAAGCTGTGATGTCATGAAATATAATGTATAATACATATGTTAACCTTGAAAACTAAACTCTGATTATGTTTTACACATCGTTTATTTTTATACACCATTTTCTGTTAAGAAAACCTACTCAACAAATTAAAAATAAAAAACAAAATCATTGCCACTATGTCAACTGTGTTTAAGAAGACAATAATAACCAATTAGGCTGGTTACTATTAGAACTAAAAAGTCTGTATAAGTTTTCGAAACTTCCTATGTTGTGGTTTGTGTGGAGAGCTTCAGTCATTAGCTATATCTGTCAAACTTGCATGTTTTGTCTCTTCAGAAGGCGATAAGCCCAGATTTGACTAGAATCATCCATGTGCATTTCTGTCATGTAATTACAGATGAGTTAAAGGCTGTCTGAAAATAGTCCGAAGCTCCTTTCCTATCCCCGATAGAGCTCATACTGTTGACCTCATGAAAGGTCAAGGAACATGATCTAGAAGCAATAACTAAAACATTTCAGATCCTGCCAAAGGTTGGCCACAGCACACGGTTCAGACATGTTTTTAACTTGAATTGCCAATCATAATGAAAGGCATTTTAAGTATATTTCCACTTTATCCACCTTTGAGTCTTTCTTAGCTACTTTTGACAATTTTGATAAAAGCAAAAAACCTCATGTGTAAGAAGTCAGTAAACCTAAAACATCAAAATAGCAGTAATGTGACAGCAGTGCTTCCAAGTCCCTTGTCCTTTGTGTTTTCTTGGTGTTTTATACTAAATGCCATTCTTTTCTCAAATGGATTCTTAGCTGTAGAATCAACTCCATAGAAAACATCCTGAAACACGTATGTACCATCTTGAGCAAAACTGTAATAACGTCACACTGAAAATGTGCTCACTGACCTCAAACGCTCTTTAATTTTATTCCCGGCTGAGGGAAATTAAACAGCTTCTGTGTTGCAAAGGGGAAACCGGGGGAAGACTGGGAGGGGCTCGGCCTGTTTTGATTGGTGGAAATGTTTCTGGTTAGGAAGATGGATGGCAGAAGGAAACACGCCACCTCAACCTTGGCTCATGAAGTGCTCATTGTTGCGAGACGTGCAGAATGAAGCTGTGCTATCTGATGATTTTGCCACAGCTTGACCTCTGATGTCCCAAATGTGGAAAGGCACGGACATTTAGTAGGGTGTGTTGAAATGCTACCATAAGGCCAAAAAAATAAAAAATAAAATAACATGCACACACACACACACACACACACACACACACATAAGACTACAAGATACGATGTCACTTTTAAAATATTGATTTGGGAGAAAGGTTAAGTGATATCACCTTTTGTTCTCAGCAGCTGTGAGAAAATGCTGCACTCCCTCACACAAGGACATTTAATTAAGCAAATCATGAATATTCTGATCTTTTCTAAACTATAACAGATTAAAAGGTGGAAAATGTTTCAAACTGATTTATCACAGCCTTGTTTTTATATCATAAAAACCTGCCATTTTAACATATGCATGTTCACTTTTGAGAGTCACATCATGCTTTATTACATCAGACAAGACCTTCTGATCGTTCTGAGACTCAACCCACTACCATGGAGGGACTTATTTCTTTTTTGAGACAACAATGGTTTCAATCTTCAGGATTTTGAAAAACTCCAAATAAATAAAGAATAAAAAAATGGTTTAAGTCACTAAAATGTTTGTGGTTTTTTAACACAGCACAAACTTTTAGCTTAGAATGGTCTATTTTTGTCAGAAATGTTTCACAGGAAGGATTGTTACAAGACTGCTAAACAACACAGTCCTAAGTGTGACTAGCCAGAGACATTTTATTTACATTACTTTCTGGTGTGAAAGTTATGGCGTTTTAAAGCTTATTGAAATAACTACAGAGATGGTTGGTTTTTAATTAGCAATTGTATTAGGACGGCAGAAATCTGCATTAAGGTCCACTTTGCACAACCTTTCAGTCAGAACATTTTACTTCAAGGTCAGTTGACTCTTGTCTACTCCAGGATACCGAGTACGCCTTCTAATAGCCCAACATTACAAAAAAAATCTTTAAGAAAGACCTTTTCAGTCTAAATAGGAGCCTTTTATTTATTTTATAAATATTTTGATGCTAACGGAAATTAATAAAAGATATAGCCATGTTGTTGCATGAGTCAACCTTAGACTACTGTAAACATCAGTCTGTTGTATCTGCATTGCCTTTTAATAATGTCTAAATATACATGGTTTTATCCAAACTCCATACTCCATCGTAACTTTTTTATAGAAGATTGAAAAAGTCAGTGAAAGAAAGGTTGCAACTTTGTTACATCATATATACCCATGATAACAACATAGTTATTCTCATGTTATGCTAAGTTGACTTTCTGTTGGCATTGCTAAAGATTCACTCACTTTTGTAAGTGGAATTCTTGGAGTGGCTCCAACAGAAGGGCAGTCTCACCTGTTTTCAGGATCATCACTGCTGATAAATGTTTGACCACTTTGGGTCACTCTCAGGCTTGGTGCAGAGCGTTGAACTCTAGCCCCAGGTGAAAGGGTGATGATTAATAAATAGTGAAATAGAGACAGTGACATTGTGAAAAAATTAACTTACACTGTCCTCACACATCGTATACATTTCAGACCCTTCATGCCGATAAAACACAAAATGTACAAAACTGGGGAGCTTCATAAGTGAAATACACTTCTTAGACATCACATGAATAGATATTTAATTCTACTGTATGTGCTTTATTTATTTAAAGGTAAAGTGGACAGTCATTTTCAGCTTTGAGTTCCAGGAGGATCGTTATCCATAGGTTGTCGCACATGCCACATGTAAGACCAATGTGCGTGCACATTCCATGTTAATTTCTGATTGCTGGCTGCGCATGTACACGTCTAGTATTTATGTATCTGTAATGTTCTGTTTTGGTTTGGGTTTATTGTTTGGTTAAGTTAGCTCTCTCCTGCCTCTGGGTTTATTTCTATTGTAGGTTCTGTCTTGTTTTAGGTTCCGGTTTAGTCTGTGTATTGCTTTAAGTTATCCAGTCTTTGTATTAGTTCTTATTTTTGCTCTGTGCTTTGTGTTATGCTCAGTCTTAGGTTTTTTCTTCTATCAGCGTCATTATTGCTTTCACCTGCCTATGGCTAATTGGTTCACTCCGCTCACCTGTTTGTCTGTCTATTTAAGCCTCACTCCCTCCTCAGTTATTTGTCGGTTCGTCACACTTGTCACCCATGCGTTCGTTGCCTGTCTGTAACCTGATCTGTTTTGTTCTGCCCAGTTCTTTTTGCCGGTTCCGTCAAGTTGTCTGGATGTCTGCCTTACCCTTTTTGGACCCTGTTCTGTTTACCTGTTTTGATTCCCTCTCCTCACGTTCCCTCCATTAAAACACCGTCAAAAGCATTACTACAGTGTTTGGCTGAATTCTGGGTTCTTCACCACACCAATCATCACAGTATCCAGTTAGCTTCTGTGTTAGCCATTCATTGTAGCTCCGCTGCTCTCATCGTATACTTTGAAAATGGCTGAGAGTTGCAACAAGCAAACTGTATTAGAAGTTTATGAGAAGAAGAGAAATTAGCTAGAACTGCTTTGAACTACATTACATTACAATAATATCCTTTTTAGCAGATACTGTTCTATAAAAATGGCCTATTCCATTCTCTCACAATATTATCTAAAATTGATTTTTTTTATTATAGGGCTCTTTTCCACTCCCTCATCTGGCATTCTTCCACTTTCATACAGTAAAAGTCTGAGCCTTAAAGCAGGATAAAAGCTACAGCTGTGAGAGCAGCAGACTGTCAAACAAAAGTAAATGGAGTCATTCTCCAAATCAAGGCCAGCTCACTGGACTGCTGCAGTTGTAACCCAATTACTCCCAGGCCACATGTTTTCAAAGCTGGGACATCAGGCTTAAGAGGGAAGCCCTCCTTCCTCTTCTCTGCAGTCACCCAATAAAAAACACAGCAGGGAGAGAAAATTAGAGTAGAGAAGTAGAAGAAGAGAAAGTTATAACCTGTAAGTGCAATTCCTCATGACTTCAGTGTAAAGTCAGCTTCAAATATTTTGGCCTCTAGTGAATGCTGGCACATCCCGCAGTTTGGTGCATATGGAAAGATGATTGACTGAGGATTCTGGTACTCATGGGAATTCCTCGTTGGAAATATACCTACTGCCAGATTCATAAAAGAAGTGTGAATAATAGATTATTCTCAGGGTCATTTTTTATTTTACTTTTGTTTTTTTAAAGAATTGTAAAAATGCATATTGTTTGCAAAGATTTTTAAAAATGATCCATTGGATAGGAGGTAAAACTAATATTTATAAAGAAGGGAAAGAATCGGAAAAGGGACAGTGTAGATTATGATGCACAATTTAAATGAGAGGAGCCTCCAGCCGTAACAGCAATAAAGCTCCAGAGAAGATGAAGGATGTGGTTTGCAGTTGAGTTTTTGTGAGGGGCAATTAATGATGTGAGGATGAGGACTTGTTCCATGGGTGAATGTGGGTGGGTTTACAGTATTAGTATTTTAAACCACCATTGTCCATCTACCACTGTTATTCTCTGAGCTGAAAGAACGACAGGCAATGTATTCATCCATAAAGGTCAGTGGAAATGTAATTAAATAAATTATATGAGAAGGAATTATAGTTTTTATCCACACTTGTGATGGCATTTCCTTCTCTGAAAGGACAATAGGAATTGACTGAAGAAATGTTGCCAATTACTCCCTATTGAAGCCTGTGGAGGCAGCTGTTAAATCCTTTTTGGTGTTAGCAGTTCATATTTGAAAAATGTGCCTGTCTTGATGTAAATGAACAGCATTTGTTAAACCTAAGATACAGTTCAAACTGTTGTCTGGTTTTCAAACGTATTCAAACAATAAACATCTTCCCTTTCCAACAGATACTTCATATCCCTCTGAGGCCTTCACAGAAAAGACATATTTCAAGCCATATTTAGACATGCAGTTTAATGCAGTAGGGCTGGACGATATAGAAAAAAAAAACATATTGATAAAATAGAAAATCATATTGATCACTATCGATAACTATCAACAAATTCAAAACATATATTTTAAGTGCAGTACTGGACATTTTATGCTTTTGCTTGGCAACTTATTTTTAGATACAGTACTCGCAAACTCTGAATTCAAACTCAACCCTTTATTCAACCAACTTTTTACCAAAACTATAAGTTTTTAAAAAAGGAAAAAAAAAACGCGTGCTCTCTGAATCCTTTGAAGAGGGCAGAGCTTGGTGATGGAGCGTTTCCTGGGACTGTGTATATAACTGGGAGCAAATAATGACTGTAATATTAACCTACATGTCTAAAATGCATAAGGAAGGAAAACTTTTATTCTATTGAACTTTTTATTGACCCTTTCACCTATCATTGATATTCGTCTATCGATTGATATATATCGTTATCGAATTATCGTCCAGCCCTCGAATGCTGGTCCATAACCGGATAAATCTCTGAGAATTAGCTGACTTCTGGTGGTTCTTTGTTGGACTGTATTCTATTTAAGTATATTAGAAGATAGAGGGTGAATTAAAAATACAAAACCCACTGTTCAGATTTTAATAAGCATAACAAATTTAATACCACAATCCTTTTCCTTTCACTTTACAGTTTTGCTCTACATCATGGTGGTCTATGACCTGAAATGTTTTGGTTATGTGACAATGTGAAAAAGTTCAAGATGTATGCTTTCGCAGAGTACGTGTGTGTGTGTGTGTATACTCCGGTATTTTTACACAAGTAAACAAAAGAGCAATTTTTAACTGCAAAAAAAAACACTGAATTTTGGTAATGTTAATACATAGTTTCATCTTAGTTTGTTCAATTAAAACTGAAAAAAATTCTTTATGAAGGGGCTGTCAAAAATATATATAGATATTATATAGAAAAAAACAACCAAAGAAATGAAGTTGTTCTCCTTCAGATTGCCTGGGAGGAACTTTGTCACCACCACATGGTCAACCATGATCACTGAAATAAAACAAAGGATAAAGCTGAAAGAAGACTACAGACAACTTTTGTTTGCTATTACTAATATTCCAAATGTCATAAGCATCTGTGTACCAAATGCTACTGGGAAAAAGAAAAAAAAACTTGGATGGTTCTTGCTTTTGAATTTTAATGCATGGGAGTGGGCATTTGTGGGATATAGTACTTTATTTTGTTTTAAAACATAAAATATAATAAACAAAATACAATAAACAAAATGTTCTGCAACTCAAACAAACATGTTCAAATATAATAAACTGTGACGTATTATTTAGTCTATACAAAACATACAAACTGGTGTACTTTATAGGTTTAGTTTAAAATAACACGATACATGAAAGAGTTTTAAAGTTTTTAAAAGAACATCCAAAACCTTGAACACAGGAAAGAACCAGAATTTGAAAACTGCATTAAGACTCATCACCCTCACCTTAATGTTATGACCTACCACTGTACTGTTATTTTGCAGTTAAATAAGAAGTACTGTCAGCACAGCAGAAAATGCTCATTTAAATGCATCTCAACAAAGTAGAATATCATAAAAAAAAAATCTTTTTTAAGTAATTCTCTTCAAAATCCATATATTTATACATTCATTACAGAGTCTGCCAACTGGGATGTATGTTCATATGCTGCACAGTACATGCAGTCAATAGCTGGTCAGTGCTCCTTTAGTATGGATCAGTGTAGCACAACTTATAAATGATCAGCCTGTGGTTCTACTAGAGTGTTGAAGAAATGCAGGTTGCTTTATTAGTGGCCTTCAGATTGTCTGCTTTACTGGTCCCTTTTTCTAACATAAGGCCAAAATAAACTTTAATGTTATATTGAATTAACTTATTTGGTTTATTGTTGCTAGTGAGTACTCCAGGCACAGGCTGCCATGAATACACTTCTAGTTTAGACATTACGGTCAGGCAGTCTTGTGGACTGCTCAGGGGTCCTGTTACATGGTAATGCTCCGAATATCCATTGAGCGGAGCTTTGCTTACCAAAGTCGTACTTACACATTTTGACAGATTTTTGAGGGCATTGTACCACATAAAATCAGTCAGTAAGCACAAGTATACTGTAATCATACATACGACACACCGGGTTATAAGGTGCACTATCAATTTTCAAGAAAATGTAAGGATTTTAAGTGCGCCTTATAGTCTGAAAAAAACCTGTACCTCACTGGGATGTATATTGCAATGACAAATAAAGATGATTATGATTATAATTTACATCATTATTCACAATGCTCCTGCTCTCATTGTCTCTGATTTTAGGGCCAGCAGTACTACTTCGGGGTAGTACCTGTCAAAATAAAAGCATACAACTTAAACTAAACCCCGTAACAGAGGGATAATAAAGGATATTTCTATTCTGTTGTATTTTTAACAAAGGAGCCAAATCAAATTTCAGCCATGTGTACATGATACTTAGCTTCCTACTTACGTACACAGTTATCCTTCCTCTAACCTGTTGACTGCTGGGATTTAGTCCCACTCCACTGTGAGATGGACTGGGATTGGGAATGCAAATTGAACATTTCAACTTCCATCAGGTTACTTGTGATGGCCATGGCCTCCCCCATGTGGTCGTCAAAAACAATGCAACACTTATACTCACACTTGGTAACTGCCACCAGTGCTTAATTGTTAGGTTGTATACAAAGAAGTATAAGGATCACTTGGAGAGGAAAAAAATGTGTTGGTGTTTTCCTTCTGTTTTGTGATAAAAGTCAAAATATTAACAATAGAGTTTAAATGGAAGCTTGAAGAAATTTCAGAAATTGCACTGTTCTTCCAAAAGATGTTTGACATGCATCACATAGGGCCAATCAAATGTGTGCACACAATGTTTATACTGTACACTAAAAGAGAAAAAAAATTAATAATACTAAATTTCAAAGTTTCAACCTCATTTACAGGTGGCGTGCTGGTGCTGCTCTTTACCCCACTAACCCCATTTGACTTTATTGTTGAGATAAACTTTCCATATTTGTTCTCATGATTTTTACTTATTTTCTTGTCATTTCATCTATAAACTTTAAATGGACACACACATAAACATATACTTCTTACAAACTTTTTTTTTCTCCAAGTGACCGAAATAGTCAGTCTCATCATAATTGTGGAAGAACTCAAATCTGAAAGACCTTAATCTTGTCCATCCATATAAATTCAAAGTATTTGACTTGAAAATGTCTTACAATGCCTAACAAATATACAGGTAAGAGCGATCTTGAACCACAGATTCTCAATTGGAATAAGGTCTGGACTTTGACTTGGACATTCCAATTGGACTAGGACATTTATTCGTTTCATTCCTTTGTAGCTCTGTTACTGTACACCTTTCATATATACACTTGAAATTAAAGCTGCCATGTTTTACAGATCACACTTATCCACCAATTCCTCTGTGCAATCAGCAGCACCCATAACATCCATCTCAGCAGCCTGAGTCACTCTGACATCTGAGAACACAGTTTGATCCTCAACGTTGTCTAAAACAAAGAAAACAGAAGACACAAAATAGTAATGAGAGCAAATTTTGTTGATTTAAGATGTTAACATTTTCCTAAGGTTTTTCAAGTAAACTGTCTTAGTAACAAACATTTTATGTCAATATAAGTGCTCTTATATATATATATATATATATATATATATATATATATATATATATAGAACTTCAATTACATTTTTCTCACCTTCTTTGATACTTGTGGGGCGTCTTCTATTTTTAAGCAGTTTGATTCCAGGAATTACGATCAAAAGAGGAAGTAGAAGTTTTATACATGTTAAGACAGTCATAGTTAGAGAATGTGGCCCTGATGGAAAAAAAAAAAAGACATTAGGCCACATCAGATATTTATGTATTGCCAAGACTAATTTATACGTCTATGCAAAGCACAAATTTCACAAAGTATTATGTTTTGCATAATTGCTCAACCTGGGAAAAGAAATACAGAAAAGAAAAAAACAAAGAAATTAAACAAATGAAATATGAGAATAAAATGCATTACCTTGACAGCTTGTAAGGTGGATAACGGTCTGTTTACTGCTGACCTTGTTCTGCACTTTGCACTGCAGGTTCCCTGTCAGCTGCCCATTCAAACTGATGGTAACACTTTCCTTCTTTGCACTGCCAGCTTTAATCTGTATTAATGGGTTATTATCTAGATAAAAAGAGAACTGTGTGACATCTCCCTCTGTAGAGCAGCTGATTGTCCTTTGTTCTGGTGACAAGCATGTCTGAAACACGAAAGGGTGTGATACTGGAGCTGAAAGAAAAAACACCAAGTCACATTTACAGATATGCAGTACCAAGTAAGACTGTCAACCTTTGCTTTCTTTGTATTTTGCTTATAATTTATACAGAAAAGAAAAAGTGCTAGATTCCCACATCATTTAACATTCTGTGAGTTTGGTCAAATATTAAAACAATAACTTTTACAGAATGCATTGATACAATGTGAAATTTAAAAAATAAATTACATAAAAAACACATCATGATAAATTAGTTCATACCTAAAATCTGTAGATTGATGTCGATTGTTTTGTTTATTTTGCCATCAGTATCATATACTTCCAGCTGATAAACTCCAGAGCTATTCTTTGTGGTTTTGTCACACTTAAATGTTCCATTCATGAGGAACTTCCAGCATGTATTACGCTTGGGATGCATTTCTAAAAGTGCATCGTTTACTAACTTCAAAATAACATTGGTGTTATCTTTCAAACTCATCCTTGAATGATCAGGAAGGTGTAAAGTCAGCGGTTCACCAAGTGCTCCATAACATTGTTGGTCTTCATCACGATGAGTTAAATTGCATTCTAGTATTCCTAACAGAGAAACATTAAAAAAGTAAATCATATGGAAACAAAAAAAAATCTCTTTTGCATCTTGTCACCAACATTTACTTGAAATGGAAAAAAAGACCAATTACAATAGCAATTAACTTCCAAACATTTTAAATATAAGAGGTTTATATTAAATATAATTACATGACAGCTAATATCAGGAGGACCAGTAAGAAAAAGCTCCCTCAAACAGTTCATTTATTTCAGTTAATACCTTGGATTTCACAATGTTACTTAATATCTGATATTAATCACTTTAAACTTCATTAGATTTAATAAAATTACCTGCTGCCAAGGTTGGCAGAACCAGAACTGGCATTATCATGCCGATGAAACTCATTCTCTATAAAAACAAAAATAAATAAATAAAAAGGAGCAACATAATTATGGACAAAAATTTTGCCTTTTTGTTATTCAATACATTGTATGGATGGATGGATGGCAGTACATTTTTCAGACAAGACCGCTTCCAGCATCAGCCTGGGCCTCTTGACAGAGAATATGGAATATCTGTTATGATACGTGGCAGAAATAAGAAAAGCAAAAGGAAAACAAACAGGAATAATCAACCGTACTTAAAAGTCATAAACTGTCAGATGCAACCTGCCACAGAGACACCATCAACCACCAAGTCATGTAAACTGGGTTTACTAAACATTAGATCTCTGTCAGGAAAATCCCTTTTAATTAATGACTTCATTATTGACGATAATCTTGATGTAATGTTTTTAACAGAAACATGGTTACATGAATCTAATGAAGCAGCTATACTGATGGAGTCAACTCCTCCAAACTACAATTTTCTTTGTGAGAGCAGACAGCAAAGGAAAGGTGGAGGAGTAGCAACATTGTCTAATGATTCACTAAAGTGTAAAAAGGTGTTTTTGGGAAAATTTGACTCTTTTGAATATTTGGCTCTCCAGGTAAAGAGCCCGGTACGAACTATGTTTCTGAATGTTTACAGGCCTCCTAAGTCCACATCAAACTTTTTTAATGATTTTAGTGACCTCTTGTCTGTGATTTGCGTTGATTATGACTGTTTAAATATTGTTGGAGACTTCAACTTTCACATTGACAACCCTGAAGACAGAAGTGCAAATGAACTGTGTGACACACTTAGAAACTTTAGTTTAACTCAGCATGTTAAACAGCCAACACACAAACGGGGACATATTTTAGACTTGATCATCACTAAAGGTCTAAAGATTTCTAAGGTCAATGTAACTGATGTTGCCTTATCTGATCACTTCTCTGTTACCTTTGAAAGCATAATTTCCAGTGACTCATTTAGCCAAAGGGACATCGTAAGAAAACACACCTTTAAGGACAATGCCACGGAAACTTTTATTCAAGCTTACTCTGATACATCAACCTTGGGCTGCAACTCAGTAGATGAACTAGTAGATAACTTTCATTCTAAAGTCTCAGACATCATTGACTGCATTGCTCCAGTTAAAGTGAAAGTTCTTTCCGGGAAGAAAAAATCTCCTTGGAGAAATGCTCCACCAGTTAGAGGTGAAAAAAGGGAATGTCGAAAAGCTGAACGCAGGTGGAGAAAGACGAGACTCCAGGTTCACTATGATATCTATAAAGAGAGACTTTACAGATATAACTTACAACTGAAAAATGCAAGAGAATCTTTCTTCTCAGAGATCATCAAGAAAAAAATTAATAATGCTCGTGTCTTATTTGCCACAGTCGACAGATTAACAAATCCTCCTGTGTCAGTGGCTTCTGAACTCCACTCCACCAGGGCCTGCAATGAATTTGTTAACTTCTTTACTGAGAAAATCCTAAAAATTAGAGGATCAGTTTGTACATCCATATCAACTCCAGAACCAAAGCCGTATTCAGCTGGAACCTACACTGACAAAATGTCCCAATTCAGCCAAATAAACTCCAAAAGCTTAGAGGAGATCATTCAGCAGCTAAGTTCCTCCTCCTGCTGCCTTGATGTTCTCCCCACAGCCTTCTTTAAAAAAGTTTTACCTGTCATAGCGTCAGAGTTGACTCAGATAATAAACACGTCCCTTCTGTCAGGTGTTTTCCCCCAGTCCCTAAAAACAGCAATTATCAAACCACTGCTGAAAAAGAACAATTTAGACAAACTACTACTCCAGAACTACAGGCCCATCTCAAGCCTCCCCTTTATCAGCAAGATTATTGAAAAGGCTGTGTTTCAACAATTAAACACCTTCTTAACAACGACCAACCGCTTTGACGTTTTCCAGTCTGGCTTCCGCGCTCACCACAGTACAGAGACCGCCCTTATCAAGGTGTTTAATGACATCCATATAAATACAGACTGTGGAAGAACCACCGTGCTGGTTCTATTGGATCTCAGTGCGGCATTTGATACTGTTGATCACTCCATTCTGTTAGAACGCCTGGAGAACTGGGTCGGCCTCTCTGGTACAGCACTCCACTGGTTTAAATCCTACTTAAAGGACAGGGACTTTTTTGTGTCAGTAGGTAACTTTACGTCAGAGATGACAAAAATCACATGTGGTGTTGCCCAAAGGTCCATCCTGGGTCCCCTCCTATTCAATATCTACATGCTCCCCCTAGCTCAGATAATAAAAAACAACAACATCAGCTACCATAACTATGCAGATGACACACAGCTCTACATCACCATGTCACCAGGTGACTATGAACCAGTTCAGGCACTGAGTAAATGCCTAGAAGAAATCAATACGTGGATGTGCCAAAATTTTCTTCAGTTGAATAAAAACAAAACAGAAGTAATAATATTTGGACCAATAGAGGAGAGATCAAAAGTTAGCACACAGCTTCAATCGCTTCAGCTAGAAACCACTAATCAAGCCCAAAATCTGGGTGTAATGATGGACTCAGACCTGAACCTCCAAAAGCATCTAAAGACAATTACAAGGTCGGCTTTCTATCACCTGAAGAACATTTCTAGGATTAAAGGACTAATTTCTCAGCAGGATCTGGAAAAACTAATCCATGCGTTTATTTTTAGTCGAATAGATTACTGCAACGGTGTTTTCACAGGTCTGCCTAAAAAGTGGATCAGACAGCTGCAGCTGATCCAGAACGCTGCTGCCCGCGTCCTCACTAAGACTAAGAAAGTAGAGCACATCACCCCAGTTCTAAAGTCCTTACACTGGCTCCATGTATCTCAGAGAATAGACTTTAAAATACTTCTGTTAGTCTATAAATCCCTAAATGGCTTAGCACCTACATCACAGACTTGTTATCAGTGTATCAACCCTCCAGACCACTAAGGTCTTCTGGCTCCAGCCTATTCTGCATACCTAGAACCAGAACTAAACAAGGAGAAGCAGCATTTCGTTCCTATGCTCCACTTATCTGGAACAAACTTCCAGAAAATTGTAAAGGTGCGGAAAGCCTGAGTTCCTTTAAATCAAGATTGAAAAACACATTTGTTTAGGATTGCCTTTGACTGTTCTAGTTAACTGAATCACCACTTTTTTGTTCTTTTTTTTTCTATCTACATTTTATTCCTACTTGCTTTTATTCTGTTTTATTTTGCTATATTTTAATCATGTAAAGCACTTTGCATTGTCTTTGTACTGAATTGTGCTATATAAATAAATTTGCCTTGCCTTGCCTTGCCTTGCCGTGGATGGATGGATGGATGGATGGATGTTCCTTGTACTGGCAATCAGAATAGCCATATATTTTATCATTTGTTTATTTATTCAAACTGAAAGGTTTACATTGTCAAAGATATGATATGGCCTATGTTAATACAAATATGACAACAATTGGAGAAAGCCAAAATAATGTTATGGCTTTGGAAGCTTCAGAAAGGCTTAAATGTGTAGTGCCATTACACGCGGTTATAAATTATTTAATGTTTAGTAAATACCTCTCAATCTGTTAGGTATTGTCCGCTGAATATCAGCCCAAACAGCTGATATTAGGACAATAGTTGAAAGGGTGATTCAAGCACTGGTGTTCTTTTTACAGCAAACTCTGCACACATGGAATAAAGAAGTGACAACTTCTCTTCATATTCAAGAATTTAAGAATTTAACAGAAATAAAATTAAACATCTAGAGAACATCACTATAGAATGATGTTTATCTGAATTAACACTATATTTCAATCAACAAATCCTCTCTACGAGGCTAGTGAAACTTAACTAAAACTACTAAGCAAAATTAAGATAAAAAGAAGCTAAGGAACTATTCACAAAAGAAACAAAGAGTATAAAATAGTTAAAAATCATCACCAGAATGATTCAGTGAATCCTGGTTCACTGCAGGTTCAAGTTAGAGAACCAGTTAATCTTAAAGAATGTGGAATTTAACATTTTAGCCACAAACTTCATAGATTTTATTTAGATTCTTTGCAATAGTCCAACTAAAAACATTTGACGGGCGTCAAGGTTTCTGCTCTGGCACCGATGGCCTCTACGGTTCCTGCTCTTGCGCTGCCGGTTTCCAAGGTTCCTGATCCTGTGCCGATTGCCTCACCTGATTCCCACTTTGTTGGGGGCGACCCCCGGGTCGCCTGCCAGAGATCCTGTCTCGTGCTCCACTCTGGACTTTAACCTGCAGACTGAGTGTCTGGTGCGGTATGAATAGACAGAGCCCAAACGGACATTTTTCATGTTCTTCCCACCCCGACTACAAAAAAAAATAAAAAAAGATTTGTTCTGGAGTTCATGGAGTATGTAGCAAGCTTTAGCAGATGCTAAGGACTATTATGCTTTTAGCCTCTCATTAAGTGTTGGTGCTGCATTCAATTTGAACGTTTTGTGTGTGTGTGTGTGTGTGTGTGTGTGTGTGTGTGTGTGTGTGTGTGTGTGTGTGTGTGTGTGTGTGTGTGTGTGTGTGTGTGTGTGTGTGTGTGTGTGTGTGTGTGTGTACACCGGTGTCTCACATATATTTTATAATGGTTAAATAGTGACAATAAAGATTCTTGATTAACTTGGTTTTTTAAACATGAAATCTCTCACAAAAGGCTCATATTGTTATACATTGTTAATAGTATGTGCATGAGATGGAAAACACATGTTGCTTTGTGTACTGTTTCAATTCCCTTGTCATTATAAATGATAAAGAGGATAAACATCTAACATGTAAATTGGTCATATATCTCATCTTTCTCTCGCTGTGCTTTCTTCTTGTTCTTGCAAGACAATTTTCTGAGCTGTGTTCTGGCATACATACATTCCTCCTTATTTCTCTATATAGATTTCTATTTAAATATTTGTTTCACATAGTTGTGATTTATTAGTGTATCTATCCCAAAATTAAATTGTATCATGCATGCATTTAACAATTCAACATAAATATACAATAATATGTCATGTCAAGTCCTATGATACAATTGTGTTTTTAATATTCTCATATACATTTTCAATAGCACAACTTTTCTGCCATTACCTATTAGATCTCATACCGCCCATCACTACTAGACTGTAGCTGAATATTAACAGCTGATTAAAAAAATTATTTATCATAAGAAATTTTTAAAAAAATGGCAGGGGTCATTGTGTTTTCTTTCTTTTAAAATGAAAACAATTATTTGTCAAAATGTGACAACAAATGATCACAATCCTATTTTAGAGAAATAAATAAATAAAACCATGAAAGTCATTATATGGATTAAATAAACCTATTGTAAATGTGACAGACACTATAAACATTACATTTAAGATATGCATAACCATTGCTTTTTTTCAAAGTTTTTAAACAGAAATATGTAGGGTGAAAAATTAAGAGAGAAACTCCAAATGTGTGAAATTAAATCCGTGCTAAAAAAATACTGCCTCCCCTCCCAAGAAATCTGTAATCTAAATGATTAAAAGGGCAATATTATGTTGTGATGTTAGAATCTTTTTTTAACAGTGTTGCATCTGCATATTTAAACATTTTAAGATAAGATAGAATTTTATTGATCTCACAATGGAGAGATATACTTGTGACATCGGCTCTTATAAGCAACAGAAGTTGCACAAATGAGGAAAAGGTGCATCCAGATATATACAGTGGATGGGGGGAAAAATTAAATAAAGAAGAAGAGATTTAAGGTGACTTATATACATTCAAGTGGTGGCAGGTAAAAAAAACAGTGCGGTTTGTTACATAAGTAAATAAAATAAGTGATATAACTGAAATAGGTGAAGGCTCTTATAGTACAGTTTAGTTTATTTAGTTTAGTTATTCTAGTAAGCAAGTTGATGTTGTAACCAAACAAAAATATGGCAGAATTAGGAAAACAAAAAACTATTTTTCTCAACAAGATAGATTATATGGTTTGGCTGTAAATGCTATAAGTGGATCATCTGTAATCTTATAGAAGTGTAAATCAGAGTTCAAAATAATGTTTTCCGCACTTACTTGTGATAGAAGATTGCTGTCTCTAAACAGGTTGGTTACTTTTTCCACTGACTGTGGGGAGGAGTAGAAGAGCCTGTTATCTGTGGTCTGGTCTGGACAGAACAGAGAAAGCTGCTCTGTCATGGTGAACCATGGACATTTCAGGGCACTTTCCACCTCCCATACAGCTCCGGTCCCACACCCCAGTAATCACTTACACCTGTCAGCCACTTATCAGCCAGCACTCAGCACACCTGTCAGCCTCCCTATTTAAGCTCCCTTCATGCAGTCCTTCCTCGTTGGTTCGTCTGTTTAGTTCCCTGTTTAGTTCCCGAGTTCCCTTCATCTCCGCCTGCCTGCTGTGGTTCTGGTCCTGCTCTCACTCCGGTCCTGCAAGTATTCACCCAGTCGTGCTGCTAATCCTGCTGTGGTTCTGGCTCCAAGTCTCCACTCTGCTGTGCTGCTGGTCTTGCTACCTCCGTGCTCCGGCTCCATCCTGATTGCCAGCTCCAGCCATTAACAGCCTCCTGCTCCAGCCTGGTCAAGACGCTGGTCCTCATCCTCCACAATTCATCATCTTCAATAAACTCACAAAACTGAGCTCTATGTGTGTGGTTGTGTTCGGGTTCATCTAAAAACATGACATGCTCAGTGTACAAAGAGTGAGTGGCTACAGGCTTTGATATTTACTTACTAAAGTAGAATATAGATTATTTCAGTACCTAGAGTGTAATATTTATATATGAATATTTTATGCATCTCTTCAACTTTGATTATGAGAACTAAATTAAAAACAAAATTTGGTTAAAAAGCTCAACGCTTTTCTATTATGGGCTGTAAGCGACGGGCAATCACAGTACATAGCTAGACCCTGACTTAATATAAAAATGCTCAACTTCAAGGCCACATTTTATTTCAGAGAATGTCCCACAGCTCTGAGGAAATATTTATCGAGCCAAGTAAAAACACTGAATGTCAGTGTCCTATTACTTGTAAAATACACAAAGATATTAGACCATTCTTACAGTAATTAACATTATTCTTATTGACAAGATCTAACATATTTCTAAAAAAGTGTTCTTTTAAGATCAGACTATTGACTTTTCAGAAATTTTGTCAAATACGAATAATCCAAATTTGTAGGAATTAAATTCTGTTCAACCCAATGTGCATTTATAGAAACAAACATGCAAGTTCACATGATGCAAAAACTTTAAACAATTTACTTTTTATGTGTATTTTGATCAGCATTAACAATTTAATATTCTATACTGTCAAACTTATTTTTCTCCAAATTAGATGGCCTTGGTTTTTTCGTTTTTTATAAAAAGGAAGTGCCATCTCAGACAGGAAAAGCCATTCTGATGCTCGTTATAACCACGGTCTTTTTCTATTCTCTGTATGTGTGCTTCCTGCTGAGATATCATGTCAGTCTCTTTATTTTTAGGTGTTAAGAAGAACAGGGAGTCTGATTGGTGCTCAAAGCGTTGGTTATGCTGCATTGGAGAAGAGTTTTTAATGTTAGCAAATGTATAAACTGTCAACTGATAACTTCAGACATGCATTTTCATTGCCTTGATAAAGTGTTTATACCTCCTGAACTATTTTACATTACAGCCAGTTTTCTATACGAAGAAAAGGAGGTTGTATTACATCCAGTTCCACAAACTGTCTTCAAATGTCACCTAATTAGTGAACAAAGACCAGTTTCAAATCCAGCTGTTTTGAAAAGGCTTCAGAGGTTTGTTGGAGAACATTGATGAACAAACATCATGACAATTAAGAAATAAAGTTGTGCTAAGGAGCTTCATGTCATAAAACAACATGCCAATCTTTAAATATCTCAATGAGCCCTGTTTAATTCAAAATCCAAAAATGGAAAGAGAATGGGGCAACTCTACATCAGACAGACTGGACAACGAGAGCGTTAACTAATTCCAGGTTCAAGCTGCAGGATAATCATCCCAGTTTTTTGCCCCATTCTTCCCCTTCTGAAAATGCTAAAGCTACATTGTGCAAGTACCAGAGTGTTTGCACAAGTTTGTCCCCTCTGGCAAAAAGTTGAAATGACACCTCTTAGAAAGACCGCTCGTGCACATGCGCCACTCAGAACTTTCTAGAACAGAGACCGCTTGGGCGCATGCGCTGCTCGGAACTTTCCACTTGGTTTATATATTAGTTATTTCTGTTACAGTTTTATAACAAGTCATTGAAAACAATGACAATAACACTAAATTCAAAAGAATCACCTTACAGTGTTTAAATGCTCATGTGCCCTGTTCCCACTGAAAAGTCTAGCAGCAAGTTCAAATGTTACTGCAAAACAATGACTTGGTCCCTGATGAAGTACAAAGAGGTTGGATCTGTGCTGCTTATGTTAGATCTGGCATCAGCTTTTGATACTGTTGACCATTAAACCCTGCTAAATAGACTGAGGTGCCGGGGTGGTGTCTAAGGCTTTGCTTTAAAATGGTTGTCCTCATACTTGTTTGATAGATCAAACGTCTACTTATAGATCCTTTTCCTGTCCTTTTCAATATGGTGTTGAATTCAATATTCAATGGGGCTCTGTTCTGGGGCAATTGTTGTTTTTGCTTTTTCTGCTTCTACTTGATCCAACATTGTCATATTTTGAGGATATTTCCTATCATTGCTATGCAAAATTCACCAAAATATGTGGATTTCATTAAAAGCTGGATGACTGAGAGTTTTCTTCACTTGAATGAAGAAAAAACACAAGTAATCATATATGCACCAGAAAAAAACCGAGATTTGCCATGAACCAGGACCAAGACAAGGAGCCGGACATGGAGTCACCCAAGACTTTACATGTTACCACAAGTTTTGTTATTAAACATTTCCTTTTAATAAGCCTTTCTTAACTGATTCCTTCTCACCGTGGTTGTTGCCCACATTTCAGAGTCTATCCTCTAACAATATGACTAGGGCTGGGTATTAACACAAATTTCAAAAATCAATTTGGTTCCGATTCTCAAGACTTGGAATCAATTATTTTCAATTCAATTCGATTCGATCTCAAATTGGATTGCAGGTGTTGAAAACATTTTTTAGCTGTTACCTGAATTTCATGACTGTGCAACAACTATGCAACATATTGATACTAGTATCATATTAACATTTAACAATAACATTTAAGTAATGGTAGCTAATGGTGGCTGTAAGGACCAAACCCTCTTGCTGAAGGTTGAGACAATTGTTTTCACAAACATGCTGTGGGGCAGAATACCCAAACACATCCAAGGTAGAAAATCGAGGACACCAGAGAGATCTACAGCTGCTATTTCTATTCAATTGAATTAAAATTATTTTATTAAACCAAAAGGGAAAATAAATTTGTACACTAACGTGATGCATTATTAAAAATACCTTACCTTACCTTCATAGTTGTGCGTACCTGTTTCCTACATTTCTTGTGACAAATTCTGGGGAAAGGGATGGTAAAATGTTTGATTAGGTTAGCTAGCTGAGCATGTAGAGTGTTTGCTTTTCCAGCAGGCACCCACCGCACATGTGTCAGTGCGCACAGAGAGAGGGACTGTGATGCCGTGTGTCCTTGCGATCGCCTACTTGGAGCAGCTAAGTGTATCAAGCTTGGTGTCACATATAAAACAGTTCAATGTAAAGACTTCTTACTGCCAAACAGTTTATAGTGTGACACAGCATACGCAGGGCTCTCAACTCTCATGCATTGACCGTGTGACACACGCATTTCACTGACTTCACATGCTTACACGCGACACATGGCGTTTCTCACGCATAAAAATAACAAAGCCCATTTGGGCTGCGGATGATCCGTTCACAGCTCTGTCCATCCAGAGCTCAGTCTAAACCCCGCCTTCTACTACGGAGCTGTTTCAGCTTCTTTCACAACTTGTGGCCATCAAGAAGAGCGATCAGAGTTATAAATAATTTTGGTCTTAACCAGTGGTCAAAGTAAGCCGGTACCGTCCGGTACTGCGTACGCAAGAGGCAAGGGGGGAGAGCGGCTGCCAGATAAAGCCTTAATTTAGAACCAGTCATGGCTGCACGCTGGATCAGGAAACAGTTCTGCCAATCAGATACAGTCTACAATCTACAATTAGCATAATCTGATCTGCGCATACGTGTTGATAAAAATTGAGCTCTGCGCCTGCCTGTTAGCGGGGACTCATATTGGCGCAAGTAACATTGAAGGTTACAGTGAAAAATTGTTCTTTTTTAAATTCAACTTTGGTTATATGAATCAATCTTTAGGTATTAATATGAGGGTCGATTCAGAATTGGAAAATCTTTTTTTTTTACACAGTCCTAGATCCCAGCAAACACGTCCAGGTGGGGCCCATATGGGCCTCACTTGGGCTAGATGGGCTTCAGCTGGGCATGGGCTCAGAGTGGGCTCTGTTGCTGGGACCCATGTGGGCAAGACAAGGGCAGTAGATGGGCTAAACCGAGCATGGGCACTAGGTGGGCTCCAGTTGGGCACCGTTTACAAATTCAAAATGGTCAAATCTGACATGTTATTTGTTTCAACAATAGCCACTGGGAAAGGTCTCCTTTTTTATGCTATTTTATTTATTTATTTTTAAAAAGTAAAAGTCTTTAAACGCACACTAACATGAATCCAGCCTATTGAGATAATATAAATTATTTAAATCATTTAAATTTAAATCACTTAAAAAAAACTTTCAGTGAAGCGGCTGAAAATGTTTATCTCAAAATTTTAATGAGATGACAGATCAATATATGTTTCATAATAAACCGGCCCTGATCAGTATTTCATATTCACAAAGTTTAATGTCTCTTCCTTTATTGTTTTCACACAGGTGAATTCTACTTTCATTTGATACACTGGAATTGATGTCAAACAAAATAGTATGTACTTTGTTATTTTATGTATAGCTTAGTAATGATTTTGTACACTTTTCTTTTGTCCTATTTAGTTAATTCTGTTCTAACATCTTACCACCACGCTGTGGATTAAGTAGCTTTTAAAAAAACATGTTTTGCTAAGATGTCTTGCAAACGTAAGACAAAGGATGCTAAGAATTTAGTATTTAATTTGTGGCCTTTATTAGCAAAATTTAGAAGGGGAAAAATAAATTACCACAATTCTCAATTCAGTCACTAGGGGGCAGTGAACACAAGACAGGGGAACGTTTATAATGTTCACATTAATAAAAAGACATTTTGATTGTCCCAATTAATTTGTTGAGCCACTATACAAAGGTACTGCTTAAAAGGCTGACTTAATTCAGGCTGAAGAAGTCTCTTGGAAGAGGTGAACCGTTTCAACTAAGAAGAAACTGTTCAGAGGACCTACTAATTTTTTTAAAGGATTTTTTTGACCTGGATTACTGAGATGCATCAAGGTATCACTAGGGATCCATGGGCATGTGGTGAGTTCACCCTCATAAAATCACCAGTACACCACAACACAGGTACAGGAGACAAACCATCATTCACATACATCTTGAAAAAAATTCAAAAAAAAGTTTCATAGTGCACCTAGTGTACCTTTTGAAACTTGATATAAAAACTTACCAATATTTTCGATTTGGTACACAATGGTTTTTTAATCTAAAGCTAATATAAAAACTGTGCAGTAATATTCATCTTATGTTTTAAATTCACCCATGTTGTAAGATATTTTATCTTATGTGTTTAATGGAATTTGTTTTTTACCTTTGTGTGTTTCTCCTGGCTTCATATTTGCCTTTTGATTTGCTGGTGGTACACCTGAATTTCCCCACTGAGGGATAATAGAGAATATGTCCGTTCTGTTCTATTTATGACAAAGCAGCCACATCAAATTTCACCCATGTGTACATGATCCTTAGGCTTCCACTTACATACCTAATGACTACTGGGATTTAGTCCCACTCCACTGTGAGGTGGACTGGGATCAGGAATGCAAGTGGAGCATGTTTGACGTCCAACAGGTTACATATGATGGCCAATGTCCCCAACATTTGGTTGCTAATAACCACTGTATCATTAATACTCACACTTGGTAAGTACCACACCACCAGTGATCAATGGGAGTGTTGAAAACAAAAGGGTATAAGGGCTATTTCAATAGATATTTTTTTTTTGTATTTTTCTTCTGTTTTATTATAAAAATCAAAATAGTAAAAATAAAGTGGAAATAATATCTTGAAGAAAAGGATGGATTGTACTGTTCCTCTAAAACATTTGATATCCACCCATCAAGTGTGTGTACACCAGATGTTTATGTTGTATGTTAAAAGAGAAAGAATTTCTTTGTTAATACAAACAATATAAAGTTTCATCCTCATTTACAGGAGGCATGCTGTTGCTGTTCTTTTCCCCAGTGTCATTCTGACTTTATTGTTGATGTTGATGTAGATTTTCCACTTTTTTTCTCATCATATCAACTTTTTTCTGGATACACACAAAAAACTTTTCCACCAAAAGTTTTCTCCAAGTGACCATAAAGTCATTCTCTTCATAACTGGAGGTAGACTCTAATAAAAATATAATAATGAAATTTAAAAAATAATAAAAATATTGTCCATTCATACAGATTAAACATTTTTATTTGCTTGAAAATGTCTTACAGTGCCTATCATCATCCCAGGTACCTAGATCTGATAACATTGTTTTATAGATTAAATTATGTTTTAATTAAACTTCAATAATATATGCATAGGAAAGTAGAATATGTAGACTAATACATAAAGCATGAGACAAAATCCTTTTTGAATATCTAAAATTATAACTAGAAAAGCACTTACAATTACATGCATAGTAGTACAATAGAGTACCTACAAAAGTATTCACTCCCTTTGCATGTTTCATGTTTTGTTGCTTGGCAACCTAAAGTTAAAATGGATTGTTTGAGAGTTTTCACTATTTCATATTCAGAACATGCCCACAACCTTGAAGCAGCTTTTTTACTATTAAAAAATGTCTCACTTCTCACTGCTCTTCTCGTGTCGGATTGCCCCGTGTGATGTGCACTTGCTCCACTAGTTCATGTGTGCTTTGCCAGCTGGACTCTTCTGCTAAGGTCACCTGTGTCTGCGTGCTGCAGTTCTGCCTGTTTCCTGTGAGTTCCAGTCGTTTGCTCTGCCTGTTGTGGTTGGTTTCCTGGCCTACATCGCTCGGTCTCTCCTTACCTGCCTCATCTGTTCTCCTCCTCATCTCTGCCTGCTTGCACCATCTGCCAAGATTTTTCTACCAAGCCAAGCCAAACTTAACCAAGATTCATCTGCCAAGTCTACTACTGCTTGCCTGCCTCGCCTTCCATTATTCATCCTTTCAATAAACTTTTTAATCTTAACTCTGTCTAACTGAATATCGGGTTCACCTGCAGAAATCATAACATTCCTCCATGTATTTGGGGGGTTACCCAACACCTTTTTGGCAAAACATGTCTTCTTACTAAGAAGACATTACAATAAGAAGACAAGAAGACTGACTAACACTAAGTAATGGATTTTGTTCTGGCCTGTCTTCCTCAAAGCCTGGCTCATTGGAGTGTATGGCTTGTTCTGGTCCCATCGACAGATACTCCAAATTCTTCAGGGTCACCTTTGGTCTCTGATTAATGTATCCTTGCCCAGTCTGAGTTTTGGTGAGTGGTCTTCTCTTGGCAGGTTTGTTGTGGTACCATATGCTCTCCATTTCAAAAGTATGTTTTTGATGGTGTTCTGGTGCAAAGTCAAAGATTTTTATATTTTTTACAACCCCAACCTGCCTTGTAATTCTCAACAGCTTTGCCCCTCACTTGAGAGCTCCTTGATCTTCATGGTGTGATGCCTCTTACATTGTGGTGTTGCAGCCTCTGGGGCCTTTCAGAAAAGGCGTGTTTATACTGGCAGATCATGTGACACTTACATTGCTTACTGGTGAAATTTAATTTAACTAATTGTATGACTGGGGAAGGGGGTTGTTGTTGGTAGTGAATACTTTTGTAAGGCTCTGTATTATTTTAGTAACTCAATTCACTAAGGGAAACACGTTATATAGATTAACACAGACTGATGAGGTTTTTAAAGGCTTTATTTCTGTTTATTATGATGTTTTTCCATCTCGAGCTAACAAAAAAACAGCATTTAACATTGGAAACTCGCACCAGACCAATAATGAAAGCAAACTTTTGCATGCAGAAATGGGGGCTTAATGAAAAGTCCATGTCTGTTTAATACCGGCTTAATGTTTTTTGTCTTTTGTTTTTCAAAAGGTATGTTTAATCTGGCAAACAAGCCTCTGCATTTTCTAATTTATTGAATATGACTGTATATTTAATTTATTTTTCACTCTATTAATGTACACCTTTGATGTTTACCCTTGAAATGAAAAGGCCCATGTTTTACAGATCATGCTTTTCCACTTTATTTTCCACTCTGTCTTCAGCAGCACCTTAATCATCCATCTTTCGAGCGGCCCGATTCACTCTGACATCTGAGTACACAATTTCATCCTCAGTATTGTCTAGAAGAAACAAAAATAGACACAAAATAGTAATGAGGGGCAATTTTGTTAATTTAAAAATATTAATGTTGTTCTAAGTTTTAGTAAACCATAACATTTTACGTTAATATTAGTGCCCTGAAGTCATGGGCAGACCTTTTCGGAGGTGCCTGGGGGTCCTGGATCCCCTGGAAAATGATTGTCCCCTTTTTGTACTGTTATGTCATTTTATGACGTGACAGACCACAGCTCCTAGCATGCAACACGGCCACCCTGACCAACACCATGGCAACCTTATCTCGTTGCCATGAAATGACTATAAAAGCGCCTTGCGCTCTCATCTCAGCCTTCTTCACTGGCGAGCCACCAACTGGGAAGACGTAACAGCTGTTCTCACGTTAGCCTTTCCCCCACGTGGCACGTGGTTCGATTTCTTGCTGGTCCGAGAGTTTGCCAAACCAACTTCTCCCTGTATTTCTACACAGGAGGTCGCCGACTTTAAAGTACTTGAATTCATTTTTGATCCTACTGGAAACCGTTATCTTCCAGCGATCCTCACAGACTCCGCTCGTTGTTTTGGCCAAACAAAGCGTCGGGGAGAGCACCCAGAGACTTTGTGGTTTTTCTTTTTTTTTTCTTTTTGCCCCTCATGGACCCGCGCTGCCCGAGGCCTCCGCCTGGAACCACGGATGAGCCCGGACATCCTTACTGAGGCGACACCAAGTAAAGAAAGGACTTTCCTTTTTATTTCCCTCTTTCACCCATAATGGGATATTTCGTGCCTGGGCAGAACCTATTAGGAATTAGTTAATGCTTAATTACTCCGGAAAGGAGTTTGTTTAACTGTGCTAAATATTTCTGATATTTGTGCATGTAATTAAATGATTCTGCTGTATTTGGTTTTGGTTGATGATAAACTGGCTGCCCCGACAGCCGACTCAGAACTTTCCTTTCCCCCCTTTTCTTCATCTTTTCTTCCTGTGTCCATGTTCAGTTTCCCGCATTTTTCTTTGAAGTCTTTTGTTCGGGAGCGAGACCGCTTCGTACTTAGAGTCCGCCCATACTAGGCAGGGCGAGTTAGATACGTCATTAGGGCCACCCCCTTACATACCACACAAAGCCGTAGGTCATATGGCATCATAGTCGCCATCTTGGAAGGGTGCAAGGTAGCTCTAAACGGTTAGCCTAACTTGTTGTGGAGTAACATCAGTTAGCTGTCACTGGCCGTATCATCGGTAAAAGGAGGAGTGGAAGGCCACCGTGCGTGACTGCTAGCGACTAGTTGTGCAGTACAGAGGCGTTCCCCACCTGGATTCAGGTCTGTTTCAGTACTCCAGTTGTGCTATCTCAAAGCTACTTTAGCCCATATCTTTCAATGCTGCTATGTCAAAGCGCCGACTTTTGAATGTGATGTCAATCAGTCTTAACAACTGCGAATTGATTTAAACATTGCTACCTCACATTTAATCTATTTTTGACTTGTTTTGTTTTCATTTATTTCCTTTGCATGTTCTTTTGAGTAGCGAGTAGTGTTTCCTAGTGTTTTATTAAGTAGAATAAATGCTGTAACAGGGAATTATTAGTTTAATAAATAAGAATTTGTGAAATAGTAGTTGTTTGTGGTTATTTTGGTCCAGACGTTGAATGGTCTCTAAGAGCAAAATAAGTACCTCCTTTTTGAGTTAATAACTGAATAAACTGAGACATTTTCATTGGTTTGTGGTAAAGAAGTATTGCAATTAGAATTTGAGTTATCAACGTTTGCTGGATAAGTCTAATCAGTCAACAACTGGTTAGATCACACTTTTCCAGCAAAAATAAATTCATAACTGCTAATTAATAAACAAATTGTTAGTGTTAATCATTACAGGCTCATAGCCCTTTGATCACAATTCAATTCAATTCAATTTTATTTATATAGCGCCAAATCATGAAACATGTCATCTCAAGGCACTTTACAAAATCAAGTTCAATCATATAATACAGATTGGGTCAGATTATACAGATTGGTCAAAATGTCCTATATAAGGAAACCAGTTGATTGCATCAAAGTCCCGACAAGCAGCATTCACTCCTGGGGAACCGTAGAGCCACAGGGAGAGTCGTACTGAAATCTGGGCGCACTGAAATCTCTCTTCTCCATTGGCACACCGCCAGACTGAGGGGACACACACAGCTGTTCATCCCGTTGGGATTTCCCCCACGTGCCACGTGCTTGATTTCTCGCTGGACCGAGAACTTCCGAAGCAACCCATCCCTGCATTGCCGATGCAGGAGGTCGACTTTAAAAAGTACTTTTGAATCCACTTCGATCAAAGACTGAGAGCCGCTGATCTCCCAGTGATCGTCAAGGAACCACGCTTTCGTTTTGGCCAAACAAAGCACCTGAAGCCCAGAGAGACGAAGGGATTTCTCCTCCCGTTCCCCGCTGTCCGACGAACCGGCCCCGCCGAAGCTGAGACCAGATTTGCGGACCCGAGACCCGCTGAGGCAACGTCAGAGTAAAGAAAAGATTCCCTTTTTTATTTCTCTTTTTCACCCATAAGGTGATATATTTTGTGCCTGGGCAGAACCTATTAGGATTTAGTTTAATGCTTAATTACTCCAAGACGGAGTTTGTTTTAACTGCTGGATATTTCTGGTGTATGTGCATACATTTTGTAAGTGATTTTGGCTATGTTTAGTTTGTGGTTTTTATAAGCTGGCTCCGCCAAGAGCCGATCTCCACTCTTTTCCCCCCTTTTTCTTTCCTTATCTCAGTTCAATCTCTTTGTGTCCGTAACCTTCCAGTTCGCGGCCTTTCTTTGAATTCCTTGTTCAGGTTTAGACCGCCTCCCTGGTCAAGGCACACCCCACACTAGCGTAGGCGCTGATTACGTCATTAAGACCTCCCCCTTTACGCATCACGCAAGGTTGTAGGTCACGTGTCGTCATAGTCGCCATCTTGGGAAGGTGCAGCGTAGCTAAGCTGTTAGCTAGCTTGTTGAAAAACATTGAAGCGTCCATCCAGTTTCTCAGAGCTGTATTGTCTTTCAATGCTGCTACGTCAAGTGCCGACATCTTGAATGTGATGTTTAAACAACTGAGTTGAACTAAGATTTGCTACCTCTCATTTTAATCCATTTTTGACTTGTTTTATTTTCACTTAGTTTTCTTGCATGTTTATTTTAGTTGTGAGTAGGGTTCCTAGGTTATTGAATTAGAATAATTACTGTGACAGGAAGTTGTTTTGGTTCAATAAATAATAACGTGTGGAATAGTAATTGTTTGTGTCTATTTCGATCCAGAGTTTGCATGGTCTTTCAGGATACAGAATTACCTCTTTTTGAGTTAACATCTGAGATTAATACAGAGACATTTTCATTGGATTGGTGATAAAGGAGTAAGGATTAAACTCTAATTGCAGTTATAATTTGAGTTGTCAACGCTTGCGGGATAAATTTCATCGGTCAGAAACCGATCAGACCTCCTGTTCCAGCATAAATGAGTTCATAACAGCTAATTAATAAGTGCATTATTGGTATTAATCATTACAAGCTTATAGCCCTGGGATCATCACCATTTGAACCATATTTGTTATAGCTACCATTTGAGTTTGAATGACCTATTATTAAAATTATATAGCAAATTATAATTAATAGTAATATTCATAATCAAACAGGTTTGTCGGCATAACGATACTGAAGACAGAGCTCCGCCATTGTCTACAGTATAAATAAAGAACTTCAGTGACATATCTTTCTCACCTTCTCTGATACTTGTGGGGCTTCTTCTCTTTTTAAGAAGTTTGATACCAAGAATTGCAATCAAAAGAAGAAGTGGAATGTTCATACTTGCTAAGACAGTCATAGTTAAAGAATCTGCCCCTGGGAAAAAATAGACAAGTCACGTCAGATATTTATGTACTAGAAAAAAACCGTTTTACATGTTTATGCAAAGCACTAGCACTAGTATTTTCTTTTGCAAAATTCCAACATATGGAAAAATAATTATAGAAAAACAAAACAGAGAGAAATCAAACAAACTATGAGAACAAAACACATTACCTTTGCAGCCTGCAATGTGGATAACGGTCTGTTTACTGCTGACCTTGTTCTGCACTTTGCACTGCAGGTTTCCTGCCAGAAGCCCATTCAAGCTGATGGTGACACTTTTATTCTTTGCACTGCTAGTGTTAATCTGCATTAATGGTTTATTATCTAGAGAAAAAGAGAACTCTGTGACATCTCCCTCTGTAGAGCAGTTGATTGACGTTAGTTCTGATGACAAGCATGTCTGAAACACGGACGGGTGTGATACTGGAGCTGAAAGAAAAGACAAGTCACATTGACAGATATGCAGTACCAAGTAGGACTGTCAACCTTTGCTTTCTTTGTTTTCTGTTTATAATTCAAGAAAAAGTGCTAGTTTCCCACATCATTTAACATTCTGTGAGTTTGGTAAAACATTTACAGAATATTTTCTTACAGAATGCATTGATATAATGTCAAATATAAAAAATTAATTACATAAAAGCACAACATGATAAATTAGTTCATACCTAAAATCTGTAGATTGATGTTGATTGCTTTGCTTATTTTGCCATCAGTATCATATACTTCCAGCTGATAAACTCCAGAGCTATTCTTTATGGTTTTGTCACACTTAAATGTTCCATTTATTAGGAACTTCCAGCATGTATTATACTTGGGATGCATTTCTAAAAGTGTATTGTTTATTAACTTCAAAATAATATTGTTGTTATATTTCAAACTCATCCTTGCATGATCAGGAAGGTGAAAAGTCAGCGGTTCACCAAGTGCTCCATAACATTGTTGGTCATCATGATGAGTTAAATTGCATTCTATTATTCCTAAAAGAGAAACATTAAAAAGAAAATCACAAGGAAACAAGTTAATAGAATAAAAACTATCTTGTGTTTATTGTCACTAATATTTACTTGAAATGCAAACAATAAGGTCAAATACAATAGCAATTAACTTGCATTTTATTTATATATAAATGGTTTGTGTTAAATATACTTAAATGGCAGGTAATATCAGGAAGACCAGTAAAAAAAGCTCCCTCAAATAGTTAATTTATTTCATTTAATACCTTGGATTTCACAAATTTATAAAAATATCTGATATTAATCACTTTAAACGTGATCAAATTTTAGAAAGGTACCTGTTGCCAAGGTTGCTGGAACCAGAATTGGCATTATCATGCAGACGAAAATCATTTTCTGAGAGGAAAAAAATACATTATGGACAAAACCTTACATTTTTTATTACACATAACCACTAAAATGAAACTGAAATTTAATTGTACCCAAATAAGAGCAATCACAATAACCATATATCATTTATTTATTAAAATTGAAAAGTTTATATGGGCTACGATATAATAAGCCTTATGCTAAGGTAAATAAGACTAAACAATTGGAGAATACAATTAACATTTGCATTACATGGATGCATTTGCACATCACACACATTGCGTCCTTGAGTGGAAAAAAACAAAAGAAATTGGACAAGATGTCAGAAGTAAAATTGTGAACTTCCACAAGTAAAAAAGGAAAGCAAAAATTATTTTTATGTTAACTGTTACTCTGACTCAGATTATTATGTTGCCTATTTAAAGAAGATGTCATGCTTTTAAGTTCTTCCTTTTCACATTTAAATCATTCAGTTGGGGGTCTAAATAAAGTGGAATTGCTATGCTTTGGTCTGAAGTCCTTATTAATTTAGCAACACAAGCCCCTCTTTTGCCCCTGTTCTGAGGAGCATCTGAGAGCAAATAATTTTTTTGTTGTTTGTTTTCTTACGTGTTTGTTAACATGTCCTGTCTGACAGTGTAGGATTAAGAATTGCTGTCCTAAACTGGGCATTCTTCAGTCATGAGAGAATATTTTGGATCAGGCTGAGTTTCAGCTTTATCGTGTGTCCTGCGTCGTGTAGTATACAGAGGGTAACGAGCGGCGATTAGCCTCTCACGACCACTTCCCGATCAGGAACCGTACGGTCAGATGAAAATAAAACATTCATTTGAAATTCAGTCGGCCCTTGTGAGGTGATCGTGAGCGCATCCTGCTGTTGAAGCAGACCTATGAGCCGATTTCCCCCAACCATCCCAATCATGCTTTTCCATGCTCTGTAAAAGGCAGCGCCTTGAAAAAGGCAGCAAGACCTCAGTGACCTGTCTCCCATGTATGTAAAAAAATAATGGCAGGGCTCATTGTGTTCTTTTTCTTTAAAATGAAAACAACTAATCTGTTTGAGGTGCTTGACAGTGAAGATTAATGAAAAGGAATGTCTCCTATTACTCATAAAATGCATAAAGACATTAGACCAAGTTTAAAGTATGTTATTTTGCAATAAAAGTAATACTGAATGCTTATCATAGCTTGTAGCCCATTTATAAATTAATTTGCTGCATTTATTCTGTACAGTAACTAAAATTATCCTTATTGACAAGTCCAAACTTATCTCTAAAACAGTGTTATTTTAACAACTCGTGATAACATCATCAGACAGTGGATTTATTTTAATTTAGTCAAGTTTGAATAATCAAAATTTGTATAAAATAAACTCAGTATGCAATTTTGTCATGCATGCATACATTAAACAATCAAACATAAATATACAATAATGTGCCCTGTAAGCACCAAAGCCCCATGATACTAATCTTGTATTTAACACTCCTGTATAAATACTCAGTGGCATGACTTTTCTGCAGTTACCTATCAAATCACAGCTCTGATATCGCCTATCACTACTAGACTCTGCATCTAGACAGTAGCTGAATATTAAGAGCTCTGATGAAAAAAAATCTTCTCAACTTTAAAAAAAAAATGGCAGGCTTCATTTTGCTTTCTTTCTGTTAAATTAAAACAATCTATTTGAGGACCTTAACACTGAAGATTAATAGTTGAAATAAGAAAATCAAAACTTAAGAATTACTTCATTACTGCTAAAATGTTATAATGTTTATGAAGTTTATTTTAATTATGTATCACAAAAAGTGAAACACCGCTGTTGTTTGACTGTACTTCATAAAGTTGATGACAAAAGATGGTAATCCTGTTTTAGAATAAAAAACATGAAAGTCATGACATGGATTTAAAAATCCTATTGTAAATATGACTGAGACTATAAACATTACATTTAAGATTTGTAAAATCATTACATTTTTAAATGTTTTTGAATAATCATATACAGGATGAGAAATTATGAGGGAAACTCTAAATGTAGAAAAATCAAATCAGCACCATAAAATACTGCCCAAAAAACCCAAAGAAATCTATAATCGTAAAAAAAAGGCAATCTTGGCGTCTTTTATGTTGTGCTGTTAGAGTGATTTCATTCAATGACGTTGCATCTACATATTTTAAAATCTTAGTTATCTTAGTAAGCCTGTTTAAAACAAATTACTAACAGAAAAAATGAAAGTATTGGGAAAACAACAAAGGTTTTCTCAACGACATATATTACATGGTTTGGCTGTAAATGTTACAAGTGGATCATCTGTAAACTTATGATAAAAAAGTATAAGTCATCCGAGTTAAAATTAAAGTTTTGAGCACTTACTTGCGATAGATGATTGTCGTCTCTATATAGGTTGGTTATGTTTTCCACTGACTGACTGCAGGGAGGAGTAGAAGAACCTTTTATCTGTGATCTAGACAGAACTGAAAAAGCCATTCGATGAATAAAGCCTGCATCGCTATAGTGTTACCATTGATATTTATTCATTAAAAAGATTTTTCATTAAAAAATTATAATTTCTAAAAGAAGGTTAATGCTTTTCTATTATGGGTGGTTAGTGGCAGGTAGTCACAGTACATAGCTAGACCCCACTTAATATAAAAACGCTCAACACCGAAAGCTCCCATTTAATTTCAGAGAATGTCCCATTTACTTAACCTCTTTAGAAAGATGTATCAAGCCAGGTAAAACACTGGAAGTCTGTGTCTTATAACTCGTAAATACACAAAATACATTAGACTAAGTTTTATGTTCTTGGAATGATGAAGATAAAAGATTGAAATAGGTGAATTTGTGCTAAAAGTAATTTTGACTGCTCACCATAGCTTGCAACCTATTTATAACTTACATTGCTGTATTTATTCTGTACAGTGATTAAAATTATTTTTATTGACAAGACCAAACCCATTTCTAAAAAATGTAACACCTCATGCTAACATGGACTGTTGAAATTTTCAAAAATGTAATCAAGAATTAATAATCTAAATTTGTATGGACTAAACTCCATTTTGTTCAACTCAATGTGCCTCTATACAATCAAACATAAATGTTCACGTGATACAATTTACTGTTAAACTGTATTTTGATCAGCAATAACTGTTTAATATTGTATACTGTTAAACCTATTTTCCTTTAAATTAGTGACCTTATTTTTTTTGTTTGTTCATTTTTTTTGTTTGTTTTTTATAGAGCAAGTGCCGCTTTAGACATGAAAAACCTATACTGATGCTTGATAAAGCCACTAGTTTTTCCATTCACTGTATGTTTGCCTACTGCTAAGATATCACACCAGTCTTTTTATTTTTAGGTATTTAGAAGAACAGAACATTTTACCTGAAACGTTGGTTATGCTGTGTTGGAAAGGAGTTTTAAATGTTAGTAAATATAGAAACTGTTTATATAATGCAATATAATCTCTTATATATATATATATATATATATATATATATATATATATATATATATATATATATATATATATATATATATATATATATATATACAGGACTGTCTCAGAAAATTAGAATATCGTGAAAAAGTATACTAGTAGGCTATTCAACTAATCACTTGAATCGTCTAATTAACTCGAAACACCTGCAAGGGTTTCCTGAGCCTTGAAAAACACTCAGCTTGGTTCAGTAAACTAAATCACAAGTATGGGGAAGACTGCTGATCTGACTGCTGTCCAGAAGACCATCATTGACACCGTCCATCAGGAGGGTAAGACACAAAAAGAAATTTCTCAAAGAGCAGGCTGTTCACAGAGTGCAGTTTCAAAGCACATTCACAAAAAGTGTGTTGGAAGGGGGAAATGTGGCAGGAAACGCTGCACAACCAAGATCTGGCACCTGCCCACAGTGCCAAAACCACCAGTAACTGGTGTACTGACCATGGCATTACTGTCCTTGATTGGCCTGCCAATTCCCCTGACCTGAACCCCATCGAGAATTTGTGGGGTATTGTGAAGAAGAAGCTGAAAGACACCAGACCCAACAATGCAAATGAGCTAAAGGCCGCTATTGAAGCATCCTGGGCATCCATAACACCTCAGCAATGCCACAGGCTGATTGCCTCCATGCCACGCCGCATTGATGCAGTAATCTGTGCAAAAGGATTCCCAACCAAGTACTGAGTGCATTAATGGACATTTTCAAATGTTTGATTTTGTTTTGCTGTTATATATTTTTTTTTACTTGGTCTGAGGAAATATTCTAATATTTTCAGATAGGATTTTTGAGTTTTCTTCAGCTGTACGCCATAATCAGCGATATTAAAACAATAAAAGGCTTGCGATATTTCAGTTGATTTGTAATGAATCCACAATGTATGACATTTCATGTTTTTTAATTGCATTACAAAAAATAAAGAACTTTATCACGATATTCTAATTTTCTGAGACAGTCCTGTATATATATATATATATATATATATATATATATATATATATATATATGATTTAGATTATATATCTAATAGTCGAACTAAAAACAGTGGATGAAGTTAAAACAGTAGAACATTCCTTAATAAAAAGAAAATGATTACATTCACATTTCTTTAACACTGCTCTTGTAAGATGTTTTGTAGATAGAGCCAGACAGGTCAAACTGAGATGACTACAACACTAGATCGATATTTGGTTTTAGTTTACATTTTCCTACATTTTATTCCAACTGTTATTTTTTTACCTGCTTTTATTCTGTTTTTATTTCCAATGTTTTAATCATGTAAAGCACTTTGAATTGTCCTTGTACTGAAATGTGCTATTCAAATAAATTTGCCTATCCTAGATGATCGCACAATATCCAGCAGAATGTAAATAAAACGTGTGCAATTCAAGTATTTTGATATGACGATCCGAGCTTGGGGCCAGATTATTTGTGCCCCACGGCTGTTGAGAGTGTGGTGGGCATGCGCACAGAGGGGCTATGGACATTAACATCTCATGGTAGATGTTCAGGCCTTTTCTTTGGTCCTGCATACTATGGTGGTGAGGCTAGCAGAGCCTCCATTTTTGGAGAACGGGGTGCCTATTGGTGTCCCCATACCCGGATGCCTCCCTCTGCCTGCTCCGTCATGCATAGGACCTTGGGAGGTGGGGACGTTGCTATGGAGCAGGGAAGATTTACCAGCCTCGCTGTGTTGTGGTGTCCTTGGCCCCAATTTTATTACACATCTTAGACACTTTAATTTATAATATTCTCACAACACACAAATATGTAGGGCATTAATTGGGGGGGGGGGGGGGAGAAAACCCTGGTGGCTTCTTCTGCCCCCACTCGCATTTAGACATTGAGGGTTCTGGGTAGGGTGGATGGGGTGGTGCCATGGCACCTGGTGCCTACCGGATGGGGTTGGACTGTGCTGGGCCCCCCTCTTTTTTGCCCTGTCAGTTTTAAATGCACTTGAGAACAACATGCAACAACATAACATTTGAGCAGGCGGAGGCAGGCTCGGGGTCTTGTTTACACCCCTGTTCGCCAATTGCCACGAGTCCGGGGCCTGGAGGAGGAGCGGGCCGCCTGGTCGGGTCTTGGCTGGGTGTGGACATTGGGTCCGGGTGATCGACAGGGGCTTGCACTTTTGCTCTCCCCTGGAATATGCCGGGGCGGGGGGCTTAGGTATGGAAGGCAGGGTGTGGGGGAGGTAGAACCTCAAGGTTTGGGGGATGAGCGCTGGCTGGTTGGCTCGTTTGGTTCATGTTGGCCCCATCACTGAGTGGATGGGCCCGTGAGTCATCTGGTCTGGGATCGGTGGGGGGTTAGGACCGGAGCATTGAACCTGGTAGGTCGGGTTGTGGTGGTCCCCCCCCCCCCCCCTCCATCTTGATGTTAGGGTTCACCTCCCACATCCAAGGGCTGGATACCCCTCTGGGATGCCGGTTGCTTGGACCTGGAAATATAGGATATGTGTGGTGAGTGCAAGTGTGTGTACTGTGTCCTCCTTTTTTTTGTAGGAGTGTTCGCATGTGGGGGCACTAGGGTGGGAACGTGTGAATGTGACTGTGTATGTGGTTTTCTGTCTATTTGTCAGGTTGGGTTTCAACTGCCCCCTCTCCTGGGGCATCTCCTGAGACCTGGGACTACAAATTACAAATTAGAAAACTATCAAACATACAGGTAGAACTTAAATTTTAATATCATGAAAAAGACATTTCAGGAAGTTAATTCAAAAAGTGAGACTCATACAGATTCATTAAGCAAAGAAGTAGATACTTCAAATATGAATATTTTATCCACGGATACATGACAACCAGACACAACAGACTTAGTATTTACAGGAGTTTATTTATTTATTTTGGATGTTTTTTGATGAGAGCGGCTTACCACTAACGATAATCCAAAATACAATATTTCAGAAAATTTGAATATTACATAACACCAAAAAAGAGAAACATATTTACATATACTGTATGCACTCAATACTCAGCTGGGCTTCTTTTGCATGGTTTACTGCATTAGTGCAGTGTAGTATGGAGAGAACCAGTCTGTGGGACTGCTGAGGTGTTGTGAAAGCACATGTTGCTTTATTGGTGGTTTATTGATTATGATTGTTGTGTACTTGTGACGATCTCGGCACTGGTGCTGGTCTAATCCACAGCTCATCACACCTGCTGAACTCCACCCTGCCTGCAATTAACTCTCACTGGTTCCGCCTGTCTCCACCTCCATATAAACCCCGTTTGGATCAGTTTCCAGTGCCAGATCGTCTCAAGCCAACCACTGAGTACTTTCCAGCGTTCTTGATTACCAGCCCGAGAGCTACCTGTGCGCTCCCAGCACCGTGCTTGTTTACCCTCTTTAATAAACCCATACGTAACAGTACTGTGCAGTTTACCTGAAAAACTGTTGACTAGCTCCATCACCTCTGCCATGTATGTTTTCTCCATTGATTACTTTTGGTCTTGAGTGACAAGGAAGTCAGATCAAATGCAGCATAAACATTCTGCAAAAAATTATAAGATATGTAGGACCACACATGAAAATGTGCCTGGTTCTGATTTGAAAACTTTTGTTGTCTTGGGTGGAAAAGGTAGTATTTTATGTTTTTGTGCATACATCAATTTTGTATATGAGGTCCTCGAGAGTTGAATACCAGTTTGAGACAGTTATCAAGATTTATTGATAGTTGTCTCAGACTGGCATGACCACTGTGACTGTTTTCCAAATTCATCAATTCCTACAGCTTGTAGTTTAATTAGCTGAAACAAAGTTTCAAACAACAAACACTGTTTACATATTAAGGTGGACCTAATTAGGGGTTCTGTAACGCAGAAGAAAAATCTTTTCACAGCTGGTTCATCCACTGATAAAATAATCCATCTGAGTCCATTCATTGGCAAGATATATTTTGTAGTAAGCATTTTTTTTTTTTGCAAAGGAAAGGAAACTGTGTGAATACAAAAGTCTGATCTGACATGTGTTGAGATAAAAACTTTTTTAATATTGGAAGAAAACATGTTACAAGGTGTTTTGTCATGTGGCACAATAAGATATTAAGTTGAATTTTGACTCTAGTACATATGACGTTAAGTAAATACCTAAATATGCACCTGTAAAGGGCTAGAGGCTGTGTCTTTCATAGGATGAACCATGGGCTGCAGTTTGCAACAGATAAATCACACAACAGTTTAACCACTTGAATGTTTCCTACTTATATTTTAGGTACAAAAGGAAAATAAGGAGGGGGGGGGGAGAAAATGCTATAGATTTTAGCCATCCAACATTCAAACAAAACACTCTTTTTAGATCATTGTGGTTAGCAACCTAACCATCCTACTTGAAGGCAGTCCGCCTCACTCGAACATCTGCATACACAACGTCAGCACTCACTGAAAGGAGTAAAAATAGACACATCAGTGTAGCAAACACATCCACACCCAAAAGCCAACACTTTCACATGCAAACAAGCAATATGTTTATCCTTCACCTTCTCTGAGAGATGCACGATTCCTTCTCTTAATGAAAGCCTTGAAACCAAGAAACAAGGCCAAAAGACGCAGCAGAACACAGATTACAGCTGTCACAGCCACAGTCACATCACTTGTGTCTAAAAACATAAAGATAAGAAACTGTCACAAAATAGTTTTCATAGACTTATATGTAAAACCACATCCCAGAAAAAAATATGTATTAACCAAACTGTACTGTAGACACAAGAAATAATAAAACTATGTAGACAAAGAAAAGAAGAAACTGAGTACCTTTACAGCTTATTAGGTAAATGCCTGTCTGTTCACGGCTGACATTGTTCCAAACATTACACACCAGGTTTCCTTCTAGCTGACCATGTAAGGTGAGGATAACATTTGAAATGCTTTGATTCTCCCCATGCTCAACTTTGGTCTGTATCAACAGGTTTTCGTCCAATGCCAAAGTGAACTCCACATCATCTCCCATCGCTGAGCAGTTAACTGACATTTGTTGTGGTGACAAACAGGTCTGAGACACGGCAGGTTGCGAGTTCCTATGCTAGCCTATTTCTTTGAACTTTTTCATTGCTTACAGAAAAGTACTTTTTACCCAATATGTTGTAACTGTATCAAGAGCTATTAATTTATACACAAAGTTGACAAAATAAAATATTCATTCAAATCCAACAGCATCTGAGTACAAGACCAAAATGTTATAGACATGTACATGGAAAAATTGACATATTTTCCCTACCAATAATGTATAGATGGAGTTTGATTTTCCTCTGCAATATCCCACTGCTGGATGAATATACTTCTAGTTGATAAATTCCTGAGTAATTTTTTGTTGTCTTATCAACCTTCAATGTTCCATTAGTGAAATATTCATAGTTATTTTTGTGTTTAGCATTATTGTCAGATTTAAAAATTGTGGCCTCATTTCTTTCCAGCATTGTTTTCTCTTTCTCACTGGTCAGCAGGTAAAAAAACAGCGGCTCTCCAAGTGCTCCAAAACAGTGTTGATCTTCACTAGGGTTTGTTAAATTACATTTCTTTGGCCCTGACAAAGGAACATCAAAAACAAACAAGTCATAAGCACATACAATAATTTAAAACAATATATCTCATAATCACTCATGTCTTATTTAATGAATAAAAACAAAGACGCCATAAGCTCATACAATAATTTGAAACAACATATTTCATAATCACTCATGTCTTATTGAATGCACACACACATATATATATATATATATATATATATATATATATATATATATATATATATATATATATATATATATATATATATATATATATATATATATATATATATGTATAAATACTGCTCAAAACAATAAAGGGAACACTTAAATAACACAATGTAACTCCAAGTGTTCCCTTTATTCCCTTTATTTTTTGAGCAGTATAGTAAATCACATGCAACATGCTCATACATTTTTAATTTAACTTAAGCTTGAATAATTGCATAATATATTGAGAGCACCTTTTGCAAAAGCTGATGTTCCCAGGACTGTGATCAGTAGGTAGACCAACATCATGATCTGTAATGATAAAACTGGTTTTAAACAAAAGTTGTGATGTAAACCCTTTTGGTCGGCGCAAGATACCCAGGTTAAAATTTACGTCCTATCATAGAACCAAATGAAAAAAAAAAGGTTTTTTTTACCTTTGCAAATTCAGTAGCAAAGCATTTTTTCTATCAAAATGCAAAAATGGTGTAAAAAAGAAAAAGGAAAACTGTAATTGAGCCCAACGATATGAGAATTTTTGGGAAAGGGGAACATAATACAAGAAAAAAAAAGAAAGCAACAAAAGGTCCAATTTTAGGTGCAATATAAAATCTAGTTTTAAAGCTGAATTTTGAGAGTTCAGACTTAAATGGAATAGTTTTACATAAAATATTTTCGCGTCACATAAATCTGTTTTTAAATTTTAAGAAAATCAAATTCCGCTCACTTTTATTCAAAATATTACAGTTATGCCAATAACTGCAGTATTGCATGACTTAGGTGCAAGGTTATTATCATTAACTAATACAAATAAAATTATGAAAACTAGAAGTAAAAAACATTTTAGTTAACTGAAATAAAAATAAAAACTAGACCTTGCAAAAAAATCTAAACTAACTGAAACTGTAATAAGAGTTTACAAAACTAATTAAAACTAATTGAATTTTAAGAGAAAATATTCCTAGGTTACGTTTGTGTGTCTTTATCATAATGCATCGACATGAAGTCTAGTCACCTGTTGGAGTTTTTGCTTTTTTTACTGTACTGCATTACGCAAAATCTATGATTTTTTTCTTGGATTTTGTTACACACAAATATTTCTATTTATTTTTTTCAGTCTTTCCCCTGGTATGTAAATCGTAATACATAAAGGACTAAAACTATAACTGAAACTAATAAAAACTAAACTGAAACTAAGCATTTTCAAAAACTAAACCAAACTAGCAAATAAATACTAAAACATAATTAAATTTAAAATAGAATTGATAATCAGAAGTCAAAACTAAATAAAAATAAAAACTAATGAAAATTTCAAAACTCTTTAAACCATGCTTAGGTGCTACAATTTTGCCTGTGTATGTGAACAGAAACACAAAATATACATTTAGGCTTTACCTTGATTGGCTAAAAGTTCTTAAAGTAATCTGCAAGGATAGTTAAACAAGATTTGATTGAAAATATAAAACTAAATTCACAATAAGTGTACTTAATAAAGCTCAGTTAATATAAAATGTAAGTACACTTGCATTAATGTTAATTACAGCAATGTAGTTTAGGGTGTTTGTGTTGGAGCCAGAGGGTGTATAATATCACAAAAGTAATATTATTTTTCTGTAATGTGTTGGTTTTTTGCAGTTATATTAAGCTTGATGTCTTTATGTATAATACACTAATATAACATTTAATTTCATATTTTGTACTATTGAGGAATTGACTGAACGACATCTGCTGCAATGTTGTATATGTGTTGTATATTTTCTGTAAAACTCTGCAGATATTTCCCCAAAACTGAATAAATAGTTGAAAGCAATCGTAAAATATTGACGCACACTCACCTGAAATGGAAGATCTTATTACCTGACTGTTGAATTTTCCACTGGCAGCAGGGTGTTGCGTCAGATCTTTTTGTCTTTCTTGTTGGTAGAACTGAGGAAACACCTAACAAAAACAAACGTGGTCACTGTGTGCTTTGTCTTTGTGTCCCTTTTTTGCCCACATTTTCATGACACTGAGCTACCATATAAGTTTCAATAACTAAGCACCAACAGCAAAATAAAAAACATAGCCCGTTCACAAGTAATATGTAGTGACTCTCTTAATATACATTACTGTATAACGCTGCATCAGACTCTTTTTTTCTGAAACAGATGGCCAAGTATTAAAGGCATTTGTTAGATAAACCCTAGCAAAAGAGTTAGCAAAATATAAAGCCACGGTGTGTGATGGGTTAGGGTTAATATCACCTAGCTGTTTCTCAGCTTCCTGCTTCAGTAACAGACCAGTGGGTTTAGTTATAGCCAGAAAAGTTTTTAATTCTACACAGAAGTATTGTACAATGTAAAGAGAAGAATAGCTGTCATCGACAACAGAAACATACACACGTTTTTTTTTGTTTCTAGTTTTGCTACCAGAGTCTCATAATGGAAAATATTTCCATATAATATATATATACTAATATTTCGTTCAGTTCTTTCTGAAAACATTTCGACACCTATTTCGGAGTCTTTGTCAATTCTGACAGCTTGCACCTGAGCAACCTGTAGTTGGAGCACTGCTGTTTTTAAACACATTGAGGCTCATTGTCCTAGGCACATTCCAAGTCAGTGTCAAAGTGGTTAGACCAGAACACAGACAAGAACTTGGGAGGTGCTTGATGAATAAAGAACAATTATATAATTAAAAAAGGCTTACACAATAATACGGATGCCAGGAACATAGCACGGATAAAACCAGAACAGGGTAGATTAACAGATGAAGACGGAAGACCTGACAATGTGAATGACAGACTGAGCTGAAACTATAGGGCAAGAGACGGAGGGAACAATAGGTGGATAAATAGGCACAGGTGAACTGAGTAAGACAATAAAGATGCAGGAAAAGGGGAACAATGAACTGGCAAGAGCCCATATCAGTATGGGCCGTCCATACCGGGCGCCATACCGGCACCCATACCGCCGGTTAAGGGGTTAAAAAGACCCCTAGGCAAAGAGTTGGTTAAACTCAATAATATGTTTATTTTGTTATAAAGATGTTTTAACAACCGGTAAAAAAGGGGAACTATTTTAATATCCCTCCTTCAAGAGTAGGAATATTAAACCCCATGTTATTCTATTTCCTGTATTTGTTTCATAGTTTTCTGCTTTCTCTTTTAACCCTCTATTTACCATTGTGACGTAATTAAGGAGTCATTATGCTAACTTTGGAGTTTTATCCATTTGAGCCTGTAAACTCCACAGTGTTTTATTGATGTCTGCCAATGTGGCAGATTTAAGAGGCATCCTAATTTTGTGCTTCTTGTTTGTGTCGCTCTTTCTTCAACTTCAGCTAAATCTTTCATGCTTTTTAAGATAGGCGATCTCGTAAATGTGGTTGTGTTAAGCGCTGCAGTTCTCTTGACACAAATTAACATTTTTGAATCCATGGCATTTATAATTTAAACCTAATTTCTTTGTACAGACAAACAGTTAGTCACAGAATCCCAAACAAAACATTCAACATGTTGCAAAAACACACACGCAGACCTGTTTTTCTCCTCACTCCTTTTACACAGATCTGTGATCTTTCAATTTTGAAATTTTTCGACTCAGAGTTAATGCCGAAAGATAGATTTTACTATCTTAAGTGCGTCAAGAAGGGGGGTGGGGGATGGATGGTTGGATCTCGACCGTCGGTCATTATTTGACTCACACTCAGTTTTACTGGTTCCAAAAGGATCCATTTCTTTATATCGCCACACCTGAACGTTATTCCTTTTTAACAAAATTACAGCAATTTCCACAGCAAATTTAACATTTTAGCCACAGTTGGCAAAGACCTAAGACCAACGGTTCTTCACCTTAATGCGTCCCCTGCGCAACATTGCGCCGCTTTTAGTTCCAAACGTCACATATTTTTCTCTATTATATTGGCCAGTTTATTTTAACATTGTTTACATATACTTTCATCAAATATCCGTAGATAAGCCTATTTTGAGGGTCTTTAAGAGACCCTTGGAGCCATTCAAACCCAATTTCCACCCACGTCTGGCGGCCCTCCTTATCAAAACTAAGTTGTTTTTGTAGTTTTCATCAAGAATGTTCAAAGACTGGCCAACATGCTTGTTTGTCGGAAAGGCAGCTTTAATTGTATACAGATGAAGATCCATTTTCCTCTGTATATAATAAGGTGCTCTAAACCAACTTTCTCAAGGCTATAGTAATCTTCAGAGGTTTGACCGGGACCTCTAGGCCTTCCACCTGGTGTAGCTGCTGGCAACTTTTTACCGACACGTTTGCAAGCAACTCTCCTGAAACATTCCTCTGCCCTTCAAATACAAACAAACCTGCTCACATAGGATCTGACATCACAGCCTCTAGAGATTTAAAAAGGAAATCTCACCTTATTTTCTTTGCAGCTGCTGGCCGAAATCTTTGCAATAAACCTGTTGAGCCACTATGCAAAGGTGTTACTTAAAAAGCTGAGTTCATCAGTAACTTCATCAGGCTTAAAGGTACATAGCCACATTATATGCTTAAATAAAAAAGACCAAAAACCATTTGATCATGTTAAAATAAGGTTATACAGTGATGTTCCGAAAAGGCCTGAGAGGCTATGCAGAAGGTGTGTGCTGTCAACCTCCCTGTAGATATGTGGACATAAATGAATATGGAGGCGTGCCTGGCGATAAAATGCCACTTCTTTGATGCAAATAACAAAATGCACACTGTGCTGCTTGGAGTTGAGCATTTCCCTCTGTCACACATCAGAGAATTTGGTAAGGGTAGGGCATACACACATGGAGGAGTGAATTGCCTAGTGTGAGGAGTGTGCCTACATATGCTGCATCAAATATCACTGCGTGTGCCAAGGCCTAAAGGGCAGACACTCTGTCTGCATTGCTCATCCACTGAATATGTTAGTGAAAAAATAATTTAACAGTCACTGCTCTCTGTAACCATACAAAGGCAAAACAAATTGTAACATATTTTTACTTAAGGACCATGGCTAAAGAAAGGCTAGAAGGGATCCGGATACAGAAGGGAAGAAGGTCACAAAAGCTTGTCATTGATGTGGACACATGCTGGAATAGCACTTATCTCCTGTTGGAACATCTGTTTCAACTAAAAGTACCTGTGGCAGCAGCCCGCACAACTCTTAAAACTGATATAACCTCACTATCTTGTCAGGAGTATCAAATTTGAGATGTGTGTACTTGTTTTATTCCCTTTTTACCAGCATTAGAGCTCTCAGAAGAGAGAAGGGTCTCAATCTCAAAACCAATACCCTTGATGAACATGCTGCACCATCCATTACTTGCAAAATCAGCAAATATCACCAATGATGCTACTAAACTTCTCTTGGACAACCTTTTAAGGCGTGTTGGAGAACATGTTCTTCTTAATTTCCACTGTTATGCTGATGACACTCAGCTATATTTATCCATAAATCCTGATGAATCCATTCAATTACTTCAACTACAGGCATGTCTTGATGACATCAAAAGCTGGACAACTTTAAATTTTCTGCATTTAAATTCTGACAAGACAGAAGTTGTAATCTTTGGACCAGAGTCCTCAAAAAATAAACTTCTTAATCAATCACTTAATCTGGATGGCATTAACTTGGCCTCTGGTAATAAAGTAAAAATTCTTGGTGTTATTTTTGACCAAGACATGTAATTTAAATCCCATATTAAACAGGTTTCCAGAGTTTCCTTTTTTCACCTCCGGAATATCGCCAAAATTAGAAACATTCTGTCCAGGAGCGATGCTGAAAAACTAGTCCATGCATTTGTTACTTTAAGGCTGGACTATTGTAATTCTTTGCTATCAGGAAGTCCACAAAATGCAGTTCAAAGTCTTTAGCTGATCCAAAATGCTGCAGCAAGAGTTCAGATGAAAATCAACCAAAGGGATCATATTTCTCCAATTTTAGCCTCCATTCATTGGCTTCCTGTTAAATCCTGTTAAAGAATAGAATTTAAAATTATTCTTCTAACGTATAAAGCCCTTAATAATCAAGCTCCATCATATATCAAAGCTCTGATTACCCCGTATGTTCCTAACAGAGCACTTCGCTCTCAGACTGCAGGTTTGCTGGTGGTTCTTAGAGTCTCTAAAAGTAGAATGGGAGGCAGATCCTTTAGCTATCAGGCTCCTCTCCTGTGGAACCAACCAGTGGCTCTATTGAATTATTCATTCTGTAAATTCCTTGACATGTCAGTGCTGCTGTATTAACACTGATGGTTTCGTATGCTTATTTATAATGATTTTTTCCTAATATTTACAGATGGACTGTGGTGTCTGCTTGAAGCAACAGTGTACCAGAAGAGAGCTCCAGTGCCTCAACAGTTGCCATTGTAGAAGTGGATTGATACCTAGCAGAAATAAACTTAAGGAGACATGAGGACTCCTTGGTGTACTGGCATACAAAGAAACAAGTGTTTCCCCACTTTTAGGGAATACACATGGTTTCTATGTTCATCAGCCTCCCGTTGCCTTTTGAGTGTTTTCCCAGGCCGGGGAGGTCATCAGCCGACTGAGAAATGTCTCAAACCCCATGGAGTGAAAAAAATGTCCTGTTCTTGAATAAAAAATAAATTAACCCAAATACTCATCCAGCAGAAATTTCACATTTTCTTGTTTGATCAGCAAAGACACATCAGTCTCACACAAGAAAAACAGACTGAATGCTCTTGGAAGAGAGAAAAGTCCCAAACACAAAGCATACAGTCCATCTTCATTGTCAAATCAGTCCATGGCATAAAAGAAAGCAATTACCAAAGACAGTCAACATATTGTAGTGGATTAATATCTCACAATGAATATCTTATAATAAATATATTCTTATCACCATGTTTATAAGGTGTGCTGTAACATTCACCTAAGAAACATGTGTGTGTGTGTCACGCTACAAGCCCAGAATAACAAGTAGGGGGTCAATGGAATGAACCAGGGGAAATTGAAAAACCTCTGGGTCAAAAGGGCAAGCCATTTGCAATGTAAAACAGAACATGAAAGACTGCAAAATGAACACAGTAAATGCATGGTCCAGGTTCGGAAAAGGTAATGACGTGTAACCATATGGAAATGAGCAGTAGCGAGGGGCCATGATTGGGAGGAGCTGTGATGTGTAACCATGTTTTTAAAAAAAGCACACCCTATGGAAGTTTCCACTGATAGGTAAAAAATTAACAAAGATATCCGTGGAAAAAGCAATGGAAATTATGTAAAATGGGAGGGGCTCAAAGGAGGAGCCCCAAGATCCAGAGAATGTATTTAACTGACCGCTTTCTGTATATTGTCAGATGTTGTCCGGAGAACATCTCAAGTGTGGTTGTCTTGTGTTGTTGCAATAAACCACCCTGGACTGAGACTCAGCTACCTTTGTTCACTTTTTGACTACTGTTGGATATTTTTAACTGCCTTACCAAGAACTTAGAATTTTTGAAGAACTTAGTGCAAATCATTACGTTGTGGGGAGGCCCATCCACAACATTTTGGCGAGCCGAGCCAGGAGGAAGCGTGATCCCGGACGACTGCTGCCACCGGTTGGACGCCAGGAACCCCAAGGGCCCTTAAGAATCCACCAATACAGGTGAGATACTAATTTGTTACAATTATCTAAATTTGTGGGGAACCGGCCTCCGGCAGGCGGCTAGTGGACGTCAGGAATCACACAGCTCTCCTAAAAGAACCTAGCAATCTAAATTTAGTAACATACACAAAACAATAACATAACAAGAAGAATATATACAAAAATAACATAAAAGAAGAACAGAATAGGCTGGAGAGCGGTCCAGAGGTGTGTGTGTGTGTGTGTGTGTGTGTGAATGTATGGTTAAGTGTGTGTGGCTGCATTGTTGTTTTATGTGTATGTGAATATATGGCTAATTGTATGTGGCTGCATGTTTGTTTAAAGTGTTGAATATATGGCTAATTTAAACTGCTGCAATTTTGTTTAAGGTATCAATTAATGAAAAAGTATATGTGCATGAATATATGGCTAACGAAAAACTGATGCATTTTTGTGTAAGGTATTGATTGATGCAAAGAACTGTTTTGTATCTGAAATAGATAATAGGTAGAGAAGTAGGGACGGACCGGTCAAAGTGATTGACATAAGTCTGATGAGACAGCCGCTCGGAGCAGTGGATGCATTTAGTGTATGGTTCATATTTGTGGCAGAATAAGGGTATTGGTGACTAAGTGATAGTCGAAATGTGCTATGAAGTTGTGCAAAAGTATTGATGATTAAAAAGGCCTGGCTAAGCGATAGTCAGTGTAAGGAGTACCGCTCGAAGGAGACGTCCCTCACTTGCCCAGCGAGGAAGTGAGGCCTGGAAGCTGGGAAAAACGCGTATGCCACTGTAAGAGACAGTGAGGAAAGTTATTGTAAGAATAATATAAGCCTGCAGAGTAAAGCACAAGAAGTGCAATAGGTGAGAGCTAAAATATATGTCTGTCTGTGTTAGTTTGTGTAAAGTGTAGATTAATTGTTAAAAAGGGAAATAAGGGGAAGGGGAACTATAATAATAATACATAGAAATAAGATAATAATAAATAATAAATTGACAGTGATAAGGATACAGATATATATTCGAAAGAAACCAAGTATAGAACAAAATAAAATTTAAGCAATAAAACATAAAAAGATAAGATAATGATAAACAATAAGAATTGGTAGTAGTAAAATATATATATAATAAAAACTATAAAACAAAGGATAAAACAAGAAGTTCAGCATAACAGAAATACCCTAACCCTAGATTGTTGAAATATAACAGATCGAAAAAGGTAAAAAAGTTAAAAAAGGAAAAAATCTATATTGGAAAGAGCAGGACCCGATAAAAAGCAGACAAATAGGGACTAAAAGGGTTAGTAAATAGCTGGGCTGGTCAATTAATAGCAGTCTTAATATAAACGCAATTTCCAAAATCACTGAGTCTACAATTTGTAGCTACTAACAATTAGGAAACTAAAACGTGTTCATTAGGTGTTGGTAAAACGTTAAAAGTGGGGTTGCCTCCACCTAAAAAGAAAGACAATAGCAGCAGAGAGATAATCTAATTTTATTACTGGATTTTGAAGTCTCTATAATCATACGTAGCATAAAAATACAGATCAATTAGTTTAAAGCTAGACTTGCCTGTAGACTGCACCTTAAATTTAACAAGGATTAAATGTCCAAATTAACTAAAAGCTAGTCTATTGAATAACATTCTGATTAATAGAAACAATAAAGGTTCTAGGTGTAACTAGTCCTTGTGTACAAACAACTCTAGGTATAGGCCATTCTTTCTTTACCTATGATTAATGAAGACAAAGGTCAAAAATTGCAATCTAGGTTAAAATATAGTTAGGTTAAAACACAACCATTGCTGTTCTGAATTTAGATGCGGTGAGTCTTTTAACAATTGAGCTGCATAGCAAGGAAACAAAGTAGATTTGTTGTTTGTATGTGAGTAAAATTAGATTGGAAATAATCACATTAAAATTACAGTAGCAAAGAGAAGCATAATTAGATTATTTCCAAAGTCGTTCAGCCCTAAGTAAATAGACACAGGCCACAGTGTCCGCTGACTGCTGAGTGCCATGGGAACCAACGTGAGCAAACAGACTAAGGAACTGACGCCTGCTAAATTAGTAATGATAACACATCCTTCTAACAAACGCAGAATTCAAAAATGCATGATGGAATGGCATAAAATAACATCTGGGAAAAACCGCTGGCCTATAGAAGGTAGCTTTGACCCGTTATGCTATGATGAAGTAGAAGAAAGGCTGCGGCATAACGATGCAAGAAATGACCAAACGCAGTTGCGTAAAAAACAGAAACATGCTGAACAGAGAGATATCTTGCGATATTTTAAAGTCGAAAGTAATAAAAACCCAACAGCACCTGAGTTTACTGCTTCTAAGCCACCTCCTTACCATGCCACAGCAGCAGGACAGTACCCAGTGTGTACAGATAAAATTAGTAGGGGTAAAATCACAGGGAGGTTAAAATTAGTAATGGATAACGAGGGGGAGGGAGAAAAAGGAAAAAGAGATAGACAGCAGGGAAATTGGGGAAATATAAGCCAAGAAGAGATGCCAAGTTGCTCGTTAGATGAGGATGAGGATAGTGCCTGCTCCAGCCCACCGACACCTCCTAGGGCTCATTTGCCCGCATCAGTCGGATGGCCCACGACTCTCCCTCAGGCACTTAGAAAATCAAATCCAAAAGAAAGGTCAGAATCGGTGGAAGAAAGAAAGAAAAAAGAGGAACAAGAGGAGGTGGAAAGACTGAGAAAAGAAGTAAGGGAATATGAGGAAAACCTAAAAGAATTACAAAGGTGCGCAAGAAAGCAACGAGAGGAGAAGCAAAGACAGGAGGTTGAGCAGCGGATGGAGGAGGCAGCCCAGATTGACCTCGCGGACCACCCTGACCAGCACATCAAAACTATGCTCACAGAAGCAGAAAAAGGGGAAGAGGACGAAATAGAAAGAAATATGGAACTGTGGGACACAGCTGAACGTCTGGATGATGGAAACGACATAATATCCCCACATTTTGTCCGTAGGACCAGACAGAGCGGGAAGGGCCCAGCTATAAGACCTCGGGAGGTCACGGAAAGGAGAGCGATGTTTTCAGGTGTGAAAAAACAACTCGCAACTGAACTTGAGGTGGACGTGGAGGTGGAAAAGCACTGCAATCACGCAATGGAAACGAGATCGCAGGCACAGCTACGTGCAGCAGCACAGGGGCAGGAAGCAAAGATCATGCCCTTGATTTCCAAAGGGCCTAATGAAGACCGATACATGCCATGGTCATTTATGGACATGATAACGCTTGCAGGAAGACTGACGCCGCTGGCAGACGGAGCAGACAGATGGATAGAAAAGCTAGAAGAAATCACGGGGGGCATCAACTTGGCAGCGGGAGACATCAAAGCACTGCTAATAAAAATGGCAGGACACTCGGCAGCCAAAGAAGTGTTTGTGGAGGCCGGGCTTCCAGGGGTCATGCGCGGACACCGGTGTGACGGGTTACCCTTCAACCATATGAGACCCCGAGTATGGGAAGCCCTGAGAAACAAATATCCCTCACGCAGAGACCCAACCAAGCTGAAAGAAGAATGTCTAAAAGATGATGAGAGCCCAGCCCAGTTTCTGCACAAGTTTCAACAAATGTGGAAAGCAGAGACAGGAAGTGAATGGGATGAGCAAGAATCAACCAAGGCACTATTTAAAATGTACGTCAAAGGTGCCATGCCCAAAGAAGTACAGGCCAAACTGGATGGAGTGGTGGGACTCATAAAAATGGACTGGCCTGCGTTCTCGGAGCATGTCATACATTATGTAAACATGCACCGAGCTGAAAAACAAGCGCTTGAAGACCAAAGCAAGATGCTGGCCACAAAGTTGGCCCAACTGCAAATTGGAGAATTAACAAAAGCAAAGAAAGACAGAGAGAAGCCCAAACATCAAGCTGCGCTGACAGTGGCAGCCGCTCCCACAGGTGAGAGTGGAACAGCAGGAGGTGAAGTCGTACAAGCCCCAGTGATATCTCCCACTATCCCTCCACCCACACAGCAGATGCAGTATCCAACAGCACCACCTGCAGGAGGGGCCCAAACTCAACAGGTCCCTCCCATCCATGTGCATCTAAATCAAGGAACAGGTCCCCAGCACGTGATGACTGGAAGAGGAAGAGGGGGGCCACCCATGCGGGGACGATGGAGAGGACCACAAGAAGCCCCGAGGAGGCCCCCTCACGGACAATACCAGCGGATGCCCCAGGCGGGTCCAGACATGGGACAGCAGCAGCTGAGGCTGCAGTGCTGGGGATGTGGACAAGTCGGACACATGCAAAGAGACTGCCCAACCAATCCATGGATGGGACCCCAGCACCCTGCCACGGGACCTGCCAACGGTGGAGCAGGGCCTGAAGCGTACTGGCAATAGGGGTGCCCAGAGAAACCTGAAAGAGAGGCCATTCTACCTGTATTAACACAACGCCCACAAACGGAACCCACAATTGATGTCACAATATACGACAGCCATCATCAATTCATGATTGATACAGGTGCTGCGTACTCCTGCATAGGAAAAAGTGGAATTGGTCTGCCTCTCTCAGCATCAAAGATTCGAACAGTAGGTTTCTCTGGGAAGACCCAAATAATACCCATGACTGAGCCAGTTCCCATGATTATAGGAGAAAAGACTGTGTATGCACCACTACTTTATTCAGCAGATACGCCAATTAATCTGCTGGGCAGAGATGTGTTATGCCAGCTCAACGCAAAGATTAAATGCACTCCAAATGGAATTTATTTTGAAGCAACTGACAACAGCAAAGCCTTCATGATGCCACTGGGCCCACAGATGACCCTACAAATGAAAAATCATGACCCCGAAGACCAAGTATTTTGGATGAAACTCACGTCACCTACTTCTTTCCTCCAATTGGAGTGGGAAACATGGAGACCTCTGATAATGAACCACTACGACGAATCCAAAGAGCCTTTCCTACCCCTCCATTGCACCATGTTTTATGACAAAGGACAGAAACATGAAGACTACGAGAAAAGCTGGGATGAAGAAATTAACAACAAAACAACTGTCATCCAATATGCTGACATAATGGTTGGGCCACAAGGAGCCGCAGCCGTTGTCAAGTTTCCTGAAAAAGACATTGCCGAATGGTTCCAGGTCACTGACTCAGCGCCGCATGTCACATTGCTGATTGCTGACCAGTACGAGTCGCATGACCTGGGTCCCATGATTCGAGAAGCCAAGAAAGTCACGGAATGGATCGATACGGCATGGAACCAGATTAGTGTATCAAAAGATGGACTATTCTTCAAAATCTCATTTTCACAAGCAGATGAAGTAATAGCAGAACACATCAAAGTGCCTGGGAAAAGACAAATGGCGGTGACTGAGGAGCACGCATCACTATTAGAACAAGTTCCTGAGCAGGTGTGGTCCAAAAGCAAAACAGATGTAGGTTTAGTAAAATCAGCTGACCCCATCAAATTCACCACCAAATTAAATGCTAAATTACCCTTTCAAAGACAATACCCCCTCAAACATGAAGCCGTAGAAGGCATACAGCCCATTATAACAGGATTAGAAACTGTAGGCGTTCTAAAACCGACAGTAAGCCCCTGTAACACACCAATTTTTCCCATCAAAAAGCCTAACGGTAATGAATATAGATTAGTCCATGATCTAAGATTAATCAATGCCATTGTAGCAGAAGAAATACCGATAGTACCAGACCCCCATACACTGTTAAGCAACATACCCCCGGGTACTAAATGGTTCACTGTGATAGATCTGTGTTCAGCATTTTTCAGTGTGCCTGTGCATCCAGATTCCCAGTATCTGTTTGCATTTACGTACAAAGGTCAGCAATATACGTACACACGATTACCCCAAGGGTTTGTACACTCACCATCTATTTTTAATCGTGTGCTGGCAAATGATCTGAATCACTTAGACTTACCATCCACCATGTTGATGTATGTTGATGACATTTTGATCTGTTCTGCCTCAAAAGAGCAGTGTGAAAAAGACTCCATTACGGTGTTGACTGCATTGGCAGAAGGAGGACACAAAGTAAGTAAACAAAAATTACAATTCTGCCAACAAACAGTAGAATACCTCGGCAGGCAACTCAGTGGGGACAAGAGGTCTATCGCACCGTCCCAAATAGAAGCCATTACCAAATTGCCCAAACCTCAAACTGTTGGTCACATGTTGTCTTTCCTTGGCATGGCAGGTTACAGCAGACCGTGGGTGTGTGATTACGCCATCAAATCTGCTCCATTGAGAGCACTTATTAAAGCCGCAGGCCAAGGACACCAGTCGGCTCAGTTACAGTGGACAGACGAGGCAGAGGGAGCGTTTCAGCTGCTAAAACAAGATCTCCAAACGGCTCCTGCTCTGGCCAATCCAGATTATGGCAAACCATTTCATCTGTACGTGGCAGAGCGACAAGGGTATGCATGTGCAGTATTGATGCAAGACACCCCCACAGGTAAACAACCAATTTCTTATTACAGTACAAAATTAGATGGAGTTGAAGAAGGCCTGCCTCCTTGTTATCAAGGCTTGGCAGCAGCGGCATTTGCATACAAAAAGGCCTCAGTAATTACTATGGGCCACCCTATTTTCTTGTATACATCACATCAATTGCATGCACTGCTCACAAGCCCACGCTTCGTGATAACCCAAGCTCGTCGCACTGGTTATGAAGTTCTGCTTTCAGGACCTTACCTTACCGTGCAACGTTGTGTCACGATCAACCCGGCCACAAGAATGGTATTGCCAACAGAAGGTGAGCCCCATGATTGTCTCAAGGAGACGGACGCCTTCATGAAAGTAAGGGAGGATTTATACAATCACCCAATCCTATCCGATCTAACATTGTTTGTTGACGGATCATGCGTCAGAGGTGAGACGGGGAACAAAGCAGGATATGGAGTGGTCCGGCTTGACCCCGACGGCACCTATACAAAAGTTCAGTCCATGAGCCTTGACCAATCTTGCTCTGCCCAATTGGCAGAGATAAAAGCATTAACAGCTGCATGTAAATTAGCTACAGGTAAAAGAGTCACCATTTATACAGACAGTGCGTATGGGTATGGGGTATGCCATATAAACGCGAGCATCTGGAAACAGCGAGGTTTTGTTCGAACTGATGGCACCCCGGTGACACATGGGCAGGCTGTCATGGAATTAATACAAGCCATGCAGCTCCCATCTGCGTTAGCTATTGTAAAATGTACTGCACATCAGACAGCAAAAACACCTATAGCAATAGGAAATAACTTAGCAGATGAGGCAGCCAAAAAATCAGTGCCTCCAAATCCGAGACCATGGTCTTGAACCGGAAAAGGGTAGAGTGCCTTCTCCGGGTTGGGGAGGATGTCCTGCCCCTAGTGGAGGAGTTCAAGTATCTTGGGGTCTTGTTCACGAATGAGGGGAAGATGGAGCGGGAGATCGACAGGCGGATTGGTGCAGCGTCTGCTGTGAAGCGGGCGCTGCACCGATCCGTTGTGGTGAAGAGAGAGCTGAGCCAAAAGGCGAAGCTCTCGATTTACCGGTCGATCTACGTTCCTACCCTCATCTATGGTCACGAGCTTTGGGTCGTGACCGAAAGAACGAGATCCCGGATACAAGCGGCTGAAATGAGTTTTCTCCGTAGTGTGTCTGGGCTCTCCCTTAGAGATAGGGTGAGGAGCTCAGTCATCCGGGGAGGACTCAGAGTAGAGCCGCTGCTCCTCCACGTCGAGAGGAGCCAGTTGAGGTGGCTCGGGCATCTGGTCAGGATGCCTCCTGGACGCCTCCCTGGAGAGGTGTTCCAGGCACGTCCCACCGGGAGGAGGCCCAGGGGAAGACCCAGGACACGCTGGAGGGACTATGTCTCCCGGCTGGCCTGGGAACGCCTTGGGGTTCCTCCTGAGGAGCTGGCCCAAGTGGCTGGGGAGAGGGACGTCTGGGCCTCCCTACTGAAGCTGCTACCCCCGCGACCCGACCCCGGATAAGCGGAAGACAACGGACGGACGGATGAGGCAGCCAAAGAAGCCACAGGACCTGCAATACAAGGACCGATGGTTCTTGCAGCTGACTGTGGACCCATCACTAATTTAGCCTCATTAATTGAGGCGCAGAACAGCGTCTCTGAAGCAGAAAAACGATTGTGGGTGCAAAGGGGGGCGGTACGCACATCACACCCCATGCAGGGCTGTGGCGAAGTTTCCGAGGACATTTTGTACTTCCTTTATCCTTATTACCAACAGCTATCAGAATAATGCATGAACCTGATCATTGTTCGCGAGCCCAAGTTGTTCGAAAATTGCAGGCAGTATGGTGGTCACCTTATTTGACACCTATGGTAGACAGAGAATTAGCTATATGCCCACACTGCCCCAAGTACAATGTGCGAAAAATGTTCACACAACCCTTAGCACATATCCCTATGCCGGATGGCCCTTTTCGTCATCTGATTATGGATAATGTTGACATGTTGACTCGTGTGCAGGGAAAGAGATACATGCTTGTGGTTGTTTGTCGTTTCAGCAGGTGGATAGAAGCCTGCCCCACTGCTAAGAACGATCACAGATCAGCAGCAAGGTTTTTATGTAAAGAAGTGTTTCCCAGGTTTGGTATGCCTGATACTATTTCATCTGATAACGGACCTCACTTTATTTCACAGGTCGTCCAGGCGATGTTCACCCAGTTGTGTATAAAACAAAAGTTTGGTTGTGTTTATCATCCCCATTCACAGGCTTCCGTCGAACGAGCCAACGGTGTGCTCAAAACCAAGATTGCAAAGATTATTGCTGATAGCAATAACCGCCTGATGTGGGTGGATGCGTTGCCGATTGCACTGATGGCAATGCGTTCTCAAACTAACCGATTAACCCATCTTACTCCTCATGAAATGCTTACAGGTCGACCTATGCCTCTCCCACAGGTGCGAGGGCCCCAGGAGGAGATTTCCCTGGCGCAACTTGAACGAGAACTGGGGGACTACCTCAGGTCACTAACCCGTACTCACAGACTTATATTTCAACAGGTGAAAGCAGCTCACAACCGAGATGAGACACGTATTCCAGTGGACGTCAGAGACGTCCAAGTCGGTGACAGAGTGTTCATACGAGTATTTAGACGTCAGTGGAACGAACCTCGTAGGGAAGGGCCCTTTAAAGTTGTTCTTACCACTCCCACTGCCCTAAAAGTTGAAGGTAAGCCCTTCTGGTTCCATAAGAACCACTGCACACGTCATCGTCCACCAGACCCACCTGGCCTTGATCCAGGACCGACGGGCTCTGCGCATGCTGAAAGGGCAGCAGCAAGTCTCCCTCCGCATACTACCATAGCACATTCACAGGCGTCTGATGTCGTACCTGGGGCGAGCACTGATGCATCCTCAGCCCCGTCATCGTCAGATGGCGAGAGACGATCAGCCCGCTTGGCAGCCCGACGGGCTTCACTGTCAGGGGACTCTGAGAATGATAATGTTCATTCTTTTGCTTCCGATTCGCCTTCTGACTTTGGCAGCAGTAATGCTGATTCTCCTGCCACTCAGACTCCTAGCAGGTCTGTCTCAGACTCACCCAGCTCTGAGGCACTGGAAGAACCTTTTTTTCATCACCCATCAGACAGTGCTGGAACTGTTTCCCCTTCTCCACATCCCTCACCTTCACCTTCCCCACCCCCTCCCTCCCTTTCCACTTCCTCGGACGGCACGTCTCGGTCGGCGAGCGGGTCGTGTCCGCCCACTCCATCGCCGTCTGGGCGTCACTCGTATGCGTCTTCTTCCGAATCTGACTAGTTTTCTTCTGTTGTTAACCCTTTTCGGGTTAACAAGGGGGGACCTTATTAAGCTCACCACTAACAATGCACACTCACATGTAAAGCGTCAAACAGAGACATGTGCACTAGCAATGATAACACTAGCTACTAACCAGGGGATAATCAGTAATAACGATGGGGAGAATAAATCATTAATGCATGTGCAAACCGAAGGTTATGACTATGTGATGTCTGAGGAAATTTTAGGAGACGAGTCAATGGGAAAACATTGGCTTGGAACTCCACAAAGCATGGACTGCCGTGGGGATGGGATGGTGATCATTACGGTAAGATGCAAAACAAACATGTGCCAAAACATACTAACAAAACAAATAATGACGATAGAAAGAGCTCATAGAGTAGTAAAATTAATAAACAAAAGACAGAAAAGGGATCTGAATAAATTAAAAACGTCACAATGGCAAATGAACATGTTTCAACAATGGATACAATTTTCGGTTCAAGCTATGTTTACAGCTAAAAAGCGCCCTAAAGATGATTGTATAGCCTGTTATAATGCTAAGCAGTTACCGACCCTTCAGAGTATACCCGGAAGTAAAATAGGCGACTGCCCAGACATATCAGAATGTTTTGCTCACTGTGTTATGCATATGGCTGCAGGTTTACCATCATGGACAAAAGACAGGAAAAGATGCCCCGAAGCACTAACCTCCTCAATAAATAAAGTAATGAGTACATCTTCCCTCCCTCCAGTAGTGCAAAAGCCGGCTAAACTAAGCTTTCCATTTTGTATAGCACGAGGAACAGAATTAGAAGAGGTAACCGAAAGAACCTCTAGCAAAATGGAGACTGCAGATGAGATGGTGAAATGTAATAAAATACCGTGGTACCCACCGGCAGCAGGAGGGAACGTTAGCTACATCAAACTATGTGAAACTAGCCTTAAAAGTAATATAAGTTGTAAACAAATAGTACCAGATGGAGGAAATATTATCTATGACCTCCAACCTACAGCAGTAGCTCAATACCGAGTAAAGAGTCTGGCGCAAGGATCCGTCCCTTTAGGAGACATTTTTTGGTTGTGTCATAATACTGAGCAAATACTATCCTCACTGCCTCCTCAGTGGGAAGGTATCTGTGCTCCAGTAATGCTTACAGGACAACTACAATTAATAATAGATAATCAAAAAATCAGCAACAAAACACCTAATGAAATGAGAAACCGTACAAAAAGAAGTACTCCTACTGAGCACAAACAGAATTGGCAAATGTCAGATGAAGTATACATTACATGGGATCAGGTCCCATTAGGGGTGCCAGAGAAATATGCTGCTATAGGAAGTGATTGGATAAAAGAATTACATGAACAATTACATGCTACATCACTAATGGTTTTACAACATAGGTTCGTACTGGAATCCCGTATGGCCGGGGACCAGGGGCTATGTGATTATATCGGGACAGATTGTTGTACTTTAATCCCTATGCATACTGATATTAACGGCAGCCTGACAGGTGTTCTTCAAGAAATGAAGCGCATGAGAGATGAACATGTGGAGAGATCCAACTGGAACACTCAGCTGAAGGGGTTTTGGGATTGGTTCAATAAGCTTGGGTGGACAAGATACCTCAAAGCGGCAGGAATAATACTAGGAACTATAATATTGTTAATATTAGTAGTTGTCTGCTGCATCGTACCCCTCATTCGGGGGTTGGTCTCAAAACTTATTGTGAATGTAACTGGTCAATTCCCCATAATAGAGGTACAGATAGACCAAGTCATATAAAGTAATACCATGTTCCCCTCTCACCCCCACCAGGTACGTGCATATTTTTTTTTTTTTATATTACATATATAGTACATGGCATGCCAAGTCTTTATAAACAACGGTAGATGTAGTTATTTGTATGTCAAGTATTTATAGATTAGCTTAGAAATAGTAATTTGCATGCTAAAAGTATTTATAAATTATTTTAGGAAAGTATATGCCTCATGTGGATATATACCTATAACATACTATGTCTCCACATGCAGACTGCTGAAAATGGCGGATGCTTATTTTAATGTGCACCACACACCCGCTGAGGATTGGCAGGGACGTGCAAATAGAGGAAACACAGACGCCGCACATGCGTCGTTAGGCACACAAGCATATGTAGGTACAGGCACTGGTCTCCCTAATAGGCGTCCAGACGATCCAGCAGAGGGGCCTAGCGCTGCACTACCGGGAGGAATGGTGGACCTGGGAGAGCTACGGATGGATGACCCACCATCACCAGGGGCCCTGAGGATCATCTTCAGCCCAATCAGCCCCGAGGACCCAGCAGACCGAGGATTGCCGGACACAGCTGCCTTGGAGTTTCCATCCACACCGGGCCAAGGAAGGCCAAACAGAGCTGGTCATGAGAGGCCATCTACATCGGGCACGATGACGACGGGTCCAACCGCAATGGGAAATCCTGCACTGGAGCCGACTGTTAATATTTTTCAGCAGATGCAACTGAGCTCCCTCGAGATGAGCCACGTCTCGGGGTTTCTAATGAGCCCTCTGGATCGTTACAGAACCGCCCAGGACCTAAAAACGGAAATTGCCTCCATGGATACTGGAGTTTACACTCTGCTGGTCAAAGGTCTATCTCCGGCGTCAAAGAAGCACATATTCGCAATTCGCCGCAGCACATACAAAGCCAAATATAGGGCTAGAGTATGCCAGTTAACCCAAGAACAGGACAATCTGACACGACGACTTCAGGATGCTCAACAGACTATTGTCAATTTACAGGAAAAACTGCTGCAAATGACAGCAGAACGGGACACAGCAAGACGGCAAGTACTGCAGTGGCGTTTAGCTACTACGACACTGGCACAGCTACAGGGACAAGCTCCTGGGACTTCCACAGAAGGACTGGGGAATCGACCTCCAAGGGGGGTGGTTTTCCCTAATCCCCAACCTTAGAACTTTCAATAAAAAAAAAAAAAAAGATAAATATAATTATGTATGTCTATAACCTATGTGACAGTACTAATGCTGTGCAGGGAGCATCGATAGGATTGCTCATATGTTGGTTGTAATGAAGGTCTACTGACCATTAAGTGACTGGTTAGCCTGATACAGCGGGCATGATGGAGTATTGGTATTAATATTTAAACATCAACTCGTTTGATGTAGGGGGTGTGCAGGGCCCTCTGGGTAAGGGTTGTGGTGTCCTAACAGGTGTTCAAGCTGCACGGATATGTCAACCTGAGGCCCAGTATCATTGCTGAAACTAATCCTGAAAATCCTTCTATAAAAAAAGTAAGCAAGAGGAAAAGTCCTCACAAGAGTGCCAAGGGGGGTTCCCTCTTTGTTTAACTATAAATCTTATGTTTTACTGTGTGATCATAGTTTTGTGTATCCCTTACTACTAGTAGAAGTGTGTTTTGATCTTAGACGTTGGTATTAATCATGGTACGTTTGTGATGTGCTAAGTATTAATTACAATTAGCCTTTGGTGTGCTAGTAATATTTACTCTAGAAATTCATAGTCATGATAAATAGACAATCATTTGTAGAGTGTGATTTATTTTGTGACCCTTTTCAGGATCACAGGGGGGAATGTAGTGGATTAATATCTCACAATGAATATCTTATAATAAATATATTCTTATCACCATGTTTATAAGGTGTGCTGTAACATTCACCTAAGAAACATGTGTGTGTGTGTCACGCTACAAGCCCAGAATAACAAGTAGGGGGTCAATGGAATGAACCAGGGGAAATTGAAAAACCTCTGGGTCAAAAGGGCAAGCCATTTGCAATGTAAAACAGAACATGAAAGACTGCAAAATGAACACAGTAAATGCATGGTCCAGGTTCGGAAAAGGTAATGACGTGTAACCATATGGAAATGAGCAGTAGCGAGGGGCCATGATTGGGAGGAGCTGTGATGTGTAACCATGTTTTTAAAAAAAGCACACCCTATGGAAGTTTCCACTGATAGGTAAAAAATTAACAAAGATATCCGTGGAAAAAGCAATGGAAATTATGTAAAATGGGAGGGGCTCAAAGGAGGAGCCCCAAGATCCAGAGAATGTATTTAACTGACCGCTTTCTGTATATTGTCAGATGTTGTCCGGAGAACATCTCAAGTGTGGTTGTCTTGTGTTGTTGCAATAAACCACCCTGGACTGAGACTCAGCTACCTTTGTTCACTTTTTGACTACTGTTGGATATTTTTAACTGCCTTACCAAGAACTTAGAATTTTTGAAGAACTTAGTGCAAATCATTACGTTGTGGGGAGGCCCATCCACAACAATATATGCTGGATTATTTTGGGTATAAATAATTTTAAGAAGTAAAAAGAAATGACACAGGTTTGACAAAACAAAAACTTTATTGTGACAATATTGGACACACTGCCGTGTTCTGGTATTTGAAATATGAAGGCATGGCCGGGACCACTTCAGCGGGGCCGGCTGCCGGCGGAGCCCACGGGCTCGTCCCCGCGGCTCTTGGGGGCGTCGGCATTGCGGTGGCTGGGGGATTTCCTCGGGGTCGTCTCTCCTCTTTCCTCGGGGGGGGTTGTACATTTCCTGTGAAGGCCCCTCTCGGGCGCACTGCTTTGGGGGCCCCTTTGGGAGTCCGGGGTTATGGGTCCCCTGACCCCTGCCTCTGTGCTCGGGGAAGGCGGGTCTTCGGTTCTCCACAACCACTATCAAGCCATTTCCTTCTGGATAATTTTCACCTAAACTAGTGCACTCTCACAATCTCCCACAGGTGCTGGGTCCCAGGTATTAAATGTTCACTTATATACAGAAAGGCTATAATTTATTTACTTTCTTTTACCTTTTTTTTTTTAGGTATCACATTACACATGTCAGCTTAAATAATAATACATATGATTTAGCAATGGTATCAAGGTGTTACACGATTGTATCTGTTGCTTTATGTCTGTTGGTTGTGCTGTTCTTTTTGTGTCTCTTTCCAGGTGATGGAGCAGACAGAGGAAGTTTTATCATTCTCTTCCTTTTATCTCTTCTTTCTTTCACCTCTTCTTTCTCTTTTTTTTTTTTTTTTTTCTCTTCTTGTTTTTCTTTTACTCTCCTACTTTCCCATTGTAGTGTCCATATAATTTGAAATTCTCCCTGCAGGAATCACAATAAAGCTATTTACACGCACAAATCAAGCGGAGCATTATGGCGAAAGCTGTTTGCTCCACTTGTGAAAGTAAAATCTGTCGAGCTCTATTTGGCATTAAGATATCAATTTTTATTGCCACATTGCTAGACAGGACACTGGGAAAAAAAAAAAAAAGAAAAAAAAAAAAAAAAAAAAAAAAAAAGAAATATGAAGGCTGTCACAGTGTCTGTGCAGCAGCAGATGTCCCTAGTGAGCGATGAATGAAGCATTAAGTATGAACCTTTAGGCAAAGCAATGGGCTGGAAAGTGTCATTGCTTCATTAAGACGCTGGTTCCCAGTCCAGGAGAGGTCAGTCTGTCCACCTGCTTCACCCCCTACCCATGAACAGAGCAGCATGTTCAGTGTTCCTGGACCCCCTGTTGTCCACTATGACCTCCTTAGCCTTGCTGTTATTAACCCTAGAGCACCGCTGTGTTTGGGAATCACCGCAGCTTCTAATTTAATTAGCTGAAACAAAACAAGTTTACGCAGACAACACTACAGATTAGTCACATCAACAGTTTACATATTAAGTTGGTCTTTATAGGGTTTCTGTAAGTCAGGCCAAATATCATTTCACAGTCACTTTATTCTAGCGGTTACTTCATTTTTCAAAGTTGATAAAAGACCAGTCCATGTAAGCTTTGGCTAGATGTCTTGAAGAAAGCATTTTTTTTGCAAAAGAAAGGAAAGAGTGTGAATACAAAAGTCTGATCTGACTTGTGTTGGGATATAACTTATTTTAATTTTGGGAGGAAACATATTAAAGGAGTTTAATCATACAACAGCAAAATCCCATAAGAGATCAACAACTTGCATATTTCCTACATGTATTTTAAGGACACCCGCAAATTAAAAGCGAAAGAAAAAGCAATAGATTTTAGCCTTTCAAAATTCACACAACAGACGTTTCACAGATATTTTAGTCTTTGTCGTTTGCAACCGAACCATCCACTTGAACATCTTTATTGCACATCAGTGCTCTCTGAAAGAAAAATAGACACATCACTACAGCAAACACATTCCCACACTTACACATGCACACATGCTATGGTTTCAACCATTACCTTCTTTGAGCTTTACACGATTCCTCTTCTTATTAAAGGCTTTGAAACCAAGAAACAGGGCCAAAGGAAGCAGCACAACACCGATCACACTTTTTGTCACAGCCAAAGTCACACCAATTGTGTCTAAAAAGAAATCATTAAGATGAAAAATGTCATAAAATATTTTTTTATAAAAAGACGTATAAAAAAACATATCCCAGAAAAAAATATTTATTTACCAAACAGAACTGTAAAGAAAAGGCTTGATATAACTATATGTAAAAGCAATTTAAAAATAAAAAAAGACACAGAGTACCTTTACAGCTTGTTAGTTGAATAACTGCCTGTTCACTGCTGACCTTGTTCTGAACATTACACACCAGGTCTCCTTCCAGCCGGCCATGTAAGGTAAAGATAACATCTGAAACACTTTGATTTTCCCCATGCTCAACTTTGGTCTGTACCAATAGGTTTTTGTCCAATGATAAAGTGAAATCCATGTCATCTCCCTTTGCTGAGCAGCTAACTGACATTTTTTGTGGTGACAAACAGGTCTGAGACACGGCAGACTGCGATACTTGAGCTGCAAGACAAGTGCAAAATTACATTTACATTGCCAATTAAAACCATTCAATTCCTAAGCTAAACATTTTCATTGCTAATTGCAAAGTAGCTATTTTTTCCCAATGCAATGTAATTAATTCATTCAAAACCTATTAATTTTACATAACATTGACAGCAATAAATATTAATTAACATCTAACACCACCTGAGCACAATACCAAAATTGTGTAAATGTATATGAAAATATCAACATGTTTTTCCTACCCTGAATATGTAGATTGAGTCTGAATTTCCTCAGGAGTCTCCCACTGCTCAATGAATATACTTCCAGCTGATAAACTCCTGAGTAATTTCTAGTTGTCTTATCAACCTTTAATGTCCCATTAGTAAAGTATTTGCAGTTATTTCTGTATGCATCAATTACAGTCAGCAATGTATTATTGGCAAACTTAAAAACTGTGGCCCCATTTCTTATCAACATTGTCTTGTCATCTGTGCTGATTGGCAAGTAAAAAAACAGCGACTCTCCAAGTGCTCCAAAACAGTGTTGGTCTTCATTATGATTTGTTAAATTGCATCCCTTTAGCCCTGACAAAGAAACATAAAAAACCAAAAGAAATTTCAAATATATTTGTATCTTTATATTCATTCCTTTCTTTATATACTTTATATATATATATATATATATATATATATATATATATATATATATATATATATATATATATATATATAGTAGATTAAATACAACTGGGTCATACATGTTTAAATGAATAATTGCATACAATATTAAGAGCACCTTTTGCCAAAGCTGGTGTTGCCAGGACTGTGATCATTATGTAGATCAACATGATTACCTGTAATGACAAAACAAAAGCCGGATGATGAGTCTGTGGTCAGAGCAAGATATAAAGAATTAAATTTACATTTTATGCTTCAAGCAAATGTATTTTAATAAATATAGTGTGTGGTTTATATGTCATTATTCTTTTTTTAATTAAATTCAAATAAGAAGTATGTGCCGCACGGATGCATTACACTGGAGATTTCAATGAAAACAAAGGCAATGAAACTAAATTCAACACAATCTGACTTTCACTGATGTCAACTGTTCCAAATGAAAATTCTAGCAGGAACAGCTAAGTTAAACTGTTGTTAGAAAAATAACATTGCTAAATTTATTATTTAATTATTACAGAGTAATTGTTAATATGTTCTAGAATTTATAAATAAATATTTAAGAGATGTTTGTGTTTGCCAGAAAAAACATGAAGAGGAACTGAACTTCAAATATGTTATAAACTCTGTGCTCCTATTGATTTTCAGGGTAAGTAATGGTTTGATGATAAAAATAAATAAAAAATATAAAGAGCTATGTAATATGCTTTAAGTCTACTTTAAATGGCTGATGAATACGCGATTTGAGTGCCAAAAGGTGTTTAACCCCTCAACTTGGACTTTTGTGTAGAATGTTTTTGACACTCTGAGCAAAGTGTGGACAGACCAGTCAGACACCTGTTGGGAGGAGCTACGCTGTTCTTTACCTCAAATGCAGGGAAACACTTACTGTGGTAAGAGATTTGATAAATTACCCGAGATCCCAACTTCCTCGCTAATCCTCCTCCAGACAAGGTATTTCTATTACTGTCTCTGTAGTGATAGCACATCTGATAATAGGCTTGGCACATAGAGCGACAATGAGTTTGTCCTCCATTGTCAACTTCCCAGCTTTTCCTGGTCCTTCCGTCCCATCGGATGTCTATGTCACACTATGTCACATAGTAGAGTCTCTTTGATTGGTTAGTTCTCCATGTCCACCTGCAAAACTTCAGATTTTCCAACTCTAGCGTCTGCCGCTTTGCATAGACACTTGAAATATCAAAATACACCTCACCCGACAGGTGAAATGCACCAATAGAACCTTTCAACGCTCCTAGATGTGCGTCCATCAAAGACTTTGCATGTAAACCAAATGCCCTTAACACTCAAATCGTGTACAACTATCGAACCCATTAAAGTGGATGCTAACCGAACAGCAAACAGTTTCTAAGCTTAATGTGAATGATAATGCGATGAATTATCTGTTTTAGAATGACTGTGCCCACCACTGTCCAATTTATATGTTAAGGTTAGTTTTGTACGGACTCAAATGCAGACTCAGACTCAGGATGTAAAAATAAATAATAATTTATTTTAACATAAGGCGCTTCCAAAAAGGGAAGGAAAACAAAGGGATGCAAGACTCTCCAGTTTACTTGCATGTATCTTCGGCTGTGGGTTTGGCTGGCTGTTTGGCTGGCTGGCTGTTTGGCTGGCTGGCTGGCTGTCTGGCAGGCAGAGTGATCTGAGCAGAATCCAACTTCTCCAAACGAAATCAAGAAGAACAAACTGGCGCTTGCTGTCTGGTTTCAGGGGGTTAAATACTGTCAGGTTGATTTCAGGATTGCCAGCAGCTGCACCACAAAACCAGGAAGGAACCACCACTATGCCACGCCCACTTGCACTGCATAAGATCACAACAGAACCCCCCCCTCAACGGGCGCCTCCTGGCGTCCAGCCAGGGCGATCAGGATGGAGCCGGTAGAAGTCCTCCAGGACGGACTGGTCCAGAATGAAGGAGCGGGGTATCCACGACCGCTCCTCAGGACCATAACCCTCCCAGTCAACGAGATACTGGAACCCACGTCCACGCCGGCGTACCTCCATAATCCTCTTCACAGTGAAAACCGGGCCGCCATCGATGATACGGGGGGGTGGAGGGGGGTCGGCCGGAGGGCTTAAGGGAGAATTTGAGACAGGCTTTAGCAGAGACACGTGAAACACAGGATGCACTTTCAAAGCTGCAGGCAACTTTAGACGAACAGCTGATGAATTGATGACCTTCTCCACTACGTATGGTCCAACGTAACGAGACGACAGTTTACGGGACTCGACTTGAAGGGGTAAGTCCCGTGACGATAACCAAACCTTCATACCAGGTGTGTAAAGAGGAGCAGGAATCCTTCGCCTGTTTGCACCCACTCTCATGCGATCACCTGCCTTCATTAGCGATGAACGAGTCTCCTTCCAGATCTCCCGACATCGGGAGATGTTGGCCTGGACCGAGGGAACCGCCACTTCCATCTCCTGTTCCGGAAATAGTGGCGGCTGATAGCCAAACATCACAAGAAACGGGGATCTTCCCGTTGCAGAACTGGGGAGAGAGTTGCAGGCATATTCAACCCATGGCAGGTAAGATGACCAATCCAGAGGGTTCTTTGCCGACACACAGCGTAACGCTGCTTCCAAGCTTTGGTTAGCTCTTTCCGTCTGGCCGTTACTCTGGGGATGGTAACCAGACGTCAGACTAACAGTAGCACCCACTGAGTGACAAAAAGCTTTCCAAACCATGGATGAGAACTGGGGTCCGCGATCTGACACGATGTCCACCGGTAATCCATGAATACGGAAGACATGCTGCACCATTAGATCAGCGGTCTCCGTAGCCGAAGGCAGCTTCTCGAGGGCGACAAAGTGAACTGCTTTAGAAAAACGATCGACAATTGTTAAAACGACAGTTTTACCTGCCGAGCATGGAAGTCCAGTCACAAAGTCCAACGCGATGTGGGACCAAGGCCTGCTGGGGACCATGAGGGGGCGCAGAAGACCTGTGGTCGGGCGATGTGATGCCTTGCCCCTGGCGCACACTGAACAGGCCGAAACGTAGGTCTTGGTGTCAGATGATATGGAAGGCCACCAGAAGCGTTGACGGATGAATGACAGAGTTCTCGAGAATCCAGGATGGCAGGTAAGTTTAGAGTCATGACCCCACTGCAGGACTCGGGAACGTAAATCCAATGGAACGAACAGACAACCCTCCGGAACTCCATCAGGAACAGTCTGGTCGGCAAGAGCAGCCTTAACTGCAGTTTCCACATCCCATGTGGCAGCACCAATAATACATGATGTAGGAAGAACAGTGCCAACTCCAGTAGCAACCTCCTCCGACTGGAACTGACGGGACAGCGAGTCAGGTTTAGTATTCTTTGATCCAGGTCTGTAAGTAAGCGTAAAGTTAAATCTTCCCAAAAACAGAGACCACCTAGCCTGACGAGAGTTAAGTCTCTTAGCGGTTCTCAGGTAAGACAGATTCTTATGGTCGGTGAACACAACAAAAGGCTCCACAGTACCTTCCAGCCAGTGCCTCCATTCTTGAAGTGCCATTACCACAGCCAAAAGTTCTCGGTCCCCTACATCATAATTTCTTTCCGCGGTAGTGAGCCGCCTGGAAAAAAAGGCACATGGACGTAATTTACCTTCTCCAGATGTCCGTTGAGAGAGTACAGCCCCCACACCAGAATCTGACGCATCAACCTCCACCACAAATGGAGTCTCGGGATCTGGATGCGCCAAAACGGGTGCTGAGGAGAACAGAGTCTTCAGTTTAGCGAATGCCTCATCCGCCTGTGGACTCCAAGTGAAAGACTTGACAGGTGAAGTGAGAGTAGTCAGAGGTGCAGCCACCTTACTGTAGTCTCGAATGAATCGACGATAGAAATTTGCAAACCCTAGAAAACGTTGGAGCTGTTTTCTGGAGTTAGGAACAGGCCACTCAGTCACCGCTTGGATTTTGCTTTCATCAGGTTTTAGCTCTCCCTTCTGGATAACATAACCCAGGAATTTAATGGATGACGTGTGAAACTCACATTTCTCAGCTTTCACATATAGTTTGTTCTCCAAAAGTCTCTGAAGAACCATCCGAACGTGTCTCACATGTTCCTCCATGTTGCGTGAGAAAATCAGGATGTCGTCCAAGTAGACAAAGATAAACTGGTTAAGCATATCTCTCAAAACGTCGTTCACTAGTGCCTGAAAAACAGCAGGAGCATTAGTCAATCCAAACGGCATCACTAAATATTCAAAGTGCCCTAGGGGAGTGTTAAATGCAGTTTTCCATTCGTCACCAGCCTTGATACGCACAAGGTGATATGCATTACGCAGGTCGAGCTTACTGAAGACTGTGGCCTCGCATATAGGTTCCACAACTGAATCCATCAGGGGCAGAGAATATTTGTTCTTCACAGTGATATTGTTGAGGCCTCGGTAATCAATACAGGGTCTTAGGCTAGAGTCTTTCTTCTTAACAAAAAAGAATCCTGCTCCAACAGGGGCTGATGAACGGCGTATAAGACCAGCCGCTAGGGACTCGGATAAATATTTCTCCATAGCCTCACGTTCAGGACGAGAAAGGTTAAACAACCTACTTGATGGTAAAGGGGCTCCAGACAGTAATTCAATGGAGCAGTCATAAGGCCGATGAGGAGGAAGAGAGAGAGCCTTGGCCTTACTGAATGCCTCACTCAGGTCGTGGTACTCTGGAGGAATAGCGGAGAGATCAGGTGGTTTATGTGGTGTTCTTGGGACAGAATTGGTGGGTGAAATAGCTGAGCGTAGACAATGGAAGAGACAGAACGGGCTCCAGCTAGCGACAGTACACAAAGACCAGTCAATGTGTGGATTATGAATCTTCAACCAGGTGTGACCGAGAACTATGGGAACATTGGGTGAGGAAATAACCAGGAATTGAATTTCCTCTCTATGGTTGCCAGACAGTAGCAGGGTAAGAGGTGTAGTAATCCGTGTGATGCGAGCCAAGTGCCGTCCATCCAGGGCATTGACCTCACGAGGGTCCTTTATTTCCTCCGTCTGCAGATTGGCAGTCTCAACCAGTCTCTCATCAATAAAATTATCATCTGCTCCAGAGTCCACTAAGGCTCGCAGATTGATGGGACCTTCAGACCTGATGAGTGTGGCATCCAATTCCATCCGGTCAAAATTGGAGGATTTATTGATAGCATGACTCACCCATAATCCTCCCTTTATTGATGAGTCTGCTCGTTTAACGCTGGGCAATTGTTGCGTAGATGTCCCGCTTCGCCACAGTAGAGACATAGTTTATCTCGAAAGCGTCGACTTCTTTCCGCCATGGTCAACTTGGTTCTTCCCAGCTGCATGGGTTCACTGGTATCCTGGGGAGACCAATGGTTAAGGGATGCCACCTGGTGGTTATATGTATCTGATGACTCAATGGATGTCCTGTAAGATGGATTCTCAAGTTTACTGGACCTTCTCTGGCTGGGATTCTCTCTTAACTGTTCCCGCTGAGTGTTGTCAATGTGGATGGCTAACGCGATAATCTCATCCAGGGTCTTTAAATCAGAGCGTAGCACAATTTGGTTTCTGATCTTTGAAACAAGACCTCGAATAAAAGCGGCCTGCAGAGCTAACTCTCCCCATCCGCTCTCAGTTGCTAATATTCGAAAGTCTATGGAATATTCAGCTGCAGATTGATTGCCTTGAGTAAAGGTGAATAGTCTATTTCCTGCCTCGAGACCACGAACAGGATGGTCGAAGGTCTTGCGCATGTTTGAGGTTAATTCTGTGTAGCTGGAACAAACACTTGAATTACGTTCCTTTAATGCCATGGCCCATCTAGCCGCTCTACCGGACAACAAGCTCAATATCAGATTAACCTTGGCTTTATCTGACGCATAGGTGGAAGGCTGTTGTTGGAACACTAGGTCACACTGGAATAGGAAACGGTCACAATTTCCTACATCACCTGAGTATCGTTCTGGCAGCGGAAAAGATGGCTCTCGGGATGGTACCTGATCCACAGGAGCAGCAGCGGAAGTGGTGGTGGAGGATGACGCTCCAGTGGCAGGAGAAGTGGTTGTAGCGGCGTTGAGGTGATTAACCACCTGATCCAATTTCTGGGTTAACTCCTCCATTTGTTGGTTGAGTAACTGCAATGAACGTCTAGATTCCTTAATCTCTTGTTCATGGCTACCAATTAACACGCCCTGGGAGTTTAGTGCCTGACGAAAAAAAGCTGAGTCTGCTGAGTCCATGGGGGCCAGTTTGTTCTGTTAAGGTTAGTTTTGTACGGACTCAAATGCAGACTCAGACTCAGGATGTAAAAATAAATAATAATTTATTTTAACATAAGGCGCTTCCAAAAAGGGAAGGAAAACAAAGGGATGCAAGACTCTCCAGTTTACTTGCATGTATCTTCGGCTGTGGGTTTGGCTGGCTGTTTGGCTGGCTGGCTGTTTGGCTGGCTGGCTGGCTGTCTGGCAGGCAGAGTGATCTGAGCAGAATCCAACTTCTCCAAACGAAATCAAGAAGAACAAACTGGCGCTTGCTGTCTGGTTTCAGGGGGTTAAATACTGTCAGGTTGATTTCAGGATTGCCAGCAGCTGCACCACAAAACCAGGAAGGAACCACCACTATGCCACGCCCACTTGCACTGCATAAGATCACAACATTATATGCAATATTAAATCAAATAAAGCAGTTTGTTTAGGTCGGTCTTTTGCTTTGAGGCAGTTTTACATTATTTACAGATTTGTGGACCTAACAGACTTTTAATTTTAAATCCAAGATAAAAAAAGTATAAAAAAATCCAAGATTAAATCACTCTTAGTTTTGCTTGGTCTAAACGAAGATGGAACAAATATGTCTGCCGCTTTGCATAGACACTTGAAATATCAAAATACACCTCACCCGACAGGTGAAATGCACCAATAGAACCTTTCAACGCTCCTAGATGTGCGTCCATCAAAGACTTTGCATGTAAACCAAATACCCTTAACACTCAAATCGTGTACAACTATCGAACCCATTAAAGTGGATGCTAACCGAACAGCAAACAGTTTCTAAGCTTAATGTGAATGATAATGCGATGAATTATCTGTTTTAGAATGACTGTGCCCACCACTGTCCAATTTATATGCAATATTAAATCAAATAAAGCAGTTTGTTTAGGTCGGTCTGTTGCTTTGAGGCAGTTTTACATTATTTACAGATTTGTGGACCTAACAGACTTTTAATTTTAAATCCAAGATAAAAAAAATATAAAAAAATCCAAGATTAAATCACTCTTAGTTTTGCTTGGTCTAAACGAAGATGGAACAAATATGTCTGAATAATGGCTATGAATAAACATAACACTGACTCACGTCTAAATGTCTAAATATAGGTTAAATGTTAAAATCAGTCAGTCACCTGACGTCTGAGGGTAAAAGCAAAAAGACTTTCTATATGAGCACGACAGAATTGTTGGGCTGCAAAAGCAAGACACACCAAGATAATTCATTTAAGATTTTTTTTTTTTTTATAATCCTGGTTGGGAATATGCATGAAAAATGTATCAAATCCTCCAAAAGACAAAAAAAATTATAGTATTCAAATTATATTTCAAATAATATTTATTCAACCATCAATGTTGCTTCTGATAGGAAATAAGATATGCATCTCTGAAAAGATAACAAAACCAAAACACGGGTGTGCAAATTCTCAGTTATCCGGGTCAATGCAACGGTAAACAGGCTTAAATCAGAGGCAACCGGACTTTCCTTCAGCAGCTATCCAGGAGTCTTTATCAAACAACTGCAGGTTGCTCAAGTGCGAGCCACCAGAATTAACAAAGACTGCTGAATAGGTCTCAAAACTTTTTTTGAAAGAACTGAGCAAAAGAACGGTTGCCTCCAATTTAAACCTGTTTGCTGATAACAAAAAGATTTTGCTAAATTTGACCCTCCTGACTCTCCCAAGTATGAAGCTGCGTTGTTTCCCCTGCTCATGTGCTGGTTCCTCCAATGTGTTACTTCTGTCTTATTTCAGTTGTTCCAGTTTTCTGTTCCATGTTCATGTCCTGCTTTCAGTGTATTCTTATTAAGATAAGATTTATTAAAAATATAACACATTATGTCACCTCGAACCTCCAAATTGTGATTATTGAATTTACTTTTCTTAAAGGAGCCATGTCATGATATTTGTTGTGAATTAATGCTGGATAAACTGAATTGAATTAATTCAAAAGGCATTAAATTAACCATTAATGCCTTTTGCACCATAACTTTTGCACCATAAACATGGTCGAACATTCTTCTGCACACTGTTTTGCACTGTTTTTCTTCTGCATTGTTACATTCTGATCACTGCTGCACTTTATATTGTAATGTTATCTTATTCCAACTGCAATCCCATTACACTGTCGTAAGCTGTATGCAACAAAATTTTGTTCTGTATGCACTCTGTACTTACAAAATGACAATAAAGTTGTCTAAGCGTAAGTCTTGAATCACCCTGATCTTTTGGTCCCTCCACAGATTCTTTATCAAATCAAAATCAAGACTCTGGTTGTGCTTTACAAAATATTAACATTACTTCCAGTCACAAGAAACACTGAAACAAATGAACTGTTACTTTAAATCTAAAGCTGCCCAGGATATGAGTAATTCTGGGCTTCATTGTGCATGCTTACATGTGTCACCTGTACATTAAGCCGTGCTGGAGCTTTATGCTTTCTATAATTTCTGTGTGCTTTGACTCCATGTAGCAGCAATTAAGCATCCCTCAGCAAAATATCTAGATTTTATTTGAAACAAAATTTTTACCCCGCATTACCAACTAAATGTATTTCATTATAGTTTAATAGAGCAGGTATTATGTCACACCTATAAAATAAATTTTATTGTATCAATAATCAAACAACTTCCACTATCATTAGAAGTATTACAGTTTTTCCATCAACTGTAGTAGTACATGGCTTAAGCTGTACTTCTTTGTTCGTGTATATGAACAGAATCAAAAATGCTTTCAGACTTTAGCTTTAATGGCTAAAGGTTTTTATGATAATCTGCAAGGACACTCAAAACAGATTTTTGGATCACTCTTAGCTGTATCAATGTAGTTTAGGATTATTTGTTTTGGCACCAAAAGGTGTATAATATCACAAGAGTAATATTATTTCTCTAGCTAATTTTTCTTTCTTTTTATGCAGTTATGTTAAGCTTGAAGTCTTCACGTATAGTATATCAATATAGTGTTTAAGTTTGAATACATTTTGTGTCTAAGTGATTGAAAAGCATCTACTGAGACATTGTATATTTGTTGCATATGCTTTGTAAAAATCTCCAGGCATTTCACTAAAACTCAGTAAGCCGCTCTAAACAATGTTAAAATATTGATGTGCACTCACCTGCAAAGGAAGATTAACTGACTGGTGAATTTTCCTCTGACAGCAGGGAGGTGTGTCAGTCTTCTTTCTCTGTCATGTTGGCAAAATTGAGGAAATGGCTCAACAAAAACAAATTAAGGTACTGTGTGTTTTGTTTTTGCATCCCTTTTGCCGACATTTTCATTAAACTGAGTTATTGTGTATGTTTGAAGAACTAGACACTAAAGGCAGAAGAATATTTATTTTCACATCTCTAAATATGCATTTTATGGGTTTTAACTGTATGTGGTGTGATTGATTGGAACACCTAATAAACTTTGTGAAGTTATAAGATTTTACTTTTACAATGCAAAATAATAATGCACCTCATCCCTGCGATTCAATTCAATTCAATTCAATTTATATAGCACCAATTCACAACACGTCATCTCTGGGCACTTTACAAAGTTGATTCAATCAAATCCTACAGACAGGTTAAAAGGTTTTCTATGTAAGGAAACCCTGCAGATTGCATTGAGTCATTGACTTGGAGCATTCACTCCTCCTGAGTGAGTCCATACCCACAGTGGACAGTTGCTGGTATTGTGTCATTGACTTTGCAGCAATCCCTCATACCGAGTCTGCATGTACCAATAGTGGAGAGGAAAACTCCCCATTAGAAGGAAGGAACCTTCGGCAGAACCAGGCTCAGTGTGAACGTCCTTCTGTCATGACCAACTGGGGGTTTCAGAAGACAGAGCAAAGACAATAAGCTACAAGTCTTTATTTATTCTAAGAGGACATAAATCATGCAAATCACATATGAGTGTGCTTAATACAATGAAAAATCCAACATCTCATTGGAAACAAGATACAGAAATGTGAAGAAAACATAAACCTCACTGTTGAATTTGGGACAAGATTGCATGACATGAGGAACAGATGTAAAGTTGGGCAAGATGTCAAAAAAGTATGTTTTGTACACTTTTGAAAATGTTAAAAATTGTGAATGATCCCTTAAAAGAAATAACAATTCATGGAATAATTTCCAAACTGACCTCTGCACTGGATGAAATCACCAGCACGTATATCCACATTAACATGCTTTGTTTTTTTGAATAATAATAATAAAAAGATAACTTAAAGTGTAATTACAAAATGTGTCTCAAAAGGTCATAAAAGTATTTCATTTTGTAATGCTCAGAAGATCAAAGAACCTGGTATTCAAGCCAGGCATGTATATATACATTATATTTCATCACATCACAGCTGGCAATTTAATTGCTTCCTTTTATTTAAAAGTTTGCCTTTGTTGTCCAGAGCAAATGTGATCTGACAGTGTTACAGTGTAACAGCAGAGATGGCCAAAGGTCTCTTGTATGTGAAACGGTAATATGTGAAAGGATAGATAGTGCTACTTACAAGTGTGCGCTCATGAAATTCCAGAGGTCCCTATATTCCCTTTAACGTCTTCCATCCTTATTATTATGATTTAGGTTTTTGTTTGTTTTGTTTTAGACTTTTTCTGGACTTTTCTTAATCTGCCTTCACCTCAAAGCCATCATCCAATCAGCTGTTTCCTTCCAGCCACCACTCGACTCTACATCAGCTCCACCTGTTGCCACTAATTAGTCAACTCGGCTCACCTGTGCACCTGTCTACTTATAACTGCTTCACTCAACTCATCCCTGCCAGAACGTCTCTTCTCGTCTCATCTGATCTCATCTCTTCCTTTGTGATGTGCCCTGCCTCTACCAGTTCCTGTGAGCTCTGCCAGCTGGACTCTTCTGTTTAAAGTTGCCTGTGTCTGCATGTTGTACAAGTCTGCCTGTTTTCCCGTGAGTTCCAGCCACTGGCTCTGCTTGTTCTGGTGGTTCCTCAGTCGACATCGCCTGTTCTGGTTTATCATTACCTGCACCTTCAGCCATTATTCATCTGTTAAGTCTGGTTCTACTTGCCTGCCTCAGCTGTCACTACTCATCCTCACAATAAACCTTTTAAAAACGTAACTTTGTGTCCAGCGTCATCCATTACAATTGTATAGTCTTGAAGGTGAGAATGCTGTTTAAAACAGCCATTCAACTTCAATGACATTAATGGTGGACCCCAGGAAGAGCAGTGTTTTCTACAGTAAAGACTAATGGGGATCCACATTAAACAATAAACAAACTCAACAGGAAGCTCTCTAAGTTCATTATCACACTATAACTGTTTTTGGGGAGCGTATAGGCCAGCACAAGGCTAAGTAACTTCATGGCCCTGGAAAACTGTGTTATGCAGTTTTTTTATGTAGGTGAATTGTACAGAAATGAAAGAATATCCCACTTTTTGAATTTGCATCATGTCGTCCATCGTGTATTTTATGCCAATGCAGCGGTGTGCCTCTTTACAAGGGAGTCCAGTAATTATAGGTGTATTTGTAAATGTAAGGCCACCACTCACTAACATTTAAAGTGAGTCTTTGGGTATTATTCAGATTTTACTTTATAACCAAGTAATTGTTCAACTAGTAGGCCTAGGCTAAGTTTCTTTTTAGGCATAGAAAAAAATTGTTTGGGGCAGTGATTATCTGTCCAAAATAAAGATAAATATAACTTTAATCATGAGGTGTGGAGGTTAATCCAGCTGTTTCTCAGTGCTATTTTTTAAAGTATCTTCCTTCACATTAGCACATTTAATTTATAATGTTACTTTTCCTTTAACCTTTGCCTCAAAAGTCACCGGTTCGAAACTGGTGTCATGGGTTTACACCGACACACACGCACAAACACACAGACATGAACATGGCATATTTAAAGAACTTGCTGGAGGAGAGGACTTTTTATGATACAACAGCAGAAAGTGGACGAATCCATCAAGCTGCTGGAAGAATGGGACTTGTCTCTGGAGAAGCTATCTAATGGCAGGTATATACTATGCAATTTCAACAATCTTCTAACATTACTCCATGGCACATTGTGCGACCTGGAGGTCAATGCATAGGTCAGTGTCCAGGAATCAGAAGCCAAATGGAGAGTCCGACAGGGGAGAGGCAAAGACAGGAAAATCCGACAACAGGTCACAAATTGGCTGGCAGTCAAAAGCCACTGGATGGTCTACTCACTCTAAGGCTAAAAGACTCTGAAAGAGAAAGCCACTGAGAGACAGGTATTTACAGTCAGGATCCCTGGTGAACATCATGCAGGCAAACAGGGAAAGCGTGGGTTTTGCTGCTCTCACTAATTAGTGGAGCAGCCGCAGCGCAAAGCTGCACAGATGGAGTGGGCACCCAGTCAAAACACAACAGAGTGGAGCAGAAGCATGGCAAGTCATTTTGCAATTCCTCCAGTGTTTTCAGTTCTCCTTTTCACTTTCACATTGTCATGGGGCAGTTTTGGTCTGCCAGTCTCAGGAACTCTCTAGCGCCTTCCTCCTCCTGCCCTGCTCCATCTCCCTCCACTAATCATCTAAACCTGTCAGTTTCTAATCAGCACAGACTCATTCCACCTGCCAGCCTCCCCATATAAACCCTCCTCAGTCAGCTCCTCACCGCCAGTCTGTCTTCAAATTGAATATGAGTTGAAGAGATTTGCAAATCATATTTCATTTTTATTTACGTTTTACACACTATCCATACCTGATTGGACATGGTATTGTATATGCAGTTTATACATTATTTAGAACTCCAATACATCTATGGCAGAAATTTAGAAACACCTAAAATACACAAAAGAATTAAATATTTGATGGAAAATTGCCAAAAACTATTTTTGTTGAGAAAATTGTCATAGCATATAATTATTAGCACACTGGACAAGTTGTAAATGCAGCATTTTTTTCCCAGACTAAGCTTAATCGACGTACCTTGTATTTTTAGTTAAGCTTGAACTGTTTTCATTCTTTGTCCATTGGTTCTGTATTCTTCAAGGAGGTAATTTCCAGAATGTTTCTTCATGGCGTTATCCAAGCTTAAAGTTCCAGACCGGATTTGCTCAAAAAGATTTTCATTGTCCTCATTCACAGTCACTGCCCCATTCTTGTCTATGTTTAAAATTCTGTAGTTTCCATCCTTTGTCAATCTAATCTCACACTGTTTTGCTTTTGTAAGATGGAAAATGATTTGGTGTCCTTCTGCTCCATATCACTTCTAAATTACTGTGGAGTCATGAAAAAATGCACTTGACACAGTGCAGAAGGAGGCAATAGAAATGCTGCTTGGCTTGTATGTATTAGTCTTAATCTTTTACATTACTTAATCAGTCACAAAGATATAAAAACCAGTCATACTGTAGCAATCATTTTGGCATTCAGAAAGGGTCAGGACAACTTGCTGAAGTTCAAATTGAACCTAAAATCAAGAACTAGATGGGCTACAGTGTCAGAAGACCGACCACACCAGGTAGTACATATGTTAGCTAAGAACAGGAAACTAAGAAAACACACCCTCACAATATTTCCACAGTAACACACTGAAACAGCATTGCCTGCTCTCACGGGTCTTGGTTTCAACTGCAATATTCAGATTTTCAAAACTTCATAAAACAAAAACAAAAAAACATGAAGACATGTATGATACTTGCCTTGCTGGTGTAGGTGGTGTAGTAAGGGTAATGTTTTCTTAAAAATAAAATATTGCTTTAATGTTTTTCAATTGTAAGCAGTTGTACTGCAGAGAAAAGAAATCCCAAAATAAAAAAAAAACTTTGTGAAAAAATTAAGCTTTAACTGAACAAGGTTTTAGTGCAGTGGACATGAAAGACTTCCTTTGGTGCTTTACATTAGAGCAGCAGATGCATCAAGCTAAAGAGGGTGTTGCTTATTTAGCATATTTTATGGAAAATTAGAAAATGTTTTTTTAATAATTCAAGTATATTTTTCTTTTCATTGGTTGCTGTAGTGGGTCCAGAGCAGATCGTAGGAGAGAAATCCTTCTTTAGCAGTTTTTTTCTAGTTTGTCACTGACTTTATTGCTGTGCTCCTTAACATAAAAAGTTCTCAGGGAAAAATATATTAAAACACTAGATATTTAGGGATTTTAATGTGATGTTTTTCTTTGTAAATTTTATAAATGTAAAATTCTATATAATTGCTTCTAATGTACTTGCAGACAGATGAGCTGCTTTTAAAAGCTTAGATAAAACGATTTCCTGCTGCCTGTGTATTTTATTGATAGCATCTCTGAATGTTCTCACATTTACTGAGGCAAAACAAATTTAAACCAAGTGAGAGAATGACAGTTAAAAAAAACCCACATAAGCCTTTGGTCACCTTAGCCATGGTGTCTTTGTTGCAGCATGTGTGACAAGCTTGCATTTCAGTCATGCAACTAACCACAGTGTTAAGCATTCTAACTTTCTTGACCGTGGAGTTTTATTTGCCCACAATAATAATCTACACAATAAGCACCAACAGTTGAAGTTGCACTGCTGTAGGATACTTTTATATTGAGTCTACTCCAACTGCCTATTTTTTTTAGTTGAACAAAAATAGCACCTAATAATGTGCATCTGGTACATGTGTCTGTTCGGATTGTGCATTTGGTATAGTTTGAAACATAAACAAGAATGTTTATGGTCTGACCTACATCTCAAAATATTAATAATTTCAACATTTCATTCCTAAATCTTATCTTAATTAGGTTTTAACAATTTCCTTTTTTATAATTGCCTTCTTTGTCTTTTTGTGTTTGTTTATCTTAATGATTCAGTTGAGCTACACCCAGCTTACCTTCCTCAAAGTATAGGGTTTTATTTTTTTTGCGGTCTTGGTATGAGCACAGGGGTTTTACATCAAAACCAAGAAGTTTCATTCTTTGTAGCCATATACACATATGCAGGACTTCATACAATGTGGTTCTAGATCTGCTGGTGATAAAAAAAAAAACACTAAAAGTGAGGGCTTTGAAGCTTAGCACGTCAACGGTTAGGGCTTATGGAGAGAGCAAACACCACCGATCGGAACAGCAGGAAATAGAGAAGGAGGTACAGCACAGCAAATCAGCAGTAAAACTCATGTGGACTCTGTGGCTTTGTTGTGGTTTGGTTAGCTAAGCAGTCTCTGCTGTTGGCCAAGCCATGTTAGTGTTAGGGCTAGTTAGCTGCTAGCTAGCTTAGCCTGTTCACTGCCTCTCCGCTCAGACACACAGACATATAAATGCACATTTCTGTCACTGTTGCTTGATGTTTCTCCTCTTACCACAGGTTATATCTAACCCTGAAGCTTAAGCTCTTTGTACAATTTATAAATTACACATCAATAATTCATCCCCAGTTCACTGTGAGTTCATTATATTTGCCTATTTATCCACAATTGTTGTGTTTCATAATTCATAATTTCTGCGTCTGCTCATCAATAATCAATCAGTGATCAGTTTTGTGGTTTATTCAGTTTGTTCTGCACATTATCAATCTGGGCCTGCTGTTATCAAATCCATTCAGGGAAAGGGGGGACATTCAGCAAAACTTTAGGAGCTCATTGGTCGAAGTGACACTTAGTGCCCGCCTACCAAAGGTTGGTTTTAGACCAGGGGTTTTCAATAGGTGAGGCGCGCCTCCCCTGGGGGGCGCCAAAGAGTCACAGGGGAGGCGCGAAGAATGTGCTGGAGAAGAATATATTTGTGCCTTTTGTTTGATCGCGCAGAAACCAATCCAAGCGTGCAGTGAGACAACACGCGCCCGCTCAAAACCGGTCTGGCGCGCACTCAACTCTGAAAAACTCTTCTCAACCCACGCTCTGTCCTCGCGCTCAGTTCCATCTCTGCACGCGCATGCAACTTTGCACGCGCGCTGGACCTGCGCACCTCGCACGTTGGACCTGCTCACCTCGCGAGCTGGACCTGCCCATTGAACGCTTAACACCAGCTGTCTCTTTTCTTTCCAGCTTCTGGGAGGTGATGCAAAAGTTTATTCTGATCATAATCATTATCATTGTCATCATTATTTAAAGAGCACTTTAACAAAAGGTAAAGCAAAGTGCCAAACATCAGAAATACACCAGATAAGAAATAATATCTAATAAAATGCTTGGTTGTTAAAATAGCAATAGGTTTAAATTGTGTATAATTAGCCTAAATATGTAAATCGGAATATGTAATATGTTGACGTCTGTTAAATTCAGGTTATCTTTCTTATTATTATTATTTCAGTTGACGTCTCCTGTTGACGTGAGTTCAGTTTATCATTGGCGTCTGTTTAGTTCAGTTTGTCTGCTGTTGAAAACAATAGTTTATGAATTTGCTCTAATGACAGTTCAATTTTAAAAGTAGGCCCTCTGTCCGTGATGTTTCAGTAAAAGTAGCAAATAAAATGAAAATATTTGGATGGATATTTTATGAATAGGCCTTTTTTAATGAATGTACTTTGTTAAAAGAAATACAATAAAAAACATGTGTTGGGCTATGTCATGGTTGAGTTTTGGTTTGGCTTGTTTTTCTGTTATTTTCATTTTTTCATCTCTTTTGGGTTAGGTTTGACTTTATTTATTGTTAGTTTTCAGTCATCAGTTATTTTCTGTCAATTTTCACTTCACCTCCTCAGCAGTCAGTCACACCTGATAATCATTTATCAGTCAATTAGCCAGACCCTTGTTCCACCTGTGAAGTACTCTATTTAAACCTCCCTCTGCCTTCAGTTCAGCACTGGGCCGTCATCATTCCACACCTCTCCATGCCAGTCCCCGTTTTGCCTTGGAAGCTTTGTTTTGCTCCTGTTGTCAAGGTTAGTCCTGCCAGTCACTCTAAAGACTGTTCCTTCACTGTTTGTTCCTGGAAAGGCTCTGCTCTGTGCCCTGGTGTCTCTCAAGTTCTGTAACCTGACTAGCCGCCCTGGTGAAGCTCAGCTCTGTGCCCTGGTGTCTCCAATGGACTGCTAACCTGAGTGCTATGAGGCCTGCTAGCCGAGCAGCACCTAGCAAGTGTGGACTCTCTGTCTCCGGGCCGTCGGCTCCTGCCATCATCTACATCCCTGACTTTCTGCAGTCCTGAACCTCCGGTCTTCATCCCTCATCACCCAGCACACTTCTTTCAATAAAAACTCAAACTTTAGTTCCGTGTGTGCGTCCTGAGTTCATCGGTAAACAAAACCCTGACAGTACGGCCCAGTCAAAAGGTGAACTCAGGCGCCATGCGGGACTTACCTGCAGGAGTTGACGACCCGGACATCCTCGCATATGTGGAGATGTGCGAACGCCAGATGAGGGAGAGGTATGCCAAGATGGCTTCCGTCCGGGACCCTGCACCACCCGTCCGGACCGACTCCACTCCCCAGGTGGTTTACGTGGGCGTTGTTGCGGCTACCCCGGAACCCAGGAAGAGAAGCCACTCAGCCTCTCGTCGTCTCGGTCATCACCTCCATGACTCGCAGCTGGCCCCTCGAGTGAGGCTCATCGTTCCACCTAGCAGAGCCCCACGCATCAAGGAGAGCCAGCTGTGGGAGTTCTACTACGGTGACCGAGACGACCTTCTGCCCTGCTGGCCAGCTGCCACCCCCGAGATTGCCCCGGATTCCTCATCTGTCCCCTCCCGGCGAAGACAGCAGAACCACCGGCGCGGAGGGTCCGTCAAGGCTCAAGAGGAGGATCCGCTTCCAGCCTCGGCGCTCTCTGAAGCCTGTAGCCCGGCGCCGCTCTCTGAAGCCTGTAGCCCGGCGCCGCTCTCTGAAGCCTGTAGCCCGGCGCCGCTCTCTGAAGCCTGTAGCCCGGCGCCGCTCTCTGAAGCCTGTAGCCCGGCGCCGCTCTCTGAAGCCTGTTGCCCGTCACTGCCTGAAGTAGCCGAGGAGATGGTTCCGCCTCCACCAATAAGCTCCGCTCTGCCGGCCACCGTAAGCTCCGCTCTGCCGACCACTGAAGGCTCCGCTCTGCCGGCCGCCAAGAAAATAGATCCGCCGGCCGACGAGGATCAGCCCGAGGCCTCCGAGGGAGCCGTTTTGCCTCAGCCCGAGGCCTCCGAGGGAGCCGTTTTGCCTCAGCCCGAGGCCTCCGAGGGAGCCGTTTATCCTCAGCCCGAGGTCTCCGAGGGAGCCGTTTATCCTCAGCCCGAGGCCTCCGTGGGAGCCGTTTATCCTCAGCCCGAGGCCTCCGAGGGAGCCGTTTTGCCTCAGCCCGAGGCCTCCGTGGGAGCTGCTTTGCCTCAGCCCGAGGCCTCCGTGGGAGCTGCTTTGCCTCAGCCCGAGGCCTCCGAGGGAGCCGCTTTGCCTCTGTCCAAGCCCCGTGAGGAGGTCCAGGAGGACCTGCCTCCGCCCAAGCCCCGTGAGGAGGTCCAGGAGGACCTGCCTCCGCCCAAGCCCCGTGAGGAGGTCCAGGAGGACCTGCCTCCGCCCAAGCCTCGTGAGGAGGTCCAGGAGGACCTGCCTCCGCCCAAGTCCCGTGAGGAGGTCCAGGAGGACCTTCCTCCGCCCAAGCCTCGTGCGGAAGTCCAGGAGGACCCGCCTCTGGCCTCGGTTTCCACCGAGACCTGTAGCTTGGCACCGCCTCCAACTGATCTGTTCGGCCAGAGCCGCAGATTGCGGACTCCGAGCCGCTCGACTCTGCCTCGTCGGGGCCGTCCACCACGGCGCCCGCCTCTGACTTTTCTGTTCGGCCGGAGCCGCAGACTGCGGACTCCGAGCCGCTCGACTCTGCCTCGTCGGGGCCGTCCACCACGGCGCCCGCCTCTGACTTTTCTGTTCGGCCGGAGCCGCAGACTGCGGACTCCGAGCCGCTCGACTCTGCCTCGTCGGGGCCGTCCACCACGGCGCCCGCCTCTGACTTCTCTGTTTGGCCGGAGCCGCAGACTGCGGACTTCGAGCCGCTCGACTCTGCCTCGTCGGGGCTGTCCACCACGGCGCCCGTCTCTGACTTTCCTGTTCGGCCGGAGCCGCCGACCGCGGTCTCCGGGCCGCTTGACTTTGCCTCGTCGGGGCCGCCCTCCTCGAGGGTTTAGTCGGGCGATGCTGCTCCGCCGCCTGCCTCGTCCAGGACGACCTCCACGAAGACTTTTTCTTTTTTGCTTAGCAGCCGTTTTTGCCTGAGTCCTTAAGGCCAGTGCCTTCTGTTATTTTTTGGGCTCGATTTCAGTTTTTGATTTACTTAGGATTTTTGGGGTTTTAGAGTTATTTAGGGGTTCTTGTTTTCTTAGAGTTCTTAGTCTCTGTTTTGCTTTTGTTTTTCCTGCTCCGTTTTAGGATTCTAGATTTTGCCTTAGTTTCCAAGCTTTGCTTTGCTTCCTCATTTATAGCCTTAGTTCTCTGGTTTTCTCATTAGTTTACTTATTCATGTTCTAGTTTTCTTGTTTTGCCTTAATTTCTAGTTTAGCTTTAGTCTCATAATTTTGCTTAAGTATTGTTTGTTACCTTAGTCTTTCAGCTTCAGTTTTGTGTTACTTTAGCTATCTAGTGTTACATTAGTTTACCCGTTCCTGCCCTAGTTTCTTTGTTTTGGTTTTGCATTAGTTTTATAGTTTTTCTTGAACGTCTCGATCTTTTTCCTGGTTTTTTTGTTTTATTTTGATTTTCTAGTTTTTTGCTTCGGTTTTTCTTTTGTTATCCCTACCCTAGTTCTTCTGGTTTTGTTCTATAGGTTAGTTCATGCCTGGTTTTCTAGTTTTTGGTTTAGATCTGTAGTTTCCCAGCGCTCTTTAGGTCCCAGCGCTTCTTAGTTTTGTTTTGGCCCCCTAGCTCTTAGTCCCCTGGCGTGTTTGACGCTCTCCATTCTCTGGAATTTAGACGCCCTTAGTTCCTGGTATTTTTGTTTCCTGGCGTGTTAGGACGCCCTCTGTTCTCGGATCCCCGGCGTGTTATGACGCCCTTTGTTCTCGGATCCCCGGCGTATTAAGACGCCCTTTTGTTCTCGGTTCCCCGGCGTGTTTGGACGCCCTTTGTTCTCGGTTCCCCGGCGTGTTAGGACGCCCTTTGTTCTCGGTTCCCCTGCGTGTTAGGACGCTCTCTGACTCTTGGTACCCCGGCGTGTTAGGACGCCCTCTGTTTTCGGTTCCCCGGCGTGTTAGGACGCCCTCTGTTTTCGGTTCCCCGGCGTGTTAGGACGCCCTCTGTTCTCGGTTTCCCGGCGTGTAAGTACGCCCTCCGTTCTTGTCCCTAGGCGTTTTAGATGTTCCTGTTTCCCTCACATTCCGACGTTCTCTTCCCCAAGCCCCGGCGTTTTCCTCAAGCCCCGGCGGGTTTCCCTTTGGCGCTGTCGTGCGCCCGTTCCTTCCCTTTGGCGTTAAGTACGCCCGTTCCTTCCCTTTGGCGTTAAGTACGCCCGTTCCTTCCCTTTGGCGTTAAGTACGCCCGTTCCTTCCCTTTGGCGTTAAGTACGCCCGTTCCTTCCCTTTGGCGTTAAGTACGCCCGTTCCTCCCTCTGGCGTTGTCGTACGCCCGTTCTTCCCTCTGGCGTTGTCGTACGCCCGTTCTTCCCTCTGGCGTTGTCGTACGCCTGTTCTTCCCTCTGGCGTTGTCGTACGCCTGTTCTTCCCTCTGGCGTTGTCGTACGCCTGTTCTTCCCTCTGGCGTTGTCGTACGCCTGTTCTTCCCTCTGGCGTTGTCGTACGCCTGTTCTTCCCTCTGGCGTTGTCGTACGCCTGTCCTGCCTTGTGGCGATGTTCGCCTGTCATGCCCGTTTTTGCCTGGTGGCGATGTTCGCCTGTCAACGTCAGTTAGACGCCTTTTGTTTTGCTTACCAGCATCTGTTAGACATCCTTTTTAGTTCGCCCTAGTGGGTAGTTTTGGTGTGATTTTTAGCCCACCATCCTACCTTCCCTCCACCCACCCAGGTTAGATCAGCTTGGTTATGACTCTTGCCCGCCATCCTGCCTTCCCTCCACCCACCCTGGTTCGGTCACTTTGTAGTTTGTTTTGTTTGATTTTTAGGCCGTCCGGAGTCCGGCCTTGAGGGGGGGGTAATGTCATGGTTGAGTTTTGGTTTGGCTTGTTTTTCTGTTATTTTCATTTTTTCATCTCTTTTGGGTTAGGTTTGACTTTATTTATTGTTAGTTTTCAGTCATCAGTTATTTTCTGTCAATTTTCACTTCACCTCCTCAGCAGTCAGTCACACCTGATAATCATTTATCAGTCAATTAGCCAGACCCTTGTTCCACCTGTGAAGTACTCTATTTAAACCTTCCTCTGCCTTCAGTTCAGCACTGGGCCGTCATCATTCCACACCTCTCCATGCCAGTCCCCGTTTTGCCTTGGAAGCTTTGTTTTGCTCCTGTTGTCAAGGTTAGTCCTGCCAGTCACTCTAAATATCTTTACCTATTCCTAGGGGAGGCTCACCTTCAACGAATTTGAAAACCCCTGTTTTAGACAATCCTGGCATCAAATTAAAATGCTATAAAGAGCAGGCGTCATGAAAAACCACAACAAGTTGCTTATTTGGATAGTGACACTAGTGATAATTGTGCATTCTGACAAAACAGGTGTGATAGCAGCAGCTATGGGTTGTTTATTTTGGTTTGGGCTCGGCACTTCTTGCTTTCATCATAGCTGTATGTCCCACCTTAAACTATAATACTGCAATGTGATTGGCTGAACCGTCGATTCCACCACCAAAGAGACAATTAGATGAAAAAATATTTTGTGCTTTAGGGTTCACACAATGCCTACCCACCACCCCCCATAAAAAGACTGATTTTGGCAATATCCAATTTATTATAATTCAGATATACAACCTATGTACATAGAGCCACTGTGTTTTGGAAGTAGATGCACTTGAGCACTCATTTTCTAATGGAAAAACTTTAGCTCAAGCTGTTTTTCTGAGTGGTTATGTGTTGCTTAAATTGATAAAAATAACATGATGCAACTACATTCCTATTGATTTTATTTGGGACCTTTTGCCACATACAGGAAGACAATTAAAACGCTTTCATACAAGTTCTGAAAGCTGGCCACTGGTAATAGCCCTGGGCTCCAAGGGGAGGGAAGATAAGGAGACCAAAAAGCACTGAGGATCAAAAACATAACAGTCAGAGTTCAGAAACACTTTGGGGCTGTGCTGTTTGTAATGCAGGAACAGCACGAGCATGTCTCTTAATAGCTGTTGTTATGTGATGAACAAAGATTACAGTGTTTTGTTCTGTTTTTCTCATTATAGCGTTCAAAAGATAAAAAAATTAAAAAGACGAAGATTCAAAAGTTTGTATGAACTCATCCTTCATCATTTAAGCGCACAGACCTTGCAAATTCTGAGCCAATGTCTCACCAAAATTTTTATGGTTTCATAATGACAATACAGATTCTTAGTTCTTACCTCCTACAAGCTGGAAGCCAGAACTCAAAATGTCAAGTGAACAAACAAAGATATAGAGAATCAGGAAAAGGATGGGGAATTTTGGAAGGGTAAATGCTGTTTTTTTTTCCAATTGGTGCATTCTTGCCTGAGTCGCTGAGGTCTGAATGGCAAGAGCATAAGTTGGATCCTTTCAAATTAAACCTAAGTAAACCATGCATATGCTGTAAATGGAGTCATAACTTTTGTAGAGATTAACTTTAAACAAAACTGGCAGGAGTGCAGGAGGAAGATGGAATATTAATGGCGCAGGAGAAACCCTGGAGGTTGCCAATACAGGAAAGATCTCAGCAGCTCGTGGCACAGGGGGAACTCTCAAGGTTGATGGTATGGAACAATATCTGGAGATCTGTAATGTAGGAGCCAACGACAGAGATCTGGAGGTCTGATGACAGGACTCTGGAGACTGGAGGTGATGACACAGGTCTGGAGGCCCGCCGGCTAAAACCTATAACACTGTTGTATAAACAAGCACTGAAAGTTTTAGACCCAAAAACAATGAGGTGCCACCACTACTGGAGAAATAAACCATCTTAAGCTTCAATCCTTTTTTTTTTTAAATACCCTTTTTAAAGTTGACTTTGAAATGTATCAATGGTCTTGTTTCAGAGCTGGTGAGCAGAATGATTCTAAAAGCCAGCAGCTGGACTGGTTAGTTTTATATTGGTGTACTTTAAGAAAAAGTCCAACAAAAGAACTTGATTTGCAAATTACCCATTGGCTAGACAACATTTGTACAAAACAAGGGTTGCATTGTTTTATCATGGGTTAGGCTTATGTGCTGTCCTTGATTAAATAAACTGAATTTACTAACTAACCTGTTATTACTTTTTGAGCAGCTGAAATCATCCTCATGGCTCTTTCTTTTCACTTTGCTTGCCTATATCCCCCTCTGGTGGTAGGTTAAAAGAAAACTCCTGTAACAAAATAAATATTATTTTCATCACATGTTGTTTTAAATGTTTGACTATTGATGTTAGAAGGACTTTAAAATAAATGATGGTGCCTAATCCTGTTTGTTGATTGTTTAATTATGATACAGGCTTCTCCCAGAATCTCCTTGATGGTTTCTCTCTCAAAGTTGAGGAAGGGGATGTTATAATCCAAAAAGCTGCTAGATAGAACAAAGTTCAAGCTCTAGGGGTCATCTTTGAAAATGACAGCAAAAATTACCCTTCAAAATCTATAAAGATAGCCTATTTGCTGTTTAAAACAGAATTTAGTTTTCCAAAAACCTGAAACACCACACAAAACACCAATGCAACACAATGCAATAAACACTTTATAAGGGTATCACATAAATATTTAATGCAGGTGCTAAAACTGTGTAAAGCTACTTTACAGGTTAACATTTGGTGTCTAACTTTACTATTTATAAACATAAAAATTCAATATCTTGAAAATGTCCAAGCGATGTTACAGTTACAACAACAGCAGCAGTGATGCGTGTGATACTTTTTGCACAAAAACAGACAAATCTTGCAAACTTTGATTCAAGATGAAGCAAAGGGGTTAACAATCCAAAAATAGTAGGAAATATGTTTTAAAAATGTACCTTTTTCCCATTTCCACACCCCATCACCTTCCTATGGGATTTTGCATGAAATATTGAGACAAATAGTCATGAAAAAGGGCCAAAGTTACATATGATTTCTTTTTGTTTAATTTAATTAATCATTTTAAGACATTGCATCAGACCCTATTTCCACTGATTGTGGTTATGACTGCTGCATCTTTTTGTCGCCGACAGAACCGAGAGGCTGTTCACGGGATAAAAACTGGATGGCTATAGAATTACCTCTTGATATTTACTCATCAAGCTTGACATTTTAATATGTCAGTACTAGAGTGTAATATGTGTGAATACTTTTTCCATCTCTTTAACTTTGATTATGAGAACTGAATATTGTTATTATTATTATTAAAAGTTAATGATTTTGTATTATTGGCTGTGTATGACAAGCAGTCACAGTATCCTTATACTTTATTGTCCCTGCAGGGGAAATATGTCTTGGACTATATGTGCTACGTTTCCCATGAAACACAATAAATATACAGTGCATAGCTAGTCCTCAACTAAATATAAAAACGCTCAACACCAAGGCCACATTTAGTTTCAGAGAATGCCCCATTCACTATAGCTGTTCAAAGAATCATCAAGCCTGGTAAAACACTGAAGGTCAGTGTCCCATTACTCATATAGTACATAAAGACATGTTCTCAAATGGATGAAGAGAAAAGAGAGTTAAGCAAAACTGATAAAATAGTGACTCTGAATTACTTTAAAGTTAAATATTTGTGAATAATATGAAGTGTAACTTATGTCTGAGCTGTCATTCACAGGACTGTCGTATAGAAAAAAAAATCCTCATTGCTACAACTAAATTAGACCAAAAGGTGTTTTATAGTTATGTTTTTTTTTTCAACTGTGTCATCCTTAATCGTTATACATTACTAAATTAAGAGGTTTTATTATTAAGAGGTTTCCAACAAATTTCTAAATAATATGCCTTCACTTCGAAGAACCTTCCATTAAGCAATAAAGATGCTGAAAGTGTTTTCCACAGTAAATGTATAATCAAAAGTGAAATACGACTTGCTAAATTTTTGTAACAATTCCAAAACCAAAGCTCTAAAGAGAAAAGAGATCATGAGCTAAGATAATCTGTCAACAGAAATGTGTTATACCAACTGTTCTCCTAAAAAGCCTTTTGCGACTTTGCAGTGGCAGTGTGGTGTGTTGCTCATGCAAAAAAATCCTACTTTTTATTTGGTTCTCAGTGTTAATTGATCACATCTTCCATGATTGATGCAAGTACAACTTGTCAGCTACAGCTCATGCTGCATCGGGGTTAAATTTCTTCTACATTCTTTGCATGTTGTTTGTTATTTGTCTGACCCAATCTGTATAATCTGAATGAATTTGACGTTGGAAAGTGCCTTGAGACGACATGTTTCATGAATTGGTGCTATATAAATAAGATTGAATTGAATTGAATTGAATTGTTAAACATGCAAATAAAATGCATGCATTGTATGAAGCTTGCATCTTCAACAACAAACCTTTTACTGCAAATTCAGCACAAGATAAAAAGTTTTGGATGTAACTGAGATAGGATGAAGGTAATGTGGGTCATAAGCATTGAAACCAAGTCATGTAAACAATGAATGAGTTGAACAAAGGCAAACCCACTTCCTTAAAAAGTAGAACAATCCGTTCTATTTAACTGACCAGCTTGTCAATAAAAGGGTCAAATTAAATCCAAGTACATGAAAAAAATAAGATTGTATTATAAAAATGAATCATTAATCAAATTACATAAATTGTTTTGCTCCCAAGTTTTGTACCTTAGAAATAAAAGAGCATTATTTGGGTCAAAGACTGAAATATGCCATCACTGGTAGAAACTTTGACCAATAACATGAAATACAGCATGTTGTGGAGTACCACAGGGTTCAGTCCTTGGACCAATTCTCTTTACTATATATATGCTTCCGATTGGCAAAATTATCAGACAGCATGGGATTAATTTCCACTGATGACACTCAGCTATATTTATCCATAAATCCTGATGAATCCCATCAATGACTTCAACTGCAGTCATGTCTTGATGACATCAAAAGCTGGATGACTTTAAATTTCTTGCACTTAAATTCTGACAAGACAGAAGTTGTAATCTTTGGACCAGAGTCCTCAAAAAATAAACTTCTTAATCAATCACTTAATCTGGATGGCATTAACTTGGCCTCTGGTAATAAAGTAAAAAACCTTGGTGTTATTTTTGACCAAGACATGTCATTTAAATCCCATATTAAACAGGTTTCCAGAGTTTCCTTTTTCACCTCAGGAATATTGCCAAAATTAGAAACATCCTGTCCAGGGGTGACGCTGAAAAACTAGTCCATGCATTTGTTACTTCAAGGCTGGACTATTGTAATTCTTTACTATCAGGAAGTCCACAAAATGGAGTTCAAAGTCTTCAGCTGATCCAAAATGCTGCAGCGAGAGTTCTGATGAAAATCATCAAGAGGGATCATATTTCTCCAATTTTAGCTTCCCTTCATTGGCTTCCTGTTAAATCAAGAATAGAATTTAAAATTTTCCTCTAACGTATAAAGCCCTTAATAATCAAGCTCCATCATATATCAGAGCTCTGATTACCCCGTATGTTCCTAACAGAGCACTTCGCTCTCAGACTGCAGGTCTGCTGGTGGTTTCTAGAGTCTCTAAAAGTAGAATGGGAGGCAGATCCTTTAGCTTTCAGGCTCCTCTCCTGTGGAACCAACTCCCAGTTTTGGTCTGTGGGGCAGACACCCTGTCTACTTTTAAGACTGATCTTAAAACTGTCCTTTTTGACAAAGCTTATAGAGTATTAGAGTGGCTCATGTTACTGCTGCTATAGGCTTAGGCTACTGGAGGACATCAGGGCCTATCTTTCTCACTCTATTGATTTCTACTGTTCTCCAGTCTACTGTTCTCCAGTTTAGCAGTGCATTGCATTGAAATGACTGTTGTCAGTTCAGCTTTTAACTTTTTGCTCTCTCTCTCTTTTTTCTTCATAGTAGGTACACCTGGTCTGACGTTCTGTTAACTGTGACATCATCCAGGGAAGACACCCACTATTACCATCTAATGTAGAACAGATTACTGGATCAATGTGTGCTTCTGTGCTTTTTGTCTCTCTTGTTGTGTCTCTGCTCTGTCTTCTGTAACCCCCAGTCGGTCGAGGCAGATGACCGTTCATACTGAGCCCGGTTCTGCCGGAGGTTTTTCCTTCCTGTTAATGGGGAGTTTTTCTTTCCGCTGTTGCTTCATGCTTGCTCAGTATGAGGGATTGCTGCAAAGCCATGGACAATGCAGACGACTCTCCCTGTGGCTCTACGCTTCTCCAGGAGTGAATGCTGCTTGTCGGGACTTTGATGCAATCAACTGGTTCCCTTATACGGGAAATTTTTGACCAATCTGTATAATCTGACCCAATCTGTATAATATGATTGAATTTGACTTTGTAAAGTGCCTTGAGATGACATGTTTCATGAATTGGCGCTATATAAATAAAATTGAATTGAATTGAATTATTGTTTATGGTAATGGAGGAAATCAGCACAAGAAATCTCTAAATGGTACAAAAACATTATTTTGATAAATACCGGTAACAACTTAACTTAAACACTGTACAATACGATTTATCTTGTGTTGTAAATTCCACCAAAATGTAAAGTATCTAATTCCTGCCATTTATTTGTTTGTTTATTTTTTGTTATAATTTTTATTATTATTAGTATTATTTTCATTTTTTTGCCTTTTTATCCCCATGCTTCCATTTGCCTTTGAATTGGATGTTGGTAGGCCTGAATTTTCCCACTAAAGGATATTTTTAGTTTTACTTTTTAATAATGGAGCCACATCAAATTTCAGCCATGGGTGAATGAATTCTGGGTACTTATGTTCCTGCTTACATACTTGCTCCAGTATGGTGACTGCGTTGTGACATGAACTTGGATTGGGAATGCAAATGGAGGCAGTTTGACAGCCATCAGGTTGCTTGTGATGGCCGATGTCTCCACCATGTGGTCAACTAACCATTGCAACACTTGTACTCACACTTGGTAAGGACCACACCACCAGTGGTCAGAAAGATAAGGGCCATTTTGAATGGGAACAAAAGCAAATGTTTTTCTTCTGTTTTGTGATAAAAGTCAAATATCAACAATGAAGTGGAAATACTATTTTGAAGAAAAGGCTGAAATTGCACTGTTCTTCCAAAACATGTTTGACACAGGGTGTCACATAGGGCCCATCAACAGTGTATACACAGAATGTTTATACTGTATGCTAAAAGAGAAAGAATTGATTTGTAGTTAAATCGTGTTCTACAATATAGAGTATCAACGTCATTTACAGGAGGAATGCTGTTGCTTTTCTTTTCCCCAGTGTCATTTTGACTTTATTGTTGATAGAGATTTTCCACTTTTGAGCTATCATTTCAACTTTTTTTCTTGTCATTTCATCTATAATCTTCAAATAAATACACTAAAAACATACTTCCTACAAACTTTTTTTTCTCCAAGTGACCATAATAGTAACTCTCATCATAATTGTAGGTAGACTCTAATCACAAAGAACTTAATCTTGTCCGACCATAAAGATGCAACATATTTATTGACTTGAATATGTCTTACAGTGCCTAACAATAACCCCACAGCACCCACATTGTGCTTTGTAACTTAAAATACATGTTTTACATAAACTTCTGTAATCTATGCATTTAAGAGTAGAATATGGAGAAGATTACATAAAGCATGAAACAAAATCCTATTTGAATATCAAAAAAGGAAGCAACTTGAAAAGCACTTAATATATATAGTACTATATACTGCCTGCAAAAGGTTGAATGTGTCTCCTCAGCATGATGCTGCCACCACCATGTTTCACTGGGATAGTGTTCTTGGGATAACGGGAAATGTTGGGTTTGGGCCAGACGTAACGTTTTCCTTGGGGGCTGCAAAAATCTGTTTTTGTGTCATCTGCCCAAAGCACCTTCCTCCATACATTTGGGGAGGTGCCCAACACTCTTTTGGCAAAACATAATGTCTTATTTTTAACTCTATGTAACGATTACTTTTGGAAGCCACAGTATATTAATAATTATATAGAAAGTAAAAGAAAGTTGTTGCAGAATAGAAGCCTAACTATTAATCTCTACACAAGTATTTTACATTTCATTTCTTTTTGCCTGTATTGATGTACACGTTTCATGTTTACACTCGAAATGAAAGCTCCCATTTCTAGAGTACTTTCCTTCCATTCCTCTGTGTATTTAGCAGCACCCTAAACATCCATCTTTGGAGTGGCCTGAGTCGCTCTGACATCTGAGTAGACAATTTGATCCTCAGCGTTTTCTAAAAGAAGCAAAAATATACACAAAATAGTGATGAAGGCCAATTTTGTTGATTTAAAATGTTAATGGTTTTCCGTGAACTGTCTCTGTAACAGACATTTTATGTTAATATTAGAGCTGACAAGTATAAAAAAGAAGTTCAGTGACATTTTCTCACCTTCTCTGATACTTGTGGGGCCTCTTCTCTTTTTAAGCAGTTTGACAACAAGAATCAATATCAAAAGAAGAAGTGGAACGGTCACACTTCCTAAAACAGTCATAGTTGGAGAACGTACCCCTGGGGAAAAATAGACATCCAGTCACGTGAGATATTTATGTACTGCCTAAACTGTTTTATGCTGTCTCTCTATGCAAAGCACAAAATTTCTGTTATTTATTTACTATGCAAAATTGCTCAACTGGGGATAATTACAGAAATTAGAAAGAAACAAAACAGTACAAAAAAATCTAACAAACAAAATATGATAATACAACGCATTACCTTCACAGCTTGTAAGGTGGATAACGGTCTGTTTACTGCTGACCTTGTTCTGCACTTTGCACTGCAGGTTTCCTGTCAGCTGCCCATTCAAGCTGATGGTGACACTTTCCTTCTTTGCACTGCCAGCTTTAATCTGTATTAATGAGTTATTATCCAGATAAAAAGAGAACCGTGTGACTTCTCCCTCTGTAGAGCAGCTGATTGTCCGCTGTTCTGGTGACAACCATGTTTGAAACATGGAAGGGTGTGATACTGGAGCTGAAAGAAAAAACACCAAGTTATTTACATAAAAGCAGGGCCCAGCAGGACTGTCAACCTTTTCTTTCTTTGTTTTCTGTTTATACAGAAAATAAATAAACATTTAACACTCTTTGTGTTTGGTTAAATTTTATAACTTAATAGCTTTTACAGAATACATTGATATATCTTCAAATATAAAAATAGATTACATACAAAGTGGAACATGATAAATTTGTTCATACCTAAAATCTGTACACTAATGTTGATTGTTTTGATTTCTCTGCCATCAATAGCATATACTTCAAGCTGATAAACTCCAGAGTCAGTCTTTGTGGTGTTGTCAAGCTTACATATTCCATTTTTGAGGAATTTGTAGCTTTTATCATACCAGGAAGTACTCTCTAAAGATGTATTGTTTACTAACTTAAAAATAATCTCTTTATTTTTTCTCAAAGTCATCCTCCCATGAACAGGAAGGTGAAAAATCAGAGGTTCTCCAACTGCTCCATAACACTGCTGGTCATCGTGTTGAGTAAAATTGCATTCCATTATTCCTAACAGAGAAGCATAAAAAAGTAAATCACAAGGAAACAAGATATTAGATTAAAAAAATAACATGTCTTCATTGTCACAAATATTGACTTGAGATGCAAAACATACAGAACAATAGCAATTAACTTGCAACATTTTAAAATACAAGCGCTTTGTGTTCAATATTATTAAATGACAGTTAATATCAGCAAGACCCATAGTGAAAAGCTTCCCCCAAATATATTTGATTTAATAACTTGGTTGTCAAAATGTCAAAACTTGTTTATATTTAAGAAAAGTACCTGTTGCCGAGGTTGTCGGAACCAAAACTAGCATTATCATGCAGATGAAAATCATTTTCTGTGAAGCCAAAATAAATAAATAAAAAGATTAATATGTTATGAAAAAATGTAGCTTTTTTATTGAACACACTGTATAAAATGACACATAACCACCTAAACTAAACCGGATTTAATTTATCCCATATGAGTTCAGTCAGAATAATCATAAGTAAGAATACTTGTTTCTTAAGTGCCAGAATAGAGAGAAAAAATATAATATGTTTTAAAATATTATTCGTTGATTTATTCAATTTGAGAAGTTTACATGGCCTAAGATAAATATGACTAAACCATTTGAGAAAGCTGACTTGATGTCAGGACTTTGGAAGATTCTCAAAGGCTCCTTCACAACATCTGCACTAAATTGAGCATTTGCACCTCAAACACACTGCATCCTTGAGTGACATCATGGAAAAATGGAAGGGGACAAGATATCAGTAATAGAATTGTGGACTGCCTCAATAAAAAAAAAAGCAAAAGTCAGATTGTTATGATGCCCATTCCTCTGAGTCAGACACTTACGTATGTTGTGTAATTCTATCTGTGATATGCCCCATCCATCTCCAGTGCACTCTTATGTTACATATTCTCATATATGTGAGCAGCTATTCAGTCTTGTTAGGACATCCATTTCTCTTTATATAGTTTGGGACACACTATGACGACGTCATTGGTTTTAATTTAACACAGATCTGACGTTACATTAATCAGTCTCGGGCTTTGCCTGTTAGACTACAACAATAAATTAGCACAAGTTTATAAAAAGCATTTTTAACCTTTTTTAAGTTTAATAAAACTGTGAAATAAAAAAAAAGTTTAATAAAGTTGTTCTTAGTTCATCAGCAAAAAAAAACATCTTTTAAAGTTAGACTCAAATTGTATTTGATGTTGGTTGCTCTTTGCTTGTGCACTTGGCAGGCAAGCTTGAGTAAAACTTGGCTTGAGTCTATAGATCAGTAGGGAGGTTTTTCAGCAGTGTGTTTTTGTGCAACTCACTTTTACAGTGTTTTTTTTTACATTGTACTCCCCTCAGTGTGAAATTCAGACATAACTTCACTAAAAGCTCAGAATCCCCCTTTCACTGGCCTCACCCAGTTATACACTGTTCCACAGTCTTTGTCAGTCTGCGTTTTCGTCTATTTGAAAACTCTAAATGTGTAAAAATCAAATCTGCCCCAAAAAATACCACCCCCATAAAAAGATAAAAACCCAAAGAAATCTGTAATCCAAACAATAGAAATGGCAATATTGCAATATTCTATGTTGTGGTGTTAGAATTATTTTATTCAACTACATTGCATCTGCATATTTAAAAACCCTAGTCATCTTAATAAGCAGGTTGATTGATGTTTTAACCAAACTAAAAACAAAAGAAAAACAGTAAATTGGGAAAGCAAAATGTTTTCCTCAACGAGATATATTATATTGTTGGGCTGTAAATATTGGAGGTGTATTATCTGTAAAACCTATGATAAATCATATAAATCGTCAACATTGAAAACAAAGCTTTCCGCACTTACTTGTGATATCATCGTCTCTAAAGAGGCCGGTTACTTCTGCCACTGACTGCAGGGAGGAGTAGAGGAACCTCTTATCTGTGGAAAGCCGCTCACTGAATAAAGACTGAGTGGCTATAGCTTTACCTTTGATATTTACTCATTAAGGTAGAACTTAATCTCTGTCAGTACCTAGAGGGTAATATTTATGTCTGAGTATTTTGTGCGTCTCTTTAACTTTAATATGACAAGGAAATTAAAATCTAAAATTAAGAAAAGGTCAATGCGTTTCTATTATGGGAGGTTAGTGACAGGCAGCCACAGTATATAGCTAGACCTCCACTAAATATAAAAACGCTCAACACCAAGGCCCCATTCAATTTCAGAGAATTTCCTATTCACAACGGCTCTTCAGCAAGATTTATCAAGCAAGACAAGGCAAGGCAAGGCAAATTTATTTGTATAGCACATTTCAGTACAGAGACAATGCAAAGTGCTTTACATGATTAAAATATAGGAAAATAAAACAGAATAAAAGCAAGTAGGAATAAAATGTAATAACAAAATAGAACATGGGAAAACAGAAAATAAAACCAAACATTAAAAACAGTTGGACTACAAAGGTGAACTAATGATGTTTCAGTAAAACAGTTCAACTAGAACAGTCGAAGGCAATCCTAAACAAATGGGTTTTTAATCTTGATTCAAAAGAACTCAGGCTTTCCACACTTTTACAGTTTTCTGGAAGTTTGTTCCAGATAAGTGGAGCATAGGAACTAAATGCTGCTTCTCCGTGTTTAGTTCTGGTTCTAGGTATGCGGAGAAGGCTGGAGCCAGAAGACCTTAGTGGACTAGAGGGTTGATACACTGATAACAAGTCTGCGATGTATTTAGGTGCTAAGCCATTCAGTGATTTATAGACTAACAGAAGTATTTTAAAGTATATTCTCTGAGATACAGGGAGCCAGTGTAAGGACTTTAGAACTGGGGTTATGTTCTACTTTCTTAGTCTTAGTGAGGACGCGGGCAGCAGCATTCTGGATCAGCTGCAGCTGTCTGATCCACTTTTTAGGCAGGCCTGTGAAGACACCGTTGCAGTAATCAATTCGACTAAAAATAAACGCATGGATTAGTTTTACCAGATCCTGCTGAGACATTAGTCCTTTAATCCTGGAAATGTTCTTCAGGTGATAGAATGCCGACCTTGTAATTGTCTTTAGATTGGAGGTTCAGGTATGAGTCCATCACTACTCCCAGATTTTGGGCCTGATCAGTGGTTTTTAGCTGAAGCAGCTGAAGCTGTGTGCTTATGTTTGATCTTTCCTCTATTGGTGATTATTACTTCAGTTTTGTTTTTATTCATTTGAAGAAAATGTTGGCACATATAAAACACTGAAGGTTGGTGTCCTGTTACTCCTAAAACACACAAAAGACATTAGACCAATTTCATGTTCTTGGAATGATGAAGAGAAAAGATTAAAATAGGTTATTTTGACCTAAAAGTAAAATTGCAGGCTAATAAAAGCTTGTAGCCTATTTATACCTTGCTGCATTTTTAACTAAACATACTTATTGACAAGACCATACCTATTTCTAAAAAGAGCTCTTTTTATACCTCATGCAATTTGTCAATGTCAGACTATTGTCTTTTTCAGAAATTTAGTCAAGTATGACTAATCTAAATCTGTATAAACTAAACATAATATTGATCAACTCAATGTGTTGTTGTGCCATATTAAAGCCATGATGAAATAATTGATGTCAGATTGAATTCTGACCATGTACCATGGGGGAGGGACATAAAAGGTATTTCACCCCCAAGCCAAATCAGGACAGGCCTCTCTCTCTCAGCAGGGTGCCTGCTGTAAACCACCCCCACAGACAAAAGGTCAGAGCACTTCTGACCAGACTCTCACTTCTGACCAGACTCTCACATCCACTACTTTTCTCCTGGAGCCCTCGAGGAGAGGGGGGGGGGGGGGGGGGCTGCCCTGCAGGAGCCACATGGGGCCTGGAAGAGGCCACCAGCTGACTGAGACTTGAGCCTCTCTGAAACTCAGTTCCTCCCGGGCATCGGGAGAAACTGCCAGCTGATTCAAAGATAAGTCTCTTACTTCTGCCTAAAACAGATGCCGACGTGAACAAATCTGTCTATGCCAGCTTTGTTTTGCTTTCTCAGCGGACTCCAGACGGAGCCGGTTCCAAGCAACGCAGAGCTGAAAAGCCAGCAAAAGGACCCGCTCTCCCATGCTGAGAGGTAAACCTGCTCTAATCGTGACTGCAACCGGGTCAGAGGCTGTCTGGAGGACCTATGAGCCTCCGATCCTGACCACGCTTCGCCAAGCTGCCCAACCACACTGTCGGTTAGCTCATAGCTGCAGAGCCGTAGGCTAGCCCGCTGCTGAACAGACCAACGGTTTTCCCTGCTTTCCAGTGCTCAATGCTTCGATGGCCAAAGTAGACTGAACTCACATGAGGAACCGACAGGTTGGACAGAGAGACCCAAAGGGAGAGGTTAAATGGTTCATTCGGAAATGTTGTGTAATGCATTGCATGGGTTTAAAACAATGAAAGACCTAACGGAGATAGCGCATTGCTAGCATTCGGTTCCATGGTATTGCTAATGCATTGTCGAGTGTGTTTTTTTTGGTTATAACAAATGTTATTTCCACAAGGGTTTCATACATTGATGGGACATTAATGTTTACGTTATCCGGCCCACTCATTATGACTAAAAATAAGGCTGAAGCCTTTATTTGTTAGCGCCGAATATCCGCTAGCCAAAATGTTATTTAGCTTCGGGTAATATCCGGTTCCGGTTTTTCTACAAAGGCCCGTTCCAAGAATAAAGCTTGATCGTTTTGGTCCGCCATCATTTGATAATGCTATGAGTCTTATTCCCACATTAAAATTGAATATTAATGTCGATTTAAAGGCATTTTGATAACTTTAAGAATAACCGATTTTAGCGACCGATCGCTACAGGGACCCCTAGCTCCCGGAGGTAGAATCGCATAAATAAAAGTATTTTTTTTGCCATTTTTTCATCAGTTTTTGTGATGATTTGCTATGGTTGAATCCAATGTAAGCCAGACACGGAGCTGATGCTGAAATGGTTTTTATTAACAGAATCCAAGAGGAAAAAAGGCGGTCGCAGGTCGGCGACGGACCCTCCTGGGTTCCCACGCCGCAGGTCGGCGACGGACCCTCCTGAGTCTCCACGTCGCAGGTCAGCGACGGACCCTGCTGGGTCTCCTCCTCGCCGGACGGCGACGGACCCTCCTGGGTCTCCTCGCCGGATGGCGGCCGACCCTCCTGGGTCATGCCTTGGTGCTTAGGCGGAGGCGGGTCCTCCTGGACCCCCTCTCGGTGCTTGGGCGGAGACGGGTACTCCTGGACCCCCTCTCTGGACTTGAGAAGAGGCGGGTCCTCCTGGACCCCCTCTCAGAACTTGAGAACGGCGGGTCCTCCTCGACCCCCTCTCGGGACTTGAGAAGAGGCGGACCCTCCATGATTGATTCGGGAGCCGAGGTGTCAGGCGGACCCTCGGGGACAGATGCAGGAGCCGATTCGTCGGCCGGACCCTCGGGGACAGAGGCAGGACCCGAGGCGTCGGCCGGACCCTCGGGGACAGAGACAGGAACCGAGGCGTCGGCCGGACCCTCGGGGACAGATGCAGAAGCCGAGGCGTCGGCCGGACTCTCGACGGCAGGAGCAGGGCGGCTGTAGAAAGCCCTGAGAGCCTTTTTATAGTGGCCCTCCAACTCCTTTAATTTCCTCTCCAGCTCCTCTGAGTACTGGGAAAACAGGGTCTCCCTCAGACGCTTTATAACTGGGGCAAAAGTTCTTAATTTGTCCTCCAACAACCTCTGGTCATCATCAGTGGTGCCACTAGGAGGAGCTGTAGGAGTGACAGAGCCAGAAGGTGGAGGACGCTGGTCCGCCGGACAGGAAGTAGCCACAGCTTGTCGTCCTCTCCTCCTCCGACGGGGCGGAGGAACTTGCTGCAAGGCTGATTTCTCCAGACAAGCCGGTTCCGGGAAAAGATCCGGGCGAAGCTCCCGAACCACCTCCTCCTCAACATCCAGAAAAAAATCAGGATCCGGAACGAACGGCGGCGAGGAGGACCGACAGGAGAAGTCCGGTGAGTGACTGCTTGGGCTGTGACAGGTGAGTGGAGGGCCGGTCTGAGCAAGCATAGCTCCTCCGGAAAGGAGAGAACGTGTCGGCAAATAATTCATGTTGGCCAGAACGTACTGTGATGATTTGCTATGGTTGAATCCAATGTAAGCCAGACACGGAGCTGATGCTGAAAGGGGTTTTATTAACAGAATCCAAGAGGCAGGCAAACAGAACCAGGCTGGGACTAAACAAACTCAAAAACAGGAGGGCACAAAACAGTTCGGGCACAGACTGGCAGACAGGCAGGTTAAACAAAAATGACAGAGGCTGGAATGCTCTTACGGTTGTGAGTAGGGATAAGAAGAGACGTTCTGGCACTGGAGACTGATCAGAACGGAGTTTAAATTGAGGTGAGAACAGGTAAAATCATTGAAAGTTAATTGCAGGCAGGGTGGAGACTGAACAGGTGTGCTGAGTAGTAATTGGATCAGCTCCAGTGCCAGAAACGTTACAGTTTTCCTTTAATAACACTCTTTCCCTCAGATTTACTTGTTTTAACTGTAAAACTAATAGGATTTTGAATCGCCCTCTTTGCCATTTTATCTGCCGTCTCGTTTCCTTCTACTCCAATATGTGCTGGAACCCACACAAATATAACTATCAAACCCATATTTTGTATTCTGTTAATGCATTAATAATAATGCATGAAATATTTCTAATAAAATGTCCATCCCACTATCTGATTGATTATATTTTAAACTTAATAATGCAGAGCTTGAATCTGAACAAATTACAGTTTTTATTGTTTTTATGTCTTCTACCCATTGTAAAGCTAATAATATTGCCAACACTTCTCGTGTGTATACTGATAATCCGTTTGTAATTCGTTTTCCTATTTTTATATTGAATGTTGGTACTACAAAAGCTATTCCTATTTTTCCAGTTATTTTTGATGCATCTGTATAAATTTGAATATATTGATAATAATTGTTTCTTTTCCATTATTGACATATGTACTGTTGCTTCTGGTAGAATCCATGGTGGTATTATTGATATTGGTGTTGAGTAATTTCCAAATCAGTCATTTAAATTATTTTATTTTATTTTCAATTGTCCATCCAAAACTCCTAATTTCTTTCCTTTCTTTTTCCCAACATGGATTTAAAATTTCCCAAGTTGGATGATCAAATTTATTACGTTGTAAATTTAACCAATAATTTATTTCTAGTTTTGTTCTTCTTAAATCTAACGGCATTTCTCCCATTTCTACTTCTATTGCTGCTGTTGATATGGTTTTAAATGCTCCAGTACATAATCTTAATACCTGGTGTTGGATAATGTCTATTTTAACCAGATGTGTTTTAGCTGCTTAGCACTGATGTCTGGTCTGGAAGCTGGTTATATACTAGTGGGAGCAGGTGGAACAGATCTGAGGTGATGAGAAACGGGGCGGAGCTGAGGAAGGTGTGTAGAGTGAGTAATCAGACCAGCACCAGTACCGAGATCATGACACCATTAGCGCAGCTTGTTTTAGCATTCATTTTTGTTTTTTTCTTTGCTCGTTTTTTTCTGTCACTTAAGCGACCACAGCTTTTAAAACTGACAACGTGCTTGTAACCTTTGCCACATGGTATGATGGAAGAGGACAGAGCATATCCATAGGCACATATATCACCTTGGAGGTGCTGCACCAAAACATACGGATATGTTTTATGGAGTCAGAGTTCTGTCAAAAGGGAACACGCACAATAAATGCTCATATATTAATGAATTCACATTAAAACATAAACTACTCTCCATGTGCATTTTGAAAGTTTTACGCTTGCAGATTAAGTACGATGATGCTTAAATGTAACACACGCCTGGGTGCATGCTTGTCTGTGCACTTGTGGTTTGTTTTCAACGTGCTCGTAACTTCCTTGGTGTTATGTTTTTAGTTTTGATATTTGTGTTCTGGTTATCATTACGCTTGGAATTGTTTCCTGGGTTTATTCTAGGCGGTCTGTCTCAGTGTAGCTTCCTTAGTTTCTTCTGGGCAAGGCTTTCCTCTATATGTTCAATGTTAGAAGGTCAGTTTTGTTTGTTATGCTTAGTTATGTTTGTCATAGTTGACAATTTTGGGCCCCTTTTCAAGAAATTTGAAATATTTTCTTTTTGATGAACTTTGCAATTTATTGAGAAAACTTCAAGAGATAATTTCTTTAAAGCATTTTTCCTTCAACTTTACTACTTGGTCCCTAAAACAAGCGTGACATAAAGCAAGCGTGACATTTACTTCAACTAATTGTTAAATATTCTTTACATTTCTTTGACTTCACTATAGTTTTTTCTTCAAGAAACAAGATAAAGGGAAGGAACAGTGGTTTATTTAGAATAAAGAAATATAGATTAACTAATTGCTCTGAAAATGTTACATATTACAAATTTAGATCTAAAATGCAGAAGTAGGAAATATATTCATTTTCATTTCAAGTAAAAATGTATAATACTTAAAACAGAGACAGGGTAATATCCAAATGTTTACTTTTTTAAGGCATCCATTGTGCAAAGTAAAATACAAGATTCTACTGGGAAGATATTAATATTGTTCTGAGCAACAGTCACTCTGCATTGCTTTCGGTGTCTTGTTTGATTCTCCTTTTTATTTTAACATCTGCATACATAATTTCATCCTCTGCATTACCTGGAATAAAATAAAACATGAAAAAATAATTAGTAACAAATACATGTTTATTTGGCGTAACCAATTTCACAAACATTTTTTTACCTTCACTGGATGGCATTGGTCTTCTTTTTTTACAAAGTGTAAAAACCGTGTAAACCAAAACCACAGAAAGGGCAGCTGTTAAAATAGCAAACACAGGTACAGAAACAGTCTCAGAACCTGGACAATGCAAAGAAAATAGCGTTAAATACAATTATGCCAGTTTAAATGTTTTTAGAAAATCAGGTATTTTAATATTTCTGCTCTGAGTTTTGTGTTTCAAATTTAAGACACGAATATGATAAGAAAATAGCAAAATACCTATAAAAACACAAAAAACAAGAAAAACATAAACAAGTGCAATCTTAGGCAAACACCTTGAATAGTCTGTATTTATTTTGTTTAGCAATATGATGTAAATGGCCTCTAAAAAATTTGAAAGGTGTTATTTAATTATAAACATATAAAGCAACATCCTTCACCTTACCTTTGCACGCTGTTAAGTGATATACTGACTCCTCACGGCTGACATTGTTCCAAACTTGGCATATGAGGCCGCCTGTCAGCTGCCCGTCTATGTTGATCCAAATATTTGAGACATTCAATCTTTCATTCGTCCAGTTGCTGATGGACATCCTATGGTCTCTGCTTTGTATGAGTAAATTAGCATCTAAAGCCAGAAAGAACTCCACTTCATCTCCGTAAGAAGAACATGTGACTGTCTTCTGTTCAGGTGAAACACAGCTTTCAGACACTGCTGGTTTTGACACTGGCCCTGTAAATGGAACAGACAAGTGGAATAGCAATGAACAAGCAATAAAATATGTCACATTGAAATATAAATGTCTTATGTAACATCCATCCATTGTCTTCCATTTATCCAAGATCGGGGGTCGCTGGGCAGAACCAGAAGGGGAACCCCAGACATACTTCTCACAGCGAATTCCTCTAGCTCCTTTCAAGGTGTCTCAATGCCTTTTCTGGTCAGACAGGAAATATAGTCCCTCCAGCTAGTTGTAGGTCTTCCCTGTGGTCTCCTACCAGTGGGACATGCCTGGAAATTCTCCAAATGAAAGCGCCCAGGCGGTATCTTGATCAGATGTCCAAACCACCTCAGCTGACTCCTTTCAATGCAGGGAAGCAGTGGTTTTACTTTGAGCTCCTTCAGATTACAGAGCTCCTTACTCTCTCTAAGGCTGAGCCCGGCCACCCTCCAGAGGAAGCATCATTTTGGTCATTTGTATCCAGTGTTGTATAGTAACGAAGTAAAAATACTTCACTACTGTACTTAAGTATATTTTAGAGTACTTTATACTTTTCTCGAGTATAACATTTTTTGAAAACTTTTACTTCACTATATTTCCGAACTTAATTGCATACTTTTACTCCGATACATTTTCAATGTTTGGTTTAGTTACTCGTTACAAAAAAGCGAGAGAGAGAGAGAGAGAGAGAGAGACACTCACGCACGCAAGTGTTTTGACCCCACCTACTGATTGACTGCGACAAAGTCGGGACTTGCCTGGGCTTGTTCATCACCACCAACAGGATAAGAAGCTGTTTCAGTAGTAAAGCAGGTTAAATTAACCTTGTGGTACAGGTAAAGCATCTAATAGCAGAGAGTCCTAATTTTCTTAACTAAATGATACCTACAGGCACGCCCGCTGACAGGGGGGGGGACAAACGGGTCAATTGTCCCAGGCCCAGGACAGAGGGAGGGGGCCCAAAACTGACACTCTGACCATTAAAATACAGGCAGAAGTAATTTTTCAGAAAATATTTGTGTGAAGAATATTTAATATTAGAGTAACTAAATATATATATATATTTCTGCATTAGGTTTATGTAATATGTTCTCTTTAAATAAGGGGCCATTAAAACTCCCACCACCCCAACATAAAATGGTTTGACCATTAGGACAACGGCTGGCTGTAACTTTGAAAGTTCGTTCCGCAGCAAACTAAGAATCACAGGTGCACAGAAAAGAGAAAAAGAGAAGATGACATGAAAGGCTTGAGGGATTTTATTAGTAAATATTTTTTGAAAACTGAGGATGAGTCAGGAACAGGTCTGGAATCGGAATTGCAGAGGAATGATGCCCATCCAGAGCCAGGTAAGAAGCAAGGCGTTTATCATTGTGATTTTAAAGTATAGCATCCGCTAGGTAGTGTAAAGGGGAAAACACATTTTGTTCTACAGAAATACTAGAGCTTAGCGCCAAAAGAGCAGAAAACAGAGAGAGGGCAGAGGTCCAGGTTTAGTCTGAAAGACAGAGTGAAGCAAGAGAGCCAGATGAGGCGGGGAGCTGGGGGGGGTGGTCGAAGCATGTGTTTGAGGAGGAGAAAGAGAGAGCCACCCCTAGCGATAACAGAGACAGTGCAGGTGGAGGGGCTTACTGCCCGATCGGATAGTCTGAGCATAGTCGCTCAGAGACAGAACACAGAGTTCATTTCAATGATCCCGCATTATGTCCAACAAAAATTACTGATTCTGATCGAATGAATGTTGTGCGTTTAATGGTAAAAAGGAAGCCTTTCTCAGAGATGGCACATGAACCGCCAGGAGATTTAGAGGGCAGAGAATTCCCAAAGTATCTAACATATTCTACCTCCTGCTATGGAAGGGAAAAAATTGTTAGGGACTGGCTAATATACAGCAGGTCAAAAAAGGCCATATTTTGGCTGCAGTGCTTGCTGTTCTCTAATGAAGAAAAGATCATCTAGTACACTAAATTCAATAGATGGGTTGGAAATATCCAATATAAAATACAAAGATTTTCAGAGCATGAAGTATACAGTTAAGTTGACTTTTTTTTGGTGTGTGTGTGTGTGTGTGTGTATTGTGTGGTGGCGGCAGGTGTAGAGGGGGGGCACAAAAAGACTGTGTTGTCCCAGGCCCTAGCAAAGCTGTCAGCTGGCCTGCCTTCAGGTGTATCTATTAGCAGGTTCACCACTTCCTGTAGGTTAACTAAGCCTGGTTTATCACTTAACCATGTTCTTCGTATACACCCCCTGGTCTAAATTTTGCCTGCACTTGGTTGTGTACAATTTTAAAGTGCATAGCACTGAACCTTACTTAAAGAAGGAAAACTGAAAGCTTACCCAAAGGGGTAAGAATAAACTTGGTCTAAATTTCTCCTGCACTTGGTTGTTTATATTATTTTAAGTGAGTTTGACTTGCAAAGTTTACCAAAATCTAATGAATTTCATTCAAACTGCATTTGCTTTGTTTTACTTTTTACTTATACTTTTTATTACATTACTTGAGTACATCTATTATATATATATATATATATATATATATATATATATATATATATATATATATATATATGTGTGTGTGTGTGTGTGTGTGTGTGTGTGTGTGTGTGTGTGTGTGTGTGTGTGTGTGTGTGTGTGTTTGCAGTGACATGCAAACGACCGATAGTGTTGAGTAAATAGCAATTGCAAATAATTAATTGCACATTGTTGTAAATTGTTGAAAATTCCTTTTCTATTTTTCAGCGTAACCTTAACTGACATACCTTGTATTTTTAGGGAGACTTGGACTTCTCTATGTTTTGTGCCATCGGTTCCGTATTCTTCAAGAGAGTACACACCAGAATGTTTCTTCATTGCGTTACCCAGTCTGAATGTTCCAGGTTGGATTTGCTCAAACTGATTTACATATTCCTTATTCACAGTCACTGTCCCATTCTTGTCTGTCTTTAAAATTCTGTAGACTCCATCCTTTAACAATCTAATTTCACTATTTGTTGTATTTGTTAGATGGAAAATAAGTTGCTGTCCTTCTGCTCCATAACACTTCTGATTTCCAGCAGAGTCAGAGAAAATGCACTCGAAAGATTCTGTAACAAATAAAGAGAAGCAAAATACAAAATAAATTAAAAAAAATTAAAATGCAGTAGAAGCTTCATGTAAATTTAAATAGCATTCTTTCATATGTGTTCTGATGAGATTAAGTGACTAGATTAGGTACCTTCTGAATTGAACAACCTTCAAGTGGGTATTACACATGTCATAAAGGCCAAATTTGTGTATCAAAATGTATTTTTATTGATGTAAAATTCTAATACATAAATGTTTCTTTTTCATTAGCTGCAAGTGGAAAATCATTGCAATCAACAGAAATAAGGACTTGGAAACATCCAGGTGTATTTAAATAATCTATTTAATGTTTACTTAGTGAATTGAGGATTTTCAGTAACATTCTAATTTATTGAAACTGACTATACTAATAAAATGTTAAAATAGAGAAACAAATAAAAAAAATATATACCATGTGACACATTTTCAAAGTCCTTTATCTTAATCATAGATTTATTTTGACCAAAAAATAAAAAATAAACTCATGAGTTCATGATACCATTAAGAACTGAAAAATACCTTTTATTAGACCAGCTGCAGCAAAAGCTGTAAAGGCCACAAAGATGGTTATCATCATTCCTGTAAACAAACACATGAAAATATTTAAAAGTGATCACATTTTATTATTTTGAAGAAATTCTCTGAATACGATTATGAAATGTGAAGCAGAAAGAATGAGCTTTTTTTAAAAAAAACAAAAAACACTTCTCTAATTTGAGAAAGAAAACCAGGCAATTAACAATTCTAAATATTTAGCAAAATAAAGTTTAGGAAAAACACTTAATCCACTTAAATGCTGCAGTATGTCTGAGTTTGATTCAGATGAACTGTTATTTTTTTCTAAATGCTTACCGGTGAGATGCTGACTTTTCTGGTTGAGACGGGCCTGTAAATCGTCTGCAGACAGATGGTTGGGTTTATGTTGTCACAAAGATTTATAGAATCAAGGAAGGCGTTACATCTGTATGCTGTAAGGCTGCAACTTGACAAAAAAAAAAACTCAAGTTACTGTGCAGCTTTCTCTTTGGTCATAGTCAGCGAAAGAAAACACATGCAATGCCTACTTTGATCCATAGATTATAAATCTTGTTTTACCTATAAATCATTGTTGTGCAACAATAGATTTGGTTGGGGTAATAATATTTATTAATACATGTCAAAGGCAATTACTTACAAAGTTAGTCCTTTTTATCCAAATTACCAAATCGGGGCACCCTCTGAGAATCTGAAAGCAATTGCTAGTAACAGTCTCTGTTAATTATTATTTTATGAATACCTGACTGGTTAGATGTGGTATTATAGAACTAAAAATGAAGGGGTGAATTTGCACACTGGCATTCTTAAGCAGCAAGTATTACATTAAGATACAAAATAAATTCAATAACTCCTATCTCAAATACAAGAATAAAAGCATGTCAACTTCCAGTTAAATTACTTTAGTGAAACTATTTTACTAAACTAGCAACATTCAACAAAATGGACAAGTAAAAGAATAAGCAAAACTAATAAACTTTAAAAGAGAACAGATAATAACACTGAAACCAATAACAAATAAGTTGCATCGTGACCTTTAGATTATGAAACAGAAACAAATAAATGATGCGGCAATATCACAATTCAGTGCGATCATGTATGTTTAATAAATAGGGTTTGTTTTGAGGAATTTGGAATGATGTGAAAGAACAACAATGGATTTGTGTTTCAGCAAGTTCACAATGCAAAGCAGGAGTGAATGTAAAATATTATTTTTATGAAATAAAGTTATTAACAGTAATTTGCTGGTGAGAAGTCAATAACATTTTTGAACAATAGTTTTTTAATGTTGTCAACTAGACATCACAGTGGCTGCTTGAATGGCTAAGATGGACCCACAAGATGTTTTTTTAAAACGTATTGACTCACAAGATGAACGGACAAAACGATATGATGACGTCACATACAGCGTTAGGGACTCGGTTTAAACAACAAAAATATTAGCTGTGACACTTTTTTATGAACCTTTTTATGTCCCACATGTACCTTATGTACCATTAGTAAGAAATGCTAATCTGTGTTTGAGCGCTGGTGCCGTGCCCTTCCCAATCGTTTTGCATACATTGCAAGCTGTATGGTAACACAGCAAGGCTAATAGTGGCTACTGTCTTCCCATACAAGCTTTATTTTTTGCTGGTGTAACAGTGACATGTTTTAGCACATATACATGGACTATGTGGACATACAGTATATTATGCAGTTTAGTGAGATGAGATGAAGGGAAAATACAGATAAAATGGAGTGAGTCGTTGTCAGTGTCTAATAGTGAAACCGAATTCAGCCACACACAGAGCCACGTTAAAGAGAGTTTATTGACAAATGAGGGGTTGTGGAAGGGGGGACCTGAGACTGTACCGGATTAGAGCTGGTGGATGGTGACGACAGGAGCCGGCAGACGTGAAGGAGCACCGGCAGGCAAACATGAAGGAGCAAAGGCAGGCGGACGTGAAGGAGCAAAGGCAGGCGGACGTGAAGGAGCAAAGGCAGGCGGACGTGAGGCAAAGGAGATGGCGGGGCAACGACGAGCGACCAAGGCAGGCAGGAGGACTAAGGACGAGGGAAGAAGGAAGAAGGTCGAAGACGATCCGGTGGGGAAGAGCTGGCTGAGGAAGGTTTATGTAGGCTGGCAGACAGGTGGACAAAGTTCAACTTAATTAGAGGCGGCAGGTGGCAGTGATCAAGGGCAGAGTGGAGACTGGATACAACTGGACTGGGTGAGAGATGGAAAAGTCTAGAACTTTCCAGGGTGAGGCAGGCCAAAAACTGAACCCTGACAGTCATCAGTATTTAAACACTAAATAAAGTTTGTTTCAACAGAGAACACAGTCAGAACATAGTGTGAATTAGGGGGTAAGAACCAGACTTTCCCATCTACCCTAGCAATGGGTAGACCTTGACTGATTAGTCAGCTTCCAGCCTGACTAATCAGTCAAGGTCCCATCTACCGACCTTGACTGATTAGTCAGGCTGGAAGCTGTCATGGAAACAGGATATTACTGAGTAGAGGTTTTACCAGTCTTTTTTTTTTTTCTTTGTGCATGGCTCAGATCTCCATCCATGCATGGCTAAGTCCCAGCATTATGTTTAAGAAAACTTGTACTTTCAGAAAAATGTGAAATACAAAACAGGGTACTTCTTTTTTTTTTTTTTTTTTTTTTTTTTTTTTCCCCAGTGTTCTGTCTAGCAATATGGCAATAGGAATTGATGTCTCAATGCCAGATAGAGCTCGACAGATTTTGCTTTTACAAGTGGAGCAAACAGCTTTCGCCATAGTGCTCCACTTGATTTATGCTTGTAAATAGCTTTATTATGATTCCTGCAAGGAGAATTTCAAATTATATGGACATGACAATGGGAGAGTAAAGGAAGAACAAAAAGTGAAAGAAAAGAAAAAGAGTAGAGGTGAAAGAAAGAGGAGATAAAAGGGAGATGATAAAACCTTCTTTGTCTGCTCCATCACCTGGAAAGAGACACAAAAAGAACAGCACAACCAACAGACATAAAGCAACAGATACACTCGAATAACACCTAGATGCCATTGCTAAATCATATATATTATTATGTAAGCTGACATGATATTTGAGAAAAGAAAGTGAAAAAACATAAATAAATAAATTATAAGATTACTGTATATAAGTGAACACTTAATACCTGGGACCCAGCACCTGTGGGAGATGTGAAAGTGCACTAGTTTAGGTGAAGATTATCCAGAAATAGCTTGATAGTGATTGTGGAGAACCGAAGACCCACCTTCCCCGAGCACAGAGGCAGGCGTCAGGGGACCCGTAACCCCGGACTCCCAAAGGGGTCCCTAAAGCAGGTCGCCCAGGAGGGGCCGACACAGGATATCTGCAACCCCCCCCCCCCCCAAGGAAGGAGCAGAGACGACCCCGAGGAAATCCCCCAGCCACCGCAATGCCGACGCCCTCAAGAGCCGCGGAGACGAGCCCGTGGGCTCCGCCGGCAGCTAGCCCCGCTGAAGTGGTCCCGGCCATGGGTCCTGAGGGCCAGAGGCCCCAGGGGCGCCCCGCCCCCGCGACGAGGGCCCCGGCCGCCCCCCGGGGGGCCAGGCCCCGCGAAGAGGCCGCCGGGAGTGGGCCGGCGCACGCCCGGGAACCCGCCCCAAACCCGAAGCCAACCAATGCGCCAGGGGGCCAAGGCGCCCGCCAACGAAGTGGAGGAGGGCAGGACGTGGGGGGATGGGCTCCGCACCTAGCGGAGACTTGAGATGTTCTTGGGAGAGGGAGCGGACCACACCCATACCTGGAAAAAAAATAAAATAAAATAAAAAAAAGACGCTGTACACACATTCCCACATAACACTCACATCCAACACTGACCAAAGGGGGGGGGTCACCCCAAATCGACTATACGACTGCTTGTGCCCGACCCCCGGCCCCGGCCCCAGACCAGACGCCCCCCGGACCGGGCCCCCCCAAGAGGGCGGGCCAACACGACCCGCACGAGCCACCCGGCCAGAGCCCCCCCTCCCCCTAAATACCTAATAAACCCCCTCCCTCCCCCCACCTTACCCTTGCCATCCCTGCCCCCCGCCCCCTGGGGGGAGCAGAGGCATCAGCCCCAGACCTGGCAAGCCGCTGACTGCACACCACAGCCCCCCACCAAGACCCCGGACACAGTGGCCCGCACCTCCTCCAGGCCCCAGACTCCTTGCCGCCATCGGAGAACGGGGGTGTGCAGAAGACCCCGACCCTCCCTACGCCTGCTCAAATGTTGTGTTGTTGCATGTTGTTCTCAAGTGCGTTTAAAAACTGGGAGCGCCGAAGGGGATGCACGGCACAGCCCACCCCCCTTCCGGAAGGAAGCTGTTGCCAGCGCACCCCCTCCGTGTGACTACCCAAAAAAAAAAAAAAAAAAAAAAAAAAAAAACAGGGTACTTCTGCAGACCAAAGCCACAGGTGTGGCTTTGGTCTGTATAGATAATAACACCTAGACTAATAATAATAATAATAATAATAATAATAATAAGTATTATTATTATTATTATTATTATTATTATTATTATTATTATAAAGTGCCTGCATTCTAATGTACAAGTGAAAAATTACAAGTAAATAATCCGCTGGTACCCATTCATCGGTCACCACTCTGCATCCATCTATATATTTTCTCATGTTAAGAGGATATTGATAATACGGATTCGTCTTTTTTCAGATATAGGATGAAGACAAAGCAGTTATTTGGCTAACAAAGTTTCTCCACCAACATGAATCCTGGGCCTCCAAGCACAGTCCTCACCACAATACTGTGTTGGGATTTGAGCTCAGACATGCACCACAGAATCAGTATACAGAGTTTTGTAGCAGACACATTACTTCTTGCTAGGAAAGTAAGTACTCTCACTGAATTACATAAGATAAGAAATAACTTTATTGCCCCACAATAGGAAACTTTGGACATGACAGTGGCAATTCACATAGAAAGAGTTATACTAGATTAAGATAAGATATCATAAGAAAATCCTTTATTGTGCCATAATGGGGAAATTCAGGTATGTCACTGGCGAAGACAAACAGAGTTACACATGATTTTTAGGAATGAAAAAAAAACAAGCTAATCTAATCAAAAGTTAGTTCTCAGGATAGAGAGTATGAATTTATCAGAAAGGCCAATATAAAAACTAAAAACAAATAACAGTAAGTACCGCACACTTATTGATAATATGACATACCCAAGTCAAAAAAATAAATATTCAAGTTAAACAGTGGAAACAGAGTATTAAAACACTTGCCAATTTAAAGAACAATATGAGATGATATGCAATATGCCAGATCATAGAGCAGCACTTGTAGCTAATTGTAGCTAATCCATCTCCAAGTTTACCTTAGCATCTGAGAAACCGTGTAAACAATTCATAATCAGATCAGAACCCATGGAACCATTTGCATGTTTGTACACAGTTGTGGAGTCTGTTGTGAGCAGCAAAGATTATAAAGTCTAACAGCAGCCAGGAAGAACGATCTGCGGAATGGCTCCTTTGAGTGTCTGGGGTGCAGCAGTCTGTCACTGAAAGAGCTCTCCAGCTCTGCAACAGCTCCATGCATGGGGTGGGAAACATTATCCATCAATGATGTTAATTTTCTTACAGCCCTTTTGTCTTCCACCACCAGCACTGGCTCCAGGGGGGATCCCAGAACAGAGATGGCCCTCCTAATGAGTTTACCCAGCTGCTTCCTCTCAGCTACAGATGAGCTGCTGCTCCAACAAACCACACCATAGAAGATGGATGATGCCACCACAGAGTCAACGAAGGTATTCAGGAGCTCCTCTAGCACTCCAGACCCCAGTTTCCTCAACAGGTAGAGTCTGCTCCGACCCTTCCTGTAAAGAGCATCAGTGTTGTGAGTCCTGTCCAGTTTATTGCTAAAGTAAACACCCAGGTACTCTTTTTACGGACCGGCTAAATAAGGTTATAGACCTCCCACCATTTTTCCGTCTTGTTTAGTTGTCACTTCAATTTTGTAGTCCAACCTCAAGGATGCCAAAGTCATCAGTGGACAAGTATAATTGTATTGAGCCACACAAGAAACTCCACTGGCCCCCATATCAGAACCTCGTCAAAGTGCCTGGTTAAACTTTATTTTTTGTGGGGATGTACCCGGATCAGTGAGGAAAGTCCTCCTTGTTTGCACAAAGCTTTTCAAGGATCAATGCTTCAGTAATTGTTGCCAGTAATGAAGAGGGATTTGCCCAGAAATGTCCTTGATCGAGAGCTCAGTTCCTTCTGAGTATGGAAATGAAGGACACAGCAAAACTCTGAAATTTCAACAGACTTTAAAATATCATAGCGCTTGTTGTGTACTTGCCTATTTATATTTGAAGGCTTGAAAAAAGGGCGAAGGAGGTCGAGTGGAACCCCGTAGGAGATGGCAGGGTGCCATAAAACAGCATGAAAAAGACGTGGTCTCCGAGGCTGATGACGATGGGTTACAAGAGGGGTCTCTTGAGCTTCACTGACAAAGAATTCAGACCAAACCATTGCAGATCCACTTTATGTAGACCACAAATAAAGGATTTGAATGTGAATAGGAGGGATGTAAAAGCGTGATATTTTCCCTTTAAAGTTACATTCTAAAGCAATAGAGAGTAAACCTATCAGAAAAGGCAAGAAATATATTGTGCAATTATTGATAATATGGCATATTCCGACATCCATCCATTTCAAGTTGAATAATAATTTACGGAACAATGTGATAAAACTATGCAAACTGTAGGATTGCACAACACTCAGAGTAGCTAAAGCGTGTGAAAAGTAAATATAGTATCTGAGAGACAGGGTAAATTATTCTTGATCAGATCAGAACTTATGGAACTCTTAGCATGCTTGTAAAAACTTATTGAATGTGTTGTGAGCAGCAGAGATTAAAGAGTCTAACACCAGCTGGGAAGAAGGACCTTCGAGAGGGCTCCTTTGGGCATCTGGGGTGCAGCAGTGTGTCACTTTAAGAGCTCTCCAGCTCTAAAACAGCTTCATGCATGTGGTGGGAGCCATTGTCCATCAATGATTGTCATGTTTAGGATGAAAGACTCTGAATGAGAGCAATTACAGAGGCAGACGGTTTAGTTAAAGTCTTTATTGTCAGGTTGTGGTTTGAGCAAAAGAAAGGTGTCGGCGGGTTGAGGATCTTCCAGGCTCTGCTGGGAAAGATGAAGAGGCTTGTGAATAACTTGGGCTGGACTGGTGGAAATTGTGTAGGGAGGAAGAGCTCACAGTGGAGGAGGCTTGGGTTTGGTCTGGGGGAAGTGCTGTCCAGAGGTCCAGGTTGTCGGTACAGGTCCGGTTAGTTCTCTCCTGTTGGTTTGTTGGAGGGTGGACAGGCAGGTGAGCGCAGGCAGGAGGGCTGAGCGGATGAATGGTCCAAGGTCCTTCTCGGGTTCTCGGCTGGTTTGCTGGGAGTTTCTCTGACTCGTGTCCAGAGTCTGTGGTTCTTGGCTAGGTGTCTCTTTGGTATGGTCCAGGGTGCTAGGAAGAAATAAACACAGGCTTGGTTAGGTTCAGGTTCACAAGGTAACTAGGGTTTAAACAAGGAGTTGGTCTGTACCACGCTGAAGCGTTAACGAACTGACGCCCTCCTCCTGGTAATTAGCCCTGATGGAATGCACCTGCCCGTCACGCTCTGCTGTGGGGAGAGAGGGAGAAAACCAGACCTGCACCTAGACCTCAGAGTATGACAATACAGACAATAAGGTCAGCTCTAAGTTGTGCTTGGAAAATGGCCTTGCTACTTAGCATCCCTCTGCAGGCAAACCTATTTTGTGTGTCCTCACTTGATCAGGTTGCTTAGCTTGGCCGCCTCCTCAGCAGCCAGCCATGCTGCTTATTCCTCACCATAAGCCAGCCATCTTGTTTATTAAATTAAATAAGCGTGTTTAACCTTTTAAGCCTTTTACATTTTAGTGCATGGCACTAACAAAACGTACTTTTCCAGACAAAAGGGTTTTCCAGTGCAAATGTATTCACAGTCCTTTTCAAATAACTAATTTAATCTAGGAGATCACTTTTTAAGCTGTCAATTGTCCTGATGACTACCAGACATAGACCTTTCCCCTGCTACTTCCGTCTGCTACTACCGTTCCATCTATGCTTTTGCTAAGAACATGAATAACGTGTAGCTGAGAGAGCAGCAGTCAAAGATGACCTTCCTTAATCTCTAGCAGTTCCGTGCTGATACAGGATTGTGTAAACAGTAGAGGTGTTTTGCTATCTTGAAGTGACTCATCAGTAGAGACAGTATGACTACATGGTCCTGAAGGGTTAAAGTTGCCCTGCCACTATTATGTCTCTGAGCTGTCATAGTCTCAGAGCCAAGCTGATGAGTGGAAACAAAACGGGGGACAATGTGCGTTGTGCTTCTTTATAAGCAGTGGAGCTGTTGTCACCTTCTGGTTGACTTGTGAAAGGTTGAAAGGGTTCAGAGGTGGATTTGTTTTAATAGATAGGCTGGGGAACTATTGTTTCACTCTAATAAAAGAGCTGAAATAGACAACAACCACACATATGCAGTTATATTAAACAAATTAGAATATATATTACAATGAGGATCATTAGTCAGATTGGAAGCTCTGAAAATAATTGAATTGAATTTTATTTCTATCGTGCCAATTCACAACACGTCATATTAAGGCACTCCACAAAATCAAATCATACAGACAGATCAAGTTTCCTATCTAAGGAAACCCAACAGATTGCATTGAGTTATTGACTCGCAGCAGTCCTGACAGAGCATGTAGCCACAGTGGACAGTCGGCTGCATTGTCGTTGCCTTTGCAGCAATCCGTCATACCGAGCATGCATGTAGCGACAGCGGAGAGGAAAAGTCCCCTTTAACAGAACAAGGCCCAATGTCAACAGCCATCTTCAACGACGCCCAGAGGACCGAGAAGACAGAATAGACACACAAAAAGAACACATAACCACCAATCCAGGAGCACTCTCTGTTAGAGAGGGTAATTGCAGACGATCTGCCACCCAGGACAGTGTCACAGCTAAACAGAACGCCAGGCCAGATACACCTTCTATGAAGAGGAAAAAAATGAGAGAACAGTCAGTCACACCTGTTGGTATATAGTCAATCAATCAGTCAGACTCATTTCACCTGCCAGCTTCCTTATTTAAGTCTCCCTTTGTTTCATCATTTAACACCTACTCCTCGCCTGTCTGCCTGGGTTGCACATAATGACCATTTGTTTTCTACCTTTGTGTTTTGATTTGTATCTCTGCTGGCTTCTGGATCCACCCGTCTCCCCTCTGCATCACAGGCTGAGTTTCTGGACCATGGTAACTCTATCTGCAAGTTTTCACCTGGGTTAGCTGTTATCCTGCTATGGTTCTGGTCTTCAAGTATCCACCCTGTCTGTTGCTAATCCTGCTGTTATTCTGGCCTTCAAGAACTCATTCCCTGCTGTGCTGACGGGCCTGCTGCTGAGCTCTGGCTAACTCTTTGCCGAGCTGTGGACTCGGTTGCCTAACTCTTTTATGGACTATTACTCCGCTCTGTACCTGCCAGCCAGCTCCTGCATCCTTCACCTGGTTATAAACTCTGGTTCTACATGTCATCACCATCCACCACTGGCAATAAACTCTCTTAAAACCAACTCTGTGTGTGCGTGCTGTGTCCGGGTTCATCCAAGACAATATCATGACAGAAATAGATGTTTATGTCCTCCAGCAGTTTAAGCCTATAGCGGCTTTCGAGACTTATCGGCCCGTCCCTGTAACTACGGCCCGTCTCATTCATCCCAGTTCGGACATTTGGCAAGAAGAGAAGAGACAGTAAATTCAGAGGCAAAAAAACAGTTTAACATATATTTATTACAATTTGGAATTCCAAAAAGGGAGACACTTACAAGTTTTATCACCGACGCAGATATTCTAACCTTATCCCGAAAATTCTGTCCATGAGTTGTAAAGATGTCTCAGCGCGTACACCTGGAACAAGCCTTTTTACCCCATGGGTGGCTCCAGAAGGGGGCCGGACCAAACCCCCTCCCCAAATCTAAGTGCAGCCTCTAAGTCTGGCTACAACCTGTGTTTCCTGACATTTGATCGTTAAATGTAATCTATTGCCTAGTTCAGTTCCTGGGAGTTAGCTGAGATAACATGAGACCTTGAGAAAGGAATGATAAAACATCATCTGCTTTAAAAACACTATCTGCTCTGCTTCCTAAGGCTCTCATAAATTACCGTTCAGCATTGTGGCTGGTACACGCTCGCTGAAGTCTAAGGGCCTTTTGTGTTCTGCACAGATGTTCATCCCAAGGTTTACTGGGTTTAAAGTTAATATCTGCATAACTGTAAAATACACTATCATATAAGTAAACAGTGTTGGGAGTAACGGATTACATGTAACGACGTTACGTAATTTAATTACAAAAAAAGACTAACTGTAATTCGTTACAGTTACAATGAGAAAATATGTAATTCAGTTACAGTTACTTCTGAAAATATTAAGAATTACAAATTTAGTTACATTTTTTAAAAAATATAAAGAAAAACCTTTGCGAAATATGTAATGATATTTTTATTGCTTCGCGCCCTGTATCGCCGTTTCCCGCTACGGCTCCTTGTCTCTATCACTCTGATGATCCATCCTGTGCTGGTGGAGCCTTCTGAAAGAACAGCAAGCGAGCGGACGTTTCACGGTTTTATTTCAGCTCAAGCAGCGCATCAAACATGACAGCCTTCAAGCTTGTTGACAGCCACCTCTTGTTATTCACACACAACAATAAACCGTGAGAGCCGACGTGTGTTGTGAAACTGCAAAACTTTGTCTTAAGCGGAAAATCAAACGCGCGTCTACACAGCTCAGCGTTCACAGTGTTGCGTTCGTGAGCGTCGGAAAGCTATGGTGCATTCAGGAGCATGGGACATTTCAGTTTTACAACGAAAAAGGCAGAAAACGGAACAGAACTTAACTCATACAATAATGTATTTATCCAGAAACAGTGTGGGCTTTCTTACAATACTGAATGCTCTATAATTGTATTTCTGTTATTTTTGATTATGCACATCTGCTAGCTTTTTATTCTAAAAAATCTATAATATTACAGCAGCACATTATCAAAGTTTTTCAAAGCCTGTTTAAAAGCTCCAAATGGGGCTTCAGATCATACAGCAACAATTGTGCTGTCATTGTTTTACAGGGCAGAATTTGCATTTGCTGACTCTTGTCCTTTAACTACTGATGGATATACAGGAATAGAGTCATACAAGTGTCAATTCCCAATTCCGCTTTTTTAAGGTTCACATTCAGTTCTCAAAAATTAAATGTTGAACATGGGTCAATACTCATTAAAACCTTAAAGTAATCAAAAAGTAATCAAAGTAATTAGTTACATTACTTTTTAAAAGTAATTGAAAAAGTTACACTACAATTACATTTTAAACAAAGTAACTTGTAACTGTAACGGATTACATTTTTAAAGTAACTTACCCAACACTGTAAGTGAATATATATTTCCATAACACAGCATAACTACAGAGATAGCTAAGGGTAACCTAAACCACTCTAACTATAAGCTTTATCATAAAGGAAAGTTTTAAGTCTGGTCTTAAAAGTAGATAGGGTGTCTGCCTCATGGACTAAAACTGGGACTTGGTTCCACTGGAGAGGAGCCTGATTACTAAAATATCTGCCTCCCGTTCTACTTTTAGATACTCTAAGAACCACCAGTAGACCTGCAGTCTGAGACTGAAGTGCTCTGTTAGGAACATATGGGGTAATCAAATCTCTGATGGAGCTTTATTAAGAAGGCCTTTATATATGCGAGAAGGATAATTTTAAATTATGTTCTTGACTTAACAGGAAGCTAAAATAGGAGAAATTTGATCTCTCTTATTAATTTTCATAAGAACTCTTGCTGCAGCATTTTGGATCAGCTGAAGGCTGGACTTCCTGATAGTAAGGATTTACAATAGCCCTGGCTTGAAGTAACAAATGCATGGACTAGTTTTTCAGCGTCACTCCTGGACAGAATATTTCTAATTCTGGCTATATTTCAGACGTGAAAAAAGGAAACATTAGAAACCAGTTTAATATGGGATTTAAATGACATGTCCTGGTCAAAAATAACACCAAGGTTTTTTTTTACTTTGAGGCCAATTAAATCCCATCCAAATTAAATAACATTTAAGCAGATATTAAAAATACTTTTCATCAAGCCCACATTCCGGTATTAAAATGTTTTTATTGGTCTATTGTAATATTCTAATCTTAAATTTCATGTTAGCTGTGAGCATAAAATCATAATTTAGAAATAAAAATAAAGTCTTGAAAACATCAGTCTCTGTGTAATTGACATATTGCATCCTAGTGAATTGAGCTAATGAAATAAATTAACTTCTTATATTCTCATGTATTGAATGGGCCTATAAATACCTGCTAAAGTCAATTAAAAGCCCTTAGGGTCTTGCATGAAGGTTTTTGTACTGTGAGAGGAGCTCACTCTTGAATAAGGAAACATACTGACCCCGCACAAAAATGCCTGTACAAAGGTTGTGGAAAGCCTACATTGTTCTCTCAGAATAGAGAGTTTCCATGTAATGCTTTGTAGATGTTTTATCTCAAAGGTCACACAACTTGACTGACATGCAGAGGTGGTAGTTAATATTTTAGTAAGGAATGGGTCGGCTACTCTTGTAAAAGGAAAAAAATTGTTTCATTGCTATATAAGGAGCAAACCCATCTTCAGGTTTACATAATAATTAGACATGAGACCTAGAAATATACAGTTCTATTTTAAATTCACTAGTAAAATCCCCAAGTTTCAATGCCATGGCACTATTTTTAGTTTAGTTTATTTGCACAGTTGAAATACAGATCACTTGTTCCAAGGGGGCTGCAGTAACAGTGCAGGAAGATGCAAAGAGATACCACTGTGCTTATCTGTATTAGCCTTAATCAGTTCCATAAAAAACATGATTCAGAGCTTTTTTATATAAAAAGATGCATGAGCCGATCATATGCAAGCAACTACTTAAGCATTCAGAAAAGGTTAGGACAACTTGTTGAAGTACAAACGGAACATAAAACCTAGAACAAGATGGGCTGCAGTGTCAGAAGACCGACCACACTACTGAGAGCTCATGTTAGCTAGGAACAGGAAACCAAGATAACACGCCTCACTTTAATTTGACAATAGGAAAGACGTCCTTTGCTTCTTCACCTTAGTGCAGCATTAGTGCAGCAGATGCATCAGGCTAAAGAGACTGTTTATTATTTAGCATCATTTATGGAAGATGAGAGGATGTTTTTTTTTATTTCAAGCAGACTTGTCTTTTCATTAGTTGCTGTAGTGGGTTCAAAGCAGATTGTAGGAGAGACAGCCTTCTTAAGCATTTTTTTTTAGTTTGTGGCTAATCCTGCTGCCTTAACATTAAAAAGTTTTCAGGAGAAAATATTTTCAAACACCAGATATTTTTAAATTAATTGCTGTACAATTTTAATGTGAATGGATTTTAATGTAAAGTAACGTTTTCTTTGTATTCTTATGAATGTAAAATATTTACAATTGCATTCAACATACAGTTCATGCAAATAGTTAGGCTACTTTTGAATTATTAAATAGAGCAGATTTCATGTTTCCTGTGTATCTTTTTGGCATCTCTGAATGTTCTCACGGTTAGCGAGGCAAAACAAATTTTAACCAAGTGAGAGAACGACAGTTAAAAAAACCCCCACAGGAACCTTTGGTCACCTCAGCAGCCATGGTGTCTTTGTTGCAGCGTGGAAGACGTGCTTGCATTTCAATCGTGCACCAAACCACACTGTTAAGCATTCTAACTTTCTTGACCATAGAGTTTATATGCCCACAATGAGAAAGTAAACAATAAGCACCAACAGTTGAATTTGCATGTTGTACTTTTATATTCATTCTACCACAATTGCTTTTTTTTTCTTTGTTAGAAAAAAAATAACACGTAAAAATGTGTTTCTGTTAGATACGTCTGTTCTGATTCCGCATTAGGGAATGTCTGAAATATAAACAAGAAAGCTCACATTCTGACCTGCATTTTCTAATTTTATTTATTCCTGAATCTAACCTTCCTTTTTGTAAATTGCAATTCACTTTTTTCGTCTTTTTGTGTATATTTATTTGAATGATTCAGTTGAGCCACGCCAAGCTTACCTACCTCTCAAGAAAGGGTTTTATTTTTGTTGCACTCTTGGTATGAGCATGGGGGTTTTACATTAAAACCAAGAAGTTTCCTGAGTAAACACATTTTTCATAGCCGTTCAAGTACGTGCAAACCTTCACGCAGTGTGGTTCTAGATCTGTTGGTGATTTTAAAAAAAGCACTAAAGGTGAGTGCTTTGAAGCTTAGGACAGCAATTGTTGAAGCATACGTGTGTCTCGTGTGGAGTTTTGTTTTCTAAAGCCAACCTCTTCGTTGAGTTGTATATTTGGCTTTTCTCATTTTGTTTTACTTCACATCTACTACAACTGTGTCGTTTTCTTTGATTTATCTGGCTTTCATCAGTCTCTGGAGTTTCAGCATTCTCCTTCCATTCTCCTCATACAGTATGGCCATCCTTTGGGTTACGTGGTCTGTGATTATTCTTTAAACACCAGCCTAGGATAAAATGACAATTTTTAATAGCAGATAGTAAGGAGCTAAAAAGTACCACAATTGTGTCAGGCAATATTAAGAGGATATCCACCTTTTGTTTGTCTACACCATAGCATCACCCTGGTAATAAGGTCATCCATTGGTTGCAATGAAGTGAGCCAAGCAGGGAGAAAGTCCCAGTTCTGAAGTCTTAGCGGCAACAAATCAGGCCTCCGTGCTTGAAGGAGGTTAATTGTTGTCACAGATATAATCAGTATAATGACTGGAGTGCCAATTCCAGTCATCACCTTCCAACCAGCCATGGAGAGAGCAAACACCACCGATGGGAACAGCAGGAAACAGAGAAGGAGGTACAGCACAGCAAACCAGCGGTACCTGCAAATGTTTAGTTGGTTTAGCATTTTGTTCTTTTTATTATTTGTAACTACAATTATTTCACAGTACATTGCCACTTGGTGATATTTAGTTTGTTCTTAATAAAATCAGAAATTGTTAAAAAGCATACCTGGCAGTGTGTTTGCCAAGTGCACAGGCCATTCGTATGGGTAAACGGGTGACTGGTATAGGATACCAAAGGAGGATACCAAGGAGGTTAAAGAAAAAGTGGCACAAAGCAACCTGAAAGAAAGCAGGTTGTGAGAAAAGAATAGAACAGGATATTTAAATAGAGCTTATAGCTATTATTAATTTTCAACTCTTGTTTTTGGGCTTCCACATAATCAACACAATGAATACAAAATTACCAGCTAGTTAAAGCTACATTAAGCTATGCATAAAAATATGTATGCAATGTCATAATAGTGCAAATAAGAGACAGATTAAAATTATAACTTTAGAACAAATGACTGAAATGCTGAAATGTAATAATACAGTTATCTAATAAGACAATAACTGTTTCACAGGACCGAGCCAAGAAAAAATTTCAGTGTTTTAAGAAAACTAAGAATCTACTTTTTGTTTTGTTTTATAAGACTAAAGGTTTCCAAAAATGTAAAAAGTGTTTTAATTATAATGAATTGAACATACAATATATATCACTTAAGATTTGTGAGTCAGTCCTTCCGGCTACTCCCCTATTCAGGGGTTGCTACAGCAAAACATTACAATTTGCACAAAGACTTAGAAGTTTTTACATCAGATGCCCTTCCTGAGGCAACCGGGATTAGAACCCAGTTAACCCACATAAAAACACAGACTTTGCCTGCAACACCACAAGAGGGACAGATCAGTTCAGATTAAAATCTACTAAATACTGCAGTGTTCAAGCAGGACTCGTCTAAGGTGGTCTTAATGCTAAAACTGTGCTTTAACAAATGTTTGAAATGTGACAAACTGGTTTTACTCAATTTCAGCTCAATGTAGGATTATCCAGTCCAGGTTTGCTCAATGTAAGTGTTTTTGATTTTGAATCTCATCTCAAATTCAAATTTACTTCAGATTTCCTAAACTGTACTACAATTGCCTTTTTGTTTTGATTCTGGCCGGCTGTCTGCTCCCTCACTCTCCTCCTGGATCTCCCGATCATTGAGATCTGTTGCACCTGTGATGCTCCTCCCTCAGCAGCCCAATGAAGCCGATTCAGTTCAGCTGGTTCCTTGACTTTATATACTGGACTTTCACAGTCAATCTTTGCCAGACCATTGCAAGCCTTTAGTGAGTTATGGCCAGCGTTCTTTACATGCAGAGTTACTGACTTTGTTCTTTTCTTCGATTGTTCTTATTTTGCCTTGCTCTTGTCAGACGCCTCATTCTGCTATTGTTTTCTGGACCGTGATCACCGGAGCCCATTAAACCTGTCTACCACGGCACAAATGTTGCCCACATGGCACCACAGAGTGCCTGCCCAGACCTGTCAAGAGCAAATAATGCTTATGTACGGGAATAATAACCTGTGTTTCTAAGACCCCCCCAAACGTTTGGATTATTTCTGTCGCCTAGTGTGTATGTTGGTTATGCCTCGAAGCTCTTTAGGCTGTGCATAGCTTCTCAGTTGTAGCAACGAAGCAGGTGAATCCTAGCTTGAGGTAGCATATTAAAAAAAATTAATACCATGAAAAAGTTCAATATTTTTTTGTCAGCCATTTCAGAAACTGAAACTCTAATTTTACACGGTGAAATATTTCAAATATGTATTGTAATTTTGATAACTCTGGCTTACAGATAACAAAAAACCCAAATTGTCTCTGAAAATTGGACTATTTTGAAAAAGTTAGATATGAAAAGCTCATGATGTCACACATTAATCACCTAATTATCTCAAAACTTCTGCAATGGTTTCCTGTTTCTATGAATGATCTCTGGTCGGGCTCTGTTGGCCACGCAGTTACAGGGAAAACTGCTGACTGGACAGATGTCTAGAACAGTCATGGGCCCCCTCCACAAGCTGGTTGTTGGTTCACAGTTTTGACACAGCCATCTATCAGGGACTTTTACAGCATGTTGTGCTTCTATCTGCTGAGCTTTATGGAAATGCTGATTTCATTTTCCAGCAGACCTTGGCACCTGCCCATACTGACAAGGTACCCAAAGCTGGTTTAATGACCATGATGTTACTGGGCTTGATTGGTCTGTAAACTCACCTATCCTTAACCCCTTTGAGAATCTATGGAGTGTTTTCAAGAGAAAGATTAAAGTCACCAGACTCAACAATGCAGATGATTTGAAGGCCACTATCAAAGCAACCTGAGTTTCAATTTCACCATCACACTGCCACACCGCATTGATGCAGTAATTCATGCAAAAGGAGGCCCAACCAGGTACTAAAAGCAAAAAATTAACATAATTTTCAGAGCTACACTGAATTTTCTGGTATATTGTGTTTTCATGATGTATAAGACCTAGTCCTCAAAATTACAAGAACTAAAGACTTCGAATATTCCACTTTAGGTGTAATGAATTTATATAGAGTTTCACTCTAAAATGAGGGAGAAGAAAATATTTAACTTATTCACAAATTCAGATTTTTCACAAATTTATTTGAAATATTGCAAAATGAACCTGTATGTAATCGGAGGCTAATTCTTTTTCATTTTCCTGTTCTTTAAAGGGACTGATTTTTTTTTTCAGGATTTTCCTTTCTTAGGTGTAAAAGTGCGTTTCCACATGTTTTTACCAAGATTTGCATGGCAAAAGGTTCTTTGCTTACTTATAACTATGCTCATGAAGTTCCACAGATTTGTCATGCAACTCTATTGGTTATAGCCGATATCCAATAGGTAAAAAGATTGATAGGACAATATTATCTTACAATGTTAACAAAATAGGAAGCGTATCACTTTTAAATAGGCACAAGGCATTTAAAGGTGGAATGGTGTCAATTAATGCTTATTTATACAAATGTAATCACACTGACTCCAACTGGATATTTGCTTTGTGATATAGGCATAAATATGAGAAATATTTTAATGCTTTAATATTGTGCTGTCTTCACATCCCTACTAGAAAGTGAAAATACTAGCTGAAAATATGAAAGCTGTGCAAACAGAAGCAAAAACGGAAAACATTTCTAACCTGTGTGGCAGCAGCTAACTTATCTCCAGGGCTAGCCAGGGCTGCTAGCAGAGCTGTGGTAGTGGTTCCGAGGTTGGATCCCAGGGTTAAAGGGTAGGCCCTTTCGAGACTGATCACACCAATCCCTGTGAATCCACAGTGCAATATCTTACTCATTTCAGAAAAACGTTAACCTAAATATAGTCACAGACAATCAAATAGCATGCCAGAAAGCTATCACAATAGAAAAATCAATGTGTGTGTTAATGGATAAGAGTGATAAAACGGTTTTTAAAAGTAAAGTAAAACCACTATAAACAAGCAGTGTAGATATTAATCAGCTGTGAAATACAAGGTTTCCTTTGGATTGTAAAGCCTCAACAAACAGAACTTTCCGATCATTTGGGTTTTCACATAATTTAAAAAAGGCTTATCTCTAACGTTTTATCCTGACTGTCAGAAGAAACATCACCAGTTGTTTCTGCCTTGCCACGATGCCAATGGTGATATCTGGGGCAGTCTGTACTCTAATTGTTGGATAAATTACTATTAATTATTATTAATTAATAGTCATTACTTTTAATTAAATGCCTTTTGCCCGGCTATGGTATATCCAGTTATCAATCATGCACTACCTTGTATTGGTGTAGCACAAAAAATAATGAGTAAAATATATTTAACTTTGTGGTTTTTACATGACTATGAGTGGCATTAATACTTTTGTAAGCCAACCAATTTAAATCAAAATAAACATCAGGTTAGATAAATGCTGTGTATCCGAGTATGAGTTTTACAGACACTTGTGGAATTTTTCATTTCTTTGTATTTTATTCAAATTGCGAACTATAAGTACATAATCTATGGCTACATTGTAAACGACAGTTGTGAAAAAGTTGAACTTTCAGAAGAAGGATCATGTTTTTGTGTGTTTATTACCTATGAGCGGTGTAATGGCAGATGTGAAGACAGAACTACTCTGAACCAAAAATGTCATGCCAGCTCCAACCAAGAGAGCCAGATAACCTGCCACCCAGGTAAAAGGGAAGGGAAAATCTAAAGAGCAAGACATCACAGTATGAGAGAGGGAATTTTCTATTTCAGAGAGTTGACCTCTTGCATTATTATCTTTTTAACAATTTGTTAAGCTTTTAGAACTTTTGTTGCAAAAGTAACTTTAATAAAGAGTTTTTACTCATTGATTTGCATAGTAAATCGTTATGGTTTAGTGAAGTTACCTGTATTGATGACTCTGTTTATAGCATTTGCCACCTGGCCCTTGAGTAGGGAGTTTAGCAATTTAACCAACAGAATGAGGCAGCTGCATAGGACTAACAATGAGCAGGAAAGGAGGATGAGACCTATGGCCAGGTCTGACATAGAGCAGTCCACAAATAAATGTATACCTGCACAGAGAGAAGGAGAGATGTGGTTTCACTTAAACTGTTTAGGATTATAAGGTTGAAACTATTTTCTAAGAAATATTTGCAAAAGTTGAAGAAAACCCTCTAATCCTTCAATTTTAGTGCTGCTTCATATTTGATTCTTTATTAACAAAGTAAATGATGTAATTAAAACATTTATACGGGAGTAAATTAACAAAAAAAGACGGAATGTCATAAATCTGTACACGTACATTTATATGATTGTTCTGAAAGGTTCTGTGCTCCCCATGATGTTTTGTTTTCCTATAACAATAATAGATAAGGCAGACAGATGCATAGAAATGATGCAAAATGTTAGCTTTCAAAACATAACAAAAAAGTTTAATTCTCACACAGTGTATCACAACTAGCTTCTAAAATTAGAATAATAATTTTGTTATTCATGGATTGTTGCAAAAGATTCTACCAAATGAGAGAGAAGACAAGAAAGTTGTCTGTCTACCTTGACAAAAGAAAGTTCACACCAGTGCTTCACCAGACTCTTATTTCGCTCGATTTTGTCCCCTTTGGCCACAGCTGTAAGGACTGACTTATCCAACTGAATGAAAAAATAAAAAATAAACAAATAATGTTTTAATGCTGGGACTCAAAGAGCTGTGATTTAGTTTTGTTTTTTTTGTTTTTTGTCTGCACCATCAACACCAAGTCAAGTTCCTTGTAAGTGCAAACCTACTTGGCGATTAAACTTGATTCTGATTCTGATTCTGAACCCATACACCATTTGAACTACTGTTTAAATGAATAAGTATCAGAGTTCCCAGTGCAAGTGAATGCACCTATAATACCCTTAATGATGTTTGAGCTAAACCCCCTCTGTAGTCAGTGGGGAGCTTGCACACTGAACAAAATCCTTTGCTGTTTTTACTGCGGTCAACTGCTATGCTGATGAGCTGAAGTTAAAACCACACCGATGGTGCTGATTTCTGTTCATCCACAGCAGAGTTCAGGGCAAAAGATCTGGAGCATTGTAAATAGTCAAGTAGGTAATGGCCATGTTTTATCTGTAAAAATATGATTTTTTTTTTCCCCTTTTTTTTTTGTAAACCAATAAAGATTTGGGGGTAAATTTCACAGATTATTACAGAGGCCTAACGTTTAAAATCTAAAGCCAGATACTATTCCTGGACTAGGTGAGAGGATAGCAAAACAGCTAAGCGTGAGTTAGTGTTGCTATGCCAGTTTGCTTTTAATTCAGAGCGTTTTTTCTGTTTTTATTTTGGTGATTTTTGGTTCAGACTGGGGGGAAGGTGTTAAGAAAGTTCTGATTTTAAAGGTTTACACTTCTGAATATGGAAGTGAATGACAGAAATCCCGTTCCATAAAATAAAGATATATTTAACCTTTTCCAACCAAAGTTACACAATTTAAATGAATATGAAGTAATAAACTGACAGTTTTCTTGACATAAACCATCTTGAATACAACTACATCTTGGAGCTGTATAGTTGGATGAACAAAACACATTAAAAAAGAATACTGCTAATTCAGGGATTTTTGATTTAATGTTCATGACCATGTAAACTATGAGTTTGCCTGGTTCTGCTGGAGGTTTTACCTTCCCGTTAATGGGGAGTTTTTCTTTCCGCTGTCGCTTCATGCTTGCTCAGTATGAGGGATTGCTGCAAAGCCATGGACAATGCAGGAGTGAATGCTCCTTGTCGAGACTTTGATGCAATCAACTGGGTTCCCTTATATAGGAAATTTTTGACCAATCTGTAATATTTGACCCAATCTGTATAATATGATTGAATTTGACTTTGTAAAGTTCCTTGAGATGACATGTTTCATGAATTGGCACTATATAAATAAAATTGAATTGAATTGAGTTTGCAGAGCTGTATATCACAGGACTCTCATCTCATCTGAACTCTATTAACCTGAATTTCGTTTTTATAAAAGTTCACTTTTTTATGTGATTTCTGAGTGACACTGCTTTGCAGCCAATGGAGATAACAAGTTGTTCTTGATTGACAAATTTGTTAATCTTGTACACAGCTGCACCTTTAAGGCTGCTTGCAAAGTCAAACGGCTGCTGAATGATTATGCTGAATCAGTTTAAAAAGTAATCCTTTCTCTCCAGAAATATGCTAAATCCTGTTAATGGGTGACGTTTTCAAACTGGATTTGTTTAACTCTTTATTTTCTCTTTGCAAGAATAAGCAACCTTCATTTTGTTGCCAAGAAGGACTTATTGTTGTCAGGGTCACAGGGTTGTGTGGTAATAAAGAAAGGATTCTTTATGTCTTTAAGGAACTCCACTTTCTCTGTACCTGAATGACCAATTTCGTTAAAGGCTCAGTGAGAACCTTCAGGAGTTCAGGTGCATCGTCTCCACTGCTGAGGTGAAGTGTGTTGACTGCAGCCTGCGACAGACGTCTCAATACTCCACTTATGGTTTCCACAGGGAGAAGCACCAGTACAGACAACCAGTTAAAGCAGTCATGAACGGTTGCTCCAGCAAATGCTCTGCAAATAACAGTAATGTCAAAAATTTACATATGCACACTAAACCAATAAGCATGACATAGAAAAGTAAATGATGCCCAGTCTCAAGGGTATATGTCCTGCATGTCTAAAATGCTTACCTGGTTCAACATGATTAAGTTACACTCAGATTCTGCTGAGGAGGTGATTTGGATCAGCTATGTTGGAGAAGGAACTAATCTAGAACATACAAGACACTTGCCCCCGAGGAAGGAATGAGATACCACTGATATGTTGTTGGATGGTTTCAATAGTACATCCGCAAACTCCCTGTCCACTGCTCTAGACCAGCGGCCCTCAAACTGGGGTTCCCGGACTCCCGGGGGTCCACAAACCACGGGTTGGGGGGGGGGGTCCATGAAGCACATGTTGTCGGGCCTGAGGAGGCACTGCTCAGGGTTGAGCTAAGTAACACAATGGACAAATATTAAACTCCGTCCACCTCATCATGTAAGGTAAAAGCCAAATCAGCTAAAATTAGGAAGTATGACAACAGTTACATCGAGTTTGGCTTTATCGAGAATGAGGATCTAATCGCCACCAAATCTCTAATATTAGGTGTATTTATATATTTTTAAAAAACATACATAATTCCTAATGCATTTAATGGTAAAAAAAAAAGGCTGTTTAAAAATACTATCAGCATGAGAAATCTAAGGGAGTCCTTGGAAAACTTTTATTGCTGCTAAGGGGTTCCTGGCTATGAAAAGTTTGAGAACCTCTGATCTAGACCACTGGCGGGGAAATAAAAACAGAGCAGTAACCAGATAGAGCAGCCAGAGGGATAGTGAGGTGTTTTTTTTTGTTTTTCAAAGTATAACCATCTTTTTGTGCTATTATAAATAATGGAAATCTTAAGCAAAATTAATATAAGGCTTTTATCATCTAGGGGCTCATGAACACAAATTTGGAAGAGACAAAATTGATTTTAAAGACAGAACAATAGAACTGCATCTAAGATGATCAATATTTTAGAAACCTGAGCCGGGCATCTATTTACAAAACTTAAAATGCTGGAAAAAAATGTCTTGACATAATCTGATCGATTTAGGAAATGTAGACGCAATTGGATTATTACACAAACATGTATGCTTGCATTTTGAAGCACTGGATATGGGCCTAAATGTTAGGACATAAATGGGGATTTTAGGAATATCAAGTTCCTGCATCTCTTTAAAATATGTGTGTCATTTCTGATGCTTTTCTGTTCTGGATATTTTGTGCATACTGAGAACAGTGGTGTGGAATTCTGAGCTGATGGATTATGAAAAGGGTGTGCTACTTTTCCATATATTTACGCTTCATTTAATTATTTTTTAAATTATATTAAAAGATCAACGGACCATCTGAAAATTACATTTTGGTGCTTTATTAATGCTGCCATTTGATTATTGTTAGCCAAATTAATCAGACATCAAGGGAAATCATGAGGGAGGTCACGTCCGAATTGCCCCATTGTGTGACAGTAAATGAATTTCTTATCTTAATTTATATTCTACATGTTCAAAATATAGTGTAGCTGGATGGCTTATCTCCTGATCAAATTGAGTGTGCCAAAGTGTTAACGACCTGAAGGCAATTCTGTTGATGATATTTCCCTTGGGGCATGATTTCTTCCCACATCCTTGAAGCAAACGCGAGCTATTCAAGATTGTAATGGAGGCTACAGAGAAATTTAAGATTTCTGCTAAAAAAACGTTTCCAATTAGTTAAATTAACCCATCCCAGTTTCCTACCTTGTGTTTAATCAAAGCTCTTTACCATCTGTTACATCCAGTCCATCAGTACATGTCAAATTGTCCTTATAAACCTCACAATCTTTACTCAGTAACAGCTTTTAGATCTCTCTGGTATCTCTTTATTGTTGCATGTGTTGTTTGTCTCCCTAGTTGGGCCATGGGTGTGTTTTCTAAGGTGACTGAATCCACTCTTTACCGTTCAAACTCCTCCCTGTCGCCAGCCTGCATTAAGGCAACAATAGTGTTGGTGACTGACGTTCCGATGTTGGAGCCCATGATAATCGGAATGGCTGACTGTACATCCAGTACTAAAGAGACAAAAATGTATGATGTAAGTTGACAAACCTTCTAATGCTGAGATGTTTGGCAAATTTACAATGTTTCACGAAGCATTGCTATTTCAGTAAATCGACATGTGCTAATATTACCAAAGTAATATTCTTACTCACAACCAGAGGACACAAGGCTGACTATAATGGAGGTTGAAGTGGAAGAGCTCTGGACTAACACCGTCACCAGAATCCCTACCACCAACCCAGCCACTGGATTAGACAGGATAGCATTTTCCTGGAAGATTTCCCCAGCTACCCTGCCTGTAAGGAGACATAAAAGGACAAAGAGAAGGAAACTTTAAAATATTTAAAAAAAAAACTAGCATTATACTATCCCTTAGCAATTGAAACTAGGTGCTTACCTCCTGCAAGCTGGAAGGCAGAGCTCAAAACATCAAGTGAGCAAACAAAGATATAGAGAATCAGAAAAAGGAAGGGGATTTTTAGGAGAGTAAATGCTGTTTTTTTCAGTTGGTGCACCCTTGGTTGAGTCTCCATGGTCTGAACTTCAAGCGCAGTAGAGTAAGATCCTTTCAAATTAAGCCTAAGCAAACCATGCATATGCTGTAAATGGTGTAAGAGACATTTTGTAGTGATTAATTTTAAACAAAACTGATACATTTTCTAATTTTTGGAAGAACATAGAGCGGTTTGTAGAGATGCCATCTTTAACATACCTGAAATGTTTGACGAATTATTGCCTCATCTTCAGAAGGTTTAAAAGAGACACACAAGAAGCTAATTTTCTATGGACAGAAAGAAAAAGGATGCTGGCAAAGGGAAGGGGAGGTGCTAGTACTGGGCAGTGTTGATTAACTAATTTATGCTGCAATGGAAAACTAAGGTTCACATTCTTATTCACCATTTATTTGTATCTTTACATATAAACCATGTCTGTAAAGGCATTACTGTTATTTGGTTAAAACTCTCCCTCCTCCTTCAGCTGCTTTAATTGCATCAAGGCCACAATCTGTTTTAATAAAAACTTATTCAGAGGCAGAAACAAGTTTAAATAAGCACAATTCTAGGCTATGGAAAGACGACCACGACAAAGCTAACATAAGGCTCAGTTTCAGGGGTTTTCACCTGTTATTTATTCTTTGCCTGGTTTGTTTGAAGCAGGTATACATAGAGTAAAAAGGTATATAACCACGTTATATACTTATAAAAAAGTGTACTGTTTGATCATCATAAAATAAAGCTACATACACCAAGCCTCCATCTTGATAGTGTTTTGATGGTCCTTTCTGAGGCTGGACTGAATTCAGCTCTGGGCGCGATGAGCAGATATAAACAGACGTGGCTAATTTGTTGTTTTTTTGTTTGTTTTGCTTTGTTTTGTTTTGTTTCCCCACTTTCTGAAGTGTGAATTTGTTCAAAGTATATCTTAAAAATGGAAGTCAAGTAAACAACCACAAAGGGCCATTGCAAAAGAGCAACAACATACGCTGACAAATGAAGTTCTAATAGTCAGATTTCCCACAAAATCCTTGAAAAATTAAGCTATTGAGTTGACATGACCAATTTACAAATTCTAGTCCTTTTAAACCTTTAAGAAATTATGAAATTGTGTTGAAAGCCTTTTTTGCAAGTGTTGCTGTTTTCCACCACTATCAATGGTGTTCCCATATGTACATTTCTTAATGTAAAGAAATAGAATTAATCTCTTAAAGTTATCTCTTTCATTAATCTGGCATTTAGCATACAAGAATAAGCTCGCCAATAATATCTGCCCTGAAACAGGGAGAGTATAGTAAGATTTAATGTGAAACAGTGGGGGAAAAAAACAGCCATTTTTTTGTACAGTGTATGTAAATATCTGGTTTCAGCTGTATTTAGGTCAGTCTTTCTAACACAAAGATACAATGCAGCATGCTATTGCTGTTATCGTCATATGTATTGAAGGTGCATCCATTTTCATCCATCACAGTGGTGATATCCTAATTTTAAATGGTCCACTGTATGCAATTTGGGGTAATCATGTACGCAGCACAGCTTTTTGCACTTTTCAGTTTCCCTTGTTTTTGTTTTCAGAAATGGCTGAAGCATTACCTAAGATAATGTAATTTAATTGGAAGAAGAGAATAATCCTTTAGTCCAAGTGTGGACATTTTTAGAGTAATGGCAGCAAAGTAATGGAATCAGAAGTACAAAGATACACATACTTGTTTGTTGGATTTAAATGAATGCAATGATTTGCACATGTTTTAAGTCTTACACATCCACTCAAATTGCAAAAAATAAACTAAATCGCTTTCTTTACTTAGATATCTTTGGCACTAAGACAGTGCCTCATATGCCAGTGAGCATGTAATGCAGGCACCAAACCACCGGATGGCAGTAAAACAAAGAAGAATTGTGTGGGTGCCTAATTTAGAGTAAGTACCGATTTAAGATACCATGAGCATAATACTGCGTCTCCAAAAGGGGTTATTGTAATTAAGCTAACAAACTTTCACAGAAAAAGAAAAGAATTATATCAGACCACACTCTAAAAGACTAATATGAGATTAATTACACTTGGTATCTCAAATTGTGTACAACACTCACTTTTATGTAAATATTTAATTATATCTTTTCAATGGACAATGCTCAAGATATGACACTTTGATTCAATGTAAAGTAGTCAGTGTACAGCTTGCATAACAGTGCAAATTTTGATATCCTTTTTAAACAACCCAGCACATAGACATTTAACTCAAAAAAGGTGAGTGAGTGAATTAAGTGAAAATGTCCATGCTGTGCCCAATCAGCCATTCTCTCTTTATGAGTGCTGCCAGCATTGCTGCAGAGGTTGGTCAGCCTGTCAGTGTCCTGTCCATACGATGCAACAATTTGGTCTGCATGGCTGTTGTCCAGAAGGAAGCCTTTTCTAAAGGTGATGCACTTGAAAGCTTTAAGTTTGCTGAAGACAAGGACACCAAGGATGGATTACTGGAACCATGTCCTGTGGTCTGATGGGACCAAGATGAACTTATTTGGTTCAGATGGTTATCTTATATTATTTTATTTTTATTTTTTTTATTTTTGCATTGAAGGAACTGCTGGTTTGACTGAACTGACGTGACAACGAGGGGGGTTAAATGCCTTTTAATATTTTTAGAGGGACAAATAAATGTGTTCCATAAAGGCTGATAACTTATGCCCTTCAGCATACCGAGCCCGCTGTGTTACTCCGGATGGGTTCTCCTTCAGGAATTGTTTTCGGTATTGTGTCCAATCTGAGGGGAGAGAGACTTAACGTGAAAAGCTAGGAATAGTTTTAATATTCACTCAGAGGGTAGACAAGTCTCCACACAGCCTGATACCGGTATTACAAGCGTACAGTTTGAATTTAAAAAAAAATACAATTATTTGTTCCAGCTGCTTAAAGAGATTAAATTAGCTGTGTCTTTTCTTGATGATATGATGGTCTGTTGAATTGCACTGTACCACACATCAAGTCCTGGCAAAGTTTATGTAAAAGCTTGGTTTCGCTAATAATTTCCATGCTGTTGTGGCATTCCGCATGTTTTTAAATTATGTAATGTTTATTAAATAACTCTTGATCTGTTAGGTATTGTCCTGTGAATATTAACTCAATCAGCTGATATTAGGATAACAGTTGAAAGGATGATTCGAGCACTGGCATTCTTTTAACAGCAAACTCTGCACACATATGGAATAAATCAGTGACACCTTCTCTTCAAGTATAAGAATTGATTAACAGAAAAATGCACATCCAGGGAACACCATTCTAGAATGTTGCTTCTCTGAATTAACACTATATTTCAATGAACAAATCTTCTCTGCTAGGCTAGTGAAACTTAACTAAAGCTACTAAGCAAAATCTATATAAAAGGAAGCTAAGGAACTGTCAGGATTTGTTTAACGATGAACTCAGAACACAGGACAAAAGTTTGAGAGGTTTATTGAAGAGTAGATGATTAATGGGAGGTGTAACCAGAGATGCAGAACTACAGAGGCTCAGGGGTGCAGGTGAAGGCAGGAGCTGACAGCCTGGAGAGAGAGTCCAATTAAGCTGGGTGGCGTGGCACAAAGCAGAGCCTTCTCAGAGCGGCTAGTCAGGTTAGCAGATCACTGGAGACACCAGAACACAAAGCAGAACTTTCCAGGAACTACGGTGAGGTACAAAGTCTTTCAAACGAGGCAGGACTAACCTTAAAACAGAAATAGAACTTCCAAGGCAAGGGCGAGGACTGGCAGGGAGTGGAAGATAAAAGAAGAACGATGATGGACCAGCACTAAAGTGAGGCAGAGGGAGGTTTAAATAGGAAGACTAACAGGTGAAATGCATCTGACTGAATGATTACTAATAGGTGTGACTGACTGCAAGGAGAGTGAAGTGAAGGGTGAGTGGAAGGGAAGGAGGAAACTAAAATTTAACAAACTAAAACCCAAACAAGGTGGAAAAACTGAGAATAATAGTAAACCAAAGCCGAATCAAAACTAAACCATGACAGGAACTATGTACACACAAAAGAAACAAAAGGACAAATAAAATGGTTGTAAACCATGATCAAAATGATTCAGTGATTCCAGGTTCACTGCAGATCCAAGTTAGAGAACTAACGTTCATCTTAAAGAACGTGGAATGGGATTAAACTAGTTTAACTAATTTATAACAACATTTGGTACATGTTTCAACCCATTCACAATGCAAATCCTGAGTTAAACAAAACATTATTTGAGAAAATAACATTTTAAAGAATGATTTGCTTATTAAAATCAATAACCCTTTAGGACACTTGATTTTATTAATGCTCTTATTCCTCTGGGACGCTAGGGGGCGCTGTTGCGATCAGTCACTTGATGGGTTAACCCTAAAGTTCTGCAAAATAACGTTAAATCGACATTAATCTTCCATATCGATGCTGTAAAAGTGCTCATAGCATTATCGAACAATGGCGGAGTGAAATGAAAACAAGCATTAAGTTTAAAACTAACCGTAATTGCGTTGACTCAGTGGTAGCACTAATGTTATCCGGCAAGCTAATAGCACTATGCTAGCGGACATTCACCACTAATTTAAAAAGACCTTAAGCTCCATTTGGTCGTAAAGAGTGGACCGAAAAACACAAACATTAATATCATCCGCTTCCGTGAGCTTTGCTGCCCAGGATGGAAAAAGGCTTGCAGTCCTGGTCATAGTCGTCAGACCTGAGACTGATGCACTCCATCTTAGAGTCAGATTCTGCACCAGCAAAATCATCAAACTTCAACAGGGTTGCCTCGTCCTCTTCCTAGTCAGTTAGTGGCGCTACCACATCAAGCTAGTTGCCCCAACTGCTTCCAGGCAAAGAGGGCTCACCATCATCGGTCGTGTCGCACACCGGTGGATTGGCTACCCCAACACAGGGTCAGCTTCCAAAACAATAGCTTGGCGTGCTAGTCTATGCTGACGAAATTTGAGGAAGAACCCTGCACAGTGCTCACAGTTCACTTGTGATGCTAACCCGTCTTGAGCATGTTTCAGCCCTAGACATGAAGTAAAGACAGAGTAGGTATTTGCTCCAGCAATAAGATTGTAAGATGTGAACGTTCTTGCCGGTGTCTTGCCCTTGTCCATGGTGAGAACAGGGACAGGCTTTCTAGCCATGAGCTTATATATATATATATATATATATATATATATATATATATATATATATATATATATGGGCAAGTTAACGCGTTAATTTCGCGTTAATTCATTAGACAGCAAAACAAAATCAAACATTTGAAAATGTCCATTAATGCACTCAGTACTTGGTTGGGAATCCTTTTGCACAGATTAGTGCATCAATGCGGCGTGGCATGGAGGCAATCAGCCTGTGGCATTGCTGAGGTGTTATGGATGCCCAGGATGCTTCAATAGCGGCCTTTAGCTCATTTGCATTGTTGGGTCTGGTGTCTTTAGCTTCTTCTTCACAATACCCCACAAATTCTCGATGGGGTTCAGGTCAGGGGAATTGGCAGGCCAATCAAGGACAGTAATGCTATGGTCAGTACACCAGTTACTGGTGGTTTTGTGCAGCGTTTCCTGCCACATTTCCCCCTTCCAACACACCATTTGTGAATGTGCTTTGAAACTGCACTCTGTGAACAGCCTGCTCTTTGAGAAATTTCTTTTTGTGTCTTACCCTCCTGATGGAGGGTGTCAATGATGGTCTTCTGGACAGCAGTCAGATCAGCAGTCTTCCCCATACTTGTGATTTAGTTTACTGAACCAAGCTGAGTGTTTTTCAAGGCTCAGGAAACCCTTGCAGGTGTTTCAAGTTAATTAGACGATTCAACTGATTAGTTGAATAACCTACTAGTATACAGTACTTTTTCACGATATTCTAATTTTCTGAGACAGTCCTGTATATTTGAGTGAAGCCTATAGGGGGCAGCTAGTTTGGTGACTAGGTGCTGTTGCTGCTGTTTGATGAGAGACTGGCGTTTGAGTTACTCAAAGCAGCCAAGTACAACTAATGAGTAGCGTTTGGTGCGAGTTCAGCTTGTTGTATAAACAGTTAAGCTAGCTCAGTAGTTACCGTACCAGCCATCTGAGAGATGCTTCTAGGAGCGAGAAGAGGTGTTAGATGAAGGATAACCGGCGTGACGTTGCATTTTATACGTGTAGCAAGATTACATAGTAATCTTGCTACACGTTCTAGTTCTAAAACTGCATACCATGTTGGTAGTAACCTAAGTAATTCAAAAAAAGAAAATGAACAAAGTCAGTCTTTAAACTAAGCAATGTGTAGTAATGTTGAATTAAATTAGGTGCAAAAAGGGCATAGAAAACTTCAAGTTCAAACTTCTTCAAATTTGTTGAAATCTCAATATTTACACCATAATCCACCCCCTGGTATTACCATTTATGATCCAGTTGTCCAAGTTGAAAAAAAGTGTCTTCTTACCAAGATATTGCACAATAAAAGCATATTATATTGGCTAAATGTACCTTATTGTTAAAAACTGATATAGGTGGTGTACCCCGGTCAAATGTTCAGTTACTGTGTGAGGTCCATTGCCACTTCATAATATTGTCTAATAATTGATAATTCAACATACCATACAATCGTGGGTATGTCTGTCATGAGTTGTCCTGATGAACCCAAACACAACCACACACAGAGATTCGTTTTGAGAGTTTTATTGAAGAAGATGAGTTGTGGAGGATGAGAACCGGAGAGTCTTTAACGGGGTGGAGCAGGTGGATGTGGATGGCAGGAGCAGGCAGATGGGAGGAAACAGAAGGACCGTGGGTGAGCCCTGGGACGGAACCCAAGGCTGACAGATGAGCTTCGGGATGGGATCCAAGCAATAAAGTTGAGTCCTGGAGCGGAATCCAGGCAGGGGAGGAAGCCGTAAGGAGAGAATGCAATCGTGGGAGGATTGGGGGTAGACCAGAGTCCTTGGAGAAAAGACGACAGGGGAAGAGAGACGCTCGTGTCAGGAAGACGAGACGAACCGGCGGGGATGAGCTGACTGAGGTGAGTTTATATAGTAAAGTTGACAGGTGGATTGAGTCCGGGATGATTGAGAGCATGACAGGTGTAGGTGATTAGGTAGAGTGGAATCAGGGCTGTATGGAAGGAGGAAGGTGCCTGAAAATGTCTAGGATGCAGCAGGCAGAACTGCACCCTGACAATGTCCAAAATAAAATATAGCCTATTAATAAGTAAATTAAAAATCAAATCTGGATTACCCTACTATGTCTTTTATGCTTCCTGGATCAAATATTTTAATATTTGAACTGTTCTGACCAACCTAGTTCTTGGTAACTGACTAACTCGCATTGTGCACATCCTTTATTAATCTTAGATAATAAACTTAGGCTTTAATGCAGGTTATTTAGCACTGTAATGCCATTTACGACGTGACACACTCCAACTCCCATGATGCAACATGGTCAAAATGGCCGCTGACTCCCAGCATGCATCATGGTCATCCTGACCATAGACATTATATACGTAGACGCGTCATTGGGCGCAGGTTCACACGTCAACGTCACCGCCATATTGTATGTGGCAGAAAAAAGTTAAGTTCTGTTGTAGTGAACGTGGATCAGAGAAGATGCCTCATTCCTGTGCTGCATGGAAATGTATTCAGGCTGATTTCACTACTTGTATCTGCCTTCTATAAATGATTATATATCACTATAGGTCAAGATTATAGCTGTCTATACATATCTACATCTTTCTAAATAAATATATATATATATAAATATATATATATATATATATATATATACGGTATATATGTGTGTGTCTCTATATATGTTTGTATGTGTATATGTGAATGTATTATGAATATAAGGATCAATTTGTTAAATCTAAACATTGTGGTCTTCATTATTTCATAAAATCGTGTCACATGTGAACCTTTAGGAACAGACTTTTTGGGGGAGTATTAAAGAGGTAAAATTACTAATATGAAAAAAAAAAGACCTAGGACAATAAAGTTAAAAAAAAAAAACTAAAAAAAAAGACAAAAGTGGTAATGTTATGAGAATTAAGAGGGAACACTTCCAGAATAGTCACAGTTTGCATAATTATTTCACTCCTGGAGTAATAGGGCCAGGTTAGATTATTTTAATTATTTTTATTCTTTACGAGTATAAAGTCGGGAGAATGAAGCTAAAGGGATACGAAAATAAACTTGTAATATTACAAAAATAAAAATATTACGAATACAAAGTATATTCTGAGATTAAAGTCCCCCTGATACTGTTTAAGTGACTGAGTAACTACAGATTTGCCACATTTAACATGGCGGACGCTCTGACGCATCCCAGCATAGGCAGAACCCAACGACGCGTCTACATATATAATGTCTATGATCCTGACACCAGCCTTAGCAACGAGATAACGTTGCTATGAGATGATATAAAAGCGCCTGGCGTGCTCAAATCATTGTTCTTTGCTGGCGCTCCGCCAAACTGAGGAGACACACACAGCAAACACAGAATAGCTACCTCTCATTTTAATCCATTTTTGACTTGTTTATTTTCATTTATTTATTTTTTGCATGTTTAATTTTAGTAGTGAGTAGTGTTTCCTAGTTTATTGAATTAGAATAATTACTGTAACAAGGCAATTATTTTGGGTTTAATAAATATTAATGTGTGGAATAGTAATTGTTTGTGTTTATTTTGATCCAGAAGTTATATGGTTTCTTTTTTTTTTTTTTTTTTTTTTTTTTTTTCCAGTGTCCTGTCTAGCAATGTGGCAATAGGAATTGATGTCTCAATGCCAGATAGAGCTCGACAGATTTTGCTTTTACAAGTGGAGCAAACAGCTTTCGCCATTGTGCTCCACTTGATTTATGCTTGTAAATAGCTTTATTATGATTCCTGCAAGGAGAATTTCAAATTATATGGACATGACAATGGGAGACTAAAGGAAGAAGAAAAAGTGAAAGAAAAGAAAAAAAAGATTAGAGGTGAAAGAAAGAGGAGATAAAAGGGAGAGAGTGATAAAACCTTCTTTGTCTGCTCCATCACCTGGAAAGAGACACAAAAAGAACAGCACAACCAACAGACATAAAGCAACAGCTACACTCGAATAACACCTAGATGCCATTGCTAAATCATATATATTATTATGTAAGCTGACATGTGTAATGTGATATTTGAAAAAAGAAAGTGAAAGAACATAAATAAATAAATAAACACATTATAAGATTACTGTATATAAGTGAACACTTAATACCTGGGACCCAGCACCTGTGGGAGATGTGAAAGTGCACTAGTTTAGGTGAAGATTATCCAGAAATAGCTTGATAGTGATTGTGGAGAACCGAAGACCCACCTTCCCCGAGCACAGAGGCAGGCGTCAGGGGACCCGTAACCCCGGACTCCCAAAGGGGCCCCCAAAGCAGGTCGCCCAGGAGGGGCCGACACAGGATATCTGCAACACCCCCCCCCAAGGAAGGAGCAGAGACGACCCCGAGGAAATCCCCCAGCCACCGCAATGCCGACGCCCCCAAGAGCCGCGGAGACGAGCCCGTGGGCTCCGCCGGCAGCTAGCCCCGCTGAAGTGGTCCCGGCCATGGGCCCTGAGGGCCAGAGGCCCCAGGGGCGCCCCGCCCCCGCGACAAGGGCCCCGGCCGCCCCCCGGGGGGCCAGGCCCCGCGAAGAGGCCGCCGGGAGTGGGTTATATTGTTTCTAAGAGTACAGAATGACCTCTTTTTGAGTTAACAACTGAAATCAACTGAGACATTTTCATTGGTTTGTGGTAAAGGAGTAAGGATAAAACTTTAATTGCAGTTATAATTTGAGTTATCAACGCTTGCTGGATAAATCTCATCGGTCAGAAACCGGTCAGATCACACTTTTCCAGTATAAATAAGTTCATAACAGCTAATTAATAAATGCATTATTGGTATTAATCATTACAAGCTTATAGCCCTGGGATCACAACCATTTGAATTATATTTGTTATAGCTACCATTTGAGTTTGAATGACCTATTATTAAAATTATAATAGCAAATTATAATTAATAATAATAATCAAACAGGTTTCTGGCATAACAGCACTGATTCTATGTATATATGTTTAATATGGAGTACAAATCTACTTTTCAGTGCCCATCCGCGTTACATTCGCTTACCTACATCGCCTTCTGCTGGTAGTTTAGATAAGAACTGTTCTTTCTTAAAGTAAAGCTCTGCTATATAAAACCAGGTAACACCCTGGACAGAGGTATAAACGGTAGTTTGTGATTTGTTTAAAATTAGGCGGGTTTGAAAGGTATAATGCTTTTTTATTAATTTGGACTAATTTTAATTTGACCAAAAGACAAACTAAAATAATAGTATTTTTCATTATTCATAAAAACGTTCTTTAAAATAGTTCATGAAGACTTTGTTTGCTGTTAGTCTTGATTTGTACTTTAACCCCACCTAATGTATTTTTGTGTTTGAGACCCTTCCAAAAATAAATATGTACCTTCTTTGTTTAAGATCAAATTACGGAAAAGACAAATAAATTGTCAGCCTGACACACCACTACAGTATTATGCAGTTTTAGATAAAACCCCTTCATCTGGGTGTATTTGTAATGAATGGATGAATAATAAGATTTCAAAGAATGACACAAAATGTATATGTAAAAACTCATCAGCTTTGAGACAACAATACCCACTTGTTTTATATTTTTTACTCAAACCCCCAACTCAAGGTTTAAGCATTAATCATATTTCTTGTACAATATTTTTATTTAAATGTGTAACAAATGTCATTAAATATTTCAGTAAAATGTAAAAGAGCAAACTTTTGTCTTATGATAAGAATAGATATCCCAGAAAGCAGAATAGACATTAGTTGATAAAGTTGCAAACAAAAAACAAATTCCTTGCAAGAGCAGTCAACACATCTTCCCACACAAAAAGATGATGCAAGGTGCCTCCCGACAACATCTTGAGAAACAAAGAGATGCTAAGTTCTCGAGCTTCATTGAAGGCCTTTATATTTCTCAGGGTGTGGATGTGTGTGTGAATCGATGAATGACTGATCATAGTCTAAAGCGCTCTGGGGTCGTCAGACTAGTTAAAGCGCTATACAAGTACACGCCATTTACCATCTACTATTTAAATCAATATTGTGTTGCACCACAAAGATAAGGAGAAAAGTCTTTATATCAATATATTTAAAAAAGTAAATAGAGAATTAATGCTTTGCTTCAAAGTTTACAAAAACTCAGACTTGATACAAACGTAACGCCAACATTTTGGTTTCTGTTTTTCAGCAACAGAACGTCTCTACACTGCATAATCGGACTAATTTAAAAGCAACATCTTTACTAGATTTGTTTGCTGTTCTTGGGACACAACATTTCATACAGAAACATACAAACCTCTGGAACACAGGATGAATCTCCTTGAATGTTGTGATGCCTGACAATTCCCATACTGTTCATAGTTGCAGATTTAATTCAGTTAAATTTATATAGCGCCAATTCACAGCACATATCATCTCAAGGCACTTTACAGATAAATGTTTGAAAGTGGAGTGTGGCTTGTTCAAGCATCTAAAAACTGTTACCAAGTATAAATTAGTCTTGCAGTGGTCCCTTTATATCAGACGAGGTTACAGTGTTTTTGAGGTGTTGCCTTAAAAGGGAAATTACATACTTTTAAGATCTTCCTTTTCACATTTAAATCCTTCAGTTGTAATATGAAGAAGAATTGCAACGCTTTGGTCCTCGTTATTTTTGCCCCACAGCCCATCTTTTGCTCCTGTTCTGAGGTGTATTTGAGAGCAACTTGTTTTGGTGCGGCCCCTTTAAATGCACCTGAGAGAGTTTACACCCTTTTCGCAAACATTTTGTACTCCTAGAGACTCCAAGTGAACAAAAAATCCATAAATCTTTAAAACAATATTTTGCTCACTATTTAGACTGATTTAATGCTTCAAGGTATTAGCTAATGTTATGTTCAGTAATTAATGTAATTCATATTTACATGTATCAAAAGGTTACTATACAGCAAAAACACCTTATTTCTGAAATATTTCATCTTCAACTTTGCTTTTTGCTTTTTCCACTGTCGCAAGAGTTAGGGTGGTGTAGAAAGAGCAAGGGCAGCACGGGGGAGAAAGCTAGAATTAAAGAGGACATCTCTGGAAGCAGACGCTGCTAAATGTGCAAACCTTTACAGCTTTTTCAATAAAATGAGCTCACTGTTTGAAACGTCAAATGAGGTCAATGAAATAGGTAAGGAAAGATGTTGAACTTTGCCTGCAAACCAACATGCAAGTTAATTACCAAGTCTGAATTTTGTTATGTTGTGGCGCATAATATACTATTATTTAATGTAATGCTTGTTGCAGTTTTTTCAGGTTACTTCATGGCTGTGGCTGTCAATTATTGCCCAAAAAGCATTAAAACTGTCCTTCAAAGCATTTAAAAATGTAACATATATTAAAACAAATTAAAATAAATGGCTTAAGCATTACCTATGATAATGTAATTTCATTGAAAGAAGAGAATTCTTAAGTCTTAAGTCCAAGTTAGGACATTTTTTTACAGTATTAGCAGCAAAGTAACAGAATCAGAAGCACACAGATACACATACTTGTATGTTGGATTTAAATCAATGCAAAGATTTGCATATGTCTAAATTCTCACACATACGCGCAACGTGCAAAAAAAATTAAACAAAATTGCTGTCTTTATTTTGATATCTTTGGCACTAACACAGTGCCTCATGCCAGTGAGCATGTAGTGCGGGCACTCAACCACCAGATGGCGGTAAAACAGAAGGATGAACCGTGTTTGTGTGGCGGTGCCTTATTTAGTAAGGTCTGATTTAAGCTACCAAGAACATACCACTGCGCTTCTAAAAGTGATTATTGTAAGTTAGTCAGCAATCTTTCACAGAAAAAGACAAGAATTAAACCTGACCACACTCCAAAAGCTTAATATGAGATTAGTCATACTGGTTATCTCACAAAATTGAGTACAGCGCTCACATTTATGTAAATATTTTATTATATATTTTCATGAGACAATGCCAATGATAAGAAACTTTGATACAATGTAAAGTAGTCAGTGTACAGCTTGCATAACAGTGTAAATTTGCCACACCCTCAAATAACTCATCACGTAGAGATAATGTCCTAACTGTTGGAAACAAAGGTGAGTACAGTGAGTGAACAATTGAAAATGCCCACACTGTGCCCAATTAGCCATTCTCCCTTTATGAGTGCTGCCAGCATTGCTGCAGAGGTTGAAGTAGTGGAGGGGTCAGCCTATCAGTGTTCTGACCAAACACCACATCAAATTGGTCTGCATGGCTGTTGTCCACCACCTCCGTGACGTCACCATGGAGGAGCGGAAGAGGATCCCTCTGGCAATCCGTGAAGCTCTAATTAACACGTTTTCACTTTATTGCCAACATGTTAGACATGCCAGTGTTTTGAGTTGTAAATATGTATGTATGCAGTCTCTCTATGTTGTAGTGTTTTAGGTCTTTGACTTTAGTTTGGGGGACCCAGCATCTGGCATAAAAACTCTGCCAAGTCTATGCGTAAATTATGATTACAGCAGCTGAAAGGAAACCTCCATCTATGTGTGTGTAGTCAGCTTAGTTGTGCTTACTTGTTTGTGTTTTGTCTCCACCATAGAATCAAATGTCCCTGCATCAAAATACCTGAAACCTCAGTAGCAGGAACTTTACCGGACAGTCCTCTGTGATAATCTGACATGTTGACCATCACAAGTTCAGTTGAAAATTATATTCCTCTGAATTATCATGTATACCTTCCTTAATAGTTTATTGCTGTTTCCTGAACTGATGTTCAACAAGTATCTGCTTAAAAATGTGTGAAATTAAAGGCTGGTTCACACAGCAGGATTAATTGGCCTATTTTAGCCCTGATCTTCCCCTTCCGACATGTCCCGACTATCAGGGTAGCTCTTAAAGCTATAGTTGGTAGTCGTGTTCAGATTTTTTTTTTGTTATACTGGGTAAAATCAGCTTTCCATCCTGAAACTAGTCAATACAAAATGTATTCACACAAAGGAGGTTTAAAAAAATTGTTCTCTGTGGGAGCTGCATGCCTGTAAAAACTATAACCTATCTCTGTCGTTCAGTCCAAAGGGCATGGAATTGTCAGATTTTTGTTCCGGCTCTCATCCAACATACGTAGACGTTATATACACACCCTTCACTATCAATCAAGTTCAGGGGGTTTCGTCTTATCTATTGGTCGTCCACATGCCAATCACCAGTGTCGGTGCTCTTGCCTTCATAGTTTCTGCTTGCTGGCTGCGCATGCGCACTTCTGGTGTTTACGTATCTGGTTAACTTAGCGGCTAGGTTAGCGGTTAGCTTGGCTGATAGCCGTTCATTGTAGCTCCGCTGCTCTCACTGTATACTTGGAACATGGCTGAGAGTCACAAGAAACAAACCACATTCATGTCTATGTGAAGAAGGGGAAGGAGTCAGTAGAAACAAATAAGACCACAGTGGATTTGGGAGATTGAACTCCCTGAAGAGTGGAAGAGCAAGGTAAGACAGTCTTGCGCATGCACAGTTATTCAAAAAGGGACTTGCGGAAACTTCCGGAAAAATCGCAGACTGTAGCTTTAAGATAATCTTAAAAGATATTCCGCCGTGTGTGGTGTGTTAAAAGTGATCTGGTCTGTTCGGAAAGACCTCGGGACTGCTCTGACCTCAAATCAGAGATATTCAACATGGTTGATTGTCTAGGCCTGTTGAATGTAATGTGTAGCTGTTTAGAAAGTGAGGTGAGGGAAATCCCGAGAGAAAAAAACACAGCTCACCTCCTGTCTTTTAACCAACACCCTTTTTAATATTATTTATGTTCAAATTAGTCCACAAACTATCAACATTATTCTTCTTCATCATCTATGTTTATTTATTCTGGATCTTGAGAGGTTTTGTGAGATTTCTGATCTGATATCTGAATGATCCTGAGTGAAATCTATTTGTGTTGTGTGTTGTGTGTTGCGCTTGCGGTTTGACCGGACACCACACACAGTATGAACAAACCTGTTATTTTTTATCGTTAAGCGCGTTGTCTCTCAGGCTTTGACAATCGACCGACAATTTTAAAATCTTGCCATGTGAACCAGGCTCAAGGCAACTTTTAGTCCTTAGCACTGAGTTTATCACTGAAATATTCTGATTTTATATTTCAACAGTATAATGATCACAAGGAGAGTCAACTTTGAAGATGATCTAGAAACAAACCAAAAAAACGCTTCGAGTAGATCCATTGTACATATGTAGAAAGGTATGTTTTTTCATCTAGTCCCTGTTCTACAGAGATATGCACAGAATTTACAGCCAGCCATAAGCTTGTTAGTTTTGAGTGACGACGCTTCGTCTTGCTGGAGACTTTTCTTCAGCAGTATTTTCGTCTTCTTTGGTGTTGGTGAGGGCATACGGTCTTTTCTGACAACATCTGGAAATAAAAACAAATGCACATTAATCGATAAAAAAAGATGGAAATTATTGTTGCCTCTCTTAGTTTGCTTGAATCAATACACATTTTTTTTCATAACACTCACTTTTATTTGTAATGTGTTTCTGTATTAAGTTGAATTAGCTAAGACGCTGAAATAGCCACACCCAAGCTTTGTGTTACTGTTTATTCTTTATACTGACATATTTGATGTCAATTTAGACTGCTTTTTACGGTTATCATTTAGAGAAGTAGAATTTATAGAAGTTATAAGTTAGAATTTGTAGAAGTTATCAAGTAGTTGCCAATGATTTTGTGGTAAGCTTTGAAGTAGCTTTTCTACACTAAGACACTTCCCACTCTGCTGACAGCAAAACAGTAACAGAGCACAATGCTACAAGTCATATAGCTGTTCTATCAAGAAACAGATCATACATGTATAAGTCTGTCAAGAAATCATTTCATTTATGTTTCTTCTAGGGTGTGTTTTTGCTGAAACATTATTAATATATCTGAGAGGGAAAAATACAGCTTTTTTAAATATAGCAATAAAATGTCTAAGAAATATATACATTACAATATTTCTCTGACAGAGATGTAGATGTTTTTGATGTTTACCCAGGGAAGCTTTGCATTTGACTGATGGTGTCCGGCAGAGGCATCCCAAAGCTCTCAGGGAGTAGGAGACTCAACAGTCCAGTCAGAGCTGTGAGGCTTCCCACTAAGATGTAAAGCAGGGAGACTGAATAGGTTCCTGCGGGGTAACATCAAATGAGAGATTATGAGACACAAAATTGTCTTCATTAAGTGACAAAGCAATCCAGCTGCTAAAACAAATGAAAAACAGAACATGTAAAGTGGGTAATTTCAGATACACTTTTTAAACCAAATGTGTGATTTTATACCATGTTAAAAAGAGAAGTAGTTTAGATGAGGACAAAATTGCATAAAAAGGTGACTCTGTATGCAAAACCTCATTTGGATGCCCACAAACTCAAATGTCTTGAATTGAGAAGGTTTCGATCAATGAACAAAAAGGTGAGCTAGCCAAATTATTGTCTTTTGCCCACAAAACCAGTTGAGCTAGCTTCTAGTCGTCTGTTGTTATGTTAAAGTTTGTTACTTTACCTACAAGCTTCATTAAATCTAAATATGTGAGCGAGATACTTGTGTCTTTGCTTGAAACAGTAACAATATAGCAATATAGTTTTGTTACAAGCATAGACTTTAATGATGCTATACAAACAAAGTAATGCATAACATGGAAAGGGAAGGAAAATTGCACAGGGTTTTTATTTTATGAAAATTGAGTGCTGCCATTTTTCAGCAAGCACAGAACGAGAACGAGTATATATTCGACAGGATGCCAGTCCATCACAATGCCAAAAAAAACGTCAAAAGTATCCAAATAAAAATGTTATATGAGAAATATGATTGTGGGATAACCCTGAAGTATTTTAAATTCCATTTTTTTTTCTTTCATGGCTGACTATAGCAGGCTTGTATTGTCTTGTTACTGAAAAGCGCTATTTAAATAAACTTGCCTTGCCTTGTTCTTTTACTACCACCTACTGGTATGTTGGTTTACCCTTCAAACTGTCAACCACACCCTTGTTTTGATGCATTTACTTTTCTTGGTTTGATAATTCTTGTAGCCTATGATGCCTCAGGAGATACAGTTGTTAAGTGTGTGATCCTCATTTGCATAGCAAACGTCTGCTGAAACCAGTGCCTTTAAATTCTGAGTCTTCTAAACCCTGAGAAGACTACGAAAGTTGTCCAGCATGTCCTAAGCTTTAATGATCCCTTCAATGCTGATCTCCCTCTCTGTCCCCTGCTTAAGAAGGCTAATGTGATGTGAATTGTTTTGTACATTGGCCAAAAGCTTCAATTGCATACGTAAAGTTAGAATTTTTTAGTTTGTTAACCATCTTTTTTTACATATTTGAACATGTAGTTTTGAAAAACAAGTGGTAACAAGCATAAATCCATACTTTTCATTTTATACAACAGCTTATAACTAATCCCCATTCCAAGGCCCAATTCAAACCAAAATGGAAAAAAAGGATAAACAACTAAATAAAACATCCCTTCCAACAGGCACCGGCATGGCTCTTAAGATAACGTTAAGAGATATTCCTGTCGTGCGTTGTGTTAAGAGTGATCCTGTCTGCTTGCTAGAACATCGGGGCCGCTCCGACCTGAAATCAGGGATATTCAACATGTTGGAATGTCTTTCCCTGATATCCTAGCGTGTGGGGTGACAAATGAACACACAGCCTGTTGATTATGTGTAGCCGATCAGAAAACAAGGTGAGGGAAACCCCAAGACAGAAAAAAAAACTCATCTCGATATCATAGTGCAGCAAATGTAGAGCTCCTGTTTGCATTGTCTACACTCCTTTAACCGATGTCTTTTCTTTTTGACTTTTTTTCTCTGTTAAAATTAGTCCACAAACTATCGGCATTATTGTTCCTTGTCGTCCACGGTTATTCAGTCTAAACTCACATTTATTTATTTTTTCTTCTTCTTTTTTTTTTCTCTCTTTTTTTTTTTTTAATAAAAAAAAGGAAAAAAAAAATAAAAATAAATAAACTCACGTTTAATCTTGAGAGGTTTTGCAAGATTTCCCGTCTGTCACCTGAATGATCTAGAGTGAAATCTGTTCGTGTGTGGTGTGTTGTGCTTGCCATCTGACTGGACACCACACACTGTACACGCAAACCTGTTATATCTGCAATTTTTTTTATTGCTACATGTGGCGTCTCTCACTCTTTGAAAATCTGCTGACTATTTTAACATCTTGCCGCGTGAACCAGCCTTAAGACAGAAAAAAATTCAATTAATAAAAAAATGACATGACACTTATACTTCCAATGTAATTGGTATTAAAGCTATAATTGGTAATCCTGTTCAAAAACGCTTTTTGTTACCCTGGTTGAAATGATCCTTCAATCCTGAGAGTAGTCAATACATTATGTCTTCAGAAAAGAAATAAGATCTCTGTGAGAGCTGCAGGCCTTTAAAAACTCCTGCCATTCCGTCCAAATTGGTCAGAGGATTGGCCCTGCCCACGGCTCCCTCTCTCACCCGAGTTCGGGGGTATCACCTTGTCTATCGGTTGTCCCACATGCCTATCATTGTGATGCGCTCACATAACACCAATGTGTCTGCACGCTCCTTGCTAGTTTCTGCATGTTGTCTGTGCATGCGTACTTATAGTGTTTATGCATCCAGTTAGCTTTGGTGTTAGCCGTTCACTGTAGCTCCATTGCTCTCACCGTATAGTTTGAAAATGGTCGAGAGTCGCAAAAAGCAAACTGTCTTACAAGTTTATGAGAAGAAGAGGAAGGCCTCAGAAGAAAGAAATAAGACCAGAGTGGATTTGGGAGATTTTTTCACGCGACCCCCCTGAGGAGCAGAAGAGCAGGTAAGACGTAGCCTGGGTGCCATTCCGAACTTAGTCCCGCCCACAACGTTTTAGGTCGGGAAGTTCGGTCTGGCATTGCTCAATACTAGCGCGAGTATGCTCGCCCAATATCTGGAGGGCCAATCAAATTGTCAGGGCGGGCTTTATACGATGATGGACAGATGATCAACAGTAATGTAATCAACCACGTCACCAAAGCGCGCTTGGGTTGAATTCGTTTACAACAACGATGGCTGCCGCTGGAGAGTTGAGGTGTGTAGAATGACTCCTTGGATCCTTACATTCTTTTTGCAACACCGGCAAAAATCGTTCACGCTCATCTTCTTATTCTAGGCTAACAGTTGAGTTCTGTTGACAACAACTATGCGTCGCTTAACATACGTTACACACTCCGTTGCTCTTATTGGTTGTAGGTCTATCCAATTGAGTGCAGAGGAATTTTTTTTCCTGGTTCGTTCGAAACACGCCCCATAATCACAGCTCTATGGAGCAGTATCAGACTCAAATTCTGACTAGAATTGAGTATGACCATGTCAGGCTAGGTAAGACGGTCTTGTGCATACACAGTTGTTCAAAAATAATAATTATATTTCCAGAAAAATCACCTACTCTACCTTTAATGAAGTAAAGTAATCGATGAAACGTTGCCATATCTGAAATTACCTCTTAGTCTAAACTTGATTATTTTCCATTTTCAAAAAAATACATAACATATCTTAGCCAAAATCCTGCAGCTGGAGGGTTAGGTGCTTTCCAGGACAAAAAAAATCTGCATTGGGCCAATAAAGAAGTAAAGGCAATAATATCCTTCTCCTTTTGTATAAGGTTTATAATAGAGCCACCAGTAAAACCAGAAATGGCCACTAGTGGACAAGGTTTTACTGTAACATTCAACACACTGGAAAGCACATCACAGTAAGACCAGTATGAATGTAGTGACAGACAGATGGAAAACACATGAGATAGATCATAGGGGAAAATACTCCATCTCTCACACAGGTCAGGGACGCTGGGAAATATTTTAGATAATCTTGATTTTGACCAATGAAATCTATATACTGTTTTAAACTGAATAAGGGAAAGTCTTGCACGTGATGTTGAGGTACGAATCCTGTCACTAACTTTGTCCCAATAACCTTCCCCAAATTTAAGACCCAACTGCTTCTCCTTAATGGAGCCTTAGTGTAAGGTTTCAACTAAAATAAATCCTTCCCTGAGTGTTTGGGGGGTTTCCATGGGAAATAAAAAAAAATATGTGGGCAAATCATTTAAAGAGGAATAATTGCTAAAACCGAGGAATGTGTTATCTCTAAAAAGGTCATAAAAGCATTAGATACCTTTTCTTGCCCATATACTGTAGAAACACAGACAGAGTACAGAGATGAAGGAGGAAAGAGACAATTAGTCCATATTGAGCCAAAATCCAAGGCTAAGACAGATCTAAAATGACGTTTGAATTAATTCTTTATTTTTAAAGAGCCAATTACAACTCGGTTATCTGTATATCATAACAGGGAAACAGGGAGAGATGAGAACAGTAACGCTGATAGTGAAGTGCAGACAAGTGAAGTGCAGACAAGGGCTCGGAAGTCACATAATGAGTGAAGATTTATTAAATAATGAAACAAGGCTTACAGGCTGACAGGGAAACAAGAACCCAGAACATGGCACATTAGAGACCAAAGAAGAGTAGTATGGTGGATGAATATGGAGGACCTAACAATGAGTGTGACAAAACTGGCTGAACTTATAGGAAAGCAGATGGAAGGAACAGCAGGTGGAGCAAATTAATACAGGTGAACCGAGTAAAGGAAATTAGGCTGCAGGGGAAGGAGGACAACGAACTGGCAGTGGCTGGAGGATAACAGAATCTAACAGGGAACATGAGAATAGCCAGACACATGGGAAAAACCTAACTAAACTGAAAAATGAGCAGGCAAAAGATACGGCCCTAACAGAACTACTGAAATAATAAAGAACAGAAGCTAACTAAAACAGTGACTGAATATAACAGTTACTAGAATGCACTCTTAACATAAATGTTGAACAGAAAACTAAACTAATGACAGAGACAAGGGTCTAAGCAGAAACCATACTAAAGGTGCAAACATCCACTGGAGGATTTACAGGGAGCTACAAAAGTAATCAAAGCCCTGGTGATCCTGACAGATTGAGCTTCAAGATAACACCAAAGAGCCTGAGGATCCTTCAGCCACCAAATATACTTCTTGATATTAGCTGCCCAGTAATAAAACACTGAGTTAGGTAACGAGAGACTACTGCGCCTACTCTGCTGTAGTAAAGTCATCCAAACCTGGGTGTTTTGTTCAACCATATAAATGAAGAAATCATCTGATTTACCGATTTGAGAAAAAAACTATGCAAATACATTGAAAGAGATGAAGACATTTAGGTACAATTTTCATCTTGGCAATATCAATCATACCAAAAAGAGATGCAGGAAGGTTTGCCCATCTTTGGAAAGCCAATCTTACATGGGTTAAAAAAGGATTAAAATTTGCAGCATGCAACGCTTTGAATGAGCAAATAACATGCACTCCCAAATAGTTAAAGCCAGAGAGAGAGATGGATAGAAAGGTCAGATTGACTAAGCTTCTGCACAGCTTGGTTTATTGGAAAACATTTACTCTTTTTATATTAATCTTGTACCCAGAGAAGGAGCCAAAGCTCATAAGTATTCCATAATAGGAGCAAGGTGAATTATAAGGTTTGAAACATATAATAATAAATTGTCTGCATGTAGGGCAACCATATTCTCTATACCACGAAACAGCGGAGAGGTTGTGAAAGTTACTGAAAGAGGCTCTATTGCTAATACGAAGAGCAAAGGTGAATGTGAGCAACCTTGGCGTGTCCCACATGATAAGGTAAAACAATCCGAGTTTACGCCGTTGGTGTGTACAGATGACAACTGTGAGGTATATAAAAGTTGTATCCGAAAAATTTAATTGTAACAGAAACCAAATTTTCTCAAAACTGCAAAAAGGTATCCCCATTCAACTCTGTCAAATGCCTTCTCAGCATCAACAGAAATTACCAGAATATTTGGAATACATTATATTAAAAAAGGGTAAGAATACTGACAAACGAATGGCTTCCTTCGATAAAGCCTATTTGTTCACTTGATATTATCAAAGAGAGAAATTTTTTTCCCAAGCGGGATGCTAACAGTTTAGATAAGATTTTAAAGTCAACATTAAAAAGGCTTATAGGCCAGTGGAGCCACAACAAGTAGTATCACTACCCTCTATACAGTAGAAAAATACAAGACTGTTTAAGTGTCCGAGGGAGAGAACCTAACAGCTGTGACTCCTCAAAAACTGATAATAATAGTGGAGCTACTTTCATGTAAAAGTCAGGGGAAAGACCATCAAACCCGTAAAGTGGAAACTTATTGGTACATAACCACATTATTTGGCATATTACTTTTATTTATACCTTTATGTATAGCTCACTTTGGTTGCATACAATGTTTTTATGAAAGATTATCATGTCCTGCTGCCATATTAGTTGTTATTTTGGTGTTTTATGCTTTGTTTTTGCTCAATTTGTTAGTAAACAAAGCCCTTGATGTTTATTAACGATTTTAACGTAAGTACCGACTGCACATGTGCAGCAGAGGTTAAAACAAGGAAGCAGCTAACGGCTATTAGAATTTCCTAGCGAAGTAGTGGAAACAATGAAGAAAGGTCCAAGGACCAGTGTAAAAAAAAAAAAATGCAAAAAAAAAAATATGATTCCAAGAGGGAAAAGACTGGAATACCGCTGGGAATACAAGCTAAAACTAAAGCTCAGAAGCTAAAGCTGGTTAGGCTCAGATGTGACTGCAGAGTTGATTGACGAGAGTAAACGTCCTTATTAATACTGTGATAATAGCAATAGCAATGCTACGAGATGCAACTTTACCGCAAAGCATTGCAGAGGGGTCAGGCTCAGTCCGGCATTATTTAGTAGTGCTTTATTAGTAGCCATCTGGCTTTCTGATACATCTGCGATGCTCCTGGTAGACAGGGCCATGTCTGTTTAAATCTGCTCATCGCACCCAGTGCTGGGTTCTATTTAGCCTCACAAAGGACTATCAAAACACTATCAGGATGGATGCTTGGTGTATATAACCTTATTTTATCATGATCAAACGTTTTTTGGTCTTTCTTCATAAGCATATCACATGGCTATATACCTTTAAGGCTTTCTTTCAACAATAGCATTCTTCTTGCCACTTAAGACCAGATTTGCACATTGCATGATAAATAACCATCCTAACCACAGATAATATTGTCTAAGCTGTGAATCTCTGCGGCTCCTCCTGAATTACAATGGACCACTTGACTGCATATCTGATTAATGCTCTTCTTGCCTGGCCTGTCACTTTAGCTGGACAGCCATGCATCAGTAGCTTTGCTATTGCACAATGCTCTTCCCATTGTCAGATGATGGAACAATGCATCATGAGCTGTTGTATTATAACCTAATTCTGCTTCTGGTTTGTTCTTTGATCTTCATGATGCAATTTTTTCACTAATATTCACAGAACAGTTGGATACTGGGATTGAATTACCTGGGCTCTGTCATAATTAAGTGACTCATGAGGGCAAATGGATGCAGTAGATATTATTTAGGAGTAAAAGAGGCTTAATACACATCCACATTATACTTAAAATTTTAAATGCCACGTACTATTTGTCCTTTCCCTGGAATTGTGCTACTTTCTGTTTGGTCTAGCACACAAAATGAGCTTAAGTTTGAGGTTGTGACATGAAAAAGGTTCAAGGTGTATGAATACTTTCACAAAGCACTTTAAATCAAAGATTTGTAGTTTTGTCTAACCTTTTTCCAAAACTAAGGGAGTATGATGGCACTTACGTAAGTAAATGAAGTATGGAGCAAAAAGGCTGCCAATTCTGGAGGCTGTGGAGCAGGCACCAACAGCTGTAGTCCTCAGTACAGTTGGGTACAGCTCTGCTGTGTAGGCGTACAAAATAGCAAACACAGTCGACACAAAAAACTTCCCCATCATCTCAAAAGTTATGGCTAGAAAAACCAAATCTGCAAGGAAAGAAAATTTAAAACCGATCAAGATTAGAAATTTGCATACACCAATGGTTAGTATAAAAGTTTACAAGCTTTAACGTCATACGTGCTGGTACGAGCTGTATGATGAATATAAACAATCCTCCTGCAAAAAGCAATGAGCAAAGACTGAACCGTCTGGAACACCAGCGAAACATGACCCACGACACACCGTAGGCTGGCAACTCTACCACAGCAGACAGGAAGCAATTGAAGAATGGATTTCCATGGAGGTTGGCCGTGTTCAGGGAAAGAGCATAGTAGGAGATGGTCATGGTGTTCCTGTTGGGGAGGAATTTGAAGCACACATGACAGTGTTTAGTTAAAAAAATAAGTATTGATGAATTATTTCTGTTTTTATTTCTCCCACAATTGCACTGTTAGCATTAACCAGTGGAATTTGGAGAATGAGTGGAATTACAAATGAGTGGGATCAAGGATGAAATGTGCCAAGAATTGAGAATTTGGACATGAGTGGGTCGAGAAGGGATACAGAGGATTAGATTGTTTTGGGATGAGGAAGATTAAGAAAGGCTGGGATAAGATCCGACATGGATGACAGTTGTGGATGAAAAGGGGGAATGAGTAAGGCAAATTATTAGGAATAGTGATGACCAGATGGCCATCACTATTCCTAATAATTTGATATACTGAGTCGGGAAATAGTTCGGAAACAGAATTTATAATTCAAATATTTCTTAGGAGCCAATTGGAAGATTCAGCAGTAATGTTAAAGTAAAAAATCTGAAGACTGAACCTTATTTTTCTAAATGTCAAGAAGCTTTTTCAACCGGTTATCTAAAGCACAACATATTTGACCAGCACTAGAGAAGGACTGTAATTTAGACAACGGTAGATGTGTATATAGGAAGGAAGAGTCTGTATCTCCAGCACATTAACTACTACAGTGGGGAAAATAAAAAGATAAACATATCAATGTTTTTATTTCTTTTTCCAATGACAGCGAAGACATGAAAAATCATACCAGATGTTTTGAATGACGGCAAGTAATCTATATATACAAGAAAAGTGTAGAATTAAACAACTATTTTACTCAAAGTATGTGTCCATACTTTGAGTAGAATAAAGCCCTTGAAATAATTATTGAACTCTCAGTGATTGTATTATTTTTCTGACCAATTTTCCACATAAAGCATAATCAAATCTTAAAGAATATGGAGGCCTCTTTTATGCACTCTGCTCCTCAGCTGTGTCCTATAACTGGATTTGATGGCCACCGAGTTGGCCATTCTGACCGCTTTTTCATTCTGTGAAAGTAATTGAGTTTACTTTGCTGTTTATTTAGGTGCATTTTTAGTTGAAAATGTCACCATAGTTTCTTCTCCAAATTCTTATGAAGAATGTCTCAGCATAAATCAACATTTATGCATCCTTTAGTTGTGTTACATCTGCCAGAACCATGTGCTGCACAGCTGCCCCACATCATAATGTTTTCATCTCCAAACTTCAATGTCATCATTGTGGAAGGATCACAAACTCAAGACCGACTGAACTCCAACTTTAACGTGTATCCCTACTTCACCATGCCTGTATCAAATGGAGCATTAAAGTTGTTTTAACAGTGCTGTTTCTCTCTCATTCCCTGTAAATCAGGTGAACGACGGAAGAAGTCTGAAGACACTTTTTTATCAACTAGGACAAGATGATCATAAATGGTAAGAACAGGAGGTGGATTATGTCGTAAATATTGAGATTTCAACAAGTTTAAAAAATTTCTACACTTTTTCTTTTTTTTAGCTCATCTTGTCGTGTCTTCAAGTTTTATTAGTTTAAATACTAACTTTGTGATATGATTTAGGTTTTTGTTTGTTTATTTTGGACTTTTCTTGGATCAGCCTTCACATCTCAGCCTCATCCAATCAGCTCAGTCTCCTTCCAGCCAACACCTTGCTGTTAATCAGATCCACCTGCTGCACTAATTAGTGATCGCTGGTCACCTGCCTACAAATACCTGCCTCAGTCAACTCATCCAGGCCAGAACGTTTCTTTTCTTCTCGTCTCATCCAGTGTGAGGTATTCTGCCTCTATTCCTACAGTTCCTGTGTGCTCAGCCAGCTGGACTGTTTTGTTAAAAGTCGCCTGTCTCTGAATGCTGCAGTTCTGCCGGTTTCCCTGTGAGTTCCAGCTGCTTGCTCTGCCCGTTCTGGTGGTTTCCCGGTCCACATCACCTGTTCTGGTCTGTCACTACCTGCATCCTCTAGTCTCCTGCTCTCCCCTGCCTGCACCATCTGCCACAACTCATCTGTTCAAGTCTGGTTCTGCTTGTCTGCAGAACCAGGTCAGATGTAGACCAAGGTGGTTAAAAGCATTGTTTTTCAAGCACAAGCATGGCCAAGATAGGAAAAAGCCGTGTAAGTTGAGTAATTGTGCTGCATATATTACTCAATACATGCCAATATATCATGTTAAACTAGTTAACAATAATACTAATGTTACCTATGTTACGTTCCTTGCTAGTTAGTATATGCAAGGAATAAACCCAAACCTCTTTCATTTCTGTGCACATGTGCTCACTATGGCTTTCCGCATATTTATAAGAAATCTTTAGAAAAGGCCAAGTCAGAGAGAAGACATTTCATATTCAGGGTTGTCATTTGGCACTTAATGACCTGGCTACTTCAACTCCAGTACTCGAGGTTCCTGCAGCTTTAGATGTGTCCTTGGTCCAACATACCTGAATCAAATGGCTGAATAACCTCTTCGGTATGCAGTCAAGTTCTCCAGAGTCCTACTAATGACCTGATTGTTTGACTCAGGTGTGATGAAGCAGAGACACATAAAAGTTGCAGGACACAGTAGTATAGTATCTTTTAATTATTACTTGAGAATGCACTATTTAAATTTCTGAGTAGTGAATTAACATATTTGCTCTATGAAAGTGAGAATTAATGTAATAGATATGAATGTAATAACTTATTCTGAATGATTTCTGATGACATCTATAATAATGTCTACAATGTTTAATTGTTAAGTAATTTTTGTTTTGTCTTGTGGACCCCAGGAAGACAAGCTCGTACCACTTTTGGTGACAGCTAATGGGGATCTTTTTAACAATAAACCAGCCCTCTAAGACTGAAGTTAAAGACTCCTTCAAGGGTCTGAGGGTTATAGTATCAACAAAATCTGAAAGTCTGGGAACTAAAACATTATGTTAAGCCATAGCTTAAAGCAATGGTTTTAAAACCTTGTCCTCAGGACCCACTGTCCGACATGTTTTCTGTATTTCCCTTCCTCCACACGCCTGGCTTAGATAAACTGGTGATGAGGATGCCTCTGCAGCCTTTGATGGCTGCTGAGGAGGTAATGCAATCATTTGATTAAAGTGGAATTGAGCAGAGACACATCTAAAACATGGAGAGCAGATGGTCCTGAGGACCAGGCTTGAAAACCACTGGTTTGAAGAAATAAAGTTGTCCACTGGTGCTGTACTGCCATACTGTGGCTGTTAGTGGTTATAAAGTGCTTTAGTCACCAAGGAGGGATGCAGGAAGGTGATAAATTACTAAAGAGACCTCTGAAACAATTGTTCCTCTTACTTCTGAGATGCTGGTTGTTCCCCTGATATAATGTTAGTTGTCTCATATGATTATTGTGCAGGATATAATGCCCTTTTGGCGATTTGCTCTTAACAAAGTAACACTAGCATAAAAAGCTGATAGAAGTTGCTAGATTAGTCTTGGCTTGGGCAAGTGGCCTGCATTCAGCGGGTTAAATGTAGATCAAAACCCCAGTGGTCTTCATAAGAGTGGATGGTCATCCTCCTTTAGGTTCCACACCATGACTATCTTTTACTGTGAGCCAAAATGCTTCTAAACAACCAAATTTTTCTCACTTATATAAATAAAGGAAATGTGATGTAGGCACTTACTGGTTTCCTTTAAAAGCTCTATAACTTTTAAAAAGCCTTGGTTTAGCGGCAGATGCTTGTTAACATCTAATCTTCTTTCCAGGTGGACAGTTTAAGATCAAAAGGTGAGAGAAGACACACCACTTATGTAAGTTTGTAAAACCATAAAAACGTGTTTTTTTTTTTTTTTCAGAACGGAACAAGTAGAAGCATGTAGTGTAATTACTCAAAACCAGATTTTGAGCTTTGCCACAGGCATCAAGAAAATCAATATGTTTATATCTAACTGGCTGAGTTTTATAGGAGTAGATGTGAGAACTTTAACGAACAGGTTTTGATCACGCAACACTGCATTTGCTGTTAATTATCATCCATTCAAACTGTGCATGTCTGCCATCAAAAACATCAACGGACAAAATTAAAGACAAACCAGACAAGCCACATCGTGACAGAGAGCCATCGGATGTTCGGAGAACGAAGAAGATCAAAGATGTTATGGGCCTTCGTCTCTTCGGTCTTGCCTCCATTCTGTGAGAAAGTAGAGTTTGGCCACTTACTGCATACCTCAATTTATCGTACACCTGCATAGAGTGCCGACTTGCTACTCATTACGTACCTGCAGAAAGTGGCAGAGAGAGAGAGAGAGAGAGAGAGTCACACATTGAACAGATAATGGTGGGTACAGCTTTCGTGGTTGTTTACGCAGTTGGGGAACTCTCACCTTTAGGAGTCTAAAGATGACAGCTGGGGGCTCAATCTTGTTTATCTTGGCAGCGTTTTGTATTATGACCTCAGCTTCTTCGATTCTACCCTGAGAAAGCAACCACCGAGGAGACTCGGGGATGAACCTGCCTCATTTTGCAACAGTGGGAGCAGAAAGAGAGAAAATGAAGTCATCAGCATAGATGTTAAGCTTTTATCACCACATTATGCCATTTTTTGATGCTTGTGTTTTGCATAGCCATAAATACACAGCATAGTGAGAAGTATTGCTATCAAAACAGAAACTTAGTCTAAGTTTAACAACATTTGTATGAAAATTACATCACCTAATAGCCTAACCATTTTAGATACCTATACCAATATAAATCCACTGAATCATTTGTTGTTTTTTTCTGTATATGAGTCAATCAATACACAAATCATTTGTATTTATAAATTGAGGCAGCATATACATCTACAAATAGCAGTACAATTAAAAAAATATATAGATTTCCTTTTGGACTAAAGTGCCGCAAAGGTTGCTTATCCTAGAGACTGAGAACATTAGGAGCTGTTAAGGGGGTGGCCATCTCAATCTATGATTAAGCTTTAATTCACAGCAAAGATCTGCATCTACAGAAAAGAGTATTTTATCTTTTATGCAGCAACTCAATAGGCTGAGCCAAATGTCCGGCGTCAATAAAAAGGAAGATTTAAACGATTCCGTGGGGAAAGTTTTTCAATTGACAACCAATGGCAGCATACGTTTTGAGGAGTTTCTTGGTAAGTAAATCCCTGTTTATTCACAACTGTCGCTTAGCTTAAGTCTGCCAAACATTAAATTAAGAAGCAAACAGTAGTTGAAAATAACGTTAACAGAGGCCCAACATGTGCTTAGACATAAAGATTAGCATTTTGCTAATCTAATGCGAATTCATTACTTCTTGATAATTTGCATTTGTGTGTAAATGACAGAACATAAAAAAAGGTCCATCTCAGTTGGGTATTAAGTAATTTTAGGCCAAAAGAGTGAGTATGCCATCTGCGGAGAGTAGGGTGAGAGCAGCAGAAGGCTGTGGACCAGAGGCTGGTCAAGAGCAGGGAACCTCCACTCCTTCGTCATCAGGTCAGAAATCTGTATTGCTGTAAAGTTGGAAATGTCTGACATCTAGTGAGATGGCATGTACGTTCACTGGATTCTGACTTTTCATGGTGATAAGATTTACCATAACTTTAATGCTATGGCCCTAATTTTTATTTTTTCGTATATCATCAAATACAACTGAGCTTCCTTCAGTTTAAAATAAGTAAAAATACTGTCTTATAGATGACATGATTTTGACTGAACACATGCTCATGTTACGTATTTTTTCATTTAGTGCTTTCAGACATCTTCCAGTGCGTCGCAGTCCTGTGCAGACATCAAAGGATGGCTCTGCTCCAGTAGGACCATATGGTATGCTTCTCATTCTGTAAATGGCCTTTAAATTCAATGAATTATTCACTTATTGTTTCTGCATGCCTTAAAAGCAAAAAGTTGAGGGAGACTCGCTTTCTGTCATACTTCCGCCTGTCCAGCACCTGAAACTGATATGCCGCTTCAGATCACCTGTACAACAGAGGTAAGGCGAGGAGGCGCTCCCAAGCTCAGGGAGGACAGTGGGAGATTAGAGCAAGAGGCCAGGCAGAGAGAGCACCGACCAGGGCAAAGGCGGTAGCCAGGAACCAGCTCTGGAGCAACAACAGGAGGATGAATGATTTAACAGTCCTTTTCAAGTGCTAAATTAAAACAGCTTTTTTCAGAGACATCAAAATATCACTCTAAAGAGCATTCGTTACTTCATCCAATGTCAACAGAAATTTTTCTATCTTCTGTTTTGATTGAAATAAGCTTTGTCTCCGCTGCGCTCCTTATGCACTGCGCTCCGTTTTTCACAACAACAACCAGTGCCTAATTGGTTGACGCAACATGAATTGAAAGAAAAGTTCAGATTTTTAACTTCAGCAAAAGTCATTGCGGTCCGCTACTTCGCTCCTGAAAGCGCCTTTTGCATACGGATAATATGTAAATCGGTCGCTCAGGTGCCTTATTCACGTTCAGTGTGAACGCTGCATCACAGACAAATTGTGACATCGATACATCATACAAAAGCCGGTACAGAGATTAGTGCCAACCATTTGCATTCCCAGCTCCATAGCATCAACAGGGATGAAAATCACCTGGTTAAGTGAACAAAGTAAAGAAAAACCAGGCAGGGTCTTTACTTTTCTGAAGCTGGATTGCCCACCTCTGCCTATAACACAGATCCCCTGGGTCACCTCAAGCTTGTGTTCTGTCAAATATGTGTTAAAGCAGACATGTCGACAGATGTATTATGCCAGTGATTATGTTGTCAATCTACTTCAGTAGAACGACAGCAGCCCTGGCCCAGTGATTAATGACTACAATCAGTGGTATGAGGAGTCTTGCATCAAGCATAACACAAGAAAACCAACAGTACTGTCATTGCTTTTTTTGGAGGAAACCGTGCATGCACAAACTTATTTTGATCAAATATCAGGCCATTGAGCTTGTGCATTCCTATAAACATCTGTGGGCTGTCACTGATGACGGATTGAACTTTGATACCAACTATAAAACTGCGTTAAAAGGCTCATCTGCATCAGTTTCTGTTTCACTCCCATTCGCTTTACCGCAAGTTTCAACTTCTTCCCTCTGGATGGAAATTCTTATTCCCCCAGATGGAGAACTCAACATTATAAAGACAGCTATCTTGCTGTAGCTGTTATTGAACAAGATGCAGAGACACTTTGCAAATGTAAATACCACCCGCAAAGCGATTTATCAAACCTGAGATTTACTGCGGGCTCAGTTTTTGCATCTATATTTAGGAAAATTGAAAGTCTGGTGCAAACATGCATGCAGAAATGTCTGCGGCCATTGTGGCCAGATCGGAGGCATTGGTACCATCACAGACGATGGAAAGCAAAAGTCTGTGTGCATGCGAAGATATTTGGACTGTCAGAGATGACAACAGAATAATATTAGTGGAGTGGGTCCACCTGAAGTGCACATTCCTAACTTGTGGCAAGAGGAATTTTCTATTCCTGCCTCAATGTTCCATAACAGGATGAAGCACAGTTATTTTGTATCACATTATTAGGGGTCTACCTGTGCTATAATTTGGGTCAAGTGGTTGTTGTGAGTAATTGTTGGAGGTAAATCCAGCTGTTTTTCAGATCTTAAAACAACTGCTGTAAATCTGAGGGTGACTCCTTTCTGGGTTAGACTCTGTTAGGGAGGAGTCAGGATGTAGCTATCAGTCAGCTTTTCCAGGTTTTATGATTGATATTTAATTTTTTTAATTTAACTTTTGTAATTTTTATCTTTTTTTTTTTACTTTTGTAGCACTTTGAGATACTTATAATTAAAATGCAATATAAATACTGGAATATTTATTAGCAGTGTTTTTTATAATTATCATGATTTCATCCAACGCCATTGCTTAGAACTCTTTATCTCTCAGTGTGTGTGGGGTGTGTAAAAAATACATCATTCTTTTCTTATCTCCCAGAAAGCAAATCGACCTCTCGGCATTGATAAAGGAACCTGATTTTCCTCGTCACCTTCGCCTTACCCCAGTACCTACCAAAAAAAGGCTATTTTCTCTAAGTTGTGTCGTAGAAAGTTGGTGACCAGGTTTTTAATGGTAAAGACATTTCTTCAAAGGTTGAAACACAAACATTTTGTTAAACAGGTACTTGCACAACACTAGCAGTACAACTGGTTTGCAGGGAAATCGCCTTAGGAAAGTTTGTAATTAAACTTTTAAAAGTACCACCCATTAACTGAATTCTAGGCTTTTTCCGCACTGCCTGCCGAACAACATACTAATCGAGTGAAAATTGGAGAAAAAAAAAATACATGAAAGAAAAAGCAACACAAAAAAAACATACACTAAAACATCTACCTACCAGAAGAGAGGCAAAGAAACACAGCCTGTCAACATGAAGCCAACTTGAAGCTGCCTCCAGTCTCTCATGAAGAATGCGAGCAGCGGAAGCAGCATGTAGCCCACAGCAAAGAACAGAGACACTCCAGCGGTGGAAAACAGCGTCCGAACCCATGAGCCTAAGATTTCTGTTCCTGAATATGAAATTTCAAAACTTTAAACATGTGGGGGGATTGTGTAGAATAGACTGTAAATATAAGAACAAAACATACCTAGAACAAATGCAACCAGATAATTAGAAATTTGTTCCACTCCAAGAAGAAAATACAAGATGACAAACATGATCCAGTTTGAAGAGAAAACCTGAATCAGAGTTGTGACCACTTGCAGTCCTATGGTGCCAAACATCACTATTTTCCTCCCAAATCTGAATTGAAAACAAAACAGAGCAGTCACTAAACAAGCTGGACTAATTGTACTATTCTTGATGGAGTTGCATTGTTGTGGCATAAACAAGATTTTATAAAAGTAATTACCGGTACTCCTCCACCTTTATGCTCTGTGAGACCTTTAATATATACTGGTTACAAAAAAAAGTTCATTATGCCAGCCACTGTTCTGAGAGTACAAAGGAGTTAAGTTAGATGTTTTCCCTTAACTTGGGAAACCTATGCTTCATATATGAAGCTATTAACAATGTTATGTTGCTCTGGTTTTCCTCTCCTCTGCACAGTGGTGCAGTGGGCAGCGCTGGTGCCTTGCAGCAAGAAGGTTCTGGGTTCCAATCCAACCCTGGATCTTTCTGCATGGAGTTTGCATGTTCTCCTTGTGCATGCCTGGGTTCTCACAGGGTACTCCGGCTTCCTCCCACAGTCCAAAAACATGACTGTTAGGTTAATTGGCTTCTCTAAATTCTCCTTAGGTGTGAGTGTGTGCGTGAATGGTTGTCTGTCTCTGTGTTGCCCTGCAACAGACTGGCGACCTGTCCAGGGTGTACCCCGCCTCTCACCCAGTGAACGCTGGAGATAGGCACCAGCAACCAGAAAATGGATGGATTTTTTCTTCCTTTTTTTCTCTCCTACATACTTGTTTTTTGTGTTCATTAAATGTGAAATTGTCCCAGAATAAAATCTAATAAAGCTTCTTGCGTATATAAATCAAGCGGAGCACTATGGCGAAAGCAGTAAGGCTCCACTTGCGAAAGTAAAATCTGTTGGGCTGTCTTTGGCTTTAAGACAACAATTCTTAATGCTACACTGCCAAACAAGACATGTGAAAAAAGTATTTGAAGCTATTAAGAGGCTTGTTTTTTATAGGGGTGACTCAAAAATGACATGACATTCCATGACTTTAGTGATTGACTTCCAAACAACATATTGCCCCACTTAGCTTCGCTATATAAGTTTCAAGGCCAAGATGAAATGCTTCTTTATTTTCCTTGTCACATATTTCTGATATACTAATATACCTGAATTCAGCACTTTATATGGTAATACTAAACATGTATATTATATCTATTAAAATCATATGCTATACTTTATAAAGTCCAAAAACAGGTGGCAAATATGTTATTTATAAAAACGATTATAGAAAAATGTCTGTATCTGTTGACCACATGATTGAATGTAAAAAAAATACAATTTGAAATAATCTTACATGAATATTTTAGTTTTTTATGGGTCTTGTGTTGGATGGGACCAAGAGATTGTTTAATCTATCAGTGTGGATCATCAAACCTAACATTTGATTGGTTTACCTGGTCAGTAAGTCCAATTCAGATCAATTGTTTCGAGTAGAGCAGCGCTGACTCTGCCTACTGATTTTTAAAAGTGAAGCTTATAGATAAAATATGAAGTGTTTTGGCATACGACTTTAAAATGGGCAAAGCATAAGGTTTCCTTTCAATAATATATCTAATTAATAGCATCTTCACCAAAGGGTCATTTTAGTTTACATCTAAAGGAGGCACTTCAAATCCAAAAAAATTCTACATTTTCAAAACATTTTAAAATATGACCCAAAAAGAGTCGAAAGATATCGAAGCGGCACCCGGAGAGACTACATTAAAATTTTCTGCACTCCAAGACACACCAAATGCACAACAAAATGAATTTATATCTAAAAAAGTGGACTTTGTATATGTTTCCTTTGGGAAAAATATTAACACATTCAGGTAATGATTTGCTGTTTTATTGAGTTTTGGACCTTTTTGAATTTTTACCTAAACCTTTTGTGGATTTTTACAGAATAAACAGATTCTTCAAAGCTACAAAATGGCTGTTGTTGTCAAGTGTTTCTTGAAATTAAAGAAACTTTCAGTGTAGTTCAGTCCCCATTGTGTACAACTAAAAATTTTGTTTACAACCTGTCAGAGAGCTGTCCTGAGACGAAGGAGCCTGCAAGAATACCGCCAAAGTAGATTGAAGAAGTGAATGGCTTCTTCCAGCTTTCATCACACACCAGGTTCCACTAGCAAACAAACAACAAAAATACATTAAATTCATGTAGTAGGTCAACGATTAGGACAAGAAATGGAGGCACAACCTAGTCTATCCCCAGGCCAAGTTTCTTGTCTTTTGTTTGAATAGCAATAAATTAATAAAAAATTGTTGCAGGTTCTTTGAAAGAGGTAGCGGTAACCTTTATTGGATTTGTCTTACTGATCAAAGTGTCTTAAAGCACATCCTGTTGGCTGGTATATTTATAGACAGGTGCCTGTATTTAAAAAGAATCCTAGGACTAAGAAATTGCAATTACAAATGCTGCCGAGCGTTTAGTTTATAAATGCATTTTTGCACAAATGCCTTTTTGCACCATCATTTCTGCACATACAAATGGTTCGAATATTCTCCTGTACACTGTGATCGCACACTGTTTCTTTCTCCTGCATTGTTTACATATTAATTGTTTACTTTTTAATCACTGTTGCACTTTATACTGTAATTTACAAGCTGTATGCAACGAATTTTACGTTCTGTATGCACTCTGTACATACAAAATGACAAATAAAGTTGTCTAAGTCTAAGTCTAAGCTCTTATGACGTCATTTTAGAAAAAAAATCTTTAAATTAATTCCAAGATTTTTCTTCGAATTTTACCTCAGAAAGATAAAAGTTATTCAGAATGCACCCTAGGCTTTATAAGAGAGCTCTTAAAGTGAAACAAATGTTAGTTTGTTTCACTTTAGGAGGAGTGGAGGACATGCGCACATAAACTTCTTTAACAATTATGCAATTATTAATATTCAAATTAGATAAACGTTATCTTCTCAATAGGGAAAATTAATTAATTAATAGGAAAACATTTTTGAATAATCATGAATAAAGATTATCAAAATGTACAAAGGGTATAGTAGAGAGGAATATTTGTATTCTTTACAGAAATGCTCTCAATCATATACATTTTAGAAGAAAAGGTCACAGAAAAATATATACATAAATCTGTTGGTTATATTATCCTGTGCACCTGTGCATAAATCCAGGAATGTAGTCACAAAGATTCTCAGAGTCCTCTCAGAGAGCTCCTATCTTAGCCTAAACATTCCTACCTATAGGAGTCTCAGATATGTAGTTTCTCAGAGCGACTGAGTGATGAGACAACATAAATGTTTAGCTTACTCAGGACGGAGTGTTTGACCCCGTCGCGAGGAGGGACTTGTTACTACAAGAAAAAAACACAACTGCGCTCCTAGTAATCAAATGAGTGAAAGTAATCGATTTGACTGGGTTAAGAAATGTGTGACATGATGATGAAACTTAAGATTAATTAATTGTCACACAACAAATGTTTAAACGCACATTATTTACATCCTCGTCATTAATTTGATTTGCTTATTTATTTCTGCTACTTTATCTTTTTGCTCTCAGTGCGCACTTAGCATTTTACTGGGATTGCCTGCTTGTACAAAGCGGTCCTACTTGGCAAAACGACCGACATAAAATGGAGAAAAAAAGGTGGAAAGAACTGGACAGGACAGCAGCGCAAATACACGGAATTTGAAGCGCATTGCCGCAAATACACGGAATTTGAAGCGCATTGCCGCAGGTCAATGCATCCTTTTCTCCGCGCCTCTTGGTGCTTTTACGCACCAACCTGTGAGAGGCGCTCCGCGCAGTAGGTGATCAAAAGAGAGGAGATAGCGTCACACAAGCAAACTTCTAGATGACCATTTAGCCTGCTGACATTATTATGCAATACAGAAAATACTTTGTCGCCTCTTTCATATATATTCTTTGTAAATTTCTCGTCTTTTATTCATGACTATATAAAATTTTTCCTAATATTTATTTATCCTCAAGTAAATTACGCTACTCGAGCCTTTAACCTAAAACTAAAATGAATTTCCTTCTGTGGGGATGATAAAGTTTATCTTGTCTACATATTAATAACTGTATGATTGTTAAAGAAGTTTATGGGCTCATATCCTCCACAGTTTAGGTTGTGGATCAGCCAAAAAGATATCTCTGATTCCACCATCTTCGCTTTTACTTTGGGAGCTCTAAAGGTCTAGGGTGCTTTGTGGATAACTTTTATCTTACCAAGGTCAAATTCTAAGAAAAATCTTCAAATTCGGGAAATTCGAAGATTTGTTTCTAAAATGACGTCACTAAGAGTTACGTTTAGTCTTAGGGTTCTTTCTGAATACGGCCACTGTAATTTATTTTCTGTCTTGGTCTTTTCTTTTTGTCATGTATCGAATTCCATTGTTTAGTGCCTATTCCACCCGTCCTTAACATAATGAACCATCATAAATTAATTATAATAAGTCTATAAGAAAACATTCAAAATCAATTATGATTTTTGGATGTGTTGTGCCCCCGCCACAAACAGGGCATCTCTCTAAACAAAAGTTTAAAAAATGATGCTAGAGGCGCCGTGGGCAGATCGAATAGGAAATCCACCCACCTGAGTCACGACAGTGGACGTATACACGCTGTGGTCAAACTGCCATCCGTCCAAGCAGCCTTCTGTGGGCACATTGGACAGATTCACGTCCACTCCGGGTAGCAGATCCCTGTCCGAGTAATTCAGCAGGTGCTCCAGCTTGTATCTGGAGCACCTGCTGGGCACCGACGCGCCGCCGCGGCTCGCATCCTCCTCCAGCGGGATGCTGCTGTTCCTCCACGCCGCGCTCAGGTTCAGGTGCGCCGGCAGCAGGCAGCGGTGGGCCGGCGTGTCGAGCAGAAACACCGCAGACAGCGCGGTGAGCCCATTGGGGATCAAGCTCAGACAGAGGAAAAAAAAGATCCGCTGCTGGAAACGTCCCCATTCTCCCAGGAAGGAGGTTGCAGTCTCATAATCAGCGATTCTGCTGGTATCAGAAGTTAGAGCGGGCATGGCGCGGCAGAGGTATCACAGCGCAACTGAACAAGTTTAGGTTGAGGATCCCCGAAGTTGTGCTTTAGTTCCTGCTGCAAACAGGTCCAACCCACAACCTGCTGTGAGATTTTTTTCTCTCCTGAAAACAAGTTTGCCTGAGGTAAAACTTGTTTTTCATTAGGGGAGAGAACCACAACGTATGATCCATATCCCACAATAAAGACAAGAGAGAAACCGTCAGACTTCTTCATTTGTATTGACATTAAAAAGTAAGTCGCTCGTATTTTGCTTATTATTTAACATCCACAATTTCTCCAGTTTTGTAAAAGTGGCTTTTTTGGGTGGAGTTGGCCCAACACTGGCAGCGGAAGAACGTGTGATTTCCAGGTATTATCCAAGGTGTAGCTTGGCCTTTAGAACGTCTTCTGAAGAACTGGCAGGATCTTGTATTATTTTTTTTCTGTAGATATTGCATTTTAAATCGATTTAAGACATTTACAACCCTTGCTGGGGTAACCTGATCAGATTATCATGCAGGCTAATGCAGATCAGGTGTCTATTCAGTTCGACAGTCGCCGTTTTCACACCGGCGGTGTGGCTGTTTGCCCAGGGCGCTATTCTGTCTTCCAACAAGTAAGCACTAAAACAATCTGATGAATCTTAAATTGTTATCTGACCCGACTGATACGTTTGTGTGTTTGTCTGGGATCGGTACAACCCAGAATCATTTGAACATTCCCAGACCCGTCACTGCCTATATAAGCAGTTTAATTTTGGTCACCATGGACTTAAGATTTACTCAGGAATTCACTGCAAAATGGAAACTTGTTTGTGTGGACAGAGTTCTACCTAAAAGAAGTGAAACCAAAGGGTGTGCTTTACCCTTTTTACCTTTTTTCTTAATATTTTTGCCACTCTGAGGGTGAAGCAAAATTCGTTTTTGTGCTTTCTTGACAAAACATGATTGTAGTTAAAAGGGTAACTAAACTCAACTTCTAAGGTTTGGAAAAGTAATAAAAACAACAAAAATACATTTATTGTATTTTTTTCTTATTGTAGCTAGTCCCTGGTGCAGTTTGCAGGGAATAAAATACAAGTTCTCTTTATTCTTTTCTAACAATTCAGGAGTATAGTAACTAGGAGCTGCCCGCGAATCTTCCCATACTCTCAGAATCATGAGGTTCGGAAATTCAATCATTTAACTTGGTATGTATTTTAACTGCTCTTTTTTTCTCTTTTCTATTTCCACATCTCTGTGTCATGTAGGATCTCTAACATGTTTAAACATGTATCTGATATAAGAACAGAACATCATTAAACAAGTTTTACAGATGGGAGCGAGGCACACATCAGCAAACACGTCATTACAAAGGTCATTAAAAAGGCACACATGTTCCACAGATGAACATTCACATTTATTTATACAATTGCACAATGCAGAGAAAATGCAGAACGCACTTCCTGCTAGAAATCCACTGCTGCACGTTATCAGTGGGCCATCCACAAATAGGGTAGCGAGGAGAACAAAATGACGACCTGTACTCTCAAGCTTTAGCTTTTTCTATTTTCATAATTATAATTGAAAGGGGATGCAATCACCAATTTCCCCTGAAGTTTGACCTTACAGACCTCAGTTACCCTCACGCAACTTAAAGTATGAGAGTAAAACCTCAAGGAGCCATTGCGTGTTTTTCTACATTCCATTTACATTGTCTGCATCATGTGTGTTTTGAACTGTATGTTTTGGGACTTTAAATAGGCGTTTAATGCATATAAAGTGAAGCAAAGTGCATCAGCAGTCAGCAGAGTGACTACGGGTCAAACCAGAGCCTAAACACAGAGACCAAGGACCTGTTCTACAATTAAAGATCCCAGGATGTGTCCCTGGACAGAAGATACAGGAAACAGAGTTGAGTCTGGGAGGAACACTGTGTCTTCTTCAAGGCTGCTAAAATAGGGCAGATTCAAAGCTATGTTTACCTAAAGAATAAGATCATAGTTAAGCGGATATTGACATTGTTTCTCTCTACTTTTAGCCTCTGTATATTGTTCTTTCTTATGTTGGAGTTGAGAGTCAGCATGTATCCACATGCTATGAGGGATATAGTTACTGCAGATGCCAAGAAGAGCAACACGTTGGATAAAGAAATTTCAAATTTTTGTGCTTGTGGCTTTAGCATCTTATGGTTTTAAGAGGAAACCTCCAATAGTGCATGTAAATGGGGCCTGCTCTAAGGAACCATTTAAAGAGGTCTAACTAGGATTTGCATGTAGGAAATGAGTCAAAAACTACAATTTGATTCCAAAAAGCAGACACACATGGGAAATGTTGGTATCTTTGTTTTATTTTACAAATGTAATAACAATTCAGATTAATCAAATCATAACACCTTGAACTCAGGTTTAGGATATGTCTCTGTCTTATGCATAGATATACATTTTACTGTGCTATGCCCTGGGAAGGTTTTTTCTGACACCAGAATGCTGACTTTTTGCGGTGTTTCTTCAGAAGTTATAAATCCTACAACACCAGCCCTGCCTGCACACACTCTTCATAGACAGTGGTGCTTATTTCAATCACCTCAAAAGCGTCATTCTCAGCTGATCTTATCATCTCAGTGATGTTCAGTTACTCTGTGAGGTCCATTGCCACGTCATAATATTGTCTAATAATTGATAATTCAACCTAACCTATTGTTGAAGGTATGTCGGCCAATAAACTATAGTCTACTGATAAGTAAATTAACAATAAAACCTGGATTAGCCCACTATGTCTTTTATGCTTCCTGGATCAAATAATATTGTAATATTTTAACTTTTCTGACCATTCTAGTTCATTAGAGCTGACTAACTTGCATTGTGCTAATCGTTTATTAATCTTAGATAACAAACTTAGGCTTTAATTCGGGTTGTTTAGTGCTGACACTATTTATATATGTTTATTGTGGAGTACAAATCTGGTTTTCAGTGCTCATCCGCGATACATTAGTTTACCTACATCGCCCTCTGCTGGTAGTTTAGATAAGAACATTCTTAAAATAATGCTCTGCTATATAAAAAACCCTGGGCGGATTTTTTTATTATTATTCATTTGGAATTTTTTTAAATTAGACCAAAAGACAAACAGAACATGCATTGTCATCACATGGCTTTTAAGACTTGGACATGTTTTTTGTTTGTCTTATTATGATAAAGGTCTGTTGGATAAATAATAGTATTTGTCATCGTTCATACAAATTTGTCCTTTAACATAGTTCATGAAGACTTTGTTGGCTGTTAGTGTTGATTTCTATTTTAATCCCACTTTATGTATTTTTGTGTTTGAGACCCAAACTCTTCTAGATAGTGCTTCTCAACATGATTCCTTAACATGTTTGGGCCATTTGTTTTTCTAATCGCAGTCATGGAGGGTAATTCTTGAAAGTTCAGTGCAAATAGAATTGTATTACAATCTCACAAATGCATGAATGATCAGAGAACTGTAAAACAAAATCCAGGTATATGTGGCTCACACTACATTATTAAATCAAAAATGATGTAGACAAAATATTGACAAGAGATGGAAGTATGACAATTTCAAAGGTTTAAATTTAAAACAAAGATTTAGGGTAGAAATGGGACCTGTGTTTGAATAACTTTACATTCTAAACTCTGTTCTCTTTCATCATTGCCAGTTTATCAGTCACATTAATTGAGAAAAAGAATGGTAATTTGCAAAACAGGCCGGTTTTTCAATAGTGTGTTGGAGAAAGGACAGTTTTCATGGAAATGTTGGACAAATTATTTCACACACAATGCTGTTTTTTTTCTGTATGGTTCCCCAGATCAGATATGGAAATTCTCATATATGTGCACATGGACATTTTGGCTGCTCATTTGTTGGAAGTCAGATTTCAGAGCTGCTCCTTCTGACCAGAGATCTTATTTCCGCTGCTTTTTCCTCCTCTTTAGTGTGCGAGACGATGCAAGGCGCCTCCCGACAACATCTGGAGAATCAAAGAGATGCAAAGTTATTCAGCTTCAACAAAGGCAGAACCCAGCCTAATATTTCCCTTTAAACCAATAGTGTGTCGCACCACAAAGTTTAGGAGAAAAGTCTTTATATCAAAATATTAAACATAAGTAAATAAAAAAATAAATAAAGAAGCTTTGCTTTGAAGTTTACAGAAACTCAGGCTTGATCTAAGCACAATACAACCATTTTGGTTTCTGTGTTTTTCTTCAACAGAACCTCTCTACACTGCATAATCTAACTCATTTAAAAGCAACATCTTTACAGGATTTTTCTTGTACTGAAACATCAATCTCTGGAACGGATGAGTCTCCTTGAATGTTGTGAAGGCTGAAAATGCCCATACTGTTCATAGTGTGGCACCTTCAAGCATCTGAAAATTGTAACCCAAAGTATAAACTAGTCTTGTTGTGGTCCCTCTGTGAGGTCACACAAGGTTACAACGTTTTTGAAGTGTTGCCTTAAAGGGGACATTACATAATTTTTAAGGTATTCCTTTTCACATTCAAATCATTCACTTGTGGTCTTTATAAAGAGGAATTGCCGTGCTTTGGTCTGAATTCCTCGTTATCGTTGCCACACAGCCTATTCTTTGCCTTATTCTGAGGTGAATCTGAGAGCAACTTGTTTTGGTGCGGCCCCTTTAAATGCGAATGAGGAACTTCGCACTGTACCACCCCTCCAGGTCGCAGAGCAATCCACTTCACTCTGTTCGGTCATTTCTGTAGTATGCTGGGAGACAATTGTGTGGGTTAATACACCCAACAACCAAATATTTTCACTTATCCACTTGTAGTTTTGAAATCCTTCAGCTTGGACTACATCATGTCAAAAAATATTAAAATGTGGGATTTGCGGACGTCCATGACCTTGGTTAGCAGTTCTGCAGCAAATACTGTGATGCAATTGTTTAAAAAAAAACATAATACAGATCAGAGAAAGCTGAACAATTTGAAAAATATCACCCAAACAGAATATAAACATATCTACACAATACCTGGACAGACTAAATACAAACTTTTTGCAATCCTGGTGACTCTTAGTGCACAACAAAATGCACTTAAGGGCTAAGAAAGTGGATTTTGCATGATATATCCCCTTTAAAATGCCCCTAATTAAGGCAAATGTTGAAACTCTTGTTCAAACTTTGTTATTGTTAACAATTTAAACAGTTCACACATTAAAAATAAATATATAGACAAAAGAATGACAAACAATAGCCATCCCATGCATCTTCACATTGGACTTTTGTCAGTTTTAATGCATTTTTTAATTTTCTACAATAAAATAAGGTAAAGAAAAAAACTATAAAGACTGTGTAAACCTTTTCAAAGATGAGGCTTTTGATATATTGAAGATGAGTACCATGATAATGATGACGAAGGTGCAGAAAGTTTAGTCTTACCCTGGGAACTGCTGCATGTGACTGATGGTTTCCGGCAGCGGAATTCCAAAGCTCTCAGGCAGCAGGAGACTCAGCAACCCCGCCATGGTTGTAAGGCTTCCCATTAGGATGTAAGGCAGGGAGATGGAATAGGTTCCTGTATCGTAGTATCAAACGAAGGAGAAAGGACCGTGAAAAACAACCTTGTCTACAATCAATGGGCTGCACAGCTGCTAAAAACAAAAAGACAAATATTCAAAGTAAGACTTTAGTGGATCACAGAGAGCTTTTGTCTCTAAGTGACTGGTTGTTTAGCGTATTTCTGCCAGGGGTCATTCCAAATTTAAATGTGCCGTTTCCTCCATGGTTACAAAGACAAGCAGATTCAAACAAGGGTTACAGGGAGATTTGAAGCACAGATGGTGGTGTTACACAGACGATGGATAAAAAAGCTCAAAGTATTTAGAGCCCTCAAATTTTGGCATGCCCTCTACATCTCCATTGGCATTACCTGCTTATCCTTGCAGTGTCACTCAGTGTGTGGTTGTGGGGGGTACACGCTGCACAGATCACCGTTCCATAACTGGGCCACAAAGAGACAGAAAATGCAACTATGCGCAGACACTCCTTAAGGCATCTTAGAAGGACTAGCAAACCCTAACATGCATGTTTTTGGCCTGTGTGAAGAAGCCGGAGTACCCAGAGAGAACCCAAGCATACACGGAAAGAATATGGAAACTACACCCAGAAATACCCCAGGCTGTATCTTTACTGCAGTAGCATAATCTCACACCAGTGACTCAAAATCAGACGATTGGCGTGCATTTCCTTAAAGGGGAAAAGTCCTTATTGAGATTCTGTTTCAGTTGCTGAGGTAACAGTTACTGGCAACCCTGGTGATGAAAACAATTTACAACTCCCTTTTGCCAATAGAACAGGCCCTGGTCTTACCTTATCACATTGCACAAGAATGGAGTGGACAGCAGAAGGAATCTGTCTATTCCCGTTTGCACAATCTCTCGAGATCATCCAGAGAACGTTCAAGCATCTAAGGTTTTACGTGTCTCCATTTCCTGACTTGTGAGCATCAACACAAATTTTATTTGTGGATTTTGGCCTCATGCTAAAGACTGATTTAAAGAAACAGGACTCTGTGCCACATCATATTCACCTTTAGGGAAACAAAGTTGAAGGCTACTTCTTAAAACTTTAAAGAATCAGTGATCAGCTTTCATAAATATATGTATTTAAAAAAAAAAGTTTCATTTAGTTTTAAACCATTGATTCTGGTGATTTTTGTAAAAAAAAAAAAAACACACCTACATATGTGTGTGTTTGTGTGTGTGTCATGATTTCGGTTTTTGTTTATTTTGTTTGTACTTTTCTGGACTGACTGGTTCCCACTCCCCTCAGCCAACAGCCACCAGTCCCCATCAATCAGCTCAGTCACCTATCTGCCACCACTCTGCACCTGATCAGGTCCACCTGCTGCACTAATTACTGCCAACTCTGCTCACCTGTTCCCCCGCCTACTTATACCTGCCTCCATCTTCCACTCACTGCCAGAACGTCTCGCCTTGTTACCTGCCTGCATGTGTGTGTTTGTTCCTGTTTTTTTCCTGGATTCAGTCCTCGCTTTGCCGCACTAGTTTTCCTGCTAGTGTTTGTGCGCACCGGCTTTTAGGAAGCTTTCCTGTTGGGTTCTGTTCTTTGATCTGCTCACACCGGAGACAGATCAGTGGTTTCTATCAAGATTCTGTCTAAGGCTTCTGGTCAAGTTGGGTTACTTCAATGAGTTCAAGTCTGGTTCTACCTGCCTACCTCTTCAGCCACCACTCATCCGTCCAGTCTGGCTCTGCCTGCCTGCCTGCCTTGTCAATCATTACCCAATCATTACCCATTTGGTTCTTTAGCACTACTCTTATTTATTCATCTATCTATCTATCTACACACACATTTGTTTTTAAACATAGTATTTTTTTCTTTGGCTCCACTGAATAAATATATTTCAACTAAAGATAGATTACACGAGATAATCCTACACCAACAAAATATACATTTACTGTAAGGCTTTTTCACATCCTGAAACCTTAAAATATTCATAAAAACTGGCATGGTGTGTGGAATAATAAGCCTCAGCAAAAACAAATGGGGCATTCTGAGAAAATCACAGAAACTTAAAGGACGATCACCTGCATTGAATATATGTTGTTTTATGTTGATACATTGATCAGACCATAACACATTAAGTTAAGGTAGCAACCTCGAACTTGAAAATGCAGAAGAAGGCGGACTTACTCAAATAAATGAAAAATGGAGCCGTTATGCTGCCTATTCGGGAGGCCATGGAGCAGGCGCCAACAGCTGTGTTCCTCAGCACAGTTGGGTACAGCTCCGCTGTGTAGGCGTACACAATGGAGAACGCAGTCGTCACAGCAAACTTCCCCATCATCTCAATTGTTATGGATAGAAACACCAAGTCTACAGTGAACAGGAATATGAATTTGGTCAGAGTTCATAAGACAATATGTGTGGTAAGGTTCTGCAAACAGGGGTGACATACGTGCTGGTACGAGCTGTATGATGAATAGAAGCAACCCCACTGAGGAGAGCGATGCAAAAACACTCATTCGTCGGGAACACCAGCGAAACATAACCCAGGACAGAACGTAGGCTGGCATCTCCACCGTGGCGGACAGGAAACAGTTGAAGTAGGCGTTCCCGTGGAGGTTCGCCGTGTTCAGGGAAAGGGCAAAGTAGGCGATATTGACTGTGTTCCTTTGGGAATAAAATGGAAGCACAAGTGATAAAAGTTGATTTCACCCATTTAATTTCACCCAATGAAATGTGCTTATTTATCTTAATGGCTAGAGTAGTACCCAATAACTTAAGTGGTTTAATTTTTTTTTCTTTTCCCTTTTATTATAAGGTTATTTTGGAACATCTTACACATTATTCTTTCTAGTAATTGGCAGATTCTCAAACTGTTGTCAAGTTCAAAACATGCTAAATTTCTGAATATTTTGTCCTGTTTCAGAGGAAAATGTAAAATGTTTAAAAATCGCCCGAAGCCGGCATGTAGTTTGAAGCAAGATATTTGCTTGTAACGCTGAAACAAAAATCTAACTGCACCTGTTTTTCCACTCAGGACACAGTGTATCCACGCTGTGCAATTACGTAAAGCCTGATTTTGATTCTAGAAGCCGCTCCATGGTACTTGGCATGTCTTTGATGTTCATAGAAACGGTCTGAAATGTGATTTAGGTGACATGTGAACAAAAGGTGACACATGGAAGGACTGTGTGTGCCGTATGTGCAAACGTGGGCCTAAACTAAATGTGTGCTTGTGTATATCTAACTGTAGATGGTGGTGTGGAATGTGGAGGCCCGCTGGGACGGCATGGACTCACCAGATCACCCACAGCGTGATCGAGGTCCAGCGGATGTTTGGAGAACGAAGCAGGTCACAGATGTTGTAGGTCCTCCTCTCCCCAGCCTTAACTCCATTCTGTGAAGCAGCGGAGCATGATGAACAACAACAGACATCTAATTAGCAAGCTGAGACATCGGTCAAGAAGTACTTTAATGAAACAGATGCTTTTTTTTTTAGTTTCCTGAAGCTTGCTTAGTGAACTTAATAGTTCCTACCAGCTTTAGTAATCTAGAGACTGAAATTTTGGTTCTTTATTTATTTTTATTTTGTTTAAAAAGCTAATTTTACTTATCCTTTTATTCTTGTTACTTACAGTCAAACAATATTTTGTGCTTGATCACAATACACTGAATCTTGTGGTCAAAATGTAACATGTGACAAAGCAATGGGAACATTTCCAGGTATATAAATATATTATGGGGCGATGCACATAAATTCAAACAGAGGGAAAGATTTACAGTCATTTAAGTTTTGTCCCTTCATCCTATTCTTGTCCTAAAACAATGAAACTACAAAATCATTTGTATGCGTTTCATTACTAGGATTAAGATACACAGGAACCTCTAAAAAACACTGGATGATTGCAAAAATATATATTTTTAGATGCATTCACGGAGAAGAAAACTACTTGTGAGATATGCGAAAAGAAAGGCTAAGTGGTGCATATGCACAAGCAAGACGTTCTATTACACGAGTCATTGTTTATGTATGGGCAATTACAGAAGTTGTAGTAGAGGTCGTGGTTTGTGACAGTTTTGTTTCTAGAATAAAGTTCACAAGTTTTCTTTCTATCTTTATTTGAGTGTAGATTCGTTTTAACTATGTACTTCATTGTTTGGACAAACTTTTATAATTGAATAAAACTGCCAACACGAGGGGATTTCTTGTCCTTAATGCGACTGTGATCATAAATCTCAACTTTGCATTTACCTGCATGCATAATACGTAAAAAAAAAAAAATTGTAAAGTTTAAGCTGAGCAGTGAACTACTAAAGGTCTATTCTGCTTCTGCTAAAACCGTTCTTTAAAATACAAACAGGTGGAAAAAGGAAGCAGCTCCAGTTTTTTTATTCTGTCACAGAGTGCTTATAATGCAGATGACCATATGATTTACAAGTCACTTATAATTTCATATTAAAAGCGTTCACTTCAATGCTATATTGATATGTTATTTTGCAGATTTATTTAGGTTTAGATTTTGCACTCATTGCTCGTAACATTGTCGTTTTTCCAAATGCAAACATCAACATACCTGCTGGGTATTCAATTTGAATGCTTAGAGTGCCCCCAAACAGCTAATTATTTATCAGTTAATAGTCGTAGTTCAAGCATTAGTTTCACCTTCTGTTTGAAGCATCTGGCATCCCGGCATCGGTGCAGAGTAAATAGCGTAGCATGAGATTAAATAACGTTATTTTGAGGGTCACTGCAACAATATCTGAGTCACAACTGGAATACTTCTGTAGCAGGGGTAAATGTGCATACTCATGAGAGCCACAACTCCCATGCAGCAAAATATTGCGTCAAATCCAAAGAAATCTGTGTACGCCTGGCTTTTGTCACATACTGATCATATATGCTAGTGTTCAATGCCTAGATAAGCAATGCCAGTCTTATTTCCCTGTGACATCATGCTAAGCTGGAAAGCCAGTTTGATAATGTGTGGCACTTTATGTTCTGCACATTATCAATCTGGGCCTGCTCCCATCAAATCCGTTCAGAAAGGAGGGATTTTCAGCAGACCTTTCTGAGCTGATTGGGCGAAGCGACACATAGTGCCCGCCTACCCAAGGTTGGTTTTAGCCAATCACGGTATCAAATAAAAAAATGTAAGCAGCAGGCGCCATGAGAAACCACAACAAGTTTAGCTGGTCAAGGCGCTTCTTGCTGTTCTTCTTTCAAAGAAGGAATCGTTGTTTCTGACAAAACAGACGTGATAGCAGCAGCTACGCGTGCGTCCTCCTGCGCTGCCGTGTTTACTTTGGTTCCGCCGTGGGCTGGGCACCTCTTGCTTTCTTCACAGCTGGTAAGTCCTTCCTCAAACCAGAATACTGCAAAATGATTGGCCTGAATGATTTCGACGGGAGCGGGACAAGATGGATTCTCGTGTGTTTGTGAACGCACAAATAACGCGAGAATTCTGCTCGCAGGCAAGGTTACATGTCCTCCTCCCTTGAAATGAAGGTAATATACACAATAGTGTGATTGGCCTTTAAACGTTTCAAGATCTTCGGTTTTTATCAAAGTATAAAAACTGTGAACTGTCATATTCCTGACATTCCCATTAATACAGATGAAATAATACTGTGGTTTCTGTACACAAAAACAAACTATCCATGCATTTTTCTCTTTATTTTATTGAGTAGATTTTGACCTTCGTAAGTAATATTTTCAAAGTTTAAAAACTGAATGATAATAATATGCACCAACTTCCCTCCTACGTACTGTAATATCACAAAACTACAATATGCATGCATTCTTAGTGTTAGTGTTTACTTTATTTCTGTGTTTTTGTACGTACCTTCCTAAGTTTCGGTGGACTGAAGTTACATATTCATTCTCAACTTCTAAAAAAAGTTCTAAAAGACAACATCTTCAGTTATTAACCTCAGTAGCTTCATTCGTGATATTTAATATATGACTTACTGCTTTAAAAAGGCTGTTTCTTGGCAGCTTAACCAACCAAAGACTATCAACACGTATCTGAATACAAGCAGTTCTCATAGAGATATTTTCCTTTTCAAAATATGTAGGCTTTTGGAGACTGTGGTAAACGTTTCAATTTATCAAACTATTCAGGATGTTCTCACCTGTAAAGGAGTAAAGATGACTGCTGGAGGCTCAATGTTGTTCATTTCAGCTGCCTCTCTGATTATGGCCTCGGCTTCTTCTATTCTTCCCTGAGAGAGCAACCAACGCGGGGACTCCGGAACGAACCTGCCTCGTTACACAGCAAAGCAACGGTAAGGACGTGAGAAAATTATTTTTGAGAAGCAATGGTTGATCTAAATCGATTTGGAAAATTTAAGAATTTACCACCAGAGTGTCTAATTCTATGATAAAAAAAAATAATAATTTGTGTCTATGAACCATGTAGTGCATCTCTCTCCAAGTTCAAAACCAACAGCGGACTGTGCAGCGCTAAAAAGAACCGCAAAAAGGCTAAGCGCTACGTCTTCAAAGGAGCAGTGCCTAAATAGTGCTAAATAGTGTTGTAAAGGTGTTAGTGATTAAGGACAGTACGGGTAATGCACAAAGGAATAACAACAGCATTACTTGAATGAATCACTGGACCAGGTAGTCCTTGGATTAATCATGAACATGCAGTATGAGTATGTGGTACGTTACAGTCAAGGATGAGTGATCACAGTAGAACAAATTATAATGTTTTTTATTTAATCAAAAGAAAGTTCTGCTTAACTGCAATTAACTTTACATCAGCTGCTTTAACGTGTCAATTTCCTTGCTGAGTGATCAATAAGGGAGCCTGTTTCTCATAAGGATGTCTGTACAGCAGTCAAACTTGGCAGAAATTGGTTCATGCAACAGGAACCAGCTCTGAAAGCACAAGAACCAAGCAATCGATCAAAGTGATGTTTGGTCGAGATCAGCCCGTTTAAAAGAGCTCATTAGGCATTTTGGTCTAAGTTTAGCTAAATAAATGATGACATCTTTTAACATTTAATGCTGATCACCTCAGAATTTATTCAGTTTACCAGATATTGAGACATTTTCAGGAAGAGATTATGTTTCCAATATTTCAGGTTTGGATTGGGTTTGTGTAAACTATTAGGTAGATAAAAATATTGAATTCATCACACCACCAAACTCCAGCCTGTGGTCTTTCTGCACTAAGTATACATGTTCTCCCCGTGAGTGTGTGTGTATGTTTGCTTGTCCTGTGTGTCTCTGTGTTGCTCTGTGACTGACTTGCGACCTCTCCAGGGTGCTTCCCGCCTCTTGCCCAGTGACCGCTGGAGGAATCAGCGGTCCGTGACTAGACGTACAAAGCTAGTAGAGGCATATCCAAATAATTTTCATTCTGATTCACAATTAAGCAGTTCTTTGTGTTTGTGTGTCGCATAAAATCCCACGAAAGATATTGATGCTTGCTTGAAAAAGCTAAAGGGTAAGAAGACAGATGTGAGGAACTGTAAATACATTGATGCAGATAAATCTAATTCAAACGTTGAACTGTTTTTAAGTTAAGCTGACACACTGCTAATGAGATTTTTAACCAGTGAAGGCATCAAATTGAACTTTAATATATAATAATAATAATTGATTGATTGATTGCTTTTCCAGATGGGATTCATTAGCAGACTTCTATGTAACTACAATGTTCAGGAGTTCCTCGTGACAGCAAAAATTCAGGAAAAACATTGAAGTAATTTTTTTTACTTAAGCCTTGGGGGGGGGGAAAGGACACAGACAAGTCAACATACACCTACCTACCACCAGAAAGGCAAGCACAGCCAGCTAGGTATCATCAGGGCAAGGAGCAGCATCCTCCAGTCAGTGATGTAGAACGCGAACAGCGGCAGAAGCATGTAGCCCGCACCAAAGAACAGAGTCACTCCAGCCGTGGAGAAAATTGTCCGGATATGAAAGCCTAATACCTCGGTTCCTTAAAGCAACATCATTAAGCACAGGTTATGTCACACTGGGTTCATATCATAATGGATAGTTTGAAAAGATATAAACCGGTGTACCTAAAACAAATGCAACCAAGTAATTGGAAATTTGTCCCATTCCCACAATGAAATACAAAGCGCAGAAAATGATCCAGTTTGGAGAGAAAACTTGAATGAACCTGGTGACTGCCTGCAGGGCTATGGTGGCAAACATCATTATTTTTCTTCCAAACCTGAAATTGACATTAAGCACAAAAAAATTGGAAAGTAAACAATGTATATAAATTGGGGATATAACAAAAACCTAAATTGAAAAAGGTCTGCTACAGTTCTGTATTTTGTCCTTTTGCACCATTCTGCAATAGAGGGACAAAATTAACTGTTATCGCTTGACTACTGCCGCATTTGTCCACTGTTACCAGGTATTTAGAAGACATTTAGTGGACAGATATATTAGCTCTCAAAACCGATCTACTTTAAGATGAAAGTAAACATCTGTAGCAGCTGCACAGACAGATTATTATTGTGTTTTGAAAAGAGATCAGAGAAGTGCAAAGGTCTATTTTAGGGAAACTGAAGGTGGTCTAAAGGGAATAACCTTACATAGTTTTCCTTAGTAGAAAGAGTAGAATCGCCTTTTTAACTTTGTCATTTTGTTTGTTCTTGTTGGTTGTTTTCCTGAATTGTATGATGGCAGGCCATACAGCTTATACTAGCATGTGATTTTTTTTTCTATTTTATGTAACAGATACATTTTGGGGATCTGGAAAATATACCCAAGGATGACACATACTTATGGAGGTCTATGCTTCTCTTTCTGACATCTTGCCTGACTTCTTTTGCTGGTTCCATGATCTCACAGGGAAACTGTTTGAGGTGTTGTCCTAAAGTACCTCCACTGGTCGGTCTGTCTGTCTGTCTGTCTGTCTGTCTGTCTGTCTGTCTGTCTGTCTGTCTGTCTGTCTGTCTGTCTGTCTGTCTGTCTTTCCGCTTTCTTTTGAAACCTCAGCACTTTAACTCAGAGCTGTGACGATTGATTAACAGCACGACATCTTGTCTTCTTGAACCCCGACAGACAACATTATCTTGAGGGTTGAGTAAACCTGTGCAATAATTATCTTAACCAAACAGTAAATCTACAGATGCAGTGATCAAGGCTTTTTTTCTGACAGATGACGATTTTTGTTTTTCCTTGAGATCTAACTTGCCAACTCCACTTTTGACCATTTCTGTATTTATTTATATATATTTCAAATTATTATAATAAAGTAATAATAATAAAAGAGAAAAAAAACATCCTGTAAGCTCTTTAAGTAGTCGCAAAAACTCAAAAGAACATCAAAGCCTTTGCTGCCTGCTAAATTAATTTGTAGACAAAAATAAGTGTTCTTAGATTTTGCACACATGCATTTAAAAAATAGGGGTAGCTGTTTATATATAATATATTAATAATGATAATAATAGCCTCTTCAGATTTTTTTAGTGAGTAAGAGAGCTCTTCTCCTCATAATTGCTTCTTAATTCACAGAGCACTTCTGTGGGGTGCCAACATGAGCTTGTGCAAAAACGAGTCCAGAACCTGTCAGAAAGCTGTCCAGAAATTAAGGCACCAGCCAGAACCCCACAGAAGAAGATGGAGGTCGTCAGTGGGTTCTTCCAACTTTCACCACACACCAGGTTCCACTGCAGAAGAGACAAAAAACAATGCAAAACAGATGATACCAGGCAAATAGTGCACAGAGAATAAAGCAAACATTTAAAAAGCAAACAAAAAAACAATAGGTTTCATAAGCATCGTTGTTAAAAAATGGTTAAAAAAATACACCACCATGCACAAGTTTCAAATGTGCACTTCCTGACATGTAGACATTTATTTTTACTTTTGTGAATATCATTTGCAAAACTACCCTTTTTGTTGGATTTCCTTACTTTATCAGTAATGTTGTAACCTATATAGGTAAGATAACATTATTAAGTAATATAATAACAGATTATCATCTTCATTGGACTGTCAGTAGCAAGTCTGAGATTAAACCCACCTCAGTCACAATAGTGGACGCATACACGCTGTGGTCAAACTGCCATCCGTCCAAGCAGCCTTCTGTGGGCACATTGGACAGATTCACGTCCACTCCGGGTAGCAGATCCCTGTCCGAGTAATTCAGCAGGTGCTCCAGCTTGTATCTGGAGCACCTGCTGGGCACCGACGCGCCGCCGCGGCTCGCATCCTCCTCCAGCGGGATGCTGCTGTTCCTCCACGCCGCGCTCAGGTTCAGGTGCGCCGGCAGCAGGCAGCGGTGGGCCGGCGTGTCGGCCAGAAACACGATCAAGAAGGCGGTGAGTCCATCGGGGACGACGCTCAGGCAGAGGAGGAAAAAGACCCGCCGCTGGAAGCGTCCCCATTTCCCGAGGAAGGAGGTGGCCGCGTCGTAATCGGTCGCTGTATTCTCCACGGAAGGCTCTGGGAGCATGATTACAGCCAGGAAAGAGAAATGGACGAGCTCAGATTGGGTTTTTATGAAGTTGTTGGGTTTCTGCTAAAATCCATCCCACCCTCCTCTTTGGTTTTGGGAGTGGGATTTCTTTCTGAATAAACCTGTCCTCCCGTGCAGGCCAAACCATAGGCCTGAACCATAACTATAAACTCTGTAATTATTAACACGTCCTCACAAACAAACACAGGCGAGAGATTGTGTTTAAAGGTCGGCCTTTCGGTTTTTTGCTGATAAGCATTTCAGTGAAAAAATATATTATATTACATTACGGGCGCATCTCAAAGTATTATATATTTATATTTTTATTTTGGGAAACTGAATCTTTAATGATAGCTGTAATCACCAGCCCAGCTGGAAGATTTTGATTTAAAGAAACCTTTTAATTTGATCAACGCGTTGCTTCCCTGGATGTAATGAGCATTCTGGAGCCCCAGGGAGTCCAAACATGAATATGAGAAACCACTGAGGGAGCTAAATGATTAGGGAGACGGCAAGCAGGCCCTCAAACCCTAAACACTTGGAAATGATTGCAAACAGACTGTCGGTGAAGACAAGCACAAACTTTCTCAACAGTCATAAAAGTCCTCTGCTGGAATGCCAATAAAGCCTTTTATGTGGAACATTGAGAAATGTACACAAATGTAAAGAGATAAATAAATCAGGGCACCCCATTAAGAATTGAGTTCTTTCAAACATGCAGGGCTGTCATATTGATCGATAGCTCCTTTTTTATCTCTGAAAAAGAAATTGACTCAATTGCACTTTAGCAATTAAAAAAATTGGTTTACTCACTAAACAAGACATATCATCAAGAATGTGTTTTGTAACTGAACAGGAAAAAGTTTATCTTGGAAAAAGTTAGGACACCCTTTACCCTTCAGTACTTAGTGGGGCTTCCTTTAGCTAAAATAACTCCAGTGAGACCAATCTTGTAGTAAACTGCCTGTCTCTGGCATCACTCTGAGTCGAGTTTTTCCTCAATTTCTCACTTAAAGCTGTGAGATGCTTGAGAGGGCTTCTTGCATATATGGCCTGTTTTTAAGTCACCCTGAAGCAACTTTATGAGATGTGGGGTTTTGACTGGGCACAATAATTTTTATTTCTAGCTTTTAGCCAGCCCTCCATGGATTTATGAAGGATTTATCCATGTGTTTATGATTTGAGTCATTGTCGTGTTTGCATGGCCCGGTTCTGCATTAGCTTAGCTCTTTTACAGTTGAGCTCACCTTTTTTTTCAAGCAACCTTTAATGCACGATGCAGTTTATGGTGGATTGTATTATGGTGAGCTAGCCTGATACTGCTGCAGCAAAGCATCCTGAAACCATGGCACATCCAGCTCCATACTTTAAAGTTAAGCATTCATTTTGTTGCCTTCCATAAATTCACAAACGTCTCTGTATTTTTCTCCATGAGCAATGGCTTCTTCCTTGCACAACTCCTATATCCATTAAACATTTGTGCTCTCCTTCACATTGTGCAGGCATTCACACATCTGCAATGACATTTTATGGGTTTTATTTTTTAGGAATTATTTAACATCTTGAACTGTACCCTGAGGGTGAACTCGCTGAACCGGCCAGACCTGAGCATATATCCCAATGTCTTATCTCCCTCAAAAGTGTTGAGTAATTACGTTGTTATAAAGTATACATCTTTATTTGTTATTTGGCTCAGACTCCACTCTTCTTCATTACATTTACAGATATTCAAAGAGGGTGTTTTTTTTTATTTTTTTTATTTTGAGTTACTTGAATTGCTCGGTATTGTTATATTAATATTAAATATCCATATGTCTAAATTTGTTATAAAAACACACAGGCTTTCATAGGATGTCCTAAGTTATTCACATTACAGTAAATAGTGTCCATATGTTGCTTTTAGTTATCTCACCTTTTGGGAGATTATTATTACTTCCAGTCACAAACAAAATTCTTGCTTTCATCAAGTTCACCTTTATTCCCAAACAGACCAGTGGTAGGAATAGATTTAAAACTAATTGTGGGAGTTTCACATTTTAATTTGAATTACTGAAGTGGATTAACTTTACAATGATACTCTTAAGTTATTGAGATACACCTGGAAATTAACTGTATCATCATGGAAACAAAGCACTCTCATTTCATTATGTGATGGAAAAACACTTTTTCCGCTTAGTCTAACTAATGCACAAAAATACTAATGTTTGAAATTCAGTTGAAGTGGTTAATGTTATTGTCTGTAACTTTTCTATTTCTGAATGTAGCAAATACCCAAACAATATTACTATTCTCTTTAAAATAGAGGAAAAACAAAAGCCACAGGTAAGTGGCCTTTTTCACTATGAATAAATTATACTGCTTAATCTTTTGCTTATAAAAAACTTAATTCACCAGACTGTGCACGAAAGTGCTTATTTATTTTCATTTATTTTTCATATTTATCCTTTTACATTTTTGTTTTCATCCTTAATGCGAATTGTTGTATTTTTCCAAATATGTTATTTTAAATTTATGCTTGATCAAAGCAAAAATAACTTTTAAAAGTTGTTCATAAGCTTCAAAAAGAAACTAGATCGTTACATTTTCTTTGAACTGCATGCATATATATAAATACACTACATATCTGTATTAAAAAAAACATTTGATGGCTAAGTTCCTGATGAAATAAGCTAAAATTATCATTGTTTCATGTACCAACTATCTTAAAGCCAAATCTAAGTGACTTGTAATTTATTTACTAATTTAATAACAGAACCTCTAAGTTTTGGAAGATTCACTCTATGGACTTAATAATTGTCAGTTCAATAATATTTATCTTGATATTTAACCTAAAAATAGAAAATAAGTCCTGAATTCTGGCCTGAAAGTCACAGATTGAGCCAAACGTATAGATGGGTTCAACTGTCACTAATCAACAGCTGGTAGTGAACTGTGAGAACATTTTTACATACATCCCTGAGGCTTTTTTCAGTGACTGACAGGAAAAAATGGGATCCTGTCCTGCTCAGCCGATACACTTGCAGCCCTAAGGGCACTCAGTTGGTAAAGGGTTACATATATCTGAAAAGACTGTCATTAAATCTGTTAAAACATGTGTCGGTTTTCAAAGAACCAAGGAACCAAATGCTTCCCAGAGTTTATTGCTCCCAACCAAGAGAAATTGTGTTGTTACACAACACATTACAGCAAAACTGATTCTGAATATTAAGTATTTTAAACTAAAGTAGCATGCCATGTAGCTCAAACTCAGCATTCAGTCAAATTAAAAGCCAACTGGGTAATTTAAATGGAACAAGGCCTGAATAAACACAGAAAATCCAACATTGTCTTTTGTCTAAACAGTGTAAAATCTGTTGTTTGGGCTAAATGTGGATCAGACCTATCAACTAATGTCATTTCCGTTTTCAAGATAATTTTCTTTGCTAAATAAGAACAAGGACTGCACTATTTCCAACAGCTATAAAAACAGTTTTGATATTGAGTGTCTGATGGGCAGATCGTAGTCAGCTCATCAAACTGTTTATGTCCTGTACGTTAAAAATACATCTAAGAAAAGAGGTCCGCTGTTATCTATAGCCGTGACTCCGTCCTGGAAAGGACCACCGGCTGAGCTACTGCTGCCAACTCACTGTTCTACCATAGATGATACACCTGACCCTGTCTTTCAGTGTTTAACCCTGTCTCAGAGTACCTGCACCAAGTTCTCCTTGTCTCCAGTTCTCACGTCGAGTTATAAGACTCAAATTCAGAATCAGAATCAGACATACTTTAATAATCCCAGAGGGAAATCACTTTTGTTACATGCTCCGGATATACACGCATTTTTATATATATATTTACAACATTCCACACAAAGTAATATAAATATATACATATATAAGTCAATATATATATATATATATATATATATATACACATGTATATATATATATATATATATATATGTTTAAATATAAATCCAAGTAAAGTGAGAGTAACTTGTGCAAGAACAGTGCAAAACAGTGCAAAATTACCCCAAATAAATCAACTGGAGGGGGAAAAAACCCAACCCCAATGGAGAGTTCCCTGTTATTTGGTGCCAAAATACCTTTCAAACAAGTTTAAACAGGCCTTGCTTCTCCACTTTAAGATGGCTGAGAGTTTTCCCAGGCATGTCAGAGGCCAAAAACTCCTTGTCCATAGTTTCTCCAGATTCCCTCAATATTTCAGGTTAAGCATCTTCTACCATTAAAACTGCTGCTGTATCAGCTATGCCACACTTGCCAGCTGCTACGGGTAACTTTTCGGTGAATTAAGCTTGTAAGTGATGTTAAATAATAAAAAAAATCATTTGAGCAGCTTCATCCTTCCCCAAATAGATATTGATGTTCCCTAGAACAGAATCTAATAGATAATTATAATGTGGCAAAGCAGGAATACTTATTTTTGAATGAATTGTGTATATCCAGGGTTTGGTAAATGGTTTACTTTTTTGTCTTTTATTTTCTTTTCATATCAGAACATTGAAAAAAAATCATATTATTATGACGGACTTCAAAATTTCAAACTTATCCTTAGACTCACTGTTTAGGAATAAGCCCAAACATAATCCAGCACAAAACATGAGCCTTAACGTATGGGCTGGCAGAATCCATTCGCTCTTATTTTATGTCACGTGTAGGCATCCTCTGACTGTGTGTACTATGATCCTCTGTATCAGACCGGTAACATCTGGTGTTAAATCGCATGTTAATGATTACACAGACCGCTACAGACTTCATCTGTTAACACCTAAATAAGCTCAGCAGAAACGGATGCTGTTCGTCACACATTTCGTCCGTGGTATAAATTAATCTTAGAGTGAAAAAAATTTAAAAAACTCAGCTACTAAAGTTCCCAGTGAGGAAAAAAACATAACCACAAAGTCGAGTACCTCCCACTGGAAACGTACTGCATAATTTTTGTCAGCTGGCAGCAACATGTTTAACCCTAATTTATCCAGTGAGCAGCTTTTCAGTCCCTAATCTTATCAAACATGTGAGGAGATATTTAACAATTGATGACAATGTCAGGATTCACTGGGCACAAACTGAGAAAGCTTATTTCCGGAACCTCAAGACACGTTTTTAACACAATTGCTTACATTAGTTTAATTCAGAATCTTAGTTGTATAAAACCTCGCATGGCAGTTTGACCTTTTAATCGTTGGTTTACTTTAAACAATTGTGGTGAGAAAGAAAATTTCTGTACAGGAAAGAGATGTTTTAAAGGAAAATGTACGTTTATCAAAACATGTCAGCAAATGAAAATCTGTCTTTAAACTTGAGGGTGATCGGAAAATATTAGTGTCTGACCTTTTGTTACCACTGTGCTTCCTGATGTGAAAAAATTAGGATACTCCATTAAAATCAGTTTGTTTGGTTTTAATCGCCATGTATTTAGACAAATGGAAATTTAATATCAATTGTAGCCACCCACATAATATGAAGAAATACTGAAAACGGAACTTTCTGACAACTGTATAAACAATATAGGACGTCCTCACATTTAATCTGACATCAGGGGAACATCCTTACTCGGCATTTTGAAGGATGTCTGCCCTGTTTTTAACCTATGGCATTTGTTTGTGTGTTTAGTCAGGTGTGCTCCTGACTGTAGAGGTGGTAGTGAACACTCATAATCAGCCATTCCCCTGGGTGGAAAATAGTATTCAAGTGGAAGACATTCAAAACAATTGCAAACATGCCCAGGTCTGGCTGTCCAAGTAAGTTCACTCTTAAAAGAGATCACAAGATTTTTAAAGGCATCTCCAAAACCCTTAAAATGTCATAACATACAGCAGACTAGTGCAAATGTTGATATGAAAGTGCATCTCTAAAATCTGAAAGAGGCATCACAGGTTTTTCATTCATAAGGGGGTGTGCAGGGAAAATCATGAAAAGCCAGACTTGTCAAGCCAAAGCTAATTTAGGCAAATGATGAGTGGGAATGTGAATTATTTGGACACCAAAACCAACACAAACACCAACACTTTGGATTTGGCATAAACCCAAAACAGAAGTGCTCATTCGAATGTTATGGACGTGGAGGTGTCAAGGTTAGGTGATGCTTTGCTGCAGCTGGACCAGGGAGCTCATCATATTGGACTTTACCGTAAATTCTACTGTGTATCAGAAAAGTCTGAACCAAATGTGAGACTCTTTGTAAAAAAAAAAAACAACAACAACAAAAAACGCGACAGTTCATGCAAACCTGGACCCTCCAACGTGACGGCGATGCCCCAAAGCAAGCCTAGAAATCCGGTGTACCACTAAATAACCAATTGTGAAAAAACACTAAATGAAACAGTTCTCTTATCTTTTGACGTCATCAACTCTAAATCAGCAGACAGCTGTGTTGCAATTAGTTGTCTAAGGAGGATAAAAGACTAAAACAAGCATCAGCTAATCTGATCAAACGGCTTGAACCTGTGTGGGTCACAAAGGGACACATGTTTGCAATAATCAAATTGGAAGTGGAGATAGCGTAAACATTCCTAATCATCATTAATCAATGCACTGATTAAACTGATTAGTATTGCCAAATTGGGTGTAGCATTGACAAGAGTAATCAGACTACGGGAATCTTAAGTTCTTAGGGGGTATGAGGTGGAGATTGCTAAAAATCATGTTAAAACTTTAAACATTTTCTTAATTCACAGGATGTTGTATTTCCCATCAAGCATTTACAGTATGTCTGCCCTCTAAATATTTGCGTCTAGAAATCCCCAGAAAGCAGAGCAGATATCACGCCGCCTCTCCAGCAGAATGTGCAGAAGTTGTTATTCCTTTAAAAGCTTATTGCATTAATGTTGAGGACATCAGGTCATCCTTTCACACAAAAAGGAGAAAGAACTTGCTGTTGGTCGTCTTGGACAGGACACACTGCGAAAAAAATTACTTTATTGGGAACATCTTTTCTCTAATTTTGCAAATAAACCACCCACAAGCAGGAGCTTTATCTAGTTAAAACTGATTAGGTAATACAGCAGCAGTGAGTGCCGCACAAGACCCAGAATTGAATGTCTCCCTCTAGAGTCACAGCCTCTAAGTGCAGGAGTACAGAACTATACATACAGCAGGTATTTTTTGTTGTTGTTTTCTGAAATACAGATATGCATAGCATTTTTAGGCAATATAGGTACTATGTGCCAGTCCACAAATGCTGGTCTGCAAAATACATGTATTTTCTCAGGGACCATGTGAGTTAGTGCCTTATCTGTAAGATAGTAAAGCAAACATCCAAGATTGATACAAGTTCAGCAGAACTTTCCATAACGGCACGCTTGCCTCAACAGTCTCTTTTAACATTGTCCAATAGGAGTCTTAAGGCTACTTAGCGACATTCAGAGTACAGTCATGTGGACTTCTTGGGAGTATTTAAAAGTGAGGAATGCTGTTTAGAGAAAATACCACAGCAGGAACTTTTTTCACAGTAGTGTAGGGAGCTGAGTACATACAGTAGAATGGGTATTCTGGAGCTTTAGATTATTGTACTTCCAGCAAACCAAATCCCTTAGTGAAGGGTCTTAGTGGGTCAAGCAGCCTTTCAAGAGGTTTCCTATTCTCGATAAAAACTTGCGCACTACACAGCTGGTTTAATACTCTCACAGGACTTGGACATGGACATTTTTTGATTCTGACTCCGGCCCACCCAGGGACCAGTCTGTTCTACCCCACAGAGAGCTCAACCCTATAACTCTGGCACTGAGCTGAAGACTTGAAGAGGGACACCCCATTTCACTCTCTAAAGGAGGGAAGGAGGTTCTTTTATTCAGGCGGGGAAAATGGGAGACTATGACGAGGAGACTGCGTTTCTTGGACAAATCGGTCCTTACTTCTGGGTCACTTTTTTCCTCTTGAACACGGTTTTTGTGTCGACCGGATTCAACGGACTGTACATCATCTTTGCAGGAGCAGCTCCGAAACACCACTGTCTCATTCCAGACGTCAACCTGACGGAGGAGTGGAGAAATGCCCTCATTCCCTTCACAACGGTGGGTGGCGAAGAAGTTCAGAGCCAGTGCAGCCGGTACAATCTGGCTGTGGTTAGAAATCTGTCTGATGAGGGTTATATTCCTGGAAGGGATGTAAATCTCACTAATCTTCCACAAGAAGGGTGTTTAGATGGATGGAACTACAGCAACGATATCTACCAGTCCACAATAGTCACCGAGGTCAGTATGGATATTGTTTTGTTCTTTCAGTTCAAGTTCTGCTAGTCTCTGTTGGTTTGGATGGCGGTTCCATTTTTTATATATATATATATCTTTACAGTGGAACCTTGTCTGTGAGAACCAATGGAAAGTTCCATTTGCATCCTCAACCCTCTTTGTGGGCTACCTTTTTGGCTCCCTAATATCAGGACAGCTTTCTGACAGGTATTTCATTCTTAACTACAACTTAATAAATATGTATAAATACTTTTAACTCAAAGTTTGTGTGTTTATGCATTACATGAATTTCTGTGCAGCTCAGATGTGTAATTTTGCCTGAGCAACCCCATCCTAGAAAACTTGTTTATTGCTGTTGCTTTATGTAAATGAAGTTCGGATGAAAGCCTGTGGTAAATGTTGCTGAAGGGTTCTGATCGACCGCTGACGAGGACAACAGCGCCATCCTCTGTTATAGTGATTGCATATTCAGGTGATCTTCAGTGCTGAGGCTTCCATCGGTGTCCAGCGTTCAGCTCAAATCTATTTTTTTCATCTGAGTTTGATCTATAAGTCATTTTCTTTCACTTGGCATTTTGTTGTGTTGCTTGCTGAATGTATTTATATTTTATTAATGTGTTGCCTCTCTATAAACTAGGAAAGTCGGTCTATTTCAGTAACATTTAAAAGGGAAATTCTCTTCATTTTGCATCAACATTTTGCACAGAGTGAAATAGTTCAAGGGTTTATTTCAGTACATTTTGAGGATTATTACAGGCAATGTGAACCCAAATCTGTTTCTCAGAAAACTGGAAGATCTAATTAGACCAATGTAAGGGAATTTTAATCCAGAAATCTCACTTTAGTCAAAGGTATGCCCATTTACTGTACAGTAAATGAACTCAGGTCTTGGTCGGGGCTCCTTCTTTGCTTAATTACTGCATTAATGCATTGCGGCATGGAGGTGAGCGGCCTGTGGCTCTCCTGTGGTGTTGAGGAATCCTGGTTGTTTTATAAGCCGCCCACAGGTCCTCTTGTTTTATACTTGACAGTGCTCCATTGTTTCTCTACGAGGTTTAAATCTGGCAAGCTTTTATTATTATTTAACCCTTATTTAACCAGGTTAGGTCCCATTGAGATCAAGATCTTATGTACAAGCGCGACCTGGCCATGACGTCAACAACACGTGGCATCATAACTGCACCAAGTACAAAAGACAGATTACAAACAATAAAATAAGCAGTCATCAACCGGTCAATCACTTTGTACTCCAGACAGTTTACCTGTTGCCAAGTTCAGTCGTGTCTATTAGAACACATGGATTCCTGTTTTCTAAGATTCGATTCATACCATGGTCATTACAGCAGTTTTTGGTAATCCGTTTTTGGCAGCGTGTGCAGGTGCCAAATCTTACTGGAAAATAAAATCCAACAGGATTCCAGCAGCTCCATAATGTTTGCCAGCAGAGGGAAGCAGTACGTCCTCTAAAATTTCCTGCTGGAAGGCAGCGCTGTGGATTGGATAAAATACATCTCCAACTTGGATATTTGTGCCTCTTCAAACTCCAAACTCTGGGACAATTATTTAAAAAAAAATAAATGCAAAATTGACTTGCATCTGAAAAGAGGACTTTGTAGCACTAAGTAGCAGTTCAGTCCCTTTTCTCTTTGGCCCAGGCAAGATGCAACTGAGGTCCTCTTTGAAAGTGGCTTTAAACAAGGAATGCAACGGTGATGGGCACTGTCCTGGAAATGTGAGTGTGGGGGAAGCTTGACGCCAGCTGCAGTCCACACCTTGTTAATCTAATCCAAATTCTTAAATGGGTTTTGCTTGACAGTCCTGTTAATCCAGCAGTTACCCCTGTTGCTTTTGCAAATTGTAGACCTCATTTTTTTTTTCTTTCACTGAACCATCCAGTAAACTGCTTGCATACAGTTCTCCATGAACAGGTAGTTTTTTTTTTTTTGTTGTTGTTTTTTAAATCAACTGTCCACAGGAATACTGTCATGTCAGCAGGCTTCCCCATGAATGTGTATGGTACAAGATGGCCATACTGTGACATTTCTGCATTACAAATTCAAGTATAATTTCCAGAGAAACCTAATTTTGGATTTTCATTAATAATAATTGTCAAAATGAAAAGAAATAAAATTATGTATGTGTTTGAAATTGAATTATTGAACATACTACTTGAGCTAAATTATTGAAACATTTTTCATAAAGATCTAATTTACTGAGACTCACCTGTAAATGGCTTTCTTTTTTTAGGTTTGGAAGAAAGAAAGTTGTTTTCATCTCTCTTGGGGCCCAATCTCTCGCTGTTCTGCTTCAGTCATTCTCTCAGTCTTGGAGAATGTTTTGTGTCATGTTCCTCTTCGTTGGAGCCTCTCAGATCTCCATCTACATTTCTGCATTTGTACTGGGTAAGTGCTATCCCATAGATATGACCTAAACCAACAGTAGGGTTAACTAAAACTAAATAACTAGGACCTTTACAGCTTGTTTATAAATGCGGTTTATGTTTTCTTTTGTCCGATAGGTACAGAGTTGTTGAGCAAAACCATGCGGGTTCTCTTTACAACCCTCGGGGCCTTCCTCTTCTACTGTATCGGCTACATGACGCTTCCCTGGATTGCATATGGCATCAGAGACTGGAGAACTCTGTTAGCGGTTCTGTCAGCAACATCTGTGATTTACCTTCCTCTGTGGTGGTATGTTAGCCGTAGGAATCTCGGATTTCTTAGGTACAGATGTGCAAACTTTACAAAAATTACGCCTAAAAACTGTTTGCCCAGGTTCATCCCGGAGTCCCCTCGGTGGCTGATCACTCAAGGAAGAGTGACGGAGGCGGAGGTCATTGTGAGAGAAGCTGCACGGAAAAACAAAGTGCAGGCCCCTTCAGTGATCTTTAAAGAATCTGGGGTGAGGTTTATCTTATTATTACTATTTAATTCTGTCAGCTCAGCCCTTCTTATTTTGCTGATTGATAAGAAAACTGTGTTAAGACCATTTGTTTCAGTCACCTCCTCAGGGGTCTGCAACTCCAGTCCTAGAGTTCCACTGTCCTCCAACTTTTGGAAGCATCCCTGCCCTGACACACCTGAATCAAAAGGCTGAATTACCTCCTTGGCATGTCAACAAGTTTTACAAAGGCCTGGACACTAACCATTAATATAATTCCAGTGTGTTGGAGCAGGGATGCATCCACAAGTTGCAGGACAGTAGCATGGGTGGACTGTAGTTGCAGACACCTCAGTCTAAATCTGCTGCGTCTCAAGAAGCTATTTCTAACATCCACTGTGCACTATGCTCTCACAACAAATAGCATCGCTGACGTACTTTTCACAGGGAAAGATGATTTGGAGGCTTTACACATTCAGGAAAATGTAACGGCAAATTCAGCTCAAAAGTACTTTGAGTGAGTGATAAGGCTGATTGAATCAATGGAATTGAGTTGATAGCTTATTCCAGTCGTTTTTGTTATTGATTTATTAATGCATGCTCGTCTAAGTTAAGAAATGGGTCAACTACTGTCCACCCTATCACGCTGCTCCAGCTCTAAAATGCATTTTAATGAATTCACAGGTTGTTGTTTTTCTATTACTTTACCAAGTCACGTTGCAGGACTTGTTTACCTGAAATTGCCGGACACTTGAGAATAGGTAAATAATATTAAAAGCGTATTTGTTCGAGATTCTTAGATTTAATTTATACGTTGTCTTTCAAAGGTGTTCAAACCCACTAAATGTTCTGTCCTTTTTTCAAGTTACACCCACAAATGACAATGTATTTTATTGGGTTTTTATGTGATAGACCATTACATAATAATACATGATGGTTTTCAAAGCTATTTGAAAGTAAACACTGTAAAGTTTGCCGTGCATACCGTACGTATTCTGCCCCCTTGCTCTAATACCCTTAAATGAAATCCAGTACAACCCAATTCCTTCTTTTTTTTTTTTTTTTTTTTCTTTTTTTTTTCCCCAGTGTCCTGTCTAGCAATGTGGCAATAGGAATTGATCTCTCAATGCCAGATAGAACTCGACAGATTTTGCTTTCACAAGTGGAGCGAACAGCTTTCGCCATAGTGCTCCACTTGATTTATGCTTGTAAATAGCTTTATTGTGATTCCTGCAAGGAGAATTTCAAATTATATGGACATGACAATGGGAGAGTAAAGGAAGAACAAGAAGTGAAAGAGAAAGAAAAGAAAAAAAAGAGTAGAGGTGAAAGAAAGAGGAGATAAAAGGGAGAGAATGATAAAACCTTCTCCGTCTGCTCCGTCACCTGGAAAGAGAGATGCAAAAAGAACAGCACAACCAACAGACATAAAGCAACAAATACAATCGAATAACACCTAGATGCCATTGCTAAATCATATATATTATTATGTAAGCTGGCATGTGTGATGTGATACTTGAAAAAAGAAAGTGAAAGAACATAAATAAATAAATAAATAAATAAATAAATAAATAAATAAATAAATAAATTATAAGATTACTGTATATAAGTGAACACTTAATACCTGGGACCCAGCACCTGTGGGAGTTTGTGAGAGTGCACTAGTTTAGGGGAAAATTTTCCAAAAGGAAATAGCTTGATAGTGGTTGTGGAGAACCAAAGGCCCGCCTTCCCCGAGCACAGAGGCAGGAGTCAGGGGACCCATAACCCCGGACTCCCAAAGGGGCCCCTAAAGCAGGACGCCCAGGAGGGGCCGACACAGGATATCCGCAACCCCCCCCCCCCCCCAAGGAAGGAGCAGAGACGACCCCGAGGAAATCCCCCAGCCACCGCAATGCCGACACCCTCAAGAGCCGCGGGGAGAAGCCCGTGGGCTCCGCCGGCAGCCAGCCCCGCTGGAGTGGTCCCGGCCATGGGCCCTGGGGGCCAGAGGCCCCAGGGGCGCCCCGCCCCCGCGACGGGGGCCCCGGCTGCCCCCCGGGGGGCCAGGCCCTGCGAAGAGGCCGCCGGGAGTGGGCCGGCGCACGCCCGGGAGCCCGCCCCAAACCTGAAGCCAACCAATGCGCCAGAGGGCCAAGGCGCCCGCCAACGAAGTGGAGGAGGGCAGGACGTGGGGGGATGGGCTCCGCACCTAGCGGAGACTTGAGATGTTTTTGGGAGAGGGAGCGGACCACACCCATACCTGGGGAAAAAAAACAACAAAAAAAAAAAAAAATGGAAAACTCATTCACACCATCCCTCCTTTGTGCCCCACTCACCACACACAGATTAAAAAAAAAAAAAGACGCTGTACACACATTCCCACATAACACTCGCATCCAACACTGACCAAAGGGGGGGGTCACCCCAAATCGACTATACGACTGCTTGTGCCCGACCCCCGGCCCCGGCCCCGGCCCCGGACCAGACGCCCCCCGGCCCGGGCCCCCCAAAGAGGGCGGGCCAACACGACCCGCACGAGCCACCCAGCCAGAGCCCCCCTCACCCCCTAAATACCTAATAAACCCCCTCCCTCCCCCACCTTACCCTTGCCATCCCTGCCCCCCGCCCCTCCTGGGGGGAGCGGAGGCATCAGCCCCAGACCTGGCAAGCCGCTGACTACGCACCGCAGCCCCCCGCCAAGACCCCGGACACAGTGGCCCGCACCTCCACCAGGCCCCAGACTCCTTGCCGCCATCAGAGAACGGGGGTGTGCAGAAGACCCCGATCCTCCCTACGCCCGCTCAGATGTTGTGTTGTTGCATGTTGTTCTCAAGTGCGTTTAAAAACTGGGAGCGCCGAAGGGGATGCACGGCACAGCCCACCCCCCTTCCGGAAGGAAGCTGTTGCCAGCGCACCCCCTCCGGGTGACTGCCCAGAACCCTCAATGTCTAAGTGGGAGAGGAGGTGAAGGTAGCCGTCCGAGGTGAGGCTCACACAACATAAGCCCCCCCCCAGACGTCTTCCCCCCACCCCCCCTACCATGGCCTACATGAGTGTGCGATGTGAAAATGTTTGAAGTGAAGGTGTCTAAGATGCATGATAAAATTGGGGAGAGGGGCGTCACCAGGAAGTGGCAACCTCCAGTAACGCCCCCTCCCCCAGGACCTACATGTGTGGAGGCGTGATGGAGCAGGCAGAGGGAGGAGTCCGGGGATGGGGAGCAAATGACTGGGAAGCTATCCCAGGGAGCCAGCTCCCCTACTGACTCCAATAGGCACCCCCGCTCCCCGAACGCCCCACCCAGAGAAGGGGGCCTCGCCAGCGGCTCCACCGTAGCCCGGGGGCCAGGGAGAGGCCGCAGGGCCCGCCAGCCAACCACCCACCAGGACCAACACCTCAACCCCCCCCCAGCCCACCCACCAAGCCTACTGGCTTCCCCCCCCCCCCAAAAAAAACTAAATAAATAAATAAATAATAATAATAATAATAATAATAATAATAATAATATAATAATAATAATAACAATAATAATAATAATAATAATAAATAAATAAGAGGGGGGGACCCTGGCCAGATGGCCCGCACGAGCCACCCCAAACCCCACCCCCCAAGCGAAACCCGCACCGGAAGACGACACGGACCAGGACCGGGACAGGGGGCCGGACACAAGCCCACCAGAACGTCCACCCCCCCCCCCCCCCACCCGTAGATTTAATCCCTCCCCAACACTAACATTCAAACAACTCACCATACATTCGACAGTAGACATCCAGGCTGGGTAGGTCCCTACTCCCCCTCCTTCCCCCTCCCCCCAATGGCAGAGTGCCTATCCAATGAAGGAGAATAGCATCTGCCCAGAGATGTTAATGACCATGCCCCCCTACCAGCTCAACGGGCCCCGAGGCCCCCAGCGCACCTGAGGCCCCGTGCAGGGGCAGACACCCGGGCGCGCGCCGGCCCACACCAAAAGGGGCACACCCCCCGGAACCAGAACCCCCGAGGCCCCGCCGGGGCCCCCGCCCGAGGGCGGCGCGCCCCAGGGACCCCAGACCCACCCCGGCCCCACCCAGCGGCAGCACAGCTACCAGGTCAGTAACCCACGTCCGTCAACACGCAGCTCCCAAAGAGCGCCGCAAGCGGCCGCTGTAGGCCACCCGTAGGCCTCCCAAGCTCCTCCCAGATGGGGGCAACAAACCCCGGAGCCGGATCCACCAGGCGCCCTACTCCAAGCGCCCCCAGGGCCCCAGGAACCCCTCCATCCAGCCACTGCGCCCTGCAGGAAGCAACCCACCGCCCCCTATTCCACTAAGTGATGGTGTTGATCAGAGGAGCCCAAAGAGACCAATCAGATGTGGAAGCAGATGCTGTCTCTAGATTAATATGATCCAACAAAAGATCTCTATACTGATTGATACTGAGATTTTGTTTACTTTTCCAATTCATGAGGATAGTTTTCTTTGCGATACATAAAGCAGTGAAAACCGTGTAAACTATTTCTTTTTTCAAAGGACTTTCCTCAAAATTACCGAGCAAGCAAACTGATGGGGAAGGTGTAATTTTATAGCTCAAGCACTTTGATAAGTCCTTACATATCTTTGTCCAGAACCTCTGGACTGGTGTGCATAACCATAACGCATGAAAATAATTATCAGGATGATTTCCTATGCAGTGTGGGCAGATATTAGATTGTGCCAACCCCATCTTGAATAATCTTTGTCCTGTGTAGTGTACTCTGTGAAGGATTTTGTATTGTATTAGTTGTAAGTTGGTGTTTCTAGTCAATTTGAAAGTTCTTAGACATGTCTGAGCCCAGAAATTTTGTTCAAAGGTGCCTGATAAATCATTTCCCCACTTCATTATAGGAAGAGATATCGAATCATCTATTTTAGTCAGTGTCCTGTATGATTTAGACAGTAGTTTGGGGGGGGGGGGTTAAATCTAGGAACTCTAATATATTAGTTGGGATTTGTAAACCACCATTAATATGCTTATATTTATTTTTAATTATAGATTTAAGTTGTTCATATTCCAAGAATTTATTTTTACTAATGCCATATTGCATATTTAGTTTCGCAAAATGGATGAACTCGGTTCCGTCAAGTAGATGTTCCAGATATTTAATACCTTTATTCTTCCAGTATGTAAAGTTTATCATTTTATTATTTTGAAGGATATCAGGGTTATTCCAGATAGGTGTACGACTGCATGGGATAAGGGATGACTTTGTCATTTTAAGGAACTCCCACCATGCTGTCAGAGTAGAACTAATGTTGATATTTTTAAAGCATGTATGCCGTTTTATATTTGAGCTAATAAACGGCAAATCTGAAATCATGATATTATTGCAACCCAATTCCTTCTGAAGTCACCGAACAAGTACCTAAAATCCACCATAAATTCATCTCAATGTAAATAAAGCTGTGGTGTGTGAAGGCCAGAGATTTATTTGAGAACATTTGAGAGTAAACAGCATCCTGCTCAACAAGTAATTGCACCGTGCAAGTCAGGGATAAAGTTGTAGTAAAGTTTATAGAAATATTGGGTTATATAAGAAAATCTCTATCTTTGAAGAGTTTAGCAGTTTCACCTATAAGAAGCCTCATTTGCAGTTTCCAGTCATATAGTGGACCCAGCAAAGGGTCTGGTCAGGTGAGCCCAAAATGGGCCTTTTGACCTATATTGAAAAAGGTGTGTGGCAGTGAAATGACTCTGTACACCACACTGAATCCCCAAAGGGAATCTTAAGTAGTAATAGGGAAGCAAGTCAGACCTATAGGAAGACGGATGAAGAGAAATTCAGTCCAAATCCTGAAAGAAAATCAACTGGTGGCTGTAAAAGACTTGAGCTTAGATCAAAGCATATGTGTGTTTTAATGTGGCCCAGTGAAATTCAAGACCCAAATCCAAATGAAAATCTGAATCAGCACTTGCAGCATTCAACATCCAGTCTGACTGAGCTTGAGTTGTTTTTTTTCCAAAGAAGATTGAAGAAAATGTATGTCTCCACATATGAAAGGCTCATGGAGACATATTCCAAAGGAACTGCAACTGTAATTGCAGCACAAAGGAGTTCTACGTAGTATTGATTTGTAGCATTTTCCAGTACATAAAATTGCAAAAATAAAAAAAAAAGATGCTTGAAATGTCTTTATAAAACAAAATATGTGGGTATTATCTCACAACTAAAACCATTTTGTGTTTGTGTCGGCGGGACAAACCAAAAAACCTGCCGGACAAATTAGAGATTTTGTGAAATTATCTGAAATGTCATCTTGACTTTAGGTTGAGGAAATTCCTCCTGGGAAGAAATACACCATGCTTGATGTTCTGAAGTCCAGTAAGCTCAGATGCATCACGCTGATGTGTCTCCTTTTGTGGTGAGCACACAAGTTCTTAATCCAAAAATGAGAAGCCTGACACCTTGGCTAAGCACGTATGGATAAATGAGCAGACAGAATTTTCACACACACAAAAAAAAAAAAAAAAAAAAAAAAAAAAAAAATATATATATATATATATATATATATATATATATATATAAACTGCCTGACCCATGAAAAAATGTCTTTGGCCTTATTTGGCCTTATGGAAATTATTTTTACCTTTGACACTGTCTTTTGTCTTTTCAGGATGGCGATAAACATCGGGTACTTCGGCTTATCCCTGAACACGTCTAACCTGAGTGGCAACCCTTTCATGAATTGCTTTTTATCAGCTATCACTGAAGTTCCTGCCTATATTGTGTCTACTTGTCTGCTGAGGAAATGTCCTCGAAGGGCAATCCTGTCAACCTTCCTTGTTATCGGAGGAGGGGTTCTCCTGCTCATCCAGTTTATCCCTGACAGTAAGACTCCCTTTTTTCCTGATTTTGTCAGAATGTACGGAAGACGTCAGTAATAGGAATTAGGAACACTTCGGCTGTACGGGGAATTTCTGTATTTGTGGAAATATTTAACCTTCGCCCAGTATTAACGTGCTCACTAAGCAACAGACATTAAAGTGTTATATCCTTTTGATGTTTAGGACATTCTGCTTATGTTATATATATAATCTCTTAAAAGATAAATCAAGATGAACTGAATATTAATTCTGGGATCTATAATTTTAATAAAAAAATCGAATTAGCTATTAAAAAAGATACGCGTGGTCCCCAAAAAAGGTCTTTTAAATAAGCGCCGTGATTTCAGATTATTTAATTAAGTGCGCACTGAGCAATGTTTAGCTTGTTATAGCTGCCTGAGCTGACTGTTTCCAACCCTTTTCACCTATTAGGTTGTGCTGGCATTCCACATGTGCAACACAAACAGCTTTGTCAGGTAAAATACTCAGAGGCTGTCCGTGGGAGTTCAAACAGGTAGCTTGAACTGCTGACTGCACAACTCAGAGTTTACCAGAGGACTAGAATCGTGTCTGTTATGTAATCAGCACTCTTTGTAAGGTCACTTCAGTTTAAGTAAAAGAAGCAGTGAAATATAACATCTAGGTTCTAAACTTTAGAATGAAGATGTGAAATTTGAAAAATAATCACTATGCTATTTATAATAATGTCCTGTCAGGTATGTACCCAGAACCGTAAGGCCATTTCTAATTTGGGACCTAAATATAGACAAAAAAATAAACCAGCCACTAATTAACAGCTCCTTTCACCTTACCTACCCCCAACCTGATAGCTGTCGGCACTTGCTTTTCAAGATTCTCATTTATTCCTTTTTTTAACTCCATGTTTTACAACGTCTCACAGTAGCACATCAAGCAGCTGGTTATTTTGGATCTGTTGGTTGGTTTAAGGTCAAACGATGTTTGTCAAAAGAGAGAAACCGACACTCAAGAGGTTTAAGCTTCCCAGCACTTATAATTCAGCAAATAAACAAATAAATGAATAAAAAATCTCCGGGTTGAACAGGCTGCTTATTTTCATCTGACTTTGTAATGATTAATGCTGGTGAACCCGGTATTCAGCCGGACACAGAGTTACATTTCTTTTAAAAAGTTTTATTGTGAGGGGTGAATAGTGGCAGGTGAGGCAGACAAGCAGAGCCAGACTTGATCAGATGAGTTATGGCAGATGGTGCAGGCAGGCCGGGATGAGCAGGAGACCAGAGGATGCAGGTAGTGATAGAACAGGCGTTGTGGACCGGGGAACCACCAGAACGGGCAGAGCAAGCAGCTGGAACTCACGGGGAAACAGACAGAACTGCCGCATGCAGATACTGGCAATTTTCTTCAGAGAACTTTTAACTGAAGAGTCCAGCTGGCTGAGCACACAGGAACTGGTGGAGGCAGGGCACATCACACTGGGCGAGACAAGATGGGATAAGAAGAGACGTTCGGACTGCTAGTCAAAAAAGCTGAGCCAAAGTCCGGTTACCTTCAACTTAAGCCCGTTGTAGTTGACTCGAATGATGGAGAATGTGCGCAAGCAAGCTTCATTTTGTCATAGTTTGTGTTGTTACGAGAACTGCATAAGAGACCAAACATTTTTTCTCTCCCTCATTCCTCTTTAGCGCTCCATTATGTTGCTGTGGCACTGGAAATGACCGGGAAGTTTGGCTTCACCATGGCCTTCACCATTGTTTACATCTACACCGCTGAGATCTACCCCACTGTACTTAGGAATGTTGGCATGGGAATGTGCTCCTCAGCTGCTCGCATCGGGAGTATTACGGCTCCTTACGTCATCTATTTAGGTGCTTAATACCTCTGTTGGCTGCAAAGCAATCAATGGAACAGATATCATAACACCTCTAACCTGAGTGGCATCTGTCACAGGGCATGTTTAGTCTGAAATGATGCTGTTTTCTAACGTCTAACTTTTGTTCCTTCTTATTTACAGGTACATATAATAAGGCTCTGCCTTACATTTTAATGGGAAGTCTCACCATTGCCTCTTCTGTGGTTAACCTCTTCCTTCCGGAGACGTTCAACAAAGATCTCCCTGAAACAGTGGAGCAGATGCAAGAATGCCAGGGGTATTTATTGATTATTTGTTCATTTTTAAGTTTAGACAAGAACTGCAGTCTTATCCCTATCAGTAGGCTATACCCTGGAATGTCTTTCTCGAATTAGGATTTCCTGTTACATATGACTGCAGTATGTTACGAAAAGAATGAATATCTGAAGACATGCATAAATAATACATAATATGAAGTTGAGCAATACAATGGACAATGTAACACCAATGAAACAATATGAGCAGTTGCAGGGGTATATAATAAAAAAACACATTTTCTAAAAATGTTTCTAGCTTTACTTGAAAATAACCCTGATTTAAAAGGGGGTAAAAGTGGGTCTCCTCTGTCAGGAGGAATGGGCCAAAATTATAGCAAAACTAAAATGGGTGTGAAAGATTCCCACATTTGAGTCAAACAGTTTAAAAGAAAATTCTGCAAAATGTTTAAAAAATGTACATGAAATTGAGAAGAAACGAAAATTACATTTTTATATTTTAACTAGAAAATACAAGTAATTTTGTTAGTCCTGATATACCTAAACCAGGAAACTTTTAGTCTTTAAATTTTTACAGTGAAAAAAATTATTGTGTCTTTTTATAGATCGTGTGTAAATTTGTGATTTAATAAAATGAGCACTGTTGGTAAAAAAAATTAATACATTGCAGGTTCTGCGGAGGATCCGAAAAGAAGAAATATTTTCAAAATGGAGCATCACCCAAACAGCCAATTTCACAAGGAGAAAAGTCTGAAGTGCAAACACTCAACCTTTAAATTGTTTTTTCATGTAAGGAAGGATTTTTTTTTCCCCAGGTGTGAATCCATGAAACCATTAACAAGACCAAATGTGGTGTTATTTTTATTTTGGCTTAGCTGATGTTTATGAATTTAAAACATTTTCTAAAAATGTTAAAAAAAATAAGTCAATAAATTATTTTTTATGCACTTGCACCATGTGTGTCATCAGCTAACATTTTTTCACACAGTTTTTGTCTAATGGCAGCAATTTGAAAATTTTACATTGAAATATTCTCAAAACAAAACTTGACAACTTGTAAAAAAAAAAAAAGGGGAGGGTTTTTTACCTCCAAGTTTTAATATTGTTTAATATTTTAGAGCATTTTCAAGTCTGTGTCAGAACTATAGCTAAGCTAAAGAGCATAGAAATACTTATCCTAACTTCATCTTTGTGTTTCAAACTACTAGTAGGATTCACTGATTAACTCTTTTTTAAAGCCAATATACTTTAAAAAGAAGTTTGGGTGGTTTATAATTTTGGGAACGACTAAGGCAGCAACGTTTGCTGCCTTTCTCAATGTGATTTTAATTTTTCTACCTTCTTTTTGTTCTTTTTTGTAGATGGCATGATTATTTAAATATAGCTATTATTTATAGACCTTTCCCAAAGTTTCAGACTCAAAACACAAAAGGGCGGTATGGGCAGAATTCATTGTCCTCTCTGCACTCTCCAGAAGTTTTACTTAAACTATAAGTCCTACAGCAATGAGTGACAATTTTCATAAACTAGACAAGTTTACACATTAAATGACATATAAATGATCCATATAATTCAAAATGTGTGGCTTGTGACACCATGGTAACTGAAAACAGCACCAAAGGTAATGGCACAAGCACTTTATTGGGACCACGTTACAGTCAATCGAATGAAAAAAGATGAAGATTAAAAGATTTCCATTTAGACGTGAAGAATAAAGTGTGCTTCTAGCAGTTAAGTGCATTGCTTTGCCCTGCATTCAGTCTGCGTCAGAGTTTGTTGAGGTTAAAAAAAACTGTGTTTCTTGTCTCCTCCCCCTGTTCAACTCACTGCACACGAAGGCACACAGTGTGAGAGCCTGCGTGGTTTGTCAATCTGGGTCAGAACTCTGTATCACACAATGCAACTGGCTGTTGTTTTGGCCTCTCAACAAAGATATTTACACCCCCACACCACCACCAAGGATATTTGTTCACCCTAAAAATCCCTCCGTTTACACCTTTTCAGGTGTTAACTCTAAACAACAACAGGTTATAGGTGTGCCATGCAACCATAAGTTTAAACAAATCTGCACTCTAGAGTAGCATTAAAACAGTTATAAAATCTGTCTAAATGTCTAAAGTTCCTCATACAAGCAAAGTGTAGGATCGATCCATCTGAAGCTGTGTCGCTGGAAATGATCTGGGTAAGCATCCCCAAACACATTTCTCCTACAAATAAAGGAACACCATTAAGTTTAACTGTAAAAAGTTTCTATAGATTGTTCATGTGTTGTATTGTTTCATGCAACACGTTAAATTTTCTGTCGGTCTGTCCGGCTGTGTAGAACTTAGCTCTTATTTATTTTTCTCCAACACTTGCTCGGCTTTGATATGGGTCAAATTCTGCTATCTATAGTTTATCGCTTTTATCAAGGTTGTCGAATGATTGTTTATGAATGTGTTCAAAGTGCCACATGATGGGAACACCTATGATAAGGGTAATCTGATTGAAACGACACATACACTGAGCTGGTTTTCTAAGGGGGCGCCACAGATTAGTTCTTTCAATTCTACCGTTTCACTTTATATGACATACTTCTCAGAGCTTTTTCATCTATTGTCATTCAGTCTTAGTCCCTTTAACAGGCTTGAGAGGATTTTCAGTTAAATGTTTCTATATTCTAATTATCATAATATCCTCTGCAAATATTGACTTGTTAAATATTTCTTCTATAAATTTCTAAATATTAACACTTTTGATCCTATAAATGAGGTTTGTGTTTACTTCCAGGGGGTGACTCATGACAGGGAGACTCGAGTAAGCCTCTCACATGAGATATTCCACGTACATGACGAGTTCTCCGCAGATGTGGACTTTTTCCTGTTGACCCTTTTTCCTGTTTGGGCCTGAAAACCATAGAAGATGATCCCTTTGGTGAAGTGGAGGGTGCCATGTAGAATAATCTGTGTATTTTTGAAGTGGAAGTAGAAGAGGGCATACAAATCCAGGAGTTAGGCTTGAAACGAGATCCCGGGGTTAGGCATTTGGTTGAGGTCCAGGTAACAGAAGCTGATGAGAAGTACGACGGGTGCAAGACAACCCAGGGGAATCCAAAGACGAGAACTAGGTTAAGGTCTTGGCAAAGTTGAACGCTGGACTTTTACTCACCGAGGGCTTTTAATAATCTGGCGCCAACGGTCTGTGAAGTTTCGGCAATCAAAGATCGAGAAACAGGTGCAGATGTGATTGGCTGGATTGTGCTGCCGCAGGCAGGGGCTCACAGGTGCATGGAGTGATCTTGATTGTCATGCTGCTGGTGGAGAGTGAGGGATCAGGCAGACAGCCAGGTCAGAATCATAACAGTGAACTAGATTTGAAGTCCATCATTATCCCAGTAAATGTGGAGACCCAGTTTGGTGAGTAGGTTTCTTCCCTAACAGGGTTGCTAGGAGCAAATAAAAACTGATCGAAAAGATGGTGGGGCCCATAGGTCAACGCCAAATATTATAACATAATAAAACCTCACAGAATCTCTCCTTTTAGACCTCTTAATGTCTATACCATCTAAAGTAATAGCTCTTCAACATTGTAAATGGGACACTCTGTGTTACCTCCCCCGCTGCCAGCAAAAGCCCAACAATTGATAGAGTTGAGGCATGATGGGTGATTTAATCAACAAACATTAGAAAGGGTATGGTGTTCCTAATCTGTATTTTCTAGTTTCCCATCGAGAGCATTAGGGATTCCTGGAAATCAAGTGCTGTGTGGATTTTCTTGTTCAGCACAATACATGATCTGGACTTTGCTCTCTTAATTTATACAGGTCATTACTGGATGAATTTCTTTCTATAATAAAAGACTAGGTCAACACTTTAACTTTTGTAATGAAAACTTTTAAAACTGGAGAGTTTCAACAGTTATCTAGAATTTTTATTATTGTTTTTCTAACTATAGGAAGTTCTGAGCCAAATTCCCCATGGTTCACTATCCTTTAGGACTTTGGTCCTTGTAGCAGTTTATGAACAACCACAACACAGCCCTTATGCAAAAAGTCATAATCTCATTATTGTTTAACTGCAATAAAAAACACAAGTATCCATGGAAATTGCAGTGAAATGATCCATTACTCTTTAACTTTTACTTGGGAAAGATTTACTTTTTGGAAGAGCTTCTTAAAGGATGGGTTGTCTTAACATTTTTCTTCATTGTTATAGTTTCTCTAAAACAGGTTTAGTAAAAGGTTTGTCTAAATAATGAACGATTTGAACCACAAATATTGCATTGAACCTAAGGTAAATCAAAGATCATCCTGTTTTACAGTGTTGCATGTAACTATGTAACCTCCCACATTTCCATGGAGGAATCTTAAAACGTGAGTTCAGCGTTACAGTTCAGAGCACTTTTACACATAACACAGAGTTGTGCAGAAAACTCTGTCTTTTACAAATTAGTACTTACAAAGGACTACGCTGCCTTCCACTTTTTTTCTTAAAAATGAAGGAAATCGGCCAGGAAAAGGACAATCAAACGATCAGGGACTATGACACCATGACTTCTTTTCTTGGATCCTTTGGACCCTTTCAGAGGAGGATTTTTTTGGCGTTGGCCATCAGCATCCTACCGAATGGATTTACTGGAATCTATATAGTATTTGTAGGCGCCACGCCAACTCATGAATGCCATGTCCCCGAGAACAACAGCATCAGCAACATTTGGAGAAATGTGACCATTCCACTGGAAAAAGTCGATGGTGTCACAAAGCGCAGCTCTTGCTGGAGGCTTAACCTGGAAACGGTCAGGAACTACTCTCAGCAGAACTTTATCCCGAATGTCGACGTGAACGTGAGTGAAATTCCCCATGAGAAATGTCTGGATGGATGGACGTACAGCAAGGAAGACTACCAGTCAACTATTGTTTCAGATGTAAGCCTATTTTATTCAAAACTGTGCAGCAAATGATTGCATCTTATGCCTTTATTCTCTATGATCTGGTCAGTAAGGGTGGAGGTGTTTCACGTGACCTGGCAAGTAACAAAACTTTTTAAGTCATCTAATTATATTGCTGAGTACTGCAATTTATTTAGATTGAGTTAACAATGTTTAGGGGAAATAACGTCTTGCACACACACTTCAGTTTCACTTAAATCTAACTTTCAAACCTCGTTCAGATTTAATAATTGAAGGCTTTTCCAATAACTGCGTGTTTTAAAATGAGGGTGCCCAAGTCAAGCCATCTAGAGCTACCATCCTGTAACCTTTAGACGCATCCCTTCTCTGGCTGAATTACCTTCTCAGCATGTCATTTAGTTCTGCAGAACCATTCCTTTGATTCAGATTTGTTGCAGAAGAAACGTGTAAATACTTGCAAAGCAGAAGCTCTCAAGGGTTGGAGTGGACACCTCTGGTTTAAAAGTTTCCACAATATTTCAGTGGGTCTAAAATGTAAGATAATACTAAGCATGGTTCTAATGGTGCAACTGGCTTCTTTCCAGAAACAAGCCACCCAGTCCACACACATAGATGTTCATAAATTATGTAAATTTAACATAATGAAACAGGAAAAAGTATTGAATAATTAAAGAAATGAGGTGCAAAAGGGCATGGAAAGTAATTAGAATGTAATCCAGCCATTTTTAGTTAAAATCAATTTTAACTAAAGGAGTCAGACAACAAACCAATGACCTTCACAACCTTACTATTGGAAAACATACTGATGGCTTTGGTTCAGTTTAGGGCTGGACGATACAGAAAAGAGTACATCAATAAAATGGAGATCATATTGATTGATATCCATAATTATCAAAAAAATTCAAAACATATAGTTTAAATGCAGCCCTGGCCATTTTATGCTGTTGCTTGATGACCTTTTTTTTAGATAAACAACACACAAACGCTGAATTCAAAACGAGTCCTTTACTTACCCAACTTTTTACCAAAACTACAAGTTTTTAAAAAAGAAAAAATAATGTGTCCTCTCTGAACTCTTTGAAGGGGGCGGAGCTTGGTAATGGAGCATTCCTCTGTCTGCATTTGTGATTGGTTGGGAGGATGTAATGACTGTAGTATTAACCTAAATGATGGGCTAGAAGGCAAAAGAAGTGATAACTGTTGTCCAGTTGTACTTTTTATTTACTCTTTTCTTATTGCATCACATGCCTATTGATAAATATTGTTATTTAATTATCATCCAGCCTTTGTTCAGTTATTTAAGTTTTCCAGTTAGCACGGTAGGGGCCATTATCAGGAAGCAGAAAAAACATAATTACACCATAAGCTGTCCCCGAGCAGGTGCTCCCCGCAAGATTTCAGACAGAATTATCAGATCTTCTAAATGTGACAACAGCACCCCATACTGTTAGGTCTGTGCCTGCGGTAAAAGGTACAAAACCTAATGTAACTGAAGTTTATCTTTAATGATAATGGCTTGATTTTATTTTTGCCATATGAGGTTCATAGCAGGTTAAAAGTTGACTTCAGGTACGAGTCGGGCTAAAAGCCATTTACATTATTGTTAATGTTATATAGTTTAAAAATTGTGGCAATGTTGAAACATTCTAGTTGTTAGAAAGTAGAAACCATTGTTATTTGTTAGAAATGAACTTTTTTAGACCATATTGCGCACCGGATTATAAGGCCCACTGTGAATTAAAGTGTCTATGCTCACACGTAAAGTGCACCGGATTATAAGGCGCATTAAATATTCTTCCCAAGTGTGTAATATCACTCCACACCTCCACCTACACACATACTACCTTAGAGGAAGAGCTATCCGTCTCTGTCGGGAAGACAGAGTAGCTGGACGACACTGCCCTGTTTCTAACGTAAGGCCAAAATAAACGTAACTTTTATATTGAATTAACTTACTTGGTTTATTGTTGCTAGTGCGTACTCCGTTCTCGGACTGCCTTACATGAATGCAATTCTAGTTTAGACATTACAGTCAGGCAGTCTTGTAGACAGCTCAGGGGTCCGATCAGGTAGTAATACAGTGTACCGTAATGCTCTGAATATCCATTGACCGGAGCATCTTCGTTTGCTTACCAAAGTCCTACTTACACATTTTGACAGATTTTTGAGCGCATGGCACCACATAAAAATCAGTCAATAACTGAATTATAAGGCGCACTATCAATTTTTGAGAACATTTTGGTATTTTAAGTGTGCCTTATAGTCTGAAAAATACGGTATATGTTATGAATTTTAAAAGAGATTGTGGGTAATCTTCAGAACAGAAGTTTTATTCCACTAAAACAGAAAACGATAAAAGTTACATTAAAAAAATGTCTTTCTTTAAGGGGGTGGCACTACAGAAAACATTTGAGAACCACTGCTCTAGAGTGATGCATGCGACCAGCTTCTCCAAACTGGAGTCATCTTGAAGCGGTCATCACCAACAAAAGCTTTTGTAAAAAGCTTTAAATCAATTTCAGTAACTGTTTGACTTAATTTCTGGACCTCTATGGTTTATTTTCTCTGCATGAGTGGACTGGATGGGTTGGTTCTTACATCCTGTGAAAATTACATGTCAGTTGGACTTTCAGAAACAAAATTACATGGTTACAAATTGGTGATGTGGCTAGTAATTATTGAACATGGTATAAATATTTTGTTTCAATATACACATCAATTTAGATCGGGAAAAAAAAAACCAAAAAAAACCACCACAGTCAAATGATGAGAATATATGACTGAATTACAATGAAATAATCATTCAACTAAATCTAAAATCCTTTCCACGTCTGTTAAATTATCCATCAAATGTTGCATTTTATCCACAAAAGGCTTAAAAGTCTATTACCTAAAGGCCATATACAGTAAAAGAGCAACAATTATTTTCATACTAATGAAGCACTTTGTGATAAAACATTTCTTCTGAAAAATCTGTTTTTACAGTGGGACTTGGTATGTGATGAAGCATATAAAGCTCCACTGACCACCTCTATTCATTATGTTGGAGTGCTAGTTGGAACTATGGTATCAGGTCAGATGTCTGACAGGTATGTATGTGCCTTATGTTTAGGATTTCTTGTTAAACTAACAATCTAATTTTCCTCTTAGGGGTCAAATAAAACACTGACCAACCAACTTGTCTTCCACAGGTTTGGAAGAAAGCCGATTCTCTTTATCATGATGGCCCTTCAAACCATAGCAATAACAGCACAGATCTTCTCACCCAGCTGGGAAATCTTTACTTTTATTTTTACTCTTGTGGGCGCTGGAGGGTACTCCAACTACACAATAGCATTTGTTCTGGGTATGCTCTTCAAGCCAAAACACAAAGAAAACAAAAACAGCATCTAATATAGCTTAATGTTAGGATTGTCTCGCTGAAAATAAGTCAGGAAGAATTTCATACCCATGCCACACTTTCTTCTAACATTTTAAAGAGATCTTGATCAATAGTTTTTAGGCTTTCTAAATGTCATTCAGGAGTCTTTCTTTTGACTTTGACAGCTTTTTCTTTCTTTTTTTTTGGCTCAGCCTTTGTAACTGATCATAACAGCACATCATGCAGTGTTGGCTCCACCAAACAGTCTAGTGCCAAATGCATTCGCCCATCACACTAAATCATTGAATTTAGACGATACAATCAATTAGACGGCAACGGATGTATGAACTTACAGCACCATTGCATGCAGACTGCTTCTCATAACATTTGTAAAATTGCTCCGTCTCAGGAGCTCGGTGAGTTAGAGAGTCATAATATGAAAGGTTGACACGTGTGAAATAAGTCCAATGTTGACATTTCAAGTCTATAAAATATTTCACAGTCAACTCTTAGTGGTGTTATAACAAAGTGGAAGTGATTGGGAATGACAGCAACAAAGCTTTCTCCAGATTCAGTAGCTACACATTGTCAAACATCGACATCTCCAGATTAGGTTAAGAACAATGTTCGTCATCTGTGGTTCTATTGGCTTCATCAGGGCGTGATCTACAGCTCTCACTGGAGTGGTTTACAGCCGAGTGTGAAGAGGCCGGGATGAGGGTCAGTGTCTCCAAATCCAAGACCATGGTCTTGAGCCGGAAAAGGGTAGAGTGCCTTCTCCGGGTTGGGGAGGATGTGCTGCCCCTAGTGGAGGAGTTTAAGTATCTTGGGATCTTGTTCACGAATGAGGGGAAGATGGAGCGGGAGATGGACAGGCAGATCGGTGCGGTGTCTGCTGTGAAGCGGGCGCTGTACCGATCCGTTGTGGTGAAGAGAGAGCTGAGCCAAAAGGCGAAGCTCTCGATTTACCGGTCGATCTACATTCCTACCCTCATCTATGGTCACGAGCTTTGGGTCATGACCGAAAGAACGAGATCCCGGATACAAGCGGCTGAAATGAGTTTTCTCCATAGTGTGTCTGGGCTCTCCCTTAGAGATAGGGTGAGGAGCTCAGTCATCCGGGGAGGACTCAGAGTAGAGCCGCTGCTCCTCCACGTCGAGAGGAGCCAGTTGAGGTGGCTCGGGCATCTGGTTAGGATGCCTCCTGGACGCCTCCCTGGTGAGGTGTTCCGGGCACGTCCCACCGGGAGGAGGCCCAGGGGAAGACCCAGGACACGCTGGAGGGACTATGTCTCTTGGCTGGCCTGGGAACGCCTTGGGATTCCCCCGGAGGAGCTGGCCCAAGTGGCTGGGGAGAGGGAAGTCTGGGCGTCCCTACTGAAGCTGCTACCCCCGCGACCCGACCCCGGATAAGCGGAAGAGGATGGATGGATGGACAATGTTCGGAGAGTTTCATTGAATGGTTTCTGTGGTTAAGCAGCTGTTTCCAAGCCTTATGTCACGTAGTACAATCCAAAGCCTTAGAGCCTCTACAACAGTTGAGAGATATTTCTTCATTTGGCATTCCAGTGGATGAGTCGGGATTTAAAATGATCTGAATGGGTCCAGCCCATTGGTTCCAATGAAAGGTACTCTTAAAGGTGCATTGCACAGGTTTCAGAGTTTTTGCACAAGTTTGCCCCTCTGGTGACAAGTTGAAATGACACCAGTGTTGTGGACCCGCATGGGAGAAGCGAAAAACCACCTGCCGCGGCAACTAGAACAAAAATGTGCTTTTGAACACCTCACACAGGACCTATCAGATACAGTTCAGCATCTTTTGTTAGAAAAGTTTTTAACTAGGTACGCTTAGGTAATAACCTTGTTAGTGCTAGGGGGAAAAAATCTGTATCAAATTGTGTTATTATTGGTTTGTTTGGAAGATCATTGAAATGTGAGAATTTTTTGCAAACTTGTCCACCATACACGCCTGTGCAAATTCTCACTTATCCGGGTCATCGCAACAGCAAACAGGTTTAAATCGGAGGCAACCAGACTCTGATTTAAGCCTGTTTGCTGTTGTCCATCATACCAACAATCCATCTGAAAACAGATTGTTACTAGTAATATAGAAATTAGATAATCAACTGCGTAGTCCAATGTGACCCACAAGGGCATTATCTATTGGGTTCAATTACCTTTTTATACCTGAAATACAGCAAATGAATGAAAAGGTAGCGACTGTTTCCAGTAAAGCGGTTAAACTATCATTGTCACTGAGAAGCAGGTTGACCTTTGCAAAGTTTTATTTGTTTTCATTCATCTAAGTACTATAATGACGGACATGAAGATTATGTCTGTTCATTTGCGTTTCTGTACCTCAGTGCTTTTGGTTGAGTTTGTGATGGCATGGAGGGATATGTCGCCAGTACAGCACTTTGAATCGTCTTGTTACTGAAAATTACTATATAAATAAACTTGCCTTGCCTTGCTTTGTATACTCAAAGAGCCATTCAAAATTTAGTGTGCATAAACATTTTATAAGGGACACTCTAAAACTTTCTCAAACGAGTCCAGCATTGTAAAACATAACATGAAAAGTTGAGATTTTTAGGATATTTAGTCCTATACACATACAAATAAACACAAAACTGGCAATTATTTTCCCAGACTGCAGATTTTGTTATTTTAACAAGTTCTGCATATGAAACCTACAGGATCTGAAATTCTCAGCCCCAGAACCCGGGTTGTCTTCTGTTCCCTTGGAGTTTTCATGGGCTCAGCTGTAGGTTACATGGCCATGCCTGCTGTTGCCTACTTCATCCGCGATTGGAGAATGCTGCTGATTGCAATGGCTGTATCTGGACTTATCTACATTCCTCTGTGGTGGTAAGTATACTCAAGTATGTTAAAAAAAATAAAGATATGTACATCAAAAGTTACTGATCATATTCATATTATTTTATTTGTATCATATTTTACTCTTTGTTGTGCTTGTTAAACACCATATTTTTGTCCTGTGATTTAAACTGCTGCATGTAGACATTTTAATTGTATTCCAAACACACAAAAATCCTCTTTATTTTCTTCACTCTTTGCACTTTAGCATTTCCTTATGCCCCTGAGACTACACGGCCCCTCCTTTTCACAGAATGTTGGATGTTGAATGCTAATGTTTCCTCCTGCTTTTTGCAATATTTGAACTCCATGAAAGTAAATCAGATCATAAAAATAATGTCTCTTGAGTTTTACAACAAAGAGTATGTGAGATTCATACATCCAACCTTGATGATGTATATTGCTGTTTTTGGAGGATAAATAGTTGGTGTACGCTTTTTTTTCTAATTGGCACACCAGACCTCAATGCATTCCCATAAATATAATAAAACTAATGGATAAAACAGAATATGGAGTGAATAATAGTCCAGTACCTGATGTTTTTCAAAACTATCCTCTTTGAATAATTTAGTTTGTACATGATGAAAGTGAGATCTGCAGTTGCAGATATTGCCTTCTGTCGCCTCTTAGAATTTGTTTTCAGCTGGCTATGAATACATATTTCATGACCAACAATTTTGCTTTGTGATATGTCATACTTTTTCTGTCAACCCATATTTTAAATGTATGCATTTCCTTATGTGATATATTATTGTACCTTTTCAATGCATATATGTTCATGTCAATCAAAAGCAAAAATCAAGCTTCAATATTTTTGAACCTTTTCCTTGATCATTTGTATATTATTTAAAAAAAATGACTTAATGTGATTCCCTGTGGTACACCACAATTTCCAAAGATGAAGATGAGAATTTTCCATAATAACTTTCACATGTGTTTTTGTCTTCTGTCTGTTCAGGTTACTCTCAGAGTCTCCTCGCTGGCTGCTTTCTCAGGGGAGAGTAGAAGAGGCTGAAGCCATTCTTAGAAAAGCTGCAAAATTAAATAGCATAGAAGTCCCTCAGGACATTTTTAGCCCAGCTGAGGTAAGTTTATCAAAAAACACATGATTTATAATAGATTAGAATATCATCAAACGCTTTATCAAAATTGCATCACATTTGCAGCCATCCAAAATACTCACGTCCACTTCTTCTTTCAATGCATTTTCTTTATTTTTATTTTACATCGCATTGACCATTCCCTCTAATTTTACATAGATTGAAGATGCTTTGTCGAAGAGTGATGAAAAAACAAATCCCTTGGTCATCCTGAAAAGCTGCAATATAGCATCTATTACATTGTTATGTGCCAGTTTGTGGTATGTCTTGAGCTGCCTTGCATTACATAAACCCTTAAATTATGACACATTTATTCATTGCATTCTTCAAGCTTCAGCATCCAGTTTAACATTTTGTGCTGTGGCACCAAATAAAAGTTGTATGCATGTCTTTGCAGGATGATCATCACCATTAGCTACTATGCTTTGCTCCTCAACACTTCAAACCTTCACGGTGACCCCTACTTAAACTGCTTCCTGTCTGCTGTGACAGAAGTCCCAGCATATATAATTGCCCTGCTGCTGCTACGGTTCTGCTCCAGGCATCTGTGTCAGTCTTCCACTCTTTTCCTCGGAGGCATCATGATTCTCTGTGTTCGGCTCATACCCATAGGTAAGGCTAAAAGCCTCTTCGGCACACTTGAAAAATGTTGAATAGGCTAATCTGCCGTTTTATTTCTTTAGAACCATTTAAACACCACAGGACAAACCAAAGAGTTTGTGCCTTTTCAGAAACCAGATCGAATCCAGTTTTTTGTTTTTGTTTTGTTTTTTTGTTTTTTTGCTGCATTATAAAAGTTGATATTTGTTACCAAATATTGAATGTAAACGTTCACTTTTGTTTTTCATTTCTCCAGATTTACCCATTGTGGCTGTGCTTCTTGAGATGTTAGGAAAGTTTGGAGTGACCGCAGCATTCTGTGTGGTTTATTCAGTCACATCAGAGCTCTTTCCCACTGTTATAAGAAATACTGCAATGGGTTGCTGCTCCATGGCCGCCCGCATTGCTACAATCATCTCTCCTTTCATCATTTATTTAGGTAATTGTACTTTACTTTTTGCATTTCACAAAAATCAGCTGATCAGATGAGTATTGTCTCAAATTCCCATTTTCTGAAAAAAATGTTTACAAATATGTAACATGTTTGTGTTTTGTGAATTGAAATTTCACTAGATATTTTTCCTTTTTTTGCGTAATAATTACATATTGGACAATATTGTCTATTCAAGGTTCAAGGTTACTTTAAATCTACCCGTAGGTAGATTTGTTCTGCAGTGGCTCAAGACACACATATACACACAAAACGATTCAACATAATCAGAAACCATCTGTATGATGTAGGGCTCAGAATGCTCAAGGATCTACACATCAAAACATTTATGGTATTATAAGTAAAACACAGACAAGACCAACGGATTTCAATCCGGATATAATCATTACATACAGAGCCTTTCAAAGGCACTTATGCACATCACACTTTTTAGATTGTTTTTGTTTAAAATTACTTCTGTTCTCAATGTGCTACTTTGCATTGGACTATTATGTAATATCCCAATGAAAAGACTGAAATATGTGCTTGTAATATGATAAATAAATCTCAATCCTTTTTCAAGGCACCGTGTACAAACAAAATGAAAAAGAAAACCAACAAGAATCCATTACGTAAAACTTTTATGTTCGTGTGATCTGCATTGTTTATTATTTATTTTTATTTTTTTGTTTTGCTTAAGCAACACAACTCCCATTGATCAAATCAGACAAATAGAACTTAATAGACTACAAACAGAAGTTGCATTATTTCCCTCAATACAGAATGTAAATTTACATTAAATTTGTTATGAAACTACAAACCACAAAAAATCCTTGTTTTGAATAGATTTTTTTTATTTTCTTGCATGTGAGGAAAAGCTTACTAGTTGGAAAGGAATAATCCTTCATTGTCCCACACTGAGGAAATTCAGCTGTACCAGCAGAGAATAAAGGAAAATGTCCGGAATTGAAGAAAAAAATATAGTACATTTCTTAAAAATGGTACAGCCAGATTATATGAAATTTAGGAGACAAGGTCTATCAGTTATTTTGTTTTTGATAGAGTTTTCATGTCTCCCTCCACCTGTTAGGGTCAGGGGGGCCTCCTAGGACAGAGTTGGCCTTCCTGATGGGGCTTATCTAATCGCTTCCTCTCAGCTGTAGATAAATTACTGCTCCAACAGACAAACTCTTTTGAGCACCGTCGGCACTCAGTCTGCTCTGTTCTCAGTCTGCTCTGATCCCACCTGTAAAGAGTATCAGTGTTATGACTCCAGTCCAGTTTATTGTTCTGGTGAATAGCCAGGTACTAACAAGAGTCCAATATCTCAATGTCAGTTTCCTGAATGTTCACCAGTGTCAGTGAGGTGAGTCTGGGCCTTCCCACGTGGATCAGGAGGTGGTTCTGATGGCACCAGTCCACAAATTCTTGACAAATGCTTGAAAGAAATTTTTATAAAAGCTTATGCCAAAAAAAACCAGTTGTTATATTATTCATTAAGAATGTAAAACATTTATTTAATCATACCATTTTTTTTTCTAAGTTTGGAAGAAGAAAGTTATATTTATTTTCAGTTAATGTAGGGTTCCTAAGGAAAAGAATCAATCTAGAAACGTATGTCAAACTGCCCCACCTAGTGGAATGCTGTGGTAATTACAGCAAACTTCAAAATGCTCGCTTCTTCTCCTAATAGCATATTAGACTAAGACTAAGAATGTGTTACTTATTGTGGATCCGGACAGTTTCTGAAATTAAATTTTTTGAACAACTATAAAATAATAAAAATATATATTTTAATGGTATTTATCACAAATTAAGTAGACGTGTTACCTTACTTAAGGCAAAATGTAATACGAAAAATATTTTTAAAAACTGTTGGCACAACAGTTTAACTAAACGTTTTATTTGCCTCTCTCAAAGCATATTCATCTTTTTTTATTTTAAGGGAAATACTACAAGGCGCTCCCGTACATTGTGATGGGTGTTTTAGCCATTTCTGGTGGGATTATATGCTTCTTGCTGCCAGAGACATATGGGAGAGCGTTGCCAGAGACAATCCCTCAAATGCAGCAGATCTGCGGGTGAGTCTAGAACTGTGCTTGTCTCAAATGAAAGCTGCTTAAATATTGTCACTTAGTATAGGACCAAATATATAACAGACTTAGACTTAGACAACCTTTATTGTCATTTGTATGCACAGAGTGCATACAAAACGAAATTTCGTTGCATACAGCTTACGACAATGTAATGAGATTGCAATTGAAATAAAATAACATAAGCAGTGATAAGAATGTAACAGTGCAGGAGAAAAACAGTTTAAAAAAAAAGTTTGCAGAAGAATGTTCAGCCATGTTTATAGTGCAAAAATAATGGTGCAAAAAAACAGGCATTAATTTGAAAAGTTCAATGTTGGCAGTGCAAAATATGTGTTAACAGTGTAACATTTACACTGTTAAATTTCTAACACATTGCTCACAAGTTAAAAATCTCAATGAAGAAGACAGCTTATGTTTTCTAATTGTTGCTGTTGTTTTCTTTCAAACAGGAGAAGAAGAGGGAAGGAAGCTGAAACCGTGGAGAAACAGTTTATTTCCCAAGCTAAAGAGACCAAATTATAGTTAGCTATAAATTGTGACATGGTTTCTTTAGTTTGACTATAGTAGTCTCTGTTGGTGTCTGTGGATGTAGTTGCACATTTTTTTCAATGATTATTAAAGTTCAATTATTATTTATTTTTTTTGTTGTCTGATATATTTTTAAAGTGGAACATCATTATGAAAGCTGAAAGAGAAGTTATAGTTTGTCTTGTCCCTGTTCTCTCCACCACTGCTGAATCTTTTATTTACTTATTTCCTCAACAGTTAAATATCAGACATGTATTTTTTCCTTTTGACCGACAGTGTGACTGTTTCTTTACCTGATCTCACATGCTAAATGAAGAGTGCACTTCCAGTTATTGTCACAGGGCTTACGGGTCATGTGTTTGCAGCAACAGAAAGAAAAAATCCATAATCCAGCTGTAAACTGTTTGGTTATGAAGTTGGCTTTGTGATAAATTATGTAGCACTGGGAGACTAGGGCTCCAACCAGAAATGTCTTATGGGTAAGGACCCTTTATCCAAAGCAGAAGTGTGTCAGCCGTCACCGTTATAAGTGCTGTCCAAATAGTGCAGTCAGTCAGGAGGGAGGTAGGAAAAGGAGCTTGTATGCTTCCTCTCATTGCTCCTTTAGTATAGGAACCTCGCGATGTCCCTTACCGGTGCTAAGGAGCTTAATGAATCCCACTATCCTTTCCGTAACATGACGTATAAACACAGCCGAACAACGAAAATGTCTGGAGAGAAGAGAGTGTGCACTTGTGAGTAGCACCAGTTACCCTTTCACATATTACAAGACGTGTTGGTCATCCATGTGGATAAGAGGCCTTTGCCCATCGCCGCCTTTGTTGTGTACAGCAAAGGAGATCCGATAGATAGCTTAACAAAGTAACAGCAAAGTTTTAAATTAAAGGTGGCAATGAAATTACCAGCTGTGATTAAATGTAATGTAAATGTAAATAAATGTTATAAATACCTATATTAACCTTGAAAATTAAACTCTGTATGCTGTACATATTGTTTATTTTGCATATAGTGTGAATACACCATTTTCTGTTAAAGACAAAACCTATCCATAAAATGAAAACAATTACAATAAATATAACAAAATCGTCGCCTGTATGTCAACTTCGTTCACAAAGACAATAACAAGTAACTGGATCGGTTGTTGTGAGAACTAGAAAATCTGTATAAGTTGACGAGCCGTCATATGTTTTGGTTTGTGTAACGGAGAGCTTCAGCCGTTTGCTACATTTGTCTAACTTGTGTGTTTTGTAGTTCTTGTAAGGAAGCTGTAGGCCCGGATCTGACTCGTATCATTCACGTGTGTTTTTCTGCGCGTAATGATGTATACGAGTCCGACATTGGCACTGCAGTCCGAAGCTCCTTTCCTCCCCACGATAGAGGTCTTACTGTTGACCTCATGAATGGTCAAGGAAGAGGAGCTATGAGCTATAATTAGACGATTTTGGATGCAGCTTAGACTTCTACATACTGACTTTAGAGATACTAAAACCATTTAAAGCCTGTTAAATGGAAGAATCAGACTGTGTACTTACAACATCCTGGACGTTACTACCTTTAGAAAAAGCATAAACTTCTTTGTTAAACTGTTTGGCCAACGGATGGTTCATCCTTGGCATTTTGGTGCTTTTTTATTATTCAGGAATTTGAGAGGAAAGTTGAAAAGGAAAGCTTTATTGAAATTAGGTCTATCTCTCATCAATGACAAACGAATGGTCTGAGCATTAATTCAATTTAATTTATTTTTAGAAGAAAAAAAATTTTTTCACATGCCCATGCAAGCTAAATGGTCACAATCCAATGGGAGTCCTTTTTTGGTAACTTGAAATAGAAATGTAGCCTTTGTTTCCTGATGTTTGGTAAGTTTCAGAGTTTTTAAAATTGACAAGTTTTTTTCAACTGCCTCCCATCTCTTCTGAACTCATGGTTCCGACGACTGAAAAGATCAGTTATTGACTGAAAATATTTAAAATTGCATACAAGAAAGATGGTTTTAGCTACCGAACTAAATAAAGTAAAGATTGTTTATTTAAAATTTAGCAGATAAACATTTACAAATTGATGTTATGATGCAAGCCAGCAACAAAAGGTAGAATCAGGCATAATAAGAATAAACACATTTTCCAGTTTCAGGTATCTAGGTTATTTTACGGATGCTCTTTTAATTACAGCATAAACTTTTTTAAAATACATTCATATCCATATTTAGAATATTTCAATTAGTCTAAAACTGCATATACAACTACTTTTAGTTCATGCACCGATCATGAGATAGCAGCAAGGTGAAAATGCTTCCAGTGTGATTCTTGGTGTGTGTAAAATATGCAACAACAGGCATATCTGCTGGGTTGAGGCAGGAAACAGTGTGAAGCCATGAAATTTTCTAATTGGACGAAACATTGTGAAAATAAGAAGTCAACATCAACTAAGTAATTGCAAAAAAAAATTAACACACACGGCTGGACAAGGTCCCAATATGCAAATTAATAGATTCGGTCCTTATTCAGAAATTCTTGTTGTGTTCTGGTCACTGTGAAAATAGTTTTCAGTTTATTTAACTTTTAGTCAGACACAGTGGCGGCTGGTGATAAAAAAATTATAAGAGGTGCAATAGAGGTTGACGATTACCACACCACAAAGACTTTCTTGTATTGGTGTTGTGGTCTGACTCCGCTTGCATTCATATGTTTGAGTCACATTTGTACCTGCAGCCAGGGGTGCGACTTTTATTGAAAGTATGATGAATTAATCTGAATGGATGAAGAACGACACCAAAAGCGCTGATTGGTCGCAGGTGCAGAGAGCTGCACCCCAAGGAAAATGTTTAAGTAACCAATTAGAGACCAGCACGAAGCCACGTGGAAGCCAAAGATACATTCTCGTTCATCTTTCTGGCGGCCCTCAGCTTTGAAACAATGACATTAGGAGACCTACACAAAAAGATGAATAATAAAAAAAACCCAAAATGGAAGGGGAACTCTCTAAAATCAGAAGTCAGACACATTTTATGAGAAAACTTATAATTACTTCTGTCTGAGAGCCCCCTATTGACAATCTGGCACTGGTCAGACGCCTATTTTCCAAAAGGCCTAAAAGCAGTGGTTTGTAACTCAAACCCTCGAGGGACAGTGTCCTGCAACTTTTAGATGTGTTCCTTGCCCTACACACCTAAAGAAAATGGTTGAACTACCTCACTAGCATTCAGTCAATCTCTGCAGAGCTCTGCTGATGAGCTCATACAGGAGTCAGGTGTACTGAAGCAGAGATGCATCTAAACCTTGACGCACAGCGGCCCTCGAGGACTGGACTTTGAGATAACCGGCTTAAAGCATTGTGCAAACGCTGCGCAATATCTAACCCCCTGAAAGCAAAATTTCTAAAACACATTTTGCTGTACAAAATTTCATTTATTGTTTCATTTACAAAACTGGTCCAAATTTTGAATTGCAGGTCGGAAAAATGTTACAGGACTCCACCTTGGAATTGGAATCCAAGCTTGAGAATCTGGGGGGTTCTTACTATCCCCAGCGTGACAATTCGTTGTTGCTAAGATGTGCGTAAAAAGTAGTGGGCTGATAGCTGCAGTAATTAACATAGTGGTTATTGTTGAAGTTTACAATTCATATAATTACTATGATGTCATTGCATCTATTGCTGCAGTGTTTCAACTGAAAAAATTGTAATGTGGCTTTTGCTGGTAAAACTAGTTAACATGGTCAATGACCATCAAATTGCCGTGTTTTTGTTTATCATTCAGACTGCAGATATAGGCCGGTTTAGGCAAATAGTTATTTTCTTCTCCTGTCTGTCCGAATGTGACAGACAGGAGAAGATCGTTAATGCCTCAGGGAATAAGGAAGTCATGGATTACTAATTAACTGTTTGAGGACATTTTGATCAATTTTAAGAGTACTCAATACATTTACCCAGATCACATTAAAGTTCTGATTTGTCCGATATTTTCAGAATGGGTTCATGGATGTCTATACCAGGGGGTGTAGAGGACGGTTTATGATTACTTCATTAAATCAAAGGGTGGTTATAGCTGGCAAACGATGCGTGTAACTTTAGCTTTAAACACCAAAGAGTCTGGCAGCACAAAGCGAAGCGTGTCATTTCTTCCCCGGTGTTGATGATCGCAGACTGAACCAACGCCTTGTCACCAAAAAAGTTAGATCTACGAGTCGAGCCAGAGCAGCAAAGCCATAAAAATCGGATTTTTCCACATGCTGATCTGTTGTTTTTAATTGTGAGGCTTCAACTGCGCTGCAGAAAAGTCGCCTCCAGAAAAACCTAATCCAGGAAACACTGCCCCACTGCAACTCAAACTTGGTAAGTTATAGCTTATTCCTCGTCACCCCATAGGGACGCAGATAACATTTACTTAACGGTGAAACTGAGTTTACAACTGCTGGTAAACTCATTCAGGAAAAAGGAATGCTTCTGCCTTGTTTTTATAGATTTAGCCTGTTTATGACGCCGCTGCTGGTTCCTCTGAAAAGGTGATCAGAAGCCAACATCCCTGCTGTGCATTTTCCTGGTAACATGACTGACTGCAGCAGCTCGTGCACAGACACGTGCATGCCGGGTATTTTAGATGGTCATCTCTCTGCCAATTATATTTTGGACCCAAGTGTACAGTATGCTTGAGGGAGATCATGTGGAACAGCGTGTTACCAGATCTGAAAGGTTGCATTGAAATATTATCCCGGCAGATTGCAACGAGTCTTGACGAGCAGCGTTCACTCCTCCTGAAAGAGCGAAGAGCCACAGTGGACAGTCGTTGTTGTCCTGCCTGGTCGATTGCCTGAAAATCTTTGATAATAAAATCTGTCTGTTCCAGGTAGTACTGGTCCTCTGCAGTGAAAACCATGCAGTGTTCTTGAGTCTTCTGCAAAATACAACCAAACACTTTTGAAGGAGGAATCATATTAAATAAGTGAAACCAAAAAGTATTAGTATTAGAAATGGTTTTATTCAAATTAACTTAGATCAGCTGCCTTCTGTGATGTCATCAGAGGCATGTGGAAACGTGTCTTTTTGGAAGAGTAGATTTTCTATAAGTCCAATAAAGGTTTGCAACAAAAACTAACTGTAAGATTTTGTGCAATTGAAAAACTATATTTAAAATACATGTTAATAGTTTTATTTAAGAAATTATCTAAAAAAAAAAATGAAAACCTGAATGTTTGAATAATATGTTTGCAATTAAATCTGCACCATGTTGGTAAAATATGCTATTGGAATATTATTGATGAATATTGTGATGACTATTTGCCTTGTAAATTATGATCAGCTCACTTGTTAAATATTACTGGCATGCAGAATGTGATTGCATAGCACCTACAAAAAAATAAAATAAAAGATAAATTAATCAACTTCGGTTATGTTCTTTTAAAATGCACACCTACATTTTCTAGCAGTGACTAAAGTCCGTCCTTTAAACATGTTGTAACAAAGACCAAAAGGGTTTCAGCTTTTTTATTATTATTTCATGTTTACCAGGAATCCCAAGCTGACATTTAACTTAACATTTCACAAAATCTCAAGAATGTAACAGAAATAAAAACATCTGCTTATGTTTTTATGCTTTCTGTTAGGATTTCTTTGTGCAAGACAATGGATAGTCAGAAAATCAGGGACTATGACATCATCAACTCTTTCCTTGTATCCTACATCGTCTTTGTTGGTGACATCCCACCTCATGAATGTTGCGTCCCTGAGAACGTGAGCCTCAGCGAGACGTGGAGAAATGTGACCATTCTACTGGAAACAGCCGATGGTGTCACAAAGCGCAGCTCTTGCTGGAGGCTTAACCTGCGTATATATTAATACCGGCCTGCTCCTGCTTATCTCTGAAGGCCCGTCTTACCCCGGTTTAAGATTTGGCAGTAAAGGTGAAACAATTATCAGAGGCAAACATTAAAATATGCATATTTAATTCATTGGAATTCCAAAGGAGACAGAATTTACATTACCATTTCGTTGTATTCAGTACAAGCTCGACATCCTGGCTCATGGCGATGTAAAAGATTCTGTCTATCTTTCACTACTCTGAGCGCATCTTTTGAAGGAATGACTGCCCCCCAGCTTAATTTGGGAGGGGGTGGTCCAGTTTTGGGGCTATCTGTTTTCGAACAAAGACGCTGTTCTTCTTGGTTAGGGGTCAAGCCAAATGACCTCTCCCAGCCATAAATCGCCTCTCAACACATCCTGCAAGCTACATGTTTATTTTGTCCTCAAAGCGAGACACAGTCAAAAACCATGCATTCCTCAGTTCTTCCAAACAAATACCTGATTAATATAACAACTAAGATATTTATTTTCCTCAACACCTGGAAACGGTCAGGAACTACTCTCAGCAGAACTTTATCCCGAATGTGGACGTGAACGTGAGTGAAATTCCCTGGGAGAAGTGTCTGGATGGATGGACATACAGCAAGGAAGTCTACCAGTCAACTATTGCTACAGAGGTGAACAAGTTAGGAGTTCTGTTCTCAGGCCAACTGTCTGACAGGTAAGTACCTCACATTTACACGCAGATTCATTTAATTTCTGTTTAAAGTCAGGAAAACAGAGTCAAATCAACTTTGTTTCCTCTACAGGTTTGGAAGGAAGCCCATCCTTTTTGTAACGAATCAAACCGTGGGGCTCACAGCACAGATCTTCTCTCCGAGCTGGGAGGCCTTTCTCCTGATTTTCTTTATCGTTGGTGCTGGGGGATACTCCAACTATGTCATTGCATTTGTTTTGGGTATGCGTTGTTAAAGTAAATTGTACAATGTCTATGCGCACTATATGTGTATGGTTATCACACATTCTTTTTTGACAATTGTCCGTAAAGATATGGCATCCGCCGACAGGAGCCGAAGTTCTGAGCCCTAAAACCAGAGTGGTTTTCAACTCACTTGGAGTATTTATGAGCTCGGCTTTGGGCTACATGGCAATGCCCGCGGTAGCCTTCTTTCTCCGTGAATGGCGGATGCTGCTGATTCCCATGGCTGCCTCTGGTTTGATCCACATCCCTTTGTGGTGGTAAGAATATCCATACAGCATATACCAGCTCTACTTTTTCAAACTTTTTTTTCTTGTTGTTATAACTTTTTTTCTCAATAGTGCTTCGGGTGATGCGCTCCATCTTTGTGCAAAGGGCTGTCATTGTAACAGTTGGTCTTCTTCTCTGCAAATCATTAGCCCAATTTAAAAGAGATATTGCTTTTTAGTGATGGATTGTGACTGCTGGGACTTGCTGATTTGTTCTTAAAGACCGGTAAATAGAGCAGAAGTATTTCTTGAAAACTACTCGCACCCACCTATGTCAGATTTTAGTGGTGTTCTGAGGGGTTGAGTAGTCAGCATCTTATCTGCTACGGACAACAGCTTGAGCACCCTCTGTTTGGGAAACTAATATTTATTTTATCCATTGGGGGCACTCATAGACCGTATAGAACACTGAACTCATCCTCTGCTTAATGTTTAAGAAATGATCGCAGCAAAAGTAATGTACCTGATTCTGATGCAATAGAACACTGAATTCTACATCCCACATGCCAATGCTCACAATTCACAGAATAGAAGCATATCAGAAGTAATGTACATACAGATTATCTATGAAAATGTCTTGAAACATACAGTGACAAGACTTGATATTGCACAAAATTAGCCTCTCACGTTCCGAGACACTTGATTATGTTTTCTCTCCATGCAAACACGCACGGCATGGTAAGAAGCACTCGGACAGCAATTTAACAAAAAGACCAAACAACATACATTGCGCGGACACTATGTGTGCTTTTTACAAATGTTCACCTGTTTGTGTGGAACATATAACTGAAGTTATAGGGCAAAAAAGCTTTATAGTACTTAAAATATTTGACTTTCACCATGAAGGTGTTTTTTTTTGCATTGAAAATGGTTGGACGTCTAGTAAAAACACGAACAAAAGAAGTGACAGTGTCGTTCAAGTTTATAAACTAGTAGTCTCATTTAGCAGCTGTTTTAAGATGGCAGAAATTTGTTGAGGAACTGTTTTCCCTCTGAGCAACTATTAGCCTGACTCTCCAAAGACGGACGACTCTGAGCATTGTGCACTAGAGTCCAGCCCTGGCAGTAGGATACCGTGGGTTCCGCAGAACCCAACGTAAATCTCATGGGAGCGGGCGATTTTTAAGACTACCACAGTCAGGCGGGACTGGGTGGCTTAAAATGTGTCCCAAGATTCTTGGAAGGATGGGGGCCACAACTAAGATTGGTAATTAAATCGAGCCTGGAGACTGGAGAAAAATAAAGTGTATAATCAAACAGTATAATTATTAAATTGCAATTTAAATCTCTTTATGAAATAATATTTTAACAATTATATGATGATTTGCAAACCAAACATTCAGAACATGAGCTTTGATGTGCGTGCACCGGCACTTGCCAAAAGAAGAAAGAAAAATCTAGACCGAAAAAAAGAAATGATTGTTTTTTATACATTCCTCAGAGGATTCATCTTTTCTTGTGACATCGTGGCAGATTCATTTTACAGATTATCTTATTTATATTTTTATTTTTTACTTTAGAGATATGGTTATTGTCATTCTAAGCTTACAGAAGAATGTGGTATTCAAAGCGAGGGGATTTATATTACGGTATTATTTATTCTGCTCTTGTTGGACTGCATATAGGTTTAACGAATTATACAGTGCTTCAATGAAAGTATTGTTTGGGGGCGAGACACACAGCGACAGCAGAGGGGATTTACAGGTTCGGCAGATCAGACAACATTCCCACAGGACCCCACATTCAGGCATTTAGGAGATACATTAAACAGCATACATTTTAGATTTTAGGCGTGTGTGTGTGTGTGTGTGTGTGTGTGTGTGTGTGTGTGTGTGTGTGTGTGTGTGTGTGTGTGTGTGTGTGTGTGTGTGTGTGTGTGTGTGTGTGTGTGTGTGTGTGTGTGTGTGTGTGTGTGCCTGATTTCTGATTTCAAATCATCATAACACTTTTATTTTGACTTTTTCTCTACAGTCGTGGACCAAATTTTTGGCACCCCTCTGTTAATCAAAGAAAATCCCACAATGGTCACTGGAATAAATTGAAACTGACAAAAGTGATGATAAATAAAGAATTTACTGCAAATTAACCAATGAAAATCAGACATTGCTTTTGAATTGGTGGTTCAACGGAATCATTTTGCTTTTTATTATTTGCTTTCAACAATGTTGTCGCCCATGAATTCCACTTTGGCTCAAACAGTGAAAGGATTTTGCGATCTGACACTGATGTACCTTGACCTTGTAGTTCACCTTTATTTTATTTGGAGTTTATTCCGGGCACTTTGGTTACCATTTGTATGATCTATCTCTTTAAGTTGCCATCCATTTTCCTCCAACAGCCTCCAACAGGGAAGGGAGATTGGCTACAGTCCTGTGGACCTTAAACTTCTGAATAAATATGCATCTGTAGTCACAGGAACATGAAGCTGCTTGGAGAGGGTCTTATAGCCTTTACCTTTAACATACTTATCTATAATTTTCCTTCTAATCTTCTGAGACAGCTCTCTCAATTCCTGTGATCCATGTTCAGCCTTTTCCACACTATAACACCAAACAGCACAGTGACTTCTTCTAACACTTTAAATTGACAAACTAACCGCTTACAAGCTTGAAGATATCAATAATGCTAATTAGAGGACACTCAAAATGTTTTCAATCTTTACTAGGGGGCCATCATTTTTGTCCAAGATTTTTTTTATTATTATTTTTTATGATTCTGTTGAACCACAATTCAAAAGCAATGTCTGTTTTTAATTCTTTAATTATTAATCTAAAGCTCTAATACTACCCTTATCATAATCTTTAATGAGATGAGATCGTCGTAAATAGTGAGTTTTATTCCTCCAGATAAATTGAAAGTGAATTTTTATTTATTGTTATTTTTGTCAGTTTCAAGTTATTGCAGTGACCATTGCGGTATTTTCTTTGATTTACAGAGGGGTGCCAACAATTTTGACCATGACTGTATATGATCAGGTGGATCCCAGAGTCTCCTCGCTGGCTGCTGTCTCAAGGGAGAGTGGCTGAAGCTGAAGCCATCCTTAAAGATGCAGCAAAGCTGAATAAAGTAGAAGCTCCAGAAGCCATTTTTACACAGCAGGAGGTAAACTTTAAAGCAGTTCTTTAATATCGTTATAACACCAACACTAGTAAATGTCTTCTCAAAGAGCCCAGTGTTTTTGTAAGTGTATGGAATACCTCATATTTTTGGTATTTAAAGAAATTAGTATGGTTTCATGTTTTCTTTTTTGTTTTGTCTGCCTTTTCTCTGCCTTCATGCCCCGTGCCACATTTATTCTCATCAGAGACCTTTGTCTTGCCATGTTTTAACTGCATTCGTTTTGTTTTCTCTACTGTCACAGGTTGAAACAGTTTTGAAGATGCAAGACAATAAATTCAACATTTTGGTCCTTCTGAAAAGCTGCAATACGTTTACCACAACATTGCTTTGTTCAAGTCTGTGGTATGTGCACAGCTAATGAGCTGATATTCACAGGAACAGATGAGTAACGTTCATTGGATTTGACACTTTCACTCCCACTTGTATTAAAGACTTGCTCTGAATTATTTGGCAGGATGATCGTCGCTATGAACTACTTTGCTTTATCCCTCAAAACCTCAAACCTCCACGGCGACCCTTACCTGAACTGCTTTCTGTCTGCTGCCACAGAGGTCCCAGCATACATCATCGTCCTCTTGCTGCTCCGGTACTCCTCCAGACGCCTCTGTCAGTCTGCAACGCTCTTCCTTGGAGGCCTCATGATCGTTTGCGTTAACCTTATTCCGATAGGTAAGCTCCACACAGGACCAGCGCAATGGAGACCCTTCGCCAGCTTAATTATGTTGGGTTTTTCACACCCCTAGTTTTATAGTTTCAAACTGAATTAACATTAATGTTTGCAAAGCGTTTTAATACAGACTCAAGTAAACAGGTACAGTTGGGAAAGAGGAGCCAAGTTTAGTTTGCTGCGCTTACAAGCAGCCACAGAAAACTAGGAAATATTTTAGATTACAGTTTTTATTGATTGCTTTGACCTGTTTGAAGAAACTGGCAACCTTTCAGTTTTCATCATCACCATCTCAGCAGAGCAAAAGACACCTCTTGCAAATGAGTTAACCCATTCTCATTGGTTTGACACATGTTCCCCGCCCTTTTGCAAAACAGTTAACACAGATGTCATTCATGCAGTCCAAACTCCATTGCTTTAGCTGTGGTAGCATGTGACGGTCCGACCAGTAAGGCAAAAGGACAAAGGCATATATAAAAAGTATTTTCTGTTTATTTTTCCAAAAATTGTTCACAGAAGACTTCTAACATCAAATCTCAAGAAAAAACTGACCTACACACAATGAACACACAGGGGAATTTATACACAAAGGCTAGCCTACACAAAACGAGGAGGGGTGGGAGATGAGACAAAGACAACAATACATCAACATAAATAACTAATTTGAACCAACATATCTTGACTACAACACAACTATCAAAACACGACAACCTAACACCACAGAGGTTTTAGCAGTTATGTTGTTAGTAGAGAGAGGTAGATTCTTTAACATCAAGTCCCCTGCTTTCAGCAGCCTGATGGTTTGTTCCATTTCCTGGTTTGCCTTTCAACCAGTCCTCTCCCCCAGCCAGTCCTTCAAACTCAGCAAAACAGAAAAATAATGGTTGCAATAAACAAAAAGGTGTTTACCAAATGTGTGCACCCATAATAGTAAACAACCTAATGCAAAAACAAAACTATATTGTGTGAAGACATTTAAATAAATACTAACACTGAGGAGAAGATGGAGGAACCTCCACACACTCCCCCTCTTCTGGAAACTCCATGGGCCAGCGTGACAGGTAGTCAGCAGTAGCGTTCAGCTTCCCAGGGATGTGATGGACATCAAACTGAAATGGTTGCATCGCCAGGTACCAGCGGGTTATCCTGCTGTTTGAGTCTTTCATTCTTTCAAGCCATTTCAGAGCCTGGTGATCCATTTCGAGGATGAACCGTGTCCCCAACAGATAATATTTAAGCGAATCCAAGGCCCATTTCACAGCTAGGCACTCCTTTTCTATGGTGGAATATCGAGTTTCTCTTGGGTAGAGTTTTCTGCTTATAAAAGCAATAGGATGACGCCCCTCTGGAGGCCCTTGAAGCAGCACTGCACCCAGCCCACGCCCAGATGCATCAGTTTGCAGAATAAATGGCTGGTCAAAGTCAGGACAGTGTAGTGTTGGAGGTCCACTCAAGGCACCTTGGATGTCCTTAAACGCCCTCTCTGCTTCCTCTGACCACTGAAGCTGATTGGGTCTCTTAGGACTGGTCATATCTGTAAGCACAGCAGCTCTAGCAGAAAAATTTGGGATGAACTTATGATACCAACCCGACATCCCAAGGAAGGATTTTAGCTGCGTCCTGGTCTGCGGCAGAGGGCATGACTGAATGGCTTGAACCTTCTGGACCTGAGGTTTGATGACTCCATTGCCAATAATATGTCCGAGATATTGAACTTCCTTCTTGGCAAGTGTGCATTTAGTTGCATTAACAGTCAGACCTGCAGCCTTAAGAGACTCAAAAACAGCCTTAAGATGTTGCAGATGGTCCTCCCAGGTGTTACTGTAGATGACAACATCATCCAAATAAGCAGATGCAAAATTAGAAAAACCGTCCAGTACCTTATCCATAAGTCTCTGGAAGGTTGCAGGTGCTCCATGAAGCCCAAAAGGCATGACTGTAAACTGATGGAGGCCCCACGGTGTCCGGAAAGCTGTCAGCTCACGAGACCTGGTGGTAAGGGGAACCTGCCAGTAACCCTTAGAGAGATCAATGGTGGTAAGATATTTTGCTCTTCCAAGACAGCAAATCAAGTCATCAATACGGGGAGTAGGATATGAGTCGAACTTGGAAACAGAGTTCAAATAGCGGAAGTCTATACAGAACCTCATTGTGCCGTCCTTTTTTGGTACAAGGACAATAGGATTACACCAGTCACTGTGAGACGTCTCAATAATGCCCAGAGAAAGCATTAACTCAATCTCTTCTTTTAAAGGGCCAAGTAGACGTTCAGGGATCCTGTAGCTTTTTCGTCTCACAACTGCATTTTCCTTCAGACGAATATCGTGTTTAATATAATCAGTACGTCCAGGATTATCATGAAACACATTGATGTTACAAAGGGCTTTCACTTGCAACTGCTGCTCTTGAGAAAGATGACCCAGGTCAAGAACAGAAGCTGATGGTAGAGGCAGGTATTGTTCCTCCACCTCCTCATCTGATACACTTCTGATGAAAAATACATCTTGTTTCCCCTCCGGCCTGGAGACCCACTCCTTTAGCAGGTTAACGTGCAGAACTCTTGTACTGCGTCTCTGATCCAGAGTACAGATCTTGTAGTTGGTAGGTCCTAGTTTTTGAACAACCTCATATGGACCTTGCCACTGAGCCAGAAACTTGCTGTCATTGGTAGGTAGCAGCACCAATACCTTTTGACCTGGTTCAAAACTTCTCACATGAGCAGTTTGATCATACCAGGTTTTTTGCTTCTGTTGGGAGAGGCGCATATGTTCCTGAGCCAATGAGGCCATCTTCTCCAACTTCTCTCTCATCTGGAGGACATAAGAAATGGTATTAACAGGCTCTTTTGCAGGTTTCTCCCCCTCCCACCTTTCCTTCAAAAGGGCCAGGGGACCTCGCACATCATGCCCAAAAAGCAACTCAAAGGGGGAAAACCCGGTAGAGGCTTGGGGTACCTCTCGATATGCAAACAAGAGGTAAGGGAGCCACTGATCCCAATCAGATCCAGCTTCATTGATGAATTTCCGAAGCATGTTCTTAAGAGTCTGATTAAACCTCTGTGAGACCGTCAGTTTGCGGGTGATATGGGGTGGTTCTCAGTCCCTTGATGCCAACCAGTTTATACACATCCTTCAGTAATTTGGACATAAAATTTGTCCCTTGGTCAGTCAGTATTTCTTTTGGGAACCCCACTCGTGAACAAAACTGAACCAGGCAAGAAGCAACAGTTTTAGCCTTAACAGATTTCAGGGGGAACACTTCTGGATACTTTGTTGCATAATCAGTGATAACCAACATAAATCGGTTACCTGATTTGCTCTTCTCCACTGGACCCACAACATCCATGCCCAAGCGTTCAAATGGCGTATTTATAATAGGAAGAGGCTGAAGAGGCGCTCTCACTGCAAATCTGGTGGAGGTTTTTTGACACAGAGGACAACTCCTGCAAAAACTGGCAACATCCTTTTGTAATCCAGGCCAGTAGAAATACCGTTGGATTCGGGCTATGGTTTTATGTTTCCCCAGGTGGCCAGCCCAGGGAATTGAATGGCCCAACATTAACACTATTTTTCTGGTTTTTCTGGGTAACACAAGCTGTTGTACTTCTCCATGTCTCCTGTAGAGGGTGCCATTTTGCATATGAAATTCCTCTGCAGTTCCACCTTCTTCACCTCTCTTAATAAGGTCAGCCAGACTTCTATCCTGGTGCTGCAGCTCACTAATATTATCAGGAATTTCAAAGTCTAGCGGTACCTCAGGTTCAGGTAACAGAGTAGAGGTTGTGGCATGTTTGAATTTTTCTCGCCTGCGCTGTGCACGAGACTTGCGTTCTTTGGTTTGCCCCTCTCCAATCTCAGCCCCATAAAATGGCAAGGCTCTTAGGCTGGGCTCATCTTTCTCTGAGGTCTTTGCACGGGACCGTGTCAGCACAACATTGCACCTTTTAGAAGCATTTATTAGGTCTGTGAGAACTGGAAGATCATTTCCCAGGACAACAGGAAAAGGTAACTCATCCATAACACCCACATTTAACAGGTAAACATGTCCTTGCACTCTCATATAAATGTCTGCTGTTGGATACTTTTTTTCATCCCCATGAACACAGCAGATGGGTATTGGTTCCGAGGTGCAAATACTATATGGTGGGACATACCTGCGGTGTACCAATGTCTGATTGCTTCCTGTGTCAATCAGGGCTTTGACCCTCTGTCCATCTATTTCCACAGTAGTCTCCATCAGTGGCTGGTTTTGTCTGTTCACTACATGGTTCTCTCTGGGTACAAAACACATTTGAGAGAGTTTTGCTGGATTTTGAGCACACATGGGCTTTGTATGGCCCTCCTGCCCACACAAATAGCAGACGGGTTTTTTCCAAAGGTTTTGTTTGACTGGGGGAGAACATTTTTCTTTTCCAGACAGCTTACTCACATTTCCATTTTGACTGGCGTTACCTGGACTCTGGAGAAACTCCCTTTTTGCAACTCTAAAAGCCCACGGTTGGGTCTTCTTACGGGCTGCCACAAAGGCATCTGCCAGGGAAACTGCCTCTGCTGCCCCTTTTGGGTTTCGTTCCTTAATCCAAACTTGGAGTTCTGGAGACAACATTCGGAAATACTGTTCAAGAATTATGACGTCATTTACTTCTTCAACAGTCTTACCTCGGGGCTGGACCCATTTACTATACAGTTCTTTAAGTCTCACGTAAAGCTCCTTGGGGGACTCATTTGGCTCCACGTGAAGAGAGCGGAACCTCTGTCGATAAGTCTCGGTGTTAATTTCATATTTCTGTAAAATAGCAGCTTTAACATTATCATAGTCCATTGATTCATCAATATCCATATGTACATATGCACTCCTGGCTTTACCCGTCAATAGTGGAATCAACTGAAATGCCCAGTCACTTTTTGTCCATCTGCAAGCACAGGCTATCCTCTCAAAAGTTATGAGGAAATGCTCAATGTCATCATCATCACTCAGCTTTTGCAGTTTTGGTTCTTTATACAAATGTGTAGAAACTGAGTCACCTGGCTTAACAGCAGACAGTGCAGGTTCTGGTGGTGAACTATCCACATCATCAGGCTTCACTCCTGCAGAGGAGGGGGCGTGGTCTTGCACAAAAGGCCTCAGGCCTGCAGAAGACTGGGCCTGCAGCTCCTCTTGAAATAAACCGAACTGGTGTTGGAGAGCCTTAAACCTGTGATCTTGGCGTGCCATTTCTTCCTCCCACTGTGCCTCTCGAGCTTTCTGCTGTCCAATGTGGGCCTGAAGGATCCCTGCCAAGTCAGATATGGTCGGCTCTCTCCCTTTGTCATCCTCTTCACCAGCTGCACCACACTCCTCATGCTCTGTTTGCACTTCCTGGTCTGATGGGGCTGACTTGCTTTTACCACCTCTGGCTCCTTTCATGGTTTAAGGTTTTTCTTCACTTGTTTCCAAAAAAAAAAAGGATCAATAAATATACCTTTGTCCTTAACTGGAGGGTCCCACTCCTGACACCAACTGTGACGGTCCGACCAGTAAGGCAAAAGGACAAAGGCATATATAAAAAGTATTTTCTGTTTATTTTTCCAAAAATTGTTCACAGAAGACTTCTAACATCAAATCTCAAGAAAAAACTGACCTACACACAATGAACACACAGGGGAATTTATACACAAAGGCTAGCCTACACAAAACGAGGAGGGGTGGGAGATGAGACAAAGACAACAATACATCAACATAAATAACTAATTTGAACCAACATATCTTGACTACAACACAACTATCAAAACACGACAACCTAACACCACAGAGGTTTTAGCAGTTATGTTGTTAGTAGAGAGAGGTAGATTCTTTAACATCAAGTCCCCTGCTTTCAGCAGCCTGATGGTTTGTTCCATTTCCTGGTTTGCCTTTCAACCAGTCCTCTCCCCCAGCCAGTCCTTCAAACTCAGCAAAACAGAAAAATAATGGTTGCAATAAACAAAAAGGTGTTTACCAAATGTGTGCACCCATAATAGTAAACAACCTAATGCAAAAACAAAACTATATTGTGTGAAGACATTTAAATAAATACTAACACTGAGGAGAAGATGGAGGAACCTCCACATAGCAAAACAGAAACCATATGTTCCAAGCTCTTAGAAACTTCTTGATCAGAATGAAATCACTGAAGCACCTGATTGACACTTCTTTACACAATTTTTCAATTTGCAATCAGTTTGCAGGCTTTACGTAAAAGGTGCCATGTTGTGTGTTGTTCTTTGCAAGCATGGATGGTCTAAGGCAGATGAGAGTCAGAGTAAGAGGTAGATGGGTCAGGGGAAGAAGATTATGAGGAAGAGGAATCCATGTGCGAAGTGGCGGTGTAGCTGGAAGGGCTGAAGTTACAGATGAAATTTAGGTAACTACGATTGATCGTGTGGTAAATCATGGGTTTCACTTAGAGGTGCTGGACAAAGAGTCCAACCTTTTCTCAATAGAAACAAGGTTGGATCCATGGTAGGAGTTTTTCGATGGGAGAGCAGGTGTTGCTGCTATACAGTATATACATATATATCTATTCCTATAGAGGAATTCTTCAGTGCATGGCGATGGAAGGTATATGATCACTGCCCCTATGAGCAGATGGCCTTGCTCAATGCAATGACTGCTGCTGCCCATGATATAGATGCAGAGGCATGTCAACGATGGATCAGGCATGGAAGAAGATTTTTCCCTAGGTGCAAGGGAAAATATTGAATGTGATGTAGATGAGGCCATGTGGCCTATTCGTCAGGACAAAATTGACTAGAAGGAACAAACAAAATAGTATTTTCTGTTGGAATCTTTGATTTTTTGGAATATTTCATTTGTTTATCTGGAAAAAAAAAATGAAGAATCAATAAAATTTGCATCACAACATATTTTCTTCTGGATCCATTTTTTGCAACGAGGCAAATTTGACTACAAATGACACTGCCATGTAAGCTGCGTACAGTCTTTGGCTACAATGACCAGCAATGCTGCACTGATTCACATTGAGGGCGGTGTTTTGTATTTTGTTGCCCCTTGTGTAACAAATGATTGGAAGGGCTCAAACATTTGTGTGCAAGTTGTGTTGTTTGAGGGCAAAATGTGCTTTTGGATCATATGTTAAATGTTTTGGCAGAGTTGGAGCCTTTTGCAAACAAAATGTTTAATTTTGACCATTGGTGCCACTGTTTAGACCTCTGCGTTAACTGTTTTGAAAAATGTGGGTTTTGAGTTGACTGCTGTGTCAAAGCAATCTATAAAAACTGTAGAGGTGCTGGACAAAGAGTCCAACCTTTTCTCAATAGAAACACGGTTGCATCCATTGTAAGAGTTTTTCGACTAGAGAACAGGTATTGCTGCTATACAGTATATACGTACATCTCTATCTATTCCTATAGAGGAATTCTTCAGTGCATGGAGATGGATGATTTGATCTCCCCAGATTTGCCCAGCATGGCAGTGCTACTCGAGATGGTAGGAAAATTTGGCTTCACTTCAGCCTTCTGCGTCTTGTACTCCTTCACCACGGAACTCTTCCCAACCGTGATCAGGAATACAGCCATGGGGTGTTGCTCCACAGCTGCACGGATCGGTACCATCATCTGCCCCTTTATCATTTATTTGGGTAAGCGCTGACCATACATTTGGGAAATTTGGATTTTTATTTTTCAAAAGAAAACATAGTAAGCATATTTCTTCATTTTACATATAATGTTTACAGTGTTCTTGTCTTTTTTATATCAGTGAGAATTACTGTAATCTTTCAAGCTTTATCCTGTTATTGCAGACTAAACCAAGAGAACGCAGTTGATATTCTGCTCAACAAATGATTAATTAGGGACAAGTTATTTGAAATAAAAGCCTGGGTTTTTCACAGGGCTATACCTCAGGGCCCTTCCGTACATATTGATGGGCGTTATGGCCATTACTGGTTCTGCGTTCTGCTTCATGCTCCCAGAAACCCACGGGAAGGCTCTGCCAGAGACTCTATCAGACATGCAGCAGGTATATGGGTAAGTTCAGGCACAATATATCTAAAGAATAACTTTTATGTTCGGCAAAATGTCTTTGTCATCCTGTTCAATTATTGGCTGCCTTTTTCTGAGGCCGTGTAGCCACATTAGTTAACATTTAAAAAGAAACTTGAGCTTTATCAATGAGCAGTTATGCAGCATTCTTTCTTTTTCTGATGTTTTTGTGACTTTGTTCAAACAGAAATTGTGGGAAAAAGGAAGAGGAGGCAGAAAATGAAGAGCGCTCGCATAGTTAGTTGGCGTAAACGATTTTGTTAGAGGTATAGTAAGTCTGCTCCATTGGACAGGTATTTGAAGTATTTCTTGGGCTTCTCTTAAAGACTGACTGAAATTAACTGATTAAAAGTTTTATCAGGTATTATTTTTGGATTTCTGGTGTCTGTAGAGGAATAATATTAATAAACTCCTAAAAAAGTCTAAGTATATTTGTCTTTCGTATTAATGGGTAGATATTATTTGGTCCATATTTTCAGCTCGTCTATTTTTTTGGTCTCTGAATTGTAACGATGATGAGGTTCATGGCTAGTTAAAAGCACGAGCCGGCAGTGAACGTTTTTGTTTCGTCCTTTGCTTTGACTGCAGGTGTGAATCAGGCTAAAAACCTTTTTTATATTGCTGGTAATATTATAAAGTAAAAAATGTGGGGCAATGTTGAAAAATATACCTTTATTTGTTGGAAACCATTGATTATGTATTGAACTGTTATACATTTTAAAAGGGATTCTGGGTAATCTTTATTGCATTAAAACAGAGAGCAATAAAAGTTACATTTTTGACCCATGTTTTGTTGGGATGGGGGGTGGGGGCTGAACATCTTTAATTTTTCAAAGGGGTCACAACAGAAAACATTTGAGAGCCACTGCCTTAATAGAAGAAGCAGTAAGCCATTGTTGATAAGGAGCCTTAGGATATCCAGTTTAAAGTTTACGACAGGCGATGTAGGGGACAGAAAGCATGTGGCAGATCAGACGTGATCTGATCAGATGAGAAGATGACTGAACTTTTTGACTTTAACGAAAATGACATCAAACTATATAAGCCAAAGAACATTTTTCTGTTTGAAAGGTCCAGTCAAAGTCCAGACCTATTCCAATGGAGAATTAATAGCAATACTTGATGCTCAAAGACACTCTCAGTTACATGTGGTATTTTTATATCACATTTTAATTAGTGATTTTCTTTTTGCATAAAAGAACTGAGACATTTTTCCTCTCTCTAGACTTGCCAAGCAGAATATATATACCCAGAGAAGTCACAACTATAAAGGAAGTCCAAAAAAGCATGGACTCAATAGAACTGAAAGCACCTTAGTGTTGGTCTGTCACACAAGATCCCAATTAAGTTTGTATAAATGTATGAAAGGTTAAAAGTTTTTCTTATTTTCTATTATTCATTCCATTTTTGCACCACTCCAGCCGTGTGACCAACGCCAAGAATTTTAAAATAAATATGAATAAACTTGATTTTAGTCCACAACTTTTCCCCCCAAATTCAAATAATCGTTTCCTGTGATCAGCAAGCGACCATTCAATTGTGTTTCTTTTCTGCTCAACACCAAACAGAAGGGTGGTCATGGCAGGCCTCATGAGTGAAATACCCTGCTGACATTCAGCAGGGTATTTCACAGGAAGCCGTGAACGCGTCAGGTGTTACCGTGGAAAGGCCGCCATTTCACTTTCATTTCATCTCTAACAGCAAGCAAATTCGTCGCCTTTTTATGATTTTTAGAGAAACATTGTTTAGATGAATTAAAAAGAAGCTAGGCTAAAGGGGATGCTTTATTTCAGTTGTGCCGGATGCCAGCCTGACTGAGCTGAGGACGTGCCACAGCTGCTGGAGATTTAAAGCAACTGCAGACTACGTTACAGGAGGCAAAGTAAAAGTGAAACCAAGTGGTTTAACCAACGGTCCGGTTCTTTGTTCGCTCTGTCGAACCTCTGCGGCTTGGATGGATTATATTTGACCGAGAAGGAAGAATATACTGGATCGCAGGTGAGTGTTGTTTTGGTTGTAGAGATTGTTTGGGCAACAGCTGGACCTCTCGACGAGGTGATGGTGACGATGATGATGCTGGCGTTTCTTCTCAGCAGCCTTGCGCCTTTTTTTCTTTTTTCTTTTTTACTTTGAACAAACCTTGATGGTATTCTCTGCTATACAGTCATCTATTTTTATACATAGTCATTGTATCAAAAGCTGTATCTGTGCTTATGTGTCGGGTCACGCTTTCTTTTATTTACCTATTTTCATTTTCTGTGCGCTATTTTTTTTTATGTTACGTAAGCTGCGTTGGTCTTAAGAGCGATCTTCTAATGAGCTTTGTGACCTGAATTGCAGCCTAAATAATTGCAGCCTAAAAGAGTTGAAGGCATTTAGCCAACATGAGCGAATCTCAATCCTTTCTGCTGCGTGATGGTGAAAAATGGGCCTAATCTTTCTAAAATTATAACAGTTTTTTTTTTCACAGCAAGAGGAAATGACACACCACTGAATAACAGTAACTTAAGTCTACATGTCAGTGATTTACCCTTGCTATCCCTTGTTTCTTATCTTTTTTTTTCACTCGCATTAATGCGAGGTCGCTCTGAAGATAGAGAATCATAACATCCGAATAATACTCAAGCACTGTGTGCACTGTATTTATGTCCAAGTTTAAAAGGCTTATTTAATCAGCCTAACTGCTGTATCAGAAATGACCACTTGATGGCGCCAAACTCTACTTTGTCGGAATTATTGCTTTTGGTTGAATTCAAAATGAATAAAGTCACAGCTGGCCTGAGGCACAAGCAACAAATAGGTTTGTGTGTGTGTGTGTGTGTGTGTGTGTGTGTGTGTGTGTGTGTGTGTGTGTGTGTGTGTGTGTGTGTGTGTGTGTGTGTTACAGATGCTGGGACTGAAGGATATCTAAGCTGTAACAAAACATGATGAATTATCGATGCATTTTCATATTTTCGATTTTAGTTTAGGCTACGATCACATGTGTTTTTGTTCATCTTCGTAAATTGTTTATAATCTCAGTTCTCTCCCAATAAACTTCCACAACGCAAGTTTAATGCACCAGTATAAGACACCACATTGCATCTATTCCAGAAGAAATTATGAACATGAGCTACAGCCTGGCATGCAGGTTGCCTTGAATCGAGGGATGTTGGAGGGCAAGAAAGTTACTCCTCTAACCTGGAAGTCTGCCAAAACACCCACGTTTACCTGCTGGCACAGGGAGATTTTGTCCGTTATTCAAATCGACAGGCTGCCACAAACCCAACGAACAGAACAGATTTGGGAGCCTTTCCTGGCACATTGTCGCAGATTGTGCACATCTGTTGTAACACCAAACTGTAAGGCCGCAGGAGCAAATAAGACACTGAAGTGATCGATTTAAAAAAAATCTTTTGGGTGGGATTTTATCAATATTTGTTGTCTTTGAAAAAAAAGAAAATATGAACATGAAATAAGAAATAACAAAGTTGCACAAGCCCTAACTTTACTGCTACGTTGTCGTCAGACCTTTTAGTCTGATGTTTCTGTGGCGTACTCAGATTCCATAATTGACACTTTATTCGTTTCATAGGCGTTTGTTGAGAAATGCATCAAGCTTAAGCAAACTGTTACAGGGTTTCTGAGAGGTTTGAGCTCTGGGGCGTTTCCTGGCCGCAGACCCAAAATGTTAATGTGTTGATCCTTGAGGGACTTGGTGACATCAGCCCTTCAAGAAAATGTATTGTTCATTACCAAACTGCTACCGGACTGTAGCTCTTGGATAATGTTTTCAGTTCTTATTCGTAACAGACAAAAGGATAAGTGTGGCCACTCCCTTGAACTGGCGCCACACACATAGAATGTTTTGCTGTCAGCATGACCCAATGTAGCGTTCAGCTTTCCTTCTTTGGATGCTACTTTTCTCCAACTATCTTAAGAAGTCTGAAGTGGGCTTAACATTAAAGGAAACAAAACTTCACTCCAGTTCGCCATAGTCCAATCCTTGTACTTCCTTGAAAATGTCCGTCTAACCTTGATGTTTTTCTTGGCTTCTTTAATATCCTTTTACACTGTAGGCCCGTGTCCAAAAGTCATCGCCTCACTGTGAGTCCAGGAATACGCACACTTGCCTTCTATTCCTGAGCAAACTCTGCACAGTCCTCTGACTTGAAGGGGGCGTCTGAACTTCTGTCCTTGCAGTTCTTGGTGGTTCTATAAATGGATTTCAACTTATTTGCAGCAATATTCTTGTCTGTGAAATCTTTTTAGGAAAGGAATGAGTGTTTGTTTTCCTAGAGTTCCCCCCACCCCCCATTTCCTGTTTAAAGCAACCATTCTGATCTTGATTCAATCAGCCATTGCCTGTCTTTTAACACTTTCCATTTTTAGTAGTAGTAGTAGTAACTTTATTTATAAAGCGCTTTAATACAATGCGCTGAACAATTACATGCCGATAAGACAAGTAAAAACAGTACAGCTAATAAAAAAGAAAATAAAAATAAAAACCAATAGATAAAACAGATAAAACAACAGTAGATACAGTCTACTACGAGTAGGACAGAGTAAACAAGTGGGTCTTTAACTTAACTTTAAAAACACCAACAGAACGTGCCTTATGTCCTGAAGGAGGTTGTTCCATAGGAAAGGGGCTCGGAAAGAGAAGTCACGCTCGCCAGCAGTTTTTTCTTTGTGCTTTAGGGATTTGTAGAAGGCTAGTGCCTTAAGATCTGAGAGCTGGAGAAGGGACATACAAATGCAAAAGGTCCAAGAGGTAAGAGACGGCCAATCCGTTTAAGGCCATGTAGGGCAACAGGATCTTGAAGTCTGCTGGAACAGGACAAGGAAGCCAGTGAAGAGACAACACTGGGGTGATGTGTGCATATTTCCTAATTTTAGTTAAAACAAGGGCAGCTGCATTCATGACCGTCTGCTAATTTTAGCTGACATTGCTGAATTTATCCCAACAGGGAATTTTGTTGCAGAAAAAAAATACTGTAAAAATTAGGTCTTTGTGTTTTTGTTTTTTTTTTAGTTTATCTAGATAAAGATTTATTAATTTTGGGGTTACCTGGATTTTCCTATATAAACACAAAGACGCCTTTTTTGCAGAACTTTAAGGGTGCATGGTATAATGGATAAATCTTTAAAGTTTGAGTTTAATTTTCATAGTTCATTTGAATCTATAGCTAATCTAAACAAGTTTGCATATTCAAACTAAGCTAAATTTGCAGTTAAACATTAAAATAAAACAATGTCACTCTTTAGACTCTACCCTCAAAATAGGTATAAAATCAGTGTCAAGTTTTTGGACAAAGTTGTAAAGATGGTAATTAAATAAACATGTTTTTTTATATATAAAAAAGTTATTTGCAGCTGAAATTTTAGATTCGTTGAGCAATTAGCCAAAAGGTTACAAATGTTTTGAAGACAGTAAAAGACTCTCTTTCAAATGAGCTGCACCCTGACAATAAAACCCGTGAACCTTGGCTTTATTTGGACGAACAGCCCATTTAAATTAAGATTTGTAGAAAGTGGAGAAAATGTTTCTATTGAGGACAGGATCTACTTTTATGATGATCTTTTGTGGGTCATAGGTAAAATCTAGTTAAACTTTTTTTTTTATATATTCTAAAAAAAATTAAAAACAAGTTAACAACGAGCAACTGTTATCATAAGCAACTTTATCACTAGTGTGATAAGACTTAACACATTCCTGAAGGAAATTTTACAATTTACCAGGTATGTCCACAATTGGGTTTACCAGCAGCAACAATTAAGTCATAAAGGGACACGTGATGACGTCAAAGGCTCTATATCATTTAAGCAGAGTTGAATTTCAGTACTCTGCAGGAAGAATTGGATTGAAACTCTGCCCATGTCTACTTCAACGATATCAAATAGTAAACTGAGTTCGGACTCCCAATCCATTTATTATAAATGTTTGCAAACACATTATTGCTAAAGTAGCCTAATGAAAACGGTTAGGACGTCAAGAAACAAAACTAAAGTTGGTCACTAGATGGCGCCAAACTACTTAAAATCATAAAAAAAAATTGCTTCATGCTCTTTGTCGTGGGAAAAATACAGTCTTGCAGTTTTTAGTTATTTGCTCACAGGTTTGTTGGTTTTTCTTTTATGGCCTTCTTTTTTTCACTTTATCGTTAAAAAATGCAAGCAAAACAAAACAGACCACTAAAGTTGTCCACAACCTTTTGATATTAAAAACAATGAACCTGCAGAAGATGAAGTTAACCGAAAGGCAAAGGTTGGACAGGAAACACGCTGCAGCAGGAGCCTGTGACTGGTCTGAACCCAACAAGTCTGGCTTGATTTTTTTTTTTTTTTTTTTTTTTTTTTAAAGTCACCGCATTCTAGAAATGTGAACACGAAATGTAACAAACTTCCTCATACCACCTCCTGCTCAAAGCTTAACTTTGAAAGACACCAGTCTTCAAAATGACACTTAGTAGTTCAAACGTCTATCCTCCAGGGGCTGAGAATGTAGTATTTTTTGTTAAAGTAAGCAGACTCTTAAAGCTGAGGTATGTCTGCTTCTCGCTTCCTCAGAATCTGTTTTGCAGCTGAATACTTCCTTTATCAGTCATCATCAGAGAGTGGATCACATCAAGAGATGATGAGGCGGCGGGAGTGTGGGGGTAGAACAGGCTGCCACAGATACCTCTACAAATCCGGGGGAAGAAAAACATCAGAAAAAAAAAAACAGCCAATGTCATTGGTCTTTTACGTAATGAAGTCTCAGGCCATTATACACGCCAAGATTGTTGTTTAATTTTGCGTTTCATGTTTGCTGGTGTTAAGTGGTATTCACTACACCTCAAGAGTGTGTCTTAAAGCATTCAAAAACAAATTACTGGCTGCTAGACAGGGGGATCTCTCCTAAAAGAGGCCAGACCAGATGAGCTACCATGGTGACCAGTTTTGTCTGATCCATTTTAATGATGTTTAGCAGAATTTCTCAGCTTTGCATCAACAAGAAAGTGCAAAGTCAAAATGCCAGCTTTATGCAGATAACAATAAGAAAATGGCCCAATCGCATCAATAGATTACGATCAATGAAGTCTCCGACTCTTACCATGTTGTTTTCTCATCCCAAAGGGTAAATATGCAAAAATATGTACATTTAAGACCATAATCCAGCAAACAGGACTTTTTTTCTCATTTTTGAACTGTGTTGCTATCTGTATTTTAACTTTTTGGTGTCATTCTTATACTTTGGAATCCTTCCAAATTAGTAAGCAAGATGTTTTTATGCGATAAATCCAGTAATTCATTTATTTATTTACTTTGGGGGGAGGGGTATAGTTGAAATTTATCTTTAGTTTCATAGAAAGCAGGTGCTTCCAAAAACACATTCTGCTTCATGGAAGTGGTTGGAGGGCTGGACAGGCTGGATTTCCCAACTCCAGAGGCATTTCTTATAAACGGTTCAGCCTGCACCTGGTAGCGTTAGCGCCACACTCTGGTTGCACGGTAAAACTGCAGGAGGAGCTTCTTTCAAGTCACGTGATTTAGAGGAAATCGAGCCTTGAGCTTGGTGCAGGTCAGGTTGTGTCTGACGATCTTGCACAGACAGTAAGGCTCCCTAGAGTCAGCAGTTTTTTTTTTTTTTTTTCTTTTTGAAGAATTTCTTCTGCCGTTTGTTTAGTTTTTGTTTTCCTCACATCTTAAGAATGATGTGCTATCTGATGGGGGCGCAAGATGGGTGATCTAATAGATGTTTAATGCTTCATTTTACTCAGAGTGAGATGCTTTTGGGTAAATCGTCATGTGACTGCAGCATCAGCCAGGAGTGCTAACATATGAGAACAATGTATCATCTGCTTATGTCGGACTTTTGGTGATCACGTGAAATCTTAAAGCTAGTCACCCAGTCTTTAGTAGATTTCTAATCCATTTTGGCTTGACTATGTTTTTTTTTTTTTTACATTTGCATGCATTAATGACTGATCATTTGGATAAAGTCGGTCCCAAGTTTGTGCATTCAACCTTAATTTGACATAACTTGCATGTTTTCGGAAGTGTGCAGTTGGATGCCCGCGTATTTAGCCCTCTAGCACTTTGTTTACTTCCTTGTGTTGTTGTGATGACCTCAATCTGCCTTATCTGTGGCCCCACCCTCTGCAGATGGAGATCAGAGCCAACACGTCGTCACTCAAGTGACTTCGTGTAAATGGAGCATTTCATCTCATACAAAGGCTCTCACGCACAGCAGCCATTTTTTGTCTTTTTTCAATGTAAATTTTAATTAGAAACATAATCTATTTAATCACATTGCGACTGGTGACTTAGATGGGCATGCATCTTATACAGTGCCTTGCAAAAGTAGTCATACCCTTTGAGATGGTTCACATTTTGTCACAATGCAAACTCAACTTTTGATGTATTTTATTGAGATTTTTTTTTTCAAAGACGCCAACAGTAACTCTGGAGGAGCTGCAGATGTCTACAGCTCTGGTGGGCGATTGTATTGACAGGACAACTTTAGCAGTGCATTTATCCACTTAATACGCGAGATGAATGCCATTTTAAAAGAAAATCACGAGAAGTCTCTCTTAAAGGTTGAGACAGTTCATATAGGGGTCACAGTAAATACGGAAATAGACGCTCTGGTCAGATAAGAACGTTTACCTTTTTTTTGGCCTATATGCAATACCCGTGTGGTGGGAATTACGGGACATCACCATGAATACACCATCCCCACTGTAATGCACGGTGATGGGAGCATTATGTCGTGAAGATTCTTTTCATTAGCAGGGACTGAGGAGCTAGACAGAGTTAGTAGGAAGATGGATGGCGCTATAGAGGGGGCTCCATGGTCCTATGGTTGGAATGGTTTTATTCATGGGTTACAATCAAGACATAATAGGGCTGGATGATAATTCAATAACAATATATATGGATTGACAGACATGACAGAAAAAAGGTCAATATCAAGTTCAATAGAGTAACATTTATCCTTCCATTTGAATTCTACCCATGTTAGTAAATATTACAGTCATTACGTCCTCCCAACCAATCACAAACACAGACCCTGCTTAGTCTCCTTCAAAGAGTTCAGAGAGCACACATTCTTTTTTTAAAAAACTTGCAGTTTTGGTAAAAAGGTGGTTGAATAAAGGGTTGAGTTTTAATTCAGCGTTTGTGTGTTCTGTATCTAAAAATAGGTCGCTAAGCAACAGTATAAATTGGCCAGGGCTGCACTTAAGATATGTGCTTTGAATTTGTTGATAATTTTCAATATTTCTATTTTATCGATATGATTTTTTTCTGTATTGTCCAGCCCTAAAACATAATTCTAATTACGAATGTATATCATATTGCAAAGATGAATGTGGGAAAAAAAAATTCACCTTGATGTGCAAAGCTGGTAAAGACATAATCCAAAAGACTTGCACCGGTATTTGCCATTAGAAGTGGCAGGTCTCTAAAGTATTCCCTAAGAGGGGCTAAATATAAATGCCAGCCAGACTTTTCAGATTTTCCTTTATTAAACATAATTAAAACAATATTGTTTTTTTTTTGTTGTTGTTTTTTTTGCTTCCACTTAACAATCGCTACTTCGTCTTGACGTATTAATAAAAACTCCTAATAAAAAAACATTGTTTTTGCTATAACGGGACAAAATGTGGAAAGGTTCAAGCAGGATCAATACTTTAGCAAGACACTTTATTTACTGGAAATGGGAACAGCAGAGGTGGGGACAGTAGCCAGAAATTGTACTCAAGTAAGAGTAGCACTACTTTGGCATAATCTCACTGAAAAGTAAAAAGTACAGAACCAAGAAATTACTCCAGTAAAAAGTATTTGGTAAGAAGGCTACTCAAGTACTGAGTAACTAATCATAACATCTGATTTAATATTTTAAAATGTTGGAATCGGGTCAGGCAAAAATATTCAGTTATGTACAAATTCTGGTATTTTAAAGAACAGCATAAGAAATATACAAAAACTAACAATTACAAAGTATCATTCAGGCAGAAAAGAAACGCTTTTCTAAATAATGTGTTTAATATAACTTATTAAACCAACACTTACAGCAGTTGATGTACATACAGTATGTCAGAACAGTGCAAGGTACTTGCAGTGACAATATCTACTGTTTACTGTATGGTTACTTGACCCCCAAATGGCTCAATAGTCTCAGCAAATGGAAAATAACATTAAAACAACAAAGCTTGTGTACAAACAAGAAGTTGCCTTTTAACATAAACTATAGGTGTGTCGCTCGCTGGTGCGTCTTTGTTTAAAACGAGTCTTTATTCAATTAAGTTTCTCTCGGTCAGTAGAGTAGCCAGAAATTTTACTCAAGTAAGAGTAGCGATACTTCAGTGCAGTAAAACCACTCCTAAAAGTCTTTCTTGTTCAAACCATTACTCAGGTAAATGTAACTGAATAGCTGTAGTTACTACCCACCTCTGGTCGAGAGTTTCTGGAGACTGGCTGCAATAGATGACACGCTTTGAACCTTGGCAGTTTTGAAAGAAGGGTTCGGGGGGGGCAAGGACGGTGTGAGACAGACGACGGCGTAGGGGAAAGACTGAAACCTTTTCCTAGACTGCTGCTTGCAGACCTATCAGGGTCATCAGATAACCTTGCAGGACTAGCGAAGTAACCTGAATTAACCCTGTTTTACAAACTGTATTGCTAAACCGATTCAGGAATGCAGGTCAGTTATCTTTGTAACATCCACTAATACTTGACTTCAATTGGAAGCCTGATATTTTTTCTTTGTTTGCTCCATACAGAGCATTACATGCCATTTGAAACTAAAGGTTCACATGGCTGTGAATGGCATGGGTGTATTCAAAGTTCTTTGGAAGTGACCTGACATTTTTCACTTGATCCACACAACACTGCAATTGTACCTTCACCTGCATTGCTAGCAACTACGTGCTCGTGCAACGCCATTTCGGGCAGCTAGAACAGACAAATCCCCTGTGAGTTTATCGGCGTCATGGCAAAGGAAGTCTTTGTTTTGCAACCTTAAGACAGAATCTGCGGCTAAACGCGTAGAAACTTGCGCTATTCTTTTTTTAATTCAAATTCAAATGTGCTTTATTGATCCCAAAGGGAATTTAAATATGCAAGTGCGATGCTAGGAGGAAGAGACCTTCGTGAAAAAAGTAATGTAAAAGTAATGATGGGTCCAGCACTTGTAGTTGCCTGCTTAGAAAATAGCCTAGTTTGACCTACATTTTGTTTGTGCTTTGGTCTGGGACTATGAACGTTCTATGATCCATGCCGTATCCGCCCTGCTTTGCCTGCACCAGGTTCGTAATCCTACAAACAAAAGAGCCATATTCAGGTTTGGGTTTCCATTAAATAAGCCTTCTTATTCAATCGCATAAAAAGAAAAACAAAAACAAAGTATGATACACATAAGCCGAGCAAAAGCCTCTTTGCTTCTGATTTGCAGCTTTTGTTTGCACAAGGCAGTCAGAGACATGTCATTTCATCTTGGCAGACAATCCTCTGGCATGTTTCACCTTATCTGTCTCTTAACCTCTTTTTACATATCTCCCTGCATCCTCTAGCATGCACCATGTTATCCCACATCATCATGCACAAACGGACATATTCACACAAACTGGTTGCCCGTGTTTGTCAAGAAAACAATGACGTGGGAATCATACATACGTGATAGCATCAAAATTCAACATTTGCATGTGTCAGGTCGCCATCTCTCACTGAGGATACTGTCCAGTTATTGGCGTAAATAAAACCTGTTGTTGCATTTCGTTTTTTATTTAACCTGTGGATAACAGAACAGTAATGTGCTAATTTGAAGGGACAATTAAAAAATAATAGTTTTTTTCACGTGATCACCAAAAGTCCGACATAAAAAAAAAAAATAATAATAATAATAATAGTTGCACTACAGAAATATTCTGATCAGAATGCCTAATGTGCTCTATGTGCTGCAACAAGAACAGGAGTCGCTCTTCGTCGATACAGAGTGAGGATGATGAAGTCAGTGTAGCTTTGGCAATGCCAGTGACCTTATAGGATGGCATTCGCTGCATTTCTTTTTTTTAAATGTTTCTTTTGGAGATAAGAGTGCACTCTTTGAATCTGACCTACTCTTATCTCTGCAAACGTTTCTGGTTCATTTTATTTACTTAAGATTTTTCAAACATTATTTTTTTTTAAATCGACGTGTCAAGAATCCCCAAAAAAAAAGGTTTAAAAGAATAATTTTGGATTTATCATGGCCTGGATGATTGAGTATATTTACCAACATCATGTCAAGAAAGCTGTAGACATGGAAGGAAGGATTGGCGCACTATATAAAAACAAACTTAAATGGAGTGTGGAAACACAAAAAACGTCTTTTCTTCACTGTATAGACTTTGAAAATTGTTCCTCTTTCATGACCAAATTTAATCGGTTGTAAAGCCTCAACAAAAAAGCAGGGTCACACATTACCCACTCCATCTATTTTTACTGATAACTAGAGAAAAGGCCATTCAGAGGTTAATAGTGTTGCAACATTTAAACCTACTGGTTTACTGTTGAGCTGCAGCTTATCATGGATGGGCAAAGATATCTTTAGATGGGAGTGTTTATGGACAAACCGACTCATGCTGTATCTAAAAAGTTTATCGCACATAATTTTGATACTTATTGAGACATAGGTCTGTCCAAAATGCACATGTTTGATAATACACAAAAATAAAATTTGGTGCAGCTAACAAATAAAATGATGTGTCTTGTTGAAGAAATATAAAAAACAGTGAAACGACTTTAGCCTGCAGGTTGTCGGATGCAAATTTTTTATTCGGTACCTGTAAATATTTTTACCTGTAGATCACACAAGCACAGATATATATATATATAAAATGTGTCCAGCAAATATGCCAAGAGATTCACATAAAACTGTTTGTTTTTTTTTATCATCACAAATAGCCTACCTAAGAGAAACTTAATTTTTAGCCAAAACCTACTTTTTTTTTTTGAAGAAAGCACACATATGTGATGCAGGATGTGGTGCACTTTAGCTTCACAGCATCCTTTTTGTATTAAACAACTGCAGATGGCTCTGGCATTTCCAGTAAACCCTATGTCTTCTACTTTGCCTCTCTCTATGATATGCACACGCACGCCCAATATTTCTTTATTCACGCACCCTACAAACAAGACATCAGCAAAGCCTGTTCCCTGACGTTGAAGAACAATGTTAATGTCACTGCTCTTTTTCGTTGACCTCTCCTCTGACATTAGGCTGGCTGAGTTGTCAGTTCTAGACAGAACAATAGAATGAAATGGAATAAAAATACCTTTATTGTGCCACAATAGAGAAATCTGGGCGTGACGGTGGCAAAGAACATGTAGACAGGATGCACCAGATTTACACACTAGCATCCTCTCAGCTACAGATGAGCTGCTACACAGACAAACTACACCATAGAAGATGGCTGATGCCACCACAGAGTCAAAGAAGGTCTTCAGGAGCCTCCCTTGCACTCCTGAAGACCTCAGTCTCCTGAGCAGGTTAAGTCTACTCTGATCCTTCTTCTTGTAAAGAGTGTCCGTGTTTTGACTCCAGTCCAGTTTATTGTTCAGGTGAACACCCAGGTACATACATGAGTCCACAATCTCAACATCAGTTCCCTGGTTGTTAAGCGGTGTCAGTGTGGTGGTTCTACGCCTTTTTATGTCTAAAAAAAGCATCAAGTGGGCATCAGGGTACCATTTTTAGTCATTCAACCACTAAAAGGTGTTGCCGTAGATTGGAGGGGCTTTGTTCATCTTTTGTCTGACCACAAAGAGCTGAAAAAATATACCTAAAGGGAACATATTTCCCGCCAACTATTTCTCATGTCCATCACAAAGAGGTTTGCAGCAGAAAATGGGGTCATTTCAGTGTTTTGATCTGTGCCAGCAGGTTTCCTACATGGGGTAGGGAAGAGGTGGTGTTGTGTACTCTAATTCAACATTGATTTCAAAAGGGAGGTCGCGAAACAGTTATTCCACTAGTTTTTGTTGTTGTTGTTGTTCCTCCCATTGTGGTTTTGTTTGTTCACTGCTGATGTAGGCTTTTGCAACATGTCAACTTCTTTAGGTGTATGCAGCGTAGTTTCCTGTCAACACATTGAAAAGACACACCTTTTCATGTAATCTGGCCCGTTTTAATATTTCTCGGGTTAACCATTGCATTGAAAACCAAACTTGATGATTGTGAAACTGGACTGACCAAGACACTTGCAAAGTCATCATTAACATAGTCACCACATAGACCACTTACCGTAACGGGGGAAATGCTTCACATTGTGGAAGTGCTTGTGGAGGCTGGGCTTCCCAACTCCAGAGGCATTTCTTATAAATGCCTTGGATTCCACCTCACTTTCACTTATACCTTTGGCATTAAATTGCAACACCAAGAGACTTGTTAAAATGTCACAATATATTATTAGGATGACAATTGTTGATCTACAAGGTGCACTGCTATGAGGAACTGCTGTTTCTTTGGGTAAAAATCATGAGCTAGTTTGCCGACTGTTGGTTGTCGCATATGTCGGAAACCTTCTCGTCACGATTGTGTGAGTCCGTGTGTTCTGCATTACCTGCAGATTTACACACCATCAATCATTTAGTCTACCTATTCAAATTATTCAAAAGGCAAAACACTGATATCAATGTCATCAACAGTGGCAACATCCGCACCACACAATTGTCCCTTAAAGTCAAGTTGGATGAAAATGTCAATGTGTCCTTTTTGTCCCCTGGTGTTTCACGGGAGGCTGTTGCTCTTAGGATGCCTCCTGTGTTTAAATGTTTTCCTGCAATTCTTTTTTTCAAAATAGATTCTCTGGAAAAAATTCTCATGACCCTTCCCAATTCTAACCTATAATGCTGGCTTAATTTTTTTGTAAATGTGCAGACATGTGCTCTGTTGCAAAAATAGAGCACATGTAGCAATGATCCTCATGTTTCCTGAAAGCTTTTCGTCACCATCAGTGCTCAGTTTTTGCAAGTTAACCATTGACTAGATGCATTTTGGACTTAAAGAATGCATTTAGTCTGGTAAAATAAGGAATTAAGAAAAAAATAGAAAAGGATTCATCGGGTCCTCTAGTCAGATGGGGTAGTTTTTCCACTCTAGGTTACAATGCATTCTAATTGTCTCTGGGTAATGTGTAACCTTTATCAAAGTTCTTCTCTTCATATATTCTATGAAGAGAAATGAACTTTCTTTGTCTTTGTTTCATTCTTTGGAAACCTGAGGAGCTTCTATTAATACTTTAAAATCCCTGATGACTTAGTGCGATTAAACAGCTCAGTTATGAGAAAGTACATACTCTTTTAGTTCTATTGTATTAATATAAGTGATGACATTTTTAACCAGGTAGGCTTTCTTTCTTTTTAATTTCTTTCTTTTAATCAGGATTTTGTTCCGCAGAGCTCCACACATCCACACAGGAGGGGCCTTGTCAAAAATCCTTGCATATGATTGGATAAACCACTTGTCCATCGTCTTTACTGACTTCAACCACTCATATCGAAACCAACCCGTGACGCTGATGAGAGCAAAGATAAAGCTCTTGTCAAACTCGGTCGGGAGAAGGGGAAAAAACATGGTTTCCACTAATAAAAGCCTTCAAAGCCGTTGTCTGGTGTTCTTTTAAAGAATTAATATTCGGTAGATTGGACAACACTGATGAAATAGCAGCAATCGTTGCGAGGAAGCAACCGCTACCGTTGCTTCCTCGCTGCGAGCCGCCATTGTTGTCTGAATCCAAAAAGTCGCTTCTCTGATACGTCACATCTACGAAAATCCTGCCCGGCGATCCTGATTGGCTCGTCTGTTTCATGTGGTATTGAAATCCCTCCCAATGGCAGCGATTCCAGATGGATGTGTGGAGCCGTGTGGCGCTTGGCTGAACAAAATCCATCTGGTGAGAATCGGGTTAGGAAAATGCTGCATGTACAGAAAAAAAACAGCAAGTAAAAAAAAAAAAGCTGAAAGTCACTCTAAGAAAAACGGAAGCGCTCCAAACCACTAGGTGGAGTAGGGAGTCTCAGTAAAGACACGCACGCTAATATTACCTACGTAAATATGGTGATGGTCTATAATACTGTATTGTAAAAGATTACAGCCACAAAAACATACTTTTTCTTTCTTCCCTCCAACCTTCTTCTAGGCAATAATGTCTTTACTGAGGGTCTGATCCCACCTGGCTAGGTGGTCGTCTCCCCCTGGCGCACTTCCATTTTTGTTTTACAGCAAGTTTGCAGATTTTTCATTACTACCTGTTGCTTTTGGGATTTTCAGCATCTTTTTGTGTGTGTGTATGTGTTTTGGAGTTTGCATCTTTCTGTTTTTTTGTGATTGCAGCTATTTTTTTTTGCAGCGTTTATCTGTTGCAGCACATCTGACCGTTGGCGGCGTGTTCAGCCGTTTGCTACGCGTTTGCACCTGTCGGCCACTGTACCAAACCCTTCCTCATTTGCCTTCTGCCTAAACATGTAAATGTGGTTCAAAAGTGAAAGACGTTTAAGTGTAAAGTAGAGGGCCATTTCACTGTTGTTCTTTGCGTCTTGGCTTCCTCTCAAGAAAATGTAAATAACCAAGAACGTTAAAGATGCCAATGGACCCTCAGTGTTTGAAGGGACAAATTCCTCCATATCATTTCATTTATTTGTTTATTTTGTTAAACAATGATGAGGCATAATTAAGAGTTGTTTTTTAAAACAAAGAACCCCTGGATAAACTCAAATTAAACAAACCTTAGAATTCAAAATGAGTTTGGTAATGGATTAGTTTTTAGTTGAGATGCAGACTTACTTGGTGATAGAATTATTACCACCTGTTTAACATTGAAGTGATGCACTTTTTTCCTTTAGGATCATGTGTAAAAAAAAAAAAGGGAAAAAAATCTGGTATGAGCAATATGTTTCTGGTCCAGTGGATAACGGGGAGGGAAATGTTTGTAATAGATCAGTGCTATCAGATACACTCCGGTTTTCAGGGCTCTGGGAGTGAGGCAGTGCTTTCCCGTGTGTGGGTGTGGAAGGGTGTTGTAGGTCATACTTCTTACTTGGCAGTTGGAAGTGTTGCTTATTTGAGAAACGGCAACCGGACCCCTGTTCCTGCAGGTGCTTTTTAGTTTCCTGTATGAGGATAAACAGACTGAAAGGCAACAAGAGCAATTTCTTATTTACACTGATATCCTGACAATGGTAAAACAAAGGGGAACATTGGGGAGAGGACAACAATATTTTACATGCATACAATAAGCAATGCATTCTTTCATCAAAATAATTACATGATTCCTTAAAAAAAAAAAAAGAAAATATGGAAACGCTTCCCAATTGTCGCATGTCATCCTTGCGCAGGGGCAGACCCTGGCCCAGCTGTTACAGGTTTGTTCCAAAAATACAAGAAAGAAATTAGGGTAAACAAACATGGTCAACGCAATTTTCTGCACCTAAATATTCGTCTCTCTAACACTTTTAAAAAGCTTAAATTTAGAGTGGATGTTGCATTCATCGCCTGGATCATATAGATAAGGCATTCAGTTAGCCAGCTGGTCTTTTCTGCTTCCTACTATTGTTTTCAACTATCTCCGAGTGAAAGGTACAACTTCTGCCAAACCAAGCCAGAGACAAAAAACGTTAGGCGAACAGGAGGCTGCGGTTCCTCCAAATAACTCTTTGCAGTGTATATTACAGTCATGCCTGCCTAAAAAAAAAAAAAAAAAAATAGCAGAGAAAAAAAGAAAAAAATAACATGATAAACATCCATAGCTTCTGCAGTTTTGTTTCCCAACATTCTTTGTCAAAAGCGTGTTTTTCAGTTAAAAAATTACCCAGGCCTATATTTTGGTCCCGGTAATGACTCCAGATGTCACTGCTATTACTTTGAGGCTGTGTGATTTAAAGTTGCCGCAGGGATCTATGCACGTGTTTTACAGTGAGTCACCATGAAACTAAAGAGTAACGTGACTGACAATTAATGTGTTGTTGTTGGTTTGATACCCCCCCCCCAAGTCATAATAGGTTGAGTCAGAACTTGTACAGTTTCTGGCACAAGGCTTACCATCATCCATCATGAAACTAACCAGATTCATCGAAAGCCTGTTTAACTGTAAGACTTTTGTACGCTGTTTAAAAAGAAAAAAAAAAAAAAAGATCAACAACTTGTAGCTCTAGCAGCACTTGCCAAAATAAATACACGTTGTCTCGGAGAATGTCATATACCCTTCCAAGTCATTATTGCCACATTTCTTTGTTCAACATGGAAAAGTTGCCCAATCACATTATTAAATTCTGCATAACCTTGTCATGTAGAAAGTTCACCTTTAAGACTCCTGCAGACAACTCAATTTTGCCACTTGCATAGTTAGTGTGGTTAGAGGTGTTAAAACAGTTGCTCTGTAGCTCTTCCTGTCTAAAGAGCCTCTTTGTAAATATCTGATCTTTTTTTTTTCCTATTTTCTGAACCAAGTCTGTGCTGTAAAAATTGAGTTTCAGGTTTGCAATAAAGTCTATAAATAATTGTACTAGATTTTACTGAATTTATGTAACTGGGTGACCTTTCGTCCAAGGTCAGCAATGACACATTCAAGCTTCCACAGCTGCGAAGAGATTTATACTCAGTGATAACAATCCTCTGGTTAACTCTGAAATGAGGAACTTTAACTGCCTGAACATAGGGATTTTCAGCTGTACCCTATTGTGCAGCTTCCTTTCATTTGGTGTAATATGCTGCACAAAAGGTTTTTTTGCACTTTAAAGCAGCCCTATTGATGGCACCTTTAAGCTTAGGACAAAAGCTACTGCTATTAGGAATGATAAGAGATCTCATATAACACAATCTCAAGATGTTGAATATTTGAAAGTGAGGCTTGTCTCGGAAAGTGAAATCAGTTTGCTGTAAGTATGGGTCCCTGAAAACTGTGTGCTTTAATCTCAACCCAATTAAGACCAAAAATTATTCATACCCCTGGCAGATTAACATAAAAAATTCTCATCCAACCTAGAAGCTTGTAGATATGAAATTACCCTTGCACCTCCTTATACATTTGAACTGTTAGATGAGTACATGGCAGGTTCTCTAGGGCACCCAGGCAGCTTTTATTGGATGTTCCAAGGAGCTTAAACTCTTAGTTTACGTGGAGTTTTCATTGTTGTCACCAACACTCCAGACCCGGCTTCCTTTTTTTGTTTAGAGAGGCTTTTATTAGTCCTTAGTACATTCCTTTTTACCTGAATTATTTTAGTTTCTGTGATCTTTTTTAACTTATTATGATTTTGTTCTGTGCTTTGGGTTTCTTTGGATGTTTTAAAGGTCTTTTTAAATCAGTAAATGAAATTAATTATTGAAACGAGACAGGCACTTCTCAAGACAATACATCACTGTAAAAAGTCTGTAGAAATGCAAAGCCGGTACCACAGCCATACCCCAAAACGCCAGCTGTAACTGCAGTGAAAGGTGGTTCTACAAAGAATTGGCAAAGGTGAGCTGAATATAAATGTAAGCCATTATTATCCCCTACTTACTTTGTGCTTTTCCTTTAAAAACACAGAGATTTATTATTAAGATTATTATTATTAATAATAATAATAATTATTATTATTATTATTATTATTATTATTATTATTATTATTATTATCTAAATAAACCGGTCAAGCTGTAAAGTGTAATGGTTTGCATTGTTTTCATTTGTTGTGGGATCTTTTAAAGGTGGAGAACCTGCTGCCTCGATTCCTCCCAGCGGCCCTGCCAGTAAACAGTTGTTCCTTCTACAGCAGCCAGTAATGAACTGAACTATGAACGCATTGAGTACATCCTTGGATTCCTCCGCATTGACGTTTTAATTACCCCCTCACTAAAATGTCGCTCATAACTGCTTTTGTGTTGCCAAGTTACTGTGCCACACAACTGCCTGCTCCCACCCAACCGTGTGTTTAGTTTGCCTGAAAGTTTGGAACGTGTTCATCAGCATTCATGATCGCTGAAGAGACGCATTAAGTCGCACGAGCTGACATTTCAAACCTGAAAATCTACCTGCCATTCTTTATTTTGTTTGGCTCATCTGCTCACCTGGACTTCTCTTAGCAATTATTCCAAACACACTGTCGATGTATTTGTGGCACAGAGCAGATGAGTCTACACCCATGTTTGCGTACGCTTTCAACATAATCTTTTATAAGAGTGATATACCTACATGGCTGTTGTTTTATTCCACAGTCTGCTTAATAGTAGAGAAAAACATGAACAGATTGCTTTTTATTCTGGGACGCAAACTGCCCTGCAAACAGTGCAACGTAGGAATGATGTAACCAGTGCAGCGCCCGTTCAAGACATCCTCATTCATCACACACTCATTGGAACTGGTTCAAATATCATATTTTAATGCATTTGTGTTAACATTTTTAATACAACTATCAATTTGTGAATGTGTGAATGAACTCAGTTGATATAGGAGACACCATATATTGAATAGCCAAAAATTCCCTTCGGGGATTCAACGTTATTCTTGAATTACATTTCTTATGCAGTGTACGATCACTGACAAGTACTGGGTTTGCGGACTTGCATTTTGCATTATTTTGCTTTGTTTTCTACATGCATTACTGCAAGATCTGAAACTGGTATTTTTTTTTTTTACCTTTTAACAAAAACAAGGGTTTATTGAAAATGTTGATTCTGGCTGACGTCTAATGTTTTGGCATTGAAACAGCTTAATTGTAGTTTCTTAATGACTCGACTTCCTCTTTTCCTTCGAAAACTATATATTAGACATTTAACGTGTCACCTAATGAATTAATTAAACAGCTTGCATTGCGCTTATAAATTAGCTAGCATTTGTTGTAGTCCAAGAAGTTCTTTGTGATATGAATGTTGCGTAGAGTGATATTGCATTAACGTTAATTTTCTAAATTGTGTGGAGCTCAAATTGTTTAATGTTGTTTGTTTAGATCTCTGGACAGTTAAAAGAAAGTCCCAGCAAATATCCAAAGACAATTGCTGCTTAAATTCAGTAGTTAAGTTTTCAAATACCACCAATTTCACTGCAATTTCAAAACAGAATCACAACATGACTTATTCACTTAGTTGTTTAATGTCCATAAAAATAAAAACCAGGAAGAAAATAGTATTGTTGCACTTTTGTGCTATTATGCATAATTATTCTATTTGAAATTGAAAAAATTAGCAGGTTCATAGAGATCTAACATTTCTCACCAACCCTAACAACAAAATTTAAGATGGCTGCCATGACTAGTGATACAATGTGACTAGTAGTAAAATACAGGTAATTTGCTCTTTTGATGACTTGTCTCTTTAAATCTTTTTGACACAAAGTACTGTAACTTCTTCGGAGCAGGTTCTACAGTGTTTGAAAGTTCAAAATGCAGAGGAATGCATGGTTAGCTTGTGCTGCTAGCAGTAGTTAGCCGGGTCCCTGAGCATGTCAGTCAGTAAAGCCCACTGGTTTAGCTGTGTTTGTCATTTCCAGATCTAAGTTTCAACTTTAGAGGTAAAATTAACACAGCACAAGTACTGTAGCTACCAACGCTGCTTCCTGGTTCACTGTTGCCCACATACTAGGATTTCTGTATATTTTCTGTAATGTATTTCGGTTTTGAGAGGCTTGTGGAAAAATGAATGTGTGAAAATGTTATTTAGGCTGTTAGTGCATATTAGAACTAATCAGTTAGTTTTCTCATGTTTGCCCTAATTTTAGCATCACTTGAAGCATCCTTTCCGTGTTACCTGAATGCCACTTGAGACTATTTCCTTTTGTTCAAGTGTGAAAAGGTTCGAGGAGCAGTATACAAATATAGACCCCTCTCCAGGCTGGGGAGTCCCTGCCTCAACCTCCTGTTTTTGTCCAAGCTTCTGGAAAAAAGCCTCAGATGCTCAGCTTCAGGATCCCCTCCTTCTTCTGTCCTTACCTGAAAAGTTTCAATGCGGTTTTCACCATGCATCATAGCACAGGGGTAACACTAGTAAGGAACACCGATGATTTCCACATGGCAGTTGACGCTGGCTTTTTTGAAACTTTTGGTACTGCTGACAATCATATCCTCCTCAAGTGCCTTTATTGAACTCAGTGATGCTGCCCTGAAATGGTTTTCATCCTACCTCTCGGAGCTGAATATGCCTAGTCCCTGTTAGCCCCAATAACATATGGTGTCCCTCAAAGTTCTGTCCTTGGGCCTCTTCTCTTTATTTTATACAAGCTTTCTCTAGGCTGTACCATTAGCTGGCTGATCTCCTGCATTCGCCACACTCATAACCTGCCTGGAGGGATAAAAAGACATGGATGAGTGAAAACTTTTTCCAAATAAACATTACAAAAACTGAAGCCATAATGTTTGGCACTGCTCATCAGATCCAATAATCTTCCATAAGCACAATCTCTTTTTCCAGTCAAGTCATTCCTCTTTCAATGCCCATGACAAACCTCTGTGTGAGACTGGACCATCACCTTTCATTTGATTATCACATTATTCATCTGTTTTGGAACTTGTTTTTTGACACCTCCAAACGTGATTTCTGTTCTCAACCTTGTTCATGGGGAATTGTGCAAAGAATACTCAAAAGGTGCAATACATCCAGAATCGTATCCAAGAATCTTCATAAAAGTTTCCAGAGTAGAACACATCACTGTAATTGCCATAAAATTCCCTGGGTCCCCATTACCTACAGAATCCATTACAAAATTACTCTCATCACCCACCAGTGTATTTATGGCAGTGTTCCAGAATACCTAAAGGACCTCCTTCCGCCCCGCTCATCCATCCGCTCTCTACGTTCACATAACAGCAACCTCCTCCATCCACCATGCACTTTATTTTGAACAAAGGGTAACCAGGCCTTTTCCGCAGCTGTCATTCGCCTTTGGAGCTCCCTCCACAACCACCTGAAAGCTCCATAGACACCTGCTGCTGTTTAAAAATGACTTAAAGACTTTCCTTTGTAAACAAGTATATCCTACCGATCCATGAGTTTTTGTTGTATCCAGTAGCACTTGATATTATTTTGTCTTAAATGAAAGGTTCTTTACAAATACATATTTATTATTATTATTATTATTATTATTATTATTATAACTTTCATGGAGACATATCAAACCCCTTTTTTGCAAACTTTCCAAAGCATACAGCTTCACTATTTTGCTCTACTAAGGGTTCTAAAAAAATCTTCCCTTGGGAGTACACAAATAAAGTGGTGGGACCCAATTTAAATAATAAAATCTAAATAACTGGAGGCACAAAAAGCAAAGGTTAACAATTACATAAAATTTTGTAAAGGTGAGCAAATAAGGTCTCACCAAGGCAGTGTGAAATTTTAGCAGTGTCTCTTTTAGTATATGTTGAAAGGAATACCATACATCAAAACTGTGTTCTAATATGTATAGTATGACCGTAATAAACTCAGTGTAGTTAAATTTAGGCTGTTTCTTTACTATGTAGGCCAAAGTCTACTATTATACTGAACTTTGCCTATCTTATTTGCTTATGATTGCCACACATATGCCTCCAGTTACGGAAGGATTTCAGCTTAGGTATTTACTCCTCCAAGAAGATGAGGGTATAGAAATCACAATTCCAATTGAGTGAAGCTGAATGAGAAATAATTGGTGCCGAGGATGGTGAGGTGTAAGAATACAGGTAAAATATGGGATTGGTAAGGAGGGCAGGAATTAGGAAAATTAATATTTAGACAATTTAAAAAGTTCCTTTCTATATTGCTTTTACATCTAAAATGGTATGGGTTGCTTAAGCTACTGCATATCTTATCTGGCAAATAAATACTTTTCAATTAACTGGAAAAAAATACTTTTTTCACCTTTGTACCATTATCATATAGAGTTGCCCATAGACAACAAAGCCCAACATTGAAATTATTTATTTAGTCTATTTTAAGACATAAAACAATAAAATAAAGGATCATAGGTTTACCATAGAGCGGAGGTTCCCAAACCTCTCAGCCTGCGACACCCAAAATAATAGTGCCAGAGAGAGGCAACCCCATTGTGCTGAATGGGTTTTTTTATATCTATATTTTTTATTTATATGGAAATTATGAGAAAATTTCCATATAAATATAAAGTCATAAATTTACAAGAATAATGTTCCAGTTTTCTTTTTCTTTTTTTTCTTTTTTTTTTTGCAAGACCTCTTTAAAAAAGTCCATCCTTCCCTTTGCATTAAGATGACGAATATGGAGCATCTTGTGAAGTGAAACTTTGGTATCTGTTTCACAAATAAGGTCTTTTTTTCAAACTTCTTAGCACATCAGCATCAAATCATCTCACTATTCCCCAGAGGTGTCTAACGACCCCCTGGGTGATATCGACCCCCCACTTCGGGAACCCCTGTGATAGAAGATTAAAATGTTTTTGATTAATAAAATCCAGCCATCTGTCATAATCACAGTACTTTGTGAATCCCAGGGAGAAATTACTTTATTATAGTCGCTCAGTCAAAATATACATAATAAGAATTTACAGTTTAAGGACATTAGACCTTCTTTAAAGAATTAATATGAATAAGATAAAAATAAGTTGCTCAGACAGATTTTAAATGGAAACAACTCTTAAGCTTCTTTAGAATACATGATTATGTACAGGTGATGACTCCAGTTCGAGGGATCGTCTGTTGAATCTGTAGTCTGCAGATGCATAATACAGGTACTTCTAAAATATTAGAATATCATGAAAAGGTTCAGTAGTTTTTACTTGTTTCAGAAAGTAATACTCCTATATAGATTCATTACACATGAATATAAAAGCATTTTAAGCCTTGTGGCTTATAGATATAAATTCTGTTTTTCAGAGCACTGTAATATTACATAGAATCAATAAAAAAGGATATTTTAAATGGAAATGTCAGGCTTCTCAGAAGTATGTTCCTTTCTATGCGCTGAATACTTTTGTATAAAATATAAAGTGTTTGTCAGGTAAGAAGCATAAATTCTGAAGTAGAGGAGAATTTATTGTGAAGGCATGCAGACGGTATCAAGGATTGAAAAAAGAGGCCCTGGTGTTATATTACTAACACAGCAGTCATCGGAGTTTGGGGAAATTTTTTTTACATATGGGTGTTTTATGTGATTTATCCAATGCTTTAATCTAAAGACACTGGTATCTATTACTTCCATTGTCCTTTAAATAACTTTAAGGTTCTGCTGGAACATTTTCAGTAATAATAGTAATAATTATCATCATCTTAATTTGTCACCATGACAATTTCTGTACACACCAATGAAATGTGTCCTCTGCATTTAAACAGTCCCTAATCCAGCAGGGCGCGGCCATTGTGCCGGGCCCAAGGAGCGCCCTGGGGATAAGCGTCTGCCTCAGGGTTTCTGTGTGGTAGTGTGTGGGATTCGGATCAGGGAATTTAACCCCTCTTCAGGACACAAGCACACTGCTCTAAGCACTAAATCCCCCCTTAAGATACAGAACTTATACTTTTGCTCTTTTAGGGAAGTTTTTACAATAATTTCCTGTTAATGATTTTTCAAAAGATTGAATATAAACCGTGAACTTGGGAGGAGTGAATTGATAAGATAAAAGTATAGACTTTTTTTCTATTCTTACCTGACAGTTTTTTTAATGTATATAAAGTGGAAGCAAAGAAGTCTTTTTTTTCTTTTCAGGAGCATTAGTACAGTTTATCTCTAGCTCAACATTGTCATTTCATATTTTTTTTAATTCTCTGTGTATTACGTTGACATATATTTTTGCCCTTGAATGATAACAAATGTTAACATATCTCTCGTTTGAGAGACGAGAAAAAAAAATTCTCAGGTGCTTCGAAGAGCATTGCACCAACCACTATTGTTCTTTTTTCATATACCAAGTGTATTTCAGCTACTATTTAGCCGAAGTTGGGAATTAGCTATTGCATTATTTGTAGTCAAAATAAAGTGGCGAAAAAAAGCATTTGAAAACACAGACTTGTTAGGATTATGTCCATCTGCTCCTCCGATGGTGGTTAAACATTTTCTGCAGATACTATACTGTACGTGGTTGTCATGCCAAGTTAAACAAGCGCGGGTACATTTCTAAAGATGCTGACAGATGGTAAATGGACATGCATGATGTGCAGCAAAAAGAAGCTGCCAAACTGGAAGAGCAAAAACAACCAACAATAAAGAGGAACTGCAGTAATTTAATGTAAGCGCATGTGTTCTGTTTAATTCATCACTGCTGAGTACCATAAAATCCCCTTTATGGTTCGACTCTAGAAGACAACGGTGCCAAAGTAGCCCGACTTTTATTTGTTTTGCTGTTTGTAATGTGCTCCATCACAGAGGTTAGGGCCAAAACGGGATAAACAAAACTCTAGATGAAGCCAAAACGTTGATAATTGTGACTGAAAAAGTGTTAACATAAACTGTCAAACTTCTCTGCACCGAGACTCACCATATGACATGGCGCACGCCAAATATAACTTATTGCTCACATGAATGGAATTGAATTTGCGTTTTCAAACCTTTTTTTTTTTTTTGCTGTTTTAATTCAAAACTTTGAAAACATCAAATCCATTTCTGTTGAACCCACAACATTTTGTAAGCTTTATAATCAGACGAAGGCAACAGACACGTACGGAAACACAAACATACGGACTGGTATTGCAGACATAAAGAGCTAACGAGCCATAAACGGAAAAGGATCCCTCACTGACTGTTTATAGTTCTCACCCTCAAGGATTTTGATCCTGGCAAATATTTCTACATACCAAGGCTGGATCCTCTTTTTTTTTTTTTTTTTTTTTACCCTTTTCTATGTGGAACTTAAGCCTGTTGCCTGAACAAAAGCTAAAATCAGGTATTGCTGTCAATCTCTTTTTACTCACCCGATTTCCTCAATTATACAGTTTGTGTCCTTTTTATCGTGCTATTATTAGCACTGTCTGGCCAGGATTCTACAAATTAAACTTAAATGAATAGACACCTGTTAAACCCCAAAAAATATAAAATGTCTTATTAAAATTAAAAAAGTGTTCCATAAGGATCCCACTTTTGTACCCTTCATTTTAGGTAGAAACAAACGTTTCTCAATCTTGCCCATGTTATTAAACAAAGCAAAACTATTATGCTGGCTTAAATTAGATATTGTTCTTTTCTTGGGCAATGCAGTCATTTCATATTCGCAGAAACAAGTCGGTGAAGGGAAATGACATTGGATGAGGAACACTGAACTCGGGCATCAATGCATATAATACAATGGCCACCAAAGACAAAAGTCCCTAGTTCAAAGCTTAGTTTATAAGGTCAGAGTTACGGGCGGACTTGTCCAGTGAAATACCTGCCTGACTAAGAAGGTCCTCCTCTGGTTATTTCTTTATTTCTTTTCCAAAGTCACCCTAAAGTTAAGTCATCCATTTAGAAAATATATAAATAAGAAATAAATTGTGAGTTTAAATTTCTAGAGGAGCAGAGACTATTTATTAAAGTGCAATATTTATCAGCTAAAGAACGTCTGAACATTCACTTTGATGTCTGTTTATGTTTGTTTATGTCTTCGTAAACAGACATAAACAGTGGGATTGCTGATACAATTGATTGTGGTGACTAGACGCAATATAATCATAAAATGTACAACGCTAGTGTTAATATTGACACTATTCTGAGAATAAGTATATTTGTATTGTATATTCCTCTCGTTTCTGTCATGAAGTGTGTAATTTGGACTTCCTGAATAACAAAATTTACCCTTCGGATACCAAATGATTGTAAAGACTTGAGACGGAAGAAATATTTTATTTAATGAAACTAGTTCTGTTCTGCCTCTCTTCGAGGTCGGTCGCGTTTTTCTCTCCTCTCCAGCTCTTCACCCACCCTCCCCCTCTCCTGCTTATGCTGCTATGTCTTGTCTTTCTGAGCACTTTCTTCATATCACCCAAACTCTGTAAACCATGGATCTGGTAAGCTGGTTGCAATGGCAATGCTATTGATCAAATTTTTTCAACGGGTAGGCAGCATAAGGGGGACCCGTCCTGTCCCGATTTGACTCTTTTCGTGGGATACACCCTATATTTTTGGATGAAAAACGGTGTGTCCTTCGACTTTGTCAGTCCGGGACGTGGAGACGTATACATGTTTGGATTCATGATACTTGGATTTCTATTTCTTATTGGATTTGGTGGATTTTTGATGTATCGGCAAATACAGCGGATGTCGTAGCCATTTGGCCTTGATCAGGCTACCGGCTGCATATGACGCTACCACTAAGGCGATGAACGAACAGACCCGGAATGTTGGAGGAGCAGAGCCGAAAAGCTGGATGTGCTGGAACGCAGACTGGCTTTGGTGGTTGAACTCAAGGGGAGATGGGATAAAATCTGTAAGTGAAACGCGGAACTAATTTGTAATATTGGATTTCGCCATTTGGAGCCAGCAATGACTTAAAGCTGACGGGAAAGTCAGTGCAGCTTGTCCTCATAACAAATAAAGTATTTGGATTATGCTTCCCTTATCAATAATCACTCCGTGGTTGTTATGTGGATAGAGCTCAGAACTCTCCCCTGCTCATTCCTTCCCAGCTGACATCTGCAGATGCTTTCTGAACTGTTGGCCGGTTGATAACATCAAGGACAATGGCCTCTGGAGAGCGTTCATGGAAATATAACAACTTTCAAACACACACACACACACATAACTGATGCCCACAACAACATACAAACTTCATGCGACTAGTCTCCAAGGTTAACCTTTCTGCTTATATGTGTCTCGTCATATTTGTGCTTGTCGTGGCAGAGGTTTTTGATATCTCAAACGGTTTCCTGTTATTAGGATAAAGTGTGAAATACCTGTTTTCCCTTCTCCCTTCCTGTTGTGGCCCCTATCTTTCCACAGAGTAATGGCAGCGCCCTGTGGGCACCGTGTAAGGCGGTGTCCTTGGCAGCATGGCCTCAGTAAATCGTCTCCCCCTGAAATATTTGTGATGTATGTTATGTTATGGCGGTTGTACTGAAACAGTAATTTCCCTCTGGGATTATTAAAGTATATCTGATTCTGATAATATGATTTGTATTGCATACCATGGCTACCCATGCATTGTGTGTAAGCTTTTGTAACGTTATCTGATCTTAATTCACTGCTTTTTAAAACCTTGATCGACAGATGTTGCCAGATGTTTTGTGGACACATAAAAGTAACAAAAAAGCATGCTAAATCAATGAGTTTTCCTACCTGAGAAAACTTATGCTTATAAACAGCACCTGTAACATATAAATGTTTTTGCCTGAGCAGTTTGTGTCCTTCAATTACTCCTTCTTTGGAAGTCAAGATTGCGGTTGCTGTGTAATTTATCAGACCGTCATCGGTTTCATGAGCCCCACCCACTTTCTTACACCTCAGGATATTTGGGAGGGAGTAAGAATGTTTTTCTGTTGGCATTACACGGCCGCACATCCATCGAAATTATTCCTGTTAACTATTTTTGTGTAAAAAAAAAATTGTATTTGCAAGAATAAGCATTTGTTCCCTGCAGTTCCAGACGACACCTCATCACCCATATAAGGCCGTGCCTTTCTGTTTTTAAAGTGCTTTTATTTTACCAGAAAAGTAAATTTTAATGTTGTTTATCTGCTTTGAAGAACAACGGTAGGGCGGGTCACGACTGACTTATGATTCATCATTTTGAAATGTTTCAACTCTCATTCTAAATTAAATTTGCCCTTTTAAGATCATGTTTATGAAAGATCTTTAACACTTATATGACATTTGTGTTTTGAAAACTATATCATGCTAAAATGGTACTATTTAAAAGTGCCAAAGTGTTTTTTTTAACTAAGGATGTCTAAAAATGATGTCTACAAAACAGAAGTTATCATCAGTGATTCAGGATCTGTGGGTAAATTTATTTTGATCCATTATCACAGTTAGTGAAATTACTGCAACACAGCAAAGCCAGAAAATGTTTGACGGAGTTCTATGATAGATGGATAATGTCTAAACGCAAACTGGTGAAGCTTGCAGGAAGTGTATGATGTAATATTTATTTTTGATTGGATTAGAGAAGCATTGATTACAGATTTTTTTCTTTTTTTGGCTAATTTCAGATCCTCAATTTGTTGAAGCCCTGACCTCCTTGTGCTGATTTTAAACTATAAGTATAAAGAAAGCACCTGCTATATAAATAAATTAAAAAATCCAACTGATATAAGTTTTGGCTCACTAACTTCTTTTCTTTTTTCTGCATGTATCAAAATAATAAAGTGCCTTAAATCAAAATAGGCAGGTCAATATTGATATTAGCCTAATCTCTGCTGAACAACTGCTGTGTAACTTAACTTGCAAAACTAACCTAACATAAAGTTTCAGGAGTTTAAGCACATTATTGGTTCTGCTGAGCTGGCATTGGGATTTGAAAGTCTTCTGCCCTTGGTTATGCCTTTGGCCCCAAAGCAGGAAGTGGCCAACACCCAAAACCAGTTATCTAAAACAAATAAAAAAAAATGGATTAGGATAACAGAGTACACTTTAAAAACCACACAGTTGTATGTGCACGCTCCACAATATCAGTGTTTGGTTTAAAAAATTGGTTCATTTTAATGCTGGACTATGTGTTTACCTGCAAAACAATGTAACACGACTAATAAGGACAGGAGTGTGTAGACTGGTGTTATCCATGTGTGACTGAAGCCATCGTGCTAGAAAAATAGTGGAGGTTCATTTTTGTCTACCCCGCTCTGAATAACAAATCTGTTAAAAATGAAAACTTTCTGTTATCTACCAGAGGTCAGATTTTTTTTTTTATTATTCTCAAAAAATCTGAACCATCTGTTGTAAGCTAAATTGTAAATACTAGTTGATGCTGCTGAGTGATGTCTGTGTCACAAGACTGAAAAACCTAGGGAAATACCAAGGCGTGTTAATTTTACCCTGTGGGTTAACGGGTTTATTGTGCATCCCTGAAGCTTAAGAGGAAATAACCTTATACCAATGTCGCTTTCATGGTAAATAAAAATGACTCGTACGATGTCCACCGTAAAGAAACGCGCAGGAACTTTATAAAAATTAGGACAGGTTGTGTAAAACTTTTACATTTGTGAAGTGGAAAGCACCAGAGATTTCTCCCACCATTTTCCCCCAGACAGACAGACAGACACACACACACACACACACACACACACACATGGTTTCTCTGTCTTAGCCCATCTCTCTCAACAGTCTTTGTTGGGGTTTTTAGCTGAAAGATTTATTTATTTATTTTTTGCTGTCAAGCCTTTCCACACAAGGTTTGCAGCTTTTTGTGCCTAGCTCACTCATAAACACCTTTTATCGTGTTATAAGTATTCAACAAGTGTAACTTTGCCTTTGATATTTGTCTAATAAAAATTGTATAAAATGCTCCATCTGTCTCGGGACAACAGATTTAAAAAAAAAAAAAGAGCTGCTGGTTGATTCTGGTGCATTTACAGAAACGTTATTTCTGTAAATGCAGAAACTGAGCACTGGCTGTTGTTACACCTCATAAGAGCTTCCATTTCTCTCCCCCCGCCCCAAACTCCCTTTATGTGCTACTACGACTGATGTACAATACGCAAACTGAAACCATGACAAGACATCCCACTAATCAGAAAAATAAATCCTGCTTCACTGACCTATATTAGCAAAAAGTAATAGAAGCAAATTTTTCTTTTCTTTTTTCTTCTTTTCATAAAGCTTTTAAAGCTTTATTGTCAGCTGTTGTGCATTATTTAAATGCACAACACTAATAATTCTTTCTTTGATTACAAACAATTTTGGTATTTAACGTGGCATTGTACTGATTTTTTTTAGTGAACTACCCCCAGTCAACTAACGCTGTCAACCCTGGTGAAAAGTGAGATGTGTCTTTTACCAAGACATTGCCGTCCACCTAAACTAACGAGTTCACTTCTATACAGAAAACCCCTATTATTATCTTTAGCTGTCACTTTATACAGGTCGTATTAAATAATAATGTATATTCTTCAGTCATGGTATCCAGCCGCTGGTTGTTTGTACTCGTAATACTTTATAGGTTGGTTTTGCTGTTCTTTTTATATATCTTTCTGCAGGTGTAGAAGCAGACTCGGAGGTTATTATCTTGCTCTCTCTTTCATCTCCTATTTGTCTTTCACCTTTTCTCCCTTTTAGCATTTTTGTCTCATCTGTTTCTCGCCTTTTCTTTCTTCCTTTGCCTTCCCATTTCAGTGTCCATTGAACATGAAATAGTCCCAGAGTAAAATCTAATACAGCTTCTAGCATATGTAAATCAAACGGAGCACTATAGCAAAAGCAGTAAGGCTCCACTTGTGAAAGTAAAGTCTGTTGGGCTCTTTTTGGCATTAAGACAACAATTCTTAATGCCAGACACAAAAAAAACTTAAAATCCATGTTTTCTTCTTTCTCCCATTGTGAAGAGTGGCTAAGAGGTATTAGTCTCTGTGCCTCGTCGTTATTATTGGCCAGGGAATAAGGAAGTCATGGATTACTTATTACACGTTCCTAAACAAGTTACACAACTTTACCAGAGATGCCAATAATGAGAGGGAAATCCACCTCTAACATAATTTAGCCTCTCCACTTTTAATCAGCTGTGGGCTAACAGTGATTTGTCTATTAAACTCTATTTTGTAACTTTTATGAAATTTGGCTCTGTGGAATACTCAGTGATAGTCTACGCTGTCAGGTTGGAGAATTTGTGCGTTTTCTCAGATGACCACCGTAATCTGGACTAGGTCCAATTTTGACTCCTAGTTTTGTTTGACTCCATGTGAAAATCTCTTGTATCTTAAGCACTCTGGCTGCTTTCTGCTGTAGGTAAGATACTGACTAGTGATAAGTTTTCCTTACAAATCCATTGTTTGAAATCTTAATTTTACCTCAATATTTTTATCAACACATCCTATTTTAAATATGGTTTGCTTCATTTGTTTGAGCTCAAGGGTGTTGGATTTTTTGTTTTAGCCAAGTGAGTCATGCAGTAAGGTTATCTGTAGTTGGCATCTTAACTACGGTCTATAGGGCCTTTTTAGCAACCTCCGTTTGGATGCATGAAAAGCAGTTTAGTCATCAGAGCTCTCCAGTCTCAGTAATTCACTGAGTCATTGTAATTCATCTTAAAAACATTATTTTACATGTGATGGCAGTTTACACAGAAATCCAGCGATATCTGCACCAAAGACCCAATAACACTCCATGTGGAGCTCATGTTGCCATACAAAACATGTTAATGTAACCGAACAATGACCCTATCTGTTGCACAAATAATGAAAAATATTATTTGCTCTTTATTTACTTTTCTAATCTGCTGGATATTAGTCTCTGTGCCTCGTCGTTATTATTGGCCAGGGAATAAGGAAGTCATGGATTACTTATTACACGTTCCTAAACAAGTTACACAACTTTACCAGAGATGCCAATAATGAGAGGGAAATCCACCTCTAACATAATTTAGCCTCTCCACTTTTAATCAGCTGTGGGCTAACAGTGATTTGTCTATTAAACTCTATTTTGTAACTTTTATGAAATTTGGCTCTGTGGAATACTCAGTGATAGTCTACGCTGTCAGGTTGGAGAATTTGTGCGTTTTCTCAGATGACCACCGTAATCTGGACTAGGTCCAATTTTGACTCCTAGTTTTGTTTGACTCCATGTGAAAATCTCTTGTATCTTAAGCACTCTGGCTGCTTTCTGCTGTAGGTAAGATACTGACTAGTGATAAGTTTTCCTTACAAATCCATTGTTTGAAATCTTAATTTTACCTCAATATTTTTATCAACACATCCTATTTTAAATATGGTTTGCTTCATTTGTTTGAGCTCAAGGGTGTTGGATTTTTTGTTTTAGCCAAGTGAGTCATGCAGTAAGGTTATCTGTAGTTGGCATCTTAACTACGGTCTATAGGGCCTTTTTAGCAACCTCCGTTTGGATGCATGAAAAGCAGTTTAGTCATCAGAGCTCTCCAGTCTCAGTAATTCACTGAGTCATTGTAATTCATCTTAAAAACATTATTTTACATGTGATGGCAGTTTACACAGAAATCCAGCGATATCTGCACCAAAGACCCAATAACACTCCATGTGGAGCTCATGTTGCCATACAAAACATGTTAATGTAACCGAACAATGACCCTATCTGTTGCACAAATAATGAAAAATATTATTTGCTCTTTATTTACTTTTCTAATCTGCTGGATATGAGACAAGGGAAGTTAAATTGGGGTAAATCATATGTCACTGATTCTTGTTGCTGGATGTTAATGGTTTACATGACGCATGCAACAAACTATAAATAATTGTTAGATTTATTAAAGTCACGTCTCTGAAAACCCCAGTTTGAATTCTCTCCATGTAATGTATTATTGATTACCTTTTTTTTTCTTTGCAATTCTCATCCAATTTTTTTGTTGACGTTAGAAACCGTTTTAATAGGACCTATTGTTTACTGCAACACTGTAGCGAAGTAAATGGAAAAGGAGGAATGCTCTCTTGTTACTTCTTGTTGTGAAATGTGTTTGAAAAATGTCAGTCTCACAGAGTGGTTAGGCAGGCTCTGTTGCATGGTATGAAATACACATCTCTAATCATCTTTTTTTTCTTGTCTTTTGAAAGGATACCAGACTCCAAAGGATCAGATTGCTGGGTGCTCCCCACATCTATGTCTGCAAAGAAAAAAGGAAGAAGAAGCGACAGAGACTGCTTGTGGGCATCGTGTGTGTCTGACATAATGTACAATCAGCAAAAAAATAGACCCTTCAGACATCTAAAAAGTTTCACATGTTTTTCTGAGGTTTTTTTCTTCTTAATTGTGGATATCTGGTTAATATTGTTAAGCGGATACAGTGTCTAGCCTAAGTATTCGTACCACTTGAACTTCTTTCACATTGTGTCTCATTACACAAAGTACCATTAAGATTTTAAAGTGGAAGGAAACTAGCACATGGTTTTCAAATTTTATACAAATAGTCTGAAAAGTGTGCATTTGTATTAAGCCCTCTTGAATCACTACTTCGAACCACCTTTTTCTGGGATTTCAGCTACAAGTCCTTTTGAGTATATCTAGAAGTTTTGCACGTCTGATGAATTGAAACTTTGTCCATTCCTGTTGTTGAAATAGCTCAATCTCTGTTATATTTAATAGAGTCTATATGTGAACAGCAGTTTTCAGGTTTTGCCACATATTAATTTAGGTCTACTAGGCCCTTCTAACTCTATGTTCTCAACCAGGTTTGCCAATTCCCGTCTTCTTGTGTCTTGCATGTTTTGAATGTTCCCCTGGTCAACACACCTTAAGCAAATTGTTTCTTCACGAGGCTTCGGTAGAGCTAAAGGATGTACTGAGCAGGTAATCTGTCCGTTCATTTAGCCGTGCTGGAGTAGTAAACACGGGGCAGGAGCTCTTAGAGACTGGACTTGGCCCACTCTGAAGCCATTCCACTGTAGTTCTGGCTGCATGTTTGGGGTTGTTCTCTGAGAAGGGCAACCTTCCAGTTTTAGGTCTTTTTCAGCCTTTAGCAGCTTCTCTTCCAGAAAAGCATCCCCGCAGCATGATACTGCCGGCGCCATGTTTCACCACAGCATGTTGATGTTCAGGGTGTTAGTTCTCTGCCACACACCGTGCTTTAAAAAGTTTAATTATGGTCTCATTTGACTAGAGCACCTTCTTCCACGTTTTTTTGCTGAGTCCCAGACAGGACGTATGGGAAAAATGTGAGAATCTTTCAGATTTGTAGAGATCCCAACTGTTAGCTGTCCTGTGTGTCGAGCTGTGAATCTCTGCAACTACTCCAGGATTACAGTAGAATTACAGCACTTTTTAGGTGCTTCTTGAAATTGTTCTCTACTTAGCCAACTCGTTAGTATATGTGGATGACAAGGTCTTGGTAAGTTGGCAGTGCTTTTTTTGTATTTAATATGATGGACTGAACTATTCTGTGAGGTATTCAAAGCTTAGGATATACATTTTACTGTACAGCATTCTTTAAATACCTCCACTTCTTCCTGCCTGTTAGGTGTGCCCGTTATTCTAGCAAACTTCCGATACCTTCACAGAACAGCTGGATTTACAGTAAATGCCACACAGCTGGAGTCTCTTTACAAATAGGTGACTTCTGAAGGCAACTGGTTGCCCTACTTTTTATTAAGGGGTGTCTTAGTAAATGGACCTAGGGACAAATGCGAGGCACGCTTTTCAGATTGTGATTTGTAAAAGAAAACTTTCATCTCAGTTCACAATAATGCACTACTTTATGTTGGTCTGTAAATAGCTCTGTAATTTTACCCTGTGCCTGCATGTTTCATAAGACCTGTCTTCCCGGTGCTTTAATAAAGGACTTTGCCCTCATTGGAGCAGTGATAAACTGAGTGTACTGTATTATGTCAAACTTCAAACTGGTTGATCTTATTTAATTAGTTAATGAATGATGTTCAGATTACCCATTCCCACAGTGCTACAAATGAAAAGGTTTTGAGTTTTATAATGGTGCAAACTTTAAAGTGTGGCCTATGTCGCATAGGGCCATTTATTTCTCACACAATAGGCTTGCTGCAGCAGTTAATCAACATCTAAGTGACAGCCTTCATTATTTTTTTTTATTTTTTATTTTTTGGAAGATTTCAACGATCCAGCTATTATGGCAATACATTTAAAATAAATTTTCACTCTGTAAAGTTTTCCTTAATTACATGTATAAGATGTACTTCATGTCATCTGTTTTCTTTTAGGCACAGACTAAATAAATGATCGTGAAATTAAGTATTCCTTGAAATGTAATTATGTAACTATCTGCTTTCATTTAATTATAGTTTCAGATTGAAAATAACTTTCAATTTAATCTAACACTCTACAGTTTGAAAAATATACGGTCATATTCAATAAATTATAACATTGAAAAGTCCATTTATTTCAGCAACCGCATCATTAAACACGTTATATAGATTAATTACACACCCTGATGTTTTCAAGCCTTTATTTCTGTTAATTGATTACTTGCAGGTAATGAAAATATGACTTTTAAGATTAGAATATTACATCACAATACTTATTCAAAATGCGGGCCTAATGAAAAGCATGTTTGATACCCGCTTGAAGGTTATTTTCCAGAGGTGCTTTTAGTCAGACTAACGAGCCTCATTGGATCGCATATTCCTTTTATTGAATGACTACAGATTATTAAAGGTGGCAATAGTCACAGTGGCAGCTACAGTATTAACTGTATAGTGTATATATCCATTAAAGTTAATCTATGGGTAAATTGGACCTTTGGATTTATGTTTCATTTTGCCATGAAATGTTTTCTATCATTCTTTTAATAAACTTAAGTTTCCTCATGAGATAATTTATATACAGTACCTGTAAAAACAGGTTGCTTGTTGGTTATCTTGAGTGATCTGTGAATGAGTTTCCAGGAAGCTGACTGGTTGAAGCCCCGGTCGCTGCATTGAGAGACAGCCTCAGCTCCGGCAAGATATCCCATAATCTTTCAACCGAGAATGTTACAGACGGGATTATATTAGGCTACCAAAGGATGTTTATCATTTGTCCCTTGAAGAATGTTTTCTCATTTTATTTCTCTTTGTATTTTAATTTTGTTAACTAAATAGTGTTTTTATTTTTCTATCTCTGGAAATGAAAGTCATTGTATTGCTTCAAAAGAAGTAGAATGACCTCAACCTAACACAAACATAAATGTCTTTTCCAACTGAGGTCTATGTGATTGGACTGTTTTGAATTTACACTTCTGCATATGAACTGGATCAGTTTGTCAGTTTAAAGAGCCTTAAGGTAATCGAACAAGTTAAATCCCCCAACCCACTTGTATAATGACACTCCTTTAGGCAGAAATGCATTTAGTGAAAGGCTTCTTGAAGCAGTCTGGCTCTTTCTGACATCGGTATGAGGAAAGTCAACCATACTCCTCGCTGTCAGCTGTAAGATTTATAAAAGGGTTTTTGCATATATGTTTTGGGTTGTTGTCATCCTGCTGCAGGGTGCCGTTCTGTTTCAGGGTCAAGTCTTCCATTATACATCGATGGGCACGGTGTTAGACTGATGTCTCCCAGCAGCTCATCCTGAGGACGACCTGAGTCATGTACACCTCAGCGTTGCTTAGAAAGGCCCGGCAGAGATGGCACTTTTCTGAAGGTTCCCCAGAAAAACAGCATCTCCTAGATTCTACTGGTGTCTTTTTTTTTTATCAGTGCTCAATTGAAAGCGTCCTGAAATACTGTATATGCCTGTGGAGCAGCAGTGACTCAGAGAGTTATTAAAACCACACTGAAGGAAGTCGGCTGCCCTCTTCCCCAACTGGAGGTGCTGCACAGTTCCAGGAGCCTCAAGAAGATAAAAAAAAAAAAAAACTTCATAGAGGACTTTTCTCACTCTTTGAACTGCACCCATCAGGAAGATGGTATAGAGTTATAAAAACAGTTTTTATCTGACACTTAACACTGCCAATACATTTTAAAATTGGCACACAAAAAAAGCTAATTTACGCCTGATTCTGGTTGCAAATGCTGAGCAACAATGTTCTCATCACATGTACCTGATGTGATACACCTGTGTGTGCATCATTTTGAACATTTTATAGGATAATACACAAGTGGGTCGTCCCAATTTATTCCTTTCCACAAATTACATTTTTGTTGCATTTTTGGACGTATTTGATAATTTTTAGTAGTTTGGTACATTGAATATTCCAGTATTCAAAGTGCACATATGCTTTTATGTTCTTCCTCTTCACATTTAAATTATTCAGTTGTGGTCTATATAAAGTGGAACTGCAATGCTTTGGTCTGAATTCCTCATTTTAGTAGCTCCACAAGCCCGCGTTTTGGTGTGGTCTCCCTCCAGCTCGCAGAGCGTTCGCCTCCACCCTGTTCGGCCATTTTTGTAGTTTGCTGGGAACAGGGTGTAATCAGTTGTGTGGGTTGATGCACCCAACTATCGTACATTTTGACTTATCCACTTGTAGCTTCGCCATCCTCCAGCTAAGACTACAAAATCGCAGTGAAAAAATTAAAATGGCGGGTTCACGAAATTGGTTAACCAGAAGTCCATGACCTAGTTTAGCGAATCCGCAGCGAATACTGTGACATAATTGTTCAAAAGACGAAATAGGGAATAGAGAAAACTGATGGGCTTGAAAAATATGATCCAAAAATAATATAAAAATATTTACGCAGCACCTGGAGAGATTACATTCTACTTTGCTGTACTCCTAGAGAGTCCAAGTGCACATCAAAATGTATTTAAGGGCTAAAAAAAATAGCAGATTTTTTTATGTCCTCTTTAAATTGAAGTAACACTTTTTTAGGCTATGTCAAAATATGTTGCAAAACACATGATTTTAGAGGGTGTCTAATTTTTCCTTTTTTTTACTTGACTATATGAAATTAAAAGCATTGTCCAAGCCTAACGCTTACATGTTTTCCAGAAAGAGAACAGTATCTGAGAGAGAAGAGTAATAAATCCCTTTTACACACAAAGTATTACAACCTAAGTGTGCTCTAGTAAGATTTTATGTCTTGCACCACAGTCCGCTAATGATACTGATAAAAAATGGAATTATTTGCTAAATGTCAATGAACCAGAAAGCAATGCTGGTCGACAACAGAGGTTTGAGTATTAAACTTCTGCGGGTTTGACAACATTGTGGTTTGATGGGCATGGTCTGGACCTGTGTCTTAAATCAGCCATAAAATACCCTAAAAGAAAAGTTTATCATGCAATCTGGGTGGGGCTCTATACCAGTGTCTCCTGTGCTGTGTCCCTGTGATGGATCTACTGTTTTTTCTCTCTGCTCATTTCTGATCACAGCAGAGGATATGGTGGTGGCCCTCTGCACCCATCACTGAGCACAGTTCATGTCCCACACCACATATGTTGCATGTTCACACACAAACACACATACACACTCATAATACAGTAGCTGAGTGGCCCTGTAGTTTCTTTTCTTTCTTTTTTTCATTAGTTCCCCGTTCTTGCTGCTGCTGAGGTTTTGTTGTGTGTTTTTTCCCATTAGTTTTGTCTCTTTGCAGGTGTTTGTGGTTGTCTTTCCCCGGTCTGGCCATGGACACTGTAGGAGGATTTGTTTTAGTTTTTATTTTATTTATTTTTTTGTTTTGTGATAGTTGGTTGTTGCGTTTCGTGATCATGGCTATTTATTTTTCTTGTGTTGCTTGTGTTCTCTTTCTCTGTCTCTTTCCCCTATCTCCTGGTCATGTATGACATCAGTTTGTATATAATACCTTAACAGTAATAAAATAAATTTTTAAGCTTTGAGTGATAAGGTAGGATTTATAGGTATAAAGCCTCCCTTGGTAAAGCAAATTAGGCTTGGCATAACTAAGGCAGCTAGAGTACCATTCTGCTTACCATGAAACTAGACATGGGGGGGGGCATCATGGTGAAGCAATAAGGACCAATATTACACTTAAATTGGTGAATGGAATATAAGTAAAATCAATCTTGATAAGTGTGTGTATTTGACTGAAGTTTGAAAACAGGTTGTCACAGTTATCACATTTGTAGCAGAGAGGGGACGGAAGGTTGGCTGCTCCAATGACAGGACTGAAAGTGATATATACCTATGCATTCTGTAGGTAAAAGAAATGTTTTGATCTTTGGCTGAACTCTCAAACGTTTTCCTTTACAATACAGTCTCCTGTTCATGTTTATTTTTATATTGTTACCTGTTTTATATTGTTACATGCTTCTATTTGCCTTTCACTTTGCTGCTGGTACAACTGAATTTCTAATTCTATGATTTTAAAATATGTGACAAATTTACTCAGCTGTTGGATAATTGCATTTTATAGGAACTCTTCTGAGTCACAACTCATATAAACCTAGTATTTCCCTCATGTTTCAGATGGGAGACCTCCAGTTTTAGTTATTATTGTGCTTTATGCTTTAGTTTAGAACTGCATAAGAAATTGGATCGGTAACATCATCACAATATCAATGTTTGCAATATTGCAAGTCCAATGGATTGTTTGGATGCAGTTTATGGTGTGCCATATTTCAAGTGTCATGCATTCAATCATATGCATTCAATCCCCAAATGGCCAAAACATATTTGACCCTTTGGAGAAAGTCTAACTGCCCTTGATGCCCATAGAAAATGTATATCTTAGTGGCTGAGAAGCTGAAGCTTATGAAAAATTGTGGGGCTATTGGAATGATGGAAAAGAAATAAAAAGCATCCATATATGGGTCAAAAAAGTCACACAATGTTGATGTGTACTAAACAAAAGTTGATATTTCTAGTTAACCCAATAGTTTTTTTTGGATATGGCCCAAAACTGGATTAATTTTTGAAAGGGGTAATTTGACTAAATTCAATTACTTAAACCTATGCATTGCAAAATATAAATTAATAATTTTTATTAAAGAACCTAAAATTGTTAAAAATATTTATTTATTATTTCTTTCAATACTGAAGTCTTCTTACCTAGACGGGTTTCTGTGAAGTAGTGTCTTTATTTTAAATTATAAGAGACCTGCCAGGTGACAAGAATCAGTGCAACTCCATGTCTCTCTATCTGCTTGCGTTCAGACTCTCAATGGTAATAAACTGCTCTACAGCGCAATCAATGGCGACAGCCCCCCAGTTTAATCATGACTTCAGATCTTAAGTAAGAGTTGCAGCACACATCCAGGATAGACAGCTTTTGGAGTGGAACCACAGCTTTAGCACGTAGGAACCTAACTGATCACTGCTAGTACCAACTGCTGATTCTGAAGACGTTGACACAGAGCCAGCCAAAAGCCAAATGTGACCAGACACGTTGAACTCAAGACAGTGGCAGATGACAAATGATATGTTCAAACTGTGTATGAATATCTATATGCATGGTTAGGCTAGCATATGGTCTGCTGATAGACAACCTTACTTGGACAAGCTAGAAAATAAAGTGAAATAAAATAAAAGCAATAAAACTTGAAACCAAGGAGATGTTAAAATATACAGTAGGTGATGCACATGACAAAAGCCCAAGTCCCTCTGATAGTCTGTAACCATATGATAGCTTTGAAGTGCAAAAATAATGATAAAACATGGGGCAGGCAGCAACTGCTATTAAAAACAACAACCAAATATGAACAAACCAAATGTATAAATGAAAACAGTACCGCTGCTGTTTGTGACAGAGATGCTTTTGTAAGAGAGAATTGTCTATTAATACTCTGTGTGCAGGGTACTGATTTGCATGATTCGTGTTTTCAAATACTTGAAGACAGAAGTTATGACTTATTTGTTTATATATTTTATGTTACATTTGGTTTGATAATTACAAAATTACAAAACTTAATTAATTAAGTTTTGTTAATTAAGTTTTGTTACAGGCATAAAAAGGGGATTAGGCCAGTGTTTAATCAGGCAGTTTACAGGAAATGCCCTGTTTCCCTTCATTCGAACTCAATAATGGGCTGCAATGAAGCCACGTGATGTAACCAAAAGTGTAAGAAGCAATGATCTCAGATAGCTATTTTTGCTTGAATGGCATTACATCTTGGTTCAAAAAGCAGGAAACCAGGGTCCTACTTTTTAGACATTTAGGTATCATCAACGGGGTGACTGCACAGGCACGTTAATGAACAGTCCATCAAATGTAGCTGCATCCAGACAAACTTGAAACTGCTGTTTGGGATTAATGAGAAGAGTTTATTCTATTCCTGGGAATGATATATTATTCTGTTGGCAAGATTCCCAAGGATGAATTTATTGCATTTGTGTTATGTTTGATTTTCTGAACTGTTATTGGCAATCCTTACTTGAATCTAGGCCAGTTTATTAGGCAACAACAGTGTTTCTTCAAAAGCCCTGGGGTTTACAGGGAAACCCCAAATGAGGAAGGGGAAAAACCATGGAGGAACTGTTTTTTTTTTTTTTTTATGTAAAAAAATAACATACATAAGTTAATAATGAGCCACTTAAGGGTAACATGGTGGGAATGCCCAATGCAGTCCTTCTTGGTATATATGTAGAAACAATTAGAAGAGGTGAATAAACATTTTAGGTGCTTAAACATTTTTGGAATGTTTAAGATTTCCATATTATTTTATGATGTAAAAATTCTTAGTTCTCTGTATACTTTGAATTTTGATACATTATAACACCTTTTGTAAGGATCATTAAAATGACTGTTTACGTTACAGGATGTATCACTTAGAAAAATGCCACAATTGTTTTTCCGAGGGCTTTTCTGCATTATGTTCTATGGTGTCACAGCAGTTCATCATCAGTATACTGTGCAATTTAAACCCAGATAATTTAATCACTTGTGCAGACAGTTAAGTTATGCTTAGGGCATCTGAAATATGTTTATATTTCTAAAAAGTCAGAAGTCATCCATATTTTAAAGAATTTTTTTATTTTGTAAAAAAAAAAAACACAAATATTTACACTTTTTACAAATGCTTTAAGCAAACATTAAAATATGCTTTCACAGGAAGTTGACAGGATAGTCAAAAGAGTTAAGATGTATGAATGTATCTACCCCATTAGCAAAGGTTCACTTGTAAGTCTAACGGAAAAATAGGTATGTGATAGTTATATGGCACTATAACTTAAGTACTTGCCAAATGTTTAACGCAGTATTCTTTTTTTCCTTATTTTTGATCTTGAGGTAGGTATACTTCCAAATTATTGACAGCTGTAGATCATGGTGTAATGCCCAGTCAGAAGCTTTACAATAGAAAATGTCAACAACAAAAAATGGATACCAAAACTGCTTTGAACCAGCCAAAACCATAAAAGCGCAGCATCTCTGCTTCTGTCACACAGAAGCGTTCTTCATAACTTCACATCGGTGGATGGGAGAGATGAGGACAACTGTCTCTGAACTGCTACCAAGAAACAGCATACGTAGAAGAGTGGGTGGCATTTTAGCTTGATGTGGTGAGGGGGGGGGGGGTTGGTCTTCAGTAGGAGGTGGAAAAAGGCTAGAGGGTCAGAGCTTGTGAACAGGCAGAGCTCTAAAAACAGTCCAAAATTTTAGAGTATCATCCTGTCCAGTCATGGAGATCTCAAATCGTCGGAAAGCAAAAGTTGTTCCAGGCGTCACTTGTGGAGCTCTGGAAGTCTGAGCCGAGTGTTGTGTACCTTCGACTGTCGTCTAGTTCGCCGACTGCAAATCAAACAGAAAATTCCAGCATGAGTGAAGGTGACAATAGGTATGCATTTGCAAAGTTGGAGCCAAATTTTCATCAACACCTGTCTGCTTGCTTAAGTCATTCACAGCTACTTGAAAAACCCGACTTGTGTTGAACTAAAACTCTTAGAGTGCATATATAAACCAACATTTATACTTTTAAAGGTTCAAAACTGCAGTAGAGTCAAGTTTCCTCATGGGTTAGCAGTATTTACCTGAGGAAGATTCACTCCACACGCTCTCTGGACTGGTGCATGCTTCATTGTGAGGGAACCTCTCCATGGCTGAATTCTTCATCCACAGTGAGTCTTTCTCCAGTAACTGGCAAATCTGTAAGAGCAACAGGAGACTATTGAGTAAGGACTATACTTTTTACCAACTGGAGATTTCTCACACCAAGTTCGTTTTTTTTTTTGTTTTTTTTTAGCTTTATCGATTGTCGCCAAACAGGCAGAACAAGACTAACATATTCCTGCCAATGAAAAATGCACGCAGTTAATAGTAAGAGCTGCAAGTTGTGCTTACCTGAATAATATCGCCATCTGCATAGTCTAAATCTGGGAGAGCACAGCGAAGAAGCAGGCAGAGAAAAAGAAAATGTTATGAGTATGGTGGTAAGATAATATTCAATGTAATGCTAATTATTTTATTTATGTTCAAGCGAGGGAAAGTTGTCTTGCTCTCTTACCAGGGCTGTGTTCAGGAGAGACCTCAAATCTATGGGGAAAGGTCTGCAAAAAATCCGTCTCAATCTCAACTTGGAGGGACAACTCTGGCACGTCAATTGGATACTCGAATTCTGCAACAAGGAAACGGTATTAATTCCCTTTGTTGTTTAGAACATCTCATATTTAAGACTTTCAATGTTTGCATATTTCCGACTTTTCTCTAAATGTTTTGCAGCTCTCTCACTTACTTGGCCGGTCTATGTTTACTGTGCTGTCTACTGTGTTTTCCTGAGTGGACATGCTTTCCTCGGGCGGACACGTGTTTACAGAAGACTGAGTTTCGCTGTAGTCTGACTCCATCTCTTCCTTGACTGCTTGTCTCTGCAGAGACAAAAATACAAATTTGGTGAGCTTTTTTTCCAAAGCAAAACACAAGAAAATACATCCGCAGGTGATGTCAATTCACATAGCCTTATCTAAGTCAGTGTGAGTGTTGCATCATTTGAATAAAACGCTAACTAGACAGGTAGGACTGCCACGCTAACTGCAGCACATTGACAGTATTTACCTTCTTCCTCAACTTGGTGGCCCTGGACTTGCTTCTTTTGTCTGTGCAGAGGAAAGAAAAACATTTTTAATCTCTTTACATCTCAACCTCCCGACTCTCACGACAGCAGGAAAGCTACAGCGTCTTGAACTTTGCTCGTACCTCTGCATTTTGAAACAGCAGGTAGCATTCTGAAGACCCGCATGGCTTGGTGGCCTTTGTTGATGCTCTTGTCTTTCACCTCCTCAATGTCAGGCAGGGAGTTCATTGCACATCGGAAGTTGGCTTTCCATGTTTTGGGATCGCAAGCCTGGCCAGTGGTGTATTTACCTGTAGAAAGCATTCAAACATGATGGTTTGATATTGTTTTTGGTTGTTTTTTTATCACGAAAAGATCACTCTTTCTGTTACCAATACAGCCAAGGTGTGCATGCTCTTGCTTGCTCACCTGTATGGATGGCCCATTCTTTGAACAGACTGGCGTCTTTGTCCAGCTCCCAACCATGGCGAGCAGCGTGCTTCCAGGGAATAGAGAACATTGTCTTCTCCTGCAACATAAATTTGTATTTTTCCTATTCAGATCATGTTTTTACATACTTGCTTTAATTTTGATCCGATACGTTTTCTGCACAAACTCGAGCCCGATCACAACTAATTACAGGTTCAGTTCATTCAAAGATTCTTACCTTATCCACCCAAGTCAGACCAGTGATGGCGTTTGATTCGATCATCTGCTCCAGCCATGGTCTCATCCTCATTCTGGACACAGGCATGTTTGTGCCTAAGACATACAGCAACACAGGAAAGCAAGATAGTTAGATATAGAGGGAATCCGAGTTTGATACACATCGGTGAGAGCAACTGAACTCCCCACATCCGCCTCAGCTTAGATTTATAGCTGCCTGTTGGCCGCGCATAAAAAAAAAACAGTAAGGAAGAGTTCATTCGGGGGTTGCTGGGTGCACAGAGAGGGGAGTTTTGGGCGTTTACTCATATGAGCGGTAGTTACATTGTTGTATCTTAAAAAAAATGCAGCTGATTTAAAATAATTAAATTACAAATTCGCTCAGTCTCAATTTGTGGACATAAAAAGTGTAAAATCATAAAAAAAGGTGCACAATTCCTATCCATTAAACAAGCAAAGCTTGAGAACCACTTGCTTTGTTCAAGACAATATTAAAAAAAAAGCCAAGTAAATAAAAATGCAAACATGCCCGTCAAATTATTTACAGTAGTTAAATAAAATCATTTGGAGCCACTTACAGTGTTTGTTCTTTTAATAATCCGAGGAAAATAGGAAGATCCGTAAAAATCAGCAGTGATAAAAGCTCGTGTTTGCTGCAGAAAGGTTTCTTCTAGTTCCTGAGTTACCCTCATAGATAGCTTTCTTGAACTGTACAGAGCCCGCCGCGCATCAGACTTTATAGTGTGCAAGCTGGTATTCCCCGGTCAGCCCAGAAAGGTGGAGTTGCGCATGCGTATGTGAGACAGACAGAGGAGCCGTTTCCGAGAAATCACGTTGTTGAGCGCAAGAGGGAAGTTAATAACAAGGGTTGATTACAGTAGCCCGCTGCACGTAGTCCGTGGCGTTAAACTAAATGACCTGACCAGAAAGTCATGTTGTAATCCGGTGTGCAAAATAGTGCAGGGGACTTTGCAGACCTTTATGTATCTGCTGGAGGTTTATTACCGTGCATATTGATTTAAAATCCCATTAGTTTTAAAAGCTTGAGAGCAGATCACAGCACCTCTATGTTGAATCGGTGTTGATAGTATTGTGTAGATGGTAAAATGGACTGAATATGGCGCTTTTCTAGTTATAACAACCATGCAAAGTGCTTTACACTAAAGCCCCATTTCCCCAATCGCACTCATACATTCATACACCGGACATGCAGATTGGGGGGGGGGGGTCGTATCGTGCCCAGGGGTGCATCGACGTGGGACAGCAGAACACTGGAATCGAACCCAGAACTTTAGAATTGCATTTTATACATATCTGTATTATTACAATAAGTGCATACTTTTCTTTGCATCCTTTTTCCCCCTCGGTCTGTTGAATACCGTCCCACACACTGGCATGGCAAACTTGCTCATGATACCAGACCTGCCCTTTAGAATAAACAACAGGCTCAGAGAGAAGTGGAGCATTTACAAGAAATGCTGTAGTAATTTTGGTCAGCCGCTGGGGGCAGGCTGGCTCAATCTTTCTAGCACGAAACGGGTGTGGAGAGAAGAGACACGAGGGAGGTCCTATCTCTCTGAAACACACACACACACGCGCGCGCGCGCGCACACACACACACACACACACACAGAGGTGCGGCTTGTCAGATCTGTACGCTTGTGAACAAAGAAAAACGCGGTTAGCGATGCAGCATGAGGAAAGAATGCTCGTGCGTTTTGTCACCAACTTCTTTTTTTTTTTTGGGGGGGGGGGGGTATACGTGCATGCGTGTCTTAATCTGTGGCTGTGTGTGTATTGAAGAGAGCCTTGCTATTTTAAACTGTGTGCACATGCCTAAATCATTTGGGAAGCCCCATAAATGTCTTATCACGTCCCACCTCCCTGCTGTTCTTAGTGGGGCTTCCCGTGCGTCGTGGCTCGTGGCCGCACTCTCGTGCAGCGGCCAGCGCGTCACCATTGCGCGCGCACGGCGCCTGGCAGGGAATGGCAGGGAGTTTTCATTGCGGAGTTTTTCACCGGAAATCATTGCGTGGGATTTCCCAATAAAAGTAGGAAAACGCAAGTCCATATAGGGAGGTGGGATTCTCCCGAGTTTCTGCCCATCTGTAGCTGGGACACTGTCAGCCGCCAGGCAGCTCGCTGGAGAGAAATGGGGGAATTATAGGAAAACGCTGCAGCTGATGAAACCCACGCCGCTCTATTTTATTCAGTATGTGGCTGTCCGTGAAGGCATCTGGACTTTGGTAATGAAGACACCTGCTCATCAGGAACAAAGAAAAACACCAGAGTGATAAAGATGGGCACAACTTTATAGCAGCCGAGATAGGTTATAAACCTGTTTTTGCCCAAGGTATGAACATTTCAGTGAGCACTGTTCCACTCCATGATCTGGAATATTATGGCATATCAGCAAACCTATGAGACATGGACAATATTAACATGGTAACTGAGGTGCAGCAAGTATCAGCTACCGCTCAGTTGCCAAAGGTAACGTCCTACTAGTAACATCTGGCCTTAACCGAATACACAAGCAAACACCTGAGGGAAGTGGTCTGGTCAGATTAGATGAAAACCAAACTTTTTGGCCTGCACGCAAAATGCTTTGTGTGGTGGAAAACTAACCCCCGGGACTGACCGTTCCCATCATGAAACACGGTGTTGGCAGCATCATGCTGCGAGGATGCTTTTCTACAGCAGGGACAGGGAAGCTGGACCGAGTTGATGGCCAAGACGCATAGAGCTAAATACAGGGCAATCCTCGAGGATCGCCTGCTAGAAACGGCAAAACGACCCGAGATTGGGGGTGAGGCGCACCTTCCCGTAGGGCAGTGACACCAGGCATATGGCCAGATGCTACAATGAGAGGATTTATATCAAATCATGCCATTGTGTTAGAATAGGTCTGGTGAAAGCCCAGATCCAGATCCGATTGAGTCTGTCTAAAAGTAAAACTATAAAACATGTTCACAGGTAATCTCCACCTAGTTTGACTGACTATTTAGAATGGGCAAAAATTCTGGTAGAGATATCTTCCTAAGGATTTGTTATTATTATTGTTATTATTATTATTATTATTATTATTATTATTATTATTATTATTATTATTATTATTATCCATCAATCTATCCATTTGCCAACACACTTATCCCTATTGGGGTCGCAAGGGGTGCTGGTGCCTATCTCCAGCTGTCAGTGGGCGAGAGACGGGGTACACCCTGGACAGGTCGCCAGTCTATCGCAGGGCAGCACAGAGACAAACAGGACAAACAACCATTCTCGCACACATTCACACCAAAGGAGAATTTAGAGAGGCCAATTAACCTAACAGTCATGTTTTTTGGACTGTGGGAGGAAGCCGGAGTACCCAGAGAGAACCCACGCATACACAAGGAGAACATTCAAACTCCATGCAGAAAGACCCAGGGCAAGGGTAGGACTTGAACCCAGGACCTTCTTGCTGCATGGCAACAGTGCTACACACTGCACCGCTGTGCAGCTCTATTATTATTATTATTATTATTATTATTATTATTATCATTATTATTAGATTACATGTTCTTTTAAATCCTATACCTTTGACATTAACTAATTATTTGTTCATCATTTCGGAGTTTCTAACCATTAATTCCAAGTGGTTCAACCTTATTGGCAGTGTGCAGCAAAATTCTCAGAGTATGCTGCACGCGGCGCCCGCAAATCTGAATATGTAGGCCACCTGAAGGAAAAGTAAACTGTCATTTGAAGCTTTGGCATGAGGCAAGCTGCTTGAGCATCCGATCTCTATCCCCACTGGACCATCTGTTTTGACAGCTCAGTGACACCAGATCAGGCCAAAACCCCGATGCGTCAGCCGCTCAATTGCAGCACATACTCATGCAGGTGGGAGATTGCAAGCAGGGATTACCAGAAGCATCAATTTGAATTTGGCATGGCTCTGTAATATCTCGTAACATTATTTGCTGCAAAGCATCTGAAGTTTTAATACTGCCCATCAGCTCCGGCGAGTGTTTTTGAAATCCAACGTGAAGGCTCGTCATCTGATGTTTCCTGTTGCTGGACAGCAAAACAGTCATGTCAGTTATGGAGTTTTTATTCATGACAAGCATCTGTATAATTGCATACTTAGCTTTCTTAAAACTCTGTGGTGTTTCGAAACACACTTCTTTCCATTTGAGATTTATTAGCCTTTTCCCATGCATTAAGAGTGTTTATTAACTATTTATGACGTCTAAATCAAAAACAACTTTTACCCTCTAGCAATTCATATTACGAGGAAGTAACTGGATTGGAGACAGAGTGAAAGGTGTAAGGAAACGAAAAGGGAAACATAGAATCACTTTCCTTAGCTCCTGAAGATGCGGTGTGGTGTTTCACAGAAACGTTTTTTCAAGTTTAGCACCCTCATCAGGCCACTCGGTGTATCCTTTTTGAGAGCTGAAACATGTCAAGTTCAACTGTTTTTGTTTGTTTTAGGCAGAAAAGTGACACAATTTCTAAACACAATGGGGTTTTTTTTGCATCTAAAAGGTCCCTTTGTTCTGTTTTTGTTTGTTTTGTCAGATTTACAGATTGGAATTTCAATTCTGTTGTATGATTTGTTAACATCAACAGGCACGGTTGTAGATTCCCATCCTACAATGAAACCCAATGAAACATTTTTGCTTCTAAGATGAAATGAGCAGAATGCAGAATAATAAATAGGGAGTGTAAAAAAATATATATATATATAAAATAAAAAATTGTCCCGACTGTATAATTTGTTTTGCTTCCGGCCCTTGAATTTTTGCATGTTTGGCAGTTTGGCTCACTGTGAACTTCCTCCTGATTTTAAATGGTAAGTATTAATATGATGACCAGTAAATAACTCCAAAATATCCAGTGCACTGAGGTGCACCACTTTTTTAAATCCCTTAATACACATCAAAGGAATTTAAATCTGTGGGATATCGGCATAAATTGTGTGTCTCTCAGGTGGCACTTCAGCTGAAAAAGTGTGGTTAATAGTTAAAGAGAAGGCAATAAACTGTAATAATGCTTCTTGGAAAGGGTCATCAGGCCAAGGGCAATATACTTTGTATGGTGGTTTTATCTTTGATGCTGTTAAATAAAATCTTAACAAGGTTGACAAATTACATAACAAGACATATGTCATGCCATTCTGCAAGCATAGGGATATCCTATTTTCTTGTCTTTTAATAGGTCATTCCATTGCTGTTTCTGTAGACTGTTTTATAAACCAAAAACATACATAAAGCAGAATGTTTTATGCAGAAAACTTTGTTACAAACATTAACTTGGTCCGAAGTGGACATTTGGTGCATCACTTATCATGTTTTGCACACGCCATGAATTAGCAGTTTATATGTGAAATGATAAGCCTGAAACAAATAAGGTTACTCCAGAGAAGTTGAAAATCTTGACTTCTCCATCTGGATGAGTGCTTTTAGCTTCAAAATGTCCAAAACATCTGACAGTAAATTAAGTGGCCCTTTATTACAGTCTCTGGCCTCTGTTTCAGGGGTCTAAAATGCCTGCCATCATTATAACTGATTTGGAAATATGACCATAAAATAAAATAAAAAAATTCACACCTACATGGGGTCAGAAATTCTCTTAAATGACTAGGTTATCAAGTAAAAAGGCTATTTCCAATGGGAAATTGCCCTTACTGAAATAAAAAATGCATTTTATAATATGCATGTCTTGGATGGAATGTAGCCTGCAGGGAGTTTTAGGTATGTTTTACATACAATGAGGGTTATGGGCTAGGGTTACAACCCATGCATTATCTATACCCACTTAGCCATAGAAGGAAGATCGCGGGGGTTTGGTGCCTATCTCCAGCAGTCACCGAGTGGGCAGGTTGCCAGTCCATCACAAGGTAACATAGAGATACACAGGACAAACACTTAAGAACACACACCTAAGGGCAATTTAGAGAGACCAGTTGACCTAACATTCATGTTTTTGTGCTGTGGGAGGAAGCCAGAGTACCCAGAGAGATGCACAAGGAGAACATGCAAACGCCATGCAGAAAGAACCCAGGCCAGAATTCAAACCCATAGCTGCAAGGCAACAGTGCTGCCAACTGGACCACTGTGCAGTCCTGAAACAATCAGGCGTTACACACCCAGAGTGACAAAATAAAATACTTCTACAGTAAAACTAATAGAATAAGAGCAGCTATAACAATAAAAGGTTAGAAGATTAAACTACTTATAAAATCAGCCTGACCTCCTTAAGCATTCTGGGTAGGGTACTTTCACTCGGGCAATAGGAAGGAAGCAGGTGCTGGACAGCCTTAGAGATCTGGGAAAAGGACAGAAGTTCAAAGTGATCTAAAATAGCTGCAGTACTGGGGTTTATGGCAGAGGCAGGGGCGACATGAGAAGGTGAGGACCTGTCAGGGCCTGTCATTCAATAATAAAAAAAAAAAATCTTTTAAAAATTTCACACTGTGAAGAAGAACCGTTTTAAAAGTAACAGAATAAGATGAATTAGAAGAGTCCCTTGCATTCTTCTTTTCAAAAGTCCAACCCATTCATACAATAAAATCGGTCTATTTCTAAGACATCCTCAGGCCGTCTATCAAAAACTGTTGTTTTCAGATATTTAAAAAAAAAAAAAATCTGTTATATTGAGGACATGTCGCAGGAGGGCTTTAGTTCACAGCCTCAGCGCTGTAACATGATCTCTTTTCACCACTTACCTTTATTCTTCAACAATTTGCCGATCTTGGCGTGAAGGTGCTCTAAAACTAGCTGCACTTTTATCACAGTATAGAACTCCTGATTTCTTTTGAAGTTTTTTATTTTGTGACGGGGAAACAAAGCATTTTTTTTCGTTCCTTCTCATTGAACATCATGCTTTACTCAAGATCCTTTGTTCCCAGAAACTGTGATGACAGAAAAAAGGAAAAGCTTTTCAGACTCTTCATCTGACTTTTTTGTGCCGAGTACCCCTAAACACTTAAATAAAGCAAAGCGATTGGTTGTTGGTTGAGAAAGTGTTGTACACATTTCCATTAAAATTTTTATCCAAAGTCATCATATGTGTGAGTGTAACATTAATTATGGGCTTTTAAATGCGTATTACACAAATTATTTTTCAAAGTTGGAATGATAGCACAAGGAACAATGTCAATTTTTTTAAAACTTTCGTGCACAGGTTTGATCTCTTCTTCGTTTGCTTCCCGGATCTACGTTTTGTTTTTGCTCCGGCTCCTGCATCCTCCAGTGTTTTTGTGAGTTTCGATTTTCATTAAATCCACCAATAACTACTCGCTGCTTCTGGCTCTCTGCATTTGGGTCCAACGACAACCACTACAAATTATGACAGGTTCAATATGACCTCAGTCCACCCTTTGCAGCTGGAACAGCTTCGACTCTTCTGGGAAGGCTGTCCACAAGGTTTAAGAGGGTGTTTATGGGAATTTTTGACCATTATTCCAGAAGCAAATTTGTGAGGTCAGACACTCATGTTGGACGGGAAGGCCTGAAAAACAACCCCACACCATAATCCCCTCTCCACCACATTTGGCACAATGCAGTCAGACAAGTACCGTTCTCCTGGCAACCAGCAAACCCAGACTCGTCCATCAGATTTCCAGATGAAGTGTGATCCATCACTCCAGAGTGATGTATGGCTTGAATGCAGCTGCTCGACCATGGAAACCCATTCCTGAAGCTTTCTGCGCTGTTCTTGAGCTAATCTAAAGGCCACATGAAGTTAGGAGGTGTGTAGTGATTGACCCTGCAGAAAGTTGGTGACCTCTACTCACTATGTGCTTCAGCATCCACTGACCCCGCTCCGTCAGTTTACATAGCCTACCACTTAATGGCTGAGGTGCTTTCATTCCCAAACACTTTTTTACAATACAGCTGACAGTTGACTGTGGAATATTTAGGAGCGAGGAAATTTCACGACTGTATTTGTTGCACAGGTGGCATCCTATCACAGTTCCACTCTGGAATTCACTGAGCTCCTGAGAGCGACCCATTCTTTCACAAATGTTTGTAAAAACAGTCTGCATGCCCAGGTGCTTGAATTTATACACCTGTGGCCATGGAAGTGATTGGAACACCTGATCCCAATAATTTGGATGGGCGAGCAAATACTTTTGGCAATATAGTGTATTTCCTCAGCTAGAATGCAGATCTTTGTGGATGTATTTTCTCTTATTTTTTTTTCAATTAGGATTGAATAGTCAACAGGGTGTCGAAATGTATTCCCCAATGAAGGTATATTAAAATATAATATTTTAAAAATCCACTTGTGTTATGTTTAATAACATGTTTATGTTTTTCTTGACAATTCATACAGCCCAGAGCCTGGTGCATTTTGATCGCAATGCAAATTAAATAGAGAAAGTTATCATGCACTGACATGCACTCTGCTTTTGTCCTGCAGTCAAATCACAGGTAACTTAACCAACATTCACAAACTAAATTGAGATAATAATAATAATAAAAATAATAATAAAAATAATAATATCCAGTAATTTTACTGGATGCCCTGCTTATGTGCATCTGCTTGACTGTTTTCCTCCCGTCCGCCATGAATGAACATCTTAGCTCTTTTTTAACGTGCTTTGAGTTTTTTTGTTCTTTGTTTTTTTTTTTCTTGTTGTTTTTTTTTTGCCAAGGGTTGTAAAAGGAACGGGTCCTTACCAGTGACCCATTTAATAAGGTGAGTCAGCAGGAGAATAAGATAAGACAATGTCATCCACCGAGGGAAGAAATATGGACAAAAATAAGACGCAAACCGGATCAAGTAAACATCTGATGAGCTGCCTTGGTAACATATTAATACGTGTAAACTATGTGGCCGCAGTAATTTTTATGTAATTCCTATTTCCTTCCCTCCATCTGTTCAACCCCCGTCTGTGTCTCTGTGTCAGCCATTCTCAAGGTTACTTTAGTTCAATGGGCGTGTCTGGCTGAACCACGTGACCCTGATGCAAAGTTACTCTGTGTCAGCGTGCTCAGCTGCAGGGATGGCGTGATGTACAGCGCATCCCCATTAAATAAATGAATCAATTTAAAAACTAAAAAAAAAAAAAAACGTGTATACAACAAAAATGCATTTCCTTGACAAATTTCTTATTTAAATTTAAAACGACAGGGCTATGCTGAGAACTAAGCATGGTAGGCAAACATAAGGATCCCCGTTTGATTTTGTCGTTAATGATTAATTAACATCACAGAAAAATAAATATGCCATTGCTTCTCGTTTGGGGCGGGGGTCGCACCGACCTACACGCCTTTTAATGCCATCGAGGCTGTCTGCCATTGCGCAACGTCCAACTAGGTGACGGTACAAAACCCGCCGGAGGAGGGATGCTTCACAGCAAGCTGCCTCCTTCTTCTTCCTCAGTCTACACGTGTAGTTTATTTTCAGGCAAATTCTGCGGGCCGAGAACCCCCCAACCCCCCCTTCCAGAGTGACCCCTTCCCTTGAATTGTCAGAACTACCACCCCCCCTCAACCACCCAACCCCCCTCCCCCCACCGTCGCTCCTTAATCTCCCAGCTTGTCGGCGGACTTGCTGCAGTCGTTGCTGCAGTTCTGAGCCGCTCCCGACCGGCACCGGGACACCTGACTCCATGAGAGAGACATGCTTGCATTCGTCCTGGTCTCTGGGTCACTCTGGATTATATTAGGTGAGTTTCACGCATCTGCTTGATTGTGTTAATTCATTTTTATTTATTTTTTTGTTGCCGACAGCCGGCCCCTGCACCTGCTTGTCTCTTTCTCTCTCTCTCTGTGTCTCTGGTATGGGCAGAGCCTCATTGTGTGTCATTCATTGCCGGTGTTCCGGCTCGCTTGTTTTACAAAGGCAGGGATGCTTCTATTTTTACTAGCGCTCCGTTGATAGGTGTTAACCCGACACGTTGTTCCCGCTGGCTCGTTGCCTGCTTTGTGGTAACGCCATTGTATTTGTATTTATTTATTTCATTATTATTATGCTCAGGCTACACGTGTAGCCTCCAAACTTAGCATCGACGCAAACCTGGGCATCTCCCGATAACCTAGGTTTATCTCTAAACACACCTAATTTATAATCTGAGCCACACTGCTGCGGTCAGATTAAGCTACCTTAAATCAGGTAGGGGTGCGCACGGGTTGGACATGTTGCCATGCACCTTAGGAGAAAGCGCGGACATCACCGGGCTGGATTTGACAAGACGACACAAGTTAAAGCCCCGGCTATTAAATTGTCTCTCTAACTACGGGCTGGATGTTGATAAACGTGCGCCTTTTATGGCCTGCCAGCAGCCATAAGGACGTGTGACATTGTGCGTGGAAACCGGACACACGTCATTTTCAAGCCTCCCCAGCAGAGCTATAGCTCACATCTCATGCCTTTTTGGAGACGGTTTTTGCCGCAGTGTGCTTGCACCGAAACGAGGAAGCGTTCAGAGCGGGCCCGCCACAATTTCCTCTATGTACAGCGATGGGTGTCGGTGCGCCTTTTTTACACACGACCCGGCGGTGAAAGTCAGCGTTTCGTCTGAAATGTCCTCCGCCATGCATGCTCTGATGATGGAGGGGAGGATGAGAGGAGGGGATGAGGAAGGATGACGCGCTGCGGGAGAGCGCAGCTGATTGGACGGAGCTGTCCAGGAGCGAGGAGGTGCTGAAGTCCTGCGGCCTACCGGCAAAACTGCAAAAGTATGGCGTGTTTCTAACGAGAAACAACCGGCACACCGACCCCTGGCCCAATTCAGAGGCTAAAGATGCATTTATTATAAGGTGCATTGGACTTAAGCGACGGGAGATCTCTGTGCCTGATGAGATTTATTCTCTCCATTTTAGTGTTTTAAAGTTGTTTTACTCAACAAAATGACTTTTAATAAGCGTGCTTAAAAAAAAAGAAACTGCATGGCCGCCAACTACTTACAATGGCAATTCTTGCCAATCAGGGTTGATCTTTAGAGATGCTCTAATCAGGGATGTCACTGGGGCTCAAAGACAGGGGGGTATTACCCTCAAGGTCACAGGGAAAACTGCAGTGCACATAATGAAAACCATTAAAACCCCAAAAAGCCTATTAATTTAATTTAATATTCCTAATACTACCGCGTAGAGCAAGATGATTTATTTGGCACAGTGGTCCCTAAAACTTTTAGATGCTTGAGCACACCTGGTCTAAATCATTGGCTCGTTAACTTGCACCTGCAGAACAATGCTGCAAATCGGTCATTTGACGTAGTTCAACAAGGAATTAAGAACATACTACAATTTCCGCAAGGTTCCATGCCCACCCACCTATGGAAGAATGCAGGGGTAAACAACCTAATTGTAATGAGACAGGCTATGCAATATTGATAGCATTTATTTAGATCGGCAGCCTTGTTTCTTTATGTAAAGTTATAATCTACACTGATTTTCGAAACCAGATTTCCTTTTACAGCCTGTCTCATTTCCAATTAGACATAAACTTCTAGATCTAATGGGAATATTTCTAAATCTAAATTGCCTGGAGCATGAATAATTTTGGACTTAAGTGTAGGTTATTTTCACATATGTCACATAACATTTGCCGTTGTGATTGATGTATGTGTGGTAAAACATACTGTGGAGTTGTTTGGAGGTTGCAAGTGGAGTGTATCAATTAGACAACAAAAGGGGCCCCAGTAAGGATTGTTTTGGGGTTAAATATTGGCCCCGAGTTAAATGTGTACATTGGTTTATGCATTTGCAATTGAAGCTTTTAACACACAGGTCAGATGAACATAGGCTACAAATTGTTTTCCTGATCTGTTTTTTTTTTTTTTATTATTATTATGGGTCTGATTCAATAGGCCTATCGTGAGTCCAGGCTCCCTTTTTACCCAATTAACCGGAGCAAATCACTATGGGACCCATCCTGATGGCAGGGTAGGGGATCTTGGGGAGAGGTTCTCATGACATCCTTCACCTGCCCTCTCATCTCAACACCCTGCTGCCACTCAGTTTAAATAATTCATTGTAATCTTCATCTAGTGCAGCCCTGCGCAGCATGTAATCCAAGACTTTTCCTTGCTCAATATTTCATTAAAGTAGTAAAGGTAGCTTCACCATGCCCATTAGAAAGGAAGCAACTAGCAATAGTGCTCCAACAGAATACCTTCTTTAATTTGGCATTAGAGCCTTTACGGCTCCTTTAGGATGCTAAATTAAAAAGCATGATAACTCCAAGAAAGTGTGCGAAGTGAAGGCACTTTGTGTGGTATTCTTGTTGCAAAATTAATCTGTATTACTGTTCACTTCCACTAAGTGTAAGAAATACAGATACCAAGCAAATTCCTTTACATCTAAGTCTCTGGAAAAGGAATTGTACATTTCCCCCCTCTAAAATCTGTTATCAGTGTTAATCAATGGCCGTTGGTCAGACAGGATGCGCTCAGGGCCATATGGCAGCTCTCCGTCTGAGAGCCTTATTGCTGTTTCAGCATTCCTTGCCCACTCCTTCTTCTGGTGAGGGACCATGGTCAGCAGCTCAAACTAAAGTGCCGTAGCCGATCAGCCCGGCTCTCATGGTGAACACTGTTGTACCTGCTCGGTTGAAGTGCTAAGCCATACCGGGTGAATGTAGATCAATTAGTAAGGGAGGTAAAACCGGAGTAATAGGCATTTCTCTTCTCTTTGTTCCTTCTTCTTTTGCTTGTTGGTTTAAAACTGAATACAGAAAAAACGCTGGAACACAAAAGGCTGTTTTTCTTTACATAAGATTTACCTCTTATCATTCAAAATCACATGGACAATTAGAAATCTGTTGAGGTCAAATGGGATCTTCCAATTGTAAGACTTTAAAGGTGTCCCTTGTTCTGATTTGATAGTCAAATCAAAGAGGGCACTGCCTCGATTGATGCGAGTCTCCTTAATTTGTTTGAATGTGCAAGGTATAGTTTGGTCAGGGGGGGTTTATTTGCATAGATGTGCCTGCACCAGCATGCTAATTCTTTGTCACCATATGCCACCTAACGCATGGCTGTGTATCATTTTCATGTAGTGAAGGAGAAGGTGAGCCTGTGTATTCAGTGTCGGAGGTGGAGAGAGTGGTGAGGGGAGGGAGACAGGAGGGAGGGAGGGGTGCGGCAAGAGCGTGCAGCGTCTGTTGAGCTCAGAGTGGTGTGATACGGAAGCCAGGGAGGCCCAAGCTGATCCGCAGCGCTCCTTCGCTGCTCTCCTCTTGCTTGCCTCAGCTTAATCTAGCTGGTGCCAATTGGTAGGTAATTACCAGTTTGCAGGGCGTTAAGCGATATCTTCCTGATGCCCCTTGAGACGGCACATACCTTTATGCACTCACACATGCACACACACCTACACAGGCACGCATTGCATCTCACCGGCTCCTGGACACCTCTGTAAGTGCTGCTGCTTAGACCACAGCTTCTTTATTGCACTGCAGTTAAAGCTTATAGAGCTCTTGTTTGCTTGTCCTCCTTTATTCTTTCGCTTGCATCCTTATTTAGCAATGCCTCCTGCTGCCTGTTTTTATTTCCCAGTATCTTATTTTCTGTCTCTAGTGTCTTTTTCTAATCTTATTTCATGAGTGATGGGTGCATCATTCTAAAAGGAGAAGGTGTGTGTGTGTGTGTGTGTGTGTGTGTGTGTGTGTGTGTGTGTGTGTGTGTGTGTGTGTGTGTGTGTGTGTGTGTGTGTGTGTGTGTGTGTGTGTGTGTGTGTGTGTGTCAGGATGTTAGTGTCTGTGTGACTGACCCTCAGAGAGGAAGACAGGAACAAGTTGTTGAGTTCTATGTCGCAGCACGAGACATCAGTGATGAGCAGGTATAGAGTGTTTAAAAAGATCTCTGCAAAGAGATTGAAGAAAGATAATAATGCAGACAAACCTGTAGATCAGGAGGGAATTGTTTTTTTTTTTAAAAAGGGAAAGCTGAGCCTGTCCTTTTTAGATGAATAATGTATAGACCGAGTGTAGTATTGAGGTTACTACTGGTCATCCGCCTTTGTGCTAATAGGCTATAATCCCCCCACGCTGGACTGTAATCATTGGTGGTGGACCTCGGATGAGGCGATGGGGCGGGACCTAAGGATGACTTTTCCCCACCTTCTAAGCCTAAGAGGGCACAGGAAGTGTGACGGACCCATTCACCAGCCCCGAACCATTGTGAAGCTTCTGACACAGTCATGGTGCTCTAACGTTTTGCCAAGTCACATCTACCTGGGAGAGGGAGCATGGCAGCAAAATGAGTTGCCAAATTAACTGACGTCATTATTGTTGGATGATTTTCAGGTGTACTGGATTTAGATCAAGCTTCAGCAATGTTTTATGGGTCATATCAATTCATAGCACAGCATGTGAGGCATTCAGACTAATGATGGTATGTTGAAAAGGAGTCAGAGTGGAAATCCCGTTATATGCAGGTGTCCGACCGGCATTTCTTTTTATCCTACATTAGATACTGCGGTTAAATTTGTTAAGTGATACAGATATTTGACTGGATACCAGCTGCTGTGGTTTCCACTGTTTGAGTCCATTCCTTTAGCCACATGCATATATGAAAAGGTCAAATGTTTATTTTTATTTACTCAGCTGTTCATACACAGCATGTGGGCTAAACATTTCACCCTGGATATGATGTAGCTCCCTTAAAACTGTATTTAACTATCCACATCTGTGCATAGCATATCTTCCTGACTGGAAATTGAAATAAAATCCACCTCCTGACACCTACACTTAATATTAATCACGTTCTATCAAAAATATCTGGCTTCTTTCGGTCTTGACAGTAGTACATTTCCCTTAAAGTTTCTAATTAGCCAGAGACGATTTTAATACCACCCTATATCTTTGCCAGTTAGCTGGCCGTTTACGTCTTGATCCTGGTTTGTTTGTGGCTTAAGCAAACGCTCAGACCAAATTTCATTCAGACATGGAAACAAACTGACATGACATTGAGTTATTTCCTATATTTAAACATTTGATAGTGAGCAAAACTGTACAATGAAGGGATTCTATTATATTACCTCACTTTGTCTACGGTTTCTTGTTTTGACAAATTTAAATCCTACCTGTTGCAAAAAGGTGTGTTTTTCTGCTTATCGTACCATTCATCAATGCATGTATGTGGGTATAATATCTCCCAGCAAGATCTAAGTGGTTAAATGTAGAAGCTTTCTTAAGCTGCAAAAATGTAATGCATATTCTGCCAAACTACATTACTCTTTGTATTTCTGCTGTGTTTGCAGTTTATCCTCTTTCAACCTTCCAAACAACACCGACCAGCTTTCTTGTCCCTGTTGATGAAAGGCATCTGCACAAAACGAAGCTGCCACCACCTTTAGAATGGTGTGTTGAGGAGAAGGTGCAGTGTCAGTTCTCTGCCACACATAGATCTTTGCATGTAGGCCAGAAATAAAATAAAAAAAATGTTGCCTCCTCTAACCAGAACACCTTCCCCCATATGTTTGCTCTGTCCTCTACATGGCTTTTGGCAAACATCTAGCAGCACTTCCTATGGCTTTCTTTCAACAATGGTGTTCCGTAGTTGTCCTGTTGACAGAACATCCCTCCCGAGTTATGGCTCGCTGCAGCTCCTCCCGTGTCACTATGGGCAGTTGTGCGTTACTCTTTCCATTTTCAGATGATCCATAGAACGGTGTTCTGTAAGACGTTCAAAGCTTGAGATACATAGTATAACCCAACCCTACTTTAAACTTCTCTACAGCTTCAATCCTGGCAGGTCTGCAGTGTTCACAACGCTTTTTGGTTCAGACATTGATGTTCCATACACTGAGTCCCTCCTACATTTACATGCACCGTTGAGCCAAGCTGCACTCCTGGCTCGATCAGGCCATTTAGTAACACCACTTTCCTTCTTCCGCAGTACAAGCACAGAATCACAGCTAAAGTATTGACTCCTGCATGAGCATCTGCTCTAGAATAGGTGGTGATATACCCCCTATCAGCTTGCTGGTATTATGCCTTTTCAGGCTGACCTGTTATGTCACACACCAGAAGAATTGATGGACAATTTAGCTGCCGGCAAAACGAAGCTGTGAATTGGACAGCTTTGCAAAGGTTAGAGGAAGAGGTGGAATGATCTGACGCACACATGTTTGAGTCTATTGGGCTGCCTGTTAAATTTGATTGAGCACAACTTCAGTCAAACTAACCTGTTTACTTCTATTTTACAAGTCTTGTTTTGGTCAAACAACTGTTTGGTCCTGTCAGTTCAATTTAGTATCATTTGGGAAGAGTGTTTACGTTCATTCTGAGCTAATTTCTGGCCAACAGCAGTTACAGCTTGCCACGACATTTTCTCACTGACTGTCAACGGCCAAAGTCAGAAAAAAGAAAATAGTTTTCTAGCCACATAATAATTAGTGTGGGAGATAAAGAAGCCATGAATAAATAGCCCTTTTGAGGATATAGTTTACTCAGTTTGTGAAAGGGGCACGTCTCCAGAGCCCCTGTAGATATGATGTGTCCACTTTCAAGTTCTTCATGAAAGCTTGTGCAAAATTGTGGAAGTCATGTCTTTCAGCTAATTGCAGGCAGGGCTGGAAACATAGCATTTAAAAAAACGGGCCTTCAAAGGTTCTTACCCTGATGGAGGTCATTGATGTCACTGATGGGGATCCTGCAGGCCTGCTGTTACTTTCTCCCTACAGCTGAAGCAACAGGCCTTGTAGAGGGCAGCGGGGACAGATTTCAAACCTTGTGTGTGGACGTGTTTATTTGGAGACGTGTGTGTGTGTCCCTGGGGTGCTTTACTGAGGTTACTGCAGGACAAAAGGGCTTATGGATGTGTGGAGAAACTATACAAATTAATCAACTCTGCCCATTAAAGGTCTTACATATTTTTAAACATTTTAAAGATTTTAGCTTGTCTCTTTGTGTTTTTTTCTTGGAGGGATAGTTGAGTTTATCTTGCTTTTATAATTGTTTGAAAAGCAGAGAGTTACTCTGGAAATGCTAGCAAAGGTTGTGTTGGAATAGATGTGAACCTCAAGATAGTCTTTCAGTAGAATTTGGGGGCAAAATAACAGCTCTTTAAAAAAGCCTGACACAGTGACCGTAGTGGGAGGGCTAGCGCCCCATGAACGGAGCCTATTAGTCGTCGATTGAGCCATTTTTGGTTGGATTCTCAATCTAAAGATCTTAGCTGCATGTCTGCCCCTCTTCTTGTAATCAATATACTAATTCAGCAGCAGTAAGAAAATGTATTGCTTTTTTGTGTTAAATAAAAAATAATTAGGCCCATGCCTGATGTTTAAGAAGGGCTTTAAAGACTTTTGTTCCTCCTTTGCATCAGCCCAGCTAACATGTTGCACAGTCAACAGTAGAGTTCATAACACAACGGAGGGAAAGCAGAAATAATGAGGGGCAATTAAATGTTTCTATCCTTCTTGGAGGCCAATTAGAGGTCTGGGTTGGCCTTGTGTCTCCTGCTGTTCTCAGGCTATTTCAATGCAGGAATATGGAGTGTACTGGCATGTCTGTAACGGATTATTTGTAGGTTTGCGTAAACACTATGAGCTCTACGTCAAATTTTGTGCATTTTAAAAACAAGTATAGGAATGATGTCCAAAATATTATAAGCAGATGTAGAATATTTGTGAATTTGTGCTGTACAGATAAATCTATGTACATCCGTTCCTGTCAGGTTTCCCAATTATAGATAGGTCTTGTGCTTATTTTTGTCTATAGTGTGGCTATTTATGCTTATGCATATGACCTACCAAGTTGCAAAGAGCATCCACAAATAAAGAAGGCACTTCTATAGAAGACTCTTCCCCTAAATTACCAAAAATTGCCTTGCAAGCATTCCACTCTACTTTTTCCTCAGTTGTATAAATACAATATGTGGTATAAGATTACAACAATTGAGAGGTGAAGTGAAAAACAGTAATTTTCTTGGCACCTGTGACAAGTGTTTCAAATGGACAAAAGCTGGGATATTAACAACTGTTTCTCTTTTTTATATTCAGGTCTGCAGTGCTTGTTAGTGGTTACGAGTTACGAAAAGTATAGACATGGACATTAAAACGGTGGTCAGGGTCGTAATTATCCAAGGCTTACTGCTCATGGAATGGAAAGGCTAACACATTTTCATTTGTTACATTTTTCCAAGCCTTTTTTCTTGGTTGTTACTTTGAGACACGAAAAACTACCCAGAGATGCCCACCTCTTCACACAGTTGAATTTGACTAAGCCTAACATTTGGCCTTAGTTTTTTTTTATGTATTATGTTTTTGTCCTGTGGCTAATATGTGTGTTTGTGCACAAGGATGCTTTTGTAACCACCCGCACTCTTTTTCCTTTCAGCTATCTGCACAGTGGTGTCAGCAGGTTATAGAGTCTGTCTATATTTAGAGCTGGTCCGTTTCTCTTTGTCAGCCTCTCTTTTCAGACTCACAAGCCCACTGTTCAAACCTTGGTTACCTAAAAGAAATAATCTACATCTAGCATGCTTTGCAAGACGGGGCTAGCCTGGTAATTTTTTGCTAAGATAAACTAACACGTGTTCACTCTCAAATTAAAAGAAGTGTGCCAATTAGGAAAACGGTTTGCATTAAAAAAATGCAAACTAAAAAGAACGTAGCATGAGGATAAGTTGATTAAGGGTGACTTTTATTTACATAATGGCTTAGTTGTTTAGCTCTGATTATTGCTTTTGCCAAGGTAAGCTTAAGCAAAGCGTACTCACTCACAAATGGAAAAAACGGGTATTTTCCAAAAAACTTTGACAATAGCTGTGATCGATATTACTTAAGCTCTCCCCAAAAAATATTAAAAATGATCCATGATGTTTAGAGTATTAGATGGGGGATGTATTTTTATCTAACAAAGCTTTTGCTAAGCTAATGCATTTTCATTCTATAGGTAAAAAAGTATACCTATTCATGTAACTATTTCAAAAGTGATCATTCCATTACTTTTACTTCTAAATATGTGGAAAATGGAGGGATATTAATTAATTTTATTTACAGTTGATTGAGCTAGGATAGTTATGTTGCTCTGATTAGTCTTTATGCTAACACCTGTTTACTGTCTGAGTGAATGGGCTAAAGGAATTTCCCACAGAGTATGTCATTAATGTCTTAAAAATATTACGCATTCCATTACTTTTATCCCAAAATTATTCTGAAAGGATACCTTTGATAAAGTGTGTCAATTAGGGGATTAGAAGTGTTATTTATAGTTAAGAGAGTGAACTATTTAGCTATGATTATTCTTTGTGCGAAGCTAAGCTAACAGGCGGTCACTTTCAACCATTATTCTAAAAGAAAGGAGAGTGTGTGTGTGTCCTAAAATGTAAAGGCAATGTTCTACTGAATAAAAAGTTTTATCTTAGAGATGAAGCGCTCTTTATTTGATTTTTCAGCAAAGTGTAGGCAAATAGGAATTTGACATTTTATACTACATGACATTTAGTTTCACATGTGTTCAAAAACACATTTCTATAGATTAACTTAAAGTTTTTCTTTGAGTTTTTTTCTTTACCTTTATTTAACAAGAATAAACTCTGGCAATAATTCTTCTGTGGTCTTAAACATGTTGGGAAACCTTGTGAAATTGATGTACCCGAGTTGGGGGGGAAAAGGTTGAAAACATTCCTTACTCTTGGGAGCTCTTAATTCCAAATATTTTTCATAATAACTGCATAGATTTTTTTTAAAGTGACGATGGATATAGAAGGGACACCAGTGCTGTTACGATAATGAGTGTGTCATGCGGTCACTGTCCTGTTTTCAGACACATTAGAGGGCTGCTATGGTTGCCAGGCACATATGTTTTATGTCACAACAGACACTCAACTGAATTAAACGGATGAATGCCCAGCTTGTGTTTGGTAAATTACATTTGAGGAATCTACAGCCGGACACCTGAAGAAAGAAAGACAATGAGTAACTGCTATACCATGCCACTGTTGGGCTTAGCCATGGAAGGAACAAAATAAGACACTGGTAAAAAGTCTGAATCCCATTACCCATTTTCATGCCCAGCTCCCAGGAAACAGGACTTAATTGTGATGTCACTGCAGGGGCGATGAGGGTAACATTGGGGTCTTTAGCCCAGACCCCTCCTTCCTTCTTTTCCCTCTTTAAAAAAATGCCCCTAAAGTATTTCTGCATTTCCCTCACTATGTTTATTTCTCACATGCAGCACCCTTAACATCAAATTTACACCGCGTCGAGCTTCGCTCTGCTCCGCCACGCCCTGCCGTTTGTCGCCATTGGTTGTGGTCCTGATTTACATGTGAAGCTCTCTGCTACGCTGCAAAGCCTGGAGGTGCTCCAAGAAGCATGTGCTGTAAAAGGCAGCCATAAATGCAGAAGTCAGACCAAAACGATTCATTCTGTTAAAACTAATTCACTTTTAGTTTTTTGTTTTTGCACCCAGACATTTTTACACATTTTCTACAACGGGTGAGTACACTGAGTATAGGGAAGCCATATCTGTTGCTTATTTTTGTGCATTTAATGTTTAATCGGTAGTTTTTCAATACCTAAATTAATGTACAGTATATAGCCCATTGATATACCTAAAGTCTAATGTCAAAATCTAATGCGTTTTTACTAAATTATTTTGAAAATACGGATGTAGCACTCGTTCAGTTTCCTGTTGATGCGCCATAATCTGTGTACATTGACTCCAGCACGTCTCTGGCATCTGGCAAAGTGGAATCGGGTTGAATTTTTATTGGATAGCTGTCTGCACGCCACCACCCTTCGGAGGCTGTGTAAATCCTGTCATTGATTATAATTTCCCCATTGTGGGACGATAAAAGACTTTCTTATTTCTCATCTCGCCATATTTATTGCAGAGTTTGCACTAGAGTGGAGCCAGACGCAGTGTACATTTGGGGTAAAGCTATCAATAGCAGGTTAAAGGCAAAGCTGGATGTGGTTTATGCCTCATTTGGTCTGTCCATACCACAAAGATCTGCAGACAACTTCAAGCTTAGTCTTCAGCATGTGTACTTGCGCACTCAGAAGCTCCTTGTTCATATGAACGACAGAAAGTAGAAATGATCTTCGATTAGGGCAGAGATTGAGATGACGGACCTGGGGCAGTGAACAATGACAACGAAGGTTACGAGCTGAACAGTCTGATGCTGGCCAGGGAAGGCCGAGCTAGGAGCATGGAAACACAAGGAAACAAATCAGCAGCTGGATCATTCATAACGAGGCAGTGTTAAATGGTAAATGGACGGAACTTATATAGCGCTTTTCGAGTCATACTGACCACTCAAAGCGCTGTACACTAGAGCCACATTCACCCAATCGCACTCACTAACGCACACACACATTCATACACTGATACACAGCTCAGTAGGCTCCTTGGGGTTAAGTGCCTTGCCCAGGGGCAGATTGACATGTGTCAATGGGGGAAGCTGGAATCGAAACCCACAACCTTCCGATTGCAAGACGACTACTCAACCCATCAACCGTTACAACCCTTCCAAGCCTCAAGCACCACAGCAGAGTGCAATAATCTGACCACAGGGAGGCTTGATGAAATTCTGATGTAGTGACTGATAACAGCCGAAAAATAAATATGATCTGATCCTGAGACGGTGCCGCTGTACGCACCATGTAGCACGAGAGCGCATGCACAGGACAGAGGAGACGGGACGTAGTTTCCTTCCCCGGAGGTATGAGGAGGAGGAGGAGGAAGAAGATGAAAGGCGTTCAGAGTGTCACTGTAAAACTGAATGGGCCTGTGGTGCGGGCCTGTAAGTGTAAAAGCAGGGTTAGGATGCAGCATAGCTGAGCTGCCGTCGGCCCATATTCTGAGACGAAGGAGCGACAGAGAGAGCAGAAAAACTGCTCACTCTCTTTACGGATCTCAGAGCCAACAGCAGAGAAGACAAAAATTCCAGTGGAGCCTAGGAGCTTGAATGGCGTTTTAACCAGTGCACGCATAACCAGCGCCAATTCTCACTGGCACCAAAACCCTCATGACGAGAGGAAATAGCCACAGCATACATTTTAATTGAGCTGCCGCAAATTTGTTTGTTCCTCAGCTGCTGAAAAAATTACAATACACAGTATTCATGTCCACGCTGTTCTCTGCACACCAGCCCCGAAAAGATGTCCATTCTGATGTGTGTGACGATGTGGTATAAGCGGCTTGAGCACCCTGAATCATGTGCATCACGCTCTGCCGTGGGTCGAGCCTCTCCGAGCGCTCCCGCTCAGGGGCCAAACGCAAAGAGACACTGACAGATCTCTAAAGAGGGTACCTCCCACCGCGGCGCCCTGATACCAGCTGCTGCGGGTTCAGGAACCATGGCGTGCTTGTATGCTCATGAGCTTTGCTGACAACTGTTCCACCCGAACCCAATCCAGGAACCACGGTACCTGCGGAACCGGAGGAAAGGCTCAAAAGTCCATCTTTGGCCACCGACTGTGAGCAAAGGCATCCACTCCTAAAGATGGAAGCCTTGGGCTCAGAGAGAACAACTATTGCCTATTCATCCATGGCATGAACAGATCCACTGCTGATCTGCCGGTTATGCTTCAGGTCTGCTTCAGCAGGATAAATATAAAAAAACAAAGCACACCAAAATAATGTAAGTGCATGAATCAATGAAGAGGGATTGATGATGTGTGCGCTTGAGATGCACATTTCACGCAACTATCAACTAAAAATAAATTCATCTTACCTCTGACTCTGAATATTCTCATTTTAATCTGGGACTATTTACCAAACATGGCCCAGGTCTAACAACGCATCTGTGTCACAGGTACGAAACTGTCCACAGCAGCAGTTCTTTTTCTTTTGCCCGCAGCAATCACTCCACCAGGGCACACGCAGGTGAAGGTATGATTGCTGGCAAAGTGAACGAGTGCATCTTCAAAGAAACCTTTGAGTACAGTCTGCTGTTTAGTTACCGGGTGCCTCTGTCCAAGCTTAAAATAAGGCTGCCCGAGCTCCTGCTAAAAAGAATCTGAAAGCCCTACAGATTCTCAGGAAGAGAGGGTGTCCCTAATTACGTCGACAAAGCCTTTTTCCCCCTCTGCCTGAAGAAGATGGCTTGAAGCCGCAGCTCCGCCTGCTCCAGCAGAAAATCGCCCCAGATACTAAACCGAGAGCGACTGCTATGTCTTCTCTGCCCACCACACAACTCACTGGGCCTATCGGACGTCCTCTTGTTCATCGCAACGGTTTGTGCAAGGGATTGTGTCTGAGCAGAGAGTTGATTTAGGATAAAACAATTTAAAGTTGCTTATTTCACTGGGTTTTACTTTTTTGTGGTGCTTAAGGCCAGCGGTGTCCTAGGATGTCGTCTTATCCCAGTGCAGGGGGAGGAGACAGAAGAACTCTAGGAAAAATAACAGCACTCTTGGACAAGGTCTCCCGCCCCATGCATGAAGCTGTTGCAGAATTTGGTGACAGGCTTCTGTATCCTCGGTGCACAAAGTAGCTTTGTCACAGATCCTTCCTCCCAGCAGTTGTTAGACTTTATAACCGTCATTGCGCCCAACCAACTCAATAAGTGTGTACATCCCTGCTGTTATTTTTTTTAAATCAACACTCTAAGTTGTGTATTTCTTTAATCTGAGTATCCCAATTTTAATAACTGTAAAATATATTTTCTTAGGTTGTAAATGTGCTTTCACTGTTTCTTATAATCAGGGAGCAAATAGCAAACATATTTTTATTAACATAAAGATATCAAAACAGGTTTGTAGGATTTGCACCTGTTCATCTTATTTTGGTTATAAGGATCTCAAACTTTAAAGTGTGATATTGGCAATGATTAGAATTTATTATGATTGTTGTTAAATCCTAAATCTGGCTTCCAACTGTTGTTCTTGGACGAGTTCATATGATTATGCTTCACCTAAATGGAGTAGTTATAAAAAGAAAGGAACGGTAGCTTTTTGCCAAATGGATGAAAGAGGAAGTTGGCCTTTGCATAAACGGTGATATTTTTACTAGTCAGCAAAACTGTGTATGAATGTGGGGCGTGGCCTGATGTGTGTGGGACCGAAAGAGGAAGTGACTCTGATTGGCTGTAATATTTCCTCAGCATTGTATGTGTAATTAGGTGATATTATCTGTGACTAATTTCAAGGGGTAAGAGGAGACCTTTTAGTCATCATTGGAAAGTAACGACTACATTGTGGAGGTTGCAGCATGTGTTTCTGTGTGAGCATGTGTGAGAAAATAACCCATGACGATGTACTCTTTGATCTGTTTAACAATAGACAATGTACTGTGTTCTGGTAGTAACACGCAACCTAATCTATACAGTCAAACCAGAAATCTGTGGGACTACACCTAATTTAGGTAGGAGTCGTGGGCTTAAATTTTGTCACAAAGGACTGGTTTTAGTGGCGCAATTTCACATCTGTCCGTAAAACGTGTGTGTGTGTGTGTGTGTGTGTGTGTGTGTGTGTAAGTGAGTGAGTGAGTGAGTGCGTGAGAGAGAGAGAGAGAGAGAGAGAGAGAGAGAGAGAGAATTCACCACTTTCTAAAAAAATCTTTTCATTTTTATCTTATTTTAATTTAAAAAAAATTGCTTTTGAGAATGACCTGTTAACACATTAAAATTTATGTATTTTGGGCATCTCACATTGATAATTTTTTCTGCTTTTCTCACTGGATTGTCCAAATAAAGTAATTATTTAATAGTATATAGAATCAGGTAATGGAATATCAAGTGTACAGCTGTGTGTGTGTGTGTGTGTGTGTGTGTGTGTGTGTGTGTGTGTGTGTGTGTGTGTGTGTGTGTGTGTGTGTGTGTGTGTGTGTGTGTCAATATTACAGTCAGCATTTTATGCACTTTTATCATCAAGTTAAAATGAATAATCAACTCGTATTGTATTTTCAAGAGTAGTCTTAAGAGGTGGACTTTGAAAATATTTTTTGCATTCAGGACTTTTGGGGACAAGGTTTTTCACATGATTTATTTTGTGCTTATGCCAGCAGTCCACTGTCAGGTGTCCGTGGGTTTTCTCCCATCCCTACTTCTGCTTCTTCTTTTCTTTTTGTGGTTCCATAAAAATACACATTCCCCTGTAGAAGCAGCATGTGTGGGTTTCCTGCTGCACAGCAAAATGATGCAATGTGAATTGCAAAAGTAGTGTTCAACATTTTTATTGGATTTGCCACACTTTGCGACACTTTTCCATTACAAGCTTTAGTGTTTAAAAGCTCCATTCCATCTGCAGAATTGAGTTCCACCCTAATGGAGAAGATGCAGGCCCAGGAGATGATGAGCGGCCTGAGGATACCGGAGATGGATGAGCTCGGCCAGTTCTTCCGCTCGCTGCCGACCTCCACCTTGGTGGGCATCGGCGCCCTGACAGCTGTGTTGGCATACTGGTTGGCCACCAGACCTCGACCCATCAAGCCTCCCTGTAGTCTCCTTCACCAGTCTGAGGAAGTGCCGGTGAGACTTGCAAGTAGTCATTTGCAGACACAGATACAACCTTTATGCAAATGTATGAATCAGCAAGAGCTCCAGAACACAATATGAGTGAAATGGGCTTTTGAAAGTCCTGGAATGAAATAGGAAAGTAAAGTTTAATAATTTCCTGATTTTTCTGATTTATTTCTTTTATTAAGACACCTTTTCCCTTTCATCACATTAGCAATGACATTACCTGTCTCTGCAAACCGACCTACCTGGGTCGACGTAGTTTGTGCATGAGACTCTGGTTGAAATAATGTCACCTCCTCTTGGTTCACCAAAACCAACGTCTCCACCCAGACATACTTTCTTACACATTTTTACCACAGAACTTTCACCGACAGGTGAGGTTGACAGTTGTTCTTGTCAGGGTGAAACTCCATGTGGCTTCAAATGTGTTTTCTCGTTTGCTTTGTTAACCTTAAAGGGCGTTTGAAGCTGTGGCACCACATCGTAACTGACTGACATGACTTAGAAAGGGCCAGCCCAAACTACGTTTCACACGTTGACTGTAGCGATTGTTGGAAGTTTCATAACCAGAAAGTCAGTTTACCCATTTGTCATCTTCATGAGAACAAATTCCCAAAACTAATAACAAGAATGCGTTGCCATTATGACTGTACACACTGGATGATAAAGCACAGCTCTGCTCAGCTCAGTTTATTTTAAAAATTGAGACATGAATAAATGTATAGAACAAGATAGGGAAAAAGCTCTCATTGAGTCATGATCTAAGTTTAAAGAAACTGAGACTTGAGTGTAATTTATTTATATGCATCTCCTTTTGTTTCTGTCAGCATGAAGGTGGAGGTCGAAGGTCAATGATGGGTGACCCGTCCAGGTTGCTGACTCATTACCACGATGACGCCAGGACCATGTATGAAGTCTTTCAGAGAGGCCTCCATATATCTGGTGGGTGGGATGGAACTGCAAGCACACAGAAAGCTGAAGCCGGGGCACAATCTTCACTTTGACGTAGCTTCTTGTCTACATGGAAACCTTTCATGATAGTATTTTATTCCGTTATCAATAAAGCAGAGCATTTATGTTTATCTGTCTCGTTTTATGCTATAAAGCATGAACTGAAAACAAATAAACTAGATTATCCATTTTTGTTATTCATTTTGTGTAAAAAATATTCCGTTAGTGGGGATATTAAAAAAAATTGTATATCTGAATTTCACATCTTTTCTCAAAGATTTTATTTCCCAAACTGTTATTACTGCCTTTAAAACAGAATTTTACTAAGTAGTTCACCAACTTCACTCATAGTAAGACATGTTATTGTAGTTGTGATATAATAAATAGAGTAAGTTTCAGATATGAAAATATTTTATATAAGTTATTCTTTGTGACCAATTAACTATAAAAATCAGCTTTCACAAAGAAACTGGTTGATATGGGATGAATTAAACTGTATGTAATTGCACATTTAATTTCAGTCAGACTATACTTCATATGAATATGAGTTAGACCTTTTTGACCAGTGAAGTGCCCCAAGATTTGTTTTGAGTTTTAAACAGCTGACATTTGATTGAACAGTTTAGTTTCTGATGTAGAAATGATAATCTCTGTTGTTAGAGCGATGGAAATTAATATTTTTCAAGGTCACGCACATCACGGTGCTGCTTGATTAAAAATGTCTATTTCCTCTGTTGCAAAGTACCTCGTTTTGACAAAATACATAAATGTACCACATATTTGTGGAATCTAAAATGTAAAAAGGATAATTATTGGAACGAAGAAAGCCTGATTTAGATGTCATTGTCTTGGATAGAAATCTGGAAACTCTTTAGGTTATTATTAAAAGAATAAAGTGATTTAAAATAGTTTCAGATTTAATATTAAAATGACCTCTTTGTCCCCCGATCTCCTGAAGGTATAGCTAAGATTAATTTTTAATGGTTTCCCAGTAATTATCACATACGCGGTAGATGAGATAACTTCTCATGCTAATTGTCATCCTGCCAAAATAACTCTTATAAAATCAAGCAGTGTAATAAGACCAAAATATTATAGCAGTTTAATCTTTATAATCTTATTCTTATTTACTTTTTTAAATCTTAAAATGCTCCGCCTTATTTAGCACCTGGAAATGTCTAGTTCAAAGATTTAAAAGTGGATTTAAAAGAGTTTTATTTGTCCTTCTCTGTTCATTCCCCAGGTGATGGACCTTGTCTGGGCTCTCGACTCCCAAACCAGCCCTACAAATGGATGTCCTACAAAGAGGTTAGGTCCTACAGTGAACAGTTGTTACAGGAAGAGAATACATGTTTCATAAGTCTGCTATTCTTCTTTGGGTGAGTCCCAAATGTAGAACCAAAGGCTCATGACTCCTAAAGGACCTCAAAGAACGACTGTAAAGGTCCAAACAAATGCGCTTCAGGATGGAAAATCCAGGAATCAAATGCAATTCCTCCTGTGATCCTTTCCTTTCTTACCCTATTCCTTCAGTCCTTGCTTTTTACAACCTCTTATTCCATCATATCAATTTTCAAAAACAAGGGAGATGCGCAGAGTTGTGGCAACTGCAGAGGAATAAAGTTGATCAGTCATAAAATGAAGTTATGGGAAAGAGTGGTGGAAGCTCGACCGAGGTCAGAGGTGAGCATCTGTGATCAGCTGCGTGGTTTCATGCCAAGACAACGTTCTGCAGATGCAGGATTTGCTTTGAGGATGTGGATGGAGAAGTACAGAGAAGGTCAGAGCGTGCTGCATTGTGTTTCTGTAGCTCTAGAGGAGGCAATGGCACTGTGCCGAGAGAGCAGCTGTGGTATTGTATGCGGAAGTCTGGAATAGGAGAGAAGTATGTCAGAGTGGTTCAGGATATGTATGAGAGCTGTAAGACAGTGGTGAGGTGTGCTGTAGGTGTGATGGAGGAGCTCGAGGATCGGCTCGGAGCCCCTTCTCGTTTGCTGTGTTGATGGACAGGTTGACAGATGAGGTTAAACATGAAACTCCATCTCGATTACAATGTGTAATAATTTGTTATGGAGGAACCCAAATGTTAGCCGGACACAAAGCTGATGCTTAAAAAAGGGGTTTATTAACAAAATCCAGGAGGCAAAAAAGGTAGACTACAGGCAAGAAACAGAAGCAAGCTGGGACAAAATCAAAACTCAAAACCAGGCGAGCAAAAAACTGTACGGGCAAAAACTGGCAGACAGGCAGGTTAAATTAAAACAGACAAGGGTGAAGTGCTCTTACCGAGTAGCTTGCAAATGAGGAAAAAACAAGACGTTCTGGCAACAGACAAACAACTAAGGTAGGCTTAAATAGGAGGACGGAACAGGTGAGCAGGGCGGGACCAATTAACCAAAACAGATGAAAGCAATTAAGGGAACATACAGACTAATAAAGAATAAACCTAGGATAGAAAGCAAGACAAAGACTAACGAACACGAGCTCACATAAAATAATAACAAAGACCAGATAACTTAAAACAGACTAAGCATAAATCCAAAACAATACAAAAACAGAAATAAATCCTTAGACAGAAAAGTTGGCTAACTGAAAAAATAACCTAAACCACAACAGAACGTTACACAATGTTTCCAGATGACATTGTGATTTGAGGTGAGAGAGATGGAGGTTTGCCCTGGAAAGGAGAGACATGAAGGTTAACCGTAACAAGGCCAGTGTCCAAAATTAACTTCCTGACCTGCCAAGTTGGCCGGTAGATTTAAGAATCAACCGGCCAAAATATTAATTCTGACTGACCCCTGCTAAATGTCTCCACATAATCCCGCTTCGTAATTTGCCTGAGCTAAACGCTAGCTGTTAGCAAACGGACATGACGTAGTTGCTGTCGTTCTCGCGTCACATGTGTGAGTGTCTGTGTACGTGCACGTCCATTGTCCTACGAGCTGAAAGCAGAGGAACATAAAGAAGCATCCACCCAAATGATGACTGAAAACACAATTTATTTGCTCGCCATGTGGCAGCTAGCTCTCTGAAATTTACTCGCCAAACAGAAAATGTACTCGCATTTGGCGTCTGGCGAGTGTTAGTTTCGGACCCTGACAAGGCAGAAAACTTGTGTCTGAGTGAGAGGGACCCAAGCGGAGCCATGAGATTACACGGAGCAGAGATGAAGAGGGTGGAAGATTTTAAGGAGTTGGGGTCAACAGTTCAGAGTGACAGTGAGGGTGGAAAAGAGGTGAAAAATGTGTCCAAGCAGGTTGGAAAGGGGTGGAGAAGAATGTCAGGTGTGTTGTGTGATGAAAGACGATCAGCGAGAATGAAAGGGAAGGTGTACAAGGTAGTGGTGAAACCAGCGACGTTGTCTGGTTTAGAGACAGGAGGCAAAGCTGGAGCTAGCAGACATGAAGATGTTGAGGTTCTCTTTGGGAGTGATGAGGATGGACAGGTTCAGGAATGAGTATGTCAGAGGTATAGCTCATGTTAGACGTGGCCAGAGTGAGATGGTTTGGACATGTACAGAGGAGGGATGGTGAGTACGTCGGTAGAAGGATGCTGAGGCTGGAACAACCAGATCTCCTGCCTGGTTGTTCCAGAGGAAGATCAAAGCAGAGGTTTATGGATGGAGTTAAAGACGACATGAAGGTAGTTGGTGTGAGAGAAGAGAGAAGAAGATAGGGTTAAATGCAGATGGAGGATTTGCTATAGCAACCCCTGAAAAGGAAAAGCCAAAACACAAAGAAGACGAATTTTAGCCCCGTCTCACTTCCTTTAATCCTTTCTTGAAATTCTTTCTTTTTAGCCTCAATCTTTTCTTTTTTTCCACTATCCTTTCATCCTTCCCTCAATCCCTCCATCATTTCCTTTCTTACCCTCAATCAATAAATCGTTCCACCAGAACAAATTTGTGGAATGATAAACTAAAACCAATACAACAATTTGAAATATAGCAGAAAGTCTCTTTTAACACTGTCCAGCTTGGACCCATGAAACAAACAGAGCCTTACATTTCCTGGTTTTTATTGTTTTATTTAGCTTACTTTTAATGAAGGTATTACATTATTGAAAAGATTTCCATACTAACCGAAGGGCTCCAACTTGGCACGGCAGTGATTTAGATTTCTTTCAGTAGTTGTGTAAGTCGCAGCCCACTCAATTGAAACAATTAAACTCAGTCAGTGGACTCAACCGCGGTGTCCTCCTGGTATGGTCACAGAGACGCTTACTTTGGCCCAAACGCAATAAATGCAGCATGTTTTAGGTGCGACTACTCCGAGTCAGCTGCCGGTGACACATGCATTGTGTCGGAGCTGTATTTGCTTTCACTGATTTTGCACCATGACTGTTGCTGTGAATTCTGTCAGTCATGTCGGTGATGCTTGTGGTGAGAGGCGTGTTCAGGCAACGCTTCGGTTCTTGGCTTTGTTTCAGCTGCTGCAGACTTCACCTACATAAAATATTGCAGTTCAGTAAAAAAATAAATAAAATAAATATGTGTTACATCTGCAGCTGTCTGGTTTCAGTCTGAGGAAGCAGAATCTGCCAGCACATATTTTCCCCTCCATGTCTTGTAGTGAAATATGCAAAACAAAGCGTCTGAAAACACCGGCCTGGCTCCCCATTTATTGGCAGCCCTGGTCAAGATGTTAGAAAAGCCTTCAAATAAATTCAGTATTTATCACCACAGCAGATTCAGAGCAACAATTAAACCTTTCAACTGTGCTCATAGTCCACAGAATAGAATATCTTTAGGTAAGCAACTTTTTTCTCGTGGCCATTTCCTGACATGTAACTTACCTAAATGGCTTGTTGTCCTGTCTTTCCTATTTTGAAGAGTTGGGTCTCAATTTCACATCATATTTTCACATCAGGGTTACAGGACATCATGGAGCGTGGGGCACATTATATAGCAACTCTTATGAGTGCCTCTAGTTTTGGCACTTTTTTCTTAACGTGGAACATTTTCTCCCTCGCTGAACAGATTTACACAAATTAAAGGTTGCATTTTCTCTACAGAAATTTTAATTATGCTACAGTAATAAAAGAACAAATAACTTTTTGAATGTTTTTATCAGGGCTGTCAATAATTGTTGAGGGCGCTATATCTAATTTTATCCTTAAAGATAATTGACTATGAATATCAGCGAAAAATAGAAAAGAAAACATCCAGCTTTATTATTAAACAGGATTTGTATGTTTTATAGGGAGGCCCACATAACCTATGTATTTTACTACATTTTTTGATAGGAATCAACAAGTGCTTTTGGAAGGGTGAATGAAAATAAATTAATTTCACAGTTTATCCCAAAGTTTTAGTTTGGTTTGAAGAGTCTGTAGATTTGTGGGGGGGTTTTAATCCACAATTGATATTTCCTGTTTCAGCCTTTGTAAACTGTGGATTACATACTAAAGCAAGTTCACGTAATGATTCTCAATTCTTCCAATTTAATTGTTGGTACTGCTAGAAATAGGGCTCTTCTTTATTTTTATTTTTTTAATCTTTTAAATACAATTCCTGTAAGTATCCTAAATTCCATAAAACTGTGGATATGACTTATTTAGTGTGTCATAAGATTACTGAAAACTGTCAATATCCCATAAAAAAGTTTCAGGACAATATCTCTTGTTATATAATTGGACGGAATAATGACCGGAGGGGAAATGGAATTAAGCAAAGAAATAAATAAATCTGCAGTGAGCGATGTGAGAATCACGCCGCCCCTACCATTTATCTTCATGTTTCACAAGAATAGGGTGGGTGAACGTATATTTTCTTTCCCTAAAATTCCCAGAGCAGCAAGGCAAATCCGGACCTGCCTGCGCTCACAGTTGGAAAGAAGCTGTTCTCTAATGGAATCAATGAGCAATTAATCCAAGATGGAAAACAGAGTTCAGGATTATGTTGAAACGTGACACGTGTGATCTAAGTTTGCTGTGAGAGCAACATAGGCCTTTTTTTTCCTCCCGTGTTTCACAATCACGGTTACTAATAGGGCAGTCTGGGACTTTATGTAACAGACGAACTTCCCAATAGGTTTCTTTGATTATGAAAATAAGTGAATTAGTGGTACCAAAATGACTTTTAACAACTTTACCATATTACACATCCCTGACTACTACCATGTGCTCAAAATAGCCATTAATATTGTGGAATTTTGATGCTGTTCATTCATATGCTCTTTCTTCTTTGTAGATTACCTTTTTCTAACAAGACGTCATCTCCTCATTTTACAGGTTACCGCCCGGGCAGAGCATCTGGGTTCAGGCCTTCTGCACCAGGGCTGCCAACCCAACCCCAACCAGTTCATCGGGGTGTTTGCACAGAACAGACCTGAGGTGACTGCTTCTCTTTAATCTTTTCTCTCTCTCTCTCTCTCTCTGATGCATCTCCATCCATGTCTCTGATTCGTTCTGTCAGGAGTTTGACTTTATGTATGAATTTTGCTCGCTATGGTTTCAGTGGATCATCTCCGAGTTGGCTTGTTACACCTACTCCATGGTGGTGGTTCCCCTCTACGACACGCTTGGCGCAGACGCCATACGGTTCATCATCAACACTGGTAAGAACACACGTTTCAGCCATGTAAAGGCCCCAGCTGTTATGCTAAACCTAGTGAGCATTAGGTTTGATTTGTACAAAATGTACTTTTTTCCCATTAGCTGTTGAATGACTAACATGAAGAGATACAATATGGGTTCGTTTTGAGACAGCAAATCAAACGAATCAGGATTAGCACCCAAAAGGCCCCTGGTCTAATTTTGATAAGATTTACATACCAAGGCAAACCATTGCACCTAAGCTGATAATCATTAAATTACAAAAAAGCAAATAACCAGTTTATCTGACCAGAAAAAATCTTCCATGATCAAACTTATTTACAACACTTTTAAAAAATCCCAATTTTTTCCGACACAAAATCTACTTATGCTTATGCTACATAGGGCTATGTTTGTATATAGGGTTCTTTGTTTTTTACAACCTTCTATGTTGATTTCTTTGTTATTTAATAAGTAATGAAACTGTGTAATACATTAGGGTTTTTTTTAATCTTCAGGTTAGATTTAAATCAGTTTGGAAGCTGGTAAAGACCAGATCTTGTGTACCTTAAAGCTCTACAGCGGTCAGTGGCCTACTTTCCTTTACGTTGACATCATGCTCAATGAAAACAGATCAAACAATGACTCAACAATGCCCCAGACCAGGAAATCATATCACTGCTGCTTTTATGAATTGTTTGTAAGCCTGACACCTTTAAAGTAAAGAAAGGATATCCAAAATCTTTTTTTACCATTAAACAATATCCACACAGCTCTGTCAGTTTTAAAATCTCAGCCGCTAAGATATAGCTTAGGTGAAGACACAAAGTGCATCCAACTGGCAAAATATTATGGAGATGCATAGTGTTATTGTCTGACCCTTGAAATATAATATCTGAACTAATATTGCATAAAACAGTCCTGTGCAATAGCGAAATTGCAAACAGTGTTATTAGAATAATGATTGCAACATCCTACATATCATGCAGCTCTGTGCTAACGGATCAACAAAGCACCATAGATGAAATAAACACCTTGTAAATTCAGTGTTGGGCCGCATGTTAACATGCTTTTTACCGCAGTTAAATAAGAGCACCGGGGAAGTGGTCCAGACAACAGAATTTGTTTATATTTTAAGAGAAAAGTGTCACAATCTTCTTTTAGTCAGCTGATCAGCAGTGCACAACAGCTGAGGGAAGGGCAGCACTTTGTTACTCCGTGCTCCCTACAACTGGTGCAAATCCCCTGCCCCCCATCAATTTTGTAGGTAGCTAATTAAAAAGGACTTTAAAGTGCAGGAACAGTATGAAGGAAATTCTTGATGGTTTTGAATCTGTTTTTAAAAAAAACCTTGATACCACTAATGAGTCCTGAATCCAGGTGTAGCTCTCTGCACTGAAGTTTACCTCAAAGGGGGACTGAGGGCACCTTGCAAATCATTTGTCCATTGTTGTCCTGACTTAATTTCAAGTGTTTGAATTAGAATTGGCCCAACTCATTACTGAAGATTGTCTTAACATTGTAAAAATGTAGAAGCAGTGAGACTGTCAATCCTTTGTGTATATATAAAAAAAGATTTGTAGTGACGTAAGGCGTGATCTGTTAAATGCTGAAGCTCTCTTAGATCATGGTTCTGATCCATTTCCAACTCTGCATGTATTCTGTTCCTTCTTCTGTTTCTTATTCCGTTCAAATTCACACAAGGGTTTGTTTGCACTTGTGTGCTTGTTTCTCTGCAGCTGACATCTCCACAGTAATCTGTGATAAAGTGGAAAAAGCTCAGGTTCTTTTGGCCAACGTGGAGCAGAAGGAGACACCGAAGCTGCAAAGAATCATCCTGATGGACGCCTTTGGCTCTGAGCTGGAGGAGCGTGGCAAGGGCTGCGGTGTCCATGTGCAGCCCCTTCAGGAAGTTGAGGTACGAGATGCAGGAAGTATCTCTAAAATAGCTCGAAGGCCTACAACATTTTTAGGTGCTTACCGTGAGATGGGCGTTTCAGAGCGGCTGAAAAGGGATCAGAGTTGTTTGATTTACCCCTCTTCTAAAACCTCTGCTGTTTTAATGATACACGATGATTACTGTCACTCACCACACTTTTCCATTTTAGCTTTATTTTGAACTGGCCCAAACTGGGATCAGAACCACATTCAGTAGAAATAAATTCAATCTAGAGTTAAGTTAACTTATAAAAGAGATTTAAGCAAGTCTATGAAAACTTATCTTTGTTGTTCATTACTTCCGATTTGTTAAAGTATGGTTCTATTAAGACATCATAAGAAATATTTTATCTCAGGGTTTCTGCAAAATCTTGAAAGTAAATCACCTTAATATTTGCCCACAAAGACTCTTAAATGTGCTTAAACTCTCTACACTAGGTCTGAAAATAGATTTAGCTTCGTCTTAAATGTTGATTCATTTTAAGCTTCTTCGATCAGCAACGTTTTTATTTATTCATTCCTTTTAAAAATGTGCTGGTAGCTTTAGTCTTTTTCCTTGGTTTATACTTTCTGGCTTCTCTTTAAATAACCACATAATGCAAATGTGACAGTGGTGGACTCAAAGTTGCATATGAGTTGCCTATTGTACTACATGTACTACTACCACTATTGACTTTTTGCAGTTTTTTTAACAGAACCTCACCTCAAAAGTTCTGAACTATCCCTTTAACTAAAAATACACCAAAAAAAACCTTTATTATGCAAGTGTTGGTACAACACGTTCGGTAAAGAGCCTAACCAACCCAGATCCAACCCAAAAGCTATCCCACAAAACAAAAATATTCTCCAAAATGGGACAAGTTTTTAGCAGAGATCTTTAATGTATTTTTACACACTTTAGCACATTTCTATTAAATATGCACTGTGTGCACAATTTTTATGTATGTAGTATTTTTTTGTTGTGTTTGTAGTTTGAGTATTTTGACCATTTCATCATTTTTAGCCATATTTTCTAACTCCAAGCTGCATAAACTTGAATGTTTAATGGATTTAAGAATAGCAGGTGTTGTTTCTGTCAATGACTTATATCAAGGTGTGCATAAATATTAGGCAGCTTCTTTTTCTATGGGCAAAATGGGACAAAAAAAACAAATTTAATTGACTCTGAAAAGTCTAAAATTACTCTGAAAAGTCTCACAGAGGGATGCAGCGCCTTTAAAAATGATAAGACATTGGGGCGTGATCACAGAACCATCAACTGTTTTGTTGCAAATAGTCCACAGGGTTGCAAAGACGCTAATTCACTGCCGAGGATTTGAGAAGAATCGAGAGCGAAGCTTGTCCGAGATAAGCAAGGCTGAAACCTGACCCCCACTGATTAACACACATAAGCTAAACCCTATAGACTGGGCCGCAAGATATCTGAAGACAGATTTTTCAAAGGTTTCATGGACTGATGACATGAGGGGTTACTCTTGACGGACCAGATGGACGGACCCGTGGATGGACCTGTAACGGGCGCAAGGTTCCACTTCGACTCAGACGCCAGGAAGGTAGAGGCGGGGTACTGGTATGGGCTGGTATGATAAAAGAGGAGCTGGTTGGACCTTTTTGGGTTCAAGATGGACACAAAATCAACTCCAAAACCTACTGGCAGTTTTTAGGAGACAGTTTTTTCAAGCAGCGGTGCAGGAAGAAGTCTGCATCTTTCAAAAGGACAATTTTTTTTTTTTTTATGCAGGATAGTGCTTCATTACATGCATCCAAGTACTCCTGTTGCCAGTAAAGGCATTAAAGATGAAAAACTTCTTACATGGTCCACTTCCTCACCTGACCAGAACCCAACTGAGAATTTGTGGGCGGTTCTTAAACAGGATGCAGGAAAACAGTCCACCTCTCTGAATACTGTCTGAGAGGCTGTGGTTGACGCGGCGCTAAAAGTTGATGGTAAACAGATCAACAGACACACTCCATGAATGGAGGCTTTATCGCTGTTATTAAAAAGAAGGGTGGCTAGAAGGTGGTCACTTTTTTCTTCTTTTTTTTGGGTGTCAGTTTGGGTGTCAGGGTGGGTAAGTTTTGTGTTGCTTATAATTCTCACTGAAACAAATGAAAATAAAAAAGTGAGATGGGAAAATGTGTTTTTCATTTATCGTGTAGTAAATCCGCACAATAATATTTGCCTAATAATTGTGGACATATAGATATTCTCATAAGGAAGCCAAAAACATAGTAACTTTTACTTCCTTAAACGCTCCTGTTTGCGGTTTATTAACATGTTGGATTAAACAAGAGCTTTCTTGATAGAAATAGTCCTCAAAAATAAGACCTGCCTTATAATTATGCACACAGTGTATTTCTCCATGTGGATACAAGTTGTTTATTTTTGATATGAACATTGTTGTCTAGCAACACAGGCTGATTTCCTCCCATTTTTAAACAAGCACTCTTTTCAAATCACCCCAGCCTAATGTCTTGTTTATGTTCCTCATTGAGACATCTCATTTAATTTAGCTTCCAATCCGAGTCAGTTTATTTATATTCAGCTGTTTCACATCAGTTAAGAGTGGCCTAATGTAGAAGTGATGTGCCGGGGAAACAAAGGATTGTGTCTCTGTTGGAAGAGTGCCATGTTTTTTAAGGGTACAGACAAAATTTCACCAAACTGGGCCATTTTTAACAGGGGAAGCATTTGTAACCTGCAAAGCGTCAGATAATATCCCAATACTTTAATGTTTTGAGTGGGTCATTGTGGGCCGTGTAAACACAGCATTTGGATGCCTTTCTGCAATATTGCCTGCAGCTAGATCATACCTTTTCATAGTCTAGTTACAGTCAAAAGCCTTTTAAGCACGAGAGATAAAGGAACATGCCAAGTCCGACAGTCATAACAATCAGATGATAAGATTTCAGCCTGTTAGACATGAATAAACAGGATGAGCGTATGGTTTAAGGTGCTTATCAGATCCATCCCTTGCATTACAGAATCCGATGAATGCACGGCTTTTACGTTTACAAAACCGGCCCAAGTAAATAGGTGCGTTGCTATGGTTGGATGTGTACAGGTGGCTCTGTTCATTCAAGCGTTAAAACAATCCAGTAGTTCAGCTACAATAGACAGGTCCGACTGGATGTAGTCGGTACATTTACATTATTTTTGACAAAAGGGTGCAGTTGCGGTGCAGGGTTTAGAGCACATGAAACGTGTTCGGAGGCCTCGGGCCTCGGCGTAACCTTCCTGTGCATATTTGCTTCATCTTTCCACTCTCGCTCAACCCCAATTCCTGTCAGCCTACTGTCAAATAGAGGCCACCAGTGCCACAGAATAAAGTAAAAACGTACATAAAAAATGCTGGACAAACATTTTTACCTGCTCAGTCCTAAACATTTAGGTCAATGGAGAATCATCATAATTATAATTATCATAATAGGGACCTGTTTAAGATAAAAATATGTACAGCATGTTATTAGATATAAGTAATAATAAGACAAAAATATTTGTTCAAGCAAAAGATGGAGCGCTCTCCAGTCTCTCCTGTGGTGCCCCTCCATGAACCCAGCCTTTAACTGTTTAGTGAACAAAGGTGATACTTTAACAGAGTCATGGAGGCTTGGTAACGCTGAAAAGACCTTGCAACTAGGGCTGTCCAAGTTGGCGCATAAATCCGCGTTAACTCAATTTCCTTTTTAACAGAGCTTTTATTTTTTATGTGCAATTAATGAACATGCTTCTATACTTTTTGGACCTCGCCTGTGCTGTAGTTTGAAGGCTATTTTTGAACATGTTTTTTGTTTCAGCTGTTTCTTAAAAAGTCGAGCAGTTCCGCTCTGTTCCGCCTCCTGTCCACAAGAAAGAACCTTTGGAGTTTTTTTTTAACTGTTATGAACGTAGCAAAACATAATTTCACATCCAGTTATTTACTACTGAAGCAACACTAAACTTCATTGAACAAATGGAAATCATGAAAAACGATGAATGCAAAAGCAACAAAGATATAAGAAAATATCCCATGTTCAGTGTGTTACATCCGTCCTACTTCAAAAATGATTTACTCAGTGGTGTTAAAGTCTGTTGATTTGTTTTTGATGAGCTCTTCCTGATGAATCTTCCTCAGGAAAGCAAAACCTTTATATGGGTCGGTCTCCTCTGTGAAGTCAGACTTTTTTGATGTTTTTATAGGCTTGTGTCAAACAAATGCAAAATGTGAAACCAGCATAAAAATAGATCTTATTCTAAGAGCACTTTAAAGAATGAGTCCTAGTTCTGAATCATTCTCCTGATTGTTGTATTTCATTCATTGTACTTTGCATCCTCGTTTTAATCCTTAAAATCTGTTATTAATTTTCCCCCATGGCAGGTAAAGCACGGTTGTCTTGTGTGGACATTTATGCAGTATTGTTGAAATAAAATTAGTTCAGTGTTTTTATCAGGATTCTTATTCCTCATCTTACTTATTGCAACTGTCTTCAAAACATTAATATTGACAAGTTATTTAAAAAATAAAGAGACAAATACTGTATTATTGTTCCTTGCCGGGTGGTGGGGGGCGAGACTTGCGCTTTGGGCCCCCAATTGGCTTGCACCGCCCCTGTACACAAAGCTAGAGGCCTGCATGTTTGCTACAAATGTTTGCATTTCACCTACTAAAAGAAAATTTGAAAACTCTTGTCAAGCTTTTGTATGTTTTCTCTCACTTGATGCATAACCATCAGAGGAATATGTTGAGCCAAATTACTCCAAAGCTCTGTTTGTCGCATAAATGTATCGTTCTTTATGCATGTCAAATGCCTAACTGTTTCTAATTTTACATTTACAGGCTCTGGGCCGAGAGCACCACAGAAAACCTCTCGTGAGTACAACAACTTGCAAGAGCCGCAAAACATAACACATGAAAGCAGGATTCTTTTAACCACTGTTGGTTTTCTTGGATGTGAAGGATTCTTGGGCGACTGAGAAAGAAATAAAATCTGTCCAGTAATGAGCCCGTTTACAATGTAAATATTTATTTTCATTGCCCTTTATACATTCTCCTATAGATAATACTTATTGAAAGTTGTTACATAAGTCTGTTTTGACAGCTGTAACACCTGTACAAGCACTTTGTGTTTACAGGCTGAACAGTGAACAATGGCGGGATGATATTGAGCAGTAACCGGCCGTGCGACAACAGTTTTTTCTGGCTGGTTTTAAAATAGGAGACAAATAAAAATTAAATAGCAACTATATGCTGTATGTACTTTAATGAATTGTGTAAATCATGTAGATTGAATGCGCTTCTGATCGTATAGTTAAAATAAAAAGGGAAACAGACAATAATTGGCGCAACTAAATATTTATTACTTCTAGCATTGTTTTGATGCAGCTGAGGAGGACGCAAGTTTTAGGGGTCCAACGGCAGATAAGTTGCATAATTTCTGACAGATGTCGGGGTTTTTTTATTTGTCTCAACAGCCACCAGCACCTGATGACCTGTCAATTGTGTGTTTCACCAGTGGAACAACAGGTAATATTTAGAGCAGCGTATGTTGTTTGCCTTTTCTTTGGTGGGACACAGGAAATGCTGTATACTCTTATATCCTGGGAGTGTTTTCTCTACATATGTTATTTGTACTTTTTTAATAAAGTAATTGGTTAATCATTAACATAAGTAAGTAAATAAAGTGAAATGAGTCTTACCCCTGGTCACGGGCGTTGTGTAGGGGGCAAAGGTTAGGACAATTTCAAGGGCCCCTGACTGACAGGGGCCCCCAAAAAGAAAATGTTATATATTTATAGTTTTATTTATATTTATATTGGGATGATTTAGGGCCCACGATGTTTTGTCATAGGGCCCATAATTCCCTGGTGATTTCATTTGAAAAAAAAAAAAAAAAAGATGCATAATCTACCACTGACGACTTAGTATATTTAATTTAAATGTTCAGTTGGGACTGGCAAAGTGAGCCACATTTTGGCCCCCATATATATTTCTAAAAAATAAATGTTTAAATGAGTGGGTGTAAAGATCTACAGTTGTTTAAAATATTTCACTAGCCTTCGCAAAATCCTTTAAAAGCTTCGGAGGGAATGCTATAATTATGTTGCTAACTGTTGAAATGTGTTCTGTCTCTGAAGTTATCTTTGAAGACCAACATGCTCACGGTGACCAAATTCACTTGCAAGTTTAAAGAAGTCAAAGAAACAGGAAAATATATCCCAAAAAGTGGGAGCAATTTTTTTATTTTATTATAAATAGGGCTGAGTATCATCTAGGATGAGCCGATTCGATACGATTCTCGATACATAACTCACGATGCAATACGATTCTCGATATAGCTCAGCTTGATTTGATTTGACTCCAATATCGATATTTATTATTTTCAAATTAATGCTCAAAGTCGTTCAATCAACAAAACCAGCCAAATATTATGTTTATGTCAAATTCATTGAACACTGATATATTAACAGGAAAATAAAGTGCATTTGGTTCAATGCATTTAACGTATCACAGAAACCAAAGATGTGCCCAAACGTCTGATTTTAGGGACGAAGACGCTTCCTTGCTGTGAACAGTAATGCCACGCTGTAATAATGCCCCCTAGGGGTTGGGAGGTATATCGATATTAAAAGGCAGAATATCGATATTAAATCGTTTTTAAAAACATCGATATTAATCCTTGTATCAATTTTTATGCGCAATTATAAATACTTTATTGACACTAATCGAGTCCAGAGCTCTTATGTTGGTTTATTTTGGGATCTTTTGTTTTTATTGGGAAATTTTTTAGATTTTAACTAAGCAAGCATCATAACAGCTTGATTATCAAAACACACCAGACGCTGAGGAAAATAATTATGGTGCCCTGCTAAAGTATTTACACCCCTTGAAGTCAACACATGTTGTCACCCTACAACCACAAACTTCAGTGTCTCACCAGCATTGCATGGTATAGGCCATCACAAAGTACTGCATAGGTGTGAAGTGGAAGGAAGAGGATTGATGGGTTTTAAAACTTTTTACAACCAGAAATCCCAATAAAATACAATGAGACGGAATGTGTGGCACTGTAAGTAGGCACAGTAATATAAAAATTTCCAATTAGAAAGGCAGAGTAATACGTAAACCAAGGCACTTACTGTTTATGTTGCATGCAACAGAGAGGAGGAAGTTGCCTGAAACACAAACCAGCTGCCCTTTGTTTTCTCCGTGTTGACACTTTGTCACATATTGAAAAGAGCACATCACCAACCTTGCTGATTAACAGGCTGTGTGCATGACTGAACGGCGGAGCAGAAAGGCACTTATTTGCTGGACCATGTGTAGTTCATGAAACATTTCTGCGGCGCGTGTTAAATGAAGTTTACATTGTTCATATCTAGTATCTGAGGTGGGGGTTTCCTGTGCCCTCTGACGGCTTGAGACACCGGAAGAATGATTCAATTGTTGCCATTTTTGTGCATTTACTTTTGTCCCAGTTACAGAACACCGAAATAATGACTAAATGCAATGATTGAAAGAACGGAAAAAAAAATCTCAGAGCAGTAGGGAAGAGAGTCCCCTATAAGGGTAAAGATACACAAGCATTTACTGTAATATCTGGCTTGTCCACAGCAGCATAATTAGATAATAGTCAGTCACGGCATAATTTTCCCTCCCTTTTTTAATAGAACCTCGGCTCTGGATTCACCTGCCTGCATGTTGTATCATGTCAGACGGCGGGAAGTTGAGATAAGCCGCTGCTGCTTTTTTGGGAGGTCTCAGCCCATAGCACTCTCAAACCAACAAAGAGGTCATTTGAGGACCCGCTGGTGTCAGTTTACAGCAGACATTGACATGCAAGCTTCCTCTGTCGTAAACACTGCCACCTACTGGTAACAAAGGAGAGCTGCAGGTGTGCCAGCCTTAGGTTTTGTTTTCCAAACATCATCCAGCATTTCTGACAAATGCTCTCTCTCTCTCTCTCTCTCTCTCTCTCTCTCTCTCTCTCTCTCTCTCTCTCTCATGTTGCAATATCGGCTCTCTGTTTTGCAAGAAAATACATGTGCTTGCAGCTGCAGGGCATTAGGAAAGGGGAACTGTAAAAGTCACCGCTTTCTTTAATGTGTGTCAGGGAGTTTGAGCTGCAGGATTACCACAATTAGGAACAAATGGGTTTTTTAAAGGGTCAGAGAAAATGCCATGAACACTGATGGTATGTGGCTGGGGATTTTAGAGTTAAATCAGATTTTTTTTTTCTTTTAGACATTTTTTTTCTGTTGGCCCAGGTCCACTTATCAAGGTTTTCCTACAGTACGTTCTATGTATTTTAATGGGATCGCATTTCATAGACCAACACAAAGGAGTGATTAAGTGGGAAATTATAAGAAAACAACACATGGTTTTCTTGTTGTTGGATTAAATCTGAAAAGTGTGGCATGCATTTGTTTTCAGGCTCTTTTAACCTGCTACACCTCAATAAAATCCCCCATCATAAAGACCAAGAAACACAACCAGACACGTCAGGGAACGAGGTTGTGGAGACGTTTCCACCAGGGTTAGGTTATTTATCAAGATCCCAAGCGTTGCACATGTACAACAAGCACAACTGCAAACCAACCACCAGACTTGGCCATCCACCTGAACTTATAGACTGGAACATTATCTGAGAAATCATGTGAAAGAAAGTCCCCTGGCTGAATTACATCGAAATGTAACACAGAACGGCAAGTATGATGAAGGCCTAACACTGCACATCGCCAGCCAGGCGGCATCATGCTCTCCTTCAGTCGGGACAAGGAAGCTGGTTAGATTTGATTTGAATGACAAATTGAGCTAAATACAGAGCAGCCATGGAAGAAAACCAGTTCGATGTTGCAAAAGACTTGAGACTGGAGCGGAGGTTCACCTTCCAACAGGACAACAGTGCTAAACATAGAGCCAGAGCTACTTGGAAATGGTTTGGATTAAACTATATTCGAATGTTAGAATGACCCTGTTGAAGTATGCATGTAGCCGCATTGTGTGAAAATCTGAAAACATTTAGTAGGTATGAACCTCTACACTTTATAGCTTTATTAATATTACTATTATTTCATTATTTCCATCCTAATATGCTGTGGCTCATCAGTGCAAAGCAAGGAAATACCATTTCAGTTTGGTAAATAGGTAAAATAATGTAATTTATGGCAGACTGCGTTTGCTGCAACTGTTCGATAAACAGTGTTGTTTGTTGTGCAGCCAGTGTTTAAACTATTCAGTAAACGAATATGCATGAATATGTATTTATGTGAAACATATATAAACAAACGCTCAACATTCATATTTTTGAAGATGCTACCCAGGGCTGCAGTTTTTCATCACCGTCAAATGTACATGGCAGCAAAATTGGGGTTCTCCATTCATCACAATGTAAAGGTTTTACAAAGCAAGCTGCAGAAGAAAACCTAATCCTGCTCCGTGTGGATTTATGTCACTGAGAGCAAACAGGTTGAACAATTAAGGCAGCTCAGCAGGGATTAGTAAACACTTCCACGGAGGAGCGAGTATCGGCAGATTTTGACAGATCCTGAAGCTTTGCAGTTGGGCTTGATTGGCTGCAGTCTGATGACCCATATGCCATGATGACGGATGCTTCTGTTGATGGCAAAAGCTGAAGCAAACGGCGCTCAGCGCAATGATTGTCCTCGGAACGTTAACCTGTATGAATCTGTTTATATTCCTGCTTTAATTTTACTGCCTGATTGGTTTATTAAGATGATTAGCCCCGCTCAAAGGGAAATAACTAAATTGACCATGCTTCTTCTTCTATTGTCCTAAACTGTTGTTATTTACACAGAACTATTAATACAGTGTTACTGTACGCGGTCCAGAATCACTGTTTTAGCTTACATGGACAACCTTTCTGTGTCTGACTGCTGAACGATTACATTTTCTTTCTTACTTCTTCCCTCTGGTGTTCACTCGAAGGATGATGATGATGAGCATGATGATGATGATGATACAGGCTCTACTGCAGGTTCATGCCTGATGGGCACAACTCATTTTACTGTAAGTCTGTCTGACCAGTGATCATTTTCAGTGAATGTGGATGGTGGTGCAGCAGCAGTCCTGCAGGTACCATCTTTGGAACTGGAAAATCTTTATGATCATCCACCTGATCTTTTTCCTCTTTTATGTCTTCACAAAATGGTTTGAAATGACGGATCCAGATCTTTGGCAATGAAATTTGGACGTTCCAGTTTCCCCTGGCCCTCTTGACAACCTCCTCTACGTGTTTCAAATAATCCTGGAATCCATACAGTGTTCTCCATTACAGTTAAAAAGCTTTTAATACAGCCAGACAGGTTACAAGTAAACACCTTTGTGGGAGGAATTTGATTCAAAGTGTGAGTGTAGAGGACAAGGAAATGACAAGATAAATACCAATAAGTGTACTCAAAACATACCCTGTGTGAAGTCCGCAGAAGCGTGCGTGCTTGGCAACTTGTTTTTGGGAGGTCGTTGGTTGAGATTTACAGAATAGCAAAACAAATTTTAAAAAGTTGTTCTACTGGTTACATGCTATATCCAAAGTGAATGAGATTGATTTTATACAAAAGTCTATCTGGTAGCTAGAATGTTTTATGTGTTTTTGTATTCCCCTTTTTCAATGATTTGGCATGGTTGTTTTTATTGTGTTCCCCTTTATGTACAGTATTCAACTGATTCCTCGTCTCATTTACCAATCCCTTTGTCCCGCTGCTACAGTTCACGCTACACAATTCGGTCAAAGGGTCCCATCTATTGAAGTTTGTTGTATTCTATTCCACCTTGGAGTATCGGCTCATGAAAATATGTCACTTGAAACCGGGGTCTGCGCACAGCCCAGAAACACGCCGGGAAACAAACTCTACCTATCATGAGTTGCTGCCACACCTAAAATATCTGTGAAATTCTCGGGAACTGCTGTCACCTACTTGGATGGCTCGAATGCCTTTTCCTCTGACTATTTTTGGGCGTTGTCCAGCACAGATTCAACTATCAGTCAAATGTAACGAAGCCTGTTTACTATAAAGTGTTATTTTTGGCAGGAAATATGGATAGAATTCCCCCAAAAAATTTTAAATGACATTTTGTTCCTCAGGAACTTCATTGTTTTTCATGAGTCCGGTGTCTGTTTTGTGTCTTCTTTCACAGGAAACCCCAAGGGAGTCATGCTCACCCATGGAAACGTAGTAGCAGACTTTGCAGGATTTCTTAAAGTCACAGACGTGAGTTATTCTTATTCCTCTGGGCTTTGATCTGTGTCCAATCCAGTGAATCACGTTACGTTTTTTTAAACAGGGGTGAATCATTTGCTTTTTAAAACTCAAATACTTTTTAACTGCATACTGTCTGGCAGTGTCATGTGAAGATAATCTAACTGCTGCCTTCCTGGTGTGTCCTGCAGAAAGTCATTTTTCCAAACCAAGACGATTGCCTCATCTCCTTCCTGCCGCTAGCTCACATGTTTGAGAGACTAATTGAGGTAAATGAGCCGACCACAGATCTGTGAGAACAGGAATGCACTGGCTGTGTGTGTGAGAGAGTTTCAGGGGGTTGGCGTGGGCGTAGGAAAAATATTTTTTATGGAAGGTGGGTGTTTACAGCTGCCTGCAGAGGTGGGACTTAGAAGCTTGCCACTCCTTTTTCCTTTCCTCAAGTTTTGCTTTCCAGCATTTACAATAAATGCCACACCTGTAGTTTATACCCACTGGAGGGCAAGTTGCATCACTTGGAAAGCACACACACACACACACACACACACACACAGAGCGCGAGAGAGGCTGAAACCCTTTATTTACAAGAAACCAAGCTGTTTAAACTTATGTCTTTCTGCATCATTGTTGTGAAACGTATATTTTTTAAACACGTTTTTATAAAGGATTTAGTTGTCTCTTGATATTAATGTAGGAATTGTTGTAAACGTTGGAATTTTGTGGGGTGTTTTTTTTTTTTGGATTAGCAGACTCTGTGGTAACAACGTCCACATTTTTTTTTCATGCTTAAAAATCTGTTGTTGGACCATGGACTAGATTTCAGTTTCAGCATTGGTCACTGCTTTTGCTTGCCTTTTGTGGCTTGGAAAAATAGGAACATTTTCCAATGCTTTCCATCCAGGTTAGTCATAAACACACTACAAGTCAAACGTTTAAAAGTCACTAATGCGCACACATTCTTACACCAACACGCAGATCGGTGGACCATCTTGAGAATAGTCCCTTGCTCAGGGGCATATTGACATGTGAAGGTGGAAGCCGGAATCAAACCAAAAGCCTTCAAGTTGCAACACAACTCTACCCGCTATGCCACTGTCGCCCACTGAGCCGCAATCACCCATAAAGGTTGTGTCCAGACTTTTAACTGGTGGTGTAAGTCATCCATTGACTGGTTTTTATTTTAGTACACTTCAGATCTGTGGAAAAACTGCAAATGCCTGTAAAATGATGTGGAAAAATTACAGCCGCCATTCTGATGGAAGCTGATGAACCTAACATCTGTTTTCCTCAGTTTTACACATTTACCATAATCAACTGGGCCATATTCTGCCCACAAACCCATCCCAGTGTCCCATCCAGCTCGCAAAGTTATAAATCGCCGAGACATTATAAACAGTCCAACGCGTTAATCGTTTTAGATGAGTTAAATGACAACAAAGCCTTAGCCGATCAGGCCGCGTGTGTGCTGTGTACGATGAGGTCTGACTCGGACAAGCTTCATCCGACTGCTTTTGATTTCTTCCATCTTTCCCACGCTTTACCAGCTACATAAAAACTTATGCAAAGTAGTTTATTTGTTGTGCTGAATGCACAGTAGCAAAAGTACCCCGCCCCTTTTTCCACATTTTATCACGTAATAGCTACAAACCCATTGGCACATATGCTTAAAGGTTAAGCATTGGTCTCGCGTGACCAAAGCATCTTCTTGCACGTATTTGCTGTGTCTCTTACATGCTTTTTGGTCAACTACAAATGGGATTTCTTGTGGCTTCCTTCCTGACAATGTTTAACAAAGATTTGATGAGTGCATGACTGCTAGCTTTCAGCAGATTCTTCCACCTGATCTGTGGATTTCTGCTTCTCCTCCAAAGTCTAGGTGCCTCCGTAGGTTTGCAGCTGTACAACTTCCTTTACATTTTTGGAAGTTAAATTAAACATTGAGCTGTCAGATGTCCAAATCTTGGACAAGCTTGTTTTATAACGTAACCCTGCGTTAAACATCTTCATAACTTTATTCCTGACATGTCTGTGTTCCTTGGTCTTAATTATGTTGTTTGCTTGTAAATGTTTCCTTACAAACTTCTGAGGCCTTCAGTTGCTTTATTTATACTGACTATAAATGAAACTCCAACTAGGTGATTTTTGGGGGCTTGCAGTGGTTTTAATTTAAGGGTATTTGGGTAATGGAGGCTGAATGCAATTCTATGCCACACTTTGGACATTCTTTTTGATCTTCATTTCTCCTACTTCAGTTATGCACTGCTTCATGTTAGTCTAACAAATAAAATCCCTAGAAACACACACACACGCATATATATATATATATATATATATATATATATATATATATATATATATATATATATATATATATATGTTTGTCATTGTAACATGAAAAAATGGGAAAAGAATTGGAGGTGCATAAATGCTTTTTAAAGGAACAGGTAATAATGACACCTAGTGGTTATGATTAGAACAACACATACACTATGCCTTTTTATGGAGACCCGCCATTTACACAACGGTCCTGCGGCTGTGAACTCAACTGAATTTTTATTAACACAGTATAGGTATATAAAGTTGTATTCTATTCTATTTCTGGTCTGCTCCTCTTACTGGCTTCCATGTTAGCAGGCTGCTGCTCTTTTGCCAAGATAAAATACCAAATGCTGCACTCTGTTTTGGGAACCCTGGGAACTCTCATATGATTGGCTCAGGAACCAGGAAGTAAACATAGGCCACACTGAACCAAAGTAGTTCTGGACCATACCTCTAGGTTTGAAAGGAGAAAAAGAGACTAAGACATTTTTTTTAAGGTAGAGTACCGGATTGTTTATAGGGAATGTTATTTCCATCCCAGGTGACAAACGAGAATGATTTAGGTTGATTTTACAGTAAATATCTTACTTGTAGCTCCTTTAAGACACCAAATGCACATTATTCTCCATTAAAATGTCTTGATGGAGAGTTTTAACACCTTTAAAGATAAAAGAGCATAGCAAACCTGGTGTACAGTAAACATAATAAGTCTGCAACAGGAAGCAGCAACATGTCTTATTAACAGATGATCCCCAGGATTTGTATCAACATTAAACAAATGTTACTGATTGTCTCTGTTAAACACTCTTAAGGTTTTGTATTTTGGATATATTGTCTCTGTGCTCCTGTTTGTCTTTAAAGTTAGGAAATTCAGAAAAAAATGAATTTAACTTTTGTTCACAATAATAATGCATTTAATTTAAAAAGCGCCTTTCAGAACATGCAAGGACAGTGTACAAGAACAAGCAGAAAGATAAAACAGCAAACAATAAAAGTTACAATGAACTGGCAATCACAGAGAATATGCACCGTTGAACAGATGGGTGTTGAGTTTAGGCTTGAACTGGTTGAGGGTGTCAGGATGTCTGGAGGGAGAGAATTCCAGAGAATTGCATGGTGCTGAGACAGGAAGGAGGAACATTGACGTGGATGGAAAAGGAGGAGTTATACAGCTCATCTACTTGAGAGCCAAGGTCTTATTTACAATAGAGACCTGTTTTGATTAAAAAATAAATAAATAATAATAACTACCATTTAAAAAAGCTAATAAAATATGACCTAAAACAAGATGAAGTTTCATTAAAAAGTTTCTCTGTTTTGCTTTAAAAAATTTGAGATTGTTACAGAGGAGATTGCTTTAAATCCTGCTGTAGAGCATGTAGTTGACAGGGCAGAGTAAGAAAAAGGCTTTTTTTCTCATGGTTCTGATCATACTAACGGGCCACTGAAGGAGATAAAGTCCTGAGAGCAAAGTCAGGATCACTTTATAGAGAAAAAAAAATCAATAATCTATCATGAGTAAGAAGAAAACCAGAAAATTTGGTTTTAGAATATATTTTTTTAAATATGGATGGGGTTGGAGCCCTAGCTCTCTCCCAGCACTTTACAGTGATACCTTAACAAAATGATCCACACCCTTTACAGTGCACAGTTTGCTGCTTTGTTCGGCTCTGTCATAACCTCCAGTACCTCATTATTAACAGCTATGTAAAGATAGCTTGTTTTGAAAAAGATAAGCTGAATGCATTAATAAGCATGATCTGTTGAGACAGAAAGCGTCTCTTATTCATTGATGTTTAGGCTTGTCTTTTCATCCGAGCCGCTGACTGCCGACAGCAAACACAGCGAACCCAGACCTCCGAAATTGACAAACAGGCTGTGCGAGACAACTGAGACCGGTATACATTTCTGGGTTTTGTACTTAGACCCGATCATTTATCAGTAATCAGTCACACACTCAGTCATGAACCTTTTAACAGCTTAAAAGCGTGTTGATTTACCTTTCATATTAACCCTTTTTCTAATTTTTGACTGAAGTGGTTTTTTTTTATCCTGTGTTAAACCAGGATGCCCTTTTTTAGATGTGCAAAGGAGCGTGTGCATGTTATTTGTGATTGTGACCGATTTGTGCAGCATGTGGCAGAGGTTTTTTAGCACACAGCACAGGAGTGTTGTCAGAGGCGTGGGACCCAGACACAGGAAACCACCTAACTTCCCCAGAGAGCGGCGCTTCGGGTCACACCATAAAAGCAAGTTCAGCAATGTCGCACAACAAACATGCAGCATTGTGCAGTGCTTCACCCTCAGTCATCTTGAAAAGCCGTACGAAATCAGCATGGGCTTGTTTTTTTGTACGTATTTGACAGAAACCAAACTTCGAATTGTTAACCACCTGCAAAAGAATTGCACATAAGTCTATAACTGGGTGTTGGTTGGTTGTTATCATGTTTTGGAAATGAAAAGCAGCAGTTTGAAATATGCCCCACTGCTACTGACTGACTTCCTGTGCTGCTAATTTGAGTAACGGCCTTTCATAGTTCGTCTCTCATACAGCTTTCAAGTGACCTGAGAAGTTATGCAACACTATACAATATAAAATAAAATAAAAAGTTCATATATTAGACCAAAAAAACAACAACATATTTATCAGTTTTCAAACATGGAAATAACAATTGTAGCTTTTGGAAAGCCCTAATCAAATAAATTACGAAAAGCAGCTATAAATCTAAGGTATTTGTAATATCGCATACATGCAATTAACTAATTAATATTTCGGGTCGGCTGCAGTAAATGCTGAAAAGCAATACAGGAACCAAGTGAGATTGGGAACTTTAGAAATGAAGTCTCTTCTTGGTCTGCTCTCCCTGATCCCCCTTTTTCTGTGTCGCCCGGGTGGGATCGCCCAGGGCCCTCCCTTTGACCATCTAATGCACAGATGCCTTGGAGAACCTGAGCCTGTTGAGGTTGAGGGCTCTTGGGGGTGGAGCTCTCTCTCCTCATTGCAGCGTTGTCTTGGTGCACAGTGCTTGTGTCCTTGGCGTGACCTGGCTCTGGTCTTGGGTTGGACTGTAGTGGATGTTGTGACGTGTTGGGTGGCTTGGTGCCCTGCGCCTCTGGCCGTAGGCTTCCCCCTGTGTCTGGGGTAAGGCTGTCCTGTGGGCGTGTCTTAGGTCCTGCTGCTTGGGGTTGCTTTTACCGTTATGGCCACTCACAAAAAAATGTTCATGAGATAAAAGATCATCTTAAATTTATTTATTTATTTATAAACATTTATTAGAGGATCAACCCCATGAGATGAAGCGTCTCGTTTTCATGGGGGTCCTCAGTAACATATCCAAACAATGTAGAAAGGAAAACAACAGAGTAGATACAATATACAAGATACAAGAAAAAGACCACACCGCACTCGCGCACACACACACACACACACACATACACACACACACAAGCTCTCACTAACCCCCTCGACACAGAAAGAGTAAAGTAAATCACAGTAATTCCCAAACTGCAGTATTTATACCACTAAACAATAAAACCTTATATAATCTTAAACTCAGCATGATGGTGCTCTGAAAGTCAAGCATTTCAGGAGTGGTGATAAGTATGGAACCATACTCCCAAATATAACTGACAGAGTTGACATTACTAGATATGTATATTTCTACATATAGACACATTCATACATTACGAGATATGTATATTTCTACATATAAACACATTCATACAACCATAACTAACATGACACATATTACTGCTAAGTCTAGAATACTAGAAACATAGACAAGTAGTCTGAAGATGTGTTAACAAAGCAGTTCGGAACAGAGGAAAAGACGTAAGCGAACGGATAGATGCAGGAAGGCTGTTCCAATCACGAGGGGCTTTAACACAGAAAGCATGTTTCCCAAATTCTCTCTTAACTCTAGGGACAGTAAAGAAGATCTGTTCGTTGTGACAGAGATTATATTGTGAACTGTAAGGCACTAAATATTGGGATAAATAATATGGATATTGAAAGTAAATGCATTTAAATATAAGTTGAAACCAATGATATAGTCTTCTGGCTGAAGGTGCAAGCCATGACAGCTGGCCATACATAATACAGTGATGTGTCCTATAGGGGCAGCGAAGGGCGAATCGGCACAAGCTGTTGTAAACCACATCGATAAATAAATCCTTATTTGCTGTTGCTTTAAATAATTTGACTTAACTGCATATTTTACGAGTTCAGCACATCTGAGTTAAAGGAGAGCAGGGACCCACTCAAAACATGCAAGACCGTGGGCGCTGAGGGCCAGCGTTGGGGACCCCTGCGTTTAATTTTCATTAAAGCTTCATAATTCCAAGTGTACAGACGTTCTCCATTGTGCCCTCAGTTTACAATAATTACATTAACAGAGTCCCTTGCACACATAAAGTGATAGCACTACTGAAACATCGCTTTAAGGTTCCTCTTTTCTCAAAATGTCATGAAACTTGTGAGTGTGGTAATAAACGGCATGACATTTACGGCAACTCTGATTATATAGGCATAAACTGGCACCCGTGTGAATGACCAAGTAAGTTTATCAGAAGTAGTGAGGTTATCTGTGGTTTTTACTAACGTGCTCATTAATCACCGTACTTTTTGTCACATTATTACAAACACAAGCTTGAATGGGTTTCGGTGGAATTTTATGCGATAGAACCAGCACAATGGATCAAGTCATTTTGAAGTGGAAGGAAATGGATACATTTCCAATATTTTAAAGAAAAAGCTGTAAAGCTTCATATCTGTGTGTTTTCATCCCTCTTTAAGTTCTATCCCCCCATACAAAATCCAGAGCAACCAAGTGACTTGAAGGGATCCACCATTAGTTGTAACAATAGACTTTATGTGAGAAATATCTACGTTAGATGTAAAAACAATACAATAAAAACACTGTAAGTTGTTTAGTTTTTATAAATTTAAATAAAACGTTCTGACATGGACGTTGCCATATTGTTTACGCTGAAATGTATTCTGGGTAAATGATGTATGCTAGGTCCTATAGCGCTAGCTCCGTCCAGCCAAAACAGCAATGAGCAACGGTAAACCTTTTCACTTTGAACCGGAGCACGTTAAAATTGGGTACTTCGGAAGTTGTGTTCTTCCAACGGTGCTCTTTTTTTTCATGTGGGAAGCGATGAAGACACACCTCAATTTTTCTGTTGTTTTTTGAAATTACAGCTAACAGCGACACAGTGTGGCATTGTCTAAATTTACACCCGCCAAGCGCAATGTGAATTAAAAAAAAACATCTCGGATAACTCTGTAGGTTCCAGTCTAGTAGGACCTAACCGCGTCTTCAACCCAGCATGCATTGCGCAGGTGAAAAAATGCCGACCTCCAAGGGGGAAAAGTATAACAAAGGATATACAATTTATGAATTAATTGTGAGTTTTTACACAAACAGTAAGTTTTAAGTTAGTAGGGAAATTTCAACATATTTAGGCCAACGTGTTCAACTAATCATGGATCCCTTTAAGCAGTAACGTAACAAGTAAATAGAGTTTACATGTTCCAATGAACAGGTTAATCCCAGCTAAATCTGTGAAGGCCTCCGTTTATTGGAGAACTTAATGAGTAAACGGCATCATCAAGACCAAGGAACACAGAAAACAGGTCAGGAAGAAAGTCGTGAAGAATGCTAAAGCAGAGTTGGGTTTTAAAACAGTATCTGAAGCTTTTAACATCTTTCAGAGAGCTGTTTAATACTGCGTCAGAAAACTGAAAGAGTTTGTCACAACTCCAGACCTACTAAGACGTAGCCACCAAACTGAACTGACGGTCAGGGAGAGGAGAGTTTGAATCTCAAAGGCAGTTTTTGATGCCCTAAATCCACAGCTCAAATGGGAGAAACTGCACTCTACAAATATGACCTTTGTGGAAGAGTAGCAACAAAGAAATCATTCTTGAAAGAAAATAAAACGTTTGGTTTACAGTTTGAGGCAAGCCATATGGGGACATGGAAAACACAGTCACTGTATAACATGGTGGCGGCAGCATCGTGCTGAGAGGATGTTTTTCTACAGGGGGGACAGCAACGGTGGTCAGATTTTTTATTTACCAAAACAATCGATAATCATGCATCTCTGTGCCTAAATTTTGCTTCCGTCCTATGTGCTGCTTTGTCGTTGTCTGACACATAAAATCTGACCAAAGTACATTAAGGTTTGTGGTTGTGACATGAAACATAGAACAGTTCTAGACGTGTGAATGATTTTATGAGGCACTATAGTAAGTTCCATTCATTTTATCATCTTTTTTTGTAATAATGAAAAATTATTAGTATGGCCGCATATTGAAAAGTTTCCTTAACACGACAGGATTTAGTTTGCAGATACCTGATCTTTAAGGTAACTGTGTTTGTTCTCTCTGCCTCTGCAGAATGTGGTCTACTGCCATGGAGGTCGGATCGGGTTCTATCAGGGCGACATCCGGCTCCTGCCGGACGACATGAAGGCCCTGCGGCCAACCATTTTCCCCGTGGTGCCTCGGCTGCTCAACCGCATGTACGACAAGGTGAGGTGAACAGACACGGAAAGTTATTTTTTAAACCTCGAGGTGTACAAGTAAGCTTCCACAGTTCCTACAAGACGTTTATGACAAAATGAAGTGATTACACAAATTCCCTAATGCATTATTATTCAGTTGGGTCCGCTAAGTGAGTAAATAAATAAGTAGCTAAAAACCAAAATTCAGACCTGAAAGGAAAAACAATCCAGCTGAAAATATCTTTGTTTTCAGATTTTCAACCAGGCAAACACCCCGCTGAAGCGCTGGTTGCTCAACTTTGCTGCCAAGAGAAAAGGAGCTGAGGTCAGCAGAGGTATCATTCGCAGCGACAGCATCTGGGACAAGATCTTCTTCAGTAAGATTCAGGTAAATACTGTTTCATTCCCCCTAAGCACCATTGCGAAATATTGTCTCAATCCAAGTCTGTGCATAAAATTTTCCAAAGAGTAAGAATGAAACTAAAATTAAAAAATCCCACAAACATTTAGAGTTGCCCTGAAATAGCTCCCTGAATTCCTTTCATATGAACAGCATGTTTGTTTATTTTATTTTATTTATTTATTTATAAATCACTTTAAAACAACCATGGCTGTGACAAAGTGCTGCATATAAAAATGATGAAACGTTTAAAACATAAAACAACGAGGACAGACAGTCAAAAACAATAAAAGGATCAATAAAAACAAGGAGAAGGCAGTGGCCACGTCATGCCATAGGGATGCTTATTTTCATACCCCTTGTCATTATCTGGCAAATATGGTTAAAAATTCATCAAATAAATGAATCCGTTAACCCATTAGCAAAATTTTGAAATGGAAAATATGTAAAGAAATCCAATTTTAATTTGTGTACATTTGCTCACCCTGAAGGAAAAAAAAACTTACCTTAAGAAATTAGTCAATGGTGCCTCCATTTGTGAAACGAATGTTTTCAAAGCATTTTTATTTAAACACCATGGACTGCTGATGATCTTCAAACAGGTTATTCAGGAATTTCTGTTTAGCTTAAGTGCAAATATGCAAAGACGAATAACCCCCCCCCCCCCCCCCCCCCCCCCCCGTTGAAACATGGCAGTGGCTGCATCATGCTGTGGGGAAGTCTATTTTCAGCAGGTACAGAGGAAGCTTGTCAGAGTTGACACAAAGGTTGATGGAGCTAAATGCAGGGCGCTGATTGAAGAAAAACCCTTAGAGGTTGCAAAAGGCTTGTGGGTCGCGCTGAGGTTAACACGCTGGCACTGTAATAAAAAAAAAATGGGAAAGGCATGAGAAGGTGCCAATCAAGGAAGGCAGGTATTTGTCAATCTTCCAGAAATAGCTACTTGTAAGTAATAAATTGCCTAATCTCAGTGTGAGATTATGCTGCTGCAAAAATATCTTCTTTTTTTTAGGGCTTCTTGCACATTTCTAGCAGGAGTGGCAATAAGTGTGGAGGGTGCTGAGGTTTTTTAAATGAAGCCTGGATCTGAAAATGATCCCTGTGACGTTGAATATCTTTTTAAAAAGGAGATACATCAAAAAAATGTCTTCAACTGGTGTTACTTTGTAGCTTTTATCCCAAATTTCTGCCCAACATGTATTTTACTAACAATAGTGAGATTCCTCCCTCTGATTAATATGTCTCATGTTGATACAGGCGAGCCTGGGAGGCAGGCTGAGGATGATCATAACAGGAGCAGCTCCTACCTCACCAACCGTCCTGAGCTTTCTCAGAGCCGCTCTAGGTTGCCAGGTCAGACAAACACCCACCAACACATGCATACCAAACATATTTGACATTTACTGTAAAAGACAGGCATGGCTAAAGATTATCTGATGATCTAGTGTTGCAGAAAGCGGCAGTCATTTTCCTCAGAAGAATTTTGTTTACCATGACAATACAGGTCATCCACAGACACTTTAGTCATGTAAACCTAATCTGCACGGCTCAGAAAGACTGTACAACAGTAGGAAGACTCCTCACACACTCCTCTCTGCATTTCCCATGTCTCTGCGTAGGTGTATGAAGCATATGGACAAACGGAGTGCACGGCTGGCTGTACCTACACCACACCTGGAGACTGGACCTCAGGTGAGCCTCTGCGTTTGCCTTGGAAAGACAGAGAGATCCTAATCTCTGCTCAAACCTGAACTCGTTTACTCGACTCAAGTCGCCAAGCAGAGGTCAAAAAGTGATGACAGCGAGCCGTGACGTTGGGCCGTGATCAACCGGCCCGCATAAAAAGCAGCTTGATTAAAGTCATTGTGGTCATAAGCCTCATAAGGGCGGTTTGTTGTTGTTGTTCTGCGTGAAAGGCTTCAGGTACGCCGGCGAACCTCCACTCTGTGGTTGTGTGCTGCGTGGGTGTCATGGTGATGTAACAGCTCAGATACTCTAGCTGCGTCTCCTCTTTTCTGGGTAGATGATTTATGGAGGCGGGGAGGAAAAATGTGAGTGGGAAGGCAAGGAAGTCCATATACAGTTTCTAAAAAAGGAAAAAGTGGGAGGGGCCTCATCTATTAAATGGGAATGAAGGAGCTGTTCAGTCTGTTTTCTTAGGTGATCTCCCACATCTGCAAGCAGGTACAAAAGCTCGGCAGCGGTTATATTGGCCTCTTTTGTTGTACTTTAATGACCACTCTTTGCTATAAACTCCCAGTAATATTCCCTCTGGAGTTTCATGTACAAGGGTCCTAATTTGAAACTGCTTTCTACATAAAGTTACACATCAATCCATCCACGGATCGTCAATCCCCAGCCGCCCCACGCCATATATAATAGGATATTTTAAATGAAAACGATTCTGATTTGCAGAAGATGTGTTGATTTCTCCAGTTAGTCATTTTCTAAATTACAATTAAGGCTTGTAAAATTCTCAGAGTTTGGTGTTGCTGAAATACACGGCAACTCTGCGTCATACAGCAGGACTGTGAAGAAACCCTGCACTGAACGTATTCATTGCCACTAAGCCTTCGCTGATCTTATTCATGTAACAATTACAGACTTTAATGCAGAGTCTATCTCAAAACTGTCCTTCCCCCTGTTTAATTGTCAGGGTTTTGTGATGTAAAGGTGAGATCATAGTGCATCACAGCTGATACCTCATTTATTGTGGTCTTTTCCTGAAGAATTAAATAGAAAATGCAAGCAAATCTTTTATGAGATTTTTAAAAGCTACACTAACCTGGTTTATCAAATAGATAAACAAGATAGATTTACACTTATTGGTCAAGCTTTAACAACTGCTCTTTAAAAGACAGATGTTAAAGCTGTCGCCAACAGATCATCATAGTCAGAGTGAAACACGGCGGTGGTAGCATCATTATCTGGGGTTGCTTTTCGAAAAATGAAGGTTTTTTTTGTCACGGGTGACATTTAAGATTTCAAAAAAACATTTAGTTTTGACCCAAAACATTCATGTGATTTCTAGAAAGCCAAAGACGGAGAAGGATTTCAGTTTTCAGCTGCAAAGCTGGTCCAAACATACGTACATACAAATCTAAATTATAACGGGTTCATTAGAAGAAAATATTGCATTTCGGAATGGTTTACCAAGAGTCCATTCTCACAGAAAATATTTAGGGTCACATAGAGTAATCCGTAGACAGGAGGTTCCCACACTATGTCCCAGTTTGGAGAACTTTTGCAAGTTGGAGTGGCAATTATTACAAAGTCAAGATGTGGGATGATGATAGACTCCTATCACAAAAGACTGAGGGCTGGTTTTGTTCAAAATGTGGTTCAATATAAAATTAGCACAAAAGAGTGCATTCCCGTGTAAACAGGCAATTGTGGCTTTTTTAATTTTTTTATATTTTCCCCTTTATAATTTTTTTAACGTAACAACAACATGGCATTTTAAAAGAAGATTGTACACTTCTGAGAGCCACTGTACTTCAATTCGGTTTTTGTGTGATAGGCCAAAATAAAATAGTGGAAAACTGAAAAGAGAACAAATAAATCATTCAATTAAAAAATATGTGGCGTACACTAATATTTGGCCTGACTCTGAGGCCAATAAAACAAAATCCTGCACAATTACTTTATCCTTCTTGAAAAAGAGTTAAGCATTTGTCATTTTGCGGATTTGAATTCTCAGCTTAAAAGAAATAGGAGCAATATTTTAAAAACATAAAACAACACTGGGATTTGAAACAACATTCTGCCACACGTGATGGCAGAAATGGAAATAAGGTTTGTGGTCGTAATGTGACACTGCACTGCAATTTTCTACCAAGGAGCAAAACATTCTTCTAATGCTTTTAGAACAGAAGTTAATCTTGGCTACTAATTTGAATTATTTTTAGTACTATTCAGCCTAGCAAATAACTTTGCATGGTGTACAAAAGAGTATCAACAAAAGAAAAGGGAATGATAGGCGAGGCTTTGACAATGACCCAAAGCAGATGAGCAGTCATGGTGTCCTGAGAGGACCTGGGGAAACCTTAATCCTTCATCAAATGCACCTTTCCAGACATCTTTTCCTCTGAGGGCAAAGTTACTTTGTTCAGCATATCAAAGTGAAATCAACATTTTTTTTTATTTTTTTGCTGCAACAGGTCGCCTACGCATACAGTTTAAGATGTGAGATAAGATAAAGTTAAATTTAATCCAAGATTTTTGCAGTCATGTAGTTTAACGACTTTTTACAGACATTTGTGCTTCAACATGTTTTTGAACAGTAGCAGGAAATACTACTTCTGCACAAACCAGTAATGAAGGTAGTGCAACCTCGCCCCCTGCTGTTCACTTCTCAAATAGGTATACATAGTAATATAGATTTATTTCAATTTATAGGAAAATGTTACAAAGGAATGCTACAAAGTTGACTTATTACTGTTTTATCTACCTGGGTAATAGGTCATGTTGGGGCTCCGCTGCCATGTAACCTCATTAAACTTGTGGATGTTCCTGAGAAGAACTACTTTGCATCTAAGGGTGAGGGAGAGGTAAGCAGTGATCTTTAGCATAACAGCTTATTTGAATTGCATATAAGGTTTTATTTAAATTACTCCAATCTCAGAGCTTTCATACCTTTTTTCTTTTTTTTAGCATTAGTCTATTTTTTGCATACGAGTCGGTTTCTGTATGTTTCATATCAAACATCAGTCCCGTGTGTATTTCAAATTTTTTCCTTCAGGTCTGTGTGAAGGGACCAAACGTATTCAAAGGCTACCTCAAAGACCCAGAGAGAACGGCCGAGACGCTGGACACAGACGGCTGGCTTCACACCGGGGATATCGGCAAATGGTTATCTGTGCGTACATGAACCTCACAGCAGACTATGTCCAATTGTATCGCAAAGAGATGTTCCAAAAAAGCCGTTCTGATTATATGAGGATTTTTTTCCTCCCTCATGTTTGCTTTGTTCAACCCGTCTCCTGCTGTAGAATGGCACGCTGAAGATCATTGACAGGAAAAAGCACATCTTTAAGCTGGCGCAGGGTGAGTACATCTCCCCTGAGAAGATCGAGAACATCTACATCAGGAGTGAACCTGTGGCACAGCTCTACGTTCACGGGGATAGTCTGCAGGTAGGGCTTTGTCATACTAAACCCCACAGTACTTTGATGTGACAGAAATCTGCAGCTATAAACTGAATGCAGTTTATAGCTTTTCACGTGGGATCATTTGTCTGTGTGTTTTCCTCCTGGATCGATGTTGTGACTGCTTCCTCCAGTCCTTTTTGGTGGGTATTGTGGTTCCTGACCCTGAAGTGATGCCTGGGTGGGCCAAGAAGAAAGGCATTCTGGGCACTTACAAGGACCTTTGTAAAAACACGGTAGGTCACACTTTTGTATACACTCGCGCTAATAGATTCTGTAACTGATTGAAATTGAACACAAACACATACATATAAACACACACATATGTATCTTGTCTGTTGATAGGAACTGAAGAAGGCCATCCTTGAAGATTTGGTGCGTCTGGGCAAAGCTAATGGCCTCCTTTCTTTTGAGCAAGTAAGACACAAGTCCCATTTTTACACGTATTACCAGGAACTTTTAACCCACGATCTTGTAATGAACTCCAACATTCTTTGAAACCTGCAAAGATTCCTCTCAGCCTCTCACTCAGAGAGCAAAAAGGCAGATTACTAAGACCCAAATTTCTGGTGACGTGTCTTGTGGTCAAATAGAAATACAGTCAAAAATGTTTCGCCCTTTTGGACATATTCAGATTTGGAGGAAAAAGTGAGAAACTGTGAAGTACGGGGGATGGCAACATCCTGCTGCGTAAGATTTCTGCTGCAGGAGGTACTGGTGCGCTGAGGAAAAAATATGTCAAAATATTGATGTAACATCTCAAGAAGTCCAGGAAGTCTTTTTTTTGCCTTTAATAGGGGGGAAAAAACCTACTCACGCAGCCAAATAAGTAAAAAAGTGGCTTAAAGACAACAAAGTTAGTATTTCAGTGCATGAATCACAAACCCTTATCTCTGCCTCAGAAGATTTGTGGAGCTGTATTTTCTCCTTATGTCTTTTGGTTGTCTCTGTCCAGCAGTTTCATCATCATATTCTTGAACGTGCTAACAAATTTCCGAGGGTTAGAAATTGGACACAAATTTGTGCCAACAGGACAAAGACCCAAAAGACTCACTGGTATTGAAACAGTAAAAATCAGCTGACAATATGTTCTGGAGGGACCGTCCATATAAAGTCGCTCCATCATCAGTTATTGAGAATTTGCGGACTAAATAAAAGCTGGATCCTTTCCAGTAAACCTAATCTCCCAGGAAAAGTGGTTAAAAAAATCTACTCAGAAGTACGTTGATGGCCACAAAAAGCTTGTGGCAAAGAGGGGGAACCTGTAGAGGCACATTTAACCTTTTTCACAATAGTTTCAAAGTGCTCCCTGTCTAAATGTTGATACTCCAATTTCCTTTTAAAAGGTGAAGAACATCTACATCCACAATGAGATGTTCTCCATCGAGAACGGCCTCCTGACCCCGACGCTAAAGGCCAAACGACCTGAGCTGAAGGAATTCTTCAAGAAGAGGATCGACGAGCTCTACAGCAGCATCTCCTTGTGAAGGCCACCGTGACCTCGTTTTCCTTTGAGCATCCTGACACAAAGATCTGTTTTGACCTGCAGTGGGACAATTCTGCATCTCATGAGCCAGAACATGCTTTGGGAAAGTAAACCAACACTGTCCTAAATGTGGAAGTCTTAAATTGGCGGTTTAGAAAAACCTAAACAAGGAGAAAAAAAACAAAAAGGAAAAAAATAACAGGACGGTGCACATTGTCATAATTATTTCTCTTATGGATGCACTTACTGAGCTATATGCTTGAGGGGTCGTTTAACTTTTATTCTCGGATAACTGAATAAGTGTTTTCCTTTATGGCATGAATTTGCTGCGTTAAAACCCAGTCAAAACGCAAGCGAGTCAGTGTTTGACACTGCATCGTCCGACAGAGGCAAGCATGGAGCTGCATATACTGCACATGCAAAGCAGTTCTTTCCTTTACATCTTTATCCGAACGACACAGTAGATGCAAAAGAAATGCATATGACAATGTGTGTTGTTGCATCTGTTTCATACCGTCTTTTGTGGCATTGGTTTTAAATCAGGCACATACCAACACTGCTACCTGCTGCTGATTCAAACAAATCACAGCTCAGATCCTCGAGGCAGAAAGAAAAAAAAAACACCTCAGCGCTGAGCAGATCATCTGTTTCCTGTCCCTCTCTTCTCCCTCCCCCCCTCCAATCAGCCGGACAAACGACAAGTTTATGACCCCAAGTTTGATGTAATTGTGTGTAGAATAGCTCCAAGAGATATCTAAAAGTGGGAAACAAAAGACGGTACTTCAATCAAAACTTCTATCACAGCGCAGACTGACACATGTAAACCCACCTTTCAGAGCTCCTGCAAATCTTTCAAATCACCGTTCTGTTTTATGCGGGGGCATTTACCCAAATGAAACTGTTTTTAACTCATCCAATGCAGGGAAAGTCATCACTACGCGACTGAGGCCAGACATTCAGCATGCATGCACTTTTTTTGAATGTAAAGAACTGGTCCAGTTGTAACAGCTATCTCAGCTGGTGCAATCACCGCGTTATTTTTTTTCCACACATTCCTGCACAAATAATAGGTCTGGTAGAAACAAAAAAAAATGAATGGATGAATGAATGAATGCAAAACCAGGGCTTAGGGCAAAGCATGCAGTTTGCCATGCAATGCTGAGACCATTTTGGCTTTCAATGCAAACGGTTTTAACATGAGGCGATGTGCAGCTGCCCTCAACCGCCGTTAAATTGCTGGGTTATGTAACTCTGGTTAAGGTAATGGAGGGCTAATAGAACAAATGACAACTTTAAACCATAGGGTACGTTTGTCTGAAGGGTTTATATATAGTAGTAATGCATATGCTTTTAAAGTTGATTACCGTCCCAAAGCATAAATAATGTGGATGTACATAAATAAGGACAGGTAGATGTAAGCATATTTATTAAAATCAACCATTTGAATGATTTTTTTCTTTCTTTTTGTTCATCTCTCTTTTTTGCGTGTAGTAGGAAGAATTGTACTTTATTTATTTATGTATTCTGATGTACAATGGAATCAGCACCATATCCTTGTAATGATTGATCGCTGCAAAACGGATAAGGGAGGGTAGGGGAACAGGAGCAGGGCAGTGAAATAAAAGATATTCTGGAATGATTTTAAACGTGTCTGTTGTTTGTTTTTGTTCTCTTGAAAGGTTAGGCTTTTGTCAGTCAATAATTCAACTGGGGAAAGATAATCTAGGACCCCCACCACCACCACCTCCAAAGCAGGCATGGGCAAGTTACCAGTATCAAGGTTTAAAAAAATATGTGGCTCCAAAACTCAAATTTTTTGGACATCATACCCTTCATTTGGCCTGAGGTTCTTTTGAGAAGATGCAAGAGAAGGTGAGTGACCAGCCATGGTAACGAGGAGTATAATAATATATAATAGTGCATTGCACACACACACACATCTCACCTAAGGTCCCACCACATAAATTCAGTTGGTTGAGCCAAACATCGACTGGGCCTGTGCAACTCCTTGACATTTTTCTACTCAGCCGATGTTTTACCCATTTGCTGCTGTATTTGGGGTCAATGTTTTGATCATGAATCAATTACAGCCCAGCTGTTGCTATTGGACAGATGGCCTCCCAACCAACTCTAGAATATTTCTGGTATAATTTCATGATCAACTAAATGGCAGGCTGCCCATGTCCCATAGCTGCAAAACAAGCCCAGTCAACACCTTTTTGTTTTGCATTTGCTTTCCTGTCAAACATTTTGGATTTCCTTGTATATGAATAGTGCAATATAAATAAACTCTCCACCACCTTGCATGACAGTCAGGAGATGTTTGTATTGATATGTGGAGTTAGGATTTCGGCATATAAAAAGGCAATTTCTTTTTCTACTTTTTTGTGTATTTATCCTGGTCCAAACATTTAGATATGGGATTCTTTTATATGTTCTTGTTTAATTATATTTGTTTGGTGGTAATAAATTACATGGGATGACAGCTATGAGGTGTACTAGACCACCTCTTACCGTCTTAGTAGCCAGATGTTGGTCAAAGAATTGGATGCATGTCTTGAAATGTCTGTTTCTCTATGCCTGTTTTTATGGTTTTCATAATAGCATAAAAAGGAAATAAAAACTAATAAAATAATCTGATCTTCCATTTTTTTTACACAAAAACTGTAGCTATTTCATTTTAATATCTTGTATTTGAATTTGAAAATTGATAACCTCTTGTTTGTTTTTTTACATTATTTACAAATATATACCATATGCCTATGGTATACAACCATAGGCAGTGCTCGAGGTAAGGTACCAAATACAGAAATAAATGTACAGAAAACAAAAGGTCACAAATCAAATTCTTCAAACAAGGCTTCAAGCTTTAGAGTTGGTGCAAAGATTTAGAGTCCAAAAAGCAGCTCAGATAGGCCCTGAAAACAGTGCAGTTGGGCTTTTGTTTTGTGAATTTGCTGGCATATATGTGAAATTTAGCTGACAAAATAAGAACGTTAATGAGACCTTTTGTCCCAGGTGTTTCAGCACTACAAACACCAAAGAAAATCTGTTTAATCTCCTGTGTAACAAGGATAGCTAATTTGCTTTTAAAGAGAATATTAAGGTCACACCAAAAAGTTTTATTTTACTTCTTGTGCACTCTCAGAAAAAAGTGGGTTAATTTTTCATTTTCAAGGTGACAAAAACAAAATGTGGACTCTGTACCACATTTGCATATTTGCACATTTGCATCATTGCATCCTTATCTAGCATTACAAATGCTGCCAAACTCTCAGTTTCTAAAATGCATTCTTGCACAAATGCCCTTTGCACAATCATTTCTGCACATACAAATGGTTTCTAAAAATACGCACCTGTACACTGTGATCGCACACTGTCTCTTCTCCTGCATTGTTTACATTTCCATTGTTTTACTGTTAAATCACTGCTGCACCTTATCCTGTAATTTATTGTAATTTACTGTAATTTTCAAGCTGTATGCAAACGAAATTTCGTTCTGTACGTACTCTGTGCATACAAAATGACAATAAAGTTGTCTAAGTCTAAGTCAAAAGGAACAAAGAGGATTGAGATTTGGGATATATTTAGTTAGGACTGAATTAACAGGATAACAACTGTGCACATTTTTTAAGGACACTTTCCAAACTTTATTTGAGACAAAGAATTGTCTTGGCAACGGCCATGTCTCTTCCCAATCTATATCAGAATATTGATTGTTCCAGAACAAAAAAAAAACAAAAAACTGACGCATGTTTGCTTATAGTATTTCTTTAGTTTGTTTCTCTAATGTGTTCGTTTTAGGTTTTAATATTAAGAAATTTGTCAGCATTTCTGGAAATTGTGGATATTGCACGTATGATTTGTTGGCCGTGGATATTGGTCAGTTTAAACGTGCTGGGATGGCATCTAAGATAAAGGTAAATTATTTAGGGGTTACTGGGATGCTATATTCAGAACGGAATTCCCCATATCTAAACATTTGTCCCTCCTTATTAAATTATTGTTTTACAAATAATATTCCATGATCCACACAGTTCTTAATAAATAATGCTTTGCGGTTGTAACAAATATCCTAGTCCCTCTTGTTTGTTTCTTAAAAGCGTCTAGAATATCGCGTTACTGCCCCCCCTGTGGTCGGCAACGGTACTGTTCACTTTGGTTTTAGTAGTTTCCTTTTAGACTAAATGTCGCTAAAACTGACAATCTGCATCTACAGAACAGGAGGCACGCTAGAAGTTGCCCTTGTGATATATGTCAAAGTTTAAGACGTCTAAAAAATGGAGCGTGAAAGCAGAAAGCAAACCTCGAGCAGAAAACGGTAACTAACGACCCAGGGCAGGTGTGCGTGGTTGCTAAGCAACGGTCCGAGCACGAGAGAGTGGCGGTTGATCAAAGTTATTTTATGTAGCTCGTGGTGTTTATCTTAAATTGCATTTAAAATAAGAGAGGGAAACTTGAGAATAGGGTTGAAAGGAAATGGATCGACACAGGCGCCACGTTGGAGGTCGTCGTGGGTTGCCTTGCAAGCGCGATACACCCGTAAGGCTAGCGACAAGGAGGCGAGAGAGTAAGAAACTGACGTAAAACCAAAGATTTTACCTGAAAGAGTTGGACTCTGAACACTAAGTCAGCTGGTACTTGGATAAAACTCTAGTTTGCTGATTTTGGAGAAGCAAGACCTCCCTTATCAACTGTATTTTATTCTGTGGTTTCTTATCTAAACCACAGAATGCCTGCACTCAGACTAAATCGGTCCATACATGCTGTGTGATGCTTGCGATTTTTTTTAGCCTGAATAATCTAAAACAGAAAAAAAAAATGTCTGATTTAACCGTGTGGGTTTTTGGAACTGAAATTAAATCTAGCCTCACAACTTTGGCTGGATAAAAGGGAGTTTGAATTGTTCTACACTTAATGAATATTAATTTGTGATATTCTATTGTGTTTCCCTCTCTTCTAGGACACTGTCTGGACCAGTAAAACAAAATCACAACCAAAACGCATTGTTAGCCAGGCAGGTTATACCTGACCTGCATTATTCTACAAGGAATATCTAATTTTTAATTGTTCCCATAAACTCTGTCTTGCTGTGGACAGCACAGGAGTTAGGCTACTCTATCAAGACAAAGACAAAAAAAAAAAAAGAAAATTAACTTGGCCTTTTTTCATAATTCTCACACATCAAATTAAAGTTTCACAGACCACAAACTGCGTTTTAAAGAATTTTTTTATCTGAATTTGCAGAATTATTTCAATCAGATGTGACTAAAATATATAGTAAATTGTTTTTGAACTCTTAACATCAGATGGTCCAGTGGATAAAACTACATGAAAATAACTATTTTTTTTAACTTTACTAAATGAAATAAAGTTACAGCCTGTGCTTTAAGTGGTATGCTATCAGTGTAACCCAGATCCGATTTCATTATTCATTATTTCATTATTCCAATTGGGCTTTTTGAGCTGCACTGGGACGTCCTCGTAAGTCTGTTCCAATGCAGCATTTGATTAGAATAGTTGTTGGACACAGTGCAAGGAAAATGTTCTGCCAAAAGGATGTGTCAAGAACACATTAAAGGAAGTCCCAAACCTAGAATGCAAGAACAGAATAATATAACTTTGTTTTGCAGCCCTGGGAGAGAGAACAAATCTCTCTGGTCTTGGAGACTATAGGGCTTAAAACAAACCAGTCAATCAATTTACCCACCCCAAGACTCTAAAACTCTATTCGTTTGGATTTGAAACTGGTGGACTCTATAGTCTCTTCCCTTTTGTTTTCACAAATATAGAAAAAAAGTTTCACAAAACCGAGAAGGCACATTTTAAACTCGGTCAAGGTTTGACCATTCATTTCAAAAGGTAATCCAGAGTCCTAAAAAGCAGTCATGAAGCTCACTTTAGTATTCCCCTTTGAACGTAGGCAGGGTGTGGTGGTAAATTGACATCGGTCCAATATGCCTCTCCTCCTTCTAAACTTTCAGAATGTAAGAAGCTTGTGGCCATCAAGCATTATGGCGTCTTACCAGAAGAGCCGCAGGAAGAAGAAATAAATGATTCCAAAGTCGAACCAGTAATCCTGGTGAGGGTCATTTTGACTTATAAAAATGTATAATCTTTGTTTAGTTGGTGGATAAGAAACACATTTTTAGCTAAACATTTAAATTAGTTTCACTATTCCCATTTCAATATATATATATTACTATATTAAAAGTTGTGGTGCTACTTAAACAGTCGGTGTTTTCCTAAAAATGAGCTTGGTTTGTTCTGCTTTTATATTCACAGTTTAGAGCTTCTGTGCCGTGCTTAAGCGGCTCTGGGTTTACTGAAAACTCAAGAAGCCAACCTGCTTCATCTGTCACATCGGGTTTTAAAGAATCTGGCTCCCAGAAACCGTCAAGAGAAGCTTACCCGGCAGTTCAGGTCCCACTCATTCCTGGGGCCTCTAAAGGTTGTGGTACTCCAGAAAGTGGGACATCTTGCATCGAGGAGACAGAATCAAGTTTAAACTCAGAGGATGATGAGGAGGATGATCATGTTTCCTCCTGTGGCTCAACAACACTTAGCAGCTTGCCCTCCCCAGAGATCTTCAGAAAAGAAATGAGTGGTACATCTAGGCATCCGTGGTTTGAAAACGTACACCATAAACATTTTAATAGTTTCGTCGTGTTGCAAGCAAAACTGTGTATTTTATGAGACAGACCAACCGAAGCAGCACAACTGTGAACCGAAAGGAAATCAGAATCAAAAATAAGTTTATTGCCAAGTAGGTTTGCACTTACAAGGACTTGGTGTTGATGGTGCAGACAAAATAGATATAAATACAGAATCTATAGCTATGTACACAGTAGACTGTGGGTTAGTGCAGAAGGCCTGGAGATGCTACGTTGCTGTAGCTTGTAGGTCCTGAACGGGGGAGGGAGAGAGGCAGTGTCAAGTGTCAAGGGGGGCTGTGGGCCTAGTTGATAAGGCTGGTAGCGGATGGGAAGAAAATGTTCGATGGGTTTCACTTTTTTTACTGTAAAAAAAGTGTGGAATGAATTTTCATTCATCCCCCTTTAGTCCTATACGCCTAAATAAAATCCAGTGCAGCTAAATTGCCCCCAGTTAGTTAACGGGTTGAACAAAAAACACCACATGTAATTAATCTCAGTTTAAATACCAGTGGTTATGTGACATGGGTTTGATGAGGAGCATTAAAAAAGCCCAGTCAAAGTCCAGGACTAAATCCGAAAGAGAATCTGTAGAAAGAATTTTCACAGAGGGTTTCCATCTAGTCTCCCTGAGCTTAGACAATGTTACCTTAACATGAGAAAAACCGGTAGAGACGTTAGAGACTAACCACAGTGAAAGGTAGCCCCACAAAGTTCTGACTTAGGGAGGCCTAATACAGATGCAGGGCAAACCTTTCAGACTTTTTATTTCTAAAATATATATAAAAATAATATAATAATTATGAAAAACATGCACCATTTTTCTTTCATTGCACAGTTGTGTGCTTCTTTGTGTTGATCAGAGACATAAAATCCTAATAAAATACACTTAAGTGGTTGGTTTTAACGAGACATGATGTGGAAATGTTTGAATATTTTAGCAAGGCAAGGGGAAAATATCCAACATGATAAAACAAGGTAATCCTAATAAATGTTTCTGTCTTGGTTTGTCTTGACAAAGCAGCCAACACAACTCGTCGCAAAAAGGATGAGTTGCTGGGTGCCCATGTGAAAAATTCCACCTTGTTGGAACATAGCGACGCGCAGAACATTCACATGCACCATCCACCAAACCTTTCTAACATCATAGGTAAACGTCAACACTCTTCAAACAGTACAAAAAGTTATAGTCCCATTTCTGAAAACAGCAATATCTGATTTACTGCTACCTTTGTTTTTGCAGATGCTTCTACGATCCTTGCTGAAAAGATGTGTGAGATCAGGTAAGTGATTTATTTGAAGTAAACTTAACCAGAGACTTAAGAACCCAGCTTTATCTACTGATTAATGGCTTTAATTGAGATTTCACATTTTTTTCTTTCTTTTTTTTATCCGACGTAGAGGTAGTCATTTTGAATCCAACAGAACATTGTGGGAATACGAGATTATTCCCGTTCATGCATTTAAAGACATGTCAACTTGTATGTAAATTTTACTGAACTCGAAAAAATCGCATCAAAGTACATCCTGGTGGTTAATTTGATTATAGAGCAAATATAATGAGGATTCATAGTTCTAATTCATTTAATGAATATTGAGCTGCCAATCACTAGACAGAGTGAAAATTGGCCAATTACAATCTCATGTTTTTCCCCTACTTTTTTCTTGTTACATTCCTTTAGAAAACATTTTTTTTCATGTGGCAATGTGACTGACCAAAATTTGACATATTTTTGTTTCTATTAAGCTACCATAAACCTCCTGAAGATGAAAGTAAAACAGACAAAAGCTCACATAAATCAGGTAAGTGCCAAATTTAATGAGACACATAGTTTTATCTATTAGTTTATTATTTATTTTTTACTTTTTGACTTGCAGGTCAAGCCTTTGAGCGGGAAACCCCACCAAAAGTAAGTTTCAATTTTTTTTTTTTTAGATTTTTTTTACACACATTGAAATTGTATAGGATTCATGGTCATGTTCAAAAACATAAATCCTCTCTTTAGCTCTCAGAGAGAAAGCCAATTTTCTATAAAAAGAAGGTTTGGTTTAAAAGCCCCATCATAACTAAGATTCAAAAAGCTAAAGACATCACATCCTCTCCACCAAGCAGCGAAAACACCAGCAATTCCTCAAGTGCTCCCCAGAAAACAAATCCTCATCCCATGACATCGCCAAGAAGAAGTTTGGTCAGCTCTAATGATGAAACATTACCTCTTGCTGTGACGCTCAAAAGGCCTGTGAAAACGTGTTCAGAAAAACCAGTGTTCTTTCACTTTGTGAACGACAGTGACAGGGAAGCCTTTTTTCAAAAGATGAGGGAAAGAAGTGTCAAACTCAGAGATGCTGTATTTTTTCCTTTCAAATTAGACACGCAAAACCCCTAGAGTTGACCTACAGTTCATTCTGAGATGTTTAAGTGAGAATAAAAGCTAATAATAGGAGATGGACTGTGAAGGAAAATGAGTTGGACTGATGGGTAAATGGATTACTTCTACAAATGGCCTTTGACAAAACAACAAAACGTTCCTTTCAAGAAAAAAAAATGCATTGTACCTGGATATGGTACTTATACGCACAAAACTATGTGGACATGTAATCAGCTTCACGGGGTAATACTTAAAGAGAATACCTATTGAAAACACAACAGTCTCACATTTATGTTTGTGTCTGAATATGATCTAAGTAAGAGTTAAAGTTAAAACAAATCTCTCAACTTTTTCATCACCGTAGCTGGTACAACGCACTTTTCATGGGTCTTTTCTGTGTTTGTGGTAGTTATTGTAAACAGTGTCTCAGGAATTTTGCAACTTTAATACATTATATTTTTAGTTTGTGAATTCAAATGCTCAGTTGATGCTCTAACTTTCCAGTTTTGCATGAATGCAATTAAAAACTTACATAACAAAAAATCGCCACTAGATGGCACATTAGTATACTTAATAACCTTTATGAATATATGTACCATTCACTTTTTTGTGTTTTTTGTTTGTTTTTCTGTTTGTCTGTATTTTGATGTACACTTTTGCTGCTTTGCCTTTTCTATGTGTTTAGTTTGATTTCAAGAAAAAGACTAAATGTAAAATCAAAATATGCAAATGTATGTCAGTTTTTGATTGTATTTGTCTGTATATGTGTGTCAGCTTACAAAGCTTGCTGATTTAAGAGTTTGAAATTGTCTTAAATAAACAAGGTTTTGCATTACGAGTTGAAAAGACGTATATTTGTTCACCCATTTTAAATATATAAATATATAATTAATTATAATTATATATTTATATTATATTTTTAATGTGCAGGTATTTATTGGATGACTGCCCGTGTGTTGCCAGCTGGTCAGAAGCCGAATTTAAATGATTTCTGTGAATAAATTTTACGCCAACACGATTCCCGTCAAAACATCAACACGGCGAACACAGGCACCACATGGTTACCTCACTAAAAATATCAGCCAATCGCGTAATTCCGTCTTGAGAGCCGCGTTCGCGTCCGGCCAATCAAAAAAAAGTAGCAGGTTACCAAGCAGCCCCTGTGACTAATGCCTGTCATATGACTCCGACACCCATGGAGACAGTTACAAGGAACGAGATTCGCTCCTGGATGTGAAAACAAAAGAAAGCGTGTACCGAATTTATTTTTGGTACAAAAATGCCTCCGACCCTCTTTCAGAAACTTTTTAACAAGAGAAATGCGCTGTCGTCACCGCCACCGAGATGTGGCAAGGAGGACCCAGCTTTCAGGTACATTTTGTGTGTGTGTGTCAATGTTTGTGTGTAAACGTTGGCTACGCTAATCTTATTTCTGATTTTAGCTTTGTCGTGTGGGTGTCTAAAGGGTGTCGAGGGGTACATGTTTTACATTAATGATAGGGTGTACGCAATAGACGTGTATAATTTAGTTATTTCAACTTCAGTGAGGCAAACTCCCCGAAGACGTGGGAGACGCGGTTAGCTAACATGCTAACGCTAGCGCAGAGCGAGGCTGCTGCACGCGCTGTGATGGCTCCATTCCTTAGCAACCGCTTTCTGTTCACCTACCAAAACATTTCCGCTCGTCTGTTGTTTATCTGTTATTTACCAATAAATACCACGCATTTTAAGTTTGGTCCTATCAGCTTGGTGTGTTTGGAGTTCCTCAAGCGGCGTCCTCTTTGTTTCTCCTCATGTTTCCTAAATGGGTTATCACCCCCCCTTCCCTCCCCTCCTTTGTGTTTGGTTACAGCTTTTAAGCGTTAATGGTCGTCATGGAAAAACAATGCATTTATGTTTCAAACGCTGCATGAGGTTTATTTATTTTTTCATGCAGCAAAGTACAAGTGGTTTCTCTTGATTTTGTTTTCCTTGTCAGTGCGGTCACGCAGCCCAGCGGAGGAGGATACCGTGTGCAGTGGTGTAGCTGTGAAGAGCATGTGATCGCTGTAGTTGACCACTTTAGATCGATCCCAGATCAGGCGTCTTGCCTCCAGTGTTTCTGTCGTCGACGTACGACGGGGAAACAATGTTCTGATTATTACGTGCAACGGGTTTAGTTTCAGAGATTTGCAGCCTGCATTAGTCCCAAGCAAAACGAGATGCATCTTGTTTTAAACTCGGTGAAAACCGCGTTTGTTGTCCTACAGATTTCTGCTGTTTTATTTATTTATTTTTAGCTTTTTGTCACACTTAAATATTTCAGATCACACACATTTCAATCCAAGATAACCAGAGTAACTACTAAAAAGGCTGTTTTCAAAGGATTTAAGATATGAAGGGAAAAGAGCTAAGTTATGCAAAAAAGCCACATCTTTTTTGTAATTGACTGTTATTAAGTTGTGGGCCACACTCGGGCCTGAATGCTGCCAGATCTGAATAATTATCAAACAACTTAAATAGAGTTTGCTAAAACATTTTTCTTTTAAATCACCTCATGTCCCAATCTAAAGAAGTTCAGAAACAAATCAGAAACTAAGCCGCTGGAATATTTCAATGAGGAAAGGTTTTTCTAAGACTTGAATGTAATGACCCAAAACCATTATCCACAAACGGGGAGAACATGAAGCTACGATGAATCTTCCTTTGATTGGTCATCCAAAATGACTCTAAGCAGATTCATCCACGAAAACCCCTACTGATTGAATTGTAGCGTGATGGTCTGTGGCTGAGTTCCTGCTTCAGGACCCGGATGGTCTGCTGTAATTGATTGAACATGAATTTTTCAGTGTACCACAACATATAGAAAAATAATATTTGGCAATCAGTGTGTTACTTAAGCTCAACCGTGCTTGGGTTTTCTTAGAATTGGAGAAGTATCTAAATGTGGGCAACTGCAAAACAAATTTGGAAGCTTTTAAACGTTTAAAGATGGGACATTTTAAATTTAGAAGACAACTGCAATTTAAAACACTTTTACTAGGATTTCTTTTTTTTTTTTTTTTTTTGCTTCAGGAATGAGATTTCTGAAACAGTTATACAAGTTTTCTTCTTTATAAAGGCTGGAGATAACACGCTACTACACATTCAGACGCAATGATTTGACACCCCTAATTTTTTGATGCGGGTATCGGTAAATCAAGATATTATAAAGCTATGGTAACACTGTTTTAAAACTACTGTTGACAAGCTGCTTTCATCACGTCTGTGAAGCAGCCAACTCTATGCGGCCGCTTGGGCTTATTGCCTGACTAATTTACCAACTGATATTCACTCTTTATACTTGTATTACTCTATAAAAAGCAGAATGGGGAGACAACTAACTTAATATTCTGCGGAATCTGTACTTGAAAATTACTACAAAATTGAGCCAATTTATTCACCTGTTTTGTATAAGTCTGTCAAAAGGAAAATGTAGATATGTTAGAAATACCATTACCATAGCCTTAATAATCAATAGAATAGCAACATAGGAATAATTTTCTTGTTTTTAAATAAAAACAGTTGTAAATTTTTGTTTCACTGCTATACCAATAAATAGCCACATATTTAATTAAGACTGTCATGCTGTCAGTTTTATACTTGTCTAGTCTATTTTTGTTATTTAAAAAAAGGAAGTTATTTCACAATATCAATGTCTCAAACACATTTTTGTGTTTGAGACATTTTTCAATAATTCAATTTTTAATGTACTTGTAAGAAGGGAAGAGGCCTTAGCTGTAGCCTTTTACTTTGATATAAAGTGTAACAACTTGGCCATAATTCATATTTTAAAATCCATATTAAAAACAATGTTTATATCAAAGTATAAAGATGGCTCATCTAAACTTTTTGTATGTTGTTTGTCAAACACAAATGAGTTTTATGTCGGTATGCAGGGATCTTCTGTAACGCTATAAGACGGTACTGACGTGGTTCTGTTGAGATTCAGAATCCTATGCAGCAGGTGCAGTTTTATGTTGACTAAATTGTAATAGAATAATCCTTTTATTTTCCTCTCAAAGGGGAATTTCAATAAATATAATTAAGGTAAAGGAAATAAAATATGTTGGGGCAAATATCAGAGGTGGCTACAGCAAATGGACAGCAGACTGTAATGTTACTAAGCAGCAACAAGCTGTGGAAGTACTTATTAAGGTTAGACAGAACTTCACTGAGCAGTGTGTCATAGAGCTGGTTAGGATGATACTCAATCCTCCCTGAGGTGAATCTCAGGCTCTGTGCACATTGGTATGTTCTTGCGCACATTCTCGTTCAGGGTCAGACATGCCACTAAGGGGAAAGTGCTCTTTTTAGTTGTAAATTCCTTTTCAGTGAAAGATGCTTCTCCCACTGTGGATCTAATTACCGGCAGACCTCAAAGCGCACCTCCATGTGGTGCTGCTTGCACTTTGGCCCGTGTCTGTGCCAGAGCACGTTCCGTGGCCATAAAGGTGCCATGGTCTGCACCCACAATATAAATGCTGTGTGTGTGTGTGTGTGTGTGTGTGTGTGGGCTGAAGGGGGTGGGGTGCCTGGCATCAGTCCTAGAGCAAACAGACAGTCAGCAGGCGTTTCTGTTAACTCAGTGGTCAGCTGTGCTCTCCATACCTCTCCATTCACTGAGCATGAAGCGGCTCTGGTGGGGGAAATCTGTGAGACGAGATGGTTGGAGAGGAGCCTTTGATGGCTGGACAAAAATAGGAGCGCCTCTTAAAATGAGAAAAGATTTGGATCAAAAGAAAACCAATAAACGAGAGGATTTGTGGGCTAAAGGTAGAATAATGAAGTGGATGGTGTAATACTCAGAATTTTATTAGAGTTGATAGTTCGTGATGTAACGATTATTGAAAAGGCGAGGTCGGGTGGTGTCGGACAATCGAGTCGGTGCACAGAAGTGGACTGTCGAGATGGGGAGATTTCATAAATCCTTCATAGATTGTCTGTTGGGTGGATTGTTGGTAAACCTGGATATTCCAGTTTTAATTCCTGCCATAATAACCCCCTCTGATCTGATATCCTAACCCAGCGGTTACGCTGTGAACCTGCACACTCATTGCCCCCTGCATAATGTCTCAGCCACCAAAAGCACTGTCAGACCACATCACTGTGGCTCCCAGAATACCACAGCGGGCAGCACGTTGGATGACCCTCGCAGGAAAGCCTAAAAAGCCTCTCGTCTTTCCCTGGCCGCAGCGCCTGACCAGGGCCGGCATACTGTACATTTCACCAGGAGCCTTTGGCTGATCCTTTAGCCAGTCACAGGTCTTATCAGCCAGTAGCTCTGTCCTCTCTGCCCATACTCATGTTGGTTGGCTTGGCAGGCTGTGGGAAACCTTTCATCTCGACTTAGGTGAAATAAACCCTCTTATAAATATGGTTCTGCCGTCACATGTTGTGTCTGGAGGTTGCAGCAGAATTTCCGCATGTGGAGATTCTTTCCCTCCAGTACCTGTTTAATTCTGTCGGGTTTCCCCCAACGAATAAGGGACACTGTAGAATCGACCAGATATCGTTTACCTCTACGCTACACTACGTTTTCCCACACACTCAGATTTGGATGACACGGATGCTACGTAGCAAAACTTTCAGCTGGGCCTGACTTATTTATAGAGCTCGTTCTTTTCTGATGGTTCAGGAGAAGTCGTGTCTCGGGTTGCTGAATGGCATGGGATCCTTCCTCCGCTGCATACTTTCATAACTGTGCGTGTCATGTGAGGCCTTCATCAATCTCTGGCTGTCAGGATGGAGGAATGATCACATGGCTCCACGTTCAGTCACTGGCACAGAGCTGAGCAGCATAAGATGGGTCATCTGGATCTGTTAATTAAAAAGAATATATGTAGACTGGCGCTTAAGCACTTTAGCGGTTTGCTGTTGAGGGCTGTGAACAGATGAAATTTTAATCTCTGTAGAAACTACAAGCTGCCATTCTCTACGGTTATTAGCGCTTCTTCTCATCAACCTGTAGTTGGTGTAGTCCGTCAAAGACCAAGCAGAGAACCTGCCTAGTATCAGTAATGCTTTTCATGTGACTTGTTCAAAAGATGCGATGGTATTTTTGTTTTGTTGTCATACTGCAGGCGTGGAGTAACTGTTGTCAGATTTGTTTTATAGCTCCTAGAATACACGAAGAAGGGTGGCTGCAGGTAAAGACGCCACACTTTGGGAACGAAGAGGGAATCCCAGTAACATTTTCTCCTACCAGCCTTAGAAAATGAAATTAAATTGAGTAAAATGCTGCAAAGCAATTTCCAAATCGCAGATGTCTGCAATTTTTGGCTATGTAACAATTAATGGATCAGACGCGTCCTTTAGGTGTCAGTAATATGATTAAAGTGGGTTTGCCTCCACATGGAAGGGAAGAGAGTTGCAGCAGTGAGATAATCTAATTTTATTACTTGTTTTAGAGTTTATATAATCATACTGTTTTACCAGAATCTCACCATAGCTTTAAGTGCTGGTCAGACTTTTTAATACATAGACTTGCCTGTTGGTTGCACTTTGCACTTTATGTTCAACAAGGATTGATGTCCAAATCAATTAAAAGCTGTTCTCTTGAATAATATTCTGATTAATAAAAACCTTAAAAGTTCTTGTTTTAAATGGTCCTTGTTTACAAACATCTTTATCTAAAGGCCATTTTTGTTGCTTGTGTTTGTATATGTTTAACTAGACATAATAAACTAAGCTGGGAAAAAAAATCGCATTAAATCACAATATTAAGATAAAAAAAATCGCAATTAGATTATTTTCCAAAATCGTTCAGCCCTAATTCAGACGCATGTTTCTCACTAATTAGGGTTAATGTGTGTGGCTAAATTATAGATCTGGTCTCACTTTTTCTGCTGCCCAAAAGTTGGTATGTCCAGGTTTTCAAGCTGCAGCACACGGCTACACTGTGTGCTCAAAAACTGTGGTTAGAAACTTTGTATTGGAAAGGTTTTCACGAGTAAACATTTGCTCTCTATAGATATATAAAATAATAAGTTTACTGCACCACTGGGTTTTTGGAGCCTTAACATGTTAACTTTATTTACTACACTATAAATGCCTTCAGTGGTTTTCTGAGAATATGTTATTAATGTGCAAATTTACAGCCTATTAGGATGGTGCATTCACGTTATGTTATGGTATTATGTTGCAGGCGTGTCTTTTTTTTTATGTGAAGGCTGCAGGCCTGCCAAGGTTCTATAAAGACAGCGGCTGTCATCGAGTTCCTATCGACACTATTTTGAGTGGCCATTCTCAAGCTTCTAAGAACTGCAGGGTACGCGATAAAGATATACTTTTACGAAAATCGAAAGCCCCAAATCACACATGGCTGCGCACCGTTGTTACACATCCTTTTCTGTGAGAACCTCTTTTTTTTTTTTTTTTTTTTTTAGCTTTGCTATCGTCTGTGGTGGAGCAGGGTGTCTCGTTATGTGCTGGTTTTTGGTTAGGATTTCTACTGGAAGTTATAAAAGTTTTATGCCACTTTCACAATTCCCAAAATAAAAATATTAACCGTAAATTCAGTTTCCTCTTTCAGAAATGAGGCTGATACTTTATGGTAAAGGGAGGAGAGATGAATAAACTTTGAGTGGAGGGGTGTTATACATTCTGTTTCCTATATAATACAGCCATTTAGCAGTTAGAAATTTCTATTTTGTTGGAATTTAATTTGAATCATTTGTTAAAATCTTCTCTCAAAAGTGAAAGAGCATTGATGGTGACGTGTCTGAGAAGGTTCCCAGAGAGCCACCAGTGTGAGGCATCTTGTCTGCTGGGAGTTTGAAAGTCAAATGAAAGACTGGCAGGTCGCCTAATTAACCTACTTTCAGCTGCCTGATGAGTGAAAGAAAGAGGAGCAGTTGATTTTTAGGATCTTAACTTTGAAAGCCTTAGATTTTCTACCTTAAAACAATCATAAGATTGATTGTTCACTACAAAAATCTTAATCTTCCAGCTTTAACACATTCCCTCTATGGGCACATGGCTTCCACTCCGCGATAACGGTGATTATCGCCCCCTGTAGGCCATAATGTGCAAACTGAGAAGTTGTTTCATAGGAGCAAGCTAAATCTAGATTTACTCACTGGGTAAGAAGTAAAATGAACTTTAAAAATGGCGTTTGAGATATAGTTGTGACTCTAGTTTATCCTTACTTGACACGGAGCAACAATCTGGAATCTACTCCCAGATTCCAGATGATGTCAGCTACTGAATACAGAGCATAGAGTACCGGTGACTACAGTAACCTTTTCAGCATCAAATGGCTGCTGGAATGCAGGCGTCATTTATTCTTCCCAGCATGCTGGTACTCATTAGTCTGTCTTCAAGATAAGAAAGACCATGTGACAGTTTATAAAGCATGCATGAAGACTTACTTCAGCTAAGCGTTTCTTTTGCTGTTGCGCCAACAACCGTTTTGTTACTGAAGCGCCTAAAATTTGGACCCACGGAAGACGAGACGGGAAAAGGTCTCCGCTTGAGAAATTGGGGATGTCAGTATTTACGCCTTTTTACCTAAAGCAGAACTGAAGTGGTTTGATCTGTGTCTTCAGTGAAGCTTTCGACACGGCTGTATACCAATGGAAACCAGAACGCATCAACGTATTTTAATCGTCATGGAACACGTTCTGCTTGCTGGAGTCGCTTGTACTCTTACATGCAGGTTAAACTCAGGACGCATCGGGCAGCTTTCCAAAGCAAATGGGCCCAGTTGGTAGCAGAACGCAACACTGGTGTGGAGTCGCAACAAGGTGGATGTTGTTGTGGAGCTGTCGCACGTGCAGACAGTGACCTTGATGCCCCTCTTTCACACACGAGTGTACGAGTATTTCAGTATTAGAAAACATCCGATCGGTTTAAATATTCCATGTATCAAATTGTAATGGCGCGAAATATTTGACATATGAGTCTTCCTCTTTATTTTTATTTTTTTGGTCTTATTTTGGGCCCAGTTGGGCTTTGGATGGTCTGCGTTTTATATTGTCTAGGGATCCGATCGGTTCTGTCCTCTCCTGTCTTATGGCGGGTCTGACGTTCACATCAGAAATGTTAAGACAACACACTCGGGCCCAACAGTGTCCTCTGCAGCTCGCAGCCGGAAGAACGTCACCCAGCTTGGACGATGGGGATGTTTATGTAACTGGCTCTCTCACACACACACACACACGCACAGACTGATACACACACACACCGATACACACATCCACAGATGTTGCAGTGGCAATGGAGAGAGAGCCGGGGCTCTTTGAGGTCAGTATAGGCTGATGTCAGACTCAAAGCAGTCTAGTTTCCTAGACTGCTTTGTTATAACCAAGGGAGGGTATTGTTTAGGGTGGAACCCTACCGCCAGTCTTACTGATGCTGTTTGTACAGCTAAAATTAATACACAACTTTCTATAATTTCTCTATTAAGATGCATAAAAGCATTAAAGTTCCCTTTATCTTCACGAAGTTTAATGTTGAATTGTGGTTTAGGTTAAAAAGAAGCGCCTAATTCAAAAGACATTTGGACCCGGTCTGCATATCAGACAGAATGTAAAAGAAGCTTTAAAACATGCATGGTTGCTTTATTATACAGTTTTATTGTCCAGGTCTTTTTATTTCTGCACCAGATGTGGAATGTAAGAGGAATGTTTTTAAAAGAAACTTTTTTTTTTCTTTTTAAATTATTTATAAAACTGGCTGCAGTTTGGATATGTACCTGAAGAAGTTGAGAATTAGATGGCCAACTGCAAAATGGTTTATCATCATTTAGACATTTCAAACGTGTCAAAGGTAAAGTCGGGCAATTCCACAGCTTTTAAGTAAGCTCTTGCAAATAATTCCAATGGTGTTTTTTTTAGCATTAAATTAAAACTCAGGACCATCACGAGGTCTTTCTATCTCTCTGTATTTTAAGATTTTGCTAAGAACCAGTAATTGCACATTTGCATTTATTGGATAAAGACAGAAAAAGGGGAAGAGGAAACATCAGCGGGTGAGGAACAAAAAGAGTCAGATTAGGAAAACAATACACAAACAAATCCCCCCCCTGTCACTGTCTTATCACGGCGCTTTCTGGCCGTCAGCAGTCCAGGCTCGCTGCTGTTGCTGCCTCTGTACTGTCCAGCGCACACAGTGTTGCTCTGATCACCTGATAGTCTCATGTTGTTGTGTGAATTTAGTCCACCGCTATTCTTAGACCCCGCTTTGGCTGGCAGAGGAGAAGCAGAGAGGAGAGACGAGAGAAAAAGAGAGTGGGAGAGGGCCGGGGAAAGACCGGCAGAGTCGCGATGATGCTCAGGTAGGAGCGGGCAATGTTTAACCTGGCTTACGTGCATCCGAGGGGGCATGGTTATGCTTGTGGAGTGTTGAAGCAAGGTTTGCATGCGTTGATTTCATTCCTTTTTGCCAGAGGGCTTGTTTGCAGCCTCAGTCTTCCAGGTGGTCGACTTTCAGTCTCCATCATGTGGGTTAGGAGGACCGTATGAAAGCGTGCCTTTTGAACTTATAGCATATACGTTTGTTAAAGTCGCGCTTGATACAAGTTTCTTAGAAGGAAGATGGATAATTCAAATAAGGCTGAGTGCTGCTTTGTTTTAAGCTTTGAATTTTAGGATTTAACAAAGTAGATGGGGCAGTTTTTAATTAAGCGGTGTCTCCAGGAAATAAATACCTTTTTTTTTTTATACCTGTCTCCCTGAGAAACTTTGAGTCAGAACAGGTTTAACTAATTGTGGTTAGACGAGCACAAGAATGCAACAGTCCTGAAGTCATGTGCTGCTTTTATGAATGACTCCCCTCTCTGCTCTGTCAGTGCTGTGACTGTCACACGGTCACTGATGTGTACTTCCTCCTCCGCTTTTTCTTTCAGAGCCTTCGTCAGACGTTGTACTAGATTTAAAATTTGAATTTCAGTGGGCAGTTTGAGCTGCCGGAGCTACTCTTGTTAAATAGTTGAAGGTTTAGTTGAGTCCCTGTAACAGAGTGATCCAGTTCCTGTATGCATTTAGAAGAGAACATAATCATCTATGTTGATTCAGATAACATAAGGGCATGATGGACTTTTATTGTGAATTGTTTAAAAAAAAAATGTAACATTTATTTTTGGTTTGGAGGTTGAAAGAAAAAGACGGAGAAGCTAAATCAATCAGCCAGAGATCGGAATTTGTCAATTTGCTGTTGATTGGATCTCAGCTAGAATCAGCATAGAAACCAGGTAAAGGTTAGAGTCACTTTTTTTTGCATAGATCATTTTCTGTAGGGTTCAAAACTCACTATAGCTATCATAGAACCTTTAGGCTTTTTGTTTTCTTTTGGGTCAGAGTCTTGTAAAAACACAAAAAGAAAAAACAATTAAATTGAAAGGTCAGGGCTCAAAGAAAACAGAGTTGGCATCAGCTGAAAAAACCTAGTTAAGTCATTTCTTGTTCGGTTTAGGCAGACGCATTATTCTAATCATGATATTGAAACAGTTTGTTTTGTATTCTTGCATTTGAATTCTGAAGAGTAGTTTGCGTCTTTTAAACCAAATGTAATATTTAGTGTTTTTTTTCATAAAGGAAACGTCCTCCTGATCAGCCCATACAAGCTTTACAAAGGCCAGATCCATAAGTAAATCGATCGATGGCAGCAGTAGACCATCTGATAGCATGCATATTGTAGACTTGAACTACGGCCCAAGTAATCTTACACTAAAGTGGATGAGCTCTATACTGACCCTGCCCCATATCATGCATTATGTAAGCTGGCCAGCGTTGACGTCACACAATAGGCACCAAACTAGGTGAGAGGTCAGGCCTTCCCTCGGATACAAGCCAAAAGGAGAAAACTGAAAGTGGCTTTGGGTTTTCCAAAGTGGCCAAACATTAGCGTGCAACAACTGCTTGACACGAAAACGTCAGTAGCACAAAGGGGCCGCCACCGACTCGAGCCTGTTCAGGCCGTCGGCGGCGTGTTGTTGCACTTGGAGCGACGCATTGAGGATTCCTGCCGCCGCTACGTTTGGGTCATAATAACGTTCAGCGCCAACAAACGCTCCGTGGATGCATTTGTGGGACAGTAAGCTAGTTGTCAGGTTAGATGCACAAGCACCATTTGGAGCCTCCTACACAAATGGCGGTCTTATTTCTAGCCACCCAGGGCAAAGCGGCTGCAGAAGGCACAGATGTCCGCCTGTTGTATTCACAACCAATCCTGAAAGTGTTGTTTATGATTGGCAGTAGTCGAGCTCGGGGACTGTCCGTCATGTGATTCCCACTGTCAGTTCCTTCTGAACAGGCTTCTGAGTGTCTGTGGCTTTCACCAGGTGTGTGGAATGGGATTACAGCATATTGCCCCTCCCCCACCTGTTGCTGCACACGGCCTGTCAGATGGCTGAAAAGACGCTCTTACAGTTTTTTGTTTTGCTCTGAATCAGTGCGAACAGATGGTGTTAAACATTAGTTTAAACTTTTGTTCAATGTTTATGTGGGGTTAGAAAAATGGTGCGGCAAAAGCCGTTCTAATACGTTTCTCAACAAGATCTAACAAATGTTACATTATTTCAGCAGCGGGGGAAACTTTTCTTGATTTTCTGTCCTTTCTTTTTTTAATCAAAGCAATTAAATCATGTTTCTAATTTCACATTTATGTGAATCTGTGGTTTTTGTTCACATGATTCCCACATCCATGCCTTTACCTCAAAGAAACTCGTCTCTTTTGGTCACCTGTATGACTAGATCGCTCGGCCTCTGATGGTGTGTGCTAGTCGGACACCATTGTTTGGTAAACAGGGTTCACATGTATGGGAATGATACACATAGACCCACTGCCACGAGCATTCAAACCTGCATCAACAGGCCGCCAAACACTGCCATGCGTGAACTTTTGCCCGTTGAGCCGGTGAAAATAATTCTTCCTTTGCTACCCTTCCCCTTTCAGCCGACGTGCTTTTAACAGTTGTATTTAGAGACAGTTGCTACTTCCAGTCATTACACTATATTTAGGTCCAGCTCTGTGTCCGCTGTAAAAGATAAATGAGTGACTATCACCACTTGGACCAATCGCCAGTCATCTTTATAGCTCATAGTAAATCATTCAGGTCACAGGGGTCTCCCAGAGTTCACTGAAGGGCCACCAATATCCACTAATTTGTAAACACTGCATGGTGTGTTAATACCAGCAATAGCTATTGTTATTATTATTATTGCCATTGTTATTATTATTGTTGTCATTTATTGATTAGGCGAGCTAATTAATTTAAAGGTGTGGAAAGCCCTGCGGTTCGTGTTTATGCCGCTCTTTAAACGTGGACCGAGGAAGTCGGCGTGTCTTGTCAGCAACCTTTCGAATAAAGACTTTATTCACCAGATATCTGCTTGCATTAGCAAATCTGAATGTATCACAAGGTTTTCTTTCACTCAGCTGGTCAGTGACTCTGATCCCATGACTGGAAGTCACTCTGCAGTTTTAGCTGTGAATAACTGCCCCGAGCCTTGAAGAGACCAATTAATGACTGAGATTTTCTGACGCAAGTGTAGGCAAGCGGTAATGGCTCATACTTTAATCATGCAACAATGTGTAAAACAAAGATTTGGCATGCCCACGTGTTTTTTTTTTTTTTTTAATGAGTGGATGTGTGATGGTGTTGTGGGAGCAGGTTTTAGTGCTCTTTGTCAACCCCCCCGCAGGCTGAGGCATGACATGGACGAGAGGCAGCTGTGGCACAGATCCTGCTGTGTCCGCCATGCCCGGTGCAAAAGATGGCAGCTTAAACAGTGTTTATTACCAGGGTGTAAGTGCCCCATAGTTACATTTGCCCACATGCTTCGCATCTGTGGAGATTCTCAGTCATCCAGGTCACGGTACACTTTCTGCCTCAACAGAAGGTAACCGAACTTACTTACTTCCATCTGTACCATTTTATTTAAATGAATGCACAGCGCTGGGCTCCTTGGTGTCAGAACATCCTGCAGTGGTGATAATATTGGTAAATATTGCAGCGACTGTATCAGCTGCGGTATTAGGCTGTGTTCTTCTTTGCTGTCTGTTTTAGCCTTTCACATTTTGAGCTGATGACATCTGTGTCCTGCCATGAGACTAACTGGCTAAACTTTACTTTAGTGTACGTAAAACAGAGGTTTGTAACATTCGGAGTATATTGGCCAACAATTATCGCCCTCCAAACCGTCCTTTGTCATGTGAATGTTGCACACAGTAATACTGCGATGGTGATCTATTGAGCAACCGTAGCTCACAGCGTAGAGTTTTATTTATTTTCAACCCAGTGTGGAGATTTTGTATTTTGGTTTAATGATTTTTTTTTTCTTTAGTAATGTTTTATGTCATTTTATTATTTGATATCATTTTATTATTGGAAAACAAATTGTGAAATGCAAGACCTTATATTATTGTTCCAGAGTTTGACGCTATGCAGCGCGGGTTTAAGTGTAGCGTTGTCAAATCAGTATTGCATTGTCCTTTTTGAGCTGTTTGCAGTTCTCGGTCAAAATAAATGTGAGATTTCTTTCTCTTTGTTAGACAGTTTCACCTTCCTTACCTGCACAGGGTTTTAGGTTTATAACTGCTAATTATTTTCCCATTTTCTCCCCCTCCCCATCTTTCCTCCTCTTGTTTCCAATCTTCATCTTCCTTTGCCATTTTCCGTTTGGTCTCTCGTTCCTGTATCCATCAATCCGTCCGTTTAGCTGGCCGCTTCCCCAGCTGGAGCCCGGTCAGATCAGACTCATCGTGTACCAGGACTGTGAGAGGCGCGGCAGAAACGTCCTCTTTGACTCCAATGCCAAGAAAAGGGGCACGGAGGAAACCCCAATTACCGTGAGTCACATGTTTGCTTTGTTTCTGTCCAGCACCTTCCACAGGCCCAGCTTTATGTGCTTACTTGGTCATAACCATGATGTCACGGTAGCCAATGCAAAGCTTTGGCTCTTCTTTTGCAGTTTAAATTTAATTGAAACATAAGTGGAGGTGGGTAACTACAAACCTAAATGACTGATGCAGAACAAGAAAATGAGCAGAGGATTTACCCCGAGCACAAAAGTCATGGGTCCTAATTCAGCAAACTCACACCTCACAGGACTCTGCCATACTGTGAGAAGTGCCTTAGGATTTTAAAAGTCACTCACTGTGAGTATATGCAGTAGGACTGAGTGCAAGGAGAATTTTTACGGTGCTTTTTGTTTGTAAATGAGGCTTTTTTTAAAGTTTTTATTGAAATATTTAGTTGTACAGTTCCGACTCAGAGTGATAGCCGTTTTTCCAATTTAGATTAATTGTATTAACATCAAGTCTTGATGCGCTGATCACATATTTGTGGTCGATTTCTTATCTTGTAAAGATTGGGCGTGCAGATTACCTATAAGGCGCACTTAAAATCCTCAACTTTTCTCACAAATTGATGTCGCGCCTTATGGTCCGTAAAATACGGTAGGTTTGCTGTAAATGTGGGACTTAAAGCGAGGATCTTTATTCTCCAGGTAATTGACACAATCTGTCGTCATTTCAAATCCAACATCTTCTGTTTCGGCGGTTGAAAGCTAAAAAGGATCAAACTGAGGAGCTTTTCTAGGCAGCCTCCCTGTTTTCTTCTCAAAGGAAAACAGTTTTCTCTCAGATAGCTCCTTATGCCTCTGCGCTTCCTCTTTTCAACACCTCACCGACACAGAAAATGGCTAACATTAAGCGTTCTTCACTCAGTAACAGCATCAGGACTGAAGGCTGTTGTCAGGGTAGCGTTTGTTAGTCTGCAGTCATGGATGGGGGATAAAGATCAGACTTATTTACTTGGTTTCTGAAGAGCCAGTCACCCGTCAGGGCGAGCCAAGCTGAGAATCGCGTCTTCTGGTCACCAACCAGTTTCTCAGGGCATGCCTGACATCAGATGACTAAAACCAGTATAGCAGGCTGCCCTTTTCACTTATTTCAAGCAGCTGAAGTCTTGTGATCCGTTTTTGAGGGCATGTCCTTCAAGGCAGATCTTATCAATTTGTCAAACGTTTTGTGAGCTTGTGTATAAGTGCATTTTCTACAAAATTATCATGCATGTCAAGTAGTTTTTTTTTTGTGTTTTCCAACCAGCGGCTCTGTGACCTCTCTTGTTTGTGCTAATGGCGGCATGCTGTCACCACTGCTGTTTTTTCCCCCTGTATAGAATAATATGCACAATATTGGTTGTTACCCTTCAGTGTCTTCCCATCTGAATCTTACCGGTTTGTTCTGGTTCTCCTAGCTCCAGTAATAATAGGATCAGCTGACAGCATGTGTGTAAGCAGCATACTTTCATCCTCACATGACGTGTGTGTCATCCACTATTTGTTTTTTTTTTCTTCCTCCCTCCAATATCGGCCTGTTTTTGTTTTTTTGGTCTCTATATTTTGATGCCTAGTAGCTATAATTTGTTTTTTTCAAATGATTGAGTTATCATTGTCTGTTCTGCTTTCTCTCCAAGTTTTCTTTTTTTTAATAAATTGCTCTCTGCCTCTCATCCATGTTAAAATGGTAGAGTGTTCTTCACTAAGTCTTCTTTTCTTTCTTTGAGAGAACTGGATCGCTCTCGCTTGTTTCAGATGTTTCATACGGCTTCTCTCCCTTTCTACGCTCCTCTGTAACGTCAGTCATTTTCTGTCAGATGCCAACACTTTATCTCCTTCCCCTGTGGTTTGCACATTCTCTTCCGTGTCCCCTCTGTATTGCTGCAACTTGTCTCGCCAGATCAAGCGCCTTATCACGTTCCCCAACTTTGTTGGCCCACAGTTTGGTGCTGGTTTTCTGCAACTTACAGCAAGCCACGAAGTTTTACTCAGATTATTCCCCTGTGTTTTCTCAGGCAGATCATTGAAATAGTGCTGCCATCAAATTAAAATAAATTAATCTGACAGAAATACTGCAAGGGTTATTTTGACACATTCGTGCTTGTATTGGTTGAGTCGCTGTCAATAGTCGATGCATTTTGCAGTTCTAAAACTTTGCCAGCAACTTGAGTTCTATCAGATGACTATTTTTTGTTTGTTTGTTTATTTTTGGAAGGGTTGATTTGGCTGCGCCAGCAGCTCAGCTTGCAACACGGGTACGGGAAATGGAGAACCAGTAGATGAAGTAATGGAGAGAGAGCAGGCGTGGAAGGGTTAACAGGGACTCTATAATAAACACCATATTTTCCTGAAGGACGTCTTTGATACATGTTTGCAGGACATTTAAATAGTTGTGCATCAAGAAGGGAAACAAACCAACAGGAATTGAAGAAGGATGTGGAGCTGGCAAGTCAGAGTGATTGCAGCGCTGCTCTGTCACGAGTTCTCAGAGAGTCATATGACTGCCAGTCACATGCTGCTGGACTCTGTATACACCTCACACGGCTCACGCTGCACTGCAGCAGACACGCACACACACCCAAGTGCATACTCCAACACCAGCTCCCCCTCAGTCATTACAGCGTCACTAACATGTAGGTGTTGATGGGCTGCAAAAGCTCAGAAAACTGATGGCGGGGGGGGGGGGGGCGGGGAATAGATTTTAACAATTTCTTTTAGTCGCAGTAGTTGGAGCAGCTTTTATCTTTTCCACCATCTGCTTGCTTTCCCTCTCATTCGCTCTGTCTTTCACATGAGCTCTGACTCTGGTTGCAGCGGAGCTGAAATGTACACGCACACACACGCATGTCTGCTTTCACACACGCCCTCTCCCTCCCAAATGCATTCCTCCTGAACAGGCTGCCAAGCTAAGCAGGCACATGACTCAGGCTGATTGGGCTCACATTGCTGCTAGTTAGCTGTTAAACCAGGTGCCTGTAGATTAGCTTTCTTTGGTCTTTACCAACACAGTTTGACTTCATTTACATTTTTCCAAAAAAAATTCATCTTTACCTTATAATTTCTGTCATTCTGAAGCAAAATAATTGTTTTTAGTTGTTTTTTTGTCATTGTTGGTATATATGATTTTCAGTAAATATACAATAAATTATATGAATCATGTAACTACAGTGGCCATTTTAATTTTTTTGTGCTTTTTGACTGAAATCTAAAAGTTATAGTGTCATTTTTGTTTTTGTTGTCTTTGTTTTGCACTGAGAAGTCCAAAGTCTCTAAATCAAATTTAAACCCAATCCTTTAGGTCAGATAAACTTGCTTTCATCCCAGTCTACTTGCTAAATTAGCATTTCCTTTGTTATCATTTGTAACTCACAGAGCACCGATGCCCAGGTGAACAGGTTTGCCAAATGCTGCCGTGCAACACGAGGCAGCAGCAGTTCCCTAGACAGCTCCTCTTCATGCACTTCTGAAAGGGACTCCAAGGAGCAGGGCCACCGTTTTCAGGTAACATTTTCAGTCTTAGGCTTGCATAAAAATGAGACGCACCCTTCTGGATTTAGCTTTTTTTTCTGCTGACTTCCAATATCTGTTAAATTATAAGGTTTTAGAAAGTATCTTTTCTAACCATCCTGCCGACATGACCTGATTTGCATTGTGACCAAATCTACTACATTATGCTGCATGTGTGAGAGCAATTTTAAGATTATTTAAAAATGGAAAATGACTACATATTTGACATTTTAAACAGTCTTTGGCATCTTGTATTAACGGTAAGCGGAGCTTGTAATACAAAAAAAACCCCAACAACAGCAGTGCATAACCTGTAAATGCCGTTAAACCTTTTAGTTTAGTAAGAGTGGAGGTATTAAATGATGGCATCCCATTTCAGGGTTCGAGGTGTTCGTCCGATGTAGCGATGCTGGGGGAGATGATGTTCGGCTCTGTAGCCATGAGCTACAAAGGCTCAACTCTCAAAATCCATCAGATCAGGTAGGAAAACAATAGATTTCTGCATTTGAGTTTTTGGTCCTGTTAGAGATTCTGATGTCAAAGTTTGAAAAAACAAGTTCCATTATTTTTGGCTAGAGACAAAAGATTTTATGTGGCTTATTTCATTAATTTTCAGACTAGCCTAACTGTAGAATTTCCTAAAAAAATATTCTAATACCAGTTTAATACCAAACATTTAAATGGTTAGTTAAAGGAAGAATAAACACTGTTGGGTACGGACAGACAGACGTATGAAGAATAACAATGATAGATACACATGCGTGCATATTGCCAAGTTAACATATTTATGATCTTTGTCCCGGCGCTATCATCATATCAGATCGCCGCCTCAGCTAATGCTGAGTAAGGTCTTCACCGCCAGGACAGGAGGCAGTGTGTACGGCAGTCTCAACACGTAAGCGCACACCCGTCCCACTGTGACTACCATGGCAGTCACATCAGTAAACAAAAAACATTCGCTTATTGTTTCATCTCTTGTCAGTCTGTTATAATGGCAAGTTTCTCTTAGTGGTTGGTAGCACATGAAGCATTAAATTACTATTTCATGTTCCAATTCTTTTTTTTATTTTTATTTCCCTGGTTTTCTGCAGGTTACAGGACAGCCTAGAGTTCATTGGACCAGAAAGCAACACCTTGAAGCCAGATCAACACATGGGGCCCAGCAGTCTTTTAGGGAGCATAGGTAACCAGAGTTAGACAAAACTAAAGCAATTTATTTAGTCCACTAATTTACTTTGCCATTTACACGCACATTTCTGGGCTGGTATTTCACGCCTCGCTGCACACAGATACTTTCAGCGTTGTAAAACATGAAAGCCGTGAAGCTTTCTGCGACTGGGATGTTTCCTTTTGTTAGTTAACGTGACTCAAGCCTAGTGGTTTGGTTTCTAGCAGGTGTTGTCTCACTTTAAGACCATTTAGTTTTCCAATCCACATACAGATCCTGCCAGAACGACTCTGCCAGCAGTTGCTTCTTAGGTTTCCAGTCAGCTTGTTGGAAACTGTGTTGGCAGTCTTTGTGAGCACGTGACTTCTGAGCCAAACGGTCGAGTCACCTTTCCATCAAACATCATTAACGCTTTTAGTGCCGTCCTGAATCTTTGATTTCTGTACTCGTCGTTGCTGGTTGTGAAACTCTGAGTCGATCATAGGTCGGAAATGCTCCTGTAAGAAAGGACGTATGACAGGATTTCTTCAAAGAAATGGAAGAATTTGGGCATCTTCTATCCTTTGCATATTTCTTTTTTTTCTCATCCTCACAGAAAACACTAAATATGCAGTTTTACTCCTTGATTGACAATAAAAATGGCTTAAAGAGAAAGCTGTGTTTTCTGTGAATGATACCAGCTCTCTTGTTTGTCCAGTTGTCTAACAGACTATATTATCTGTTTATTTCCAGGCTAATAATCTAACTAACGAGACTGTCGGTCAGTTGGATACTACCGGCTTTCCTCCTTATCCATTTACTAATCGTGGTTCATGTTTGTCTGTTCTTCCTCTCTCTCTTTTTTGTATTTCTTCTCTATGTTTTTTGTTTGTGCTGCACAGGATTTTCTCAGCTCTGCAGCCCTCGACGGGCCTTCTCTGAACAGGGCCCGCTGCGCCTCATCAAGAGCGCATCTTTCTTTTCAGGTTGGCGCTCCAAACTGGCCACGAATGCCGTGTGCCAGGTGCATGTCTGCGTGAAAGCTGTAGTTGGGAGTAGTGGCGGTTGTTCAGGATGTGACTTTCGGTGTCCGTGCATGCGTGGTTACTCCTGCAAATAGACGTGCTAAAAGTAATCGCAGCATGCCATAATACAGCACGCCTGCAAAGAACCTGGGTCACCTAATTTAGGCAGAAAAAAATGCAATTTTCTGTCACACTTGTTTCTAAAAGGGCTGAATAAAGCTGTTAACACTTAAGCTTCTAAAAAGATTCTAGTTGATTGTTAAATTGGCGTCTAAAAGAAATGTTTGGCTTCGGATATCTTCTACAGCTTCCAGTACAAGATCTTCTGCTGCCAAAGTTTCACTCAGACATTGTAAAAACATCACACTGCAAAAACGGAACTAAAAATAAGTTAAAATTTTCTTGAAATTAGTGTATTTGTACTTTATTTGAGCAGGTAAATAATACAATCTGCCAATGGAATAAGATTTTTGCACTTAAAATAGGAATAACTCCTCTCCATCAACTTATTTCAAGTGCATTATATCTAATTATTTTATTTTAGGGGTAAAAATACTCTTTCCATTGGCAGAAAATCTTATTTTCCTGCTCAAATCAAGGACAAATATACTAATTTTAAGAAAATTTTATTTATTTTTGGTTGTGTTTTTGCAGTGCAGCCAGTTGTTTCTGACCAGGTGCATTGCAGACTTATTAAATGCATGGTGGGCTCATGGCTGTTGGTTACTGTAGTGTTAGTCAACACTTTACTGTGTCTTCTCTTCCTCTTTCTTCTGTCATTCACCCACTCGCTTGGACGCTATCCGTAATGCTTTTAGACTTCAGTTGAACTGGGCAATTGCATTTTATCTTTCCTGTTTTCCTTAAAAACAAGCTTGTGAAAAACAAGCTTGTGAAAATTGCCAAAGCATGCTTAATCTAGGGATATTCCTTCTGTTATCCATGTTGTTAAACACAAGACAGTTGTACCTTCTTTATAAATCCTTGAAAAGGCAGCAGAAATCTGCCACACCTATCACTGACTCGCCTGTTCCTGAATTATGTTAGACCTTTGCGATTACACATATTGTAATCATACTTGTTTTTGTCTGCATTGTTTCTTCAGCAGTTATACTTTGAATTATTGTATTTTTTTTAAACAATTTGGACAATTTCAATTTTTTTTTTCTCCTGTGATTCAGAGAAAACAAAAGATATCGGTTTACAAGGGATAGGTTTTTCAAGTGAGGTTCTGTTGAAAGATTTTAAGATGTTAATCCTCCCTGCAGTAGACTCCTCTCTAGACGTCTTCAATTACTATAAATTCAGGTTGTTTGGATATTTCTTTATTTGGTTATTTGAGAAAAAAAGCTAGATTCAGTTATTATTACTACCCTGTTGTGCGTCTGTACTGTTACATTAAAAAAAATTTAAGTACCTTAGAATAGCCTAAAAACACAAAACCCACTCAAACAGTGTTCTGGGTAACATTTTTTAATCGTGATAAGTGAAAGACTGCTGTTGAACAAATATGACCAGGATTTCTGCGAGGTCTTGAAAATCATAAAAAGCCGTTATTTAATCATTTGAATCTAAACTTTCTGTGTTTTTCTTTTTTAAGAAATCCACTGGTAACTCTAGCTGGGTGTGGTGCAGTCATAAAATGACAAGCAAAGGAAATGAATCCCCAGAAATGTAACCTTAGACCTGCTAAAGAATGCTGCTGCTTAAACTCGCTTAAAACTGCATGTTTAGGCAGTCAAATCACAATGTTCTCTTTGTGTTAGTCACGTTAGTCAGTTTCTTTATAATGGAGTAGAATACAATAAACTTGACTGTCATGTCAATGTACACTAGGGTACAACTAAAAATTGGGTGCTTCCCATAAGAAAAAAAACCAACTGAACCACAGAAATATATTTAGGCAAAGGTCACTTTTGCACAATTAAACATGGAAAAAATACATAGTCCATAATTGTATCGACTTGTACAAAAGCATAAGCAACAACACAAACATATACAATGTGATAAACATTTAGACAACAAAAAGGAATAAAACCCATGGATTGAGCAATAAAACGAAAAGATCCAGGACTGCGTTCAGATTGCTGGTCTGTGGCTCTGTGTGGGGGTCTAGGTGGTGGTGGTGAAGTATTCAGTGGTTATTTAACTGCGTATTTAATGAGGTTTTCCTTGATATCCGGGATTTCAGTGGTTGGCTAAAACCCATCGTCAGTAACTATTATGCAGCTTTCCATGTACCGTAAGGTGTTGAAGTGAAGTAACCTAGTTGTATGGGTATTGGAGTTACAGAGCTTGAAAATGCCATTGTAAGATTAGCCAATTGCATTTAACTTGCTTATTCTATTGCACAAGTTAAATATGTCACTAACTGAGACATTCACTGGTTTATCATAATTAATGTAGGTTGTGAATTTAAACCATAATTGTCTTAAACTGTCTTAAATTGAACATAGTGGAGCTTGCAGAAACCCTGTTTTTCCTCTGATTGACTTCTCTCTACTTAAACGATGTAGTTTTGTCCTCAACGGCCGTGTCGGGCAAGTTTTAGATGTCTTCCTGGTCCTGCACACCTGATTCAAATGTCTAAATTGCCTCCTCAGCTTGTTGTGAGCCTCGACAAATTTCTACTTGAGCTAATTATTTGAGACTGAGTCAGATGTGTTAAAGCAGAGTCCTAGAAGTTCAAGGACCCCATCCCCTGAGGACTGGACTTCTGTTTTTGTCACAATAGTTAAAAGGTCCATAACTTAGTGTTTGCTTAAACCTCTCACATTTTTAGGGTGTGAGTTGCTTTAAAAAAGTAGACCTTTGGACTCTTGGACCTTCTCGGACTAGCTGTTAGCTTTAGCCTCTGGGGCGCAACAAAGAAAATGAACTGCTGCAAGTGAGACCCTAACTACTTCTAACCTTTCTGTATAAAAGCCCACACTTCCAAAGGTTTTAGCTTTTCCCAAGCACATTTAGCTCACGATAGTTTCAGTGATGTGAGCCACTTTGACCTAGTTCTACCGTTTAAGAGAAAAGGAAAACACACTTGGGTTATTTTGAGTCACATTGTTCCAAATAAAAGTACAGAACTTTGCTGTTTTCTATGAATATTTTGGTAACTTTTGGTTTTAATGCATTACATTATTGATCTTTAGGATCTCCCAAGTTGTTTCTCCTTTTGTCTCACTGTGTTGAGCGTTTTGCCACAAATGAATTTGAGGCTGAGCCGATACCTGTTACACGGTGCAGCAATATGGACTAAATATCCCATGCAGCGCACTCATTGGTTCAGTTCAGATGGCATATTTGGGTCCAGCACCAGTGGTTAAAACCCTCCTTCATTTTTCACAGTGGGTTAAAAAGACTGTAAAGTGGGGAGCCTGCCCCTCCGCCATCGTGTCTACCCACGTCGGCATGCTCTGTAGCTCTTTCATTCACGTTGTGTTTGTGGTTTCACACCCCTGCCTGTGAGAGGAAACACTGAAGTGTTTTTATTTTTATGCATTCCCTCACGGTTTTTGTAGAAAGTATGTCTAAAGGCTGACTGTTGTGAAAAAGGTCTTTCAGAAGCAATATCAGTTTCTGTTGATGTTGACAGAGGACTGATCACCATCAGCCTGTTACAACAGTTGTTCCTTGCTTTATTTATGTTTTTTGGGACACTTCCTCACATTGAGTTGCAAAACCCTGCGAGTCATCTGCAACCACCCTTTTTGTAGCAGAGTTACCACTCGCTGTCGCTTGAACATAGGATGTTATTGTTGTAAAAGCATCTTCAGCGTTTGTGATCTCCAATTTCTAATCACAGCTGAGTGCTTTTATGTTGTTTTTTTTCTCTTTTTCCAACTTGTCATCTAACGCAAACTATCCCCCCCCCTTCTCCTTCTTTCCTCTAGGCCACAGTCACCCAATGGACATGCCCGGCCGAGGGCCACATGACGAGAGGGACAGTGGCATTGCCAGATCAGGTACGTTAATGAGACTATCAAGGAAAGCCTGGATTGACCTACAATCAGAACAGCCTTCAGCCTCACGGATGAGGTTTGAATGGTGCTTAATCAGAGGATGAAAGAGTGAATGGGAGCAAGAACATCTTCCCTCTGTTTACATCACCTTTTCCCTGTCAAATCCATGATGGGGCACTAAAAATGTCAGTCTTTGTTTTAGTGTGAACTTCCCACAATGTGTGTTACGCAGCAAATGAGCATTTTGTTTTTGTCCCCCCCCCCCCCCCCCCCAAGCATTTCCTGTGTCAAATGTGGTCGACTTGTTTTAACTTCACTGATCAAGGTCACCAGACTAAGTTACGAAACCAGCAGTATTTTTTGTTTGTTTTTTTACATGTGCCGTTCAGTAGCAATTTTACTATCATGTAAATTTTGCCTCACATGAACCCTTGCATACCATGGCTTCACAAATGCGGCCTCCATGTGTTGTGAGTGAAAAAGCCAGGTTGAAACAAATTATTAAAACTGATTTTTTTTAAATAAAATAAATAAATAAATAATCTATTTTTAACAAAGAGGAAACTGTGGGGGGGAAAAAGGGGGGATCCGCTGGGGAAAAGACCCCTGCAGGGAGTTGGTAACTTGTCCTGTGAAAACAGCCCCACCTCCTCCCTCTCTACAAACATAATGTCCACTTGGCACGACTGGTATTAGGCCTCATGCTCAAACACAAGTCACATGCAGATGAATAAATATAGCAGCTCTAAAAAACAGCTTCTAGTAGATGAACGTCTAAATCGAGCCGCGTCCTGTCATCTTCGTTTTCCATCTGGCCGCCACCCCCGCTGCTCTTGGGGTGGAGGGTTTGTCCAACTCTGACACAGATGCATTCAAACATACCTGTCCATCAGCAGGACACCATCTCCTCCTGTTCATCCTCTTTCAAGCGTGGCTCTCTCCCCTCCAAATACATTTTCTGATTTGTCCGTCTCATGGGGCGGCTTCTCATTTATTTTACACAAGATCACGCGCCATCTACGCGGCTCATCGATCGCCGTCTTCAGCTGCCTGGGTTGTAAATAACTCCGTGATCAGCGGCGTACAATGTGTTGGATTATTAAGACAAGTTTGGTTCCCAGCCCATTTGCTGCAGCATGCCATCGCCATATTATTTGATCTCCATAATAGCTTCTTTTATTTTATTTTTGCTGGTTTGCTTTTCATTATTCTTTTTATAATAAATGATCTAAATATTGAATAGTAATAAGTAGAAATAATAACGATGATGATGATGATAATAGAGATAATAGATTATAACGATGATCACGATGGTAATGAAAGCTGTTCACTGATTGCTGATTCCATTACTTCTTTTTCTTTGTCCCGTGTAGTTTATTTTCGTCTCATCAGAAACACCTGTTCTGGAGAAGTTGTGGACAAACTTCAGTTTCTCCAGAACTGTGTAGGATCTATGTGTCACTGTGAATGACTAACCCTACATGCTTGCTGTCTGACTCACAATTGTCCTTTTACTTTTGTGACCCACCATTCTCCGTATCTATTCTCTCTTCTCCTCCGTTGATCTCCTACTCCATTCCTTCCCTCCTCATCTGTGTCCGTTTATCTCCCTTCTCTCGTTCCCGGGCCTCGTCGTGTCCCAACAGCCTCCCTGAGCAGCCTGTTGATCACTCCCTTCCCGTCCCCTGGCTCCTCGTTGACCAGTAGCTGCGCGTCCAGCTACCAGCGCCGATGGCTCCGCAGTCAAACCACCAGCCTGGAGAACGGCGTCTTCCCCCGATGGTGAGACGCGTACATGCAACTACATCTGCGTAACGACAGGCTTTAATGCAGGATTCAACACGTTTCTGATCCCTGTCCATAGAGGATGAGGAGAAGAAGAAATGCAATCATACGGAGTAAAAACAGGAAATAAATACGTCAGCTTCTTGAAAACATAAATTCTAAATCCAGGGTTTCAATCAAGCCATAAAATCTGTTCATTAAAATACAAGTCAAAGAAAACTTAGACTATAAGGTGATGTAAAAGACAACTCCATATAGAATAATATAAGAATATTGAGCTTGTTCTTGAATAATAAAAAATACCATATTTTTAGATCAGAATAGTAAATAAAATAGAAATGAAAGCCTAACGAATATTAAACATTAAAGTTTTGCTAAAGGTCCTGCTGTTATGAAATTAGCTGCACTCAAAATTTTTAGTTCCCTTTTTGTTTTTTCAAGGTACCACCACATCGAGTTTTTATTTTTTACATATTCATTTAAAATGCTTTAAATCCTTGTATTACCATTGTGAAGACTGTGTTGCTGATATGTCACTAAATCTAGTACAAGCTCATCATTCAGCTGAAATCAACATGTTCAAACAACCTAAAATATTAAACCCAGAGAGAAATAACTTCCCCGGCTCTTAAAATCTACTCTTTCTCCTAAACACCGATGTGCCGCTACCTCCGCTGTCTGCTCAGGGCCGCTGTCTGCTGTTTATAAAGTTTGTCCTGCAAAGACTTCCTCTGTATCCAGCAGGCAGCTGGGGGAATGACAAACTCCACTGCTATGCGCTAATGACCGCTCACAATCACACAGTCCTGTGACTAGACAGGATGCTGCGTTGGCCTGTTAATGTAAACGCAGCTGTCAGTCTCTCCAGTCTGCCAGCACCAGAGCATCTTGTTTACTAGCTGCAGCACTAAAACCGGCTAGAAATGGAAAGTCTAAGTATTTTAAACTCTTTAACCGTGGCCTGAATTCGTTTTGTTTATCTGCAATAGTACTTCAAGTCCACTTGACTTTGGGGGTCTTTAAAATAGTCATGTGAGGTTTTATGAGAGAGAAATCACAAAAACAGTAAAAGTAGCAGCTTTTAGATTCGCATTTCCAGATTTACTTCTGCTTGTTGTCTGAAGCCGACTCTCTGTGAACTCTACTCTGCTTAGGTCAGTGGAAGAGAGCTTCAACATGTCCGATGAGAGTGGAGGTCAGAGCCTTGGGGTGATGCGGAAGAAGAAGATTGCCATTGGAGTCATTTTCACGCTGTCGCCAAACCCTGAAGAAAACAGCCGCTTCCAAGATTTCTTCTTCTCCCACTTCCCGCTGTTTGAAAGCCACATGAACAAACTAAAGAGTGCCATTGAGCAGGTACATTTAAGAACATGCGTTGCCTGTCTCTAATTAAATCAAACTGCTTTATGTTCTCAACCTTCATATGTCTAATTTTTATATGCAAGGCCGACAGATTGCCTGTTCAAATGACAATTTACAGCCATGCTTGTGTTTTCTATTGTCTCCTATTGACACCGATTCTAAATATTCATTCAGTTTATCCTCCGTCCCACTTTTTCTTATTTCTTCCCACACCTATTCCCCCACAAATTTCTCAGTTAAAAATGTTGGTGCCAATAATAAAAGTACATGTGTGTGTTGTGTTGTGTTACTCTCAAGGCCATGAAGATAAGTCGGCGGTCAACAGATGCCAGTCAGAAAGCTCTGGCTTACAGCCGAATGGTCGATGGGCTCAACGAGTTCAGGTGCGGCATCAGCTCACATTCTCTCACTTTGACCCTGAAATTATTTTCTTATTTTTCTCCCATACGTACAGCATTTTTCTAACAAATACATGCCAGAAACCTGTCAGCATGCAAAGTCTGGAAACTAAAAAAAAAGTTTTCTGCATTAATAGACTCAGTGGTTATTTTTTCAGTCTAAATCACTGTTTATATTTATTTTTTGTTGCCACGATTTAATGCAGGTAAGTTTGTTATTCTGGATTAGCAATAAAAACGGTCAATATTGACTAGTAGGTGCTGCACTGAGGGCCATAGGTGGAAAAACAAGCACAAAAGCGATGTTATAATGCACCATAAAAGTCTGGGCATCACATCTTCCCAATGATTATTTTTTCCATTAAATGCCATATATGTTTTGGATTCAGAAAAGCTAAGAGAGAAAACAAATCTTTGATACCTGACATAACATATTACAATCTGTCACTACATTTGCTTTTTTTATTATTATAAAACACACTTAACTGACATAAAAACAGCACTTCCATATAAGGATATTGTGGTACCCCACGGGCCTGTGCTTTTTTTTTTTTTTTTTCTCTCGGTGAAAACACAAAATGGATTTCCTGACGAAACAAGGCCTTTCTTATCAGAATTTGTGCTGTTTAAAACCTTTTTTCCTCCAGAGATCATCCATGCAGGAAATGTAGGTAAACTTAATGCAGATAATCTGGGGAGTAGGGCAGACTTCTGGGTTCTGCTCATCAGAATAACAATGCTGGTCAGAACTGGAGCAGAGACTGCATCTATCTGAATGCTGCCAGAATTTATTAATTTTTGTGTCAAGGAGTTACCTGCTACTCTGGTGAATTATAGGTTGACAAGGTTTGCCACAGAATGCTTTTAAATCCCAGGGCAAAGTGCTGTTGTTAGGTTGTCATGGTATTGCTCTTGACTACATTTTTATTCTGACTTTTTTTCCACCTCACTGGTTAAATTTCTATATAAATCTTAGGCTTATGAGCTGAAATGGAACCTGTAGGCTTTGCTCTTACTGCTTGTTTTTGTTGTGTGGCTATTATGTTATGCATTTATGCCAGAGTTTGAGATCCTTCATCTCTCTTCAGCAACTTTTGGCTTTGTTTTCTGCTGCACTGTCTTTGCGATATTACTCTTGGATTTCCCTTTTATCCAGATTGCACGTTTAAACCTTCAATTAAGTACCGTATTCTTCGACCATAAGGCACACCGGATTATAAAGAACACTGTGAGTTATCGTGTCAATGTGTGTCTTTGTCCACACATAAGCCGCACCGGATTATAAGGCGCATTAAATATTCTTCCTAAGTGTGTAGAATTACTCCACCCCTCCCCCGTACACAGCTCTCTCCTGAGAGGGAAAGCTATCCGTCTCTGTCAGGAGGACAGAGTAGTTGGACTACACTGCCCTGTTTCTAACATAAAGCCAAAATAAATGTAACTTTTATATTGAATTAACTTATGGTTTATTGTTGCTAGCCTGTACTCAGGGCAGGGCTTTCTTACATCAATGAACTTCTAGTTGAGTTATTACAGTAAGGCAGTCTTGTAGACAGCTCAGGGGTCCAATCAGGTAGTGACACAGTGTACTATAATGTTCCGAATATCCATTGAGCGGAGCGGCTTCGTTGCTTACCAAAGTCGTACTTACACATTTTGACAGATTTTTGAGCGCGTTGCACCACATAAAATCAGTCAGTAAGCACAACGGTCAGTAATCATATAAGTAATCACATATAAGGCGCACAATCAATTTTTGAGAAAATGTAAGGATTTTTAGTGCACCTTATAGTCCGAAAATTACGATAAATGTCAGAAGAAAAGTCTCCAAGTAATCATCATTAAATATTCACCTTTAAGACTTAGTTGGCTCTTTTGGTCCTATAATATTATTTTTTTAAACTAACGATGTGAACCACAAACGCATTCTAAAAAGTTACTGCATGTTACAAAATAAAGGACCGTTCTTCCCTACCTGAGGTCACCAAGCAGTGATTGATAACGGTGTTACCTTGATGTAGGTCGGAGGATTGGCAGCGGTTAAAGAGCGTGTTTTTATTTATACATGTGTGAAACGTCAGTTCCAAGAAAGCTATAGACTTTATTTGTGGTGACGTTAATTTTGCAGCCATACAAATCAGGCTGCAAAGGTGCGTATGTGCATCTTTGTACGTGTAGGACGTGCTGCCACTGTTCCATGACTGTTTGTTTGGTTTTCATAAAACACACAATTCAGTGTTTGTTCAAGAACACCCCTGTCTCTGGCATTACAGTACTTTCATTTGCTACACGCATGCTGGCAGCTCCCTGTATGAGGTCTCCACATTGCTGCGGTCATGTGGCGGTTGACACCTGGCACTAGCAACCCAAGCTGCCCGAGTGGCAACCCTAGCTTCCCCAGAATCTAGTCACAAGCAAGCACCAGAATAGTAAATGCTAAGTTCCAGCAGGAGGAACACTTGTGCCCTGGACTAGAAAAAAAATCTATAAAATTTCACCTCCAGACTTGGGGGGGACACCCTTGCCATTAAGGGGCTTTGACTTCATGGAACATTAAAGAAGGAAACTGGAAGAAATTCCTGCCCCTGATGCTGATGTGGCGTTGACGTCGTAGGAGGGCGGACACGCACACATGCTGGCAAAGATAAGCTGCGCTCTTAGCAGAGGCATGTGTGCATAAAAGTCACACCAGCCAACAGTGCTAATGTCAGCTCTTGTATTTAGACCAACACAGGTGGGACTTCTGTATCAACACCCAAGAACGCGGGTTTGGACTCATTAGCCGGGCCGATAAGATCTTCCCGGTTCCTACGCATTTTAAAGAAATGGAATAATCGTTAAGAATTTTCTATGTTTGGAAAAGTATGGCGAAAAATAACAGTAGCATACTTTTCATACTCCAGACTTTAAACATCATTCCATCATCAAAAAGTCTTCATCTTTGGTTTTCAGCCTCATTACGCAATTATTTTTTTTGTTTTGGCGATTGATAACATTAATCCTTGTTGCCGTTTATTTAAAACATCAATATTGTCACTTTATACGAATGAACAACAAAGTTGAAGGAGTGTCAAAGTTGAGCCACAATAAGTAGGACATTTTTAAAATAAATTTTCAAGGGATTTCTAAAGACCTAAAATTGCACATGAAAAATGGGGAGCAGCTTTATTTTGAGCATTTTTATTTTTTTTATTTTCACTGCTAGTTTTTGGCCTTTGGAAACGACATTTTGGGACCAAACAGAATCTGCTCAGAAATGTTGACCTCCATAGTGAGGTAATAAAAAACCTGCCTTCCAGCCTGGTACGTCAGTTTATCTCCCCATCTCAGGCCGGTTCTTTTTAAGTCCACCTGAACAGCTGCATCAGGGATATTGAAACTAGAGTTCCCTACTCATGTAGCGCTGGCTTAGTCTCAGACCTCCACACAATCGCAAACAGTCACAGCACAAATACACAACAGACGGAAAGGGGTCAACAGGGGCTGAGGATATGTGAAGCTGTTCATAACTCAGGAATGTGTGACACATTATTGGGTCATTTGATGCTGACACTGACGTGTAGTCTCTGCTGCCCTGGGGGCGTACTGAAAGGCTGGAGACATGTTTTGGATGTGAGGAGTTTGTTTCTCCTGGTTTCTGCTGCTCCCTTGTTGTCATCGCGTAATTCTGAAAGCTAAACTCAGTTCAGATATTAGTTTATTATAAAATGGCTGTTATTTTTATTTGTCGTTTTTTTTTTTAAAGGGAGGTTGGTTAAAAAATAAACTTATTGGACTTTTTTATATCATCGAAAGTCACCCATAGAACCTTATCTTGGAGGAAAGGTTAAGGTAACCTCACTCAGCCAGTTGTAACAACCATGTTAGTGTTTGTAATCCAATTAATTAGTTTTTTTTTTTCATAATTTCCTGTAAATGTAAGTAGAAGTATAATTGCTTCCTTTGAAAAATATTTCTTCCTAAAAATAATTTGAGTTCAGGACCTGTAGCGAAGGCCACTTTGGCTCTTTGACACCTGGGTTTTCTCCCAGCTTATCTGCTGCTCTCATTTCACTGGCGTCTCTAGAAGTCAGGAGTCAACTTTGTTTACCGACACAGATCTCCAGAAGCTTCCAGCAAGGCGGGATCAATTGTGCAAAATCATTTCCAGCGCTTATCATCAACACTTTGACAACACGTGTCTGATAGCTGCTGATTACCTTTTGTTACACTGAGCTAAAGTATTTTAAGCTCAGAAGACAGCGGGTGGATTAGCATTTTCAGGCTTTTTCCCCTTTGCTTAGGGTTCAGAGATTCCCTTTAGCCCCTGTGTGAAAGCTTGGCCCCAGGCCGAGACGCGCTCGCCAACGCCCCACGTTCCATGGAGAACTCAACTTGTTCTCAATGGACAAATGCCCAAGAGCTGAGCAACATACAGATACACAATGCATGCACGCCCACATAAAGCGCTCATTCCAGTAGACAGAGGTGTGTGTGTGTGTGTGTGTGTGTGTGTGTGTGTGTGTGTGTGTGTGTGTGTGTGTGCGCGCGTGCCCGCCCGAGAGAGCAGGCGAGTTCGTTGCACTGTGACAAACACACAGTGAGGGTCTCCCATAGCCTCAGTGCAGACAGTGAAGCTCTGTGAACTAAGATCTCCTTTGTTTTCAATGAGAGACAATAATGTGTCTGTTTTCTCTCTCTCCCCCCCCCCCCCCCCTTTTATTTTCCCCCTCCATCCCTCCCTTGCCATACCTCGTCTCCAGGATGACCATCTGTGACCTCTACAAAATGCCCCGCGTGGCCGAGCCCGTCTGGTTGACCATGATGTCCGGAGCGTCAGAGAAGAACCAGCTCTGCGGCCACTTCATGAGGGAGTTCGCCTTACTGATGGACCAGGCCTCCAAAAACCAGTTGAGTGTCTCCTTTTATTCACACCTGCTTCCTTTTCTCAGGTGCTTTGAATCTCAGATATTGGAGAATCTAAGCACAAATAACAAAGCTACAGTAAAAGAAACGGTGATTAAAATCCCCTCTGATACGGCAACAAAACCGGCCCGTTTTAGAAAATGTTTCATAATCACATTTCCTAATCACTTTTGTTACTTCAGTGTCCAGCCTGTTATCAGAGAAATACATGCAGGTCCACACACACTGTTCATTCTCTTCCCAATAGAACTTGAAGCCTAATAGCGCACTCCCTCCTACTCTCACTGTGACAGCTTCAGCCTTATTCTAACAAACAAAAAATACTGAATTGAAAAGAATCCCTGCCAGTCTCAGACTCCGTATTGTCACAGTTACAAAGCCTCATCAAACTGCTGCTAATTGTACACGCATGAATTGGTAGCAGGGCGTTTGTTGAACATATTCAGTGCAGTTGATTTGTTGGTTTTTTTCAAATTAACACGACTCTTTAAATGCTGGCGCCTGTCTGATCTAAATGGAACTACATGCTTTTTAACAGGAGTTGCAACTACATTTCGCAGCCAGGGGCAACGTTCAATAATCTTATCTGCTCATTCTGTCACTTTTGCTCATAGAAAGGATCCGTATGGTTCAGAATTTCAGCAATTTTGAAATTTCAGCTTTTTCAAAACCTTGGTCGACCTTACCTGTTTACCTTTTTTTTTTTATTTATTTAACTTTAAATATATCATGCAAGAAAATTTACTGTGAACGACACACAACTGCAAAGACCGATGCAGTATGGATAACAGTTGCACACATGAACATTTGACCTTATCAATAAAAGGTTTAATTAGAACACAGCAAAACAACAAAATTGATTAAAATCAAATTGAAATGAATTGGCGTTGCTTTCACATATCTGTTTATCTGTTTCCAGCCAACGTTGCTGAAAGACGAAACAGAACGAGAAGCATTTATGGAAGAATTGCTTTAAAAATGTTTTTATTTTTCTGTCCTAAGGACAATAACGCATAAAAGGGGAAAAACACAATTCCATGTTGGGGTATTCTTTTGTAGACCAAAGATGGTGGAAATTCTTAGTTTTAAAGAAACATCTGCTTAGTCAGTGTTTGACCTCCAGGTCACCAAACAGAACCAATCAAGGGAAAGTTTGTCAGCTTTTACACTCTGATAGCTTAATTTACTCCCTGTTTAAAAGGATTGGCACTGTCAACAAGCCCTTGTTAGTGAATTTGTTTTAGTGCTGTCCTGTTAGGCTAAACTGACACTGTAAACCTCCACAGACTCGTTAACTATAGTTTTAAAATGGAAGCTGCATCTCCTAGGTAGCTGTTTGTGTCCTGACAAGTATGACTTAAGTTTCCATCGCTACTGGTTGGTCTGACCAACTCCCAGCTACATCTCTATGCTGCTGACTACATGGGAACCTGTGGTCCTGCTGTAACACATCATGTATTCATTGAGGGATCCGGTCATTTAGCTCTGACTGATGTGGGTCATGGCTTTGTTCTGGCACGTGATGGAACTGGGCTTCCTTTATTGCTTTGAGTCATGAGACAGGAAGGGAACTAGGCTCTCGTGGTGAGAAATGAGAAGTGAATCATGAGAATTGAGTGTGTTCATGTGAGTGTTTCTGCTTATGCGAGCTTTGCAACACTTTCTGTTAAGTGGCTTGTTCTGAAAGGAAACGTCCGCTCATGGATTTCCGTGTAGTGACAGGAAATTTGGTTACCAAATAAGGTCAGCTCTCTGTCCTGACCACGCTGTATCCTGTTTTCCAGGTTCCTTCCTGCATTATTAACAGCCATCCTGACCAATCATTTGGCCTGGGTGCCCACCGTTATGCCCAATGGGCAGCCTCCTATAAAGATCTTCCTGGAGAAGCACTCCTCCCAGAGCGTGGACATGCTGGCAAAGACACATCCCTACAACCCTCTTTGGGCACAGCTTGGTGAGACTTTCCCATATACCCACACACACACATCCGTGTTTTAAATACACAGTGAGCACCTCTCATTGACCATTCATTTACCTCCCTTTCTATGATCTAACCATGACCCTAACCCTAAAGCTAAACATTACCGGTACGTCCCTAAACCTAATTCACACCTTAGTCCTACTTCACCTAGCCCCCCCAAAAAAGTGAGGACTAGAAAAAAGGTCCTCACTTTACATCAAAGTCCCCTTTTTACTGGTACGTACAAATGTTCTCACTCAGCTACAAGTACAAGTACACACACACCTTCACACACTCCTGGAGAGCGGGTATTTTCTTCTGTCACAGCTCTTGTAGAAAAGAGGGAAACAGAAATTCAGTTTTCACTTTATTTTGACTAACATGACTTAATTACTGCATGAAGACGAGTTGAAACGAGTTTCCCTACACGAAACATTGATAAAGACCCTCTGGAACAGTTTGTGTGTAGGAATATTTTATGTTAACGCTAAAAGTAAAAGTAAGATAAATCTGCAATTTTAGAATAAAGTTTTAATCATCCAGTTGTGTAGCTATAATATGTGGAAGTCAGGAGTCTTTCTGAAGTTGTTAATAATTCATGTTGGAAATTCTTGTTTGCAGTGAAGCAATTTGTTCTTGACTTTGAAAAATCCATAATTTCTTTGAGCCATAGATGATTTATAGATGCATCTGGGAGGTAATTCATCTCTAAGGATTACAGGACATTAAAGCATTTGAATGCTTGTTAATGCTGACCCCTACTGCTCAGCTGCAGAAACTGCAGACCAGACAACCAAATTTCAATCTTAAGAAAAAAAGAGAAAAGTTCAAGTACTTTATTGCTAAAGTGACACACAGGACAACGATTTGCATGGTTCAACTCCAAAAGTGAGACACTAGAGACATTATAGGGTAATATAGCTACCAAAGCAGATTTTATAAACATGCTGAGATCTGGAGCACTGCAGAGTAAGGGTAGAACAAAAACCTGGTTTTGTATCAGAGCATATCAGGAAGCTTTGAGTTTAGGGTGATGATATGAGCTGTTTGAGAACTGAATGGATCTGGATTAGGGCTGGATGATATAGGAAAAAAGTATATTCATAAAATAGAAATCATATTGATCGATATTGATAATTATCAACAAATTCAAAACTTATATTTTAAGTGCAGCCCTGGCCGTTTTATGATGCTGCTTAGCGACCTATTTTTAGGTACAGAACACACCATCCATCCATTGTCTTCTGCTTATCCGGGGTCGGGTCGCGGGAGGCCCAGATGTCCCTGGGCCAGCTCCTCCGGGGGAATCCCAAGGCGTTCCCAGCCCAGCAGAGAGACAGAGGCTACGTTCACACTGCAGGCCTTGATGCTCAATTCCGATTTTTTTGTGAAATCAGATTTTTGTGCGTGTCCGTTCACATTTCCAAATATATGCGACTTGTATGTGACCTCCTGTGTGAACTGCATTCATACGCCTAAGTGTCCCGCATGCGCAGTAGAGGACGCGATGACGTCATACGTAGCAAGCGTGCTCATTGTTTGCGGAAGTAAACATGGTTCGTAATGCTACAGCGTATCTTGCGTTCTTTACGTTATTCTCCAACCGGAGCCAGCATATTACCGACGCAATCTTTTTAAGAAGATCGAAAAGGAAGAGAGCCAAATTTTAGTAATGTGAGCGGCTTTACTGATACGGACTTCATTCAGAATTTTCGAATGACAAAGGCAACCTTTATGTGCGTCTGAACGGACCTCTTTAGCGCTCTCACGTAAAAACACACATTTTCGGCGGCCATAGCAGCGAGTAAACGCGTTGCTGTGGGGCTGTATTGTATTTTTTTTTAATTTTTTTTTTTAGTCAACCTCTTTGGCATAGCCAGGTCCACCGTTAGTGACGTTTGTCAAGTATCAATGACGTGTAGTTCGGATGAATGCGACCTGGCTGTGCAGACACAGGTCGCATTTGAAAAGATCATATACATATCGGATTCAGGACCACATATCCAAGCGGCCTGGGTCGCATTTGAAAAAATCCGATCTGTGTCGTTCAGACTGTCATGAAAAAAACATATACAGGTCGCATATGGGCAAAAAAATCGGAATTGGGTCACTTCAGGCTGCAGTGTGAACGTAGCCTTAGTCCCTCCAGCGTGTCCCGGGTCTCCCTCTGGGCCTCCTCCCGGCTTGTTCAGAACACACAACACACTGAATTAAAACTCAACCCTTTATTCAACCAACTTTTTACCAAAACAACTCTGCAAGTTTTTAAAAAAAGAAAGCGTGCTCTCTGAACTCTTTGAAGGGGGCGGAGCATTCCTGGATCTCCGTTTGTGATTGGCTGGTAGGATGTAACGACTAATATTAACCTACATGATAGGCTGGAATGCAAAAAGGAAGAAAAACTGTTATTCTATTGAACTTTTTATTGCCCCCTTTTTTTTCTATCGATTGATATGTATTGTTATTGAATTATCATCCAGCCCTAATCTGGATCTAATCTCATTAGCAGGGAGTGACGGTCCTGCTGGAATTGGCCTAAACAAGCTGTGGGCTGAGAATTCTTAATGTTGTCTTGAAATGAACGTAAATGTGTTTCAGTTGACATAAACACTGATTCTGTTTCTTTTTTCAAACTCTCTCCGTTTGTAGGGGATTTATATGGGGCCATAGGGTCTCCGGTGCGGCTGTCAAGAACAGTGGTGGTCGGGCGCAGACAGGACCTGGTCCAGAGGCTTCTGTATGTTCTCACATACTTCATCCGCTGCTCAGAGCTGCTGGAGACCCACATGCTGGACAGCGCTGAGGACGAAGCTATTGTAATGCCTGGCTCTCTTATCACCACCTCGCTTAGAAAAGGGGAGGTGGAAGAGTCCGACTACGTCCTGGTTACCGTCCATAAACCTAGTGGGGACTACCTTTCCCAAGGGGCCCACTGCCAGCAGACTGAGGCTGAGGACAGCAGCTACCGTTCAGACAACAGCCTCCAGAGCAGTACCTACACTGATATGGAGGTGGAGCACAGCTCCTGCGAACCACCCAAAGAAGATGACGAGGAAGAAGGAGAGGATGAGGTCAGCAATGTGAGTCAAGGCTCCAGGAGTAGTGTTCTTCAGTCGAGGCCCAGTGAGGACACCATCTCTCAGATTAGGACTGCAGAGATGGCTGAACAAAGGGAACCAAGTGGCGCTCCAGTGTCCGAGATCCCGGTGGAAATGTTGGTGCGGCTTGGCTCTGCCTCTCCCAGGAAGCAGGGCTGTGTGCTGGAAGCAGACACCCAGGGTGACCTAGATCTAGTTGATTCGTCCTTACCAGAGCCTGCATCAGGTTCGTCCATCTCTTCTGTCACCGTAGACTGTGAAAGGGCTGAGACTGAGACGGATAGCCAGGCCACCAAAATGCAGGTTCTTTGGCCTTCGGGAATGAACATGGCGAAGAAGCCACCTGATAAGCCGTCTACTGAAGCGATGCCAGTACCTGGATTACCTGCAAATACTGTGACAGGACCAATGGCTTTGGCTGAGGACGAAGAGCCAGCCACCAAAGTGACTTTCCTTATCGGAGACTCCATGTCTCCTGAGTCGGACACAGAGAGTCGCAGACGAAAGATGGAGGTGGAGTATAAAAAACACAAGCATTTGCTGAGAGGAGCACATTCAAAGACCATCAACACCGGTGCAGCTGAGGACCAAACCAATCAGACCAAGGCAACTCAAGCTCTGCAGCGGGTGTCCAGCAAGATTCCCCAGTGGAGCAGCAGCTGCGCGGACTATTGCAACGAGTACTTTAATTCAGAGAACCCTTTGGAGGCGAGTACTATAGACGACCAGGAGACATCTATGGACATGCACAAACATTTACTGAATCCATCTAGGATTCCTCCACATCATGAACTGGGGGATCCCAGTTTTCAAAGTGCACCGAGCAGTCCGGGTTTGGACATATCTCTGGGCTCTGGCAGGAAGGGGGGCACATCTTTTGTTGTTCAGAGGAGGTGCCGGTGTAGTTCTACAGACTCCTCTGACACCTGCTGCTGCAGAAGCTGTCCTGCAGGGCAGGACAAAGACCCAAGGCTGTGTGTCCTCCTTCGTCAGGATGGAAAAGACAGCAACAAGGACCAAAAGTGCCAGGCGGCCTCCATCAATGACTGGGAAATACCCCGCAACGAGAGCTCAGACAGCGCGCTGGGAGACAGCGAGAGTGAGGAGACGGAGGACTGGCAGGAGGAAGTGCTGGTTCCCTTCCCCGGGTATGTCTGTGGTCCTCCTTCTCCCCAGCTCAACAGCCCCTTTCTGTCGATGTTGAGAGATCTAATGGTGTCCTTTTAAGTTTAACACATCCTATTTTACTTTGGATCCTACAGGGCGAAACTAGTGGAGAACTACTCCAAGCCGACCATTGCCAACTTCGGTCGGTCTCTCTTCGGAGGCTACTGCCCCACCTACGTTCCAGACTTTGTGCTGCATGGGATCCCGAGCGACGAGAAGCTACGGCAAAGCCTCATGACCGAGTTAAACCATGCTTTTCAGGTAAATGACAAAAAAGACATATTTAACGCATATTACTGCTTAACTGTCCCGTAGTTTATTTTTTCTGTTGTACTACTTTTTAACGACTGCAGTAAACACGTTGCTCTTCTTCCTGTGCAGCATCCTGTACTGGATGAGCCTATTGCCGAGGCCGTCTGCATTATCGCAGACACAGACAAGTGGACAGTCCAGGTGGCCAGCAGCCAGAGGAGAGTCACCGACGTCACCAAGCTGGGAAAAGAAGTGCTGGTGTCCAACCTGGTCTCCAACATATTGCAGTCCACCCATCAGCTCTACAAGCTCAACCTGTCGCCTAATTTTGTAGGTCAAACCTTTCAGGTTTCCAAATGGATTTATTGGTAAAATTGTGTTGTTGTGCTCTAATAGCCGCTTCCATGTTTCCCATTAGTGTATAATGCACCTTGAGGACCGTCTGCAGGAGCTCTATTTTAAGAGTAAGATGCTTGCCGAGTATTTGAAGGGGCAGACGAGAGTCCATGTGAAGGAGCTGGGCATGGTGCTGGGGTAAGCGCTTTGCTTTTTCCTCTCCCTTTTGGTGTAGCAGTGTAGTTTTTGTTTACGTTTAGAGTCTCATGATATTTCCTCGGTTATCTTCGCAGGATTGAGTCTAGTGACCTGCCTCTGTTGGCTGCAGTGGCCAGCACTCACTCCCCTTACGTTGCCCAGATCTTGCTATGAGACTTGATGGACGCTCAGATCCCAAGCAGTAAGAAGACCGCTCACTTGGTGCCCTCAGAAGAAGCCGTCCATACCCGCACCGCTCACCCCCGCCCTGTGGCTAAGGCCAGCACAGGAGTTTTGGCTGGACCCTCAGTGTTGCACATCGTCGTGGACGCTGGGCTTCGCAGCAATGTCGATGTTTGACCACATGGTGGCAGCAGAGAACGCTGAGCAGATGACTGGAGCGTCTCTGACGTGACCTGAATGTTTGTTTTTAAGCAAAACTCTCACTTTTTTGGAAGCCAAAGCCAAAGACTATAAATTTATCCAAGTGGAATATAAAATTTGAAGACACCTATGGTATGGTTGGAAATCATTTTAAGTACACAACTGCTTTCATTTCTCGTACAATCGTAGCCATGGCAATATGAAGTAATGGACACCATGTTGAAACTGAACTTAAACTTAACTGGATTTTTTTTTCCTCCCATGCCAGTTATGCCACGTTTGTCTGATTTCCATGTTTTTGTTTACAACTTAGATTTCTTTATATAAACGAATTAATGTTTTTTTCCAAAATGAGATGCCCTCTCTGACTTAGAATACTTATGTTCTTTATTTCTTTTAGTCATATAAACGTAATCTACACTCAGTTTTTTTAAGAGGAAAAAAGTAATATTTGAAATTGCGAAAAGTGCATTGATGCTATGATCTAAGCTACATCACTACCTCAGATCTGCTTATGGGCAGTGGCTGATTTACAGTTGCCCCACAGAAAACCGTGATGTAATCTCTATTAGAAATTTTAATCAAAGGAATGTCAACTATGGAGACTATATGCTGTGTTCTTTAAAAAGGGAAGGCTGTTTAGTGTCTTGAAAACTGAGGAAATGTATTTTTGCATCTCAACGTGACTGAGAAGGGCCCCTTTATACTGTGGAAAAGCTAAAAGCTCGGTTTGTCTGTGTTTTCCACCCAAAATGCTGAAGTATTTTCTCACTTTTCTATATCTGTCAACGTTTTTTATGTTTATGTCTTCAATGTCTGGGACAGAAGGAAGACCAGAGGAGCACAGTGGTTTTTTTTCATGGGTGCGCATGTACTGGTTAACACTATTTTCAGGCTTCTTTTCATGGCAGAATATCAGAAACTACAGCAGGATTTAGTGTACGGGACGTTGGCAGATTTGTGGGGGGGGGAGAGTAAGATGAAGGGATGGTTAATTTTGCACCTCTGCTTGCACATAAAACCTGCTGCGGAAGAACAGAAACCTCCTAATTCGTAACATTTTCTGTTCCTTTTTTATTCTCTACATTCAGAAACAAAATTTTGCCGTCATTCTATGGGTTTAAAACAACCATTTCGGACTTATAAGTGGACTTGTTTTAATGAATCTTGAAACAATACAGTGCTTTCTGTTGCCATAAAATAGCAGCTCTAAGCCTGAAAGGTGGACAGTGGTTCTTAGTTCGCTCATCCAAGTTGCACCCTGAATATAATCCAAGTCTTAAAGGAAAAAAAGGCACGAATGTTTCTTTTTGCTGTTAAAAGTTAATAAATGCTTCTGTATATTAAAGATGCTTCATTATATCAGCCTGCCTTTGTACAAGATGACTATAATGGATTTATATATCTACTTTTCCCTCTTTGTACATGAGTAAGTTATTTAGTTCCTCTTATGTGTAATGGGTTGTGTAAACTGTACATTCTCGTTTTTTTTTTCTCCATGTATTTGTACAGAATGTCTTTTGAATTGTCACCTCCAATATTTTTTTCCCAATTTTTCTGGGAATGTTGTGCAATAAAAATGCAGAGAATTAGAGTTTGTGAAAGTCTTTTATGCCACTAAATCACAGCCTAACAAAAAAAAAAGTGATTCCAGAACAGATGTAGCTAGATATCTTGGTTTGTACCTGTTCCAAACATGGGAAAGCTGTATTAAAAATAAAAGAACGCAAAGCTTTAAGCCTCAAGTATCAACAGGAAAACTGCATCTGAACACTGGCTCTAGATATTAAACAATGCATTTTTACAACCATAGAGCTCCATGACTCATTTAAAACTTCACCTAGTCTGGATAAATGCAGGAAAACATTTGGTTTCCAAACGCTACTCCTTCCCGGCTCCCCCCCCCCCCCCCCATTCATAAATCCTTTCATCAGTTTCTCTAAAACATTGAGCTTTTACTTAAATTTATATTCAATGAGCCTTGGGAAAAATGTCAAATTTTGACATGAAACTTGCAAAAGAGCTCTGATTGCAAAAGAAAAGTAGCTTTGTTCTCATGATAGGTGGGAGCTTGACTTCTAGTGGTCCCCACATCTGGACCCCACATTTTCCCCACCTTTAAATTCAGCACCAGTCTTCCGCCCCACCCCGTCCTCCTCAGTTCAGAGCTGGAGGTGAAAGGAATACACAAACACACCACAGTTATGCAATAAAGAAAGGAAGGAAAGCCCATGGCTCACAGCGACTACCCAGGCTAGTCCACACGCCAGCAGCTGTGGGTCAACTTTCTTCAGGCTTTCTGTTAAAATCAGGCAGCTGACCTAAGCCAAAGTAAACATTTTTAGCCTTGTCTTGTTTCTTGGTTTCATCTTTAGCAACAAAACAAAAAGTTAGATGTATAGTTGAATCTCTGGGGCCGAAACCTGTTTCACCCCCCCCCCCCCCCCCCTCATTCTTAACGCCTTACTGCATTTTTCTAAGGGGAAGGACAGCCCAGTGGATTCTGTGGAGCAGAGGGGGCCTGGTTTTGCAGCCCTTAAAAACTGATTTTTCAGGGACACGCTTGAATAAGCAGGGGTCGGAGCACAACAACCACTGCTTTGAGTTGCTTAATGCATAACAATGTTTTATGTTGTATCAGAATCCTTTGTTTTTAACATGCAAACTAAATTAAAAGTAGAAAAATGGGAGTTTTACTTAATGATTGCTGCCACAGCAAGAAACACATGAAAATCCCTGTCTAATCTGATGTATTTAAACGTATTACCCCACAGAAAAAATAAGCATATTAAAGTTTGACATACTTGAAGTCAGATTGTCTTTATTATTCGGGTGTCTATGATTTTTTTTTAACTTAAAATCTGTCATTTTGGAACAACTATATGCCTTAAAGTAAATAGATATTTGTTATAGTAGCAATCAGTATTATTACATCCAAAATATTTTAAATACATTAAGATGCATTTTTAACTGTACAAAAAACTAAATTGGGACTATATTAATCCAATTTTTGGAAACATCATCTTCCTTCTCATCGTGGTATTTAGAAATGTAACTCTCAAAGCTGGTTAAAGACAATTGTTTGCCTTTTTAGTAACTAAACATACTGTCCAGTGGTGTAAACAGCTTGACTATGACGTATTGATTTTTACAATGGGATTTTATTATTCTTAATTACATTATTGTATAAGGCAGACTAAAGAAAAAAAGGGCTAACTCTGTTTTAAGAGGCATCAAAATTACACAAATCTCCCACATATCTCAAACTTTATGAAGCACCCATACAGAACACACGTAAACATTTTTGACAGAAGAATTAGACTAGACTAGGGTAAGAAAGAGGAAAAGACAATATAATATCCCACAAATAGAAATACTGAATAAGAAAATCTGATCAGTTACTTAGTTGCCCAACGTGACGTCACAAGAGGCATGTTTGTTGGAAGTAAGTTTTTATCTTAGTTAAGGTCTTTAAAGAAAAATAAACAAAGATCGGCCTTTTTTTTCAGGTGTCAAAATGCATCATATATGTTTGTTTGATCTAAATAAAATAATCTGTTTGTGTTTTAGAGTCTTTTGTACGTCGCCGAATAGTTTTATTGGCTCTTTGTGTTCCGCGATGTTTCATTGAATGATTTTTTTCCCCGGAATGTTCCATTTAAAAACACCTGGTTGTCAATTTCCGGCAGCCGTGAACGCAGCACTACGTACGGACTCGCAGATGTCGTCAACTCTCGGCTCTGCTGGAGGAGGAGGGATCAAACAAAAAAAAAAATCTGAACTCCTGGATATGACTGACGGTGGCCGCCGAAGTGGAGTTTTATTCCCCCCCCTAAAAAATGTGCCGAAAACAAGCGAACGGGTCACACACACCTCGGTTCCTGTCACATTTTAATGGCGTTTTCCATTGTTCGTACGCGCAGTGACAGCGAGGCGGCTGAAAGTGAAGTTTTTCCCCCTGCCCTCCAGGAGAAGGAGTTCCCGGTCGGTTCGTTTGGATTAAACTCCATCCACGCTCGGTTGGACGACCGCGCTTGTCCGTGAGGATGATACTTTTGTTCGGTTCGGCTAAGGAGGCAAGAAGTGAGCTTATAAAGGAGTAAAACGACAAGAGGACACCTGAAGCGGGTTTGAACCGAAGTTATGAAAATGACTGGAGTCATGGAAACTTCTTTTAAGCAGGCTTTAAAGAAGCCGCCCTCCCTCCGGACGGCCGAGGTAAACAAAACCATCCCGTTTTCTTCCCTAACATTAGCAATTCCTTGCTAATGTTTGTTAAAACGAGCCATTAGCCTCGCCTCGTTGTTATATCTGCTTTTTTTGGGGGAGGGCGTTTAACTGAACTGAGTCAATAATGAGCTTCTTGTGGCTTAAATTACCCGTTTAATCAGAACCTCTCGCCAGAATCACATGCTAAAAGGTGAAGGACTGGACAGAACCAGGAGTGTGTAACACAGAAAGGCAGCTGGCTAGTCACGGGAAGCGTGTGTAAGCTGCTATTCTGGCACATTTTGGAGTTGTTTACAGTTCATATGCTGTGGAGAAAAAGCACATACATGCATGAGAGGGTCCAAACTTTTTTTTTTTTTTTTAATGAATCTTTTTTTTCTCTAATCCTTGAAAAGTTAATGTTATTGTGGCTTGGTTTACATTTTGCTGTCCAAACTGGCTTTGTGAGGTTGCCAGAATATTGTTGAAAGTTTAATTTGCTCAATTGATCAAGGAAAACACATTATACAGACTAATTAATTAGGCGACAAACTGGTGTGCTCAAGTCTTCATTTCTGCTAATTGTGAAAGTGACGAGCTTACAGCTTATGGAAACACAATCTTAGTGAAAACTATGATCAATTCCTGCTTAAATCAAACAGTTTGTTTGAGAGAATTTCAGATTTCAGTCCCCCCCCCCCCACCTAACTAATACTACTAAGGTCTATTAATGTATTCACTCCTTCCTCCATCTTTATTTATCTTCTGAGGTTCAGTTTCATGTTCAAGTTTGTCAGTGTGTCTTTGCTTTTATTGATGATGGTCTTATTCCACCTTTCAAAGCAGCGGCAGTAACTTTTCTGCAGGAGCGGATCTGGAGGGCTTAACGGTCCGACGTGGTTCTGTTTGGGGAAAATCCTTCTTCATCACGCCTGGGCCTTGCTTGCAAACCCGGGATATCGTCACAGCCTCTCCTCACACGGCTCTTGCGTTACCCCCAGGATGTAGTTTGTGTAAACCCTAAGCAGAGGTGACGGCAGTAAAAAAAATGTGACCATCCCACCTCCCTCCTCCTCCTCCGTCTCTGCTCTCCTCTTCCTCCCCTCCTTTCATGAAGCTGTGGAAACACAGCTGGCCTGTCAGCTCTTCGGTTACGCTCTCTGCCCCCCCAAAAATAGCTCCTGCTGAACTCCCACCCATGTTCAACTGCTGCCGACCGCGTCGAGCGCGCACTTTTCCAGCCCACAGCCCCACAGGAGCCCTTTCCTGAAAAGCTCTCCTTGTGAGGCTCTGATCTGCTGCTTGTTTGTGGGTGTGTGGCTCCAAGAAAGGCCCTTTGACACCTTGACAGGGGGGGCTTTTGTGCGAGCCGTAACAGCCACGTTTTTGTTCGCAAGTATAAGACACAGGCACAGCTTTGGAGATGGTCGGCCTTTATGACAAAGTAGCCAAATTCAGGCCAGAGAAACGCTCCAAATCCGCTTTTCTTTTCTCACTAAAAGTGATCATAAGGTCGAGTACAGCTTTGTGAAGGACAAAGTTATCTCCTTCGTTGTGGTGTGTAGGATTGGCGCAGCTGCTGGTTTATTTGTCTGCAAGGAAATGAAGCAAAAAGGGGTGTAGATCATTTCATGAGGATTCACCGTGTTTCTCTTGTAGGATTGCAATAAGACTGGTTTACACTAGGGCTGGACGATAATTCAATAGCAATATATATATATTGACCGATAGATGTATATCGATGATAGAAAAAAAGGTCAATAAAAAGTTAAATGGAAGAACTGTTTTTTTTGAAGAACGTAGACTTTTTGCGTTCTAGCCTATCATGTAGGTTAATACTAGTCTCTACATCCTCCCAACCAATCACAAATGTAGACCCAGGGACGCTCCGTCACCAAGCTCCGCCCCCTTAAGAGTTCAAAAAGCGCATTCTTTTTTAAAAACTTTGTAGTTTTGGTAAAAAGTTGATTGAATAAAGGATTGAGTTTGAGTTCAATGTTTGCGTGTTCTGTATCTAAAAATAGGTTGCTAAGCAACGGCATAAAATGGCCAGGGCTGCACTTTAAATTTGTTGATAATTATCGCGATCGATCAATATGATTTTTATTTTAACGATGTGTTTTTTTTTTTCCCCTATATCGTCCAGCCCTAGTTTACACAAATATTTTAAAGCAAACACAAGATAGAGTTTGCATCTTACACAGTGAAGTTCAGTACATTAGAATATTATTCAAAAGTCAATTAATTTCAGCAATTTAACTCATTGAGTTAAACACTTAAGTTTCTGGTGTTAAATTATGATTTAGCTGATGAAAATATGTCATTCAAGATTAGAATATTCCTTCAGACTATTAAAAAAAGCAAAAACATTTTTGATAAAGAAATGTTTAATACCCGCTTAAAGGTCGTTATATTCAAAAGGTGCTTTTAAATCTACCAACCAAGCTTCATATTCAGGTTTATTGAATGTGAATATAACCAATCAAAGTGGGTAGCGATAATGACGTGTTTAGTTTCTCAAGAATCAAGATCCTTTAATCAAACATTTAAGGTTAAAGGCTGAGGAACTGTTCTGCCTTCCTGTTATCTGCTGAAAGTCTTGCTCTCTCTCACTCTCACACACACAGTGCCTTTATGAATCATAGACTTGTCAACATTTAATAGAAAATAGTTTCGTTTTGCACAGCTTTTTACATCTTTCATTGTCGGATTTCATTTTTAAACACGCCATTCGTGCTTAAAGTAGCTATTTTTGAGTTCTTCCCCGCCAACAGCGTCCGCACCGAGCAGCGGAGATGCGACGGCGACCTAATTGCCCTCAGTTGGGATGTTTGACTTTTCGTCAGGCTAATAATCTTGGTGCATCTCTGGCTCAAGACGTCACAAAACTACATCTACTACTAGGGGCTGATGGGAAGGCAGTGATTGTTGCCTTTTATCTTTGGATGCTAAACATTTATTCAGCTTGCTGGAGGGAGTCTAACTGTATCCTCCACTGAGGCAGCTGCTCGTGTCCACAGGCTGAAGGCATTGTAATTCAAAACGTGCTCATAAGACCACAACATGCAGGTTAAGTTTATTTCAAATGGTTACATTCACATTATTCTATCAGCGATTTGCATGCCAGGGCTGCCGCCTTTGTTTGATTGAACTGTTCAGTGTTTTATGATCCGTTTGATTTGAGAAAGCTTGTTTAGTTTTCTCTGCGCGGGTGTTCTGGGTTCGGCTCAGGCCTTCTGCACAGGCAGACATGGCTTTAAGTGAAACCAGTGAGACCCGGCCAATCACCGAGCCGTTACGCTGTTTGTACCAAGAGACGATTTCCCGTCATGTTTGTTAAAGACGCTCAAGTGGGAGCTAAAAAAAGGCCTTCCCGTAAACTCCCGTTTGTCCGTTTCTCTGATACGGACGGAGGAGAATGACTGCCTCATCTGTTCGCTCGATAAACCCCAGAGTCTGCGGTCGTTTTAGTTTGCTGCCTTTTGCTTCGCTTTTTCAAGACTCCTCGTTCGACATGTTGCTTAAATTGTCAGCATTGTGCTCATTCGTACAACCGACGGGTTTCCTGTCGTCTGGAATTAATCTGCGTACATTTACATAAAAAAAAAAAAGTAGTTTTCTCCACAACGAGAAGACACCAACTGTAAAGCTCTACATGGATGTAAAAACAACTGCTCTTATCTGAGGCCTCACCACCATTTGCCTAAATAAGCAAGCCACCCGAGCCTTAGGCGGCGTCTAACTCTTAATCTTAACGAGCCGTCCCGTCTGTATGACCCGAACTAACCGATGGGTAGCTTGGTGCCGTGCGCACCACACTGAACCTGAACCAGAGGAAGCAAAGGGCCAAACCTGTCTGAAAGGCTCAGAGAGAACATTAGAGATAAAGAGGCAAGAAAACCAGCTAAAACCTTTTTAAGCTCAACGCCGGGTCAAGATGGGTCTTTTTTCTGCGTCCTCATAGGAAGAACTGGTAGAGAAGAACACAGAGGAGCCTAACTGGCACCCCACTTAAAGTTTCTGAGAACATACTTTGGGTCGATACTGGCCGTTCTTGACCAGCTACATCAGCTCTCTGTTTACAGAGGGAAAACTGAAGCTCTGACAGAAAATAACGCCGAGCCTACTGTGAAACGTGGAGGGGGCACGGCTTTGTTCTATTGAATCTGTGCAGGCAGCGATGAAGTCGTGATGCCTTCAGAGGTAGTCATTGGTCCTCCAACAGGACAGTGACTCCGAACAGCCAGACTGAAGAGTGGCTGAGAGAAAACCAGGGACTCCAGCACATTGAACATCTAAAGCCGGCCTTACACTGTACGATATTTTCAATCGTTGTACTTGGATACAGCTAAAACTAAAAAGTTCACTGCTGTCTGTTCTCACACTGTACGGCCCGACGCTCTGATGCGACCTGACCGCTCACACTGTACGTCTGCAAACCACGTCGGACTCAGCCCCGTAGAGAGATGCCGCTTGTAGGAGTCGTGTATTCGGAAGCCAAACATAAACGGTAGAAGAAGAAAAAGACCGAAGTGTCAATTCTCACTGTTTAAATATGAGGCTCAATGGGACGAAACGTGCTGCCTTGGCAATTCTATGTAGTTTGACTCCATGTCACACGTTCCGCCGCCATGCTTCTCTCTCCACTCCTATGTTTTCGTCTGAGGAGAAGAAGAATTCCCTTGTTTGCACATGGGCAGTGCGCGAGGTTGAGGGAAATCGTCTCGTAGATGCTTGTTGCTCTGCTTCAACAGCAGGGCGCGCTCACGAACACTTCACGAGGGCCGACTGAATTTCAAGCATGTTTGATTTTCATCTGACCGTACGGTTCCTGATCGGGAGAGGCTAATTACCCCTCGTTACCCCCTGTGTACTACACGACGCACGACGCAGCTGATACTCGGCCCGATCCAAAACATTCTCGCACGACTGAAGAATCGGCCCAGAAATGGCAAAGAATCGTACGTTGTATGGCCAGCTTAAAGAAAATTGGAAGATCAATGTGTGGAGACACTATAGTTAAAAAGCCTGATCAGGAATAGTTGACTATTATTTGAATTGTTAATCTATTTAAAACAACCCGATTGCTTAAAAGTAGTGTTGCGCCGATGTCATTTTTTGGCCCCGATACCCGATACCTGGCTGATCAGTATTGGCCGATACCATCTGTTTGAAATTGATGTGTGTGCGTATATGAAGAACTGCATACTACTTAGGGTAGTAGAACTTTTTATTGCCTACCTGGAATGGGTGACAATAGTTGAATAAACCTTTGGCTCTCAAAGGCCAAAATAGTGCAACATTCGTGAAATTATAACATGTATAATAGTAGTGCAACAGTAAGACAGTAAAATGACATTAATAATTGAATAATCTCTTTTAAACCCCGAGTTTTGGCTCTCAAATGCCAAAATAGTGCAACTTTCATGAACTTGTATAACATGTTTAGTACTAGTCGGGACAGAGAAGGCTGCGTTCAAGTGACATGCAAACATCAAAATGGTATCAGTGCCCTATTTGTTGGTACTCGCCGATACCGATACCACCATTTTAGTGCTGGATCGGGGCCCCGTCCGATACTGGTATCGGTGCAACACTACTTAAAAGTAAAAAAAAAAGGCTTAAGATAGAAGAGATAGAATCAGGACAGGTTTTCTTTCCCTTGATTGGCAGGTGATCAGCAGGTCAATTTTTTTTTTTTTTAATTAAATACATTGGAACTTAGAATTCCCACGCTTTTCATTCGATAAACACATCGACCAACTGCCTGCAATGTTTTGAACTTCTTTTAGTTTAATAAAAATGGAGACTTGTGCTTTGTTGTATAAATGGGGCCAATTTGGTAATTTCTTCATATTTAGTTGCTTTCAGACTACTGGGCCACCTCTATTATAGAAACTGCAGCATATTTTTCTTTTTATATACGCTGCAGTTGTTTGGAAGAAAAAAAAATGTAATTGGACATAACCAGCAGGTCAGACCCGGAAATCAACCTGATCCTTGCCCTGCCATTAATGATATGAAGTATTCAACTTAATTCTAATCAAAAAGGTTCTCCTTATTTCTGTTAAACATGGAATAAGCAGCTAAACCTTCATTAGTTTTCTATGCCCTCCACTGTGCTCAACTCAAAGCTGTTGGTGGCCTCGGCTGGATCCCTGGGAAACCTTCAGACGGGCTGCAGGCGAGTCGCTCTCCTCTGCAGATGTTGACCTCGGTGGGAAAACTTTTCCCAGCGCCGTCCGTGTTCTCGGCCGGCGCTCTCGCTCCCTGCCCCCCGTTCCCGTTGCCACCAAGACGTTCTGACCTTATGGCAACTCCAGCCATCTCGAAGCCGCAGGCTCCCAGGGGAACGTGCGAGGGAGGGAGGGAAAGAGACTGTTAAGTGGCGACTTGCTGCTCTCTGAACGGAGCCGAGGCGGAGAAGCAGACCAGTGTGTGGTCGGCGCTGTGCTCCAGGAGCGCCTGTGAAGAAATGCGATTCAGCTGGAGATCTGCACCGGCCAGCAACCGCGTTGTCGTAATGGCCGCTGGCTTATCTGCAAATCGCGTGACGCTCAAAGATGTTCGCGGGCGATGTTCGTCCGTGCGGCCTCGTTTTCCACGTGTAATTCGACAGCGAAAGAGAAACACGCACAGCTCTGTGGTCAATGCAATGAGAACACATTTTATAAGCCAAAAGACGAGACGGCAGGATTTTACTGTGAAAGTCGAAGGCTTTCAATGTGTTCATTACGCCGTTTAGGTGATATTAATATTTTAAAGTATTTATAGGGAAAGCTTGAGGCATTAGAAAGATTTCTAACATCACTTGGGTGTAAGGACGGTTGTCATCTGAGGTTTTAAAGAAGTAACTTTTCCGGTCAGCCAAAGAATTTTACTATTCCCGAATTACTCATTAATTAGCACTTAATATGAGGCACTCAGACTTACTTAATGCCCCATAGTGGTAGCCAGCGAACAGTCAGGTTGGCAAAGACACATTTAAATAACTTTGGCTTCTTTCTTTCCTTCACATCATTTAACTGATCTGAAAAAGCTGTTCCACCGTCTGCCTTCACTCGCTCAGCCTCAGTTAATACCGTAAGCTGTGGTGCAGTTGTTTAAGTCCGTTTGGTATGTTTGTGAGAATTACGGGACTGACGGTAATCCGTTCAAACCTTCACAATAAGAGTGTGGTGGATAGGCGTAGTTTTGATCACGGGGTGTCGGCAGTGATTGTAAGATCACCTGTTTTGCTCACCTGGGGAGTTTCGGTGATGGGGGGGGGGGGGATGTCTACTTTTTGCTGACCGCTTTAAGCTTTGGATGTTTTTTGTTCTCTTTTTGCCTTTTGATCACGGCTCGAACCTGTGTATTCGTTTTTATGCTGCATTGCAACTGGTGTTTTGAAGATGGATAACAATAAAAGGATCTTAACCGCAGCTTGGACTGAAGTTTTGAGTAGCGAGCGCGTCAACAAGATTTCCCCTATTCAGCCGAAGGCCACTCAGTTTGTTTGACTGTCGCCGATAAAGAGTCTTCAGCACACGTGCTCAAGTTACATTTTTAGATTTTAAAGCTCGTTGAAACTTCCCAGTTTGGCGGCTGTCATGAGTTTGTAACATGGCTGACACGATGCAAAATGTTTGCGCTGTTCCACCCTAAGTGATTGCAGAGCCTTCCTCCCAGCAGCTGTTCTAGACTTCATCACAGCTCCCAGCGAACGATGCTGACAGTGGGATGACAAAGCTGTTGTCATCCCACTGTCAGCATGAGTTTTGCAAAGGTGTGTTCAGAAAGCAGTATTCGTTGTCTGATTTGCGTGATAATATTGGTCCCGCTGCAGTAAAAAAACACAAAAAAAAAAACGCTTGACACAGATAATGATGTAGAAGATGCTAAAGGTAACGGGGAGAGTTGGAAGATCGTAATTTCTAGCTGACGCGTTGAAAAAACCTGAAAACGTGGCGGAGCAGTGGAGATTTTTCTTTCTCATTTTAGTGTAATTTTCCAGCTAACTAGACTAAACATAACTCAAATATTTCAGCTGTGTTCCTATTTAAAAAAAGAGAACCAGAAGTCGGAAAGTAAAACCCCGTTTCTTAGGCTGAAATGTGCCCTTCCTGAGTCAGAGGATGTGAGTCAGGCAACGCTTTTGAAAGCAGCAGAGAGCGTTTCAGAGCGAAGTACGCGGACGTCGAGGGTTGAATCTCCATGAAATTATTCTTTGATTCATCTCTTAACTGGGTTTAGCGTCGCTCAGGGCTTTTTTTTTTCTGCTCTAGGTACAGAATAGCCGCCATACTTCTGCTGTGATTTATGACGGTGGAAGTGAAGGGCCTCCCACTGGCAATTATGAAACTGGTAACTTCAGTTGTAGTTGTATTAGTCACACATGCTTTCCAGTTAATTTCCATGAAACTTTGGTGGCTGTAGCTGCTTGCCTTTGTTTACTGGGATGAATGTCGCCCGTCCTCCTCGGAGCGTTTGATTGGAGGAGCTGATAAGAGCTCACCTTGCAGTGTCAGCACAGGTAAATCCAAGCTAGACTGGATGTGCACAGAAAGCTGAAGCTGTGCGGGCTGGAAAATCTCTGCACCAAGAAGCCACAGAGTTTTTCAGAGATCATTAATTTCTATTAGAACGTGGTGTTATCACCTAAATCTGCCAATAATTCGACTATGATAGTAACGTGTCCCTGACTCGTAGAAAACGAAAGCCTTCATTTAAAGCGTAAGCAAACGTGCGTGAGCCTGCCGTTGGAGAGCAGAGACACCAGGCAGAGGCCCCCAGGCCGGTCTTCACTTATTACATTTTAGGGTAATTAGTGCCACACAAATGAATTTAGTACTAATGGAGCTATATCTTTGACTCTGTCTTTATAACATATGTCGTTGTTTTAATTTTTAAGACAAATACACCACCATGGTGTATTTTAAAGGTAGATTAATTTATTGGTAGGCTGGAAAAAGTCTTAAATTATTAATTTAGATTAAAGTATTTTCAGGTCTAGATAAGGTTGGGGAAAAAGAAAAACAAAGAAGGAAAACACTTCTCGTGTCAAACATTTTTTTTATTCCCTGTTCCATTGGCTAAATAATCCATCCGTCCGTCGGTCCGTTTTCTCATCTCTCCGGTCCACTCATGCTTACATGCTGGTTCTTGTGAGTTTTGAGGTTAAATCCCCTCCTACTAATAGCTGAAGTATGTTTATATTTACCCTTTTAAGATTTAAAAAAATGGGCCATAAATTAACTGAGAAATCTATTACACTAAAAAAAGGTTAAGTTGCTCATGAAAAGAAAGTCTAAGGGTGTGGGCAGTAGAACAAAAAATGTCGCATTGCAATTCTTTTACGGTAAAATCACAATTCTCCTGCAACAAAACATAGCTCTTTAAGAACAAAGCAGATACCATAGGTCAAAGAGGATTTTTAAACAGATTGTTTGCATTTTGCCAACGTGTGTCAAACACAGTTGACATTTAATACACCGCCTCAAGCTGTTTTTTCTAACTCAAAACAGTTGATTTTAAAGTAAACCACAACACTCAGGTAAAGTCGACTGGTGCTACATAATAGTTCTATAACCGTGTGAACAGTTATAGTGTATCACTATAATTGTGAAGAATTGCTATTTATAGATGACGGAAAGATAAATAATTGTGTGCAAATTAATTGACGTCGTCATTTTAACATCAGCACAGATGCTGGTGTAGATTCTCAGTCATCCAGGTCATGGTCATTCCAAAAAAAAAAGTAAAAAACAAAACTAGACTCGTTTTCCGAAGTTTGAAGACGTTTCGCTTCCTATCCAGGAAGCTTTCTCAATTCTAAAAGTCTGGAGTAATGTGGAGCTCCAAGCTTTATACTACTTTCTCATACTCACGCACTACTCCAAGGGTAACTTTGTAGTTGGGGAGTGTTGGCCTAGTGGTTAGAGCAGTGCGCTTGCACTCAGAGAAGGATGCAAGTACCCGGTTCGATCCCCACTGCCTGCACTCTGGGTCCCCGAGCAAGACCCTTAACCCCAGATTGCTCCCCGGGCGCAGCACAGGGCAGCCCACTGCTCCCCAAGGGGATGGGTTAAGATGCAGAGAACAAATTTCGTTGTAATTTTTGTTTCAATGTATGTTTCAATGACAATAAAGATATTACTATTACTACTAGTATAAAGCTTGATACTCCACATTACTCCAGACTTTTTGAATTGAGAAAGCTTCCTGGATAGGAAGCGAAACGTCTTCAAACTTCAGAAAACAAGTCCAGTTGTTTTTTTTACTTTATTTTTTGGAATCAGCACAGATGTTGTTGTTGTTGTTGTTGTTGTTGTTGTTATTATTATTATTATTATTATTATTTTGTCACTCTCCCACTAACACATTCAGAGCGTCTTCCGTGTTAAATTCAATCTGTCAGTGATGAAGTACAGTTTGCACCATGAACACACAATACACCCTGGAGTCAGATGTATTTTATGATCAAAAAGCACACCGTAGGCCGCCGTAATTAGCTTCATGCTAAATTCAGAGCACTTTATGTCTGGTTGGGGGAATGTCTAATTGAGAATGTTTTTTTTTTTTTTTTTTATTGACGCCATGAATTGAGGCATAAACCCTCCTGCTGTTATTCCGATTGTCCTGCTGAGTGTGAACAGACCCTTGGAAACAATGCTGGCAGTACAGTGAATCTACCCAACCGGAAACCGGTTAGACCATCCAGACCTCTCTGCAGATCGCAAACCAGGAGAGTACTGTTTAGGTTTCCATTCTGCAGGTCGTAAAAGCAAAACGTTGGCATAAATCTTGGTTGCGCATTGGCAAGATCCAAAGAACGTCATTTAACACTTGGCGCTCTTTAGCAGTTGAAGTTTCCGTGACTTACTTACACCGCCCTGGAACTCACGTCTGCTGCGACGCATCAGAGACGATGATGGAAAGCTTTTATTCCCTAAAGTCAGTCATCAACAGGACTCTCTTTTAAATGAGAACTTATGTCTCAATGAGACCACCTGAGTGAATTAATGAAATTCGAGAAACGTTGACCGAATACAAAATATCCGCCTCCCTGGTTTTTAAAAATCAACTCTAGCCATAAAAGAAAACCCCCGTATCACGGACAAAAACTTGCCTGTTGTCAAACGCCATCTCTCACAGCGTTGATCTTTGTCCTGTTTTCTGACGGTAATAAAATCAAATCTGGGAATCTCGGTGCATGTGTGCTGCTCACCAACAAAACTTAGGAGGCTGTTGTGGTCGTCAGTTTGAGAAAACGTCGTTTTCCCGTGTGACTCTGTGCAAGTGATTGTGTTAAGTCAATACAAAACTGCCTTGTTGTGGGGTCCTCACTGGCTGCTGGTCCAAGAGAGGAAAAGACATGAATTACTGCAAGTACCTAGAAGTGGCTTTTTTAGAAAGTTGAATGCTATGTCTTTTAATAGAAAAAAACAAAAACCAAATCAAGTTTTGTCATGTTTAAAAAGTTGTTTTGTTTTTCTTGATTGTCACCTTGTTGGAGAACCTGTGGTTTCCACATCTGTAGATGTGAAACTGAACTGGTGACGCATCCCCTCACAGTGGCATACTGTTAACATCATGATGTTGCCGATAATAGACAAACTTCAAAAAACATCTACTACAGTTTAAGTTTTAGAGTGAAAAAAACAAACATTTTTCATCTGTGAAGGTGTAGAAAAAGCCCAAAGACACAAAACGGGAAATTTACAGCAAACAAAACTTGCATTTGAGATGTGTTCCTAATGGTGTAGAAAAACAAGATTAGGAAGTAAAAAAAAAAAAAAAAAAGGTTGTAATATGGCAACTTTAAGGTATATGATGGGTTTCACAGGTTAAGCAGGCTGTCGTCTAATTTAAGAGATGGAAGAAAACAAGTGGCAAAGGGAGGCAGCTAATCTGAAAGGAATTTAGATGTTGGGTAGTAGAGAAGGAAAGATATAGATCTTTAAATAGAAAAAACATTTAAATGGGAAGATGAGAACACTTTCTATACACAGTTGCACCTAGAATGAGTGGGAGCATCAGAAAATGTAGAGAACACAAGCAAGAGAAAGGGGGATTGAGCCAACGGGGTCGTTAAGTGTTGATTGTTCTTGTGGTTTGCATGACTGATTGGTAAAAATCACTCCTCCCCTCTAAAGCGAGCGGTTGCTGCACAGAAAAGTGAGTCAGTGTCAAGTTGCTTTTTCCAGAGCTGCTTCCGAGCATTACAACCGACATGCATGAAAACTCGCGGGCTAAATATGTGAGGGTGTGCTGCCACAGACACTTGCGGCAAAATCCAACCTAACTCTGGAAGTGTGTTTTGAGTATACGTCATATTGGCTGAGGGATTTGTGTCGCAGCCAAAGAGGAGGTGCAGAAAGTTAAACTCTGCTTCACGCAATATAAATAAAACGGAATTTAGGGACTTGTGGGGAGTCAAAGGAGAACCTATTAGTGTAAACGGATCTGCTTTGAATAAATGTCACACATTTATTAATACCTAATGAACAATTAGAGAGCCACAGACCAAGACCCTGTTTACATGACATCAATCCACTGAAAACAAGATTTTTGTTTCGTTTCTGGTAGCATGTTTACACGACAACGAGCTAATTACAATCTACACGGCAGCAGGAGAATCTTGTTCTGTATGGTAAGTTCAGAGTGAGATCGGTCAAGGTTCCCATTGAGCGAATCGAGGGGTGGTGTGCTTATGTCTCAAGGTTATTGTGACTTGAGAACAGTGCACATGCGTACTGACTTAAAGCCGCCGTCAACTAATAAACCTTCAAAATGGCAGCGGACAAAGTTTTCCTGTGAACGGAAGAAATGTTGCTTGAGGTAACTCAATTATCTCCATTCCCACTGATTTGGTTATATTCACAACAGTCAGCAGCCCAAACTCTGCTATACTTTGCGGTACTCTGCAATATTTCTAAGGCGAAGTGCAAGTCCAGCGTCTGGAATACTTCTAATCCAGGGTTTCCGCAGGGCATTAAAAATCATTGTCATTAAATGAAATTTTTTAAAATTAAGACCTTAATTGGCATTAAGTCATTAAATGTGATTATCTGTGGCATTCAAAATGCCTTATTTTTTTCTAAAAAAAATACGTTCATAAAAACAGTTTCGTCAGATATCTCAGATATAACTGATTCCGCATGTTTGCGCGGGACCAAACACGCTGAACTGCTTCCGGTTGACCGTAAAGCCGTATGTTTTTACAATGTTCGGAAAAGGAGCTAGATGCGGAGAAAGAGCTAGAGAATGGGGAAAATACTAATTTCAACAAAAGTGGATGGAAAACGAGGAATTCGGGACATGGCTGCAGCCTGTCGACGGTAAGATGACGAAGGATTTTGCCGTGTTTGTAAAAAAAAATTAAGCTTTGCACAATGGGTGTCAACGCGCAGTGAGACAGTTATTCAGAGTTTAAACGTCACGCGTGCGCGCTGAAAACCTGTTTGCCGCATGCTCAAAACTGATAAACTCTTCTCAAGCCACTATCCTCGCTTGGTTCCGTGTCTGCCCGTGACCTGCTAACTCCACGCTCAATACCAGCTGTACGCTCGCTCTACTCTGTCTGTCCACCTCACCAGCCAATCACAGACAGGTTTCTATCCATCCAATCAGAGTAGGGCTTGCAAATACTGCATTCAGATGGATTAAATGAAAATGCTGCAGCTTTTGGCAGAAATTACTAAACATAACGGTGGGATTGAAGAAAAAACAACAACCAATAAACAGTTTAATATTTTAGCCTAAAATATTTAGTTAGTAATAATTCCTGGAGTTACTAAGTGAGGTGTGAAAAATGTTTTTGTCTCTTTTCTTTCCAGCTTCTGGGTGATGATGCAAAAGTTTCTTGTGATCATAATCATTGTCATCATTATTTAAAGAGCACTTTAACAGAAGGTAAAACAAAATAACATCTAATAAAATGACTTGGGTAAAGATTCAACAATTTAAAACAACAACAACAATAATAATAAGCTGTTTAAATCCTTAAAAACAAACAGAAGTTCTTTAAACTGAACTAAGATAAACAGGCAACCAGTGAAGGGAGGGCAGGATCGGGTAATGTGCTTTATTCTATGTTTTTCCATTAAAAGGTGTGCAGCAGCATTTGAACCAGCTGCAGACATTTGAGTGAGAAGTGACCGATTCAGAGATAAAGAGAATTACACTAATCCAGCCATGATGAAATAAAGGCTTAGAGTAGTGATTCCATGTTTTTGCCTTGAAAGAATAGGTTTTACCTTTGCTTTGTTCCTTACATGATAAAAATGACTTAACTGAGGTCCCTTTTTGACTGTCAAGTTTAATATCACCGTCCAATTTAAAATCGAGGGGCTAAACATTCATTATCAGGGTGTCTAAATCAACAGGATCAACAGTTCTTTGGGTGTTTCAACTGGTATATTTGACAATTCATGATTTGCAAAGACAAAGAGATTTGAGTTTTGATGTGCTCCTCGTCATTAACTTTCTCTTTCTATAGATTCTCTTTCTCAGGTGCTCTGTTGTCTGAACACAGCCATCAATAAGTACTCATATATATATATATATATATATATATATATATATATATATATATATATATATATATATATATATATATATATATATATATATATATGAGAGTCATGGGTACTTGTTGATGGCATTATAATTATTTCTACGAGCATTAAAAAGCATTAACTTAGGGTTACTCATTCCTGTATAAACCCTGTAATCTGAGGAAACGCCTGGTAAATATGTCTTTAATATATTTTTATTCACACACAGCTTCAGTCCCGTATTCACCTCGTTCACGCTGTGCCTCAGATAGCTGTTGTTTTGGTAAAAATGCGTTTTATTATCGCATTGCCTTTAATTATTTTTCAGGCAATGTATTAAAATTTACAAATGATTTAATAAGGTTTATTTGTAGAGCCAAACAAGCTTATATATTGGGAAATAAATATGTTAAATTGAAAACTGTAGAGATTTTATTAATAAACTAACATCACTACATAAGCACACAAAAGTACCGAAAATAGGTGCCATTAAGTACTGGTATCGATTCCCGGGTACCGGGTATCGGTTCAAATGTGAAAGGTACCCATCCCTAGCTGGCAGATCAACTTTGCTCATCAAAATCACAGTTTGAACGTTTTAGCCCGTCAAACTCTGATGACTGACAGAGAAGCTGTTTAAGTCTATGCGTATTGGAAAGCAAGGTTCTTTTGTTTATATTATATTAGAATTGATGCAAACCAGTTATATGATAGGAGCAGTGCCAACAAATGTCTAAATATGAATTTGACTTTTGAGATAACTTAAAGTAGGGGGTTATCTCTGCTTGGTAGTGGGTGGCCCTGCTGCCTGGGTTGGTCAGGGCCTTGGACTGCTGGGGGCTCCAGGTCCCTGACTTGGACTGGGGGGCAAGATTTGGCAGTTTGGCTGGGTGGGGTTTCTGAAATCCCTGCCTCTCACTCTTTGCCTTCTTACTGTGAGTGCTGCTGCTCCTCTGCTCTACTGAACACCCCCCTCTGTGCGGGGCTTCTGGCCGACCTGGGGTTATGCCTTGTGTCTGGCGCCTGGGGCAGCCGCGGCCTTCCGGGGCCGTCCCAGCCTGTCCTTTGCTGCTCTTGGGTTGGCTGCTGTGAGTTGTGTGTTGCAGCCCTGCTACCAGTCTTGTCACTCTAACAACTGTGCACCTTCAGGGGACAAACCCACTCACATACACCCACTCAACACAAACTAGGGCTGGACAATAATTCAATAATATATATATCGATCGATACACGTATATCGATGATAGAATAAGTTCAATAGAATAACAGTTTTCCTTCCTTTTGTATTCTAGCCCTATCATGTAGATTAATATTAGTCATTACATCCTCCCAACCAATCACAAATGCAGACCCAGGAACCAAGCCCCGCCCCCTCCAAAAGAGTTCAGAGAGCATGATTTTTTTATTTTTATTTTTTTTAAACTTGTAGTTTTGGTAAAAAGATGGTCGAATTAAGGGTTGAGTTTGAATTCTGTGTGTGTGTGTGTGTGTGTGTGTGTTCTGTATCTAAAAATAAAACTAAAATCTGTTTTGAATTTGTTCATGGTTATCGATATCCATCAATATGATTTCTATTTTATCGATATGGTTTGTTTCTATATCGTCCAGCCCTAACACAAACTCATTTATTTCTACACACACCGCCACACAAATCATCCAAAGGGCTGAAGGTCATACAAACACAGGTTAGTAGTACATCGTTGTGGCCCCTTTAATTTGATGCTGGATGCAGTCTTGATTTAATAAAATCAATCCCTGGCACATGTAGGCAACCAGATTTTCTATATGGTATGCTTGAAATGCTGTGGCAGGGCATATGGGGGGAAAAAATAAACTTTTTTGTAAACAAGTCCTGATAGGCCACCTGAGTAATTTAAAGATCAGTTTATTTCCACAGATTACTTTGTTGTCATATCCTTAATGGTAAATTAACTTTTAATTGGGACGAATGAGCTTTTGCGTTCAGCATGCCATTGAGTTTAGGCTGAGAGGCAAGAGTGGAAAACATCTGCTTGCACTCAATCACGTACGGAGAGCTTTCGACTACAATGATCAAATGTCAAAACTAGCAGATTTATATGTAATCTTAAATTTAACCGCATGTTTCTTCTGACTGGACGTAACATCACTGTTTTGGAGTCTCGGCCAGAGTCCTGATTTCTGATTGGTGAATCTGTGGAGGGTCATGGCCAGGAAGGCTGTAGATGAACCGTCACAAAGGCCCATGAAACATGCAAAAAGCTGCTCAGCGAATACAAGAACAGCTTGTTTGCTCTAATGCCAATAAAGATTTTTCCACTGATTTGTTGAGAAAGGTATAAATAGTGTTTAAATTAAAACAACAAATGCTGTGTGCCTGAAGCGGCAGAGTAGAAAGGCAGCTCTGCTCATGTCGGCACGAGTTTCTGAACAACAAAGCTGATATTTTAGAAAGGAGCTTTACAGATGAGGTGGCATAAATGTTCTCCACTGCTTGACCGACTAGCAGCCATGAGAGGATTCAAGTTTGATCATGGAGGGGCAGCATATAGTCCTCCACCCAACACAAAAGTGCTTGAATGCTAGAAATAAATCAAACGTGGAAAATATTTTGATGGTCATAGTGGTAGGAATATCGGAATGCTGTAATGTTTTTTTTTTTTTTTTAGATGATTTAAGGTTACATATTTGTCTTATTTGTGGACAGGTTTATGGTACACTTATAAAAATATGACAGCCAGTAATCAGTTCTTTATGAGTAGATATGGCGGTAGGATCTGGACTTGGTCCCGTGAAGAGCAATGCCTTTATTTGTGCTGTATGTGTGACAGCAGCTTTAAAAGAATTAGCGAATAGCGACCAGCCAGAAGGTGGTACATAAAAACCAAAAAGACGTATTTGTTATTTCCTCAGGTTTTATGGGCCGGCTGGGGAACGTGGAATCAGGGCCAACAAAAGTGGGATCAGTTCCCTGAGTAAAGACGGGCTGATTTCCAGCTTTCTTCAACGTCTGCATTATAGTTTGGACTACCGAGAGTTTCATTTTAACACATACAAATTTGTGTGTAAACTGGTATATTTCAATAACTATTTCAGAAGTTTAGAATCCACTAAAAATGAAGTACAAATGTATCTGTATTTATGGATCAATTAATCTTTTTCTTAATTTGACCAGATCTTTCCTAAACTCTAGGGAAAGAGCATCAAAAACATGGCATGTGTCGATGCTTTTACACAACCAAAACGTGCCCAATTCTAGTTTTGGTGTGTTTAATGATGTTGTTTTTTTAATATTCTGATTGCCGAGCAGATCAGGTGGAAACTGACCAACTGACTGATTGCATCTCTGTTTAATACAATCAGTAAAATGACACATTTTAAGAGCCACAGCAGCCAGGCTTGGATCTGGAGCCGTGTTTGATAATTTTCACGCACAGTGTAGGATATTTTAATTTTAGCTCTTACCCAGTTGCAATATCTCTGCCAAAATGTGCTGCAGATGTGAATAAAAACCACATCTGCACCGTGTGCCGGCACAGTGCTCTGTTCCAGAGCCAAAGCAGCAGATAGCTACAAATAATCATCAGGTTGAGGCTGATGATTTTCTTCAGGACGTTGTAAATGTAGCGCAACTGAACGCACACACACGCTGACAACACACACGGGTACGGCAGAAGAAACGGCGACAAAGAATGATGTGCCAAAAACCGGCCGGGGGGGGGGGGCAACAAACATCAGACCTAAGAGAGAGTCTGAAATGAGGAAGTAAATGTAGCCTTTTCCTGACCCAGTAGTGTGAAAGCTTTACTTTGTTCACCCAATAAAGGTCCTTCCTGACTCATTTAAAGGGTCCGTGGATTGGGAGGCAGGTGGACATCAATTCAGTCTGTTTTAACATTCAACTATTACCTTGGACACAACACCACAGTGGATAATCTATAAAAGTGGTAGAATGTAACTTTGTGACTGCCTTGATGTTACAAGGCACCATACATTTTACTCTCATTTAAATATCGGCAAAAACCATTTAGGGACAGCAAACATGCAGGAGAAGGTGCAGGGTTTCCAGGCTGTTGGAGAGCAACATAAAACGGTTAGTAAAGTTCCCGTCTGGGAGAGAACCTCCCGGTCAGCATAAGCTAACGCTAGCTGTTATTAGCTTGGCGAACTCTGTGGTTAACGGGCTGCACCCCTCCTTCGAGCTGCATCACGCCATGCTCCCCGCACTGCCAGTTCCCCGTTCCGGAGCTTTCTGACCTACGTGCGAAATGTTAGATACGCAGAAAAGTAAACGGTGCACGGCACTCTGAATTCACTGTCCCCACATTGATCCGCGGTGGTGGCAGCATCATGCTGTAAGGAATCTGCTCCGACTCGATGGAAAGATGAATGGAGCTAAATATTGGGCGGATCTAGAAGACAACTTTTTAATAGCTGGCTGCAAAAAGACTTGAGACCAGTGCAAAGATGGATTCTTCTAGAACAACGACCCTGCATGCACCCAGATCTTCAATATGATGGTTTAGATCAAAGTCTGATGAGGTGTTAGAATGGCTAAATCACATTCTAGAGCAGCGCTTCTCAAATGGGGGGGGGGGGGGGGGTCCTGTACCTGTGGTCTATTAATAACTATTAATAACCTCAAACTTTATGTGACTGAAGTTTGTCTTTAATATTAATGGCTTGATATTATTTTTGCCATATGAGGTTCATTGCTAGTTGGCTGTTGGGCTAAAAGCCATGTATGCTGTTGTTAATATCGTTAAAGTGTGGCAATGTTGAAACATTCTAGTTATTAGAAAGTATTAAGTTATAAATGAGCCCATGTGTATGTTAAAAGTTTTACAAGACATTCTGGGTCATCTTTAGAACGACATCTTTAATGCATTAAAACAAGAAAACCGTAAAAGTTTAATTTTTGACCCATGTTGTTTGGATGAGGGGTTCCCGAAAATGTCTCCATCTTTTAAGGGGGACGCAACCTAAAACATTTGAGAACCACTGTTTTAGATTCATTTTAAACTGCATATTTGTGCAAAGCCTGATCATAGGCGGCGTCCATTCGATCTGCCTCAGGATGAGCTGTTATGCAAAGAAGGAACGGGCCAGACGTTGAGCCTTTATACGCATAAATCTGAAGCAGACGTATGCCAAAGGTGGTTCTGCAAAGTGTCCGTTCATGGTCTGGTAATACAGATTCATGTCACACTGTCACATGTTTCACCCTTAAAATCCCCCTAAAACAGAAGCTTGTGGTTGTCGTGGGAAAAAAGAGGTCAATGGGTATTTACCCTTTAGCAAGGCCCTGTAATTCATATTTCTGCGTTAGACATTTGATTACAAGGTGAAGTTCAGACCGCCCGTCTCGGAGTCCCTTGTTCACGCGGCCTTCCACAACAGCAGCTGAGCTTTGTTCCCGCTGCGTACTGTTTGCATGTAAACACATCAGCTTTTCCTGTGGGTGCACAGGCCCAGCAGCCCCGCTGGCCAGGCTGCTCGCCGTGCACGCTCGCCTTTCAGTGGCTGTGCTGCTGGCGTTGGGTGCCCCCCCCGCTGCTGCTGTGCGCGCGTTTGATTATGAGGTGGGAAGAGCAGCTGCATTCCTGTCATGGCCGCAGGTGGGAACAGGCAGATTACATTAGCTCTGACCTGTTTGGGTTACAAAGGAATGCAAGGCTCAGGCTGCAGAGGTAGCCTGAGCTCGGCTCCTGATTTGCTTTTCTGCGCTCCAAACTATTTTTGGACCGGCTCGTGTCGATGCGTTTGTGCCAGCCCAACCTGTTCCCGGGTTGGTTGGTTGGTTGGTTGGGAGCTGCAGCATGATGTCAGGGCTTATAGCTTATTTTACGAGTGACGAGCCGGCCAGTTGCAAGCAATTAGCAGCCTGGATACAAAAGGAACCAGACAAGCTTGTGTGAGGTGATCCTGTTGTAGCAGGAAGTTACTGAAATGAGGCGAAGATTAGGTTTAAATTACGATGCTCTCTCATCTACCAGATATTGTTATTTTCTAATTTTAGGACAGGGATTGTTTTGCCAGAGCAAAAGAAGAGGGAAAATTCTAAATGACTTTACTATTAAATCTTTACATCCACTTCCTCTTGGCCTCTGCTTTTGATTCGAGGGAGTGGTTGCATTAGAAATCCTGCTGGCTCTTATTTTTCCTCCGCCTGAGCAGAAGTAGTCCATGCCGCCGTCTGTGTACGAACCTGTCGCTGGCGTGTTCTTATCGAGACACTTTTATGAGCCTGGAATGTGCGTCAGAAAAAGGAAGCGGGAGATCCTTCCAGTTTACTGTTTGTGTTTGACTTTGCTGCGCAGATTTTGTTTGAACAGTGTCTAGGTCACGTTTTCTGTGCTTGTGTCTCGCAGCTGATGTATGGGATGGCTGTGTGACCCACATTTTGAAGGCCTAATAAAATGCTCTTTATACCTCTATTCTCCTTCTTGGTGTTTAGAACAGAAAGTTTCCCTAAAGAACATAATCTGGCTCAGATATCTCGGGTATTATTCACTTACAGGACGTACCGTATTTTCTTTTCTCTGCCGGTCATGTGATTCCTGCGTATTCCTCCGTGATATGCTCTGTGCGGCTTGGGTTGCATAAGCATTAAGCGGTGACGGTAGTATTTTTGTTTTAACATGAGACAGGAGTCACATCATTGCTGTTTACTTTGGCTAGCAAACAGGGAAACGGGTTTAAACTTGTCGACTAGTTTTTAATCACAAAACAGTTATCGCTGTATTGCAAAGTTTTGCTGTTTTTATTGGAAGTCTTAAAAGTACTAATTTCTTCAGTCAGAACACAGAATCTCTCAGAATCTGCTCTTATCTGCAAATAAGGAACGATATATGTATATGAAACTCCGACGTCCACAAAGCTTAGCGCAAAGTTTAGGTCAGAACGATACCCCAGTGGATTTTTATGAGTCCGGGAGAACAATAAGTCATCACATAATTAAACCAGACTGATGGGAACACGTGATAACCGCCTAAAATCAGAAACAAGGAGGAGAAGCAAGCCAGCAGGACCCAGTCTCACCTTCAGATTTTAAAACATTTAACTAAACCAGTAGAAGTAGAGACGTGATTTTTATTGAAGATGTTGTTGGTATGTGTGCCAAATCAGGTATTCCTTTAGAAAAAAAAGACAAAGCTTTGCCTGTTTTTGGTAAAGGGCTGCAAACGGGTGGGTCTACGGCTGTCGTAAATGATTATTTTCGTAATCAATTATCCTTAAGCTTATTTTATGAGTAATAGAAATAAAGGAAAAAATGCAAATTAGCAAATAATTCAATTATTTTTTTAATAACAAGGATAAATCTGCAGCTAAAAAGTTCTAGGATCAAAATGTTAAAAGTTCAGCCCTTTCTGGTTGACGTAACATCAACACATCAGCTGCCTCTGTGGTGGAAATGGTCACAAACAGAAAAATGCATAAAGTTTCACTTGCATATTGTATTCAGAATTTTTTTCTTCTAGATTACAAAGCATAATTCTACCTATATAAAACAGAACCTTTCTAGTGTACTTCAGGGCTAAGTTAAGCTTTTTTTTTTAAGTCCACAAATAGACAATAAAATAATTACACATTGGTCAAAAAGGTAAACGGCTAATTTAAATTCAGGCATGATAAATACGGCGTTTTTTCAAACTACTTATGTTTAAAAAAAACAAACAAACAACCAAAAACATAAATTAACAAAAAAAATTCAAATGCATCCATTTTTATAGCTCTGATAAGTCCCTGCAGGTTTTCAGTGGAACCTGCTCTCAGTTATTTTCATTCTGCAGTGAAGGAGCTCTGCGTTGTTGTCTCCAACATCTTTAAACCAAAAACCAGATGTTTTGTTTTCTCCTCTCCCTCATAGTTAATTTTACAGAACAACCTAACAAACTCGCCCTCTACTCACAGCTACACTCACTGCCCCCCTCTCAGTTTTCACATAATGGTAGGGCCCTCATGTGATTGGCCGTTTGGCCCATAGATATTATCTACGTAGACGTGTCATTACGTGCTGGAGCGCATCCTGTGTCGCCGCCATATTGGATGGGTCTCTCCTACCCAAGGCTGGCATAGCAGCCAGCGAGAGTAAAAGCAGAAGGAGCAACTTTACTCGTATTTTCTGCAGCTTATGGTTGCAATAACCTGGGATAACTACTGACAGTAGATCATGGGGTGCAAATCACCATTTTGGGCTGAGACTGGTTCTGAAGCTGAGTTTTTACTTGGTGAGAACAATGCAGAAACCGATGGACCATAATGTTATGCTTTTTAATGTTTTCACCGTATTTCACAAAATAAGGCTGAATCACGTTGTCAAATTAGGTACCCTGGAGTTAGAGTACTAACACATGCAAGAAGCTGTGCAAAGCTGTTATTTTTCAAGGGTCTTAAGTTCCAGCCCTAGTTGCAAGCAGTGTAGTGTAAGACACTGGAATGACCTGGAAATCTTAACGGCCACTTTTCCAGGCCTTTAAAAACTGTGTGCATGCACAACACGTAAAAATGTGAAGAAATTATTGTTGGTGTTTAGAGAAGATTCAGGCTTGTATATGTGAGAGTTAGATACATTTAAATGAACAATCCAGCTTCTTTCTTTATTAAAATCTAAAATGCTTTAGTTTATACATGTACTGACTTGTAATACCACACTTCTCTTTGTTTAAGGGCATAAAACAAAGTATTTCAGCATGAAAGCATGTATTTATACATTAATATGCCACATGTCTGTCTTTCTATAGAGCATACATTTAGGAAATATGTTTTTTAAACAACGTATTTCAGCCTTAAACATGTTGAAACACAAGCTCCAATTGACAACGCCAGTCCATGGGGTGTCTACCTATATAATATCTATGGTTTGGCCCCCATGTTGACCAATCAGAACGTGTCCTGGCGAGACAGGAAAGGTGTGATCTTCGACAGCTAGAAACCCAGTCGATACCAGGCAGCTCGCTGCGCAGTTTTCTTTTCTGTTAAACTTAAAGTATTCCTACACCTTTAAAACTTTAGATCTATTGCTCTGCGCAGCTTTTTGCCCGTTGCTTTCTGTCTCCATAGCGGACATCCACACTTTTGCCGTCCATGTATAAGCGGGCTAGGCTATCGTTAGCCGCCTGGCGGGAACACAGTGCGCTGAATAAATAAACAATACAACGAAGCTTTGAGGCAGATCATTTTCCTCGGTGAATTTTATGAATTGAGACAGCCCTAGGTGGGTGGGGGCAAAACACACAGAAAACCTCCAAAATTTGATGATTTGTGCGTGTTTTTTTGTCTTCAATAAGAAGGACACGGAAATATTTCAAGAGACCTTGCAAACGCACTCAATGTTATGCTGAAAAACAGCACTTTATTATATATGTGTAAATTGAACAACATGTAAATGTTGAACTATTAATCAGTCCCTCCTTAATAACACATTTATTCAACATGGTTAAAATGGAGAAAGTGGAATTCTGAAGAATATAACGGGGGAAATAAAACGGACTACTTACGACCACATAGATGTGGTCTCCTTGCTTTAACTAAAGGCTTTACACAACCTGGCTCAGATATTATTCACTTACAGGAGGTACTTCATTATCTTTACTCTCCTGCTCACATGATGCCTTTTTTTTCAATGATCTGCTCTCTGTAACTTAGGCATGAAGCGGTGACGTTAGTATTTTTGTTTTAACATAACACAGAAGTCACATCATTTCTGTTTACTTTGCAAACCACTTTTATCACAAAACAGTTAATAGTGCATCTGGAAGTTTTGCTCTGTTTAACAAAAGTCTTACAACTGCTACTTTACTCACTGATATAAATTACACATTTAAAAAAACAAATGTCCTGTTTTTTAAAGGCAGGAGTGATGAAATCTAAACTGGAGACACACAAAGAAATTTGTTACTGAACAAAATCGGATGTTGCTCATCTTGATTGGCCCTGATCGGTAACCGGCCTGTCATTACTCAAAAACAACCTTTTTATGGATCAGTAAACACAGTTTTTAGGAAACAATTTAAAAGGAAGCTGTATTTTCTTAAGTATTGATGGGACTGGTAGCCTTTATCTAACAATAATTTGACTGGAACGATGGTGGAGAGCGGAGGAAAAGACACACAGCAACTACCCTGAGGCCAGAAATTGAGGACTATAGCCTCTGCACATGGTGCACCTACTCTACCGTCTGAAGCACATATCGCCCATAAACTGTTTTCCACTACATTCAGACATGTCGTCTTTTCTGATTAACAACCGGAACGTCTTTGGTAGAAAAGCCCTATCACTGCATTTGCCAGCTGTAATCAGGCTTTTTTATGCTGTTTCTCATGTAATGCTTTCTTCCTCACACGGTGGCCTTTCAGCCCATGTCGGCACAGTGCTAGTTTCCCTGTGTTTAAGGACGCTCTTTCACCAGCCTCAGCCATCATCTTAATGAGGTCTTGTCTTTTTTTCTGGAGCTGAACTGCCCATTATTCTCTGGGACACAGAACCAGACTCCTTCCTGAATAAGATGATGGCTGGACATTCCCACGACTTTTATACTTCCATGTAATTGTTTGACCAGATGACAGTCTGGACATTGTACCCAAATATAATCCAGACTTGTTAAAGTTCCACTGTTCTCCTCCTAATATCTTGGCTCTTCTTTGGTTTTGTGAATTAGCCCACCAGCAACTTACAAAGCCTTGGCTTTTCCTAAACAGCTTAAAGGCACATTAATCTTTGTGTATCCAAACTTCTGAATTGGAAAAAAGTAACAAATGATCAAAGCGATCAGTTCTCTCAATATAATGGCATTTAGCAAGTAGAAATATTTCAGTGATCCTGACTGAGCTAAAGCAGGAAAAGTCTAACCTGGCCCGATATCAGAGAGTGAGACAAAAAGGATCTTAATGCAGTTTATCTAGGTTATGTAGGGACTTTTTCATAAAATTGGGATGGGGATTTTAAGATTTTATGGGGAAAAAAATTTGAAAATGAAAAATTGACTCACAATCAGACCCCCCCCCCCCTTATTGCCACACATAACATAGATTATTGAAACCGATTATACAGTCTTTTATTGGTAGGTTTTTCTGTTACGACAAAAATGTAAACCAGACATTGGCACTTATCAATTTAAGAAAGCAGATAAGTATTTAACTATTTTATTATCTGTAACCCCTAAAAATTTGATAAAACAGTATTACATTTGGAGAATTGCATTATAAAGCAACTAGAAATATGACTAACTTTTTGACGACTTTGGGGATAAATAGTATCAAAGCACACTTATCAAAAAATTCTAATAATTTAGTTGTCTTTTTCCCAAAAACTGATCTTATAAAAGTCTGCTGTTCTGTTTTTTTTGTGTCGCTGTCAAGATGTCAGATTTTTCTTTTTCCCGAACCACTGTATTTGTTTGTTTTTTCTGTTCTCGCTTTATTTGGAGATCTTCAGAGGCTGCAAGAAATCCAATGAAAGGGAAAGCAAAAAAAAAATGGGGAAACGCGGAGTTCACTCGCAGCAGTGGTTTCTTTAACAGTTTTGAATTTTCTTTTCCTTCTTTTTTTCGCCATAGAAATAAATCTGGCTCTCCGTGTGTGTGGTACGTTCAGTAGAGCATGAGCCACATGTTGGTTTGAGCCACTCCTCCCAGTAAATCCCACTGAAACTGGACCGTAGTCAACAACAGCAGTGTTCTTTTGAGTAGCCAGGCAGCGCCGGTACACTGGGGAACAGAACCTGTAAAATGATTTGATGAGTTCTCTTGCAGCCAACGTGTTTACCTGAAATATCTAGAACAACTGAAGCTTAGAGTTCAGTCTCTCTCTCTCTCTCGAGGTCTGAGATCTTGACGGTGAGGAACACCGCTGTGTCTGAAGGACCTGCTCTACCCACTAATTAGGCTTTACGGATAGACGCACACCTGCCGCACATCTCTTCGACTTTACTGCCTTGGAAAGACCACAGTGGGGACTTCGCCAACTGATTCCAGTTCAGTTAGTTATTCTTGTAATTGGCTGCACACTGTTAGTAACTACGGGCTGTTTTTGCAGGTGCAGCGCATTCCGGCACAATATCTCTACCACCGTCAAACAGAATCCAAGAAAATTGTAATCTAGGAACTGGCAATATATTAAAACAAGATGTTTTTTTTATCATTATTCCTCTAGATTTTTATTAATTGAACTGATTTTTATGGTGTAGATGTTCATTAGCTAAGCTACAACTAAATGAAAATCCAGGATAATCAAAGATTTTTGACCATTCTTTCTATTCTGTTCTTGCAGTCACATATTCACTTTAGTGACGCACGATGCGGAGAAAACCTGCGAGTCGAAATATCATTGCAGAACTCAAACAAATAAGCAACTTGTAGTAACTTAAGAGACAGTGTACCTGGATGATCGCCTGAACAATAACTTGGACTGGAGTCACAACGCTGCTGCTCTTTACAGGCAGGGTCAGAGCAGACTCTAGCTGCTGAGGAGGCTGAGGTCTTTTGGAGTGCAGGGGGCGCTCCTGACTCTGTGGTGGCATCAGCCATCTCCTTGGTGCGGTTTGTAGGAGCTGCTGCTCATCTGTAGCTGAGAGGAAGCAGCTGGATAAGCACATTGGAGGGCCAGCTCTGTCCTGGGATGCCCCCTGGAGCCAGTGCTGGTGGTGGGAGACAAAAGGACTGTAAGAAAAATCTCATCATTGATGGACAATGTCTCCCACCCCAGGCATGGAGCTGTTGCAGAGCTGGAGAGCTCTTTCAGTGACAGACTGCTGCGTCTCAGATGCCCGAAGGAGCGCCTCCGCAGGTCGTTCCTCCCAGTTAGACTTTATAATGTCATCCTTTTTACACGAGTATTATCAATAATTGTGTGATAATTATTCTGGTATTTATTTAATTTTCATTTTTTGCATTTCTGATAAAGCTCATCATTTGTTGCTTCAGAACTAACTTTAGATTAGATTAGCTTGTTTTTTTTTCATTACTATAAACTGTGTAACTTTCTGTCTTTGCCACTGTCACCCTCAAACGTCCCCATTGTGAGAGAATAAAGAAATTTCTTATCTTGTCTAACTACACTCCCCATATGTTTCTATAAGGTTACCACAATCTTTATAAATACAGGTGTATCTTAATAAGTTGGAATATGATCAAAAAGTAAATTTATTTCACCCATTGAAGTCAAAAATTTGAATTTAGATAGATTTGTATTACATTCAGCCTTACCGTTATCAGTGTTACTTTTTGCTCTCTTGGGACCTGAATTAACTGCAGACATACGGCATCAAATGGTTTCCCTCCAAACAGCCTGAGATAAGAATCTGGTGATTCTAGTCAGCAGCCGATTTCTAGTGCATCTCTAGTCTTTTTTTTTTTAATTTAAAACAACTTTCCTTCATTTTGGGATTCGTATTGAGTTATTTTTAAGTTGCATTGAAACTAAATTAAATCAGACAACCTTTTTTTTTGTTGATCAGCCATTTTGACCATGGATCAGGTGATTGTGAACGTCGTGGAAGTCTAAATTGCAGGGCTGGATGTTGTTGGTTTTAAGCAGAGGTGTGGACTTTGACTTGATGACGACTCGAGTCACAAATTTGACAACAAGACTTGACTTTCACTTGAATATGAAGGACTTGACTTGACCGTATGCTTAAAATGACTTGTTTGCGACAATGACACCTTGAAGAAATTTCCGAGAAATGGTAAACAATAAAAAAAATTAACATCAAAAAACACGAAATAAAGAAAAATACAAGATTGTCTTGGATATTTTTTAAGAATAAAATAATCCACTGGGATAAATATCTGGATCGCACATTAGCTTAAACTAATAAATCGCTTTTATAGATTTTAAATCACTGTTATAGATTTATAGATTCTAGTGTGTGTAAAATGAGAGAAAGCCTCGATAAATCTGCAGATCTGATACAGAGCGTCTGCATATAGAAGGCTGAAGTGTCCTTTTTCTTTTCCCTTTTTTTTTACTTCAGGCATGGTTCGTGTAACCTTGCCTGTAAGAGGAATTGTCGCCCTATTTGTGCGTTCACCAACATACAATAATCCATCTGGTACCACTCCGTCTTCGACCGTTTGTGTCAGAACCAACAACGGTTCGGGCCAATCAGGTTGCAGTATTGAGGTTTAGATTTATATTTGATACCGTGTTTGGCTAAAACCAGCCTTTGGTAGGCGGGCACTAGGTGTCTCTTCGCCCAATCAGCTCACAGAGTTCTGCTGATATTCCCTCCTTTCCCCAAATGGATTCAAATGGAGCAGTCCCCGACTGATAGTGTGCAGAACTAGAGTGCTACACATCATCAATCTGGCTGGCCAGGTTATGGTTCATGGTTTGTAAATTGTAAAATAAAATTTCCGTTTGGCCCACTCTGTTCATGGTGGTCCTTAATATCAATGTGGTCTCTCTTCAGTTTTTAACGTTCGGGTAAAAACCTTCTCGTTTGCACTCACCCTCGGCCAGTCACTGCAAAGCAGTGTGTTCATGTCAAAACTGTAGTTGGAAGACATTTAAAACAAGTCCAAACATGCTCAGGTCTGACTGTTTACCATCTTGTAGTCTGCTTTCAGTGTAATTATGCATAAAGAAATTCTCGTAAGACCTTTAAATATTGGCGGACCTACAGCAGGCTATCTGAAAGCCAGGCTAGAAATTTGCCAGAGACGGTGGACAAAAAAAACGACTTGTGGGATTTTTGGACAGATGAGTCTGAGGTTGAATTATGTGGATACCAGATCAGAGGACATGTTAGCATAAACCAAATACAGCATTCCAGGAAAATACCTGTATATCAGCTTTGAAGCATATCGCTGGAAGTGTCATGGGCTGACGGTGGTATTCTGGCCAGCTCACCAACTAGCACATACCCAGCATGATTTATAACATGTATAAAATGGTGGTTTGGGAAAACATCAATCTGTAATAAATAAAGCATCACTCAAGCTATTTGGTTGCAGGTTGTCCTGTTTCCTGTCAGAATGCATATTTTTGTTGATAATAAGTGTAATGCAGAAAGTATTCTAGTGTATTTCCCGTTTACCCTAACTGCACTCAAGCTCTGGTCTAGATAAAAGATTGTTTGTCTAAAATGATGGGTTTGGAGATCTTCCCGTTTTTGGAAAACAGAGCAAGGATATTTCTCAGCCAGCTGCCACCAGCTGAGCGTTTCAGAGAGAGCATCAACTCTCTCATTACATCCGTTTGACTCCGACTGGATGCCAGCTGTTCCCATTCAGCGCGATTAGGTCTGAAGCGCTGACAGAAGCAGTGTTGTGGGAGGCCTCTCGTTCAGCAGATCCCATTGTGGAAACACTGAGTCAATGTCCACAACACAAACCACTGGCTGCTGACTACCTCTGTCCTCTGCTCTCAGCTTTGTTTTTCAACTCTCTTCTGTCTTAACATCTGTGATGTTTAAAGAGTGATTCATTTGGTAATACATGTCTGTGCCATCTAGGCTCTCCGCGCATTGAGTTTCAAACACATCTCCAACAGAAAGTCCTAAAAAGCAGAATGCAGCTTTGATTTTTGGGGTTATAGCACATTCTTCAAGTTCTTAACCCATCTTGAGAGAATTGCTTTAACCTTTGTGATGTTTCAATTATTTTACTGTGCAAAGTGTAATGAACACCCGTCAGAGACTTAAGAATGTTTTGAAGGTGGAAGTAACTTTCATTTTGAGTGTTTAGGCTGTGTATTTCTGAAGTGAAAACAAGAAGCGGGTTATATCGACTTGTTCGGACAACATTCCTGTCTTAGAGACGGACGTCAAAGCCATTTCTCTGGCTAGGAATGAAGTTGGACCGGAAGTCAGCACTTCGCCACCTTGTCATCACTTCATTCTCATGCGAAGGATCATATTTCAAATGTTGTCCCGTTGCATCTCTAAATAGAACCAATAGTAGATCCATCAACACAATCCAAAACATTATTTTTCACAGCGGCTACCTCACGTCAATGGATGCCACACTCTTAGTAATTGTGAAAAAAAAAAAAAAAAAAAAAAAAAAAAAGGCACACCTCAAAACAATTTTGTCATTTGGTAAAAATGTCCAGGATTGGTTAAGGGTTCCATGAAGTCTTTCCAGGCGTCCAAATTTGTCTTCTTTGCAAGCAAGGACTGAGAAACAGTCTTTTTTTCAGCCATCTAAACAGCAGTGTGCAGCAACAGTTGGGAAAGGGCAAACTAGTTTACTCATGGATTTAACCGTAGGAATGGCATATGGATCTGACGGAGCGTTCTAGCAGCTTCACCTTTTTAGAACCTCAATCGATAAAAGGCTGGTGCTTACACTTGAAGCTAGGTTTAATGTCGCAAGGGTGCGCGCGCCAAAAGTGACGCGATCACGGCGTCCCTGCCCCCCCCTGCAGGCTGTCGCTTCATGAGGTCCTGCACCTCCAAATTTTTGTGACTTGCCGTGGACCGCGTGCACAAGCCTCATTCAAAGTGGGGCGATTCAAATGAGCCCCCGAACAACTTTGCCGGTACTGACATCAAATGTCCCAGAAGTTTCAAGCGCCACAATTTAGGTCAATGCTTTGTTGTTAATGCTTAATATGTGATTTAAAGCTATATAGCCACGTGATATGGTTATAAAAAAAGACCAAAAACCATTTGATCGTGATAAAATAAGGGTATATGCACCAAGCCTCCATCTTGATGGGGTTTTGATGGACCTTTTTGAGCCGAACAATAATTCGCTCTCGGGCGCGATTAACATAATATAACATAAACAGACGTGGCGACACCTAGCGGCAGCATTTCACTACTATCATAATGGCGGTTTGCTTTATTTATAAATCACTTGTAAATATTGCCGGACCGAGCCCAACCCGCGGCAAGATCGAAGTCCAGCAATCTACAACTTTAAGAGCCTGATATCAGAACATTTACCCACGTCAATCAACTCTGCGTCACATCTGAGCCTCGGCAGCTTTAGCGTCCGCTTCAGTGAACACCAACGTTCAGACTGTATTTCCAGTGACATTCCAGTCTTTTCCCTCTTGGATTCATATTTCTTTGCACTTTTTTTCACTGGACCTTGAACCTTTCTTCATTGTTTTGCTAGGAGATGCTAATAGCCGTTAGCCGCTTCCTTGTTTTAACCCCTGGTGTGCATGCGCAGAACATACTTCAGTTTAAATGGTAAAGAAACACAAAGACTTGATGTACTACTAAATTGAGCAAAATCAAAGTATAAAACGCCAACATAACTAATACGCCAGCAGGACGTGGTAATATTTCATAAATACTTTGTATGCAACCAAAGTGAGCTACTTATGTGTAAATAAAAAAAAATTAAATAACGTGGCTATGCACCTTTAAAACAGCAAATTACTGGTATACTTGCAGTGAGTTTATTGGCCAAATTTATAGGTACAAACAAAGATTTTGATTTCTGTTTCCATCACTTGCAGTGTAAATCAAGTTTTTAAAGCCATCAGCTTTTATTTAGTAAAGCAAAATGTTTTTTAAACCTTTTTATTTAAAAATGATCCCTATGAGCTGTACAGACAGGCTTTATTCCCCATCTTCAGGTCTTCACATGTACACCTCTAGCCCTCCATTTATTTCTGTTGCGCTGCCATGACCACACCAACTATTCTTCATGATTGTTTACAATTCTGTCCGCGGCCATTTTGGAAGTGTGACGTCGACTGTTTCTTCCCTTTTTACTGCATTTCCACTGGTTATGCTGAGTTCGTGTTTGGCAAATACTGCAACTATGTCCGTGTCGAGTATAAACGTCTACAGCTCTTCTATGAGCTCGCGCCCATTCCGCACAGACCCACCGTGCGAGTATAACTCGGCCTTTAGAGATGTAAGGCATTCCTTGCAGGATGTATTTCCATTAAAATCTATCCGCGTAGAAACACAAGTATCCCAGGATTCTGTTTCATTTGTTTAATCACTAAGAAAAACAAAAACCAGTCAAAGCCTCAAAAAATGGACACTTCTTCAATCCACATCGAAATGTGGATTGTTAAATATAGTCAGACTTGAAGAGTTTTTTGGGCTGAATTTATCATCTTTACTTGTGTGGTTTTTAGGGCTGGGAATCTGACTGTCCAAAGCCTGGGAAAGTTTTAAGTAGAAAGTAGGAGAAAGTGTTTCCCCGTCAGCCGCTGTGGGCGAATCGCTTAGTCATTGAGCTGAGTTTTACCGACTACTAGCGCCCACGTCTGCAGCACTTGGTGTCGGGTTGTGTGTACACAGATTAGAAGCCATTCAGTGGCAGAGGTCTGTGTACGTTTGGTGTGTCATGGCAGGGCAGCTGACAGTCCAGAGGGCTCCCAGCGTGATTCAGCTTGACACGGCGCTTTATTTTCCATTCAAATTTATTCAAACTATATTTGAATGTCGACAGAGTCCACATGTTCATGTGGCCTCTGCTGTTTGTTATTGTCCTGCTCAACAGCGTGTTACTTTTTTTTTTTTTTTTGTTTACCTTTTATTTAGATTAAAGTTGGTTTTTGTAGCTCATAAATTAACGCAGAGCACCAGTACATTGCCTTTTATTCTATTTTATTTTTGTCTGGTGGATCTGGTCGGCTGAATCCATAGGATGGTCCTGCCTGTGTTCTTGCAGAGACAATGGAGATGACAGCTACGTGTCGGCTAAATGGGAGCACGTCTCACCTGCTTTAATTTGCCTGCTGCATGGATCCAGAGCTACAGTAGTTTGCTTCCATGTTTTCTGTTTGTGTGCTTGCCTAAACTTAACAGTCCTCCTCCCCCAGTCTTTGCTTGCCAGCTGAGCTCCGTCTGGCCTGCAGAGCGGCTCAGTGTTTGTGTTTTGAGTCCAACCTGCTGCTTTGAAGAGACCTCAAACATCTCTGTCTGCCGTGCCGTCCATCACGAAGTCCAGCAGAAACGGAAAATACGTGTTTTTTTTTTTTTATTCTACCCCTAAAGGTTGTAGCTAGAAGATTAAACATGTTTCTTTTTCTTATGAGCTTGCAGGGACATACCCAGCGGTCATGTTGCACTCAGTGCAAAAACAGCTTTAAGAAGGACAACATCAGATCAAACCAGCAGTCTTGAAGGAAACCTTCTGTTGTTGCTGGGTTCATTTCTGCAGAAAGAGCTGGAACTCGGGTTACTTATAGCGTCAGATTTTCCGTTTCGGTGTGTGGCAGCGTTTTTGTGCGCATGTGTGTGGATATTTGGTTTGGCTGGTGAAAAGATGGCAGCTGGTGTAGTGCTTTCTGAGCGCGGCTCGCTCCTCACCCTCTGTATGTGCAAGTTTAACAGTCATAAGCTGTTCTGATTCATTTCCAGAGATGCCAGTGCAGTGGTCCAAAATGCGCCGCAACCTTTCTTCTGCTGTTTTGTAAGCAATCTCTTGAAGTCGCCATGCTTCGCTGGTGGGTTGACAGCTACATACGTGAAGGTCGAGGTCTAAAGGTTTTTTTCCTTCCTTTGTGTCCTTCCTTGCTCCTTTTCACTTTCTGCCTCCTTCCTCCTCTTTCTCTGCTCTCCAGTACCACCAGCACCACAACTGTCGTCACCGGGCTTTTTATGAACCCAGTTCCAAAGTTTTTATAGTGTGGGAACTCTCCGGGGCTTTCTCTGCACACAGTCTGTTTTCAGCGTCTCTGCTTGGCAAACGTCAACTATTGTCAGCTCACGCTTGACACGATTTGCAGCAGATTCGTGTTTGTTGAATTCGTCTGACTCGAATTTAAAGAAAACCTTTCAAGATTTCTGTGCTTGCTTGACAAAGTGGATGTGCTGCAGGAAAAACAGGTTATTTCTCCAGTAGAAGATAGGATAAACTGGGAACTAAAAGAGGAAGATTGATTGCTTCAAGTGGACTCACAGTGATGCTGACAGCCATGAGGGTTTACAGTACAGTTAAAGCAATGAAGCAAGATATTCTCAGGGGGTTTGTTTGGATGATCCTGTCAAGAGTTTTACTATAATGGGATCAAAGTTAAAGTTTTTGGGCTAAACTTAGAGCTTTGTGAAGAAAAATGTTAGATTTAGCTTCATAACTTGTGTTTGAATCCCTTTTAGTGAGACTGTCCTTCTTCTGTACTTCTGCTCCAATTTTATGCTATGCTCTAAAGTTTGATTTTAAATTGAGTTACAAGTTCTGAACTAGAAAATAAACTATGAACTACAGGACTAAAAATAACAAAGAAAAGGTAAGTGATACACCTTTTAAAAAGGTTGAAAACAAGACAAGTATATTGGTTTTCTGATTAAGCTTATTCCTATATTTCTGCTTTTATTTTTAAGTCTGTCAGTTTTAATCCTTCATAGATTTTTTTTTACCCCTACTTATTGGTTTTGCCCAAATAAAGAAAATTAAAGTTGTAGGAGATGGCTACAATGTTTAACTACTCCCGGCCAATAGTTGGGGCTGCCAGGTCCGGTAGCATTAGCGTTAGCATTAGCAAACATTTAACTTTGCTGTCTAGGAGAAAAGAGGCAACCTCCGCGTGGCTTCTGAGCCCCTTTGCTTCCTTAAGTCGGCACCAACGCTCAAAAGCTTGACCGATGTTCAGGCCCGTTTTTCTTCTTTTTGGTCCGCTTGAATCTGAGAAATGTAACAAGAAGACAAAGCCGTTTTTCAGCGCTATCGTGGAGCTATTACAATCTGGCAACACCTGAACGCCATCTCACATGCCTTCCACCTACTATTCTGATTAGTGCAGAATCCTTTCCTGTTGAAGTTGCCATCGTAACCAGAAGTAAATATTTATATATTTTGGACCTGTCAAAATTTATAAGACAATTATGTATATACTATGTATTTTTCACAAAACATAATACTTTTATTCTACACCACTCTAGACGTTCCGTGGATGTTTTATTTTCTAAAAATAATTTTGATGAAAAAGTTGTAGCTATAACCTTCAGGTTTGAATATTGTTTTTGTTGCTCTTAACCAGAAATAACCTTGTGCCTTCAAGAAGTTTGCCACACTATCGAAAATGGTTTATCCTTTGTATTTGTAACGGGTTAGACGTTTTAATATTGTGACAACACTGCTACCTTCTCAGGTAGAGCCTGCAGTTGGTTGCTGCTTCCCAGATGACTGTTCAGGTTTTTTTGATTGGAAATGTGCCAATTGGAAAAAAGCCAATTTTTATTATTATTATTATTATTATTATTATTATTATTATTTTATTATTATTTTATTTTATTTTATTTTTGTAACCTCTAGAAAAGTCTAATAGCCTTCGTTCAACCAGCTGACCAGCCAGGCACAGCACCAGGGGAAGTTTTTTTTTTTATCTTTGTTAAAAAAAATTTTTTTTTTATCTTTGTTAGATCTTTGTTACTGTAGATTCCATATAGCTGAGAAAATCTTGGAGAAAGACTCTAAGTCAGCAGCTCAGACCTTTAGAAAACTCTCACCCAACAAACTGTTTCTAGAGCTGAACTGGTGCTAGTGATTCCTTAAGCATGAGTAGTTTGTGTTGGTTCTGAGCCCCAATAAACAGGGTTTCTCTCTGGAATCCAGCGCTTTAATATTAATTTAATGTCAGATTAGCATAAAAAATGGCACAAGCTCTCTGTTGTATTGTGTATTTTGATATCACTCAACACAGTCTGGGGGCAGAGAGCAGAACTCACCGCTGGTATTATTTACCTCTGAATCCACAAAGACCATTTTCAACCCAAGGCTAGGGTTGTCAAAAATATTGTTGGTCTTTTAATATCGCCACGGCTCTTAAGGAATGTTGCTTTAAAATCCTGTTTGGTTGCTGGTCAGATGTGAAGCTGTGAAGCATCAACACGTGTTACTTGTTTCATTATTTTGGGGCATTATGTCACAGTATTTAGACAGAAAACTGGCAGAGAGAAAAGAATGGAAAACATGTAGCAAAGGGTCAAAGGTCGGGAATCGTACCACGGATGACTGCCTCCAGGACCAACAGCCTTCGTACATGTCTAGTCCACTTTATCGCTTCGCCACGTCCTGCTTTTGGCTGGCTTTTTAGGTAAATCCAGCGAGTGGACTTAGGACATCTGTTTGCTGGGATTCTGGGCTAAATAATGCTAAACTTGCACCATGAAGGACAATCCTCCACAAAACCTGAGAATAATACGAAGGCTGACCAAACATTTGCCAAAAGAGACCTTTACAGTTGAGCCTAGAAGCATACATGCTGATGAATGGTCTTTCAAATGATACCACAAGCCACTAATGTCAATAATCAGTTATAATGTCAGTCAGTCCCACCGTTAAGCTGGTCTGTGGCGTGTTTAGTTTTGCTGGTTTTCTGCAGCTACTCTCGCTGACTATACGGCTTTAATTTGCTTACTTCAGCTGCAGCTCTAAGTAAGTTCCACCCACCAGGATGCTCAGATTTATGGCAAACTCTCACCGTCTCCTCTTTTCTTTCCCACCTGCAGACACGCTTTCGTTTCTATTTGCTGTCTCTCTGTTTGCTGCAGAAACCGAAACCAGACATTTTCAATTCTCAGATTCACGTTTCCTCTCCTCATGCAGAAAATACTTTTTTTTTTTTTTTTTAAAATGGTTACCTTTGACTTATTTTAAAATCTATGCAAATGCATATTATTTAGAAACTTTTAATCAGCTGTGACAATTATCCTTTTATTTTGTTTTTGTTTTCTAACTTGGAAATCACCTGGATTGCCCTTTAATGCCCCTCCATCGATTCTATGTTGATAAAATCTGGCGCTTTACTACCATAAAGCATTATAGTCCTCACTTTTAAGGCTTTTACGCCGTATCCCAGCACAGTGTTGACAGAGACTCCTGGGAACCCGGCGGTCAATTTGATCTGAAAGTTATGAAGGCAGGATGTCAGCCAAGCTGTTTGTTCTTGTAGCTTGAAAGGCCCAGTTGTGGAGTCTGTCGACAATGTCCTCTCTGTGTTGTTGACGGACCCGACAGGCATGCCGTGCATTCTGCTGAAAGTGGGTGTGTGCCGCTGGCTGATTTCACGGTCCTTGAAGCTGGTAACAGGACCTCTGTTTTTTTTTTTTTTCTCCTGAAAAGTGAACATTTGCTTTGCTAAGACAGCAACAGTAACGACAGCAGCAAGGAGTAATTAGGAAGTAGAATTTATTTAACAAAATATTTTAAATTTATTCTGTTTTCTTCTGAAATGTGCTTTTATCTGAGTTAAAGTCTGTCTAACTACACTGGTTTTTAATAGGAAATGGTAAAAAAAAAAATCAGCCTATGGGACAAAAGCTTTGGAATAAACCATCTTTTTTGGGACTGGTCTCAGCTCTGTGCTACCGGAGCTTCTTCAGGCATGAGTAACACACACTCCGGACACATGTCGTCACATCAATATCCTGTCGGATTTAGAGGGATGCTGTGACTCCCGGTGGGATATAGCAGCACATCCAAAATAAAGATTCAAACTCCGTCTGTATGGCAGTGCTGCACATGTGCCACTTCTGTTGGTGAAATCATTGGTGACGCCCACCAGTAGGTGGCAGCAGCACTATATCTGTGTTTTACCTAATTGTACATCTAGAGACTTTTAAGGCCCTTTAAAAACCACCTCTATTCATTGACGTTTGAATCAAATAAATCAACATTTAACTTTTATTAAAGCATTCTTTTAACTGTACCCTGTTTTTTTTTATTTTCATGTGTTTATATTATCCATTTAGTTTATTGTAAGTCTTTCTTTTTGTGTTTTTGCTGTTTTAAATAATATAAAAAACTTGATAATGATTATTTATCTACTGTGTAAAGTGTCTGTTTACAGTATGCTTGCATATAGGGAAAATGTTCTGGTTTTAGTGGACTTTAATCCACTGAAACCAGACCAGAATTGTACCTCTGGCTGTATATTAATGGCCATTTTCCCACCGTCGTGTGAACCCTACCCCTCATCTCAGTTCTTGTGCAGCTTCTAGTGTATTTTTTTTTAAGATTGCCCTGAATTTTGCTCAATCAATCATCCCAACAACTTTTGACCAGCTTCACTTCCCCTGCTGCAGAAAAGCATCATCTTAGCACGATGCTGCCACCACTATTTATGTTTTTGGGGGAGGTTGTTTTTAATTTATATTGGCTTGATTTCCTCTTAACTTGGCGTGTATGGTACAAAGTTGCAGTTTGGTCTCATCTGATCAGTGAACCGTCTTTCTGCTCTTACATTGATTGTGGCAAGCTGAAAACTGAGTTTATTAGGGAATTATTTCAACATTGCCTTTTTTTTTTGTCGCAACTCTTCGGTAAAGGCCAGATTTGTGGAGTGCATGGCCGGTAGTTGTCCTGGCATCAGATTCTTCCACCTGAGCTGTGGGTCTCTGCAGCTCCTCCAGAGTTATTTGGGGCTTCTTAGTGTGGCCTTTCTTGTTAGGGTTTCCAGTTGTTCCATTGATACTATTATACTCTATTTTCAGAGGAAGAATTCAACAGCACTTTGTATATTTACAATGTAACTCTGGTTTAAAACCTATTCTTGACATTCCTGGTGTGTTTTAGTAAGCTGCTGTTTGCTATTATTTACTAATAAACCTCTGAGGTCATAGAACAGCTCTATTTACAGTGAGTTACAATTATACACTGGAGGATTATTATATACTAATGATGGGATTTACGAAACACAATTTAGTTGCACTGGATTTTATTCAGGCATTTCAGAGTAAAAGCTGCTAAATACTTACACTATGTAGCCAAAAATATTTGCTTCCCTGCCTTGACTCGCGTATGAATTAAAATGACTTTCCATTCTTAATCCATAGGGGTCCACCCTTTGCAGCTGTAACAGCTTCCTCTCTTCTGGGAAGGCTGTCCACAAGGTTCTGGAGTGTTTATGGGATTTCTTGACTGTTCAGAAGCACATTTGTGAGGTCAGACATTGATGTTGGACGACAAGGCCTGGCTCTCAGTCTCGGCTCCAATTAATCCCAAAGGTGTCCTATCTGGTTAAGGTCAGGAATCCGTGCAGGGCGGTCAATGTCATCTTCCCCAAACTCATCCATGTCTTCATTGACCTTGCTTGGATTCTCTGGTGCACAGTCATGTAGGAAGAAGAAGGGGCCATCTCCAAAGTGTTCCCACAAAGTTGGGAACTGCTGAAGCATTCAGAGATCCCAATTCAAAATAATAAAACATTCACTGGAACTAAAAGGCCAAGCCCAGCTCCTGAAAGACGACCCACATCAGAATCCCATTTCCACCAAACCTCCACAGATCAGCGCCTCCGCTGATCTGTTGTCTAGTGGCAGCTTTCTTTACTCAACTGCATCCGACGCTTTGCATTGCACTTGATGATGAATGGCTTGTATTCAGCTGCTCTGCCATGGAAGCCTACTCCATGTAGCGCTAAACTCGCTGTTCTTGAGCTAATCTAAATGCCACATGATGTTTGGAGGTCTGTAGCGATCGACTCTGCAGGAAGTTGGTGACTTCTCCCCACTTCTTCAATTCACGCTCAGGGTTTCCCCCCAGAAAATACGGTAGTCATGGCTTTTAGTGGGAGCTGCGGGGGGGATCGAAGCATGAGGAGCGTTGCGTGACACAACTCGAAGGAGGGGTGTGGCCCATTAACCAGATACAGAAGTGTGCATCAAGCTAATATCAGCTAGCGCTAGCTTTTTTGGGCCAGGAACTTTACTGACCGTTTTATGTTGCTCTGAAACATTTAAACATTTAAAACAACCAAATGCCTGGCAGGGGGGCGGATAAAGCATGGCGGCTCGTCGGGTTTATCATATGGTGGGGGAAACCCTGACGCTGCCTACCCCTTAGTTGCTGTTGTTCCCAATCGCTTCCACTTTATTATAATACCACTGATATTTGACTGTTGCACCGGTGGCATCCTGTCACAGAACCACACTGGAGTCGGATGGGTGGGCGAATGCTTTAGGCAATATAGTGTATGAACACCAAAGTTCCAAACAGATAAGAGAACTAGCTGCCCTTCTTGTTCCATTCGCTTCCCAATTATGTTCTACTTTGTTGTGGACAAGTTTACTTTTGCCAGGCATCAAACTGTGACGGCTCCTTGCACAGAGCAGGACTGGGGCTGAGAGAAATGTTCTCAATCACCCAGTCACCTCTTAACTTGACTCGAAATGACAACAGTGACCGTGCTAGTTAGGGCTTTGAAGAGCAACTTTGTTTTCCTGCACTGAAGCAATTCATATGCACTTCGTCCGCCTCTGCTCGAAGAAATAAAGAACGTGGAACAGCTCAGCCTCAGCTGGTGATGAGCTACTGCATGTCTCTGCTGAGGGTTTGACGTCCTAATCACAGATGAGGTCGTAAGGCCACTTCATCTGTCTCGGGGGAGGACGGACTAGAGGTCAGGAGTCAGAGAGGCTCTCCTGAGGGAGGGTAAGGACAACAGAACCGCAATGCTCGGCACGTGGTCTTCAACCTAATGAGACGTGATGGGGGGGCTCTGTTTGGATAGCTGCACTCACCAAGCAGTTAGATGGTTGTTGCACCAACTCATGTTTTCATGCTTTGTTATAAATATCAAGGTTATTTATTTTCATTAGAGGTTTAAATATTTTTTTCATACGTTTTACATATGGAAAAAAATCCTTCATGTTGTGTAATTAAGCAAATTATAGTTGAACATAAATACATCGGAACTTGAGTAATTGGCTTGTTTTTTTTCCAAGCTGAAGATTGATTAAAATTTTCATTGGTGAAAGTCAAATGAGAAGTTTTAGGTCAGGTCCACGCGGTGCACCGTGCGTCTGCATGGACCGACAGCACTGGCTAGCTGCTATCATGTTACCCTTCCATCCTGGGGCAACCACAGAGGAGTAGATATTCAATCCTCTGACATCCTGCAGCTCGCTGATGACCTGCTTTAGGCTGATCAATGCATGAAATGGGGACAGTTGGTGTCCCTGGTGTCTTCAGTTGTAATCAAACAGTGGTTGGAATGCTCATTCTCTCCAGAGTTAGATTATCTTCTTACTTCTGTAACATTTTTGCTGTTATCTCTAACCTGGCTGCAGTAAACATCTTGCACAGAACCGCCGGTGAACTTGTTTGGAATCAGGCCAAGTGTTTTAAGATGGATCAGGAATTCCCTAACAAGCCAGGACTAGCTGGGGTTTGTGTCTGCCTGGCACGCATCCATTTTCCCCCCACGCCACCCACTGCCTCAGGGCTGTGTGTCGTAGCATGTACGCTGTGCAGCTCGACAGGAGTGCTTACTGCAGCAGATTGTTGGGCTCACTAACCCAGTTAAGGGTGATGTTAAAGTCAATATGCTTTCACTTTCTAGCTGCTCTGAACAAGACTTATGCATGCTGTCTACTCAGTAAAAAAACGCTTCATCTGTGAGGTTAGGGTTAAGCTCATCACTAAGCCTAAACAATTGGACTCTTGTACACAGCTAACTTATTTCTGGTTCATTAAACTTTAAAAAGATAGAACCTAACCACGTGACATTATGGAAAAGAATAAAGATTAAAAAATAAAACAAAAACAAAGCCCAAAACTGAATAATAAAGGTACAGTTAATTTTGCATAAATAGTGATTTTATAATATATCGATTCAACAGGTTGCATGAAATTCTGAATGTAATCTATTCACATCTTTGTACATCAAGAGATGAGCCAAAAAGCAATATCAGGTTCATGAAAAATGGACATGAAAAGATTTTGGGGAAAAACTAAGAATGTTCAATTTTGTGTTTTCACAATCTTGAAAAAAACATATTCTAAAAAAAAAAAAAATTGCAAGCTGTTCAGATTTACCGTATTTTTTGGACCATAAATCGCAACGGATTATAAGGCGCACATAAATTTTTGATAAAATGTAAGGATTTTAAGCTGTTCAGATTTAATGTATTTTTTGGACCATAAATCGCACCGGATTATAAGGCGCACATAAATTTTTGATAAAATGTAAGGATTTTAAGTGTGCCTTATATTCCGAAAAATACGACTTCTCTCCGTGGACTGTTTTGTCCAAAATTATTCGCTTGTCTGTCTTCACACACAGTTGACATTAAGTGACATCCCATTTTTAATATACTGGGCTTTGTACGACGTCAGCTTACACTGTACGACGTTTCACAATGTTCAGGTAGGACTGGGTGATAAATAGATTTAATAGATGAATTCAAATTTACAATTTTTTTAAGATTTAATTTCGGGAAAATCTGGATTTTATTTTGCTAATGCACTCATTGGGCTTCCATGAAAAGAGTAGTATTTCCAAAACAATATATGTTTTGGAAAATATATTGTCAAAATATTTAGTTGAAACTTTTTTTTTTAACCATAATACGAGACACTTTAATTTACTGTTTTTTTAACTTAGTTTGAAGTTACACAAGTGAAGTGAAGCCTGTTCTCAGCTCATTGTGTAAAACCACTAGCAGCAAACATTTTGTTATATTTTCATTGTTTACAATGGCAGGGCCGCCATCTTGTTTTACTAGCATGTTTCACAGCTTGTATTTAGTTGCACTTTGAATTCAGGTCATCTTCCAGACGAAATGTTTGACATGAAAGCAAGTTTTTAAAATGGTTTCCTTAATTTATTTTTGTGAAACAAAAAGGAGGGGAAAAATCTATTAATCTGATTTGGTATAATAAAATTTGAGATTTTTATTTTTTGGCCATGTAGTGCAGTGTCTGTAATCCAAAAAATAATACATCTCACTTCTGTAAAAATATGCAATTTGACATGTATACTTGGTACAAGTTTTTACTTATACCTTGTGATCCTAAAGGTCCATTATTGCTAGAGACAGCTGTTAACCTCAGTAAAGGAAAAAGGAATTTATGATGAAGAAGCTGAGCTTACCAGTGCTGCTTTTTCATCATCCAACTAGTTAAACTTCAAAAAACTTGTAACGATTCAAGCAGCTACTATATTCTGTCATTTTACACTGAATTAAAGTTGCATCAGACAGTGACACGGGGCCGTGTTGCAACATGGATGTTGTTAAAACCCTTTTGATGTTGGTGTTGTAGTGAAAAATGGCACTATATAGATCTGGTGGCAAAATAATACTCATTTCTCTTTTTACTATGCATGGAGCATCATCAAGCTTGGATAACTGTCACAATATCCTTCATGTTTCTCCAAAGATTGTTCAAGTATTTCCCATAATCCCACAAATATCCACAAAGCAATATCTCTCAAAGCTAGAGATGCATCCATCAGTGTTTTGTGACCAATTTCAGATCTGTTTTTTTAATAATTATTTTTTAAACTAATCTTTGCTCTGCCAATTGAAGTTTAAACTGTCTTCAGAAATTTAGGAATTGGCATGATTAGCACCGTCAGTATCGGTCACTGTAAAAAGCTGTCATTGGTGTGTATTACACAGAAAATGAAAACTCTTATTTTACTTAATTATTTCTGAAAGGCTACAAGCATATTCTGTAATGGACAGAAGTTGAAACCTCAAAAGGATAAAGCATAGCAACCTTGCTGCAATATGTTCAGCTAAAGTCAGCTTTGGTTCTTTTGCTCCGTCAACAAATTGCTGAATCGTCCACAAGGTGTGTACAAATTGACTTCCTTTGGTAGACGGCCAAAGGAAAACGTCAGTTAAAAAAATTATCAAAATTGATGAAGTAAAAAAAAGGGAAATGGCAAATTGACTAACAAAACTCTAGATATCTGTAGCAGCAGCTTACCTGAGCAACATAAGCCCTTTCACAAAAAAAGTTTTCCTTTGGAATAGTTTCTCACACCTTTTGCCTTCCTGTGACTTCTCTATCTTTAAACACCTCACCTGATATGAAATGGCTAACTCTGAGTCTTCATCGCAAAAAATGTTGTGGTGTGGGCGACCTTGTAGCACGTGGTTATGGTGTATTCACTGATTTGAAAAAGGTTTGAGTTTCCGCCTCCAATCACTGATCAGGTGATTGGAGGTGATCCAGTCACACATGACTGACAGCGCCCTCTTCTGGATGTCAGCCATACTACAACACTAAAGGAACGTCTAAGTGGACGTTATCAGTTGATCAGATGGAATAAACTTTAAACTAATTAACTATTAATCGACAATTAATCGTAAGTCGATTATTTGTTAGCATCCCTACTTACAAGTTATTATTATTATTATTACAAAAAATTTGCTTTGTGTTGATTGTATTTGTACTTTTATACAAAATGTATTCTTAAATGGATTGAAAATCTGGACACCAGCCATTCTGTGGAGACTTTCAATTCAGTTAAATTCAATTTTATTTATATAGCGCCAATTCATGAAACATGTCATCTCAATGCACTTTACAAAGTCAAATTCAATCATATTATACAGATTGGTCAAAAATCTCCTATATAAGGGAATCAGTTGATTGCATCAAAGTCCCAACAAGCAGCAATCACTCCTGAAGAAGCGTAGAGCTACAGGGAGAGTCGTCTGCATTGTCCATGACTTTGCAGCAATCCCTCATACTGAGCATGCATGAAGCGACAGTGGAAAGAAAAACTCCCCTTTAACGGGAAGGAAAACCTCCAGCAGAACCGGGCTCAGTATGAACGGTCATCTGCCTCGACTGACTGGGGAGACTTCATAAGTTTACTTATCCCTGCAAGGAAAAAAAGCCTGGTCCAAGTTGGACAGTGAGACGTGGTTTTCTATCTCTGTTATGGTGTATACTAAACAAGCATCATGCAGATATTAAATCGAGATCGTTTAAGAAGTTATGTATGTAAGATTCGCTGCTTACTAGCATTACCTATTTTTTCCAGTTCATTTTTTAGAAATTTCCTGCAATTCTCTATCTACAAGATCCAATTTTATGCACAAAAGTCCAGTTCTCCTATAATTTGAACTGAAAGAAACTGATTTTATTTCTTAAAACCAGTCTATTCTGTCATTTCACCGCGGATGTCTTGCAGCCACAGTCGGCTGTTTTTTTGATCTCATACACTCTTATAAAGCTGTTGCCTTCCTGTCCACCCTCTGTTGTCCTTTAAATGTTTTGACAGCTGGCCCTGATAGAGTTCTATTTATAAGTCCATGAGCGGGTATATCACTGTGTGTGTGTGTGTGTGTGTGTGTTTGTGTGTGTATCCTGGTTGTCATGTGGGCACATAAGTGGTTTGCCCGTCTGTCTGCTTAGAGGGTGTCAACTTGATAGTCGGTGTTTGACACAGGCTAAGTGGCTACCGTCAGCTCAAAGCTCGTGATGTGATTTATACAGCGTGGAGATATTCTCTCTGAACAATGAGACAATATTAGAAAAATCTTTAGCTCATTAAATATCTAACAGGAGTCAAGCAGTTTGACATTTAAAGAAACACCTCAACTTTATGTACGTTTTATTGATGAGTTGTCTGCTTTTTTGCGTGGTTAGAAATGTGGGATGACTTTGTGCCATCCTAAAGATAACTTTCCTAATGACGGTTTTCCGTTGTGTTCGGCAGGATCTACACATCATCTACTGCCACCTCTACCACATGGAGGTCCTCTCACACCTTAGGGAACATCAGTTAAGGTAAGTTTTTATTATTACTACATTCAAATGAATAAATTGAATTGTTTTGCTGTACATTCTTTTGTAGAAGCTAGAAGGTTGGTTTCCTCCAACCGTCTCTATAATGATTATTAATATTTAGGATAAATTGCACTTTAGTTCAGGATGCCCAAGTCCAGTCCTGGAGAGCTGCTCATCAGCATGCCTCTACAGAGCTGACACGCTGAGGAGCTTATTTACCCATTTGATTCAGGCTTGCTGCAGAGAGGATGCATCTACAAGTTGCAGGATGGTAGCCCTCGAGGACTCTGACACCCCCCCCCCCCCCCCCCCAATAAGGCGCACCGGATTATAAGGCACACCGTGAATTAACTTGTCTCTGTGCGTCTTTGTCCACATATAAGGCGCACCGGATAATAAGACTCACTAACTATTCTTTCCAAGTGGGTAATATCACTCCGCCCCTTCACGCCCCTAGCGCTTACTCCAGGCTAGCAACACCAAATGGCCGGTGTTGGTAGGGCTGCCTAAGTGCTCCCACATACTTGGGCGTACTGTGCGCATACTGGGAGCTTGGCGGACTCCGTACTGACTCTCCCCGGACGTTTTATCCTTCGTAGTCTAGTGCGCTGTTGCCGACATTTCTTGTGGCAAATTCCTACAATTCCCACACTTTCTGCCAGTGGGACGAAGAGGCGGAATGGATGGTAAAATGTGTGATTAGCTAACTGAGCACCAAGAGCCGTTTGTTTTACAGCAGGCTCCAACCGCACACCTGTCTTTAGACTTTATCAAGCTCGGGACAAGTTGGCTCAAACAGAATGAAACATAGATGTCACATAGAAAACAGTTTGATGTAAAGACTTCTTGCCTCTGAGAAGTTTATAGTGTGACACGTACCTGTATGCGCGGAGTCCGCCTTGAGTACGCATGGAGTACGCGCGGACCTCCACTGAGTGAACTACATCCGAGTATTTGGGGGTCTTTACCTAAATGCACTTTTAGTTCAGACAGTACAGTCAGGCACGCTTGTCGACACCTCAGGGGTCCGATCAGGTAGTGACACAGTGTACCGTAATGCTGCAAATATCCATTGAGCGGAGCAGCTTCATTGCTTACCAAAGTCGTACTTACACATTTAAAACAGATTTTTGAGCACATTGTACCAAATCAAATCAGTCAGTAAGCACAACTGTAATCAAATATAAAGCGCACTGGAGTGCGCCTTATTGTCCGAAAAATACAGTAGTTTGTGCTCGATGTTTCATATCTTGTTCCAAAATTCTCCACAGGTTTCTAAAAACCAAATTGTCAGACAATCGCCTAACTGTTTTAACACAAATGAGGCCTTTAAAGAAAAGGAGCGTATGAAGATCTATGTAACTGGCGCGATGCCGCCTGCCAATCAATCCTGGAGGCTCGTCAGTGATCACAATTTGTTCCAATGTGAAACGCCCCTACCTGCAGGAGCTGCAAGCCCTTTACCTTGTGACAACACTGTCGTGATTTTGCATTACAAACACATCACAATCAGAGGGGTTTTATTAAAAAACACCGGAAAAAAATGGTTAAAGCTGTCAGTGGGGAAAGTGCAATTCAGACACGCGTCATCCCTGATGTTTAGAGGGTGGAATACAGTTTATTCCTTTCCAGAAACCTAAAAGGAGTCTAAAAAAGTAAAACACGGATAAAAGCACGGGGCTGACCTCACGAGCAGCTGAACACAACAGTGATGGACATGGAGCAAACACATGTTTGTGTGAACGAAGGCAAATGTTCATAACTACATTGTATTCTTAGTGGTTATTTAGCATAAAGAAACAAAAAATTTAGTTTTTGTTGGATATGATCAGTTGACAGGACTCCAGTTTTGCACAAATGATTTAATAGGTAGTGTAATATAAAGTTTGTACTCCTAATACCGAATTTCACTGTAAAATATTGTTATGGATAACAGCATGAAAACATCTACTGCAGTAAGTATTTGAAGTTACTAATATATATATTTTTACTTGGGTATTTAAACTTGGGTTTTAATATTGATTTGTCTGTGGTGGCCTTGAAATAACATCCCTGACTTGATGTACAACTCGTTTAAACATTTTTGTTCCCTGTGTTCTTTGCCTCAATGTTGGTAAATAAGGCAAAAATGCCCCTGGTAGTGCTGTGAGCTTCGCTATCACCGCCATTACAATGTATTTGTTTTCTCTGAGGTTATATCTGCCTGGGGTAGGCACACTTCTGCATAGAAGCAGCAGTTCTTACAGTCAACTATTGCCATGGTAGAGAGAAACTGAATGCTGTTTCTTTAAGCTAATCAAAAAATAGCAAATAAATCTCTCAGGGCAAAAGAAAAACAAACCAATCTTTTTAGACAAGAGTCTATAAGATAGCGAACCATTTAGAGAATTGTTTTCAAAATGAAAAGCATTTTGAAAAATGTTAATTCTGTGTGGGCCAACTTGTCCCGAGCTTGATAAAGTCTAAAATTGATTGAATTAATTGGGTCTTAAATTCATGTGTAGTAAAGGTCAATACAAAACTCAATGTGGGAATAAAAACAAATACAATCGTACATCTACCTACATTGTGTGACATTAAACCCCAGGTAGGATTACACCCCTCCCTGTGTGCCAATCCCTAGCCTATTCTTTTAGATACATGTTGATGCACACAAGAAATGTGTGCAAATGGCAAAAAAAACCACCAAACACTTAGTTTTTAAACATTTGTTTACATATAAGCCTGTGCTAACTTTTCTCTCTGTGTAAAGGCTTGTTTTTATTGCAATACTGTACCCAACGCTTCATTATGCATGTAGGAAATTTGAGAACAACTCTAGAACTCCACATTTGATCAGTTTGTCCAAATTGGATATTTAGCAACCAGGGCATTTTCTTTCTTTCTTTTTTTTTTTTTTTTAACCAAACTTCCCAAACATATCTTCTTTCTGTCCTCAAAAAGTCTTTTGATCAGTGAACCTTGTTTAAATGTCTGTAAAATGGCGTTTTAGTAAGTTTAATAAGTTGCCTGTCTACCTTTTGATACAAAATTCAGTTCAATTATTAAATTCTGTTAAACCATAAATATCTATGTATGCCCTCATTTGATGCAATTATGTGTTTGTCGTCTGATGGCATGAATTGCATAGACCTTTATGTGACACCGTGTCAGTTTCATCCCATTACATGCCTACTATCTTTGTCTTTGATTTGTTTTTTGTTTTTTTTTTACAAATCACTAAAGCCCAATTCATTTTGTTGGGCTTTAGTGGATAAATGTAAAAGTAAAGTCAAAATGTATTGAAATATTGACTCTTGGGCTGCGCACACAGAAAGTCAAAGCGATTCATCTTACTACACCGAGCTGACATCCAGTTAAGGTGTTCTCTTAGCACGGTTGCCTCCTGGGGAAAAATGATGGATCTCTGATGGCTCTGCATGAACGAGAAGTATACCGATGCTTTCTGGAAGAAGAAGCTAACGTCTTTGCCTGTCTCTCTCAGGTCGATGTGCACCTCCGCCAGGTATGAGAGACATGAAGCTAACCACATCCTGTTTTAGTAAGTACAAACGTTCACATTAGACAGACGCTCTTCCTGCAATGGTCTGCTTTTTATTTCCGTTCATCTTCTGCTCTGCGGTGCAATGACTGGATCCTTTACATCAACAGCAAGTAACTTTGGGGCCTTGCAGAAGTATTCGTACTCACTGAACTTTCTCACACTTTTCCAACTGAAAGGAAATGATTTATGAGTTTAAACATGGCAATGTTCGAAAAGATTGGCTTGCACTTATTCAATTACAATGAAAGAAAATTACCGTGTTAGCACCTAAGGTAATTAAATTGTTGCAACTCATGTGATTTCTTTAAATAGTTGTTGCGGATGGTGATGGCTGTGTGGAGGAAGGATCTCTGTTTTACTTTAAATATACAATCATCTCAGTTTCTTTCATCCCATTCAAGATGAGATGATTATCTCCACACTATGCCACAAAGCGGTCCACCAGTTCTCTATTCTCAGCTTCTTGTCCGTCTCTAAAACTCCCGATAACTGCAGAGTTGTCTAGTATTTCTGCAGATGAAAAAGGCTTCGTCTTGTTCTGGAAGTCTGGGGCGTACAGAGTGAACAGGCGTGGTGAGAGCACACACCCCTGTGGTGCTCCTGTGCTGCAGAGCCCCTGGATAGACACGCCACCAATTACATTCACCCTGAGTCAATACTTTGCAAAGTCAGCCTTCGTTGCAGTAACAGCTGCAAGTACTTTGGAGTAGGTCTCTACCAGCTTTGCACGTCTAGAGACTAGGGCTGAACGATTTAGGAAAATAATCTAATCGCGATTATTTATTTTTTTATCTTAATGTTGCGATTTAATGCAATTATTTTTTTTCAGTTTAATTTATCATGTCTTTTTAAACGTATACAAACAACAAATCAATCTGTTTCATCGCTGTGCAGATTAGGTGCTAAAAGAGCCACTGCGTCTCAACTCGGAGCAGAAATGATTGCGTTCTGCCTACGATATATTTCAGCCAAAATTGCGATTTGATTTTGACTTTTCTCTGCATTAACCACAAGCAACAAAAATGGCCTCTAGATAAAGATGTTTGTAAACAAGGACTATTTAAAACAAGAACTTTTAAGGTTTTCATTAATTAGAATATTATTCAAGAGAACAGCTTTTAATTGTTTTGGACATCAATCCTTGTTGAACATAAAGTGCAACTAACAAGCAAGTCTATGTATTAAAAAGTCTGACCAGAACTTAATGCTATGGTGAGATTCCTGTATATTTCTGGTAAAAAAGTATGATTATATAAACTCTAAAACAAGTAATAAAATTAGATTATCTCACTGCTGCAACTCTCTTTCCTTCCATGTGGAGGCAAACCCACTTTAATCATATTACGACACCTAAAGGACGCGTCTGATCCATTAATTGTTACATAGCCAAAAATTGCCGACATCTGCGATTTGGAAACTGCGTTTTTTAAAATTGAGATTATATTGCAAATGCGATTAATTGTGCAGCCCTACTAGAGACTGAAAGTTTTTGTCTATGTTTCGTTGCAACATTACTCAAGCTTGGTTACGTTGGATAGAGAACATATGTAAACATCAGATTCTCAACTGGATTTGGACTTGATATGATGAATATATAGTGATTTTTTGAGTGTATTTTTAAAATTATTGTTCGGCTGAAAGGTTAAACTCAGCCCCCCGTTTTTATTTCTATTCCTATTTCCGTTCTGGATTGCTCTGTATTTAGCTCCCTGCATCTCCTCATCAGTTGAAGCAGAACATCCCCGCAGCATAACGCTGCCACCGCCATGTGTCGTCATGTGGACGGTGTGCTTATGGCTAATTTTTCTAAAAACCGTAGGAAAATGCATTTCTGTTTGTGATGAAAGGTGACAAGATTCTTGGGTTATGAATACTTTTGCATGGCGTTGTAGGTAAAGCAAAGGTTTGGTGAGGGTGAAGGGTATTGTGAGTCCACTCAATAAAACATGTAAAATAAAAGTGCTTTTCCAATATTTAGTTCTCTTGTTTTAAAATGAAGATGGTTTGTTTCTGAAATGTTTCAGTTTTATAGCTGTTCAGGGGAACGTACGCAAAAGGAAAAGGTTCTTGCATTGCCAAACGCTTAATTTGAAGTTTTTGAAATGAATTTCCACCTGAATAACTCGTTAAGTTGTCACTGTTTTCCAGCTTCACAGAACCAAAAGTTGCTAAGCTTATGCAGCTTACAACTTATCTACGGCTTGAAACATCCTGGGATTTTCTGCTGAGTGCTTGAAAGAGATAAAAGTGAACATTTATGCATCTATAAGAACTTGAAGCTGAAAAGTTCTGCTTTGTCAATCATCTAGAAATTCAGAATTTTGACCTCTCTTCACAGCATATTTGGATTTTTTTTTTGCAACATCAGGTGGTTTAAGTTCAACCTGATTGTTAATATATTGCAATTCGGATGGTAGAGGAATTTAATATCCCTTCTATCATGTCTGACTTTTTTTTTTTGGTGGAAGGAGGGGGTGTCAATAAATGATTAAAATGATCGGCTACAGAAAAGCAAATTTGCCATCATAAATTGCGCAAAGTTAGACAGAAACCTGATGAATGACCAGCGGGAAGGAGCAAAATAAGAGGGATGCAACTGAAAGGTAGGCATAGTTAACGGAGAAGGCAGAAGAAGGGACAAAATAAGAAGCTGAGAGGGAGTTTTATTAAAATGTGAGGAGGGAATGCAGAGGAGGAAAGAAAACAAGATGTGAATATGCTAAAGAGGATAGAAGGAGGAAAGAATAGCAGTGTCAAGAATGGAGGAGGGTGACAAATGAGCTGACAGGAGGAATGAGAAGACGAGGGCGAAGAGGGATGAGGGCGTCTGGGATGTGGGGGGAATGTGAGCGACGAGGGGTGGACAGCGATAGATGGAAGCATGAGACAGCAGCTCAACATGTTGACGCATTATCATCCTCGCTGGAATCACATTAGACACTCCGTAGTTTAATTTACCATCAAATAAACACTCCCTCCCACTCTCCCTCCCTCCCTGTGATATATATTCTCCCGCGTCTCCACCGGCGGTAAGTCTTAAGTACCTTAACCCCGACCAAAGCGGCTGCCATGTTCAATTACTCTTCCGCTGCACACACAAAACCAGCAGATGAAAGCGATCAAAGTCTGTTCAATAAAACTGCAGCGATGGTTAATTGCGTTGGCCTCACTTAAATCCAACAAGCTGAGAAAAAAAAAAACGAATCTTTTAGGAGTTAAACTGAGTTGTGATTAATTCTGCTTTCTTGCAGAAAATGCAACGAGAAGTAAAATGAATGAACAAATTAATAAAGGCATGATTAGACCTGTACTCCTCAATAGTGTTAGGCTTTGTCTCTGCTGCTTCACCACTTGGAAGGATTAACTTATGGCCTTAATCGATGGGACTCATGAATTCCTCCCTAGATCAGAAAATACGTTTTCAAGTGGCCTAATCAAAGCCCGGGCCTCTGTCTGAGAAACATGCTGCGGTTTTGCCTTAAAAAGATCCTTGGTGGGCGCGCTGGTGGCGCAGCGGGTAGCGCGACCTATATACAGAGGCCTTAGTCCTCGAACCCGGGTTCGACTCCGACCCGCGGGCCTTTGCCGCATGTCTCTCCCCCTCTTCCACCCCCCTTCCTGTCAGCCTGCTGTGTTAAAAAGCGAGCCACTAGAGCCACGAAAAATCTCAAAAAAAAAAAAAAAGACCCTTTGTGTTCAATAACTCTCCAGTTTGGCTGAACTACAACACATCTTCAGAAAAGAGGAGGCCAAAATTCCTCCACCGTGATGTAAAAGATAGCCAGCTATCGCCAATACCTGACGCATTATTTACCGATCTGATACGTGTAAGTGTGACAGAAAAGATGCTGACGTCCATAATCAGTAAACCCACTTTCCTTCAATGTAGCAAGATGGAAAAAGCAGCTTATTATGTCCCTTTAATGAGAATCAATGTTCGTTTTGCTGCCAGTGATGATCTTCTTTGACTTATGATGACAGGCTTAGGCTGATGTAAAGCCATCGGCGTTTACCTAATCTTTTTCCCCTCACCTGCCTTTGTGGATCCAGCCGACTCTTTGCTCGCCGGAGATTTATTCACCGAGCGTTTGTGACTGATGTGTGTTTAATGGATTAAAGCTGGAAACAGCATGTAAACAGTAATAATACATGTGTGCCATTAGTCTTGTCTAGCCTTTGGAACAAGGCTACCTGGTAATAATAGATTCTCAACTCCTTCCAGTGACCGAATTTATTAGGGTTTACTCTTGAGAGTGAATTTATGTGTTTCATATAATGTTTAACAACCAGGTATACAGACAAAAGTATTTCGCCCTATCCTATAGTCTAAAACGTTGTCCACTGCATCAGTTCTCCTTTTTATCCATCCGTCCATCTATCTGTCCGCCGTCCTGTCTTATGGGATTTTTGAATGTTCAATATTCAAAGTTTGAATGTAGAAATATCTGCAATAACTTCACTGCGAACGTTTGTGTCAATGCTTCAAAGTTTTGACATGAAAACGTGCAGGGAGTCTGTGTGAAGGATGAACCTGGTAATTATTTCTTTCTTTTCCAGTCCAGACAGTCTCGCTACCTGTTGGTACATTCTGCTCTCTGGATCCGTCTTCGTCAAGGAGCACATGTACCTGGCCAGGTGCTGGTACGTACACACACACACACATAAAACCCTCTGTCTCATGACAAGCTGTCCAGATAGTGCAGCTTCATGTGTCATGTCAGATAAATCCCGCTTCTCTCACTATAAGACATCTCAGTGTCACACTATGGTGGTGCTGTGATCCTGTTTTTGCCCCCGTGTGTGTGTGTGTGTGTGTGTGTGTGTGTGTGTGTGTGTGTGTGTGTGTTTATTCGTGCTGGAGTTGGCATGTCACAGAGCTGTAAAGCATGAAAATACAGGTTTCACTGGCACGTGAGGAAACATCTACACACGTTTGTAAGTCTCGTACTTGTTGGGCTAAAGACCGGTTAAAGTTTGAACTCTTAAAGCGCAATAAGAAAACTGCCGTAAGTAAAAAAAATCTAACAAATGATATCCATGAAATAGGAGAAACAAGCTCTGTGTTTCCTTAACGAAAACGGATATAAAGGTTGACGTGTTATGCTCTCTTTAATGGGTCAAGAATGTATTTTCTTCTATGTCTTTGGGTATTAAGTGAGTTGACTCTACGGGGCTCACTAAGACCTCAAGAGGTTTTGCCATATCTGTGGCCAAAGTTGTTGGGTCTTTGCCAACTTACACACTCTTCTTTCTGGTTCTGAGTGTGCTGCACCAGAGCTTCATGTGCAAACACTCCGGCTGAAAAGCTGATGTCTGTTTTGCTCTGTCTGTGTTGGCTCTGTTTGTTGACGTTGTGTTTTATGAGCTCTACAAACTCCACAGAAAATATTAGGGCTAACACAGTTGGCCAGAGAATGGAATATGCACATTTCTCCTTCTTCAGCTCAGTTTGGTGATTGTGAGGATGATTGCTGAAAAACTGGAATTTTATTTTTACTGTTCATTACGTGCACGCTCACAAATCAACCAACATCTTGTAGTTTGATGTACTTTTTTATTTTAATAAAAAAACAGAAAAGGCCTCTAACCCTGGAATCAGAATGGGTTGTTTGAAAGTTTGATCCGTTTACACAACCTGCCTACAACTTTAAAGATGGATTATTTTTGAAGAAAACAACAAATAGGACAAAATAACAGAACCCCCCCCCCCCCCCCCCCTCCCCCCCAATCAGCCCTTTAGAGCCACTTCTGCGGCACTTCCAGCTGCAAGTCTGTCTGAGCTCGCCACATCTTGCCTCTGGGATTTATGCCCATTCCTCAAGGCATAACTGCTCCAGCAGGTTTTTTTTTAATTACAGTTTTGAATGTAAAAAAACAAGTATGGGGTTTGGGGGGGGGGGGGTACTTTTGTAAGGCACTATATACAAATATGGATGATCCTGTAATTCCTTAATTTTTTTTGTTGGATTGAAAATCGTAAAAATTCTGATGGTTCTGTTTTTCCTTTTCTTGAAATACAGAAACATCACGATTTATCTGTACTTGACCTTTGGCACATATTCTCTAAACCAATGAACCAATTGAATTGGTTACTTGCTGTAACTGATGACGCCGTGAATCCTGATCTGCACCAGAAACCCTGAGAGAGAATATCCGGCTATCAGTTTGTGACCTTGCGTTCGAGCGCATTTGGGTTATAGAGCCAGACGATGATTCAAAGCATATAAACAGGTCCACCTTTGGATAGTTAAAAAAACAACAACATACAAAATCAAGTTTCTGTTCTCGTCTATTCAAAGTCCAGAATAAAATTCGGCTGGGATGCAGTTGCGTGGCCTTAAACAAGCTGTTCATGCTAAAACTCTAATTAAAACATTTCTCCATGGAAGAATGGACCTAAATTAATCCATAGTGATGTAAGAAAAACTATCTGGCAATTATAAATAAAAACCTTTTTATGACAGATGTTTCTGCCAAGATGACATAACCAGTCATTAGGTGATACAAGGGAAGCAAATAAAAGTGTGAATAACAAAAAAACTGTGAACTCCATGTTTAAGAGGAACTGAAGTTGATTAATGTTTCATTTACCAGGTGATGCTTCTAAATTTGGCTGCACTATATGAGGAAAATCTGTAGTTGGGATACTAATGTTAACTGTCCTCAACTATTGTTGATCTTCAGTGTATTGATGGCCATTAGTCCAACCAACTGGCAAAATTAATTTTTAATATGCACAATGTAAATTCATGACACATGAAATATAATATCCTAACAAATATTGCATTCATACAGTCCTTTGCGATGTTGGACCTGCAGAAATTGTCATGGTAATTGCAATTTGATCCATTGTGCAGCTCTAGTCTATTAGCCAAGTACTTTTTCATAAAGGTCAAGCCTTGGAAAGTTTTTTTTTTTTTTTTTTTGCCTTAAGGATTGTAATCATTATTTGAACTTGTATTTTGTATTTACTTTCATATTATAATAAGTATAAATTTTTACAGCATTTTAGAATAAATACCCACTAAATTTAATAGTAGTTTCAAATAAACATGCCTCTTGTCGTGAATATTATCACCGTTTGTGCTGTTTTGCTGTATATAGAGTAAGACGAGGATAACGCGATTATATTATATTAAAACGTTGAGTTGTCTCTGACACTTTCTGTGTCATCTAATTAAAAGGACTTTAAAATATAGCGACGATTTCTTTGAACAACAATGCAGTTTTGAAGCCAAAACTATCCAAGTTCTACGTTGTCTGTGATTGTTTTTAGCATGGTGAGTTATCAATGCTTGTCTACTGCTGAAGAACCCTTAGAATTTAACATTCAAACGTCTAGATTAACCTACATCTCTGGGATTTACATAATTCTCCGGACATCAACAACTATAATGAATATAAAAGAAAGTATCAGGTCTTTGTCCACAGTCTAAGGAACTAAAACAACCTAAAATACTCTAAGTAACAGTGTTGCACCTGTTTAAACAGCAGATTTAATTTAATGGGCTACCGTGACAGCTATTGGCTCAAGTCTGGCCGTAGGTCTGTGTTTACTTTTGTTCTGTTCTTATAGTTTGACTGGAAAAAGAAGCCATTGATGCCAAGAACTGTCAGGAGGGAACACATAGACTCGGTCTAATAGTATCTTAAAACACAGGCTCGGGTTTTTGGCCTGCTGTAATGGTCACAAGGTGGTCACATCTGAAAAGCAAAAGTCGCTTTAGATAAAGCTCACTCGGCGTCAGCAGAGGTTCATATGTAGCTTTATCATTTCCTGTCTTTGTTTTTTGTTCTCTCCGCAAGTATGATTTAGCCCTTGAGAAACTCCAAAGCTCATATTACTCACACAAGTTAAAGATGTATTTGCAAATTTAGTTTCTTTATATAATGTAAATACGACTTCTTTTTTCTAATAGTCTGGGAATGGCAGCACCAAGAGGAATTTAACGAAGCACAACGTTGTCGCATAAAATTACATGACTCCACATAAAGCTACATTCATCTCTAAAACGGTTAAATGCAGTTGTTTCACTTTGCTTTGAGGGTAAAGGGGGCTGAAAGCGATCAGCCTATTGGTTTTTATTTTCGGTAATAAAGAGTGCAGTCTGCAATCAGTCCTGGGTCCAATGACCGAGCAGTAGTTACGGGTAATTTATTGGCTCAGTCACCAATCAGCAGCTGTTTAAAAACATGACAGCCTGATGAACACCCTAATTTGCGCATAGTTTCCGGCACGATGATGTCAGCAATCACTGAAACAATCGCGGCTCTGTCACAGTCACTTGCTCCGTTTAGGCATCCGCAACCACTGCTTTATCTTTGTTTAAGTAAAAGACTATGGCTTCTGTCAGCTACTGAGCATGGATTTCATTTTGATTGGGTCTGTTTGTGGGACTAATAATAAAATAAAAAAATAAAAACCTGGGAAAACAATAATGTTACGTTTTAGCTTATTGGAAAAAAAATGGAGACATCGATAAGAGTTTAGTGGCTGTTTTTTTTTTTTTTTGGGGGGTGGGGGGGGATTTTTGACTTTCCAATACTACTGATTTTAGCAGATTCTAGTTTATTTAAAATAAGCGAAGTTCTTCAATTCCAGTACATTTTGGTTAATGAACTTGGACCAACGTAGCTTAATGATGCTTTCACGCAGCGGTTCATTCAATCATACCCAGTTTCAGTTATATTTAAGATACGCGTTGCACTACAAAACTCTAAATCATGCTACTATGCTGGGGGGGGGGGAAGTGAAATATTTCTATATTTTACAGAACAGGGTTTCAGTCAGTTAGCTCTATATTCAGAAGTGTTCGAACTATTTCTCTGTCACTCCTTACACTCACTGCATGTTTGTGAACGCGTGATTTTTAAGTCCTGAAATGTTGAGGCTGTGTAGTAAAAATAATCAGGGACATTTACTCTTAAAAACAGTGTTGAATGTGCGTTTACCCCTGATACCCAGTGCTGTTTAATCATGTAATGTCATGGGGCTTGCAAACCCAATGAGGCACCAGCGCCACTGCGCTCTGAAGTTGATTCATTTGTATTTCAGCTTGGAGCAACAATGTGTTAGCGCTAGTCTAAACAACGCGCAAGCGGAGCAGAGCTCCCGCCTCGCCGTGGAGGTGCGCTCAGCTCTGTACAGATTGCCCTACACTCAGGTAGAAGTTAAAACTTGTTTAACTTTGTCCGTGGCCCGCTGCAGCAGATGCTCGTTCAGCCAGCAGAGACAGAATATCTATCAAACAGCACCAGACCGAGGAGAAAGCAGCCAGCCAGAGTGGAAACTGAGCACGCTGCTCTTTGAATCGTAGGTTTTCATCATCATTTTCTTACAATGTTTTCGTCTGCTCCTCTCCGTTTCTCCAAGTTTAGTCATAAGGTTGGTTTTTAGCACAATAAGAATCACTATTCTGTAAATAAAATGTTGCCATTATCTACTTATTTAAATAGGCCCACCTCTTTTCTGCTCCCCTCTGCTGTGGATGACCAGAGCGCAGCGCCATTGGTGTTGCTTTAATTTTAGCATATTAGCTTAAACGTTGACTTCCACAATAGGTGCAGCAGAAGCTGTTTTTTGGTTTGTAAGCCCTCACCCTTAGGAAAATTTAGTAGTTGCTCAATGTAGCTTACAGATCACTTATGCAGTAAATTTATTTGCCCTAGAACATCTAATATTTACTAATTTAAGCTCTAAGGTTTGTGTGTCGTTTTGTTGCTTCTCTGGATACATTCCCGCAGCGGTGCGTTGCTTCTTGCATCTTGATTAGGATTGTTCATCAAGCTAATAACAGCTAGCGTCGGCTTTAGCGTCCGGGAGGTTTATAGCTACGCTGATGTACATTCAAAGGCTTTATTGTCCTCTCTTGCTCTCAAAACATCCGTGTCGTACTGACCGTTAAGCTCATGTTTATGAGCGTAAAGGCCTAGTTTGATTATAAATTAGAAAACTCTGGCAACAGCCTTGTATTTAAAAAAAAAAAAAAGAAAAAAAAAGAAAAGGTTTTAAAGGTGATAATTTAAATTCTCTTCATCTTCTTACATTAACGATTAGCTGGTTAACATTACTTAATGTCAGCTTCAGTCCTCATGTGCATTCCAGGGTTCCTATACAGTCTGGAAAATTGTTGAATTTGATTGAAGCCTTTTTGCCAGATCTAGATAAGAACGACAAAAGAAATTAGAAGTAGGGGAAAATTTTAATTTATAGACTTATATAATAAGTCTAGAAATGAAATATATAATATAATATATAATATAATAATTCCATCTGTTTTAACATGGTATATCCATCCATCCATGCTTGTAGGTGCTGTATCCAAACCCTTACCGTAGTAACATCTGTCCTAAATTCACAGTCGTCATATTTATAATTTATTAGAATGAATTTAAAAAAAATATTAGAATGAATTTAAAAAAAAATCTTTAGCAAAACTGGTAGACTTCCCATTGCAAAATCTGGATACTGGGTTCACTGTTTTCCAGGTCTACGTAAGTATAGAATATTTAAACAGTACAGTTGTATTTCCAGACTATATTGCCTATCCCTCCCTTCCTTCCTTCCTTCCTTCCTTCCTTCCTTCCTTCCTTCCTTCCTTCCTTCCTTCCTTCCTTCCTTCCTTCCTTCCTTCCTTCCTTCCTTCCTTCCTTCCTTCCTTCCTTCCTTCCTTCCTTCCTTCCTTCCTTCCCTCCGTTACAGTTAAGATTAGTTGTTTTCAGTGCTCGTGCTGTGTAGCAGAAACTGACAAGCTGTAGCAGTGAGTAGCCGGCCCACTATCAACACCCTTAGGGTAGTTAGGACTGCCTGTGTGTCATTCCAGCCTGGGTCAGTTGATAAACGAGTCATGGGTGGGGAGGGAGAATGTTGGTGCCATGCGAAGGACCAGAGGGGGTGTGTGTGGTTTGAAGTTCTAGCAGCAGCAAAGGGGTGGGGGTCTTGGAAAGGGTCACAGAGGGAGCTAATGGGACGTGTGTGTGTGTGTGTGTGTGTGTGTGTGTGTGTGTGTGTGTGTGTGTGTGTGTGAGGGAGAGAAAGAGAGAGAGCGAGGAATGCGGAACCCCTGGCAGAGCAGGGGATGGCCATGTGTTCCTGAGCAGCCTCCCGCCCGGAGCCCAGAAGCACATCCAGGCAGGAAATGAGACTACACACTCTCTCTCTCTCTCACACACACACACAGAAACACACACCTTGTTGGAGCAAGCGGACGGACAGAAGTGAACAGAGAGAGAACACACTCCTTCCTCTGTTAAAGACAAACTAGAAGACCAGTAGCTTGCTACTTCTGCTTTCTGGGAAAACTTCTCTCTTGCGTGCTCAGGAGCTGGACACAGGCGCAGTCTGCGCTGATTTTGGATTATTTGAAGGATGAACTTTCGCCCCTGCTTGTTGTGGATATTATGCTTCTTACCAGAGGGAATACAAAGACTTGGATCAGTATCATTTCTCTTTCTGGTTAGTAACCTTAAATCTTTGGTGTCTCTGTCTTTTAAATTGCTATTTCTTTTGTTTAAAACTCCCGCTTACTTTCTTTACATGTTCTTTACCCCTGCATGCCTCATTTCCTCCCTGCCACCGTTCAAACAACTGCAAAGCCAGGAACTCCCACAGCACTGTTGCAGAAAAACTTAGGGCCTCCTCAAGACACAGCACCAACTATTGTTTGTATTTTGTCTATCTTTAGAGAAGAGAAGTTGTTCTCTTTTTTTGTCACTTTTGTTGACAGCCAGCAGTAAACACATCTGAAGGGCTAAATGTTTGCACTGGAGGAGTTTAGTTGTTGAAGCATTGATGATGCATGGAAAATGAAAAAAGGGAACTAGGGGAGATTCTATCAAGAACATTATCTTTTAAACCTTTGTGTTTGTTAATTTTGGCTGGCTTTATAGATGGGAAAATCTAGTCGTGGTAAATTAACAAGAACAAAAATATGGAAATGGTTCAGTGCAAAAGTATCCATACCATTTGAACTTTTTTCACATTTTACTTTACCGACCACAAACTTCCTTGCATCCTTTTCATATTTTATATGAAAGACCAAAACAAAGTAAAGCATACTTTTCGAGTGATATGAAAATGTTGCATGGTTTGCCCAATATTCTCTACTAAATAAAAATACCATGCATTTGTATTCTTATCCCTTTTGTTCTAAATAAAATCATAATCAGTGAGTTCATTGCCTAATAAGTAAATGTAGTCGACCATGAAGACCAAGAAACATCCGGGGAGTCAGGGGTAAAGTTGTGGAGAAGTTTAAACCAGGTTTAGGTCCTGAATCAGTTGCACAAGCTTTGAACATCTCACAGAGCATTTGTAAAAGTTTAATCCAAAACTGAAAGATTATAGCAGAACTGGAAAACTAACAAAAAAATGAAAAGTCAACCTGAACCCTCGCAGATAGTCTCCTTACAACTTACTGAGTTTCAGTTATTTTGCATAGATTGGGCAATAATTTTGCTCTCTAGAAATGCAAAGCTGCTTGAGACATGCCCTCAGAAGACTTACAGCAAATATTCCTTTGTCTGTACAATTTCGTGCTACTTTTTTGCTAATATATCTTATAAAATCTGCTCAAGATGCATACCAGTAATGGAAGAAAATGTGAACAGGTTCACAGGATATGAATATTTGCAAGGCACTGTATGTTTTTCTGTTAGCTTTACTGTTTCACTTCCTTAAACCCCGTTTCATTTGAAGTTGCTGTTCTACAAGTAAAAGCAAGATGATTTATAGAGTCTGGCAGTGAACATGGGTTCACCTATGTGTCAGATGATTATTGGTCTTTAAGCTACGGTGACACCTTGACTTGTTTCTTTGGATTTGTGAAACAGCTGCTGTTGGTGCTGTGCCTCAACGACCTAATGCATCATTCCTTGCAGTCTGGTTGTGTTCGTCAGTGTCCTGGTGGTCCTTTAGGAAGAAGAAAAGAAGGGGGAAACTGTCAGCTAGTTTGTCCTTGTTTTAATATCTGGAAGTTAGTCATTTCAGTGTTAAATAGGGCTGGACAATAATTCAATAACAATATATATCGATCGATGGACATATTTAGATGATAGGAAAAAAAAGAATTAATAAAAAGTTCAATAGAATAACAATTTTCATTCCTTTTGCATTGTAGCCATGTAGATCAATATTGGTCGTTACATCCTCCCAACCAATCACAAACGCAGAGCCAGTAACCAAGCCCTTCAAAGTTCAGAGAACATGATTTCTTTTTCTTTTTTAAATACTTGCAATTTTGGTAAAAAGTTGGTTGAATTAAGGGTTGAGTTTGAATCCAGTGTTTGTGTTCTGTATCTAAAAATACGTCACTAAGCAACAGCATAAAATGGCCAGGGCTGCACTTAAAATCTATGTTTTGAATTTATTTACAATTATCGATATCAACCAATATGATTTCTATTTTATCAATATGCTTTTTTCCCATATCGTCCAGCCCTAGTTTTAACCAATGAATTGTAATAAACAGTGGTACTGATGAGTAGAATTGCAAACATACATGTGTGTCCTGTGCTGTGGTCCTTACATTAAGCATAAATCCAAAATTGGGACAAGCTTGCACATTTTCATTAACTGACATTTCACTTTGCCAATACTGCAAAGTATCATCTAGTTTCAGTTAACTGTGTTAACTGAAACTAGATGATACACAGCAAGGTAAGTTTATATGTATAGCACATTTCAGTATAGGGACATGGCAAAGCGCTTTACATGATTAAACATAGGAAAATACAGAATACAGGCAAGTAAAAGAACAGTTGGAATAAAATGTAGGAACATTTTATTATGTTTCAGTTAACAGTTTAACTGGAACAGTCAAAGTCAATCCTAAACAAATGTTTTTAACATTGATTTAAAGGAACTTGGGGTTTCAACACTTTCAGTTTTCTGGAAATTGGTTTCAGATAAATGGAGCATAAGAACTAAATGTTGCTTCTCCATGTTTGGTTCTGGTTCTGGGTATGCAGAGTAGGCTTGAGCAAGAACACCTGAGTGGTCTGGAGGGTTGATACACTGATAACAAGTCTGTGATGTATTTAGGTGGGAATCCATTCTGTGATTTATAGACTAACAGAAGTATTTTAAAGTCTATTCTCTGAGATACAGGGAGCCAGTGTAAGGACTTTAGAACTGGGCTGACATGCTCTACTTTCTTTGTCTTGGTGAGGACGCAGGCAGCAGCATTCTGGACCAACTGCAGCTGTCTGATTGACCTTTTAGGCAGACCTGTAAGAACACCATTGTAATAATCTATTCAACTAAAAATAAATGCATGGGTGAGTTTTTCAAGATCCTGCTAAGACCTTAGTCCTTTAATCCGGGAATCATTTTTCAGGTGATAGAAGGCTATAAACTCTCTTTATGTTTCTCTGAAGTTTAAGGTCTGTTTCCATCATCAAAGTTACCTACTGCCACATAAAAGTCCCTGTTCCTCAAGTAAGATTTAATCCATTCGATTTAATCCATTCAACTGCTATGACAGAAAGACCAGCCCACAGAAAGTTTTAAGCATAGTCTAAAAAGTAGACAGAGTCTCTGCCTCACAGACAGAGAACTAGGAGTTTGTGCCACAGGAGACGAGCCTGATAACTAAAAGATCTACGGGCAGTGAGAGGTTTTTATGTCGTCAAGTCATGACTGTAGTCTATCTGATTGGATTTATCAGGATTTATGGGGAAGTATAACTAGGTATCATCAGTATAACTATGGAAATGTATCACATACTGTCTGATAATGTCACCCTATTGGAAGCATATGTATATTTAAAGAAGAGAATTGGCCCAAGCACTGAATCCTGTAGTACTCTACAAGTAAAAGAGTTTGGAGAAGATTTATTATTTACATGAACATACTGAATTCTGTCAGACAGATCAGATTTAAACCAGCTAATTCTGATCCCTTGATTAAGCCTTTCTAAGACTATATTGTGATCGACTAATGACTAATTGTGATCATTCTAACAGGACAAGTAAACACACAATTCCCCTTGATCTGAGGCCATGACCATATATTTTGGCAACTTTTACCATAATGTTTTCAGTCTTGACTCTGAAGCCTGACTGAAACACATCAGATATAGGTCTGTAATTTACAAAGTCACCTTGATCTAGGTTTCTTAAGTAAAAGTTGAATTAAAACAATCTTAAAACCCTGTGGTAACTTACCATTTACTAAGAATAGATTAATCATATGTGTAATGGAGGTGGTAATCAAAGGGAACATTTCCCTAAATAATTTGGTTGAGTCAGAAAGAGTCTGCTCAGGATACTTGTTTAGATGCTTAGAATTTAGAGAATGTGGACTTTTCACTTGTGGTATGTTTGCTGATAATAGTTGAGCATGAAAACATTTCGTCCCCCATTCATTTCAATTAAACAGGTTAACCTGACAGCTAGAATAGGTATGCAGGCTTTTTCATTAAAAGAAATGAAGAAAAACAGGTTTTTTCCGTCAGAGTTTTTGAACCTCGCCCTACTTTGGCTGGATCAGTAAAGCTGGAGTCTAAAGCTGATTCAAACATTTGTAATATATCATTGTAGCTATGGCATTAAGTGACAGTTAATAATAATACACATTTTTCTTTGATTTGTGACTGAAGTTGGCTACATAGTATCGGCAGAAGTTGGGAATCAACTAATGAGAAACCATGGAGAATTCCAAGTAAGGATCAAGCAGCAGTGGCCTCCATAAGGAAGTAATGAAGGCATGCAGTTGGCCATCTTGGAGCTATAGTGTGCATCTCAATAACTTGGATTAAAATCAAAATGTTAATTTATATCAGAAATTTAATTAAAACCTGAGACTCGTATGAAAGTTGTTGTTTTTTTTGTCATTACACGGTTTTGTCAGCATTAGAACAAAATTCCATTGGTTCCTGGACTGAGAATAAAGTGAAAGACAAAATAATAATAATAAAGTAAGTAAAAATAAGTCATAGCTTATAACAGCAAAACAAAAAAAGAATAAAGACGTTAACAGTTTGCATCTTTGTTGCAGAGACAGTTATTAGGTTTTGGGGGAGGAAGCGACGTATAGAGAGTCATGAACAGTAACAAAGGAGGGTAAACGCGTAACTGCATGAATAAATAAAATTAAGGAAGCTTATTCCTTAACGAGCAACAAAGAAAGATTGAGGAAGAATGAAGACTAGTTACTCACACACTGATATGTTTCAAGCACTTATTTCACTTCATTTTGATGATCATGAGTTACAGCCGAGGAAAACCCAAAATTCAGTGTCTCAAAGCTTTTAGTATTGCATAACGCCAATAAACGCGTTATGGCCTACACAATCATGACCTAACAGTTGTCCAGGAGACAGTTATTTCCATTGACAACCTTCATCTCTACTGAATGCTATATGCAGGTATAATAAAGAAAATTAAAAGTGGGAGATGCAGGGACATCTGTAGTGTTTCATTTGAAAATCAAGATCCAGTCTAGGGGAAAAACGGAGAGGCACAGAGATCGGGGGGAAGTTACACAGTCTGTAATGATTTACGGAGCCGTGTCAGCTGCTGGTGTTCATCAACTGTATTTTTTTCTAGTCCAAAGTTGGTTCGTCTACCAGTCAAGCTTACAGTATTTCCTTTTATTTTGCAGTAGGATTTGGCAGTCTCCCATACTGCCCAAAGTACCAATACCTGTTTAAACTGGTATGGTATCACTGAGCTGATTGGTCAGGACACTGAACTGTCCTAAACCTTATAGAGAATCTATGAAGTATTGTCAAGAGGACGATGAAAAACACCAAAACCCAAAGTGCAGACAAGCTATCTGTCACTATTAAAGCAACCTGGGCTTTTTAGCACCTCAGCAGCATAACAGGCTCATAGCATCTGCTCTACATTATGCTGAGGCAGTGATTACTGTAAAAGGAGCCCAAACCAAGTACCTTAATGTATAAACTGAGATACTTCTCAATAGGGGGACAGTTCCGTTTTCAAGATCCATGTTTTTCCATTTGTCTGATGTAAGTTAGAAGTTAGCCGAGAAGCTGCATTTGGACTTTCACTGAGTTGTAAGCCATAATCTGTGAAATTAATAGACATAAACTCTGGAAATGTATCACTTTATGTGTAGTGAATCTATGAATTTCACTTTTTAAATGTAATTACTCTAATAACTTTCTTTTTTTTTAATGATTGTGATATGTGTGACTTACTTGTTTACACCAAAAGAGAGGTCTTTAAAATGTATCCACTGAAATATAATGTAGTTATTTCTTCATGTATTGACTGTAGCCATTCTCCACCTCTACACACCTCTCTAAATGTAACCAATGATGTTATATTATTGGGAAATAAACCAGTATTTGTCCAGGAGATGTTATGCATGCACAGGCTGGTACACAATGGGTTATCCTAAAACTCTCCCTCTGTGCACAATATGCATAATCTAGAGAGAAATTAGACAGTTCAGCATGGCTGGATGAGAATCTCATCGTTACTAAATCTAAAAAACATCCAGAAACTAGAAAGAAAAAATAATAATATACGTCCTTAGAAATCTACCATACCCTACACAACTCTTTTGTTTTCTTCTTTTGGGTAGAGCCGTCCGTCGTTTAATAATGGCTGTCTGATATTTTTGTACTCGTTGACACGTTGCTGGTATCCCCAGGCTTTAGACTTCACCTCGGTGCGGGGGGGGTTGCATATGTGTGGTCGTAGTGACTTGCTGGCTGTCATGGTTTGTTGCCCAAAGCCCTGCAGCTGACACTGGGCTGAAGCTGAACCTGTTCCTCCCTCTGCCAACAACTTGTCAGTTTAGGAAGACAGGGGAGGCAAATCATTGCCTGCTTAAATGCAGCACAGGCAAATCCTCAGTGATGTGGGAAGAGATTTTTCTCATCCCGATGATGATAGATCAGATGTGTGCCCTTCTCTGGGCTGCTGACTTTAAAAGAAAAAATGATAATTGCAGTTATGTTGGTTGATATTGAAATTGGCTTAAAGAACAAAATAAGAGATTTGTCACAAATCGCCGTGTTCCTATTCAGTCTGGTGAAGTTTGGAATTTGGCTTTAATAGCTTCAAGGTTTAGAAAAATGGAAAAAATGATTTGATTTGCTTTCCCAGACTTTTTTTGTATGCCATAGTCTAAAAGTTGCATCCATCTATCCCTCTGCCTGTCTGGCCCTTTCTTTCTGTCCATCCATCCATCCATCCTTCGTTTTTTTTTTTTATTATTCAAAACCTGACTGCTATAGAAATGTCTGAATTTGTGTTTTTTATTTATTTTTTTATTGAAAAGCAATCATAAATCTACACACTAGAGTCTGAAAAATGTCTTGCATTTCTTGACATAAAATTTCTAGGAAGCCTGAAAGTGAAATGTGGTACATAAGCAGAAATACAACTGCCCTCTTACCACAAAACATCTGCCTGCACATATAAATATAATTATCTGCTACCCAAGCTGTATTATGCGGAACATATTTTTTTAAAATACACCTTTATTTAACCAGTACGTTTCATTGAGATCAGAAATTTATTTTACAAGGTAGACCAGGCCAAGACGGTAGGCACATAAATAAGAACTGTATAGAATAAATAAATAAAGCAAACTAATGCAGTCGCCCGCCTGTGTTTGTTTTAGCCACAAAAAAGTTTAAAGTTGCATTTAAAAGAAAATAGCGGATTGTTTTTTACACAAAATTGAGCTACCAAAGTGAATTTATTTATATAGTTGGACTACATTCTGGTTTTAAAGGGTTTCCTAATGTAAGCGTCCACAAACCACCAGCTCCCAACAGACAGGCGTTACGTTTCAGGTCAGTCACGGCAGTAGCATTGGTTCTGGGCAGACGTGTGCACACACACATGTTCTCTGTTTGTCACCAATATTTGACTTAAGGGTGTTTGTTTTTCTACCGCTGTAGGCATGCAGTAGCTTAAGGAAAAATGAGAAGTAACAAAGCAAACAACAGTCACAGACAGGTACACAAGCCAACAAAACTCCAGCTCTGCTGAGTTTCCTTTCTTATAGCCTGCGATATTCCTCTGGTGTTTCTGCCTTGCTACTCTTCATGCAGGCAGACAGAAAGTGGAGATGCTGCCTTGGCAGGCTTTGTGTAGGCCAGGCAGGGACCAGGAGTCTCGCCTCAGTGGAGTGTAGACACATCTGTCAGAGTTGGGCCGACCTCCTGGCTGAGCGCTGTGATCCCAGCCGACTGAGCTACTCCCTGCAAGTCTACTGAATATGCATATTTTTATAGAGTTTAAAAACTTATTCATTATTTGCTTAAAATAAGCTTTTGTATGCCTTTTTAATATATAACCTCAGCTCAAAATTAACATAACTAGAGACAGAGTAGTCAGTTGGCCAGAGATCGGGATCATCCAACTCTGATCTGTTATCACCTGATCAAACGGAAATATTTATTAATTTATCAAATGCTTTACAGCTAAGAACTCCCAACATTATCAGTCCACAAGCGCATCAAGCAGCAGGAAGTACTTTGATGGACTTCATCATGCTTAGATGTATGAGTGAGGATTATCTTGTATTTCCTTCATGTTCTGTTGGATTCAAAGGCAAATTCCTTCTATCTATAAACATGCAGCCTGTTGTTCTGTTTTCTGTGTTGTAGTCATGGAGTAAGAAAATCAGAATCAAGCTAAATCTGAAAGGGTTCACGGCCTTGTTTACCGTATTCCTCCTTGCAAAGGATCTCAATGTACATGTTTTAGCTTAGCTTAAAATTAATTTAAATAAATTGCACCAATCAATCGGCCAAAGATCAGAATCCTCCAATTTTACCTTGATCAGCGACATTAGTCAATTAGTCAAAGTTCTGAATTCTGAGTCTTTTTTTCATATTCTTTAAACAGGTCTATATAGTCAATGAGCAACATTCGCTACAGTGAAGTTCTTCTAATTAATTAAAAATAAGTTTAGGGACTTTGAGTGAATTAATATTCACTACGTTATGGAGAACTGTTCACGTATTGATGTCAAATCATTCTACTGTATTTGTCTCTGCAGAAGACAGTAATAACATTGCACTTAAACAGGAAAAACGAAAACTCCTCCTCTAACAGCTTAGATTAAAGCCTTTGGCAGAAATGACGTCAGTGAGACGCTTGCTGTGGATATCTACCAGTCTCTGACTTTGTCTGAGAAAAGTCGCCCATCTCTTGGCTCACAGCAGTCAGATGTTTAAAGGCGTTTCTTAAATGTTCTCTCCAATTCAGGTCATCCCACAGCATCTCATTAGTATATTCCAAAAAAACTTAAAAAAACCCAAAACAACTGGATCTTTATTCCGAAGTTTGAAGACATTCCGCTTCCCATCCAGAAAGCTTTCTCAATTCGAAATGTCTGGAGTAATGTGGAGTTCCAAGCTCGGAACTTTTTTTTTTTACTTTTTTGGAATGAACACGACCTGGATGACTGAGAATCTTCACCAGCGCTCGCTAAGTATAAACATCTTGTTGGCAGTATTATTAAAATTAAGGGTGGCCCGTTTTGTCACGTTTGTCCCAGTTTTCACGCAGAGTTGTTATCGGCCAAGAAAAGCCTCATAAATGCATCTATAAACAAAGCTTTCAAATCACTAGCTCACCACTTCTGCTGTGCTGTACAGCTCATGTGTCTGAAGGCATCCGGCGCCCCGAGGGCCTCATTGACAGATGCCAGTAAACCCTCTGCAGCTTTAGGACCTGATTCTGACATGTGGCTCCTATGGAGGAAGGCAAGAAATCATCTTCAAGAGAATTGGAGGTTAATTAATGCTGCAGGTGAAGAAAATGGAACAAACATTTGACAAAAGCATGAATATCCAGGTGAAACCCTATTGCTTATTATAAAGGTTAATCTGCTCTAATGTTTTTTGTTCCTTGCTATTTCCGCTTGTGTTAAAATGGTAAAAATAAAGTTTGTGAGAAACTGAAAATGTTATAATATAGATGCGTGTAGGTGGCAGCAGAGCATCAATACATGGCTCATCTGGGCCGATTTCAGCCACTGAAGTTGTTTAACGTTTAGTAAAACGGAGACTGATTTATTTATTCCTACTTTAGTGGGACACTGGTTCTTTTTACAGACTCTTCTACTTTACTTAGAAATTTTGTCCAAAGTCAAACGGCTCATTTGCTTCAGGAAGCCGTTAAGAGGATTGTCATCATTTTTTTTCTCTATAATTCCCTAATATGATGACAGATTTGTATTTGAGTCCTAAATCAAAAGGGTGACTTTGAGCAATGTCTGCACTACTTGGAAGCTGCATTTCAGGATGAGAGGGAATTCTGGTTCTCAACTCAGGATGAAAGAGAATGCAAAATGAGACGCGGCAGAAGGGAACCAAAACAGAAAATAAAACACGAAAGGGAGATGTATTGTGGGCTAAAAGTTTTCAAATTGGCAAAGAAGAGAAAAGAAAGCCGTCTTTTAGGGGGATTTTATTTGGTTTCAATGGAAATTTACAATCATAAGATGCAAGCAGGTAGATGAGGAGCGAACAAAGAAGGCAGATGTAAAGCAGACAGATTTGTTTGCATTGTGTTAAACAGTTCAGCCGAATCCTAGAAGAGATGTGGGTAACGTCATCTGAGTGTTCTGCTACCCTGCATGGCTCCACGGTCGCATCCAGCCGCCTCTTCAAACTTTAAACAATGTGTAATCACCACTTTTACAAGCCAAGATGAGCAAGACATGTTGGCAGCCCGCAGTGTTCTCAGGATTCACCACGAGCTGAGAGTGAGCCGTTCAGACACAGGACCTCTACACGGTTTGTTTGAGGCTCGACCCACATGCCGCTGACTTGGAGGAGTTTTCAAAGACATGTTAGGAAATTAAGATGTATTCCAAACACCTTTTGACTTTTTTTCGTCAGATTCAATGCTACACACACAGTGGAGACATAAATTCATCTTTAAATCTGCAAGTTTTTCCATGAAGCTATGGGAATCCAGATTAAACATTGCAGCATTTCCTTATTTTTGTCTTATTTCTTTTTTCTTTTTTTTTTGCTCCACAGCATAAATATTGAAGTAGATCAGACGTGCGCTTCCTTTTTCTTAGAAAAGGCCAGAATTTATAAGTATTTGTTTCACTAGCCGTAAAATAATACGGGGTCATGTGGGCCAATGTGCGTTTTTCGTGGTCTTTAAAGGGCTGACACAGTTTTATAGGACAATCTTTGACTTTAAGTGATACATTTAGAAATAATATAGTAAAAAAAATCCTACATTTAAAAAAGAAGCAGTGGTGGCATGAATTTTCTTTTGTTTAATGCCTTGCAAAGGTATTAACTCAGTATTTACTCAGAGTGGCTGAACAGTTTTCCAATTTTTTATTTGCGAAAAAATTTTTTCACTTCACAATGATGCTCTACTTTCTTAGTCTATTACTTATATTCCCAATAAAACCCATTTAGGTTTGTTATAATGTGATGAGGTTCAAAGGGTATGGAAATCTTTGCAAGGCACTGCAACAAACTGAATTAAAAATTAAACCCTGTAGCAAGTTGCTGTCCAGAATGCTGTATTTAGCTGTGGCAAGTTAAAATTTGGGTTTATGAAGTAAATGAGGCTTATGCATGTGCACCTCCTTATCTGGTCTGAAGGGCTGGTATTGGCTGCTTTGTCTGTGTTTGGTCCTATTCCATATTTCTGCCTTACTTCTGCCTAAAACCCCTAAGGTTTGTCACACACGCAGAACTGAGTGTTATCCATAAAGGGCCTCCTCTCACGTTCCTTTCAAGGCAAACATGCATGAAATAAATAACATGGCAGTGGCACAACAGTGCAGCAAATTTCCACTAATTGATGCACACGTTACTGTGAACAGTTTGTTTTTATTTTGGCTTTGGAAGCCCAGCTTACTCTAAAAAGGAACAAGAACCCTTTACAATGCTAATTTTCTTTATATATTTCAATCATTAATGAACTTTATGTAAAAGGAAAAGAAAGAAGGGATGAGTAACCATCCTTGTGTTATTTATTTTGGGAGTAAAACCTCCGTTGGGTGAATGCCAAAGCAGCATTAGCCAGGTGCAACCTAACATTTTATGTGCACCAACGTCGTCCGCTCTAAATTGCGCCTCACAGGCTTCCTGCTGTTAATTTTCCTGAGCACGGATCGACTTGTATTCACTTAAATATGCACGTGTACTTCCCTCCCAACAGATGTAAGTTCTCTAGTTAAAGATATTCAGCACATATATCAGTATCATTTTACATTTAATGCAGCTTCAGCGTAATGATTTGGGTAATTACTGTAATTTAAGGGCCCCTAATGCTGGTGCTTGTCTGTGGGTGGGCGCCTGGGATTGAATGCATCTGCCCCTGTGGTCATTGGGAGCTGATTTCTCATCCTTGCCTGAGGTCTGTTTTTATTTTGTACTTATGTTTTTCTCCGTTTCTCCGTTCTCTCTGCAGTTTTGGCAAGCAGCTGGGGGGCAGGCGAGGCTGTGAATGCATCACTTTGGAGCCATCAGAAATGATTGTGGTGGGTATAGATGCTGCTCTCTCTCTCTCTCTCTCTGTTTTAGACTTGTTCCCCCGTTTCTCTCTCCCAGAGCGCCTCACTTTTATCCTTCCGTCCTTCCTGTTCTGCCCTTTGATATCCGTCCTTTTTTTTTCATCCGTCTTTATTTGATGTTTGTATTTTTCCTGCTTTATTCTTCTCTAAGAAATCTTTCTCTTTTATCTTTTTTCTCCTTTCTTATCCATCTGCGTCCTCCGTCTCAACAATATGGCTAAAATATATAGGGATATTGAAGCATTCTTTTAAGACCATTGCTTCTGGAAAGCTCTTGTATAATTTTTTTTATTTCACACGAATATTGATTGCTTCTGTTTGTTGTCGTTTTGTTTTTTTAAACCCACCTTACCTTTTCATCTTCCTAGTTTTAGTCTATTGCAATTTACAGGCTTTATACAACAGGCAAATAAGAATAAAATCCATTGTAGCAGACTTACGCTGTTTTCTTCTCTTAGCTGAGGTTGTTTTAGTGCAACAAGATGGGTTTTTACATCTTGTATACATTACAGTAGGCTAGAAATGTCAACATAGAATAGTATTTACTGATAAAAAGTGAAAGGATTAGCACACAAGTATCTTGGCAGTTGATAAGAGGCTCAACGTTTGTTGTGAGTGACTCTGGGAAAAGTAAAAAGTTAACAACCCGGCTCTCATAGGTTCTTATTAGTCAAACGGTTAAATATGCAGATAAAATATATAACATGATTGTAGTTGGATGCTGATAACTCCTACTACCTGATAAAATATAACAAATATTAATAAGAAATAATGTTAACCTGATATAAAAGATCATATTGTTCAACAGAAACGTCGGGTTCCTAATGCTTCTGTAGCCAAACTTGACACATGTTGCTGTAAATCCTACACTATTCAATATCCAATGTCAATATCTGGAGAGCCGCCAAGGTCCGTCCTTCCTTCCTTCCTTCCTTGCATGCTTGCTTGCTTCTTTCCTTCTGTCATTGACTTTGTACTTAACTGTTTCCTTCCTTACTTTTACCCTTTTTTCCCTCTACACTTTGTTTCCTGTCAACATTTCCTTCCTTGCTTCCTTGCTTGCTTGCTTGCTTCCTTCCTTCCTTCGTGTCCTTCTGTCATTAACTTTCTTACTTTATTTTGTCCTTCCTTCCTTGTGCCCTTCTTTACTCTTTACTTTCTGCCATGTGTCCTTCCTACTTTCCTTCTTCTATCCTTTGTCATTCCTTTTTTTGCGATTACCTTTTTTGTGTCCATCCATCCATCTTCCGCTTCAGCAGCTTCAGTAGGGAGGCCCAGACGTCCCTCTCCCCAGCCACTTGGGCCAGCTCCTCCGGGGGAATCCCAAGGCGTTCCCAGCAGAGAGACATAGTCCCTCCAGCGTGTCCTGGGTCTTCCCCTGGGCCTCCTCCTGGTGGGACGTGCCCAGAACACCTCACCAGGGAGGCGTCCAGGAGGCATCCTAACCAGATGCCCGAGCCACCTCAACTGGCTCCTCTCGACGTGGAGGAGCAGCGGCTCTACTCTGAGTCCTCCCCGGATGACTGAGCTCCTCACCCTATCTCTAAGGGAGAGCCCAGACACACTACGGAGAAAACTCATTTACGCTTGTATCCGGGATCTCGTTCTTTCGGTCACGACCCAAAGCTCGTGACCATAGATGAGGGTAGGAACGTAGATCGACCGGTAAATCGAGAGCTTCGCCTTTTGACTCAGCTCTCTCTTCACCACAACGGACTGGTACAGCGCCCGCTTCACAGCAGACGCCGCACCGATCTGCCTGTCCATCTCCCGCTCCATCTTCCCCTCATTCCTCTTTTTTGTGTCCTTCCTTGTTTTTTTTGTTTTCTTCCTAATTTTCTTCCACTGTGTTCTTATTTTTCTTTTTTCCTTGCTCAAACCTTTTCTTCATCCCCTCCCTTCCTGCTATCCCTGTGTCCATCCAGCTGTTCAGGTATCCATACTGTAGAGATATTTGTCACAAATTCATTGTGAACTTTTAATATTGTACCATTTTAAACCAACGTCACAGAGAACTCTAGGAAGTTGAGTCCAGGGAATTATAGAATTTGTTTCAGCTCTTTAAAATTTTACATTTGTGTCTCCTTCTGTTCTCTCAATAAACAACTTTTCTGATCTTAAAACCTCTGGCTGCAGTTTCCATAAAAAACGTACACTTGTGACTTTGTCCTTTAACGCTCAGGACAAAGTGATATTTGATGATAAATGGACGCTTTTCATTTTCAGGAAATCATGATTAATGTCGCAGGATTGAGTCATTACTGTATCTTGGGAAAACACGATGAAACCACCATATTATGGGGGGTACTGTCATTCTGTTTACTTAAATCTGAAGCAATCATTTGCAAGATTTTCATGTCTACAAACATCCCTTTTCCCCCCTTGCTGCTTTACTTCATAGAACAGAGCCAGTGTCTACTGGGAAAATTCCCCGTGTTTACAGGAAAGTACACTTTCATTGAAGCTGTAAAAAAAATAGATCTAGAATATTTCACACCAGCTCGGACCCTTTTAGCTTAAGTGCTTCAAATGTCATTTGAATTTAATAGTCAGAGATCAAACGAAATAGCTGGAAATTGTTAAAAAAATGTGCTTAAACCACTAAGTCAGAACATTTCGTAGTTGCATGCTGGGTTGCATCTCACAGAAGCATTGCAGACTCCAGAAAGTTACTGATTAAAAAGGATTTCCCATTAATCATTTATTGTTTTTACAGGGTGGTTTTCCTTGTTGTTTAATGAACTTTTCCCTGAGCTATTTTTTATTTTTTTGCTCTATTTTCAGTCTGAGTCAAACACTAGCAGTGAGTCCATCTGTTAGAATGGGTCCATATTTTCCAAATGTCTTGATTTACATCAGTTATTAGACGCCTTGGTAATGATGTGTGTCTATTCGCTTTACTGTAATCTCTCACTGAAAAGAACAGCTGCATTTCTTCTAATTACTACTTTGACTGTAGATGAGCACGTAAAGCTCAGTACGTCTTTTCTTGAAGCCATTTCTTGATTTTTTTTTTTTTTTTTTTTTTTTTTGGAAGATCAGCACAAATCAACTTGCTTAAATGTCGTGTTCTTGTTTCTTTCCCCCATTTTGAAGTGGCTAAGAGAAGTGGGCCTCTGTAACTGAGCATACAGTTGATATAAAAGTCTGTGTCCTGTCAAAATACGGTCTAACAGATCATTTACCACCTGCTTACAGGAAGCAAGGAGACCCTTAAGACAAAGAAAACACTAACTGAAAAGTCCCTGTGACGCATGTTCTGACAGACCTAAAACAAAAACTAAAGTTGGAGGAAGGGTTTGTTTTTACCTACAGTTGACCTTTCAGTGATTCACCCCATGCCTCTTTATCTCCTCTCTGCTCTATTAACCCCCTGGAGCACGGCTATCTAATGACAAGAAATCACAGTGGCTGATTAGGTGGAATAAGTCGTTCTGTTGACAAAGGAGCCTCGAGGCTTCTTTAACTACCAGCACCACTGAAGGCTACACAGTTCACCTTGACCCACAGTTTCCATGAAACTTCTCATTATTGAAAGAGTTTTATAGGAGTGAGGTGCTCTTTCAGCAACATATTTAATCCAAAACTACCCCCCCGGGTGCATTTAGAGGCTATTGAAGCTGTAAAAGCGGCAGCAGTGGTGCTGACTCTATCACTGGTTTGTGTGAAGCTTTAGAGTCGGGTTTTTGTAGTCAGAGCAAAAAATATATACGGTGTGTATATATATTATTTGGGAACAAATTAAACAACCCGGTATTTTATCATCCAGATTGTGTGAACTATGTTTGGTGGAGCAGAGGTAAGGGTGGGTAGGAAAGTCGTTCACTGTTATAAAAATAAGAACAGCTGTAGAGGGATTTGATATTGTTGCATATCCCCGTCTTGTTTATCTTTTTTAATTATTTAATGTTTTCATGGACCACAACAGGAAGGTACTACAATGATCAAAAATAACTATAATAAAACGGAAATTACAGCCCTGTAAAGTTTTAGACATTTCTTTATTCTGTGGGAACCACTAAAACAAACAAAAAAAAAACATCTTAGACTTATTTATTTCTAAAGTTTGAATGTATCGTTCTAACTTGTGCTCAGTTAGAGATTTATTTTGTATAGGCACTTGATATTTTGGAACTACATCTAGATTCAATATTGGAATATTTTTTTTTATGCTGTATAACAAGTCAATACAATAAAATGGGCTTGTTTCTTTTCAGCTTCTCTTGTCATTAAACCAGTAGTTGAGACATTTCATGTGACTAAAAATATGCAGAACCTCAACTAAACATTTCATAAAATTCGCCATATAAATCAAACATTTTACCTTCAAAAAAAAAGTTAGATTAAATATAATAAAATATTGAAACTCTTCCAAATTTTCTTGAATTATATTTTGTTTATTTTCTCTTATTTGGTTGAAAATTAAAACAAACTATTTTTGGCTCTTCTCACGTTTTGAATTATTACAATTTTTTTAAACAAAGCATTCATTTAACTTTGCTGAAGCAGTAGATATAAACTAAACTTTTTCATTAACCTTTACTTTATCAATAATAGAAGTTAAACACGAAGTCTGAAACATTTTAAGAGCAACAGAGTTAGTATGTGGAAAAAAATCCTAACAAGAATTGCATTAAAACTTGTGAGTCTACAGTATTATTGGCTGTACAAAGTCCATTTTCATGTTGCATATTAATAAACGACAAAGCAAAAAAAAAGTAAAAACATGATACACTGCAAGTAAAGAAAGTTCAGTGCAGTTCCTCGGCAGTAATCTTTAATTACGTCATTAATAAGCCGCTGATGTCACTTTGTCATGGTTGGTTGGCTCAGTGCTTCATTCTGATGCTAATTATCCTGCTTGTTGTAGATAAGTTTTCCTCACGAATGTGGAATGTTACAGGGTTAGCTTCATTATGTCAGCTCTCAGGCACAACAAACCGGTTTATCTGTTTATATCTCACCATTTACCTTAACTGCAACAACAACAGAGTTTCGTCTAGGATTTCTTTAAACCACAGTGTTTTTTTGGTTTTTTTTTTCACAACAATTAGATATCGGCAAAGAAAGAAAGTACGTAGGCCTGGGCCATTACCACTCTCAAGTTATTCCTGATTTAAATAAAATAAAAAAAACATTGAGAAGCAATGCTTTTAAATGGACAAAATCTCTTTCAAGACCTGGAAATCAAAGTTATGCTACTTATTTAGTTAGTGAGCTGTAAATGTTTACATTTTCCACAACTTTTCAGATGTTAAGCTGTCCAAGTTCAACTCTCTTTGCTCTGCTTGTATTCTTCAGATTTTGATGTTATTTTTTTATGCTGGGGAAGTGATGAACAGTGAGTGTTGTCTGGGTGCTTGGAACAATAGTGGGAAACGTTTCAACTAGAACCCAGACACTAGAAATTAAAAGGTTTTCTGTCAGATGAATCTGTCCTTGGGAGGGAAGCTTTTTTTTTTTTTTTTTTTTTTCCTTACAGTAGAGTAATAGGATGACGCAGATTTCAACCAGCGATTCTGGTTTAAGGGCTAGCTCAGAATAAATAATAATCTGAGTTAAGACCTGCACAGAAATAAAAACGGCAGGGAACGCATTTCATCATTTTTGTTTCCTCAGAAAAAAGAAAAAAGAGCCTGTACAAACGTGAATGTATGAGCTCTCCTCCTTCTAAGCCCATAATGCACAAGGATGAGAGGGGACTGCAGTATAGTCACACCGCACTGCAGCCAATCAGCTAATTGGGGCCATGGGAATAGTATGGCGAATGTGATCTGTGGCTCCTGTCATGACTCTGGTCACAGGATGGACAGGAGTGACATTCACAGGCGCACAGTACGTAGTTGTTCCTCTGTGTGCGCGAGTCGGGAGTTTAGGGGAAATGAATGGAAGACGGGAATTACGAAAGTACAAATAAAGAGAGACGAGTTCTCTGTGATGCACGCTGACTGGAAGCCCATCAGATAGAGCAGGAATGTAAACCCGTGGATGAGTCGACGTGAACTTCCTCACATACATGTTATTTGAGATTTGAGAGCAGGAAGTGTGGACATTCTCAAGTTTATGATCACGGGATGGATGGTGGGTTCTCCCTCAGTCACCCAGACAGACAGGCAGGCGGCATTTGAGACGAGAAGAAGATTCACTGTAAACGTGAAAGTGTGGCACACTTCTAACCTTTCCGCCACCAGAATTAGCTGCCTGCTACCCTCAGGCAGTGTCTCATGAGGCTGATTATGGCAGATGACATTTTTATACTTAGACAGGATACACTGACCTTAGCACTAGCCCGATTTACTACTAACTGGTTTCTACTCTTTATCCAGTTCTTTTAGAGTCATCAGTCCCGAACTAGTGCAGGAGTTACTATTTTTTCTATTTCAAACAGGCTCGTTTTTGTTATTTTAACTTTTAGCAATTACAGAAATGGTTAAGCTTGATTTGATCCATTTTAAAGCTGGTTTTGATCAATCTTGGCTCAAATTTAACTCAGATCTACCTATAAAACTTCTGTTACAGTGAATGCATTTGTTTCATATTTATTAACTTTTTTGGAATTTGTTTCATATAAAAACAGAAGAAAGATTGTTGTTCTAGCTTTAACACAGTAGTCCTCCTTTTGTGGTCATGAGTCTTTATGTACAAGATGTCTGTCAGTGCACATGACCGTCCCGAGGAGAGACTACACCATGTATCTTCACAAAGGCTCGGCTTGTGGTGTTGATTCAGTGTGACAAAATCTTTGTCTCTCATTTTAAATCTCCTCACCACAGTTTAACTTTACTGATGGCATGTCAGAGACCTGAATCAAATTTAGGCTTCTCATCAAATACATGCAATACGTAGGTTAAGGTTTACTAAATAGTATATGCATTGGTAGTTAATAGTTCTTGGACACCCGAAGGCAAATTACCAGGGGGAAAAAAACAATGAACAGATAAGAAAAGCTTAAACATTTGATAAAAAAACATCTGTCGACACATGGATCCTTTTCTTTGTTTCTTCTTTTGTCCTCCCACAAAAAAAGAATGGCACCTTTCTTAAAAGAAGGCTTTGTGATACAGTTTCTGGGCTATAGACTCACTACAAACCTTGTGTAGTACTTGAAGTATCAGAAATGTATATGTACTCTCAACAAAGTTAATGTCAGCAATAAGAGTATCAGTGGCTAGAAAGACGGTTAAATACGAAAGAAATGCGGAAGTGAGTGGCTTTGTCGTGGAAGAAAAGATATAACTAGACCTTACATCAGTGGCACAGGGGTACTTTCTTTTGGAAGGAAAGCAACAAAAAAAAGAGTTAGTAGCAGCAATAGCTGTGTCCATGGCTTCACACCTACGGTGGCCGAGAGGCGCAAAGTCACTGCAGATACATAAGTGCACTGCAAACACAAAAAAGAAGCTAACACACAAAACACACGCAATGGAAATATCCAGCAACAGAGAAATGCTGCAATCACAGATTTTAGACTCTCAAAGTGCAAACATGCTGCAAACACAAACGATGCTGACACACAAAACACATGCAAAGGCAAAACGCTGTAAGTAGCAAAAACAACTGCAAGTTAAGAAAAGCTGCAAACTAGATACGCATAACAGAAGTGCTCCAGACCACTAGGGGGAGTAGACACCGGTCTGCCGTCTACAGACCTCAGACTGCAGTGATGGACACATCCGAAATGCAAACTACAATATAAATGAAAGTGTTAAAGTGTTTAAAAAAGGCAAAGGTAAGTGTACCATTGCTTTCTTCTATCCAAGCTTCCTTTAGGCATCCCGTAGGCTACCCGGTCTAGTCCCATTTGACTTGGTTGGTTTTCTACTCCCCCTAGTGGTCTGGAGGACTACCGTTATGCGGAGCTAGTTTGCAGCTTTTCTTAACTTGCAGGTTGTTTTTGCTACTTGCAGCATGTTGCCTTTGCTTGTGCGTTAGCCTCTTTTTTGTGTTTGGAGTACGTTTTGTGTTTGCAGCGCATTTATGTATATTCAGCGCGTTTGCACGTCTCACCCACTGTACACACCACAAAGATGATTAACAGAAGGATGAAGCAAGGAGTACGTTCTATATAAAAGAATATATACACAGAACATATACAAGAAAATACACAATTGTAATAGCAGCAATAGTGCCAGAATTTTGGCCCAAAAAAGGACACAATAAAAAAAATTACTTTGTGAAGTAAACCTTTCTATGGAAGGAAAAACTAAGAAAACAGATTTAATGGTAACGGTAATACTAATAATGCATCCACAGAGAGCAGCAATTCAAAATAGCTGTAAGGAAAAGTGGTCAATAAGTCCTACTGTTAATTGTCCTTTTTTTTCCAGTGTGCTATTCATAGAAGAATAATTAATTTCCTTTCTTTTTAGTGCAAAATTAATGTTCACGCCATTACTACAAATTATCAGGATGAACAAGACAAAACCTAAAACCAAGGCCCCATTGTTTAAACAAAAAAATCAAAGCAGTAGTGTTTTAATGAGGTCTGTTACGTGCGCTCCTGATAAACGATGTGGTTTTAACTCGCATAATAAGGCTATTGAGTTACTATTATGCAACAGAGAATGAAAACAAATTCCTCCCTCAACAAACTGACCTGCACAAAAAGCCTGCAGGGATTTAATTGTATGGCCGGAATCTCCATACTGCGCTGTTTTTCTCTGCCTGCCGAGGATATTTGTGTACTTACGGCTTCCTGGAGGAAACTGTGGGCTGACTTTATGCTCTCTGAGCGTGTCAGAAGGCGGCAGAGTGAGCGAGAAGGCATGTGAGTAAGCTTGTCACTATGCAACTTGTTGAGCTTTAAACGCGTCAGACTCTCCGGATTGATATATTTGCCAAATTCAAGAAAGAAAAGGAGCTTATTTTGAATTTTCAAGTCTTACCGGATGATTTTTCCCCCCCCCCAAAGGATATAACGCTGAGGAGCCCCTAAGGATTTCGGATTTTATTTCCAAGTTTTGGACACAGCCTTTATACGTTGTTGGCACAAGAGGGTTTTCCTATTTTCCTCCCCTCCCCTGTGGTATTTCCTGCTTTTATGTGTTTTTCTGATCCTGTCCTTGAATCCGGATGAGTGTGCTGCGCTGGCACCGGCTCTCTGCGCTCTGGAAGAACTGGATGTTCAACCAGGAGCCAGCAGAGGAGCAGGTTGAAAGCTCAGACGCTCAGGGACCCGACGAGGGGTCTCGAATAAAAGACGGCAGCAAATTCACGGGTGGCAGCCCAGACAGTGAGAATCTAATTGGAGTTGACACCCTGAACTCGGATTACGGGGAGCAGGAATCGAAAGCCCACGAACAGAACCTGGATTTTATAAATCTGAATGTTGTTCATAAGGTCCCAAAGTCTGAACTGCTCAAACGTAGCTGCTCTGAACCGTGCCCTGACGTCTCCAACCACTTGGACCGGTCGCACGGCTGCCGCTACATGCCTGAGCGTTGTGGGCCCGGGTCTCACAGAAGCTTCCATTCTCAGGAGCGTGTTGGCTGTGCTTTTCAGGTGGATAACGGCACCGAGGGGGACGACAGCTTACTGCAGAGGGAAGGGGCCCAACGGCGGTCAAGGCGGCGCTTCAGGAGGGTCAACCCCAGAGGAGAGCGGGAACTCATCACGGATGGCCAAGAACCCGGCGGCTACAGCCGCACGGTAAGGAGATGTCATTGCTTGCTGCTGGTGGGCTTGTTTAGCGGCGGCCTTTAAAGCGGCGGCAGAATTTAAAGCTCTTTAAAGGTCTGGTTTGTTACATCCGGAGTAGTCGGTGGTGTCAGTTGGCGCTGATAGATAACATCCGTTTAAAAAGAGTCCTCGGGTTCTACTCGGCTGTTTTAGACGTTTGTCTTTAAGAATGAGCTCTCATGCACAGGCTACCCTTCAATATACTGATATTAAAACGTATTGCATGCTGGCCAACAACTAAAACTTTACTGTGGTGCTGCTGAGCGCTCTTGTTTGTAAGGCGTCAACATTATCTTGTTACCAGAAGTTTGATTCACCCAAAAGAAAAAAAATGTGCGTTCGAGATTCAAATGTTTCTCTGCTGGGCTGTTAACTCTGACAACAGGGTATTTCCTGTACTACTTTTGGCATTGAAACTGTGTACAGTATGCCCCCCTTGTGAGCCCCTGCGAGTTTCCCCTCCCTCTGATGGGATCAATGGGTTCAGCATTGTGTCAGTTGCGGTTTCTGCTAATCATCTGGAGCCACGCTTTGCCACACACAGACACACAAGCAGCTGCAGACTGCAACACTTTGTTGGCGCGCACACTTCTTCCCAGCTCCCCGCAGAGCTCCCCGGGGCGTTACAAAGGGGCTTAATGCGTAGCTGAAAAGTGCCCTCTGTCGACCCTACCTGCCTCTGAAGTCTCCTGGAGGTTGTTCAAGTTTTGAAAATTACATTTGAAGCCCCGAGGGATGCCATAATCCCACCACATTCATCTTAAAGCCACAAACTAATTGTGTTTGAATGAGATGGCACACACAAATTGGTACAATTACATGGTTTTGAGCCAGTACTTCTGCTCAATTTAGTCTTTAAGACTTTTGGGATATATCTCAAACAGCTTTTCCAATATAGACACATGCATTTTTATCCATGCTTCTTTGCATTCAGGCCCTTAATTGTGTTTAGGTCTGTACTTTGACTGGGCCATTTTAGCTGAAGATTATGCTTTCAGCCAAACCAATCCTGTCAACAAGGGCCAGCGGCCTGCAACTTCTGCACATGTCCCAAGTCTGACACTCCTGACCGCACTGCCCGACTTACCCCCTCACACGCTTTTGTTTTAGAAAGTCCTGCTAATTATGTGATCCGGGTGTGTTGACGAGGCTGGCAGCTTCCACCTGGTTTCCCTCCATGCCCTGTATTTAGCTGAATCCATACGTTCATCATCTCTGAACAGCTCCATCATTCCCGCTGCATGATGCCGCCACCACCATGTTTTAGCTTGGGGGTTTGTCTACACGCTTCTTCCCAATTATGTGCTGCTTTGTTTTGGCGTCTCTCATAAAATCACAACAAAAGAGGTTCAGGTCTGTCATTGCGTTGTGATGAAATGTGTAAAAAAAAAAAGTCCAAGTAAGAGTACGTTTGCAGAAGATTCAAAGCCTAGCCACTCAGATCTGAAAAAGATAAACGAAGATGAATCAGAGTAGGACATTGGGATTAAATTCAAACTGGGTGGGAAAGCAGGAGAAGCTCGTAGCGAGTGTCAAGGCAACATCAGTGTCACAAGGGATTAATGAGCTGTGAGATGTGTAGGGCTCCTGGCACACTTCATTTAAAGACGACACGGCACCGATGTCAGATACACAGACTGTTTACCTGCTTCCTCCTTTGACTGCATCTTCTTCTGCTTCCCCTTTTCACATATTTTCTGCTGTGCCCCTGCCTCCCGAGTATGTCAACAACAACGTAGGAAGCAATACAGCATTATTGCCCATATCCATCTTTACGTGTAAATTGGATGTGCCTGCTGATGTGTGCGGGGTGCGGGCGCCGATGACTGCAGAGATAGTTCCCCCTTGATTCAGACACCTGTTGTTTAGAGGCATGTTTTGTGAAAAGCAGGTCGTTTTGACGCTGCCGCACACATGCGCATACCTCTGTCTGCTGACGCCGTGGGTGGCTGATAGGAATGTGGCAAACAGAAGGATAACAAGATGCATCCTGGGAACCACGGCATGCTGATTTACACAAGTCTTACGGTAAAACTCACAAGATTGGCAGGTTTACGAGACTCTTAGTGGAAGATTATTCTATTTTTTCACTTGTTTTTAACTAACAATTTAGGCACATATTGGCATTAAAAAGCATTAGCAAACAGTAAACACATTACTGATCACCTCCTGAGGTTGTTTTGGATAAATACAAATTTTATCTTTTTCATTGGATGAAATGAAATGCTGGATAATGATGTAACCAATTTATAAATTAACCCTCAATTACTGAAAGTATATTTCAACTCAAGTTATTAGATTCATTTGTCCAGCTTGGGTTCTTTGTGTGGAGCCATTTGTTTCTCCAGAATGCTTTGAGAATTATATTATTTATTGATTTATCCACCGAATAATAAATCAATCAGGTCTTGAAAATGATGTGGAGTTCACAGGTTTTGAACATATGAGCTGCCAATTTTTTTCAATGGAATCTGGAAGCTTCCCTATTTCTCACGGTATTACAGATCCCTTAAAAGTATGTCATACACGCACGCGCACACATTATACAGAAGTGTAGTTCTGGCAGTAGATCAAGGATGTTGTTTGGAGACCTTATTGAACCATAATTACATCAGTAATCCATTATCACTGTTCTGCACTGTGTCTGGTGTCTCTCTGTCTCATAATGGTTTGACCTGGAGTGAATGGAGTCTCTGAAAGTATGAATCGAGACGGACACCCCCCCACCATATCGTCTTCATGACGTCTGGAATATTAGAAAATATGGAAACGCAGGAAAAAAGGGGTAATTAACTGCAGAAATTGCGTTTTTGTTTAAGTCAGGATAAATTACTGAACAGATCAAAAGTGAGTTATTTTTGAATTTCACTTGTTTTAGATGTTTACTCTGACTATTCCTGAGTTTTTGACCTTATTCTTCTTCCAATGTGGCAGAAGATTCTGCACATTCACTCTCTGCAGCAGCAGACTACTGGGATTCACTGATGTATCAGACACACACACACACACACACACACACACACACAGGGTGCAAATAAGCAGAGAAAGCCGCATCATTTTGACACGAGAAGACTCACTGGGTTACTGTCTTTCCTGTCCTGGAGAAGGTGGATAAATGAACCCATCCCCTCGTTTGCCTTGCAGGGGAAATCCGCTCCGAGGGCTCTTTTACAGCCAGGCTGCTCCCCAGGACCTCTGTGTCATTAATTCAGAACAGGTTCAGCCATCTGCACAGAATGGTTCAGCCCAACGCTGGATGAAACCTGCAAAGAATGGTGTCACAGTGGTTCGCTTTGTGCTAAATTTACCATGTAGATTTATTGATATTTTAGGTCTGAAAACACAATTTCCCATCAGAATGAGCCTGTTGGGAAAGTCAATCCTTATTTTAGCTTTTGTTTTCTGGTTGCTAAGCTACTGTCTTGAACGTGCCTGTGGACTGTGAAGCAGTTTCCTCCGTGCTCTGCAGGAAGCGACTGTCTTCAACGTTCAGCGGAAGACGCCGACGTCTGATGCAACGTTGTGGTTTGCTACCTTCCTGTGACAGAGGCCAAGATGTCTGATGTTTTCTGTTATGTTCCTTCCAGAAAACAATCACGCATCTACTCCCTCGCACTGGGTAACCTGACACATGCTAACTGGGTTAGAAGTGAAAAGCCCACACCGCCGACAAGGATCGAATACACTTTTGAGGTGACAGATGCTGAGGGCCGTGATTGTTGATCGCCTTTGTTTGAAGGCCTTTCTGCTCATGTTGTGTTGCTGACCTGATTGGAGATAACAGGCTAAAACCAATAAATCAAGTTGTTAATCCGCAAACATACCAAGAACATTATAACCGTTTGGAGGAATCACTCCTGTTATGAATTGATTTTTTTTTTTTTTTTTTTTGACTGATTCCTCTGAATCAGGAAAAACCGCTGTGGATTCCTGTCAGTCTGATAAGACTAGGAGTTTTGTATTTTAAATGTTAAAACCCTTGCATGTTCTTCCAGGTAAAATTTACAGTTGATTTTCTTACAGCCTAATTTTGCTGAATCTAAAATATTTTACAATATACGGTTAATTGGTTCATTCTTTTTAAAATTCTGATTTATTTTAATATTGTTAATTACATGTATGTTTTCTGTAGTTATCTATACTATATGGTGCCTTGCAAAAATAATCACACTCTTCTGCATTCACTTCTCTTTAAATAAATAAATAAAATGTATAAAATGTAGTGGAGATTATCTAATTAGTAACTACAGTTAACCTGTTGTTAAATATATTTCAGATAATTAAACAAACGGGAGGAGAAATAGGTCGCCAGTCCACCACAGGCCTACACAGAGTCAAATAACCATGTACTCACACCTAATTTTTGGACTTCAGGAGGAAGCTGGAGTACCCATACACACACGCAAGCTCTATGCAGAAATACCCCAAAGGTTGAACCCAGGATCTTTGCTGCATAGCCACAGAGTTTGCATATCCCAACATTTCATGAAGCAATGTTCAACCCAATCATCTAAAACTATAGTGTGACACCGCACACCTGCCAAGACATTTTAACCTTGCATCATACAAATCTGGCCTCTGTATTACAGTGGTGAGAAAAACTGTGTTGTTCAACGTTTTGTGAAATCCTAATTCTCTGTTCACCACAAGCCATTTAAGGGATACTTCAAACACATGGAGGGGGATCTGATCAGATGAGACCTAAATGTAACTATTTGGGCAACATTTAAAATCTCTATGTGGAATAAGGTTCTCCAATAAACCTGTTAGAGGCTGCAAAGGACTGTAGACTAGGGCAGAGATTCAAATTTCAGCCTGGTAAGTATCTTCAGCACAGCCAGAGCATCAGTTAAATGGTTTGGATCAAGTTCAGACCTAAATCTAGTCTCTACATGTTGAAAATTGGAAGATACAGACCCAAAAAAGCCTTGCAGGTGTCTTTCACATACAATCCTGATAAAATACAATGAATCATGTGGTTGTAACGTGACAAATGTGAAAAAGGAGTTAAATAGTTTAAGTCTAAAGGCTTATTGAACTTTTATGGAGTCATACTGTGATGCTTCAACCTTCAACAGTTTCACTTTAATCAAACCAAAGCCTGCACCCAGTCTCTGACCTGTTTCTGTCTAGAGTTACTTTACCGTGACGCTGTGTTTTGTTGTATCATTTTCCCCATTTTGATGAGCTTTTACTCGTCATGCAGTTCCATTAGTGACTGAAGTCACCGCTGAGTCAGTTTAAATCTAATGTTGCGCGCCTCCGGTGGTTTATAAGTCACAGGTGTGACTCATGATTGCTTTGTCATAATGGTGTCAACCTGGTGCATACAGTAAAAAGACCTCATGCATATCTCGAAAGCTTAGATATCAAGAAAGGGTGATGAAGGCTGTTTTTCTAATATGGTATTTCTAAATAACTTAGCTAAATTAGGAAAACATAATTGTATGTAAAGATCTCTTTGCTTGGTAAAAAACACCCCTAGTTGGGCCCGCCGGTGGCGCAGTGCTAGCCTGCGTAGCCCGTGTAGAGGCCATAGTCCTCGATGCAGCTGACCCAGGTTCGACTCCGGCCTTCGTTCCTTTTCCGCATTTTTTTCTCCTCTCTCAGCCCCCCTTACTGTCAACTTACTTTCAATAAAAGGGCCACTAGTGCCACAAAAAACTCTAGTTGAAGAAGCCTTTTATAAATAATGTCAGTAAACGCTGCGTTCACATCTGAGCAATCGGCAGCTTTAGTGTCCGCTTCAGTGAACACCAACGTTTACGTATTCCCAGCGACATTCCAGTCTTTTCCCTCTTGAATCGTCATTTTTTTTTTTTTTGCATTTTTATTCCACTGGATCTTGGACCATTGTTCATTGTTTTGCTAGTAGATGCTAATAGCCGTTAGCCGTTTCCTTTTTTAGCCGTGTGCAGCAAGAGATAAAACTTCTGTTATTATAAATAAACACGAAAGGCTTTATTTATCGACAAACTGAGTAAAAACAAAGCTTAAAACACCAAAATAACAACTAATATGCCTGCAGGACATGGTAATCTTTCATAAAAACTTTGTATGCAACCAGAGTGAGCTACTGATGTATAAATAACAGCTTCTAGCCTCTGTGGTGTGTGGTTTAAAAAGTGACTTAGCTGCCCTGCTTGTGTTGGAATAATCTTATTTATAATCTTATTTTTTTGTTTTGATTTGCTTGGCATTAAAATTAAGTATTAAGGCTTTCCAGCAGCTCTTTAATACATTCCCCAATCAGTGCTATTCTCATTTGTGTAAATGTGTCCACACATCATTAAAGTGCAACATGTGCTACGTATATTATTTACTGGTGTTTCTTTTGTGAGGAGTGTTTCATGCTGAGGGTCGAATTAACTCCTTTTATTCAAGAAAAAATGTGCATGTTCTGAAATATACTCTAGTACAAAAGTAAAAGATAATTTTCACCTTTAATGATGCAAAATAACTTTGTAGAGCTCAAATAAGTGAAATAAAGTAAGAAGGCACACAAATAAGTTAGTTTTCCTCTTTTGCCCACAACCTGCACTGTGTTGGTAGACTGATGATTAAAAATATTACTGTCTAGTTTTGTTGCAAACCGATGCGGATACAGGAAAAAACGCAAATATCGGCTGACCTCTACCAATTTCCTCTTTAAAGGACCCGAAGTTAGGTTATGACTTCTCAGGTGATATGAGCGCTTTCTCCTGGTGTAACAATCTCACAAAGAGAGCAGTAACAGACGTACAAGTAGATTGTCAATTACCCTTTAAGAAAACACCGATAAATACTACTGGAACCCAGAGTTGTTAGCCTTCTGGATTTTCAAGAAGCCAATTCTGTAAGAAAGCCTAAAGTCAAGTCAGCAATTAATCGAGGGTTATCTGGAGCTAATTAGCAATAGCTCAGGTTTAATGCTGCTAACGTCGTCAAAATAACATGCTCCTATGGCATTGCGAACATTGTAAACAGACTTACTTGCTAAATTAGCTCTTAATAGCTCCTAAAATTACACGTTTACCTGGATGGGATTTTTCAGGTTTGATGGAGATATCTGAAACGCCAGAAGCTCCTAGTTTTTAAGTTGGCACAAAGCTCGCATTCACCATGTGTCATTCTTGAAGCTGACAGCACTGAAGAGCTCTCTTAAATAAGGCCAAGTATGGGGAATGTCTCGCTTGTCTAGTTAGGGTTGATTTTCCCTCATGTTTGTTTGTGTCACAACTTTTATGTCATGTTTTTATTGACACGTGCAGTTGTAACTAGCCAGTTTTGAGAATGTAAGCAGTGTAAAGTGCAGATATGTGTTCATATGTAGGGAGTAAAAATAAAAAGTCGTTAGAGAAATAAATACTAAACTAATGTACAGATATTAGAAAGATCTACTTGAGTCCCTGCCTCTGCTAAAATCTGCCTGCTGCCTTCAGGCATCCAGTTCCTTCCTGTGGTCATCTTGTCTCATACTATCTGGACACATGTAGGACTACTTTAGCCCTCGGGGGGATTTTCTACCCATGCTAAGCTTGGTAAGGCCCAAGGGAAAGATGGAGAGTCAAGAACTGAGAGAACAGGAAAGCATAACGAGACCAAAATGTATGTTTGCTCAGAAAACAGTATAGGAGAGGTTTGTTTGCCATCTTTAACTTTTTTGTTGTTGTTTATTAATTGATCAGCTTGAACATTCATAGTAGAAAATTATATCCAATACTTGTGCAAATGTGTTACATAGGATTGCATCATGTGTTGGAAGTAACAGCTTAGCTCCTTTGACCTATCAAAGCAATTATTGGTCCTTGAAGCAGCTGACACGAAGGATTAGGCTCCTTTTTTTTATATAACAAGCTAAAAGTTAATGCAAAGGTTTTTCAGTTATTTTCTCAACCATAACACCAAACTTTCTATGCAGGAATATCCATAAAAGGCAGTTTTAGGCTACAAAGCAGGCAAAAGTCCTATTAGGAAGGAAAGATTATTCTTCAAAAGTTGGTACTTACAGAATTCAATTCAATTCAATTCAATTTTATTTATATAGCGCCAAATCATGAAACATGTCATCTCAAGGCACTTTACAAAATCAAGTTCAATCATATTATACAGATTGGGTCAGATTATACAGATTGGTCAAAATGTCCTATATAAGGAAACCAGTTGATTGCATCAAAGTCCCGACAAGCAGCATTCACTCCTGGGGAACCGTAGAGCTACAGGGAGAGTCGTCTGCATTGTACATGGCTTTGCTGCAATCCCTCATACTGAGCAAGCATGAAGCGACAGTGGGAAGAAAAACCACCCATTAACGGGAAAAAAAAACCTCCGGCAGAACCAGGCTCAGTATGAACGGTCATCTGCCTCGACCGACTGGGGTTACAGAAGACAGAGCAGAGACACAACAAGAGAGACAAAAAGCACAGAAGCACACATTGATCTAGTAATCTGTTCTACATTAGATGGTAATAACGGGTGAGCCGTCTTCTCTGGATGATGTCAAAGTTAACAGAACGCCAGACCAGGTGTACCTACTATGAAGAAAAAGAGAGAGAGCAAAAGAACTAGAGTACTGCAGGTAAACACGTGTGGTTATGGAAAAAAATCTTTTTTATCTTTTTTCTTAATATAAAAAAGCTCAGTCCTTAATGCAAACAATGATAATAAAAGTATTTATAATGAACAATGATGGACATAAACATGTTTAAAAAAGGGCTTTCTGTTCCATTTTCCATAACATTGTCTTAAGCTAATGCTGGCAGCCATTGCGCTACAACACCCCTGTTTTGCTTTTGTTTTCTCCCATATTCAATTCAATTCAATTCAATTCAATTTTATTTATATAGCGCCAAATCATGAAACATGTCATCTCAAGGCACTTTACAAAATCAAGTTCAATCATATTATACAGATTGGGTCAGATTATACAGATTGGTCAAAATGTCCTATATAAGGAATCCAGTTGATTGCATCAAAGTCCCGACAAGCAGCATTCACTCCTGGGGGACCGTAGAGCCACAGGGAGAGTCGTCTGCATTGTACATGGCTTTGCTGCAATCCCTCATACTGAGCAAGCATGAAGCGACAGTGGGAAGAAAAACCACCCATTAACGGGAAAAAAAAACCTCCGGCAGAACCGGGCTCAGTATGAACGGTCATCTGCCTCGACCGACTGGGGGTTACAGAAGACAGAGCAGAGACACAACAAGAGAGACAAAAAAGCACAGAAGCACACATTGATCTAGTAATCTGTTCTACATTAGATGGTAATAGTCGGTGATCTGTCCTCCCTGGATGATTTCACAGTCAACAGAACGTCAGACCAGGTGTGCCTACTATGAAGAAAAAAGAGAGAGAACAAAAAGTTAAAAGCTGAAATGACAACAGTCATTTCAATGTAATGCAATGCAAATCTGGAGAACAGTAGACTGGAGAACAGTAAAAATCAGTAGAGTGAGAAAAGTAGGCCCTGATGTCCTCCAGTAGCCTAAGCCTATAGCAGCAAAACTATAAAGGTAGCTCAGAGTAACATGAGCCACTCTAGTTATAAGCTTTGTCAAAAAGGAAAGTTTTAAGATTAGTCTTAAAAGTAGACAGGGTGTCTGCTTCACGGACCAAAACTGGGAGTTGGTTCCACAGGAGAGGAGCCTGATAGCTAAAGGATCTGCCTCCCATTCTACTTTTAGAGACTCTAGGAACCACCAGCAGACCTGCAGTCTGAGAGCGAAGTGCTCTGTTAGGAACATACGGAGTAATCAGAGCTCTGATATATGATGGAGCTTGATTATTAAGGGCTTTATACGTTAGAAGAAGAATTTTAAATTCTATTCTTGATTTAACAGGAAGCCAATGAAGGGAAGCTAAAATTGGAGAAATATGATCCCTCTTGTTGATTTTCATCAGAACTCTTGCTGCAGCATTTTGGATAAGCTGAAGACTTTGAATTGCATTTTGTGGACTTCCTGATAGTAAAGAATTACAATAGTCCAGCCTTGAAGTAACAAATGCATGGACTAGTTTTTCAGCATCACTCCTGGACAGAATGTTTCTAATTTTGGCGATATTCCGGAGGTGAAAAAAGGAAACTCTGGAAACCTGTTTAATATGGGATTTAAATGACATGTCTTGGTCAAAAATAACACCAAGGTTTTTTACTTTATTACCAGAGGCCAAGTTAATGTCATCCAGATTAAGTGATTGGTTAAGAAGTTTATTTTTTGAGGACTCTGGCCCAAAGATTACAACTTCGGTCTTGTCAGAATTTAGATGCAGGAAATTTAAAGTCATCCAGCTTTTGATGTCATCAAGACATGACTGCAGTCGAAGTAATTGATTGGATTCATCAGGATTTATGGATAGATATAGCTGAGTGTCATCAGCATAACAGTGGAAATTAATCCCATGCTGTCTGATAATTTTGCCGATCGGAAGCATATATATAGTAAAGAGAATTGGTCCAAGGACTGAACCCTGTGGTACTCCACAGGTGACCCTAGAGTTTGAGGAAGATTTATTATTAACATGAACAAACTGGAATCTGTCCGACAGATAAGATTTAAACCAGCCTAATGCTTTCCCCTTAATCCCTACAGTATGTTCAAGTCTTTGTAGGAGAATATTGTGATCAACTGTATCAAATGCAGCACTGAGATCTAACAGGACAAGTACAGACACAAGTCCATTATCTGAGGCCATGAGAATATCATTAGTGACCTTCACCAGAGCCGTTTCAGTGCTATGATGAGCTCTGAAGCCTGACTGAAACTCCTCAAGTAGGTCATTGCTTTGTAAATGTTCACAAAGTTGATTAGCAACTACTTTCTCAAGAATTTTAGATAAGAAAAGAAGATTAGATATAGGTCTGTAGTTTACTAGCTCATCTTGATCAAGAGAAGGTTTCTTAAGTAAAGGTTTAATAACAGCTACTTTAAAAACCTGTGGTACATATCCATTTACTAAGGATAGATTAATCATGTCTAAAATAGGACCACTGATCAAAGGGAATACCTCCTTAAACAACTTGGTTGGGATTGGGTCTAACATACAGGTAGAAGGTTTAGATGAAGCTAAGATTTTAGATAGCTCAGAAAGCTCTACTGCTTCTAAACAGTTCAGACACAGCGCAGGTTCTAAAGATTCCTCCAATGCTGCCTTACTTACTGGGGACGAGGTAATCATGTTTGGGAGGATGCCAATTATTTTATTTTTAATGGCATCAATTTTATTTATGAAGAATCCCATAAAATCATTACTACTAAGAGCTAAGGGAATGGTTGAATCAACAGAGCTGCAGCTCTGAGTAAGTTTGGCAACTGTACTAAAGAGAAATCTAGGATTATTTTTATTCTCTTCAATTAATGATGAAAAATATGCTGCTCTAACTCTGCGAAGGGTCTTGTTATACAACAATAGACTGTCCCTCCAGATTAAGTAGGATTCCTCTTGGTGTGTAGAGCGCCATTTTCTCTCCAATTTCCTAACATTGTGCTTCAAGGAACGCAGCTCTGAATTAAACCAGGGAGCCAGCTTCCTGTGAATTATCACCTTCTTTTTCAAGGGAGCTACATTATCTAATGCAGAACGCAATGAGGAAGTCACACTGTTAGCAAATGTATCTATTTGTGAATGGGAAGAAACAGCATTGCTGCCATCTACAGGGCATTTCTGCAATACTGAGGATATTAAGAGGGGGACAGACTCTTTAAGTTTTGATACAGCATTATCCGATAAAGATCTACTATAATGGAACCCTCTTTTGGGGGTGGAGAAATCGGTTAGATTAAACTCAAATGTTATTAAAAAATGATCAGATAGGACAGGGTTGTGAGAGAATACTGTTAATTCTTCACAATCAATGCCATATGTCAGCACAAGGTCCAAAATATGGAGCCGAGAGTGCGTTGGCTTATGCACATTTTGAGCAAAACCAATTGAATCTAGGATAGTTTTAAAGGCTACACTAAGGTTATCACATTCAGTGTCAACATGGATGTTAAAATCACCCACTATAATAACCTTGTCAGTATTTAACACCAAATCAGATAAGAAGTCTGACAGTTGATCCAAAAACTGAGTGTAAGGGCCTGGTGGACGATACAAAACAATAAACAGAAGAGGTTTTATTGCTTTGCAGTTTGGATGAGGGAAACTGAGGGTTAAATGTTCAAAAGAACTGTAATTATTAATTGGCCTGGGACTAATTAATAAATCAGACTGAAAGATGGTTGCCACTCCTCCTCCTCTTCCCACAGATCTGGGAATGTGGAAATTTGAATAACTGGAAGGAGTTGACTCATTTATACTAACGTAGTCCTCTTGTAGCCAGGTTTCTGTGAGACAATATCCCATATCTGTTAGACTGTTATCCTACAAGTTTTTGGTACTTTACCCTCAAACTTTCAGCCAATAATTGTCATTTGTTGCTGTTGTGTTTTTTTTTTTTTGCATGCACGAAGTTTAGAAATGCCCCAATCAGGATGTTAGGGATTTAGAAAAAAAAGTGTTGAGCTCAGGAAAGGTTTGACCAAAATGGAGATGAGAAGAAATCATTGTGCTAAACAGAAAATGTTAATGTTGTTGGCAGCTAGTTGTTGTGGAGATGAAAGGGTTAGGCACAAGGTGAAAATGTCAGGTGTGGTTTTAGTTGGAAGGATGAGGGTGAGAGAAAGGGGAGGTCAGGGAGCGAAGGACGAGAGGTTGATTGATGAGCCAGAGCTCTAATTGATATAACCTTGGTTATTAGTATTTGAAAGGGATGCATGGTATAATTTTAACTGAGAATATGATGAGGTCCAATGTTGTGGCTCAAGCGAAAAAAAAAAAAAAAATGATGTAGGATAAATTAAAAACAATTAAATGCTACTAAATGTTTTCTTTTTAAACTCCTTTAGGTTTGGATGTTTGCGTTTTTGGCTCTAAATAGCTCTTTAAATAGAAAGTATTAAGTGTCAAACAAATGGAGGCATTTACTCTAGAAGCCACAAATGAACCAAAGTTAGTTGCTTTTGTTGTGTTGTAATTCTGTGTGAAACCGCAGGTCATTTAAAGCAAGTAAAACATGTGAATAAGCCATTACCCATGAAACTGGCAACCGGAGCCAGCCCTCATGTTCCCATCTGTGGGTTGTTTACTTCCTCAAATTGTTACCGGGGCTCAAAAATACTCAAACTGTTCCAGGACTGGTACCTTCAAAGAGCCGGCCACACCCAAGCCTCTGTTTTTATAGTGCCTTATAAAAGTATTCATACACCTTGAACTTTTAATTACAACATTACAACCACAAACTTTAATGTAGTTTAATAGTTGTTGTTCTTTTGTTTTTTTTACAATAGACCAACACAAAGTCTAGTCCCTAATTGTGAAGTGGAAAGAAAAAAATGCGTTGTTTTCAATTCGTTAAAACACCAGGTAACAATTGTTACAGTTAATCTGCAATGCAACAGCTCCTTGGAGTATGTCTACCACCTGTTCACACCTAGGGTGAGGCTGATATTTTAACCCATTCTTTTGGATTGGGAGCATCTGTGGACTCCAGTTATCGAGTCCGGGCCACAAATTCTCCATTGGATTTATGTCTGGACTTTGATTGAGCCGTTCTAACACAGCGATACGGTTTGGTCCGAACCATTCCGTTGCCGTTTGAAATTTGTTTCGTAAACCGCAAGATGTCTAGCAATTATTTTTACTGTTGATGATGATGTGAATTCCTTTGTGGTAAAACGGGGTGTTTGGTCGTTTCGTTTCCGATCTACAGTAGTTTTTATAAGTTATCCCTTTAATGGTGGAGACAGCGTGCATGGTTGCATGCAGAGCAGCGTACAGTACACGCCGGGCAGCACAGCGTACCACCGGTGGTACTGTCTGCGGCTGTTGTTGCTGCTAATTTTAGGGATTACATCACCAGCAGCACTAAAATGACAACCTTGTTGATCTCCCACTCTATATTGCTCTCTGTTTATTCTCTCCCCTGTCTCCTCCCCTCATATTCCTCTCCGTCTCATCCCTTCCACTGTCTAACCTTTATCCTCCCTGTTTCTTTTCGGGCATCTGCTTGATAATATTTGAGGCTGTGATCAGATTAACTTGAAAATGAGGGACAGCTGAAGGCTTCAAGGTTACCATTACCAGAACAGAGGCGGATCTAATAGTTGCAAAGAAAAAGCCGAGGTGAGCCACTGTAAAATACAGCATGTATCCTGGAGAAAAACAAAGCCTTTAATCCTCCCGTCTTACCTCTTTTTCACCTTGTGAAATCCCGCTGGCAGTTCTTTCCCTTCTTCTCACCCCAGCCCCCTTCTTTCTTCACTTGCTTGTCTCTTCCACAGTGTCTTCACTTGTTTACTTTCCATTTATCTTTCTCTGCTCCTTTTATCTTTCAAGGATATTTTCTTACCCTGCATGGTGATATTTATCCATTCAGTCCCTGCTTATCAAGATTTTTTTTTTTCTTTTTTAAGAAAATTGTAATAAAACTTACCTATTGCATTCACAGTGTGGCTAACAGTATTGGGGATTGTACAAAAGAGTTGCATCTGTTGTGTTTTCACCCTTTATTTCCGACCGGTTATATATTTTCATTTCATCAGCTCTTCTAGGCTTGGACCCCTCTGAAGGCTGTCTCTGCAGAGTCTATTCGGAAAGGGAAGGGCTGGATTAAATAGCAGGAATTCCTGTCCTGTCCTTCAGACGAAAAACACTAACTTCCACAGAAACACACCACATGATTAAACACGCATAGAGTTACGATATGATGGAGACAGTCTGTTACAATTATCTCCATGATTCATTTTGTATGATGCACCAGCATATGTTTCTTAGATTTCTTTTATTCTGTGTGCACATTCCTAACTAGATAACAGGAAATAACCAGATTTATCTTAGCGCTGTGGTGATGTATATTTTCAAAGTGGTTTTCTTTTTTTTTTTTTTGGCACCTGAGAGATTAATCCATTGTAATCCTTTTGAGAAATGACTGGAATTACATGAAACAATTGTTTCTAAAAATGGATTCAGGTGTACCCCAAGGCTCAATTCTTGGGCCACTTTTCTCAATTTATTGATGAATGATTTCCCACATGTGTATTTGTGCAATTTTCCAGATGTGTGCTGACAACACAGTTTTTATGGAGCCGTTTAGGACGTTGCATCTACGTCAACTCAACGGCCTTGGTGTTTGGAGTACATTGCAGCATTATCAAGTCTGGTTAAATGTTAAAAAGAAAAATATGTGCAAAGAGGGTTTTCTTAAAAGAGCCTAATCTTGGATTGGCTGTACTGGTTTAATTCAAGATGATCACACAAAAATAAGCAAATTATCGAACTTTTTAGAAATAAATGACATGGTGTCATGATAGTCATTTAAAATTTTACTTTATGCTTTGATATATAATCGGGTAACAGAGATGTTAAGATGCTAAGAGCATTGTTCTTAATATTAATATTAGTTCTGACAATTTATTTGCCTCAAATTAATTATTTTCATTGCTCACCTGGTTGGGATCCTCTGCTGCTCAGTGACCTTAGTGTTCTTTATTTTATTATATTGTATTATATTAGTTATTTTAATTTGTGTTTTAAGGTCTTAATGTTTTTGCAAGGTTTTGTGTCTGTATTTAAAATCGCTTTTCGTTTTGTGACCAAGAGTCCACCCAGAGATGTGCGTTGCAGATAATCTTGGGTTATAGATGCAGACCTGCATATGTGTTAAGTTTTTCAGCTACACAGTTAACCTAAAGGAACAAGTAACAGTTATACCATGTTCGAATGAGAACATATAAATCAGGAAAATTTGACATATGTGTACATTAAACCTGTCCTTGTGACTCACTTTTACTTTTTAACCAGAGTAATATGAATTTTAAAGCTTTGCAGGTGAGTTTTTCTTTCTTTTTAACTCTGTGAAACAAGTTTGGTCCTTATTTAGGCAAAATTATGCGTTTATTAATGACAACAAAATAAATCACTGCAATGTCACTAAACCTCTGTCCTGGCTTAGCATAGATATATTTCTTGATAAATAATCCCGATTTAACACATCTTATATCTTTTTAGCTGGGTATATATTGTTTTAATTGGCCGGACAGAACTGTTTGATGTGCGCTGTAGTGAGACAGACATTTAAAATCTGCCTTTGACCATTCTCTGTTAGCATGTGACAGTATACTGAGAAGTCTGGTCTACCGGTTCCCAGTAGATTTTTGGTCTTAGTAGCGTCAGGCTGAAAGACAAGGGGAGAGACGAGATCCCCAAGTATTTCCCCAACACACCCAAGCACACTCACAGGATGCCCGGTCTCTGGCCAGTGCAAGCTGCACAGCATGTGTGGCTGTCTGCTTGTCGTTTCCTGCCTTGTGTTTTTAAGTCGGTAACATTTTACAAAAGTGTTTAGATCTTCCTCTCTTTTGGGGGTTGTAATTCAGGCTCCCAGCACATGGAAACTGTTTCTTAATCTTCCCATCACTGCTTTGCTTCTTTTTCCTCCCCTCTTTTTTTCTGTGACTTTGCCCATCTCGCCACTTTTCTATGCGCATAAAATGTTCACCTGACTTTACCCGACAGTCATGCAGAAACACAGGCGGTTGCAGACAGACAGTTGCAGGAAGCGTTTCCTGTGTGACGTCTGTCCTGCTCTGTGCGTTTGCTTACAAAGTCCACATCTCCATGTTCACTTGTACCTATAGAGCGCACGGTTTGAGTGCGCTTATCTGTTTTCATTTCGGGTCGACAATCAGGCCAGCCGCACCGCGTGAGGTGACTGTCGCTTTGAAACCACACTGAAGATGGTTAGCGCTGAATCCTGCAGCGTCTAGCAAACGTACTCGTGCCACTTGAGGTTTGTCACGTTAACAACTGCAAACTTCAGTGCTTTAAATTTGGATTTTATACTGCAGAACATCACAAAGTAATGGGATAGCTGTAATGTGGTAGAAAGATATGTGGTTTCAATTTTTCCTCCAGAAAATTGTGCCATGAATTGCTTGTGAGACCCTCATTCAGTACTTTGTGAAATCTGTTTATGTCCATTATTCTTTGCCAGACAGCTCTTTGAACTTCTCCACAGCTTTATCTCTGACCTCTGTGGCGTGTTCCTAGATCTTTGTGATGCTAACAGTTGACAGACGTTCTCTAACAAACCTCGGAGGCCTTTACTCAGCAGCTGTATTTATGCAAAGCATTAACTACACAGTTGGACTAGTCTAGCTACTAGTTTTGGGACTCGAATGGCTGCTCTGGATTTTATTTACGGGTATGAGAGTAAAGAGCTGAATCAAAATTCATAATGCTATCTCTCATTTTTTTTGTTTTAAAGCCCTGCTATTGTTCTGCTATTATGCACCACTTTCTATTGGTACATTACATAAAATCCTAAGAAAACATGCTTTTTGTTTTTGTCAACAACCTGACAGACTTCTGCGAGGCACCGGATCTTTATAACAGAGATTTTATTGGTGTTTTCAGTCTGCCTCTCAAACGTATCTGAAACACAAAGACATTTGAGACGATAAAATGACCATTCATTTATTGTATACTTCATTTCTGTCAACACTTTAGTCTTTTTATATGTGCTGCTGTCTGACTCGCTGCGTTTTGCTTCTTGTGTTGTTTCTTTTCTGTGGGCCTTCCTAGAATGCTTCATCTTTAGCCCGTCTGTCATCTCTTTTATCTTTCACGTTCCAATGTTTCTTTGTTGTTCCAGCACCAGGAGCAGCACAGTTGAAAGCAGCCTAGCCTATAGATATGCTAATGTGGATATAAATTGTACCCTGTTTGATGCACTATATGGATGTCTGCTGTTTCTGCACAGCTGTAATAGTGTTTCCATGTTATCCCTTAATCTCATAATGCATATTTTACTCCCTTTCTTTTTCATCATCTGACAGAATCTTTTTTTTTCTCCATTGTGGCATCATTTACATATTCAGAGATCCTATAAAAAGTACATCCAGTAAGAAGAGTCGCATGTTTCACTTTTTGATAAAGGAAAGAAAGCTTACAGGGAAGCTTTGTTTTATAATTTATTAACAGAGTAATTAATCAGTCTCTGTTCATTTGACTCTGCAGTCTTTAACCAAACAAGTTAAAGTGACGCATCAATCAACCTGATGGGTTTCACTTGATCGGTTCTGACCTGCTTTCTATGACATAAACATGAAAAAATATTTTTTCTTGTTTCTAAAATGCATCAAAACTTGATTGGTGTGTGTGTGTGTGTGTGTGTGTGTGTGTGTGTGTGTGTGTGTGTGTTCTGTAAGAGCACCAAGAATCAATAATCTCTTCATGTTTTGACAGATTCATAACTCCTGCCTCCATAAAGAAATCTTCCACACATTGTTCATCATCAGCCACTGTTTAGGTTTTGTAAATGAATCACACAAATTAGCTTTTGTGTGCCAGTTCTTAAAAACCAACAATAAAACAGGCAGGCCAGACCTTTAAATAAAGCTATACAAGGTGCCAGTCAGCAAAAGGCCAACATCAGGAAGGCCATATTGGCTTTAAAAGGGGCACTTCTGTGCAGCCTTTTGTTTACTATTCATAACAGAAAGTTCAGGGTTTATGTCTTCCCCAAATTTTCCGTCTTTCAGCTTTGCATTGAGATATCTTTAAGGAAGAGCACAAGAGAAGCTGCAGCCCTGGTTAAATCTGTGTGCTTATTTATAAAGGCTGGGCCACTGCAGACGTTCTGCTGCTGCGCATACATATATGCAAAAAGGAAAAAAGCTGCAGCTTGTGCACACTTACACACTTGGTGTGCACTGCTTCTTTCTTTCTTTCTTTCTTTCTTTCTTTCTTTCTTTCTTTCTTTCTTTCTTTCTTTCTTTCTTTCTTTCTTTCTTTCTTTCTTTCTTTCTTTCTTCTTTCTTATTGCAAGCACAGATGTACAGTATGCACTCACTTGACAGGCCCCATCCATTAGGCCCAGAGTCTTTAATCCATTCAGCGATCTGTAATTTCATTCATATGAACTGGTGGGGTTTAATGGGTGAGTCTATGCGGGTCTATTTGTGTGCGTTCGTTTCATCCTTTTATCCCAGTAACTATCTCTGCTCTTTCCATTGGCCTCCCTTTTTTTTTTTCTGCTTCTCTCTCTGCCTCTCTTGTGTACATAACGCTCCTCCGAAGGCTGGGTTCCATGTGCTCGCATCCGATTGGCTGCAAAGGAAAAAGATGATGTCATTCCTAGTCGGGAGGTGTATCTCTCCTCGCTGGCACGGAGGAGAGAGGGATGGAGGGTAGAGATCCTGATTCAGAGCAGCGAGCTGAAGGAGTAAAAATAGTAGCACGGAGCGATAATGAGATGGATACAGTTGAAGGGGCATGTGGTTAAAACAAAAATCGAACAATTTGAGGCAAGGATTTCAATCCTGTTCCTGGGGAGACTAATTCAGTCCCTTTCTAAATCGTCTCTTCCAATGCGACCTACAATTAGCATTTCAAGCAGACATGCAGCTTCTATTGTCTTCAGTTTGAACCCTCCTCCTTTCATCTTTATTGTTTTAGTGTCATGAATGCGACGCAGTACATCCTGGATCATGCATAAAGAGCTGCAACAAAGAAGAAAATTAGAAGGGAAAGGGTTTCTGAAGCTTGGTAAAACGTTCGGTGCGACATCGAATCTGTGTTTGTTTCATTTGAGAGGATTGTAACAGATGGTATCGTAACTTAACATTACTTTTAAGTAATTATAGTTTAACTGAAAGCCCGTTGTCATGGGATAATTGCCAAGTTTTAAGAAATTATAAGTTGAGTTATTGTTCCAAGGGTAAATACTTGTTATATAGCTGAATGTTAAAGGTTGGTGATGCATATGACTAAAATCACATTTTTTTTAAAGGTCTTCAGTTAAAGCACACTGTGTTTCCAATGGGGAGATTAGTACTTGATTAAAGTTAGTTTGCCTCATTTTTTGCAGCTCCAGTCAGTTGCGTTTGGACAAAATGAACAGGCTTTCCTGCTTCATAAACCAAGTGCTCTGCTTTAAATATCTGCCTTCTTAATGAGTTAAATATTGTTAAAGCAACATGTTGGGTTGATCTCAGGTCTCTTCCATTCAGCTATCAGTCTGATTCGCCATAGCTGACCAGGAAGCTGCAGTAGCCTGTGTAGTTGTGCTCCTTTACTGTGAAAATGAGTGTAAAAGGTGAAAAAAAGGGTGATTGCTAGAGAATATGCTGATTGGTTTGGCTCACATCTGGAGATAAAAGATTCCACGATGTCTAAATGTAAACAAGATTAAAACTTTGGCATTAAGTTGTTCTAGTCCTTCAGGATTTAATATTGTCTTATTTCCCACTCCTATGCTACGTTTAGCTTTATCGCTCTTTTGTGAAAATCACAAATCAAGAAGGATCGACAAGTTGCATAATCGTAAAAAGAAATGCAAGTTGGGCAAAAGAAGCACATCTTTAAAGAAAACCCTGAAAGTCCACTTAAGACTTTGTCATGAAGAGTGACGTCTGACTCCAGGCAAAATTTAACAAACGGAGTTTGGGCTTTTCTACAGTCGGGAAAACATTTCAAGACCAAAGGAGGCTGTTTCTAATTGTTCTCTGTTCTGATTAGTGTGGTAAAAAATGAGCACCTTCAAAACCTTGCAAAAGTATTCATATCCCTTCAACTTGATCACATTTAGTCACCTTACGGCCACAAAAGTTATTTTATATTTGGATTTCCGTATGTAATGGACTAACAGCAAGTAGTGCATGATTGTGAAGTTGTAGGGATGTTGAGCATAAATGTGCATGTTGTCCTTAAATGGAAACAAAATTCCAACTTCTCCACATGTGCTGCTTCATGTTGGACAGGCCTGACTCAGAACCACCTGTAGTTTATGTCCCTATTAGCTTTAGATTTGGCCAGGGATTTACTGCATGTGTGCTTGCGTGGTTCTTAAACGTCAGATTCTGTTTGCCCTGGTGCAAATCTTCCTGGGCTTTGCTTATTTGGCAGCAGAGTCTGTCCTTCTATCTCGCAGGGGCTCTGGGATTTATCCCCCCCCGCACCCCCCTTCTCTTTCATTTTTTTGTAATTTATGCTCACAAAGGGGAGGGGATTGCCTCAATATACTCGGCTTTATGTTACCAGCAGATCAATAAAGATGTTCCCTCGCTGTCCCCTCCATCTCCATCTCCTTCTATCTCTCCTTCTCCTATCCACATCTGCTCAGCAGCCAATCCATTTAATGCAGTTCCCCCCTGTGTTCGCCTCATTTTACCCACCTCCCCTACCCTATCTCTCTCTTCCCGCCCTCTCCCGCTGCACAGGTGATGTCATTCTTTTTCAGCTGGATTCCCCTCCCTTCCCCTGCCTCTCCTCGCTCCCACTCCTTCCTCCGCTTCCCATTAGTGACTGGCTCGTCTCGGTGCAGCATCCATCCACGGTAGCTTCTCTCCACGGTTGGGAGGGGGGAGAAGGAATGCCGGCGTGAGGTGCGAGCGTTAACCTCTGGATGCCTAGAGTTGGGGTGCGGGAGCAGGATCACGGGGATCTGGCATGGAGCTGCACGCCAGGGCTCACACTTGCATCGCTGGAGCTTTGTAGAGTTGCAAAGAGACGGAGGAAGGAGTTTGACAGATGCAGTCTGTGCTGGCAGACGATCCAAGCTTTGTGGAATTGGAAAAGGATTGTTTGGACGACTTGAACCCTGGGATGAAGCTTTTTTTTTTTTTTTTCCAATCAGGCTGCAGATGCATGGAGATATCCCTCATTTTGTAAAAGTTTTCACTCCTCTTCAAGGCAGGAGCTTCTTGTTGAATCTTTAAAAGGACAGAACTGACTTAATGAGCTCAATGATGAAAGTTTAAACTCAAAAGCTCAACTTGACTTCTATGTCAAGTTTTTTTTCCTTCCTTTCAGCATCTTTCTTTTCTCATTTTACCAATACGTATTCTCAAGACTTTCTCGCTTGAGTAGACGCCAAAGAGGGTTTGCATTTGAACGACTCTGTCTTCACTTGCAGCCTCCTTCCATGGCGACATCGCACTGCCATCCTAATTAATCAGGACTCCGGTTTCAAACAGCCTCTGGACAGGTCTGTTGCAGAAGCAGAGAGAGTGGCGTCAGCCGTTCCCCTCTTCTCTTATTTCTTTCTTTTCTTCGTCCTTTCGCCGAACGAGAGGGAAACTTCCCCCTCGCTGGCTCCCTCCCTCTCGTGGAAATGGCTTTCCTGGTCCGTTGCTATGCCAACTGCTTGCAGCCGTGGTCCTCCAAAGTAAGCGATGTCGTAATCCCTTATCTGGCCCGCTCCTCCGGGGGGCACCGCCGCCTCTGTGTGCATGTGTGTCCGCCGTTGATGGGGAGTCAGACTGCGTGGGGATTGGAGATTAGCATCTCGATTCATTTACATATTGTCCACATATATGTCTGTTTGAAGATGATAACACTCCTATAGCTTAAATTTGATTTTGAAACATGTTGGGAGGCGGGGTGAGAGACGCACGAATCAATTTGGCCAGAGATCGGAATTGGCCAATTACACGCTGATCTACTGTAATAGGTGATCATGTATTCAATAAATGAATCGAAAGTAAATATTTTCACCTAATTACCACATGGCCAACATTTTCATCAAATGCTTTGATGCACTTGTTTAGTAAAACTAAAATGAAAGAGAAATTGGCAGGCTTACTTTCATTTAATGTTGGATTCAAAATCACTACCTTAATAACCGGCCGCACATTTATTTTTATTTTTTTGTCTTTTATGTGTTGAAAATCAAAATCTGTCAATATCTTCGATCCGTGAAGCTTTGAAAACCGCGATCGGTGTAGCTTTAATAGAAATTATCCCAACTTCAGTTGTTTCTGGTCTTTGAGAGGAGAAGTGCATTTTAGACAACTTTAAGATTTACATTTAAATCGAAACATTCCTGATTTTGCTTAAAAAGAACCTCTCTAATTATTTAAACTCTATACTGTTCAGTATTTGAGTAGCTGTGATGTATTGGAGATTTTTCTGTCTTTTCACCAACATCTCATTAATCTAAGCAGATGTACCTGCAAGTCTGGTTTAAGGGTTTCCAAAGAAAATATTTGAAAGGCTCAGCGCTCTTTTCCTGTTGCTTTAAATTTGGCTTATTGCTCCTCTTGTTAACAATATAAGGATTTAGCTTATTTAAACTGCCCAGATGTCCCAGGACACAGAGGAGCTGTTTTTCTGTGAATTTATTCAGTTTGAGCTAAACTAGCTGCAATGTAGCTGAGTTTATAATTAACAATCCAATGGCCTAGTTTCAGTTTCTCAAAATAATCTGCCAAAGTTATCCTTTGGTGAACTTGTGATGATGTAAGCATAGCAACTCCAGCGATTGAAGCGCTGCTTTTGTCTTTTTTTAGGGTTTCCGGTTTTTATCATTGGTTCTATTTTTGTCTTTGAAGGAGCTGGTTGATAGGAACGTGGAGGGATACTGGAGCTCTGGTGGTCCTCCCAGAACGAGTTTAGCATGGATCTCTGTTTGTCTGTCGCTGAGGGAGCATCTATCTGGGTGCTGAAAGCCTCAGAGGTGTTTGTCTTCAGTATCTGTGCTTCTTGTTGGATTGGGAATAATGAGGTCTCTGGAGACTAAAGGGCGATAAAAGGGAAGATGTTCAGTCTAAGGTGATGCGTAGCTGTTTGGTGGCTTGTTACTTTGCCTTTTGGCTGTCCCTTCATACTGTGACCCGCCTTAAACGTCTCTTCCCTTCTATGGCGCTTTAGATAAATCTGGTGAAGGCTTGGCTTTCAAAGCAATAGACCCCTAAACTTGTTGAACACAGAGTTAAGTAGTAGAACCGTCCTTTATGAGTAATAATATATCCTAATTCTAGACGATAAGAGATTATAGATTTTAAGTGTTGTCTGAGTTTCGTAATTTTGACTTGTCAAGTAGATATAATCTACAGGGTTTATTATACTAGAGTCTCTCTACATGCAAAATTATAATTTGTGTAGCACTGTTTCCTTGCAGTAAGACGGTCCTTGGTTCAAATCCGGACCTGGGGTCTTTGTGCATGGACTTTGCATGTTCTCCGTGTGCATTCCTAGGTTCTCTATGGGTACTCCGGCTTCTTGCCACAGTCCAAAAACATGACGGTTGATTAGTCTGTCCAAGTTGCCGTAAGGTAAGTATGTGTCCAGCGCTGCATGACCCTGCATACATAACTGGGTATAGACCATGGATGGATATCGGTTTGTGCAATCCTGCATTCATAAAGAATTATTGGATATAATATTTTTAGTGCCATATACTATATTTCTGCTAGCCAGTAATTTATTTGGACAATCACCATTTATGTCCACACCTGATATAAATCTTTATTGACACAGATTGTAAAAGTTCAGGGAGAGTGACAGGAACGTTGTGATGATGGAAAACAGAGAATAGTGAGAAAAGTGAGCATTGATCGCACTCAGTAAGATGTCGCAATGTTTTGCAGCCCTACTTTTTACTATTAAGCGCATTAAACGATGAGCTGAACTTGGCTGTGTTGTGTTGTTACCCACCAAAACACACAGACTAGACAAGGAGGGCGTTGATCATTAAACGATACATCTTCAAAGCTGTAGTCATGTTCTGTAAATCAAATGGAGCAAACCGTCAATCCATTTTAATTCCAGGTTGTGAGGGAAAAGGCCACAGGTGAACTATTAAGACCTTTAATCTCAATCCATGTCATGGTTTTAGCAGTCTAATATGAGCAGTTTTGCTCTGTCTTTGGCCTAAACAAATGCTTGTCATTATTGGTCCGTCTGAGCCTATTTACCCACCATTTATAGCTGCGGAGTTTACGTCCTGCATGGCCTGTTTGAAGTCTGTATTAATTGGGCAGCGTCTGTGATGAGCTCACCTTTTGGAAAGGTTAATTAAGCTTCCTTCCTTCTCCTTGTTAGGCGGCCGGCTTCGTGTCTGCAGGGATAGTAACACTCAGAAACCCAGAAGGGGTTCTGCGGAAGGATTTCAGCTCTCTTAAGACAATTTTGGAAAATAACTGGGCAAGAAAAAAAAGGCCAATTTCAGAGTTAAAGTAGAGGTGGAAGTTCCAGGGAAGAAAACTACATTCAGGAGGATGGTCAGTCATTTTATTGTTCTGATGCTTTTTCTGTTTTTAAAGTTTCGGGCACATTTGGAGATGAACTTGGATTTCTCTCCTAATAATGACCGACTGCTTACGGTGCCATTCAAATATATCCAGCCCTGTTGGTATTTGTCTTATGTTTCCTCAACCTGGAATTAAAAAGTTTAGACCAGTGGGGAGTGGTGGCTTAGTGGTTAGAGCAGGGCGCTGGCGCTCTGAGAAGGTTGCAAGAACCCGATTTGATCCCCGGAGACTGCCACCATGGGTCTCCGAACTAGACCCTTAGCCCCAGATTGCTCCCCGGGCGCCGCTCAGTGTGGCAGCCCACTGCTCCCTAAGGGGTGGCTTAAATGCAGGGACAAATGTCCCCTCTGTGGGAGTATGAAGGGAAATAAATAAGATATAGTATTTATTTCATTGTGGATCAAACAACAAATATGGCAAGTCTACAGTCAGTTCTCTGTAGACTACAGCTGCCTTCTGTGGCACTTAAAGCTGCAAGTGGCTTTGCATAAGTTTCTCTGATTCTGCCACACTGGGATTTCTGCCCATTCCTCAAGGCACAAAGGCTTCAGCTCCTCCATGTTGGATGGTTTTCACTTGTCAACAGTGCAGTTTCTTGATTGCATTGAGGTCTGGACTTTGACTAGGCCATTACAATACATTTACATGCTTCAGGCCATGGTCCTGCTGGAAGATAAACCTCCATTCTAGTTGTATGACACTTAGATTGGTCACAGGTGGACTTCATTTCACTAATTATGTGACTCTTCAGGGGGCTTCATTGCAAAGCGTTTAGATACATACGCAAAAGCCAATTTTCAGTTTTTACGTTTGTTGAATCTTTTTTTATATATGCTTCTCATTTCACTTCACCATCTTGGGCTATTAAAACATTTACATTACAGGTTAGAATGTAACAAAATGGGTAAAAAACAAACAAGGGAGGTGAATCTTTTTGCAATGCGCTGTAGCTCCATTAGACAATTCAGCTTTGCAATGAACAGATTTAACAACGTAGCTGTGTTTTAGGATACATTAAAGTTAAGAAAAACAAAATGCAAATCGTTTGATTTAAATAAGCCATGTCATTTTGCAGCGTATGGACTTTTTTCAGTTTATAACAGACTTGTATTTAATAGGACATTGCGTCCCATATTCACCTGCTCTCATTTGTAATGCCAGAGGAAACGTATAGAAAAATCGACTGGATGGCTGGAAATTTGGCATCAGATGACACGCATTAAGATATAGGTCAGTGGAGCTGCTTTTTGATGACAAGAGGGTTTCTTTTCTGAGATACTGAGCAGTTTCTAATATCAAATGATCAGATTTTTACTGGAGGTATTATTGGGTCAGTGTTTTGCAGAGCAAGTTAATTTCTACAGAACCATTCATGCACAAATTACAACAAATCAAAGTGTTTTACGTGAAAATGAAGGAGGAAGTAAATACCTTTATTGTTATTTTTAATTACATTAAAACAAATAAATGAGGAACAAATTATGAAAATCAGTTGAAAACATAATTTTTGAGTTTAAAATGTTAAAGCTGCTGTGAGCAATTACATTTGCTGCGCTGATTTAAAGGAGCAAACCATTTCAGCACATGGCAGGTCTTCTGGACGTTTGGTGGATAGTGACCAAATGCTTTTTCCCCTAGTTAATCTCTGTTCCTGGAACACTGGTTTAATAGTTATCTGATGAATCTGAGGGTCCGCATGGTTAAAACCTAACAACCAACTCTGAAATTTATGTAGACCCAAGACCATCCAGGGCTTTATTGACCAATATGATTTTAAAATCCCTTCTTTACAGGGAGCAAGTGCAGCAATTTAAGGACTCGTGTGATAATATCCATTTCCCTGGCATTGGTCATGAGTCAGTATGCTGCATTTTATGCACATATGTGCAATAACCTATTTATACATAGAATTGTATAGAATTGTATATAGCTGTATAACTGTATCGAACTGATTCTACTTACCTACTTTGGCACCTTCTTCTGACTTTTGACTATTGAGCCGATGGGACAAGTGAATTTCTCCATTGTGAGATCAATAAAGCTTATCTTATCTTATCTTACAGGGAGCAAGTGCAGCAATTTAAGGACTCGTGTGATAATATCCATTTCCCTGGCATTGGTCATGAGTCAGTATGCTGCATTTTGGATGAGCTGCAGCTCCCTGACCTATAAAGATACATTACCATACCCTAAACCAATGATCCCAAACCCTAATGTCAGAAAATATTTTCATGGACCGGCCTTTAAGGTATGGCAGATAAATACAGCAAAATAAAATGATACAACCGGCATAAAACTGTGGTATTTTCTAATAATAATATAAATATTCACAAATATAAACTGCATGAAAAATACAACTCACCATAAAGCCGAATAGGAGGGAGCCCTGAGCTTGATTCTCTGCAACAAGACGGTCCCATCTAGAGATAATGGAGGCAGTGACACCCAAAGTGTGTTGTTTATGTTCAGTCTACTCCGTAATTCTATTTTTTTAATTGTACCTTTTAGGACCACCTCTCCTAGAAGCTCACAGCAAATGTTTTAGTGGCGGGCAGCATCAGCTCTTCACTAATGGTGAATGGCTTCTTAGCTTTAGCCACCAAGTGTGAGACTATCAGGGCGTTTGTTGACGTGACCGAAACATGAGTCTTGTCATGCAGATTTCACAGACAGAATCCAGCCATTTCTCAAAATAAAACCTAGTTAAGGGATACATAAAATGGTAATAATGTAAGGTATTTATTCTTTCTATGCGGCCTGGTACTAAATGACCAACAGACCCCTTCTGTTTTATGTACATTAAGCTGGAGGAAAGTCGGACACTTGATATTATGGAAGTGGTTGCTTGGTGACCCCCAGGGGTCTGTGGTCATGTGGTGACACAGAAATATGTGTAATATCTTAAAATCCCATCCATGTCAGCTGAACAGAATCTCAGGTTGTGTCGTCTTTCCCTCCTTTTCCGATTTGTATTCAGGCTGAGACTCTGCCATCCTCTACTACTTGTTCATTCCTTCCTTTACCTTTCCATCTCTCCATCCCCATCTATTATTTAAGCATCAATAATGGGGCCTGTTGCCGTTGTCACCAGCCTGATGTTACTACTGCTGCCGTTATTTTTAAATGACTGTATCCTCACTTATCTGCTCCTTCCTGTCTTATAAATCAAACCAGCTCCTTCTGAAACCATCTGCATCCTCACAGATCACACCTTTGCTTTGTGTTTTTCAAATCCAGTCAGAATCTCTGGGCTGCTTTTTATTCCCTCTGGATAGTACTTATGCAGTCCTTATCATCATTACTCATATTTTAATGTTATAGCCCTAAATAAATGTTTGATAGAGTTTTCTAAACTCATACAGCTAGATAATAACTAATTTTCTATAAAAATGCAAAACACTGTTAAGGTCAGTCAGGTGTTTTATTTTCTATTATAAGCCTGGTAGAGGAAATAACTGTATAACTCACATCTATATATAAATATATATATATATATATATATATATATATATATATATATATATATATATATATATATACACAAAACAGAAGACCAATGTTATGCATTATAACAACAAAACAAAAATGCTTGTAGCAAAAATTAGGGCTGTACAATTATGCAAAAAATCAAAACTACGATGTATTTCAACCATAATTGCAATTGCTATTTAATTTGGACTTTTCTCTGCATTAACCACAAGCAACAAAAATGGCCTGTAGATCACGATGTTTGTAAACAAGGACTATTTAAAACAAGAAATGTCTGTTTTTATTAATCTGATTCAAGAGAATAGCTTGTTGAGTTGGATATCAGTCCTTGTTAAACATAAAGTGCAACCAACAAGTCTATGTATCAAACAGTTTGACCGGTACTTAACGCTGTGGTGAGATTCCTGAAAGTTTCTGGTAAAAAAGTATAGTTTATATAAACTCTAAAACAAATAATAAAATTAGATTATCTCACTGCTGCAACTCTCTTCCCTTCCATGTGGAGGCAAACCCACTTTAAACATATTTACCGACACCTAAATGACGCGTCATATCCATTAATTGTTATGTAGCCAAAAATTGCAGACATCGGCGATCTGGAAATTGCGTGTTTTTATAATTGCAATTATATCGCAAATGCGATTAATTGTTCAGTCCCAGCAAAAATTATACATGTTGGTTTTGTAGTTTATCTGGTATGTTTTTGGCTCAAAACTGCAAGACTTTGTATGTATTATTAGTGCAATGAATTATAGCTCTAATATTCCCCTACTTCTTGCAGAGTTCATCAGGTCCATCCTCTGCCCTCCAGATCCTGCTTTTGCTTCTCGTGGCAATCAATGACCCAAGCTGAACATTGGCATTATCAGTTAGTCTGGACCCCATTCTCTGTTGAATAGCAATTTGGTCATGCACATGTTGGTAGGGGAGAGCTTCACTTGGATGATGGATTTAATGCCAGGCCAGGACGGGCCAGGCGTGGCAGGTCGGCCAGATTGATAGGTCGGCACACGAAGCGTCTGGCATGTCTAAATAACCACAATCCTTAACTCTCTGAAGTAAATATGTCCATTTGTGCAGTTTAATACAATGAAAGATAATGGATCAAAACTATTTAAAGTGGAAAATATTCCCTTTTTTATAGTTAATAGATTAGCTGCTTGGTTACGTTTCTAAATTCGGCTTAAAATTACTGTTTGTCCATTCATCGTCACAGCAGATATAGAACAGTTAGCTGCATTACACTATTCAACCTCCTATTGAGTGCAATAAGGAGATTAATTATTCCCCAGTAAAGTCTATTGAATTTTTGCTCAGTGCTAGGATTTCATGCCCAAACAGTTTATTCTGATTAAGATCTTAGCACCTCAAAGGTCATTTCACATTCACAAGGTGCTCTGACCACCAAAGATACCACATCAAGTAATTTCCTAGTGTAGATCACTCTGTAGACATAATTATATGGGAGAGGGGGTTACAGAACTCTAAAAGGTGATGTGTTTTTTTTTGTAGTTTAGAAATATATCTGATAAAAAATTTTGTGTTATAACTTTTAAACTTGCAAGTTCTCCCTTATCACTTTTCTGTTGCTCCACTTTGTCGCCCTGACATCTGCTTGTATGTGTAAAGATTCAAAATAAAATTCTTTTGCTTAGTCTGCTGTAAGATGAAGTCTTTGAGAGGTTTGAAGGAAGATATCACTATAAAATGCCAATGTTGTGCTCTTGCTTAATCATAGAAGCATTTTACCCTGATGTGTGAGGGCCAGCATCTCGTTTTCTTCTGAAAACTCATCATAATACAAAATATAAATACTCTCCAGGTACACAGGCATAAATGACACACATTAGACTGTCTAGTCTATGCATGGTCTTCCTCGCATGCTTACAAGGTCCATCATCCAACACATCAGGACCCGACTTATGTGTGGTGTTGCGTTTAAGGGACTGCATCCCCCTGGGGCTCTGCTCCCCAACTGCCAAGGTGATTTCATGCTCGTTAATATAACTTCCAGTTCCATGTACTTCCCATGTGACAAATCATATCGAATTCATATCCCTAAGCATGAGGTCTAAACTAGGTTTGTATTGTAACCGTCCTGCTGTGTGTATCTGTGTGTGGAAGAGAAAGCGAGTGTCTGTGAGGAAGTGAATGAAAAGAAAAACCGTGTGTCTTGGGGGACGCACACATCAGAATCACGATGAGTTGAGCGTTAATTTTAAAGTTATTAAATCCCAATAAACATGCCCCATCATCTGATCAGTGTTGACGGTTTAATCCTACCTGCAGTTATGTTCACTAAAGCCAGCTGCATCAAGTAATGGAGGTTTTTTATCAAATTATGATTACAAGATCCTATTTAAATCATCTTTATATTTTATTTATTTACTTCAGTAACTTAAGCAGTGCATTGTTGGATATACTTTGCCATGACGTCATTGCTGTTGCTGATATGCCATTAAACTTCCTAAATTCTTGATATTAAATAAAGACAGTTCTGATTCTATATCCTAGCTGTCTTCTCTTGCAAGTTTTTAAAAAGAAAGTAATGTGTTTTTTTTAACTATGTTTGTGGTTTATTGCACAGAACTTTTTGTGTTTTTAGGCCGCAAATGAGCCTGTTTAGACATAGTAACAGATGAAAACAAGCCAGGGATACTTTGACAATCCGTTAACGCTGATTTGTTTATGAAAGAGAGAAAAAAGTTAGTAGTCTGCCTTTTTAGCCATTATTTTGGCAATAACAGCCACATGGAACAAGTCACTGTCTGTCATAAAAAATATATCGATATAATCGTCTCTGTCACATCTTAAGTGGTGTTAGATAGCTACCCCATTCCTCCTTGAGAGCAGGAATATGTTGACTGAATCATTTTCTGTGTTGTATGGGGTTTGACCTTTGTCAGGTGGGGTTATATCCACTGCCTCTTCACATCCGACTTGGCTGATTTACTTCGACCTCAGCCCCACATACTGGGAGACGGGGGGACTGACAGACTCTACGCCGAGCCCGGTGTGGCATTTGAAAGGCGGGGAGTGCATGAGGCGTTCAGACAAAAGCACAAGCAGAGAGAGACGGGGGTTTGAGCATGAAGCACACAGAGAGCTTTCAGCATGCCGAGGGAGCTCTAGGATATCATATGGGCAGGAAGTGGGGGTGATAGAGATCAATATGGATTGCATTTGGTCAGGCCATGCCCTACTCGCCTCCTATAACTCATAAATTACCATTCAGTCTTTCTAACAATAACAGACACCGTTACTAATTTCTTTTTCTGCTCAATATTTTTAGCTGAACGTTGATCCCTAAACGTGCGGCCCTTTTTGCTCTTGTATAATTTAAATGACCTCTCAGTTTTTTTTGTCTCTCATGTTGTGAGAAATAATTGAAAAAGCTGTTGAATAAAACTTTAGCACACTGCTGTAGCTCTATCTGGCTCCTTTGTTGTGTGCATGAACCTGTTATGCTTTGTCATTTAGACTGAATAGGCTGAAAGCACTGCACCAATTTCTTTAACCACAGTAGACCTTTTTTACTTTCCTGGATCCCATTAAGTTGGTTGTAAAAATAGTGTTTATTTTTATTTTTTCGACAGAAAAGAATGCTTTTCTTCAAGTATGCACACATTTTGTGATTTTTATAGCACCACTTGAGTCATAAAATTTGACGAAAATTGCTTGTTTTCTCACACTTTACCTTGAGATGCAATGACAAAAAAATGAGGATAATTTCAGTGGATGTACAACCGACTTCTTGGTGAACAAACTTAAGATGTTGTGCAGTGTAAAAAAGCTAACGGTGCACACCACCCTGAAAGCACCATCCTCACAGTGAAAAATAGTGGGTCAGCATCATACTCTGGGGGTGCTTTTCTTCACAAGGACCTGAGAAGGTGTTCAGAATGGATTTGAAGATGGATGGAGCTAAGTACATCACCGTCCTGCAAGAATTCCTGTTCTAGGCTGCAAGCGCCTTGAGTCTGGGGTGAAGGTTCATTTTCCAGAAAGACAACTGCCCTAAACATACAAACTGGGTGATCATTTAGTGGTTTGCATCCAAATGCATGTCAGAATGATCTATGCCTAAATTAGCTTGAGAATTTGTGGCACAACTTAAAAATGGATGTGCGCCAAAGCTGTTCATCCAATCAGACTAAGCTTAAACTATTTTTCAAAGCAGACTGGGTTAGAGGTTTTAACCTGAAGTCGTGCAAACAATGTAGAGACGAAACTCAAAAGACATGGAGGTGTAATTGCAGAGAAAGTTGGTTCTACCAATCATTGACTTGTTGGCAAATTACAAATGTATCCCATACTTTACAGATGTGTGTAAAAAAAAAAACAAAAAAAAAAAAAAACAAAAAAACATGCATCATGTAGCTTTACATATTTAAAACACTGACATTTGTAGTTGTATCGTGACAAAATGCGACAAAGCTCACCTTTTATCACTTGCACAACACTGTAAAAAGATAGGGTAAGACTAGAGGGTAAAAAGCTCTTTACATATAACAATGCTTAAAGATAAACCCTCTCATCATGCGTGAGATGCTTGAACTCGATGGTTGAGCTCTCAGTTGAGTTTAACTGCCACAAATGCGCACTCGGCGGTTAAAATCATACACAACGCCCAGCACTTACAGACACCAGAGAGCGTTATACCCCTCTCTTTATGCAAACTCAACCTACCGCTGTTCTCTCATGAACTACCATCCCCAACCCCCCTCCTTCCCAACACACATACATAGACACTCATACATGTGCTAATAGTTCCACCACTTAGTGCCCCCACCCCCTCAATTTCCCTCATCCCACATTATCTCACTTCTATTGATCCACATCCTCTTGTCAAGCAGAGAGCCTTTACTGGATAATTTTCAAGGGCATTTATAAATACAAGATCGGGTGGCTTGGTTGATTTTTCTGCGGCTCTTAGTGAATTTGTGAGTTGAACAAAGAGCAGGGTGGTGAAAAGGGGGGTTGCAGTGGGGTGGGTCATGTTTTGGTCCTTTAACATTTATAACAAAAAGGGGTATTATTTTCTGTCATTACCGCCACACTTGACATTTACATGTTTTTTGCCCCATTGAATTGCACATCATAGCTTTTAAATCCATAATATGACAGAATTGGAGGCTTTTCCAAACACATAATTTGTGTGATCCAGCAGTAGTGGAAGCCCTGAGCGGGGTGATAAAACACTGTAGTTCAGGACTGGTTGAAAAAGTTAATTTCCCGTCCTGGCTGTTGTCGTAGTGCCAGGATCACAGTCAGCTCCGTCTGCGCCAAACCGAGTTGGCCAACAGAGTAGAAACAAGATCCAACATTAACAAAAACACCCCAGGAGAACCACAGGGTGGAGCTGGTCCTCCAGCCGCGCCCTGGGTCGACCTGCAAGGGCGCCAGGGACACGCTGCATGTGTGCAGGTTGTTTGCGTGAACCGCTGTTTATTGGGCCGCAGGGCAGGAAGCATCTGTTAGCAGAGGGAAGCCACGACATGCTACCTGTTATGCAGCTGTATGTTTAGCGGTGTGTATTTTTTGTGTTTGGGTACCTTTTTTTTACGTGTTTGTGTTGGTGTCAAGTGTTTCCCCTCCTTTCCTGTATCCGGCAGACCTGGCCGTGGCCCACTTTCCTCTGGGGCCCAGACGGAGATGCCTCACAACTTCCTGCAACACACATACACCTACAAACAGCGCTGAAGTAAATACCGGCAAAAAGACAAACACAAAATGATTTCAATACCACTGCTCAGTACTTTACAGTCTATTTACAAACACTGTTTTCTGACAGGTTTGATGTTTTGGTTGTTATTTCAAAAGCACTGTATATTAATAGATGCATGAACTAATTAAATTTTAGTGTACCCGAGTTAGTCAGCAGGCTATTTTTCTTCAGTAGTGGCTCTGCATCATGTAAATGGGCATTTAGTGAGTAGATAAATAAATGACATCAACACATTAATGAAATAACAAATAACTAAGATATTACTCCAGGAAACAAGAAAGAAATCAAAAGGCTGATTAAAACAAATATATAGGTTTGATATTATCCTATAAAGGTGTAATAGTCAAGGCCAACGGACCAACATATCCAGCTCACAAAATAAGACGGTGAACTCACTCACACACACACACACAAATAGAATAAGGTTTACACAAATTGTGATTTAAGAATCCACATTCAGTGGGGAATACTTCAGTGCAGGTTTGACTTGTGTATGTGTGGTGGCCGTCAGGGGATATTTGCAGCCTTCTGAGGGACTTTGTGTGGCTCGGGATTCAGTATAAAAATGGTAAAGATTTGGCCTGTCAGCACATTGATTAAAAATTTTAGGGTCAAATCTTCACTGCAAGGCCTTGAAAAAACATCCATTCAAAGAAAAATCTATTCAAAATTGAAAATGTTAGATATAACACAAAGTCTTTTATAAAACATGTTGTTTTTTTGCTTTATAATGGCATTCAGTGCATTATTAAAAATCAGACTTTCAAACAATAAAAGCTAGCTTCACCATTTATAAGACTTTGCTAAATCAAGTAAACATTTTACAAGAAAGTGTCCCATATCCTGTCCTTGTTCCTTGTTCCTGAGACTACAAAACAATCTACCCCAAAATTTAGGACATTGTATGCCTTTTTTTACTAGGGCTATTGTACAAAACTGTATGTTTCAGATCTTAAACTCCCCTTTTTTATTCAAAATTCATACCCCTTAGATTCACTTATGATTCACTGGTGTTGGTTTAATTTAATAATGAGCAGGTAAAAAGTAAGTTTAATTAAAAAAATGCTTCATGATACCTTTATTTTTCCCCACATGGCAAAGGTTATTTTAGGTGTAGAACTGATTAAATATGGCACTGACCCATTAAAAACTGTAAAATAGCCCTTTACGTTGGCTTTGAACTTGATGCTAACCCCAGACTTGTTTTGTATATCAATAAACCAAATGAACTATTCACCACCCTCAGGGTGTGAATGGGTGAAAGACTGTAGTGAAAAGCGCTTTGGGGTCATTGGACTGGATAAAGCGGTAGACAAGTACAAGCCATTTACCGTTTACTCTCTCAACACATTAGGGCAGCCGAATAAACTTTTATCGTTCTTGAGTCACAAACAAATCTGCAAGAAGTCAAGTGGGGTCCAAATATGACGATATCCACCAGATGACGGTAACTGGATAGGACATTTGGAGACGGGCTTTACTTTGACAAGACATATCATGCCGTTTTAATATTGCAGGATTTCGTGGCACAAGATCACCTTGCAACCCTGATATTGCTCATATTTGAATAAAATTGCAATGTGGGAGCTCATCACACAGCTCAGCCCCAGGAGGTTTCTCTCAGATCGTGTACTTCCAATATCAGTTCAATGCAAAAACTGTCTTTCTTTGGGACTGGGGCATAATTATTGAACAAAACAAAATCTCCCCAACTTCCTGCAACTCATATGTGTATATGTTTTGCCCTAGACTCTCACTTTTCTTAGAGCCAATAGAGGAGAGTAAACATGCTGTAAAATATTGAAAATGCCTCGCAAGCAAACACTTTTGGCCAGTGAATGCATTCTGCTCCCAAGCGCATACGCACTCAGTCACTGTATACTCCACCTGGAAGGAATCTCTCCTTGAGCTTGTGGTAAATATTCAGACACATGAATGGGCGGTGGAAATAGTGAGAAGTGAATGACAACACAGCATTTTAAAACCCATGAATCATCAAGAAAATCTACACAGTTGTCTTCTAAATGGGTGAAAGCAGGAAGACAGGAAGAGTATAATGTTTTTAAACCCTGGTATTTTATAACGGTTTGGCATTTCAGTATAGATCAATAATATTTAGCTAAAATTGCTACTATTCCACTGCAATGTGTTGTCCTCTGTATTGCTTTCTTATTTTCTGTTCATTTACGTCACTTTGAGCTGTCTTGTTACTGAAATGTGCTATACAAAAAACTGAATTTAAATCCCGGGGTGACTTGTAAATATTATAAAAGGCACTCTTGACTTCAGTTGTAAAGTCTTTTAAAGCTGTTTTGTGGCAGAGCTTTGTGCTCAACATTTTAGGAGGTCTATAGAAATCCTTCTTCAGCTCCAGGTAGGCCAATCCTTGTCGTCATTTACTTCTGAAAAAATTCAGTGAATTCAACTTTTACACCCGGTAGCTTCTCTCCAAGCGTAGCCTTAACAAAAAAACATTGAAAGTCAGGTTGGATTAGCATATTTGCCTCCCTTCAACTGCAATTCTGCCTCAAGACATTTTTTTTTTGGATGTCTTGACATTTTCTTTGTTGACACGTTGTGATGTCGCCATTTCTGTGTCTGTTAAATTTTGCTGAGGAGGTTACGACTAGCGACAAATCGGAACAGAAATGGCATGCATGCACAGAATAAATCTCCTTCCATTTCTATCCATCCTGGTTTTTCTTTCCATTATCTAGTCCTGTGCTCCTCTTGTGTCCCTTTTCCCTCATCAGACAACTGGTGCAAAAGTCACAGGCCTTTGGCAGTGCTGATTCTATTCAGCATCCCGTCTGTCACAATACTGGCACGGCACAGTGTTGAAGCTGCCAGCTAATGGCTGCTGATCCGCTCCAGAAACTTGCCAGCCCCGTGTCTATTCAGGCCAGCAACTTGCCAGCCAATGATTGTTGAATCTTGTGGCTCTCTTACCAACTCCGGCCAAATCACAGGATGAGCCGTTCTCTTCTCGACTGAGATAAAAGCAAATTTCAGAGTTTCTGAGGTAATTTGTTGCTATGCAGAATTCGCACCTCATTTATTTGGGAGAATGGTTTGCTCTCCATGCTTTTCCTCCATCAGGATCATACTATTGCTGTGTGATGAACATTTTTTGACACGTGTTGCTGAAAACACACTGCTTTGAAAACAGGAAATCTTAATTGGCCTGTTTTTTTTTATTACCTTTAGCAGTGAAGTTTTACTGCAAAACAGCAGTTTGCAAATCCCCATGTTGTTGACAGGATTTATGTTAGTGACTGCCTACATTAAAAAGGCAGAGTTGGTGTCTTTTCCAGAAGTTCCTCGAGTCCCTTTATGAATAACTGCGCATGTGCAAGACATACATACTTCAGGGTGATCACGTCTTAAAAATCTCCCAAATCCACTCTGGTCTTCTCATAAACATGAATGCAGTTTGCTTCTTGCGACTCTCAGCCATGTTCAGAGTATACGGTGGGAGCAGCGGAGCTACAATGAATGGCTAACACTGAGGCTAACCGCTAAGCTGACCAGATACATAAACACCAGAAGTGTGCATGCACAGCTAGCAAGCAGAAACTAACATGGAACGTGCACGCACATTGGTGTTATGGGAGCGCGTCAGGATGATTGGCACGTGGGAAAACCTATAGATATGGTGATTCCCCCAGAACTTGAGGGACAGAGGGGGTGCGGGCAGGAACAAAACTGACCAATCCCTGCTCTTTGGTGCAAAGAGCTGTGATTGGTCAGAGTATTTACAGGCCTGCAGCTCCCACAGATCTAATTTTTAACCCCTTTTTCATGCATACATAATGTATTGACTACTTTCAGGATGGAAGGACCATTTTACCCAGTATAACAGTGTTTCTGAACAGGATTACCAACTATAGCTTTAATCTAACTCCATTTTTAGGTATTTGATTGATATAAACTTTTGTTAAATTTTTGTTACAAATTTCCCTTTCTCTTAATATTTTACTATAACTTTTTCTTATTACTACATTGCACAAAATAAAACAGAAAAGAGTTGTACTTTAAAGAATGAAATATATGTCTCAAGTGTTATTTCCAGCATGACAAAACAAAATAAAATGCAGCCCCTTTTATTTTGGTATTTTCAAGTGTGAGCATTCAGAATGTTGAATATGATGAACTTGAACTGAAAATAAACAGAAATGGACCTCAGTTGAGTCAAAGAATTAGTTTTTATTACACCTAGAATGTAATAACGTAGACTGTAACACATCCATGTGCCTTACAAATAGCTGTATTTAATTACAGTGTGTATTATTTATTCGTTTGTATGGTTTAAATTGGATTCATTTACATTTGACCAATATCTACACAATTAAATGTGATTATAAGTGGACGATTTTGTCGCCTGCTAAACTCCGCTTCATGCAACGCATTCGGCGAATGAGCAAAAAGTTAGTGTCTTTGTCTTTTTGTCAGCTCATCTGTTGGGCGAGTGTTGTCTCTTCTCTTTCATGGCACTCGTATCGCTGTGGTTCACAACAACAAAACCGTACAGACCACCCACACCTCTCCCCTCTCTGCTTGAAGTGCTTGTATACTTTTGGTGCTGGAGAATGTTGAGAAACATTGTTAACCAGGCTCACCATCAGCGAGTTAGACGCTCTGCCATCCGTGTTTGTTTTGAAACTGTAGAATAGATGGAGCCACCCCATATGCGCTAAGTACGTCATCTATTATGTGGACTAGTGTTTGCCTCCCTTGTGTTGTCAAATCCAGCATGAGTCTGCTTTATTGAAGGGAAAATTAGCTTTTTGTTTAACGAGTTAAGCATCCAGTACCAACACAAAACATATGACTCTTATTTTTTTCTACTTTTTGCAAACAGTCGGTTTTAATCCCAATATTTGGTTTTCTGTAAACGTTTCTCAAGGAACTGTAGATGATGTAATCGCTACAACTTGTGGCAAGTAAATGAAACACACATTATGCTAATTGTATCAGACCAGTGACATTTGAGGAAATTAGGGGTTCGGTACATCGCCAAAGGATGCTTCACCACGCAGCCTGGAGGGGCCTGGCGTCGGCTTTAAGTGTTTGAATAAACAAAAGCATTGCATTGATTTAGGATTCATTGCACTTTGCAAACAAACTAAAAGAAGTCTTCTTGGTGTTTGATCAAGTGCAACGGATTTGTTTTCACAGCGAGCGTTCAGCTTCTCCTGAAGCCTGTTGATAATTTGTGGCGCAGCGATTAACAATAAACGCGAAGCCGCAGTGACGCATTTCAGGTCGGTTTTTGTTAAAGATTTTCGTCTCGAGTCAGAAGTGACTTTTAGAAAGTAGGGCTCAGTGGAGATGAAGCGGTGCCGCGGTGAAAATCCGTGGGAGGATGTGTGTGGGAGCAGGAGGGTGTGTGTTTTAGGAGATACTGGTAGCGTTTTTCACTTTTGAGTCCTCGTCTCCTCGCGTGGTGGCCCCTAACTCCGACCTCGCTCCTTCACTCCTTCCCTCGCTCTGTTGCATGTCTGTCTTTGCAGTTGTCACCTCCAATTTCAGCTTCAATTTATTACGTCTCCCCTTGCTGCAGCTGGCTCACACAGTCGCACACATTCACACTTTACCCTCACACTGCCTGCAGATATGGTCGTCTGGACTGAGGCAAAAATTGGAATCCCAAGGGGATATTGTAGACCTTTTATCTTCATCTGTTGCCTCACTTTCACTTCATCCTCATTCTACCTCACACTGTCAGCCCCATCTTTTATTATTTTTCTCTGCCTCCCTTCCAGTGCCTTCTCACACACTAGCTCAATTTAGTCCTCTCTCCGTTTGCCCACTCTTTGTCTCTGTCCCTCACATTTACGCCAGGTGACTTTATTTTTTTTCCCCACACCTCCATCTGTCTCCCTGCTCTGTATCTTCATGCAGTCGTCTGTGAACCTGCCAGTTATGCAGCGATGGGATGGAGCAGGAGTGGGAGCTAAGCCCGTTTAGCTCTGCTGGATGGGGCCCATCGAGGCATTGAGTTTTATGTCGAAAAGACAAGTTGCTTACGTTTAGAGCTAACCCCGGCCTGGATTCATCAAAGGCTTCTTCGGCGCTAAATCTGCTCCCTTTTCAGACATCAGAGCCACTTCTCACACCTTGCTTAGACCGATGAATCCCAAAGCTGTCATTTTCCTCGCACAGAACCGCCGAAACGGGAGAACATCTCCGAAACAAGACGGAAACTGGGTGAGAGCCAAAGCGTGAGGCGACAGAAACGGAGGGAGGGAAGCGGTGACGGGGGAGCTGTGATGGGCGAGGGAGATAGACAGAGACAGGAGACAGAGTTAATTACCAAAAAGGCGAGATGGGCCTGAAAGCGATAATGCAAAGAAATAGAGGAGACGCATCAGAGAAAGCAGCGGAAATCAGAGTCAGGGACGGAGTTAAGTGCCGTATCAGAGAGAGGGCATCTCATCTCTGCTGAGAGACAGTAGCTGCATTGTTCCTCACTGCTGAGGTACATTAGCTGTGATGTGGTTTCTGGTTTAGCGGCCCGCTGTGTGAACTAAGTCAACATAGCGACAGCTGTCAGGAACGAGGATAAGCTGTAGCCAAGGCGCTTTGATTTAATGTGTAATTATGCTCTAAACTCATAGTGAGAAAGACCAGTGTGGAATTTTCCCCGATTTCAAAGAAAAGCACATAACTCGACATGTCCCAGTCTTCTTTGTAAAGACGTCGCTGAGTTTTCTAAAAACAAAAAGCTCATTGTGGTTCAAAGATCTCCTCGTGGAATCATCTGCCGCTCTGTCAACTGTTTTCACATATTAAAAGCACACTGTTACTTGCTAGCATTGTCTTTATACAGCTATATAGCACCTTGCAAAATTGTTATTATCCCCTGCCCCTTTTCACCTTTCGGGTCCCTGAAAACACCAACCTCACTATGAAACAAGGTGGTGGCAGCATTATGCTGAGGGGATGCTTATCTTCACGGGCAGGGATGCTGGTCAGAGAATCTGGCTGGTGTCCAAAGGAGCAAGAAGTCCAATTGAAGATCTGCTGTAAGACTTGGTTTGAAATTCCTTTTCTGGTCGGGACATATCCTCAAAAGACTTGCAGTAAAAACAGGTTTGATCCACAAACGATTGACTTCTGGTGACTGGATACAAATAAATGTCACAGTATTTCACTGTAAAATATTTTTAAAAGCATGTACGGCTTTCCCTTTGCTTCACAGTTATCCACTACCTTGATGTGAAAGAACTCAAGTGGGGCGCACACTTATGCAAGGCCCTGTACGTTCACGCTGATCCTTTCATTACTCTTTTCTTTTCATCATCACTGTTCTTCTGTGGTCATGTCGCTGCTGACACCTGCAGGACAATCCTGTTAGTGTCAAGAGCTCCAGCATTGACCTTGATGTTTACTCGGATTTTAGGATATTTTAATGACGGAGCTTATGGCTTCAGCCATTAATTTAGCAGAAATGATCTCAGTAGTCTGGAGCTATCTTAATCTATTAAATAGAAAGTTGTGTTATGTATAAGTTCTTTCATGGCTAGATGCATTTTATCCTGCAACTCATTCCTTCCTGGTGGCTGTTTAGGACAATTTCACAGTGGTTTATTGTCTTTTGTGGTTCACAATACGTTATCGTTGAATATTCATTGAGTTTTGTTTGTCACAGTTTTTCCTTTTTTTTTAAATCCCCTCTTTAATTATAATTCTCATTGTGATTCATCAACCACATTATGGTTTAATTACCCTGCCATCCGATTCATTCTGTTTATCATCATGGAAATAATACATTTCACATTTATTCTTCGCTGCAGTTCAGCTTTGTTTGCGTCTTTGCTCCAAGGTTCCACCCATTGTTTGTTTCCCCCCTTATCAATGCCAATGTCTCTCCAGAATCCAGGAAAGGCTATTCAGTGTGTAAAATGCATTTAGGAAGTACTTTATATGGCTAAAAAGCCAATCTAGGCTTTATTGTCCATTGAACCACTGAGGAAATGGGTTGAACAAACCACTCAGGTTTAAACCCTGAAAAGTGCCATTTGAGCAAGTTTTTGTTTTCTATAAAGAGAAAGTTTGATCTCTTTATTATATTTTAACTGATTTGTTTAGGTCGAAATTACTTAAGTTGGTTTAATGGAGGACTAATGGTACTATAAAAGAATACTTCAGATAAAGAGCTGCTGTTGTCGTTATAAATATATATATATATATATATATATATATATATATATATATATATATATATATATATATATATATATATTATTCCTGATTTGCATGGTAAACAGCAGTGAACTACGTGTTATTTTCTAACTGCTGGCTTCCACTCAGATGTATATCATTTGTCTGTGGCTCCAACCACAATGTTTCTAATCATATCTGAGATTGCAGTTGAAACAGCTTTAGGAGAAGTACCAATAACATCTACACGCATAATATAACACTGAGAAAATAAATCTGGAAGTTGCAACTTTTGATCTGTTAAACTCATAACATAATAAACGATACACCTTTTAAGAGCTTTCTTCATTCAAAGCAGATATTCTCTGATCCAGTTGTCAACTGCTTCAGGACGGTGTCACTGCTAAACTAAGCCCAGGCCAGATGTAGCTACTATAAAGAGAAAAAAAAACTGAGTTGAAATAACAGCAAATGACGCAACTAAATCTGTTGTACACCTTATCATAATACAAGACCTGTTCATTTTTCTGGTGTTAACCAGGCTTTTCTAATGATTGCTGCGGTTGAAAGCTCAATCCTCCCATGATTGGGCCTGCCTCCTTGACATGATGAAACTGTACAGCTAAAGGCGCCTCACACATTTATATTTAATCTCCTAACTCTCATCCTTAATGCATGAAGAGAATGGAGGACCCCCTTTACCCCAGCCCTTCGTCATCCCTCCCTGACTTGGCGTACTGGGAGAGGAAAATAGGGGGATTAGAGCTGGATTAATTCTGTGGCGTGAATAGGAACCACGAGAGCTCTTCAGGCGACTCCTCCCTTCTCTGAAGTACTCGTACAAACACACAAACTCCACTCTTCCTCCATTATCGTCCGTCTTGCGTTCCGTTCGCAAACAAAGACTCATTATGAACCTAAAATGAAACATTTATTTTTCTGATTGTGTGTGTGTGTGTGTGTCTTAAGGCATATACTGGACCAACTGTCTACATTCAGTCCCTCATGTTGTTTATCCTGCTGTGATCTCATCTGCAGCTACCATGATAGCAGAGCAGAAGGTCACAAATAACAGTACAAAATGAATTTAGAAATGTTTTGTGTTTAGCTATAAAACGTCCACTTCCATTCTTTAGGTTTAGCTGGTGAATCCCGAAACAAATCCATTTAACCATCAGCTGCAGCTACATCCGGCATCCTTCTGAATTTAATGGAGCCTAAGCTCGTCTTGTTTTAAATACACATAAAGCACTGCACTAAACCTGAGCTCTATACGTCCCAATGTTCGTTCCTTTTTCCTGATATTTCAGAGAAATGAATATCAACTAAATTTCCACAGTTACTTGGGCTGCTTGTTTTAGGTTTGTCAAAAGTTTCAATCTAAAGTCGTTTCCACACACAAAACGGGGAGATTATGCAAACATGTGCTTTAAATATATATTTGTTTGAAATACACATTCACTGCATGAATTTAAGGATGGACTTGCAGGAAAAGCACAAATATCAGGTTAATGCAAAATATCGTCTAAACCTTTTTGATGTTATGAAGTATGACATATGAAATTAAAGGCAGATAAGGATCCCTTATGAGTTCTTAGCCATGCTACTGAATCTGTCCACAGTTGAAACCAGGGAGGGGAAGCAGTATGGAGTAAAGAGTTTAAAGCTACAGGTGCACATCTGCACCCCGGCAGGTTGCGGTAATCTCTCTGAGAAACCCAAAACAAATGGGACTAAGGGTGAACTATAGGTTTAGTTGTATTTATCATCAGCTACATGGTGCGTCCATCAGAAAGCCAACTTAGATTTCTCACTTTGTATAAAATTGGTTCTTTTGGTGCTTCTGAGCTTAACTGGTCTTTAAACAGATTGTTAGTAACAAACAAAAGGACTGAATTTGTTCCCTTTTGTGATTAAGAAACAGGTTATTTGCCTTTAGTAAACCTACTAAACCTCAGTATTTAAAGAAGACTGGTGGGTTTGTGTCATTGTTGCCAAGATGGACACAATCGCATTGGTCAGAGACTGAAGAGCAAACATTTTCTCAAAGCTGTCTTGAGAGACGCTTGAGGCCAGAATAGTCTCTCTTGCAAATGTTTTCTCTTTTCTCAGGAAGCAAAACTTTGTTGCTGAAAGGTGGTCCTTTTATAGGTTGGGATCAATACGGTGTTTACCTATTGAAATTCAATGCTTTCACTCCCTCAAGTTTTCAGACTTCTGTGAGCTCAATCGAGTGGAAGACCAAAAAACCAAAAAAAAAAAAAAAGGAGATAGTCAAGCTTTATTCCTTTTGCTGTAAAGGTCAAGTGAGAGTTTTCTGTTCTTCATAGCTGGAGTTCAGGGCACCAGTTTGCCATTTTAGCCTCCGTCCCTCAGCACTGGTGAACGTATCGGACGAAAGCCGACTGGCTCATAAGTGCTCCATCATACAGAAATCGATATGCATTTGCTTTGGTGAAATTAGCAATTATTCCTTATCACTTGTTCTGGTGGTTGTCATTCACAAAGAAACACAGCAAACATCCAGCCTCGGGTGTTGGTCAACAACAGGTATCAGGACTAATAGTGGAGTGATGTGTGAATGTGATTGGATGTAATTCAATCAATAACACCATGATTGCATGTCGTGTTCGGGTCAATAAGTGAATCGCGCAATACATTACCCTGCTGTGCTTAATAGGAAATGGATTTCACTTAAATGCTTTCTTCAGTCAAAGACCTTCACCTCATTCCAGAGCCAATATAAGAGTGTAAATGTTAAAATAGCATGCTTTAAAATTACAATACCGATCCTTAATTGCTTTTAAAAGACACAACCGTGCTATTAGCATGGTAGTATTGGGGTGTGGACTGAAGGCAACCAGAATACGTTCATGTTTAAATAGATGGTTAAGCAGAATGCTGTATATTGAAGATGGTGTTATTGGCCAAGGCATTATATTTAATTATTATATTTATGTTTATCATTTAAAATGGACAAAAAGGGACTGTAGAAAAATGTTAACTCTGCTGACATCATTAATTTATTATTGAAAGATACAAAAACTGAAAACAATAGACTTTTCATACTAGTAAATATTAAAAAATATATGCTTTTATTTATTTCATTAGCCGAAAACCCAAAGACATATCCACACTGATTCAGTGTATAAGTTTAACTGTGCCTAAAGATGTTTTAGGTATCGAATAATCCTGCCTGGGTTTAAGATGTCTGAATTTAATAGATCTAGAAATAGAGCAGGTTTTGGTTCGTTTTGATGCCAATAAGTCTGTGAAATAGGGATTTTACTACACTGTTAAATAAGACAGCAACTTTAGCTTCGTGATGTCTTATAATTTATGAACCACGCAATTTATAACAACCAGCTAGGTAAATCTGTCATATGCAAATGTCCAGAACTTAAAGTCGAATTTTTATATTTTTCTATAAATTACAATTTTTATATTGAAGATTTGCAGATTTTTAGTAATGTTTCTGGCTGTGTAGTACATTTGTGTACTAATGATGTAATGTACTGTACTACACATTAAGGGCATATCATTGAACTTCCTACACGTCCCTCCTCAGTGCTGTTAGTGTTTCCCTCTGGATTTAAAGATTGGGAGACTTCAAGGTTTATCAGGTTGTACTGAACATCAGACCTATTAGGTGAAAGTACCGTGGGGGTAGGGAGGGCTACCCCCAGACTCAACATCTTTAATATTGCATGATGCCCCTCTGGTTCCTCTCTGTGTCCTCCTGCTTCTGAGCTTCATTTTGGCTCGATGAGGCTTTACGTGTACAGCAGACGGTGCAAGGGTTCCAGAGGGTGTTTATGCACACGGTTGAGCTGCCAGAGATGTCTGATGAGGCTATGGAGGAGATTTGCTGTAGGTTTTCCTGGTGTCGCCGGAGAACGTCGTCCCTCACGCTAACTCTGCCCCGATCCCAACTGGTAAGCCTTGAGGTTTAACGGTAGCTGATAGAGCTTCAATCTGTTTTTTACTGGCAGATTTCAAGACTTTTAACAGAATGCTTTAGGTCTCTCCATTTTCTATATAAATTATAATATAAGAGAAGAAATTAACTGCGGGTTCTTTGATGGTGGGTAGTAGTTCCTATCCAAATGTGTATATATATATAGATTTATATATAGACTAAAACAGTTTGATGCATTTAATAAATGTTTGGATTTTTTTCAGAGCTTGATCCACCGATCACTGTTCAGTCAAGTTGCCGAGCACATTGTTCATGAACATGAAACTTGGCTGCACGCTTTGTAATATATATACATTTAAATGAAAACATTGATTTTAAATTCAATTCAGTTTGTGTGGACTTATGTTTTATCTTCAATTTTACCAAACTGAACTGTTGGGTGCAGAAATGTGGCATTTGTATTACAGGTTCGAGCGGTTGCTGGTATAAAGACTTTTTTTAAAGTTATGTTTAAGAGTTAAAACGTCCTGTCATAACTTTGTTGTGATTTAGTTTTTTACGAGATCGCACAGTAAGTGTAGGACTGACTGCAGCTTTTTTTGGCTGTATGGAGTATAGAGTAATACAGCACTTCCCCTCCGCCTATGTGTTGCTACACACTGCCAGTCAGCTGGCTGAAAGGAGGCTGGTACATTTTTCCTTTGCTTATAAGACGGACAGATCCAGCAGTGGAGAGTTGTGCAGCCTTCTGCTGGGTGGACCTGAGCAGATAGCATTTCTAATTAGCCAGCAAATATCAACTTGCAAAATCTGCACCACTCAAAAAAGACAAGAATGGCAAAATGTAGGGTATAAAAAGTCATAAATATATATATTATATGTAACACATATGTGTAATAAACATTATTCTCTCTCTGAAGCAGCAGGATTACATTTTTGCTTTTCAGTTAAAAAATAAACGCAGTAAGACCTCATTAAAGTGTAATTTTTTTAAACATTTGGTAAATATTGTGAAACGTTGGTGGTTTTACTCAAAATTATTATATTATGTGATAAGTAAACTGTTGTCAATAAGCGTTTGGCAGTTGAAATTTTGACTTGGCAATGTTTGGTAAATGTAATAAAACAGAAAGCATAATAAAACCCCAGTTTTTAGTTTGCTTTTACTTTGTTCCCCCTAAAAAAACGCCTGCTCAGTCGTATTTGTTGGAGTTTGAAAGTTCGACTCTTACAGCGTTGCAGATGTTGCTGTTTGACTTTGCGTATGCACATAGAACTGACATGTAAGCTGTCTGTGAGTAGAAAGACGGTCAGAAGATCCCAGTCAAAGCTGCTGGATCATAATTTACGGCCATCGTTCTTTTCCTCGCTGACCTCTTCAGGTTAATTATGTGGGAGTACAGCTTGTCAATCAGTGCCAACACAGCTCTGGCTTTTAGCGGGATGAAAACGGCTGCATGTGTGTGTGTGTGTGAACATTCCTGTGCTTTCCCTCTGTTCCAGTGAATGTCACAAAGTGTTTGCCTCCCATGAACTCACACCCTTTTCTCCCTGTGTGTTTCTCTTCCTGCTTCACCTTCGTCTGAACAGCTACCTGCCGATCTCAACAAGATGCACCTAACGGACCACGCCCACCAGCAGGTGATGCACATGGCTCCCAGCCAATCAGGGTGCAGCATAACCAGCGATTCGGGGAGTAGCAGCTTGTCGGACATTTACCAGGTGGGTTCCAGAAGAACAACATATTTCTTGGGTTTAGGGGATGTGTTACAAATTATCTTTAGAGATTTCACTCTGTCGCTCTAAAAAAAAAAATACTATTGATGAATAAAAGATAAAGCTTTTCTCTGCCATGTTGCTATTAATAAATAAAATGGAATAAATTAAAAACCATTTACTTTCTCTACTGGCACCACTTCAGGTCTGATTGTTTACTTTCATTTACATGAACTTCTGCTTAGTTTGCTCGGCTGTTGCTGGTTGTTCAACCTTCCACCCTACCTCCTTTTAATCCTTCTCTACATCCTAATTATTTCACGTCAGTTGTGCATCCTGGTGGCTTGCATCGCTCTGTACTTCCCGCTGTGGACTAAAGGTCATGTGAGGGAAATAAACCTAACCTTTACAGCTCCATCTTTGCCTGTCCCCTGGTAAAGAATTGTAACTTGATCACTGTGGCTTGGCTAGTGGTGGTCATTTTGCAGGTCGTGTGAATGGGTTTGAAAGGTAGTGGACACTGAGGTCGGACAGGAAAATGGTTTTGGAAGATGTTGGAGTTGAATTAAAATGTATAACATCTTGGGTCACTAGTGAGTCATTAAATGCCATCAAACAAAGCAAGATCATTAATTTGTAGATCTGACACTATCCCAGGGATCCACGAGACTCGGGTGTTGATCTGATATTGTAGGCTTCCCAACTGGTTCCTTTTAAAGGCTAACATTCATTGTAAATTTAGATGCAAGTATTGGTTCATTTTCAGCTTGACCGGCCCCTACCAAAGAGCTGGCGACCCCATGCCTGTGGACTAACTGGTCCTACTTTGGTGTGGAGGTTCTTACTGAGGGAAGCAGACTCAAAGTTAGCTATCGCCAACATCAATGAGGTGTTTGAAAATGAATTCAGGGAAAGCAAAACAAAATGTGGAACAAGTGATTTAAAATGAAATATGATTTAATTTTTAATTTTTTTATCAAGTTACTGTTAAGGCCATAATTATTCATACCCCTGTCAAATTGAAGTTTCTTCTGACTGGAAGTAATAGTACTATTTTGGATTTGCCCAGATGTAGTTGTGACCTGAGAAACTGTTGAGGGAGCTAACAATAAGGGTGATGGCTAAGAGGCCTTCTTGTGTCAAAGACTTGGAGCTCATTACGCAGGAGACCCATCTCTTTTCCTATTAGAAATGGGTTGAATGAAAATATCAAATCTTAATCTGATTGGGGTGTAAATTATTTTGCCCTTAACTGTTAATGAGAATTAAAGCTAGGGTCGTCAATTTTTCTGGAAGTTTCCCTAAGTCCCTTTTTGAATAACTGCACATGCTCGAGACCGTCTTACCTTGCTCTTCCATTCTTCAGGGGGATCGCATGACAAAAAATTCCCAAACCCACTCTGGTCTTATTTCTTTCGACTGAGGCCTTCCTCTTCTTCTCATAAACAAAACACAGTTTGCTTCTTGTGACTCTTAGCCATGTTCAAAGTCTACGGCGAGAGCAGCAGAGCTACAATGAATGGCTAACTGCTAAGCTAACCGCTAACCTAGCTGCTAAGCTAACTGGATACATATGTATAACGTCTATGGGTGAGAGCAGGAACAAAACTCTGACAAATCCATGCCCTTCGGACCGAACGGCAGAGATTGGTCAGAGTTTCTACAGGACTGCAGCTCCCACAGAGAATGATTTTTTGATTTATTTCTTTTTTTGTGGATACATTATGTTATTCACTACTTTCAGGATGGAAGGATGACTTTATCCATTATAACAAAAAGTGTTTCTGAACAGGATTACCAACTATAGCTAGTAGATAAAAGACAGGGAAAATATATTAAAATTTGGTTTTGTTTTGACTTTTTGAGATCTTAACATCAGTTGTGGAACATGTAGCTTTCTTAAAGGCTTGCAGTCTTTTGGAAACATTAGTTAAGGTAAGAGTCTTCAATCTGTAGGGAATACATAAACAGATGGCTAGCAATGCTATCCACGCTAATGTTGCAATTTGCTAATAAAAGATCCTAAATTAATTTAAAGTTTCAGCCAAGAAATTTTTATTTTGTGTTGCTTTTTGTTTGCTTTAACACCACTTCCTCTTTAAGTATAAATACCTAATGACAAATCATGGCAGGAAGGCAAAAAATAAATGTTTTGAATCCTTTTAATTATAGTTCTTAAAGAAAAAATGGAATCTTAAAAAAAAAAATTATATCGTTGGTTTAAAGTTTTACTCAACCAGAACTGGTCTTCCTGTCTCTGCTCAGTACATGTCTATTTAAACCGTAAGATTTAACTAAAAATGCTTTTCAAGTCTGTTTACAACAAAATCTTTGATCAACTGTAGTTTGATCAGTTCCAATAAATAAAAGCACTAAGTAGATTTCAGACCATTGAAATGATGCAGAAGACCTTGGGTTGTATTATTGCAAATTTGTGATATTCAGTCTTGTTTCTTTAGCAAAACATTCATTTTAAAATAGTTGTTGATTCTAAACCTGTCGCTCCTTTGCTAATTATTCTATTGAACCAGATAAAGACATCTCCTTGTATACCTCTTTTTCTTGTTATTTCACTAACATTTGGCAGCTCAGTGTGCTTTGAAATGCCTTTCTTGAGTGCTGGGTGGTTAAAAGACTGAGTCAATAACACAGAACAGAGTACATAATAAGCCTGTAGACTAATCGCTTTAATCCGCTAACTTTTCTAATCTCTGCTATTTGGGGAGAAAGCCATTATAAATCCAAGAATGTTGCTTTTGGCCTCCATGAGCTCAGGCTTGCAGTAATTATTTGGTTGTCCTGCCCTCCACGCTGTGTTTATAAGTGGGTTTGTGAGGGTTTCTTACTGACGCAAGGTTGTTTATTTTAGGTACCTTTAATCATGGGAACCAGGAAGGTTAGTTTGTTTCTGAGCTAGTTTATGATCTGGTGACAAAGCTATTGAGTCGAGAAAGAACATTTCTTATGAGACAAAGTATGCTTTACATTTTTCTGATATAAATAATCCTATGCACATTTTATTTTATCTTTTGGCAAAACAAAAAGGAGATGCAAAACAACCTCATACAATTAAGATATTTTATCCTTCAGTTTTCTCTCTACTGAAGGATGTGTCTGTGCTTGGTGGTCTGTGAGCAACATATGCAAGGCAGGTTAGCCTGGGTCAGGCATTTAACACAGAGAGCAGATCATTTCATCCTCAGATTTAGGTATTTATCACACGGATTTGATCCCATCAGCTTGTTGGTGACCCGGCCCTGTGTTTGTTTTTCAGCTGTCTTAAAGAGCTGACCCCTCCAGTCAGCTGTGCTCCTCAGCTGTCACTGTTTTAGGCAGTTTCTCCTGTGCATTTTTAGTTTTCATCTCAGAAGTTGGTTTTCCTTCTGTTTCCCCGACTTCAGAACCTTTTCTCACACTGTTGCCCCTTTTAGCTAATTTACATTTTGAATTTGTCACTTCTTTCTTCTTGTGCCACAGCACTGTAACGGAGTTATTTATTGGGATCTAATGTGATTAATATGTAGGACAAATACTTTAAGCTAAAACTTGCTACAAATTTAACCTAATTTTCACTCATCCTTTACCTTTTTTCTAAAATAGAAATTCAGTGAAGACCTTTTTTTTACTGAACTTTCACTGAAAATGTGAGGGGGCGGGGTTGATCTTTTGACAAAGAAAATCCATCGAACTAAGTTTTACTAAGCAGCGTAAAATTAGTAGACAATTTTAATAAAATATTTTTATTCTAATGAATTAGTTATTAGTTTTATTGTTAATTGCTATTGGAAAATGCTTCAAAAGCTTACATCTATTCTTTATAGATCAGGTTGTCGTTTATTATGTTGTGTTTCATTCGTCTCAGTATTTTGTCTGGCTCACCGTCACATTTATTCGTCCAAATTTATTGCATCCAGTTCTTTGGAAGCAGAGAAGGCTGAGCAGGTGGTCTCCCTTTGGAAAGGCTTGATTGCTTCTCCATGCTAAATTATAAAAAAACTGAAGCAAACCATGTCCAGAACCCCTCCTGGTCCGTGGCCTCAGTCACGTTTGCCGCGTAGGAGCTACATCTGCTATTATATACAGTTTTTACTTCTGCCACTTGGATGAAACATGTGGGATCTTCATTATACAGCTTCTTGCCAAAACTTCCGCACACCCCTTGAACTTGTGTTTGGCTTGTGTTTGTATTCAGACCTGCTGAATCAGCTGTTTTTTATCATTTTTTTTAGTTGCCGGCGTAGCTGCAAACCTTTCGGGATATGCTTCTACCAGCGTTGCACATCTAGAGACTGCAGTGCGTGGCCAAATCTCTGTGGGATTGGATGAAAGGCGTCTGTTAAATGAACTGTCACGCCTTGCTGCAGATTCTCAATCGGGTTTAGGTCCGGTCTCGGACTGGTCTAGTCCAACACGACAATATGCTTTTAAACCCTTGCATCGCAGCCATGGCTGCATGTTCAGGGTTGGTGTTTGGCTGGAATGTGAACCTCCACCCGAGTGTCCTGGACTCCTGCTAATAGGTTTTCTCCCTAGTTCCATCCATCCTCCAATATACTCTGACTAGAAAAGCATCCCCCACAGCATGATGCTGCCACCACCATGTTTCATAGTGGCAGGGTTTTCAGAGCCTTTTGCTCTGGTACTTTAGCTCCATACGTAGCGTTTTGCATGCTGACTTGAACATTACTTATTGGTCTCTTGTGCCCCAAGCGGCTTCAGCCACACATTAGCTCTGTCCTCTGCATGGCTCATGGCGTCCTGAAAACAGGACTTTTTGGGGCTTGCTGACCCCATTCTTATGGCCCTTCAATAAAGGCCAGATTTGTGGAGTGAAAAACTAATATTTCTCCTGTAGCCAGATTCTCCCACCTGAGCCATGGATCTGTGTAACTCCTCCAGAGTTACCCTCTGTGTAATTATCTCCATTTCAGAAGACTGCACTGTTTTGTGTTTGTCTGGCACACAAAAATCTTAATTAAATGCAAGGTTTTAGTTGTAACGTGATAAAAAGTTGATTAAAAAAAAGTTCAATGGTTGTGAATGTTTTAGACACCTGAGATCTGTATGAATGTTGAATCAGCAGTGGCTGTTCATCTTTGCACAGGGCAAAACAAAGTTGACATGGTCCAGTAAAGGGCTGGTAAAGTAGAGTTAAAAAAACTCCGGCTATATCAGTACCAGTGCTGTTTTGTTTTTACTCCATAGTCCCTGCTCCCATTTAAAAAGGCGCCTCTTCTGTCTGTGTCAAAATGTTTCATTAAGTTTCCAGGAATTTTAGCACAGTTGTTTACAGACCAGGTCATCCTGACGATCGTGATGTCCTTATGGACAAATGGTTTGCAGTGAAAAGGGAATAGATGGGCTGAGTGCTACCCTGGGAAAAAAAAAAACGAAATAAGAGGATCCATGTGAACAGTGCATGTGATCAAAAGAGAAGTGATCCTTTGATCAAAGCTTCGGTTTCTTTTTATAGACTCCCAAGTAAGATTAAAGGCTATGTTAAAAAAAAAAAAAGCCTGACAGTCTCTATTCTTTAATCTGTGCATTAACATTTATGAAAGCATCATACTTAAAGTTCTGTAGTCACAAAGTTCAAGATGACCTATATTAAAATTGCTGCCATTTATTCCTGTTTACCTGGTAACCTAAAAGAAAACCTGCATTCTAGGTGTTTTTTTTTTTTTTTACCTGCATAAATCCATCAGTAAAGTAAAATTAGGCTCAGTTTACCTGCAAAACAGAACAGATGGTATGCAGTGGTGGCACTACCACTGGAGTGCTCCTCCTTTCACCTCCAGGTTGAAGGTTCAATTCCCCACCTGAAAGCCCCTCATGCCCGTCTTGAGCCACATCCTGCCAATCTGGATCTCTGCGCAGCCAGAACATTTGGATATTTAGTGTTTTCCTTCTGTTTTACCGCTTAGTTGGAAATTAGTCGTCTTATTTATTATAGAAAATAAATGGCTGAAGACCCTGATTTAGAAAAATAGGACAAAAATGGAGCTATATAACTGCAGCACATGGAAATGATAATGCACGTGACTAATTTTTTTTTTTCTTTACTGCTATTTATTTGTATCCCTTTTATGTTTAAAACACAAGCTTCAGTTTCATTTTTAAGATTTTAGTTGGTTAACCAACACACAGTTAGGGGATAACTGCCTCACTCCGTGGGTTGTGTTTCTTAGGCCACAGAGAGCGACTTGGGAGATGTTGACCTGTCTGGACTCCCAGAGGCTCCAGTGGACAGCGAGGAAGAAGAGGAGGAAGATGAGGACCTGGAGAGAGCTTCAGACGCTCTTCTGGGCCGCGATCTGGTCCGCGAGTGTCTGGAGAAGGATCCAGCCGACCGCAACGATGACGACATTGGTCAGTTTCACTTGATGTTTTTCAATTTCTATTTTATTTTTTTTTTAGTCCAATGCCTTTTTAAATTTAAAAACACCTCTAATTTCTATAAAATTATTTAGTTATTAAAAGCAGCACTTCAGCCCTCGCTGTGTCTATTTTTTGCTATTTCATCTGTCACTCAGCGATAACACACACGGGAGCCATACAAGTGGTCCTCCCCTCATAAAGCCCCCCCCCCTGCAGAGGTGTCTAAACAGCAGTGCCCTTCTAATGTGTATTTTTAAGCAGGCAATCAGATAAACGGCCTCATTAGCGGGACCCAGCAGGGTCCTGGGGAAGAAGGGTGACCACATCAGAGAGCTCGGAGAGGCGGTAAAGGCCTGGCCTGCTGCGCGGCTGCCGGGGAGGGCGGGGGTCTGGCCTTTTCATGGCCTTCTCTGTAACAGTCGCAGCTCCTCCTGTGGAAATGCAGGAGGATAAATTAAGAAAACAAGTTTGAATCAGCCTCATACCTTGGTTTGCCTCAGCTTGGTTTATCCATTTTTCGGGGGCATTTCATCTAAAAAAAAAATATAGATTTACTTTTATTGAGTGATATTCTGAAACTCCTTGTCTGGATAATTTTCTAAATGTGAGCTTTTATAGTAAAGTAAAGCACCTCTAAGAAGCTATTTAAATAGAAAACACTGTCAAAGTACATGATGGACTTTAATTTTGGATTCTACCATTTACATTGAAATTCCATCTTCTTGATAAACAGTAGCACCGGTACTGTGTTGTTTTTTTTTAACACTGGTTATATTTACATAATTTCCTCTGCAGATTTTACCTTCATGCTTCTCGCCGCAACCAGACTGCAGATTTAAATAAATGCAATTTCTCCTCACATTTTGCATCTGACAAGGACCAAATTTAAGTCCAAAACGAACAGAGAGCAATAAGCATGACCAGATTACTGCAGTGACGGTGCAAATAAGAAACGTCTTAAAGCACATGAGCGGCTTGGATCAAGGTCACTCTGTTCTCAGCTCCAGCACAGAGGAGACAGATTGCACATCTCTTATGGGACTCCACATTTATGATTTATATCCACCAGTGCCAGAGGACTTTTTGTGCTCTGCTTGTCATCTTTTATTGGAGGAACAACTTCCTAAAGTTTCGCTGCATTTATCTTTTCCCTTTATGTGTAACTCTGTTGTTTTAATGTCCGATTCTGGAGATACTGAAACGTAGGTTTTAGGCGGCTAATTAAAACATGTAAAACGCGTATTCAGACACGCCGCTATTTGCTTCTTACAAAGTTCTCGTTCTTGTGACAAACAGAACAACTGCTGGAGTTCATGCACCAGCTGCCTGCGTTCGCCAACATGACCATGTCTGTACGGCGAGACCTGTGCAGCGTCATGGTGTTTGAGGTGGTGGAGCAGTCTGGCACCGTCATCCTGCACAACAAACAAGAGGTATGAACGGCTCCACTGTCTCATTTCAGACAATGTTAACACCAGATGACAGTCACTTATGTTCCAGGAGCTAAATATTGTTTCAAAGCCACATTTCTTTTTACGCTCCTTAAGACCCTCCTTTGGGATTTTCACCAGGATCATCACAAATGCAGTACTTCTCTTAAGAAAACAGAAAATAGTGTCTTTGTACGTCCAAATCAACAAAGAATTGATGGCATATAAAAAATACCCATCGCTTCTCTTGACACTTAGCCATTTAAATAATCAGATAGACATAAATGGGGCTTGCCGTTGTGATTCTCCTCTCTGCACATAAAAAAGAATCATCTTTAAGTCCTCGACGAGAGAAACTTGACAGAATGAGAGTTTGAAACGCTCTTAGAAAAAGTAGATGAGCATTAAAAAAACAATATGTGCTAAATCAGATTTTTATATAGTAGAAATTTTCCACTTCCATGGATTACTGACAGTATTGTTGTAGCTGTAAAATGCAGGGGAACGGGTGAGACATTTCCAACTTTATACGCGACTAACGCTGTGAGATTGTGGATCAACCAGCAGAAACTTGAACCTCCGAATAGCAATGAAAGCAGAATGGTGTCTTCATGGCAACCCTGGGATGTGCAACCAGCCAGGTTGCTCACAGTTAGGCAAATTAGATGAGGTTACCAACCAGGAGGCCATCTTGTAGCGTGTTCTCTGCCCTGCTGCTTGTGTGTTGGACCAGCTGAACTTGTCTCGCCGTTGGTTAGTCGCACATCGTTTGTCTCATTTAATTTGTACATTGAATGAAAATCCTTCCCGTTTTCCTGCGATTTGCAGCAATAATGCATTAAGAAAGCCAGCTCTCGCTGCAAATTGCACGTTCGTGTCGGGCCGTTCCATTGCTGAACTAAGCTCAGCACGTAGTCCCAAATGCAGTTTCCCTGAAAAAAAGCTTATTTTTTTCCAAAACGTGCTCTCTTCGCTTGTCCCGGTTGTACTACCCTATCCCAGCATTCCCTCCAAGTAAAGCAATAACTGGACAAGCTGCATGCGTCGGCCATAAACTGCCGTGGGGCTGCACACGTTTCCAGCCATTATTCATTACTGATACAGCTGAAATTTTGCATGAGAAATGTCGCATTATTCCTTTTTTGTGTACGCACCTTATTTACAAGGCCCCAAAAGAGTAAGTATTCGCATTTTATGTCATTATATTTGAATTGTTGAAAGTTTTATTCAGACATAAATTTGTGTTGGATTGTTAGTCAGACGTATCATATATTTCTTATCCTCTTTAAACCCGAGGGTCTATTTTCCAGAAAATTCATACTCATACTTTATAAGGCATTTCTCAACTTGTACAGTGCCTAAAATGCTAATCTTGTTATAAACTAACATAGAGGTCCTTGGGGATGATGTGGATGTGAAAATCTGAGAGTAAATTATTCTGGGCCTGAGTAAATGAGATTTTAAATGCCCAAAAAAAACATATGGTTACATACAAAACGTCTTACTTTTGTTGTAAAGAAGGAAATAAACACAATAAATTGTAACGACAATATCCTTTGTTTCATCTGTGGCGAGATTGGTGTCCACACAACTAGCAATTGAGAAGTTCTACATGTTTAGATTAAAGACATCCAGGCGGACCTGTATTGCTTTTGTGCCATTTTGGCGCAGTTTGGCACAATGTCTGAAAGTTTGAATTTATTCTTGAAATGTAAAATGTGGGATGCTATTATATATTTGGTATATACTTTTGTAGAGGAGGCTCAGATTAAGATCTGGACATATGATCAGTGTGTGTTGGTCTCAGTTAGTCAGCTACAAGAGCGTTATTGTTGCTAAAGAGCTCAAGCCCCCTAGTATGGGGCTCGCAGGCTTAATGCAGAACACTGATATCACTGTTAGCACCTTTTATATAAGAAATGCTCAGCAAGACAAGAAGTTAAAGGTTAAAGGAACATTTAAACATGTGATTCTTTCTATTCAAAGTCAGTTTACACACAGAAGCTGATGTGTGCAGCGAGTGAGCCCTGTCAATCATTCCAGCTGCTACAAAGCAAATGAACGAAGTTACATGGCTGAGAAACAGCAGATCCACTCCGGCTGTTTTCTTCCACTCAGCAGCACTAAAACAGACAGGGCAATAAATTGCATCGACTTGGCCACTTCTTAGATCAGGAAGACAGGGATAGATCTCAGCATCAGTAAAACTTTAAAAAAATGTGTATTTGAACAGGCATCAGTTGTGTCCATGTGCCTCCCTGCTGTCTCTGCCAGGTCGATTGATGGGCAGTTCTCCTCCACAGTGTCTCTGTGGATTCACATGGTGAATGTCAAATAGAGGCACTTGGCTCCACTCAGAAGTCAAAATGACTTGGCCGAGTGAGAGGGAAAGGACAATAAAGAGTCTAAAGTGGTTTTTAGAAGAGAGAAGAGGGTACATGCTTAAAAGCAGGGAAAAAAAGAATACAATCGGCTTTATTTTTTACCTGCAATATAATTTATTATGGTTAATTATTTCTTTGCTTCTATACGAGGCTGTACATATTGATTAAATATCTCAAAATGCTCCCTAGCACTGAAGAATTGCCTCTCAGCGACTTCTGTGTACTATATTTTTCTGCGTGGGGTTGATTGCCTTTCTTTCCTTCACCTATTTCCATTTCATCATCAAGAAACAAGGAGGGCTACAGGTCCTGAGACAGAAATAGGAACTGATGGGGCATAGAAAGTGAGAGGCACTCAAATGGGTTTTTTTTAGGGGAGAAAGAGCCAGAGAATGAAAAGCCAATGAGGAGGAAATATCATTTATGACTGCAGAGGAAGCCAAGGGTTCGTTCACCGTTGTTGAACCTGCCACCATTTTCTATTTAAAAAGCAGCCAATTGAGACAAAACTCAGAAACACAATGTGCAAGATGCACAAAATAATCCAAGTCACTTTTAGATATGGTGCCATTTGATAGATCTTTTGATTATGGTGATGCACATCTCAACCAAGCCAGTATATATTCCCATTAATGCATGTCTATATCATTAAGCACCTGAAAAAATGGCGATAAAGAGCAAGTATAACCCATTTTTATACGATTGACTGTTGGAGCCTCCACAAGTTCAGTCTAATCTGGTCACCTCGTCCTTCTTTCTGCAGCTCGACCACTGGTATGTGATCCTGAATGGCGCTGTGGAGATCAGCCATCCGGAAAGCAGAACCGAGACTCTTTGCATGGGGAACAGTTTTGGCATCTCGCCCTCGCTGGATAAACAATACATGAACGGAGAGGTCCGCACCAAAGGCGACGACTGCCAGGTAATATAAGACTAACATAAATAATGGTTTTCTGCAGGGACACTTAAACTGTCAGAGTTATTAAAAATGAAATTCTTCTTTTAAGCATGAACTGTAGTTTTTAGTGGGTGAAAAAAGTGTGCGCATGAGTTTTTAGGCTTTATCTTCCCTCCTGCAAGGGAATCTGACAGCATTTAAAGTAGGACTACATGTTCACATAATTAACTTTGGCTGTTACAGCATCATAAACAGGCAGTAATAGTACATAAATCTGACATTTGATCAGCAGTTTAGAGGAATCTGACAACCGTGTCATGTAATAATGTCTCCACACTCCCCTAGTTTTATTCAAATAGTTTAACTGCAGAACAGGTGCACCTTTTTCCACCGTGTGAGCTAAATGAGCAAGAAACCACAGCTGTTGAAAACTGCTTCTAAGTTTAGTGAATGTTTTCGTATTTTTGCTCAACTGTGTTGTCATTTTGATAAAGTGCATTTCTAAGGTAGCATTATTTATTAGATCATGCTTTGCATTTTTATTTAAACCTTTTAGTATTGTGGTTCCATGAAAACTGCATTTTTGCTCAAATCGGATAAAAATGTATCTCTAGCAGAGAGTACAGGGTAATGACTACTGCTGCAGCTTCACCTCTGGCAAGCAGTTGACAACCAGGGACGTTGTACTTAAGTCAAGTGTGAGTTTACTTTTTATCCTTAAATAACACCATCGGCAATATCACTGTGATCAAGCACTTTAACCCCGACTGATCCGGAAGCTTTAACATTTCAGGATTTTTCAGCTTCTTCCAACCACTTTATAATTTGAATTTAAATGAGCTCCTTTAGAAAAATGATATCATCCTGGAAGAAAGCTTTGGACTTATTATATTTTGTACTTACTTTACTGTGCATTGGTGGGAAATTTCACAGAGATGGCAACTGTTGTGACTCTCCCTTCATAGCTTTGCACTTTTACTGAGATCCTGACATCAACAAAAGGGTAGAGGGTCTCTGTGATCGCTTCTTCCTTTGGACCCTGTACAAACAACAAAGGTTTTTTTTGGTTAAATGTGGAAGTTTTGTTGTGTTTTTACTATTCATATACACCACAGCTGCATACATGGTCTCTGGCAACGGCACGATTTGGAGGCGGGCTCCAGTGTGAAAATTCAAAAATATCTTGGTCTCAGTTGTCGTGTACACGAGAGTCAAACCTTGTTGTCTGTCTGAGTCCCTGCCATTCTTAAAGTTTGTTTAGTGGCGGCGCCTTTTTAAGCAGGGAAAGTTTGCACACCATAGTAATTATGCCATGGACTGGCATGTCCTATTGGAGCTGACGTTTCGGTGCGGCCGCCATCTTGGATGGGTCTCTCACCCGCCTCCTGTGCATTTATTTTTACTGAGGAAGCTATTTGCCCAACTAAAATAAATCATAACTCCCTGAATTCATACCCGATTTTCACGGGGTTTGGTTTGTTACAAACGGCAGAGATGCGGTGATTATACAGGATGCTGTCACACATGAAAAAACATGTTTTAAACAGCATCTGTCTGACAAAATAGATGTTTAACAGAGTTGCTTCCTCTGCGTTTACTCCCATCGGCTCCTATGCCAGCCTTGAGTTAGAGAGACCCATCCAACATGGCGGCGACGCAGGATGCGCCCCAGCACGTAAGGCTCATGTTGTTGAGATTCAAAGAACATACTGACTACTAGTGGCATGGCAGAGATATTACACCGTTTTTAGCATTTCTTCTCTTGTGTTTTGCAAGGAGATTACAATTAAAATGTTGTGTAGACGTCCTGTTTTTACTGGATCGTTGTCGGGTTCACAGGGCCTTAGTTAAAAGAAAAAGACTGATTCTATGATTGACACTTCCTTATTTTGTAAACCTAAATAAGCCGTTCTTGTACAGTAGTTTTTGTTACAGCGTCTGAGTTTTTTTTTATTATTATTATTTTAGTCCTGTTTTGCTCAACCCTATGAAGTCAAATCTGTGTCACAGAGCAAAAATGCCAAAGTTGAGTTGTTTTCATTTCTGCTTTTCTTCTTAGAGTACATGTCTGCCTCTCCACCAAATTGGCACAACTCAATTATTTCTCCTCAGCTCTAACGTGTTCTTTAAATCTTTTTTTCGTTAGGCAGCAAAGCTTAGTAACGGTGTTGTTTCTTTTTTTAACTTAAGTGGGGGGGGGGGCATGTAGTCTTAATATAAATGTGATATGAAAAGTCGCAGAAGGTCCCTTTGTCCACACTGCCCAGTTCCTCTGCTGCACACATCATTTCCTTACCACACATAAACAGGAAGTTGCAGAGGTAGAACTTGGTGAGACAAATGCAGAAACGGATTAGTTCGTCAGGAGGAGCACCGCAAGTTCTGTTCAGTGGGAGATGATAGGAGTTCTGATGAACCACCCTCTCAGAGGTAGAAGAGGCCTCTGAAATATGGCTAGCTGAGAGGATTCTGGACGTCTAGTTCTTCCTTATCTATCGGTTTTAGTTCAGTGAGAGGCTGTGGCTGCTGGACCGCTTCCTTCCTCTGTCTGTCCATCCCTTCCATGCCTCACTTTGACCACTCTCATGCCTCCTCCTTGCTGTTGTTTGAGTATCCGAATGTGGTGCGGAGCAATCTTCTGCTCTACTACAAGTTCACCCGCTGTCCTCATGTCGTCCTCGACCAGTTCGTCTGCATCGCGCAGGAGGACTACTGGCGCATCCTCAACCATGTGGAGAAGAACACGCACAAAGTCGAGGAGGAGGGGGAGATCGTGATGGTGAAGGAGCACCGCGAGCTGGACCGCAGCGGCACCAGAAAGGGACACATCGTCATCAAGGTTTGTGGCGCTTACGTTCTTCCTCAGAGAACGGCTCAGTTTTAGACACAGTTTTCTCTCAAAAGCGGAGAGACAACTTACGTGCAATTCAACTGCAAACCAAGTCTTTTAAAAGAAAAAAAAATCAGAAAACCTTGTTGTGTAAGTGGGGATATTCTTAAATCAATCTGATATCGATGCTCTGTTTGATTTATCAATTTTTCATCACTTCGTATTGCAGAAGCTAACCAAACCTTCGAGGAGATCTCTCTCATGAAGTCATTTTTGAGCTTTTCCTAGCTTTATCTAACTTTTGCAAAAATGTCCATTTGGTTTGAGGAAAACGAATCCCGCAGCATAATACTGCCACCACCATCCCTCATGGTGGATGTGGTGGTTTTCAATGTTGTTTGTTTCCAGCACAACATTTAGAATCACGGCTAAAAAGTTTGGTTTCCTCAGACTGTAACACGTTCTTCCACGAGGTTTTGGGAGATTTTAGCCCAGCCCGGGTAATTTCTTTGGAAGAAAATAGTTCAGTCTTACCGCTTGGTCCAGAAATATGGCAAATATAGGAAATTGTTGACCCATGTAGAAAACAATCAGCACTTGCTGGACCTTTTGGCAATCCTTCAGTGTTGCCGCCGGCCTCTTGGCAAACTCTCTGACCACTTCCAGTCTTGTTATTTCGTCACTTTTGGAGAACCATCAGGTTATTTGCATGTTTTTGTGTGGCTGCCAACAAGCTGAATCTTGAGGACATAAGCTAACTAAAAGCCAAAAATAAAGTTATATTTAACCTCAACCTTGAGTCCAACCCTTAAAGAAGAACTTTAACTCCTGTTCGTTACCTTTTCAGATGTACATAGTCTTGCACAACCTGAATTGATCAACTTTTACAAAAATGTCCTCACTCATGGCTTGCAAAAAAAAAACAACGTACCGTACATCTGCCTTGTTCTTCGTTGATCGTTATGAAGCACCGCTAGCAGTTTATTGTTTGCTGGACTATTTTCCTGTCAGCTGCAGAGCTCTCCGAAGCCCTTTGATCCCATCCCCAAAGCTCCAGAGGCAGCCAGGTATCGATCGGCTAATGGGCCTGAATGATTCTCTCTGCTGCCTCTCCCAAGAAAAGCTGTTGGCTCTAAATCACATCCAGTGGAGATGAGTCAATTCAGAAGTGTTAGCGTTTCCCCTTCTCTTTTCTAACTTTGTTCTTTGTCGTGTCCCAACACAAAGCAGATATAGTTTCTGTTCCCCAGTCACGCAAATCATTTCCTGCAGAAGCCTCCCCTGTGGGGAGGTTGACAAGCTTGGCAAAACCCACAGGGCACATGTATCTGGAATGTTTTGCATTGGCGCTTGACATTGAAATTTCACTCCAGCTAACAGTGAGCATACTCGGCCGTTATGTGGAGCTACCCTTAGGTTAGTTTTACTGGGTGACTTTGTGTGTCATTGTTTAGATTTATGTATGGCTGACAGCTCAGATTTATAGAAGCATCTTTATCGGTTGCCTTTGACATTTTTATGATTAATGTTAATGTCATGTATTAAAATAAGTGTACCTGCATGTATGTGGATGGTTAGATTCTGTGTCCTTGTGTAATTGGTGTCATCTCGCTGCTGTACTCTGCCATGCAAAAAGTGTTCAGACTCCTTGGACTTTTTTACATCTTGTGTTTTATCCACATACTACCATTTCCTTAAAGGTACAGTGGACGATCTTTTCAAGCTTCGGGTTCCGGGGGGATCACCTTATCTGTTGGGTGTCCCACATGCCAGTTAGTCTGACGTAACGCCAATGTGCGTCCTCCCTCCTTGTTAGTCTCCTCCTGCTGGCTGCACATGCACACTTCTAGTGTTTATGTATCCGGTTAGCTTAGCGGTTAGCTTTGGTGTTAGCCATTCATTGTAGCTCCGCTGCTCTCACCGTATACTTTGAAAATGGCTGAGAGTCGCAAGAAGCAAACCGCGTACAAGTTTATGAGAAGAAGAGGAAGGCCTCTGTAGAAAGAAATAAGACCAGAGTGTGTATGGGGGAGTTTGTTTTACACGGTCCCCCTGAGGAGTGGAAGAGCAGGTAAGATGGTCTTGCACATGGTTGGTTATTCAAAAAGGCACTTGTGCATTTCTTACCTACATTTCTGGGAAAAAAAATGTCCACTCTAGCTTTAAGGTTTGATGTCACAGACCAGCACAAAGTATTGCATAGTTTTGAAATTATACGAAATTAATACAAAGTTTTCAGTGTTTTTACAAAGAAAAATGAGATTCGATAGTTTATAGAGCCTCATTTTCTGAAAGAACAGCTGCGTGTCTTTAGGGGAATATCTCTACCACCATTGCACATCCAGAGAGTTAAATATTTCCAATGTTTCTTTCCAAGATAGCTCAAGTTTATTCACACTGGATGTAGACCAGTCTCTGAACATCAAATTTCAAGTTAAGGCATTGCTTTGATTTAAGTCTGGACTTTAACTGAACCCTCTAGTTCAACTTAATCCAATTCCGATTTACTGTATTAATCCAGAAGGAAATTGAATTTCTGAAACATGAAAAATGTTTTGATCCAAACCCCCTCACTGTCCCTCCAAATAGAATAGAAATATCCTTTATTGTCCCACAGTGGGGAAATTCAGGTGTATCGGCAGAAACTAAGGGAAACGTTTACAACAAAGAATTAAATTCAGCCCAGTTTTTAAAAATGGCATAGCCACATTAAATTAAATGTGCAAGTGAGTATGGAGATTTTGAACGTGTACAAAAACGTGCATGTATGCATGTGTGTACAAAAAAATAGAAAAATAACAAAAAAAACTGCAGATAGCAGCTGGAATGTGAAACTTATTGCGTTTGTCAGAAGCAATAATTGTTATAAAGTCTAACAGCTGCAGGGAGGCAGGATCTGTCATAACAATACTCTGTTCACCTGGAGCGCAGCAGTCTGTCCCTGAAGGAGCTCTCCAGCTCTGCAACCGGCTGGGAGACGCTGTCCAACAGTCCTGGTATTTTTGCCAGAGTGCTTCTGTCTCTCACTACCTGGCCAGAATCATTTTTGCTCCACTTCACAATTATGCGCCACTTTGTGTTGGTTTATCTCACAAAATCTCAATATTATACTTTGAAGGTTGTGGTCGTAACATGACAGAAAGTGACAAAGGTTATGGTGCATGAATACTTTGGGCATTGCATGCATGTTCTCTGTGCTCACCCTCAGTGGTTTAATTTCAGGGAACTCCAGAGCGTCTGATCATGCACCTGGTGGAAGAGCCATCGGTGGTGGACCCCACCTACATCGAGGACTTCCTGCTGACCTACAGGACCTTCCTCTCTAGTCCCATGGATGTCGGCAAGAAACTGCTGGAGTGGTTCCAGGTGGACAGCTTGCGGGACACGGTCAGTTGTGACAAATATGGCATTTCTTTTACTCTAGAAATAGCCCGTTTCAGCATGAGGGCGACTCAGTGTGCAAGTGAAGACGCTTGTTTGGTTAAAGAAGAGCAGAACCTTCGTCTGAGAGAGTCGGCATGCACAAAACTGCTTAAGTTCTACTCTGTACTTTTATCTCTGCTAATGTAGTCAGTGTTTAAAGTATCTGCCTAGCTCACCTATCAGCTTTATTATAATGTCACGGTTATCGATCGCAAATTCATGTGTTGTGCCGCTCACCTGCGGATCGATGCAGGCACAGCCAGCTCAGCTGTCCTTGAGCCAGGTACTGATTTGTTCATGCCTGACGCTCCTGCTGTCCATAACAGCTTTAACCTAAGATTAGTGTTGTACTGTCAATAGTCTTCATGTTGTCATTCAGCCTTACAATTCCCAGCTCCCTCAAACCAGGATGTAGTAGGAAGACGGTAACGGCATGTGAAAACGCTGGGAAAAGGTCTGCCAGAGGAAGCTGAGTGTGTTAATTTAGTAGTCGTGGTTTTCCTCTAATTGTGGGAGACAAAACACAGCAAAGGAAAACTTTAAAAGGGGAGTTTTTCTGCAGCTTGGCAGTGATCACCAAATATCCTCCTGCTCTTTGTCCTTGGTTTTGGATTTTTTCAGAAATCTTCGGAGAATAAATCGATGACAAATCTGTGCCTGCTTAAAATAATGGATGACTTTTGCTGCTAGATTGACTTGGAATTAATTAAGAGGATTCCTACTAAGTCTGTTCTCTAAATCTGAAGTGTGGAAAAGGAAATAGGCTTGATAAATATATTTATTTGTATTTCCAGACTTTATTCCCTATTCCATTGTCTAAAGGTTGTCCTTTCTTCCTCTTTATTTCTGTCCTTTCCTTCCTTCCTTATGTCCTTCCCTCTTCTTTCCATCGTTTTTTATTATACCATCCCCTTCTTTCCTTCTTTCTTTCCTCCCGGCCTTCCTTCCTTATACCCTTTCTCTTTTCATTCATCTCTCCTTTTTTTCCTTCCCTTCCTTGCTTTCTTCGGTTTTCCCATCCACCTGCCCTCTGTTGTTTCCTTCTCATCTTTTTGTCTTTGTTCCTGCCTTGTGTCGTTACTTTCTTTTTATTTTATTTTGCCCTACCTTCTCCTTTCATCCTTGTGTACCTCCTTCTTTCCTTGTGTCCTAGCTCCTTGTTTCTTTCCTTGTCTTCTGCCACCTCGTCTCAATCCTTCCTTTTTTGCTTCCTCTTGTCCTGCCTTTCCTTTGATTTGTCCTTCCCTCCTTGTATCTATCATTCTTTTCCTTTTTTCCTCCTTTTGTAGTCTACCTTCTGTCATTCCTTAGCTGGTACCATCTGTACAGCCTTCCCACTACACGAATCAACCATTCATTCAGCGTGAATGTTATATTTTAGATTTTAAAATCAAGCAAAGGGGCCGTAGCTTTGAAAACGTCTGGACGTTTTTCTTGAACAATGTGAAGAAACCCTGGTGAAATGTTGATCATGTCGCCGTCTTGTAGAGCATTCAGATAATTCAGCGTCTATCTAGTACTACCTAGTACTACAGTGTCTCCAAGTAATTCCCCAATGTGAGCCTTTCACTCAACCCCCGAAATATTCAGCTTGAGCTCTTAGCACCTTTCTTGTTAAGAAATACAAATAGCTTGAGCTTTTTAAAGAAACCAAGAGGGACAGAGAGTGTTAGAGGAACTCTTTAGGTGCTGTCTCTTCCCTAAACGAAGCCGCTTGTGTGTCAAACAGGTAACAAGAATAGTGCTACTGTGGGTCAACAACCACTTTAACGACTTTGAGGGTGATGCTGCCATGACGCGCTTCCTGGAGGAATTTGAGAAACATCTAGAAGCATCGGTAAGAGCAGCTGATGGCCTGGACTTGGGCTTTACTTTGACTTCTCCTTGTCTTTCTGCTTTTAGTTCTAGCATTTTCCTAACGCTCTTTCTCCATGACAGAAAATGAAGGGCCATCTGAGGTTGCTGAACATTGCATGCGCGGCCAAGGCGAAGTGGAGACAGATCACTCTGCAGAAGGCGTCCAGGGAGTCGCAGCTTTATTTCAGCGTGCAAGGAGGCAGCGAGAGAGGATTTGGCGTCTTTGTCGAGTCGGTGGAAGAAGGAAGCAAGGCGGCGGAGGCCGGGCTGAAGCGTGGGGATCAGGTGAGGGGATGGTGTGCAGTGAAAACAGCAGATAAATATATAACTTTTATACTTGGTTTCACAGATACGTCATGCTTGGAGGTTGAAATTCCTATAATACAGAAATCAGCTAACATGCTTCATGTTGGTTATATATTTGTGGTTATGCTTCCAAAACGGATTTGACTTCCGGTCTGGCCAGTAGTTAAAAGGTCAGCAGTCTAATTTAGAGCACGCCGTGAGACAGCTGCGGCAAACCGCTGCTGTCGAGTTCACATTTTTCCCTAGATGTGCAAATCTGCAGGGGTCCAATTCATATATTAACGCTTAAAGGGAAACATTGCATATTTATTTTACTGAAAATGACGGGGGATGGTGTGTATATTACTCTATATATTTAATTTATACCCGATGGTAGATCCAAATCGATGTGAAGTGGTATTTTCTAAATTTATTTCCCCCTTTTTTCATCGTTAGTCATTATTGATTTATTGAAGTTGATTTCCAAGGAGCCAAAAGTTTTGTTTTTGTTTGTAAGCGATCTTCCTCAGTGCTTCTGAAGTTTAGCTCTGAGGTTCTGATACTTTTTCACTTATTCTCACTCTCTCGTTTTTCAGAAGACCTTTTTTTTTTCTGCTAAGCCTCTAAACTTTATTCATATAAATTATCCAGTCATGAGGAGGCTCCTAAAATAAAAGGATGATGTGTTGTTTTGTGCTGAAGAACCCATTTAAAAAAGGATTTTATTAATAGCCTATTACAGTGACTTTCTCTTTTTTTTTGACACTATGAAAATTCTCAAAATAACACAGTTTGACACATAAGATAGTCATTTAAGTCCAATAGGCTTCCAGTAGCTCTTCTAGCTTAGACGTTTTTAGACTGCAGGGGGAAGCCAGAGTTCAGTTTTCTATTACGTAAAACTGTTACTTTTGGGTGTTGTTCGTCTGCTGAAGATCGTCTTGCTCTTTTAAATCAAAGAATGAAGAAATCAGAGATGAGTTTAAAAGCAAATTGTATTTTTAGCCAGCATCCACGCTCTTTTATTTGTACATTACTATTATGAGTAACACGATAACTGGCTGTGTATTGTCTATCTTTTCTTATGGTAAATATTTAATGACAGCTAAACAGCTGATCTCTGAAGATTGCACAAAATAATAGCTTTCACGTAACAGTATGCTGCCCAGTTTGGTGTCATTTTCATGAGCAGACCGAAACCGCACCATAGATGAGCCAAAAAATTGCTTTTTGGATTTTAAAGCCAAGAAAATGTTGAATGTTTGGCAGATTTTATTACATTTTATTACATACATTATGCATGTGTTTTTTTGTATTGCAGATCATGGAGGTTAATGGTCAAAACTTTGAGAATATTGCCTTATCCAAAGCAGTGGACATCCTGAGAAATAACACACACCTCTCCCTCACTGTTAAAACCAACATCTTTGGTGAGTAAAACTGAAAACTTTTATTAGAGGCCTATTCTACCAAAATCAAAAATGGCACTAAGTTGTAAAGATGATTTGGATTTTTTGGGTGGAAGTAGCCCATATTTGTTGCATTAAAAAAGGGGTACATCCAAAAGATGTGGTGGAAACCTTACACCCTGAACCAACGTCCCCATGGGGGAACGTGGTCATGGCAAATTCATTCTTTGGGGCTTTTCAGGAAGTAGTGGGGAGGAAGCTACATATAGGGACATTTTAGAGGCTGCAGAAGCCTTGAGACTGGGGTGAAGGTTCAATTTTCAGTCAGTAAAACTACCCTAAACATGCAGCCAGAACTTGAATGGTTTATAGCTCAGTGGTCACCAACCATGGTCTCCTATTTTACACCTCAACTCAATATCTAGATGCTTAAAGCTGATAGAGACATAGGGCTTGCAGTTCTGTTGTGACTCCAGGGGTGTCGAATGCAAAAGCATGCCACACTCTTCAGATTTTCATTTGTAAAACACTTCATAAACCTGGTTTTATTCTCCTTCCACTTGTATATACCACTTTGTGTTGGACTTTCACATAAAAGTCCAATAAATCACATGCAGCTTTTGACAAAATGAAACAGTGGAGTTAAAAGTGGATATTGATACATTTGGAAAGCTCATGTTATTGGTATCTAATACGTCTATCCTGTTTTTCCTCTCCATCTATCCAGTGTTCAAAGAGCTCCTCAGCAGGATGATGCACGAAAAGAAGAACGGTGGCCCTCACATTCCTAAGATCCAGGAGAAAAAAGGCAATCGTTTCTCCATCGCCGACCTTCCCGGAGACATGGAGTTCCCCACGGACAGCAAAAGCACCCGGAAGATGAAAGCTAACACCGTGTCAGGGGGGCGAAACAAGATCAGGAAGATGCTAGAGAAGACGCGCTTCAGTATACTGCCACCCAAACCATTCAGGTAAGCGCGGACGCTACAACAAAACTTCTTCTTTAGTGGGAAATATTGTGTGGGAGCATATAAATCAAAATAAGATAGAGTTTGGTATTCAAAACCTGTTTATTCAAGAGCATAATTTGACATTAGGTTATTGTATATACCCAAGGAAGCAATATTTTTATGATCATCCTTCAATTTTAAACTCTTCTGGCGACATGACCAAAAATCTGAGTCCTTAACTTTCTCACCTGATTATGCTTTGCTTTTTTAGCTGGCATATGTAAAAAAAGTAATAATTAAATGAGGAATCATACTATAACTATCATTGTCATCTGCATTGGTGAGGTAGTGCTGGTCTACCATGCCATGTTTGCATAAGTCTTGCTGTTAGGAATGTTTTATAATGTAGCTTTTTAACAGCTGATGTAATAAAGACAGTTCTATCTGAAATCATAGCAAAGTAAACGGCATGATCATCGGCATATAGTCATTAGCGTCGTCCCTGACAAGCCGCTGTGTTGGCTGCAGCTGGAGCGATTGTGCAGATGAGGCTCGTATTCGATTTTCCACCCGTAACGTGGCGATCCAGATTTGATTTGATTTCATCATTTCATTTTCTCTCCATGCCTCGTTTAACGTCAGTGCTGCAGAAAGACAGCAGACACTGCTCTCGCCCTGTTAATTACACAGCTAACTCATTCAATACAGCTCATTCAAAACGCCCAGACACACTCCTTGCGCACACAGTCATGTATGTCCTCTCTCTTCCCCCCCCCCCCATCTCAGTTTGAAGCTCAGTGTTGAATGCACTAAAATAAATCATTTGCATGAAACCGCGACGTTCCCTGTCTCATAAGAAACCACCAGATGACTATTTTTCAAAGGTTCTCAGCTGCCTCCTATTTATCAGCCAAACAGGGATTTTCCTCTCCCTTTTGTTCAAACTGAGCCCACGCACAAAGGACTTGATGGGCGGATCAAAGGGACAGGATAAGATAATAGGAGTAGAAGAGGTTATTGGGGCCAGTAAGGATCCATGAAGTTGCAGGAAGTGCTGCCATCTTGAGTTAGTGCTGATGTCTGGATGTGTATATGAAGCATAAATAAAATAAGAGGCGTTTAAAGTATGCATTTAAATATAAAGAGTCAGCTTTTTAGAAAAGTACTAGAATTTTGCACTCTTTAACGCCTAATGAATTCATTTATTATTAAACCAACTTAAAATGCGACACATTAAAGGCCAGTTGTTGTTGTTATGCTGGCGGATCTTTCAAGTGGAGTCCTTTTAAGTCCTCATTTTGTCTGCATTAACTTTAGATTTAGGTGGAAATGAATCCTCAATTCATTTGTTTAGTTTTGTGGTGACATTTTAATTTGCAGAGCTACATATTTTTCACTGTCTCTGGACAGATAACACAAACTCTCCATAAAATGAAAAAATATCTAATCATATTTAAAAACCTTCCTCGCCCCTCTAAACTCTTCTCCTCGTAACGACATTCTTGCGGTTTATTCTTTAACACTGTATTTTTATTGGGTTTACACACTGCTTTACAGCAGCTTGACTTGGCAGAGACAGGAAGTCTATAGAATTGCAATGTCTAGAAGATTTGTGCAAATGAAAATGTATTACCGGTCCAGTAGATGGCTCACAAATACTTAAGCGCAGTTGATCTGGGCCCAGATTGGTCTTAATCTGAGCCTTTCAGACCTACAGTAGATGACCCCAACAAATGTGACCGAAGAATTTTAGAGTTTCTGTGTCGTTATCACTTCTGGTGACCAGATATATGAACTCGCATGTAAAAAAAATATATTTTATTACTGTAAAAAGCTATTAAATGTCTTTGAATGCCTGTGAGACAAATCCAGCCTCCCTACTGCTTCTCTCTGGTCTACTCAGTGCTTCAAGACAAGGGTGCAATGGCAATAAACAAGTTAATTAGCTGCCAGAATAACATATTAATATACTTTTGTGTTCTTATAACATTGTCTGACTCAGTTGATTGAATTCCCACAGAAAAAGGTTTGAACCCAAGTTCAGTTTGTGATTGAATGTGACAACGACGACTCCTGTAATTCACCCTGTCCCAAGATTTAATTAATTTAAAGTTGTGGTCATCTTAGAGAATAATTTGTGCTTCTGTTGACCTGATAGTGTATCGAAATAAGGCGTCGTAATGTCTTCGGTGTCATTAAGCCGACACTCTGGTCAATGAAAACAGAAAAATCTTAATTACTCTCAGCTTTATGACTCATTATGTCATTTTTAAATTGCTCCTGGCATCTTTCTGCATGTATTACAGCAAACGTGCCATTATATCCCCTTCATGGTTTGGCGAAAATAATTTCTTGTTTCTGTTGTTCAGTGTGTGTCTTAAGAGGAGGCTTTGAGCCCTTGCTGCTGTTGCATCGCTGCATCTCCTCAGCAGAGCGCTGTCTCTTGTTCTTTCAAAAATGCTTTTTTCTGTTTTTTTTTCCATGCGTTTTAAATGTTGTCTCTCTTCTATCTGTCCGTCTCTGCTGCTTCAGGGGCCTGTTTGGGTAAGAGCTCTTGTTGTGTAATTCCCCACCCTCCAAATGTGTTTCCGTATCCATGTGCTAAAGCTGCGCTCAGCAGGCTGGCAATCAAAGACAAACTCCAACATTCATCAGCACCACTAACCCTCATGTTCAGAGGACTAGATGTTTGTAGGTCTGATTTCTGCAAATTGGAAGTGCTTACATGGTTCCTGTGCAGACTGGAAAAGTCTGGATGTATACAGTACTGTGCAAAAGTTTTAGGCAGGTCTAAAGAAATGCCGTAAACTTGAATAAAATTGGAAGTGTCGATCATTTATTTTGATCAATCAACAAAATTCAGTGAATGAACCAAAGAGAAATCTAAATCAAATCAATATTTGATGTGAGCACCCTTTGCCTTCAAAACAGCCCCATTTCTTCTAGGTTCACTTGCACACAGTTTTTGAAGGAACTCTGCTGGTAGGTTTGTCCAAACATCTGGTTTGAAGGCAAAACGTCATTTTATTTTGATTTTAGATTTTTCTTTTTGTTCTCTCACTTTACATTTTGTAAATTGATCAGAGTAAACAATCATTTATAGTTCTGAAAGCATTCTTTGATAGCATTTTTTCACACCTGCCTAAAACTTTTGCACAGTGTTTGTAATTTAAGGGATTTCCATCTCTTTATGTTTCCAGATATCATTTGCTTTCCTTTTCTTTAAGCAATCTGCTGTACATTAAGAGTGGTCTTATTTGAAATATAGCATAATAGTTTTTCAAGATACTAGCTTTTATTATAGACATGGTATGAGGTTCATAGGACAGGTTTTCAGGCCCAGACCCTTGAGTCGTTACATGTTTTGTTTTTCCCCTTTACTTGTTTAACCATTTTTTTCTAATCAATCTTTAAGAAACTTCCCCTTTTTCAATTCTGACACAGAAAAGTTTCAACCCAACTATAATTCATCTTTTAGTGAAGTGGTATTTAAAGGTTTAACTCTAGCGTTAAGTTTGGGGAAAAAGGTCAAAATTTGTAATGGTGCACAGATCTCTTTAAGAACGCCTGGGAAGGACTCCAGGATCTAGTCTGAACCGAAGCCTTTTCTTAAAATTACAAAGTTTGTACCCACTCTTAGACATCCTCAGCCCGGCTCTTTGGGTTTACTGAGCATTTAGGAACATTTATTATAAGCAATCAATCCAGAACTCCATTACTAAAACCTTAATTGATGAGCTGCCACATTAAATCAGCTTCTCTCAAAACGATCTCAAAAATAGGCTTAAAGAAACATAAAGAGCTTTTTAATCTGATCATTTGAAAATAAACAGCTGAATATAACAGCTAAAAGCATGAAACCAGGTACTGTTGGCGATCTCTGCAGTGAAAAAGGGTAACGCCCGCATCATGTGGCTGATGTTTGTCCGTGTAGATTTACACATACCTGGATAGAGGGGATGGTACATCAGTACACTATAGTCCCTAATTCAAATGTTTCTAACATTCTAATAAAGTATCACTGATACGATCCATTTATGATTACAATGCTTCAGTGTTGTCTTTTGAGCCTCTTCCTGTCTCCCATCTTAGCTTTCCTTTCTTCTGCTTATAATCATGCAAAAAAAAATAATTTACTCATTTTCTTTTCTTCCTCGAGCTTGATTTTTAGTCACCTTTGCCCTTTTTTCTGTCTTCTTTTTCCATTCATGGAGTAAATACTGCGCTTGTTGAGGTTTCTCAGGATATGACAACACTTAGCAAAATTACCAGGGTGCTGTATTATTATGATTATAAATGGTAACAAATATGTAACAGTATGTCATTGTTTTCATCTAAATTAGTTATAATAATATTGTTATCCATACTGTATGTTTGTTTCGATTTGAATTCTTAGTCATAGGCACTCTAGATTTAGTTGTAGCTACCGTTCTACTCTTTATAGAGTAACACAGTTATAGCAGTCTATTAGCGGCTTATGTAGTTATGCCGTTGGCTCTGATAGTGACCAAGTGGTCAGCTGCATTACAGATGTGCTGGTCTTAGTGGCAGCCCTAAATTACAACAGACATAAAGGAGGCGGTAGTATAAGGAGAAGGGAATGGAGTATGTAAAAATCCTCCTTAAACCATATAACACTACTCTTTATTTTGCAATATATTAATTTTAGGTTTGCAAATGAGTACATTTATGGAGGTGCAATAAGACCGCAGCGTCCCAGAGTTGTAATTTAAAACCCAATCTGAGTGTGGACTTCATTTCGTTATGGAGGGAGTTGCCATTAATTTCTCATATGTGCACAGTCTGAATTAACTAAGACCATTATAGTGCTATAATCCTGGTAATACTGCCCAGATGCTTTCGCTAGTCTATCCCTGGTGTAATACGGTACTGATTATATAGAGATCTGCTTAAAGCATGAAAGAAAAGATAAGCTATTCTCATCAATGAGCTTTCTGTCACCGTCTTGTGAGTCTGTTTTGGTGAACTTGTGTTTTCTATCCATGAATGCTTCTATGCGGTCGCCATTCTTTGACCTCTCTTCATACTTCAATCTCTGCTAGGTGAACGCTGTACAGGGGTTAAAATACACTGTGTGTTGTCATTGTGCCATGGTGGACATTTTGATTGAATGGCTTGTTTTTCCTGTGTTATCCATTTCAGTATGTTCTCAGGGTGAAGCTGTCATTCTTCTCCTTCGGCTCTAAACCCATAACAAAGGATGAAGAGTTATTCTACCACCTCCCTTTTATTTCTTCCCCCTCATCCCGCTGCACCTTCTCTGCTTTGTCTCTGTAGTGATGGCGGCCTGGGTCAGTCTCAGGATGACAGCATCGTGGGCACCAAACAGTGTCGACACAGCGTGGCCATTATGCCCATACCTGGCAACCTGTCGTCAAGCAGCCCCGACCTCCTGCAGCCGGCAAACAGCGTACTCGACTTCTCCAACCCCGCTGGTAAGGAACAGATGTTAAAACAGTAAAACTTTGTGTGTCCCCCCCCCCCCCCCCCCCCCCCCCATTCCCTCATGTAATGCATATAGCTGTCATGGTGAATGCAATAAATATATGTGGAATTTGGACAGAGCAAGACCGAGGCCATGTTACGGGCATGTTGGTTACACTCACTTTTTCCACTTTGAGTTTTTCATCTTGTTTATTCTGGAGCTTTTTCTCGCTTCTTCAACAGAAACAATATGGAAGTTAAAATGGATGCACAGCAGCCATTCTTCAGGCCTTTTAGTTGGATGTTTTGACTCATGATCTGCAACTGATGCTCAGATTTCTGACAAGCAAATTTGCCTCACCAGGATACTCTGCCAGCAACTTTAGTGCTTGTCTGAATGCATTCTGGCTTGTATGTTTTTCCTATGAAGTGGAGACTTTTGGGTTTTTCTTCACTGGAGTCCATCATGGATCAGACTGTGAATGCATGGGTGTGATGCTATCAGAGAGTTACGTATTTGACCTTAGAGTTCAGCTTGAATGGTGTCTATCCATACTGTCTGATCAACACGGGGTTGCATTTCCTTTAGAGCTGCATAACATATCAAATAACAATTGTCATCCTGATATATTTTTAAAGTACCGCTTGGATGCAATATTTGAGGATATTATATTTCAAGTGCCATGCATGCATATTCTGCGTACCAATAATGTATATGGCCTGTTGGACAGATGCCCACGCTTGAAGTATATTTGTTTTAGTGGCCAAGATAGTAAAGGTCATAAAGAGTAGTGACTGTGTTGGGATAAAGGGAAAGAAAGAAAAGAGCCAGAAAAATGTGGCTTAATCAAAATTGATGCCATCACCTCAGTATTCAGATAAAAGCATAAATCATAAAAAGAATGCAAAAAAATATTAAATCTTTCACTGATATCATGCATGTCCAATTTCCTCTTGACTCTACGTCCTTTTTTTCTACAATCTCATAAACCGTACCCAAACTAAAAATGCTGAATGTCTGACGAAAAGCTCGAAGGCAGCTATGATACTAATTAATGTTAAACATGTAAGGGTTAATATTCTCTTTAAGGGCACCAACAAATCTGCTGAGCATATATTTGAAAACTAGGCAACGATTTATACATTTATTTTTTGCCCATACTAGAAGCACAGAGGTATGCATTAGATTTTACTTTTTCTGGGGAAATAAAGCAATATGTTGCTGTACATAGCAGTTCCAACAAGTTTGTATGCATCCAGTTTCGCCCTTGGAGGAAAAAAAAACAAATCTAAAAACCATGAAGGGAAACTAGTAAGCAGGGCTAATTAAAACAATGTTTATTTTTGTGTGACACCATGCAGTTCAAAAATTGCATCAAGTGAATAGAAAGGTGTTTTTGAATATCCAGATAGTTTACGACTTATTATGCACATATTTGAAACTGCATGTTTTAGAAAATGAATGAAAAGAACGTATTTCCATCTGCGGCTGGTAGTAGGAGAACATGAGAGATATTGTCATCATCTGTGCATTTGTGTCAAATATTTCCTACCATGCTTGCAGATCTTATTATATCAACATGTTCTCTCTTTAGTGGGTGTCTGCTTTAGAAGTGCCGCATCTCTCTGTCGAGAACCCCTCACTTAAGTGAGCATCATGAGAAAGCTCAGTTTGTTTCTGAGAAATGGAAAAGAGAAGAAACTGAGACCTAAATTCTGCTCCCCAGAGCCGGCTTCTTATCTCAGAACTCGCTCTCAGGAATCCCATTAATAATGGAACTGAAAGAAACTACATAAGCTACATTAAAAAGAGCAACTTTGGCGGATTTGTGTTATGTTTAGCGACATGCTGGTAAAGATGCAATACAAAAAAAGAGTATTAGCAAAAAATCCAGTGATTATTTGAGCAACTACATTCAACAACACCCCTCTTGCGCGCCTCATTAAGCTGGTTTGCTGCTGCTGTCACTCCCCATTTTAAGGCGTTACAGTCACAGCTGCTGACATCTCCTCTGAAGCTGTTTTCCATCAATGATCTGACTCCTCGGCCTCCCTGAACGGTGAAGCCCCGTCTAAAGTTCAGGAGGACAGTGATCAGAAAGGATGTGCAAACGAGCTGCTATTCTTGTGCAACAAATGGCATAAAAACAGCTGTTTGCTGTACAAACTCGGTGTACACGGTTGTTCTTTGCTTCCTTAATAAAATACAGGAACTGACACGTTTCATGTTTACCATCAAAATAACCCAAGAACTCGTGTACATAAAGGTTGTGGAGGCTTGTAGCAAAAATCACAGGGGTATTTCCAAATTGTTTCTGTCTGACAAGAATTAACCTTCTGGGGCATTAGAGGATGTCTTTAATCTGCTCGGGTAACAAAGGTTTCGGAGCCTATAATTAAATAAACTAACATGGGGGACAGACTCATGGGTTATTTATGCGTATGTAGACAGAGTGTCAGCGAGCAGACCAAGGAAGAGAAAGGGGAAAGGACATAATCTTAATTTATTCCTCATGCCATATATCTGCTCTGACAGACACACACACTCCTGCTTGTAGGTGTTATGCGACTCTGCAAAACCCCAACCGTTCGGTTTTAATCACCCACCATTATATCTAATTTCCTATAGTCCTCTCCCTGTTTCCTAAGGTTTAACTGTGAACTGGAGAACCTCTGTACTGCAGATTTAAACATCCCCTACAAATCCCTGCCTATAATTACATTAACATAAAAATTCTTTCTTTTGTTCCCTTTGCCTTCTTGTTAATCTGCAGAGTATTTTTTTCTTTTTTGGTGGCCACCTTTTTTTGTTTCACTGCAATTGTTTTCATTTGGAAAATCCCACCTTTTTATTTTAGTGCTGATTAAACTTAGTTTATACACCAAATCAGCAAATTATTTGCATTTCACACAGAGAAATAAATATAAACCAAAAGTGGAAATACACATATTTAATATAATATTACAGGCATACTAATTTATTCTGAGTAGATCAGAATGTGAAAAAATATATATATATAAATATATATATATATATATATATATATGTGTGTATGTGTGTATAGAGAAAGAGAGAATTTGAATTTAATAAGCTCAACTTCAGGTTTTAAAAGTCTTAAACCCCTCCAGATTGCCATGATAGGTCTTTAAATACTCTTATGTACATCTTAAATTTGTAAGTTCCTTCATTCAGTGTTTTTTTTTTTTTTACCTTTTTATTTTTGGCTTGGGGAACTGTGTATTTAATAAGGTTTGTCTTGAAAATGACCGATGACAGTAGTTGGTTGAAAGTCTTTGTCACTTTCATAAAGCTGGTTGTGTACTGTGTTAAAATAATAAAGCCCCATCAAAGGAAAAAAAACATTTGTTTTATTTTAAATAATTGCATTTGAGACCAGCTGCGCGATGCTTCAAAACACTAACTCGACAAAGTTCAGTAATCAATTTAAATCAGTTATAAAGTAAGTAAGCTATAAACTAAAGTGAGGTTCTGTGTCATAATTTGTCTCTGGCCTAAATATCCATCACTGAACGCATTCGAAGATCCTAAACATGTTTAATCTAACCTACTGAAGCTTGCAGGAACCCTGTGAACATTATTTTAAGTCATAATGATACTAAAGTAGTCTGATTAAAAACGGTCAATATTCAAAACAGAAAGCTCTGGGTTTCAATGATGGATTCTCCAGCTCATGACGCCTCATCTTGCTCATAAATCTTTGCTCCAGACATCACGTCTGTCAGCGTCTGAGAAGTAGAGCATGAATCCCAAAGCTGTGTTGCTTTGCAGAGTGACTGAAAGGGTATTGTTGCCATCCGTCGTTCATGTCTTGCCTCTCTTTTGGCAGAACACTTTTGTGTCTTCTCAAACATTTAACTCTGTGTGGAGTCATTTCCTCAGATCCCCACTTGCCTTTGTGTTCCTCTACCTCTTGTTTCTTTGTTCCTCTCTTGTTTTGTGATTTTAAACTGATCTAGTGTTGACATGTTGACTCATATGCTTGCATCTCTGCTTTCCCCATCAGATTAACAGATTAAGGAGTAGTAGCTACGTGAGCCTATCCTTCGTTGCGTTTCTGTCATGATTCGAGTCACATTTGTACTTACTTTGATTTCTCTTTTACCCTACTGCTTTCCTAGCTATTGGACTGTACTGTAAGTATATATACCTTTAATGTTGCTATTGAACTTTTTCCAGATGCCCCCCCCCCCCGTTATATTATTCCTGATTTATCACAAACTGAACATTGAATATCTGCATCTATAAATTACCTTTTAAGGTTTTGTATTTATCACTTTTATAATTTTTTGCATCTTCATAGAGAGCTGATAAGCATTAAAGGGGACATATTATGTTTTTTTAGCCTTGAAATACATTTTGTTGTGTACTTGAAGTCTCTAGGAGTGTAGAAAAGGTGAATTTAGTCTCTCCAGGTGCTGCATAGATATCTTTATATTCTGGTTGGCTCATATTTTTCAATCCGTTCAGTTTTCTCTATTCCCTATTACATTTCTTGAACAATGACGTCACAGTATTTGCTGCGGAACTGCTAAACAAGGTCGTGGACTTATGGCTAACCAATTTCGTGAATCGACCATTTTTATTTTGTAGTCCAAGCTCAAGGATGCCAAAGCTACAAGTAGATAAGTGAAAATATTTGGTTGTTGGATGTATTAACCCACACAATTCATTACACCATCCCACAGCATACTACAAAAATGGCCAGACGGGGTGGAGTGGAATGCTCTGCAACCTGAAGGGGGCGGGGTGTAAATTGCCTCATTTGCATTTAAAGAGACAGCACGAGTTGCTCTCAGAGGCACCTCAGAGCAGGGGTAAAAGAGGGGCTGTGGAGCAACAATAACAAGGAATTCAGACCAAAGCATTGCAATTCCACTTTATATAAACAGCAACTGAATTAATTAAATGTGAAAAGGAAGGATTTATAAGCATGATCTGTCCCCTTTAAAGAATGTTGAAACATGTTTTGTGCAGTTGAAATAAAGGTGCATTTATAAATCAGGCATTGATAATATTGTACATCTTCAGCTCTAAGATTAAAAAATGTAATTAAGATGTGGTTTCTAGCATGGTTAATTTCTTATCAATAATTTTAATGGTTAAGTTTTGACTATTCTTCTGGACGGAACTTGTAGAGCTCTTTTAAATAAGGAATCATCATTGCACAGAATCAGCTTTGAGCATAGTCTGTATGGGCTGTGGTCAGGGCCCATCCAGAAGCTGAATGTTTACCAGCTTTATCCATTTCAAAGCTAGGTTTGATGTTTGTTGAGGATCATTAACCTGCCGTACAGGTTTCCATCTTATGACTCAAACTGTCCCCCTCAAGCAAAAGGGAATTATTATGATTTTGAGGAACAACCCAGATACCGTCAAGGCTGAAACCCGCCATTAGCTGGAAACTGTTGAAACACCTGTGTCGTTGTCTAGACTTTAGAGTAAAGCAAGTTTTACTTTACCATAGACCGAGAGTGTGGTGACCAAGAAAAAAATGCCCTCTAAAATTCACTTCAGGCATAAATTAAATTTGCAGGCTTTTAATTGGAAAAGCCCAATGCTTTCCTGTGACGGGTTTTTGTGATCAGAGGATATAAAGATTCACCTAAGCAGCCACAATTACAACTTTGGAGGCATCAAGATGGGGTTTTCAAACATAAGAACTCAAGACCACCTGTAAAGCACAGTGATGGTAGCATAATGCTGTTGGTTCAAACCACTGCTAGGGTTACCAGTGCATTGCACACACAATTATTAAAAACATTTGTAAAAAAAACACAAATAAATCTGAATAAATCACGTTATTTTAAAATACCATTGCTATTAAAAAAAAAACTTGTTGAATCCTAGCTCCTCTCTGTGCTTCAAGCCTTTCTGGATTAGATTACATATCTAACTTTTTAATATGGGATGGCTGGAAAAGGCTTTGAAAGGCAGAGTAAAATGATAGCAAGGAGTGAGGAGGACACTTGATCTAGTAAGACATGCATATTGTCTACCATTAATGCCAAATGAATCCCATTGTGTAGGAAATCCTGTCTGGCTTCAGTTAATACCAAATTTCTCTGTAGACGAAATTGGATGATACTCAAGTAAATCTGTTTATTCGTTGGATGAGAGAGCAACAACTGTACTCCTGCATTTAGGTCAGGTTTGTAGCAGTGGATTAAATGTAATTAGCCCTCCTCCCTTTCACAGGATATAATAGGCTGATTTTTATCCGAGAGCTTTTCACACTTTAATCACAAGTCATCACAGCTAATGAGACACAAAGCATCTAGCTTCCACACAACCTGCACTCAGTTTTCTGCTGGCTGTGAGCATATACAGCTTACTGCATCAGCCATGAAGGGAGAGGGAGAGCTGCAGTATACAGCCTCCAATGGTAGCAAAATGCTTAGTGCCATTTGTCTGTCACATACAGTAAATGTTATGTGGTGGATAGAAATGAGCCTATGGTCTCCAAAGTGGTCGTTTATCTGCAAGAAAAGGGGCCAATGCCAAAATATCAATATGTCTAATTTTCCTCATGAAAATGAACTGAAGGTTAAAGCTGATTAATTGCTTTTAAATACTGCAACTATGCAAAGAAAACATAAATAAGACCAACTGTCCTTTTTAAGTTGGAGAAAAAATAATTCATGCTGCTGTCACACTGTGTTTTTGTTGTTTTTGGTCCTATTAGGATCCCATGAACATCTAGGGATGGAGGCTGGTTACTTTATATACAAGCTTATGAATACCCACTGCGGTCAAAATAACTATTTGCTGAATCAGTCAGAAATTAGGCCCAACTCCTGAATCAACCACTTCAAGCTTTTGGCCTGCCGAATTGAACGAATCTTCATTGGTGCAAACAGAGCATCTGCATAGCATGAATAAGTTATAATGGGGTTAATATGGGGTCATTACTACAACATTTTAGTAGCCTTTGCATAAATTACACTATAGTGGAACCTATGGGGAGTTAGTGTGGTGCTTCAGAGTTGTGATGTTTATGAATTGTGTAGCAAAAGATTAAATTGTTTGCTGCAGTATGAAGTACGCCTGCATGATTAAAATATAAGACTGATATGCAATAGTCTGCTGGGAGTGTCAAAATTATGTTCAGTGCCACAAAAGGAGATGCAATTTAAAGAAGCAATAAGCAGAATTTCAATATTTTGGATAGAAAGAACTAAAAAATAATGCTGTGATGAACTGAAGGTAAAATTTCAGATGGACTTTGGTATGATGTCACACCATAGCTCTCTGCGTTGTTCTCCAGTCTCTTGGATACATAGCCGGGCCGGACCGTGCGTATACATACGCGCGTGCATGTGAACAGCTGCCACACAGGGCTTAGCCCCTGCCTGCCTTAAAATGCCACCGGCAGAGCAGTGTGGCGTTAGACCAACATGGCAAAGAGCACCTCAGCAGATAAAAGTGTTATTTTGCTAACAGCATTATAAAGTTATGAGTTGCTCACTTCTTCACGTGAAATGTTCCCCCAAAAGGTGAGGCTGTTTTGCTGTGTTTTTGTCCTTTACAAATATGCGCATAGAAGGCGACGCATGAGAAGGGAAAGCTATGACCTAGTGGTGAAATGATGCTCATTTCTCCTTTTAAATCACAGGGACCCAAAAAACAAATCAAAAAGAGAAAAACCATCCTTGTAAAAATGCTTTCATCTGTTCAGAATCAGCAATCAGAATCAGAAATACTTTAATAATCCCAGAGGGAAATTGCAGTTCATAGAAAAGAAACCGATGAAACCAAAAATAGCAGCAAAACTATCCTTTTTAAAGCTCCCTAAACAAGTTGAGATGACTGATTATCTGTTTTTACTGTAACCGTATTGTTATTGGTCTTGCCTTTGGCAGTTGGCTTGTACTTGGGTGCTACTGCTGCTTTAATGATGGTAGTAAAGGTTTTGTCATCTAAACACTCACACACTGCAGCAGCTTCATCCGTCGGTTTAACAGTGGCGTCCATATCCTGTTTACAGCTCTATAGTTGGCTCTATCTAATGGACCATAGACTCTTCCATAGCTGAAAAACGTTTCCACTATTTAAAACACAATTTGCTGTATAGGTTCCTTGTACCATTTCCGTAAATCTGTAATGTAACTGCTAACATTCAAGCATTATTGGTATGAACAGCACAGTAGTTGTGTTTCACGGATATTATCACTTTAAGTAAAAATTTTAATTTTTAATTCTTAATATTAATATTAATGTGTCTTGATGTTGAACTTATATATACATTTATACACACATATTGGATTACATGAATATTTTTACATAGAGCCACATCTATATTTCACAGCAGTAGAGTATAAGCTGATTTTCTTCATATAACTATCTTTTTTTTTTTTATAGTTATCACATCATTGATAAATGACACAATTGTAGAAAAACACAAATTAGTTGTAATATTGCTTTCTCTGCTGGGGCTTCATTCACTTATTGTATTACTGACATTTTCATGTCTAATGGCTCCCTTTCTGCCATCTCTCTCTTACTCTCAAGACATCCCAGACCAGGTTATCCGGGTGTTCAAGGCGGACCAGCAGAGCTGCTACATCATCATCAGCAAGGACACTACAGCCAAGGACGTCGTCACCCACACTGTCAACGAGTTTGGCCTCCTGGCAGCGCCTGAAACCTACTCCCTCTGCGAGGTGTCCGTCAGCCCAGAGGGAGTCATCAAGCAGCGGCGGCTGCCCGACCAGCTCTCCAAGCTGGCTGATCGGATTCAGCTGAACGGCAGGTGAGCAAACAGTAATTTTAAGCTGTTGTTGGATATCATATTTCATTGTCACATGGGTTACTGGCTTATTTCTCTAAGCAGGCCTGGGTATAGTTGTGGTTTTATTACTCAAGGCAGCAAAGGAGACGTCTTGATAAACCAGAAATAGTCCAGATTTAACGGGCAAGGAGGCACATGGGTTTAAGAAAATAACTTTCCACCTCCGTCCTCATTGGGAAAGGAGCTGGGAGTAGAGCTCAGGATTTCAGATAACAGACTGCAGTCTCTGTGCCCTTTTGAAGCTGCCATGAATAACCAAAATCATGTATATTACATAAAACCCAGATCACAAGCAGTTGAGAGATTCTTCCCAGCTAAATTATTTTTTGGGTTGGTTCAAATAGAAGTTTGAGCAACCCTGCGTAACCTTAGATTTAGGAGTCTCGTCACAGAGGCTCTAGACTTCGCACGGTCTGCTTGAGATTAGCTCTGTTAAGACGCGGATCGTGTCCACTTCAATGGTATAGATTAAATCCTTCCAGAGGAGGGGTTGCTCTTCCTCTTCCTGAGGACACAGGGGGATTTATTTAAGTGAGTTAACATTGTTTGGCTGCACAGCATGAATGAAAACTAGCAGGACTCTGCTAAGGTCTGCCAAACCTGCTAGTTCAGTAAAACGTAAAATGAAATGGAAAGATGTATAAACACCACATTCTGCACACATTTTCTCCCCGTTTTTCAGTAAGTCATGTATTTGATGGCTTACTGAAAGGCAAACTGTATTATTTCTAGGTAACTTATCCCCCTTTTTTTGCCTGAAGCCTCGAAGAACGTGCAGGAAAATTGGACTGCAGCAGCAAATACTGCCTCCTGTATTAGTTTTTCACAGTTTCATCCATCTCTCCTCCCTCTCCTTCTCTCATGGGGGTCCCTTGTCGGTCCCCTCCCAACAAGACTAGCATGAATTTTTCATCCTCTGTCAGGGGCGGCGGCCTCTGCAGACAGCGTGGCATGTATGGAATTATTCATACGCACTCTGACACAGCCGAATACAAACATTTCAAAGCTACTGCAGTTAAATTGCTGCCTTTTACACAACTGATCGTATTTAAATCTATTCACAAGGTAATAAAAATACACACATGGCTTCTTTTGAGAGAGCCTCAGTCATCTATAGAGGCAGTCCTTCAGTTTTGCACGTAAAGAACGGGTAGCATTTATGCTTAACGCGGCGGCTTTGGCTTTGTTTGTTCGTACGTTTGACGTGTTTTGTAGTATCAGCGGTATGTGCGTTCCAGAAACAGTTGGAAGAGCTCCGTCTCTGCCTCTTTGCATCAGCCGTCCTCCAGACTCCAACGCTCTGCTGCTGGTGATTGACAGGAGCTCAGGGAGTGGCAGGCTGAGCCAATAGCAGGCCTTCATCACACTGTCAGCCTACATATAAATGAAGTGAGAGGATGTTATCCTCACACCACACATACCCACACATACCCACCCTCTCTGGCCATTTCCTATTGCTATGTCTTAAAGATTTAGACTGGTTCTGCTTGGTTGTATTTGATATAGTCTTCTCCAGCTGCTTTTTTATTTGCTTTCTTTTTTAGGTTTCTTATTAAACACTGTTCTCTGATGTCCTTGTTTTTCTATACATAGGTCATGGTCTAGTATTTAATACAGGCACTGTGAAAGGTGCTTTGGGTTATTACATCTATAGCGCTGGTCAAGATCATTTGCGCCCCGTGTACAGATTTGTACAAACAAAAAATAACTGAAACCTTTACCTTTAGAAAAATCCGACGTATAATGAGACTTCGTTTTTTTCAGGGGGAAAAGATTTCCACGCTATGAAACAATTGGTTTTAACAAATTCAGCGGTTGACTCAAGTATTGATACCCCTACAAGTCTCTACAATATAAAAGGAACTGGAGCATGTTGACTTCTGAGACGTTTCACATCTTGTGTTTCTTGCGTGAATTTAGCTCTGTCACAACACAGCCTGTTGTTGCTCTGCTTTCCAGCTTCTCAGTCAGCATTAGCGCGCAATTTAGTCTCAGGTCTCTGCCAACACTTTACTACTGAAGAGTGCCCACTCTAGGCCTTGAATCCTCAGAGGGTCTGCATTCCAGGATGGCCGCATTACGGCTCCATTAGCGGGGAAGTAGGAGGGTTAGATTTATAAACACAGAAGCATATAGAAACGAGAGACATGACCTGCTGCTAAAGGCTGTAGATCAAGCTGTTGAAAAAGTGTGCTGTTCAGATACCTCTCCTCTTTTTTGTGCTTTTTGACTTTTAATCTTGAGCCAGAGCCAAAGTGAGCCAATCCCCAAATGAAATTTGAATAAGAGAAACATTTAAGAGATTTATTTGTACAGCAGATTACACCATGTTGTCTGCAAAACAGTCAGATAAGTCAGTCAAACTTTATTAAACGCATTCACAATAACTCCCAACCTTGTTCAGTTATAACATGTAAAATACAACACAGTAAACTCACTTTTTAGCTCATTCCTGGTCCACAAATCCCACAAATTCTTCATCTTCAGTGTCTGGGTTTAACAGCTGGGCGATTACGGCATCCAGCACACGCTGTTAATATTATGGTGACGCACAGCATGTATTACTCCGCCATGCACCTGACTACCGTAGCCGTAATCCTGCAAGAGGTGCAGCTTTGTAGTTTACCAAAGTCAAAATAAAATATTTTGACACATAAAATCCCTTCGAGGTCAGTAAGCACCACCAGAATTAATCCACGTATAAATCGCTCCGGATTAAAAGGCACACTGTCGTTTTTTGGGGAAATTAAAGGCTTTTAAGTGCGCCTTATAGTCTGGGAAATATGGTAGCTTCATGTCATTGTAGATCTAGGTTGTCCTGTTCTGTACTTTAAGCATTACACAAACTTTACATGTGGGAAAAGGCCCAGAAAAGTCTAGAAATGTGGGACACGGTGGCGTTCGTCTTGCTGTGTTTTTAAGATAAAACAATGCTAAACTTATTTGTCTTACCTGAAGATACTACCTGAAGAACAACATGGAGACGGAGACGTTGTGTTCGGATGAAGACGCTCAGGATCTCCTCAGGGAGAGTCAGATCTCTCTGCTGCAGCTCAGCACCATGGAGGTCGCGGCCCAGCTTTCAATGAGAGACTTTGAACTCTTCAGAAACATCGAGTCCACGGAGTAAGTAGTTTGTGATTTAAGTACAACAAAATACACCTGATTACCTTCGCTCCCTAAAGTCCTAACTTCAGCTCTACCCCATGAAATGGACGAAAGCTCAAAAAGCAAATTTAAAGCAAAAAACAAACAAACTATTTGGTAATTCTTTAAAGTCTTACATTATTTTCTGTCCTTGCTCCTGTTATTAGGTATGTGGAGGACTTGTTCAAGCTGGACTCCTCTGCTGGATCTACAAATCTGAAACAGTTTGAGGAAGTGATAAACCAGGAGACCTTCTGGGTGGCTACAGAGATCCTGAAGGAGCCAAACACCATGAAGAGGATGAAGACCATCAAGCATTTCGTCAAGATCGCACTGCACTGCAGGGAGTGCAAGAACTTTAACTCCATGTTTGCCATTATCAGGTGAGTTCAGTCTATTAACTCACCAAGCTTCCTGTGTCAATTATGGCATTGCAGTAGCCTCAAACACCTGGTTTTACCTCTGAGGTGTTTGCTTCTTTACCTCCACTGATGGTAAATGTGCCTAAATATGTGAACTTTAACAGCCAGTCTTTCTCTACTCATCCTTTAGGGATCTAACTCTCCTCCTCTCGCCTCTCCTGCTTGTGTTTGAGTTCAGCAGTGGTTCGCCCGGGCCACACAGGGCCCGCTTCTGCTGCGTTCCCACGTTTAAAACAAGAATCCAGTCGCAGCAATTATTGTCTCCCAGGTTTATTGAGAGCTGCTGGTCTGGCTTGGATCTAGATTGTTGTTTTAACTGGGGAGGATTTGGTTCAGGTGTTAGAGAAACGACATGTATGAGAACCTCGATTATGCTAACCACAACACCGTTCAGTGTGGAAGTTGTTCCAGTGGGGAGAAGAGACAAAGTTAGCTACTTTCAGTTTCCATGAGATGTTTAAAAATAGGCGGAGAAAGCACAAAAATGTGATAGAAGCTGGATAAAGGCACATTTTATTTTCCGTTAAAGCATCTTGACTGTTCATTCAGGCTGCTACAACAGAGCATATAAAAGAAATAAACATTGCCATAATATAAGGATCATTTCAAAAATATCTAACCTGCATGAACTTTCTGATTACTTGTCCGTTCTTATGATGTATCAGGAATATCAGGGCAATGTATTGATGCATCTTTTAAGTACTAGCTTGGCTGTATCTGAACTTGCAGCAGGAGGAGCTGCGCTGCGCAGCCATCCTTTGTTCACGGCCGTAAGAAACGCTTCAGAGCAGAAGTGTCTGACCTCCATGTCCCCTTACACTCCTGCTCACAGCAGGTTCTCCTCATACGTACGGCTCTCTGATGCTCCACCTGCCAGGTGACACGGGCACGTCTGCCACTGCCGCTGTGTGTATAAGAAACACGACACACAAGGTTTTCAGAATGACCCTGTTGCAGTCTGAAATAAAAACACAATTTTTCTCATAGTTTCACATTCCCTTTCCATAATTACTGTAAGAAAACGCATTTAGATTATAGGAACGATTTCTAGAAAACGTTGGATTACATTGCCTTGGTTTACCAGCCACACGAGCTAGGAGCTAAGCACATTTCCAGAGAAAATGTTTGCAGATATCCTCAAAAGCTTTAAGGATTTCCAGCAATAAGTCTCACTGGACTCCAGGAGTCTTTATTCCTGCTTCTAAACACAGTGTTCAGGTTTAGTTATCCTTACTTCAACCAGCTGGAAACAGACGGATCAACCAGGCAAGGAAACTCCAATCGTGTATAGAAAGCAGGGATTTAAACAATAAGCTATTGCATTCTGATTGTTTCACAGCAGGTATGTCCCGCAACGTCCGCATAGATGATAGAAACACGTAATGTTGAATTATTTTTGGGATTGCAGGTAAAGCTGCATTTCCAATAGGAATGATGGCACAGATCGGCACGAAAACTGTTTCAAAAGGAGCAAGAAACAATACATCTCTAATTACTTGGCAATAAAAAAAGCACATAAAAACACCCACATTTTAAACCTGATTTTTACTGTTGCAGCTGAAGCACATTGTCTGCTTTAGATACTTTGTGAAGTTTTCTGAAGGCCGTCAGAGACCGCCTGATAGAAGCGACTCACTTCAATCTATGTAGAGCTCCTAAAAGTACAAAACATCCAGAATTTAATTGATCTTTTAGTAACTTGGGAAGTTTTTGATGCCTCAAATATTTTGTCCTCCTTAGCCATAAAAAACATAACTACCAACATCAGATCTTGGCATTAAAAAATAAACAGCAATTCCAGAAAGGCTAGAAAAAGAGAAGATGTACTATTTGTGTTAATGCTGAACACACAAATGAAAAACTTATTTTTTTTTCTTTCTCTCACCATTCTCTCATTTTTCTTCTCTCATCTCCCCGCCATAACCTCATTTATCTCTGCCTCGGCGCCTCCCGTCTCCCTGCCCTGCCTGGCCCGGCCCTCTTCCCTCCCTCTTCCACAGCGGCCTTAACTTGGCACCGGTGAATCGACTGCGGAGCTCGTGGGAGAAATTGCCCAGCAAGTACGAGAAGCTCTTCGAGGACCTGCAGGACGTCTTCGACCCGTCCAGGAACATGGCCAAGTACCGGAACGTGCTGAGCAGCCAAAGCATGCAGCCGCCCATCATCCCGCTGTTTCCTGTGATCAAGAAGGACCTCACCTTCCTACATGAAGGTAGGAAGACCTGGAGAAGTTTCTTTGTCCCCCTTAAGGTCTTCCACATTCTATTTTAATGGGATTTTATGTGATTGGCCAACACATTATGGACAAAGTGGTCCATAATAGCAAAGGAAAAATGGACACATTGTTAAAATCTGAAAAGTGGGGCGCTATATAAACATATCTTATTGTAACTAGAGGTGCAGTTCTTTTAGTGTATGTATCTACCAGCTTTGCAACTGGGGGTTGAAGGTTTGCCTGGTCCTCTTTGCAAAGTTGTCCAAACTCAGTAAGATTGGATTAAAAGAAGCTGAGAAGATCAATTTTCAAATCCTGCCACATGTTCTCAGTGGGATTGAGTTCTGGACTTCGAATCATTTTTACACATGACTTTAATTTGATCTAAATGATTCTGTATGTTTCATTATTATTTTCTTGTCCCTGCTACAGAAATGCATCCCTGAATCATGATATTACCACCACCATATTTCACAGTGGAGATTTGTGGCATTTTTTATTTTATTTTGGCCAGCTTTAATTTAAAGAGGACTTTTCTTTCCTTTTCACTAACAAGCATCCAGCGTCTTAACAGAACAGCTATATTTTTGCCGAAATAAAATTACACACGCTCTGTTTATTCATCAGCTGACTTATGGAGCCATTGGAGTGAAAGGGGCTCGACATAAATACACGCCACATACATACAAGCTGTATTTGTAAAACTGTCTGAATGCCCTGAATCCTTTTCCCTCCACTTTACAAATATGCTATAATACTTTGTGTTGGTCTATTTGATAAAATCCTGAACAAAACACATTGAAATGTGTGGTTGTAACATGAGAAAATGTTTAGACTCTGTCAAAGTACTGGACATGTTAGGTTTTCCGTATATTAAAGCTTAAAGAACAGGGTTAGTAGTCATCCTTATAATTTACTTCGTCTGTGCAGAGCAAATTCAAACTTAGGCTCCTGTTGTAACTGCTTCTGCTTCCCCATCTTCTTATTGTAACTGACAACATGGAGTCGGGTCAAAACTACCCACACTTACTTATCTTTAGGGGTTTGGTATTTTCTGTTAAAACAGGACCTTTCCCTAATAGTTCAGCTTCCAAAAATAAACTATAAAAGTGAGATTGTAAAAAAAAAAAAAAAAAAAAAAAAAAAAAAGAGGAACTTTCATCTCCTGCAGCAATCACTAAAAAAAGAGCTTTTTTTTTATTTAGATTTTCTTTTTGAATGTAGCTTGTATATCAAGAGTCCAGAGTAAGACTGTTTCCTGAATGCTGGCAGCTTTTACTGCGAGTTAAACTGGTGCGCTTGTCTGCGTTGTTTGTGTCCTCCCAGGCAACGACTCCAGTGTTGACGGCCTCGTGAACTTTGAGAAGCTGAGGATGATCGCGAAGGAGATCAGGCATGTGGTGCGGATGACCTCGGCCAACATGGACCCCGCCCTCATGTTCAGACAGAGGTTAGTTGTCAAACACCCTACCTTCCTTATCGTAATTTGATGCAGGTGTCCAACTTCAAATTGTTACCATCTATTGTTAAGGTACAGAAATCCTGAGCCAAACTCTGCTGGTTTTACTTCAGCTTCCTTTAAGCTTGTTTGTCTTTCAAACTGGCTCTTCCTCCTGTTTGCCGTCAAATTGAAGGACATTTCCCTTAGAGAATGCCGAGGTGGGAAGGTAGACGTTAAGTTTTCAGAGTTCATCTCTGAAGCCTAAAAAATGTTGGCAAAAAGGGAAGCATGGCTGCCATACATCCACCGGCCAACCTGGATCCCGCGCCTGTGGGATCAGGCGCACACTCGAGGTGTTGTCCGATCAATTCCCATTCGCTTCCTCTCCGGTCCGTGTTCAGGTTGCACTCCTTGTCTGGAACGTAGCCGCCTCGGAGCACAAGAAACGGACTGGATGGAAGTGGAGGGGGAATTGATGGCAGCTGCAGTGTGTAGTTGGTGTCACTTTGTTTTTTTTTTGTTTTTTTGTGCGTGTCTGTCACAGTCTGTCACTGTCTGCCACTGCTGCGGTGCATGACTGCCCCCTGCAGACAAATTCAGGAGATACTCATGACCGTAGAGTCCTGGTATTACATCCCGTCACATACGATAAATTCTGTTATGTACAGAGTCACAACACTCAATTTTCTGGTTCATAAGAGGAGATGTCCCCCATGTGGTGTCCTCCCATCTCTGGTCATTTCCTGTCTGTTTGTGGTGGCATGAACTCTACATAAGTCCTGTGTCGTCCTCCTCCTCCACGCCCTCCCCCAAATTTTTAAACTTGTCTGTAAGTCACGCTTCAATCTTCACGCCTCTTGCTTGCAGGAAGAAGAGGTGGAAGAGTTTAGGGTAAGTTATGGGCCAGTTGCCAGTTTTTAACCCAGTTCCAGCCTGGAACAGACGAAATTTTGTCCACCCTGCATCCCCACAGCCATGAACTCTGCATGTGTCCCGTTTTCTGTGTGTCTGCCTGTGCTTCTGTGTGATTAACCTTTGCATTTGCAGTGCTCATTCACATAAACCACCCTGAAACCCATTGTTCACCCATTAATTACCAGCCATGTTCATCAGATTCTGAAGTCAGATAGTAGCTTGTAACAGTGCTTAGTAAAGTGGTTCTAATACACGACTGGTCGCATGTTTGCTGTCTTTATTCTAATACAGTTATGTCAGTCAGCCAAGTGTCAGAGGGAGAATTTGCATAATTACCCTGAATATACAGTGCCTTGCAAACGTATTCACCCTCTGTGGTATTTTTGATGTTTTGTTACTTCACAACCTAAAAGTAAAATGGAATAAAATGCATCATTTTATTTTGCTGAACATGCTACAAGAATTTTTTTTTATTTTTTTTTATTTTTTACTGTGCAGCAAACGACAAATAGTAAAAATAAAACACTTCCGCACGCATTGCTGTTCATGGGGAAGTAGTTGGATATTTTTATACCCCCAGCCTGATTTGTACATCTTAAAAACGTGGACATCCTTTCACTCATTATAGGACTTTTGAAGGTAATTTGTTGCACCAGAAATTTTAAGTGATTCACAGCAAAAAGGGTGGATTCAAATGCACATGTCAGTTTTCTGTTTATTTTATTTTTTTATCTTTATTTTTTCTCCATTTTACTTCAGTAATTTAGACTATTTTTATGCAAATCCGTCACATAAATTAAGATTAAAAAAACATTTAAAGTTTTTTTTTTTTTTTTTTTTCGGAAATGCAAGTAAGAAACGTAAATTGCCTTTTTTAATAACTGCACAAAACCGTCTCGCCTGCTCTTCCGCTCGGCAGGGGACGAGGCCAGGACGAGACATGAAGGCATCTGATTGGTTCTTTCCTTTTGGACCAAATGGCAGTGATTGAGTTTTTACAGACCTGCAGCTTTCATAGACATTCATTTTTTTAACCTCCTTTTTCTGAATACATAATGTATTTACGACTGTCAGGATTGAAGGACACTTTGTTTTTCACCAAATAAGTAAAAAAACTAAGGGGGATTATTACGTTTGCAAGTCGCTGTATGCAAAGTTCCAGGACAGCAGTCATTAAGGACTGGGTTCTGATAACTTATAAGCATATTCATGTATTAAAATGGCTCAAAGTTCAGACTTAAATCAAATAAAAACGTTGTGATGTTCACAGATGTTTTCCATCCATTCTACCTGAGCTTGAGCATTTTATGCAGTAACGACTGGGCAATATTTTTAGTTTCTGGACATACAGAGTTGGCAGAGATGTTCCCCAACAGATGAGCTGCTGGAATCGCAGTAAAAGTTGGTTTTGCAAAGGGACTACAGATGAAAATTAGCCTCCATGGGTAACTCTGGCATATGGACTATAGAATTAAGTAATATGCACAGTCCCATCTCAAATAAATAAGTATTTGTTGATTTGTAAAAGTGTAATTTTCTGTCATTAACAGCTTTGTGCTGCTTTGATTTAACATATAAAGTCCTAATAAAACACATTTTTCGATGCTATAAAGTGACAAAATGAAAATAAATTCAAGGGGATTGAGTAGTTTTGCAAGTCATTGTATGTTAAAATGCCCATAATGTGGATTATTTTGAACTATACTACGAGTGACAGGCAAGATGAGGGGCTCCTCAGTATAATTTGATAGATGCTGCTTCTCTTACAGTCTAAATATATATCTATATATATCTCTAGATGTAGATATATATATCTATATATAGATATAGATATAAATAGATAGCATTTTCACAGAATACTTACAGGATAGACCTTTAGGATGACACAGTTTGTCTACAATGTTTTTTGTCAAAAGCTCAAAGTTTTGTTGGACACTCTAAAAATGGAAAGTAAAATAAACTGTTGCGAGCATTTGCAAATACTATTTGACTCCGGTGTTGTGTTCGTTCACGTCTGCATCTCCACATTGAATACTCTGCATCTTGTGTTTCCTAACCCTTTTTGCCTCCATCGGCCAGAATGTCCTGCTGTTCTGCACTACATTAGCATGGCACAATAGGGAGTGCTGCCTAATTCCCAGTTGCATGGTCCCATTTTAAAATGCTGTAATGCTACAAAACAAATTTACAGGCTTGACTGAAGAAGTCTTATTCAGTTTATAGATTACATGCACAAAGCATCCTGTATCTAAATATCTCTAAATTCTCCTTTTTATCTATATTTTCATTTCCCTCCACCTCCTGTGTGTATGTCCTTAACTCTACCTTTACCTATCTTCGTTGTCCTCCTCCTCCTCCTTTCTTGCTTCCCCTCCTCCACATCAGGTCTTTGAGTCAAGGCAGCACCAACTCCAACATCCTTGACGTGCAGGGAGGAGCCCATAAGAAGCGAGTGCGCCGCAGCTCGCTGCTTAATGCTAAGAAGCTGTACGAAGACGCTCAGATGGCCAGGAAGGTGAAACAGTACCTTTCTAACCTCACGGTGGATACGGATGAGGATAAACACCAAATCACGTCCCTGCAGTGCGAGCCGTCTTACAACACCTGTGAGTTAAACGGGAGTCAGCCTGTTGGAGTGACTGGTGTTATATTAACTGTGGATATTTGCCCCTAAATCTGGCCTGATATGTAGTGAAGTGGAAAAGCAAGGAGGGCAATGTTTACGTTTTTCATGATTAAGTATTGTGAACATAAAACCTTTTACTGCTTTACCAAAAATGTAATCTAACTTGGCTGACCACTGCTGACACCTGTAATATTTGTCCACACTGCCACCTAGTGTGTTTGCAAATGCCCTGCAATGAATACAGTGCTCTCAGCATTTCATGATAGTCTTAGAGCAAATGTACCTTTTAATCTGAAACCTAAAAAAATGAATCTTTTTTTTTTTTTTTTTTTACACCACAGTTCAAGTTGTTCTAAACTGTCAAATTATTGCTGAACAGCTGTCTGTGTCACATCATATTAATACCCAAAGGAAACAGGACGTCATGGAAAACTAATTAACAGTTCCTACGCTGTCCTATGAAAATAATGAAGTTACACTAATTGAATAGCAATTTTTAGGGATGCAAAATATTTACTGTTGAACTGCAGATGAGGTACCGTTTCCAAGACACTCCGGGTTTCCGCCACATGTGATTGATCTTGGCGCACCGCCACGGCAAAATAAAAGCCGCCACACCTTCAGTATGAAGTTTTTTTTATATGTTAAAACAATGTAAAGTATATGAGATATATATATATATATATTAACCCTATATTATGTATAGCCTATATTTGCGCACTTATACTAACCATAATCCAAGTTTGAAATGCATTTAAATATATCATGAAACGTTAAAATGTACTTTATTGTGAAAAACCAACACCGTCTGCTTCTTCCTGTCTGGCGAGCGGCAGCGGCTACCGGTTAGCACCGCCGTGTGCTGCTCTCAGGAGGGAAGGAAAACTAAATGTTACCCATTTAACGTCTTTGTTGCAACTTTTCAGACACTTCTATTAAATTTATTTTAAAATGGACTAGCAACGACGACTTTTAGCAACTTTTTTTGTTTTGTTTGAGGCAGTAGCGAGGGTTCCCAAATCCCTCAGCGCTGTCTCACAGGCACACCACAGCTGCTGCTGCCTCGTCACGTAAATATAGTTTTTAAAGTAGTCTTTTTTTGTCTCTGAAACTGTTGCACTAAAATAATTCCCTGAATTTGATTCACACACAGCTTCAATCACTTCTTCAAATCGTTCACTGTGTGAAGCTCTGATAGCTGTCTTTGTGCTTTTATGTAGTGTGGATTCATGCAGTGTATTAAAATTCATTTTATAAAGATAATTTTTAATTCCAAACACATTTAATCACTATTTTTAATAACTATTTTGTTTTGGCAAAAGCTCTCCTACAGCCTGGGTCCCAAATTTATGAACACATATGCAAATTAGATGATGACATCACAAAGATAAAATAAATTGCAACATTAAAAAAAATGTATGAATAAATACTGAAATAATTACGTTTTGCCTCAACATATAATCACTTCAAATTTTATGCAATAATGATTTCCACATTTAATTGTTTGTGTTTTGCTTGATATTGAAACCTTTAAATACTTATAGATTAATTTCTTCATTGTATTAAATCATCAGAATTATCTTATGTTTATTTATTCACTATTTTATTGGATTGTGTCACATTTGACCTACCATTGCCAAGCTCTGTGGCACAGGTGTATAATTTAAAGAGCTTTTATTAATCACTGTTATTAATTTCCCCACTGGATCGGTGTAAATTTAAGGCCGGTTTGCCCACTGAGAAGTTGGTGTGACAGGGAGTTTCCACATGTGCGTTTCTCAGTGACCGTCTCTGTTTTCAGTGAGCAAAAACCTGAGTGACAGGCGGTCCAACAAGGCGGACATGTCTCCGGTGTCCCTCAGGGCAACCCTGCCCTCGGGCAAAACTCAGAACAGGGTGTCACAGGTCCTTCAGGTTCAGGTGCCGCTGAACCCCCTCCGGAAAAAGAGCACCGCCAAGGACGTCGGCACACCCAGTGAGTGCTCCTCAGCTGAACTTCTCCTCCATGAAAGCCTTTTTCTTGCGTTAGGCGGCGGCGTCTGGAATCAGTAATGGTTCATGGCCTTTTTACGAAACCTTTCTCTTCTTCTTCCCAAAAGACTCCAGTTCTCCCCAGGTGGTGAAGAAACCTACGACGAACTCGTCGGATGAGTGGAGCGCCAAGAGGCCGTCTGATGACACGGTTTCCACCGTCTCATCCCTTCACTCCAGTCCCACGGTGTCGCCTCAGGGCTCCCCACGCAAAGGTGTGCAACACTTTTCACCCTCTGAATTCATTCCTCCGGCTTGTTACAAGCTTTATTTCCCGGGTGTTTGGAGAAGCGCTCAACGGTGTTAGGTTTCAGACTGTTCTGCTCTTAATTCTGGCTTTGATTTTCTCTCTTAGTGGGAGGCGTGGCCAAATCGCAGAACAGCAGCCAGATGAACTTGTCGGGGTCGTCGTCGTCACTGACCAGTGACACCAGCACAAAGACGGGCACAATTAGTCTGCGCAGCTACGGCATAGGTGGGGCCCTTCTCCACAAGAGGATCCTTCAGATGACCAGGCAGCGTAGCAGAGAGAGCAGCAGGGACAGACAGGACGAGCTGGAGGAAAAGACTGAGGACGGAGCAGAGGCAGCTCAGGAAGGCCTGTGTTCTTCAGGGCAAAGCCGAGGAAGATCCAGACAGCTGAGCAAACAGGCCGTTCAGGCAGATGCAGGGCAGATGTTACTGAGGACAAGAGCAGAAAGCCCAGCACAGACACCTGTGAGGACACACGGAGAGCGCTCCACGCTTCACTGTGGGTCTCCTCCGCCCCGACGGGATTTCAGGAGACCCCAACCCCCAGTGTCACCCATCAGGACGAGGCTGTTGTCCCCATTCAGGGCATTGAGGGAAAGGAGTCGGTCCAGGGAGAGGTCCCTTCCAAAGAGTGAGGAGGGAGCTCGAGAGACTTTGCCCTCCTCACCTGAGAAAGAGACAGAGCAGAGAGCCAGGCGGTCGGCCAGCCCCAACCCTTTCCTCTGGCTGTGCAGAGACAGGCACAGCAGGAGGAAGACGGTCTGAACCTCCCGCAGAGTCAGCGAGAACAAACAGAACCTCTGCTGTGTCTGTGTTCGATTCCGACGCCAAGAAATTAGCGTTGCATGTTGTTTCCAAACGTGTTATGAAATCGATTTGACAGAGAGAATTAATGCTGAGACAGTGAGTCAGGAATAGGAGGTAGAAACCTTTCTCGATGTGCATGCGACTGAGCGGCTAATGTTCACTCATTTTGGAGACGCACCAATCAGCTTTTCATAGCTGGTTTCCAGTCTCTGGGTGTTGTAAAGATTCGATGTGTTGAAAAGGTCTAATCACTACGTAGTGGCGGTCCGTTTGATGCCGCCACAGATCAGAAAAGATTGTATTCTTCATCTTTTTCCGCCTGGCCGATCGCATTCATGGCCGATGGAGCTGAAAATCAGCTCATCAGTCGATTTCTTGTTGCATCTTTAGATCTTCTCAGTTTCAAAACAGGAATATTGTTTGTTTTAATCATAAATAAAGAACATGTATCACTAAAAGTACTTTATTAGATTAAAAGCAAACTTTTAGAGATAAGATTTACACTCCATATCTGTGTCTGACAGGTCATTTGTTCATGCTTGTCTTTTGTGTTCGTTGACTTAACTGAGTTTTGCAGGTTCTTCTGATAAAAAGTTTAATCTCCGAGTTCAGTCCTGTTTCACGGTCATTTCGCCACAACCCGCGCAGTTTCAGTAGATATTTAACTAATGTCATAATTCACACACGTCAGCCGTAATTGCCACCAGTAAGAGTTTGATTAGCTTTAAGTGGATTAATGGCAGCGGGGTCTGACTGCAGGGCGCTTGAAAGTGCTGCTATTGTACAGAACAACCGTACAGCTTGGCGCCGTTGACTTCATTCACAGTTTCTGATTACATCAGGCTACATTGTCATTAGTCTTAATTATCCTAAATGTCTTTTCTCTTCAGGTTGTCCCGTCCTCCCTGTCGGCAAATCGGACAACCTGTCGGACTCGAGCCACAGCGAGATCTCCTCGCGCTCCAGTATCTGCTCCGTGGACTCGGCGCAGGCCTCCGGGCCTGACGACCGCTGTAACCGGACCTGCTCCAGTAGTACTGCTGCTCCTGCCTCCGTGGCCCCCAACGCCACCGCTGCTACGGCCGCTGTGGTCGCTGAGGGCACAGCGGCATTAAACGCACACTTAACTGCTGATTACAGCCAGCCCAGCACAAGGTAATTGGCTCTGGTTCAGCTCATTTTATCTAATCTGTCTGCTTAATTATCGGAGGCTGAAAGGCGTGCTTGTAAAATGGAAGCCCTGATGAGACGAATGGGGTTTAGATTTTAAAGCACTGCGTGACACATTTGGCCTCCTGGGGGTTTAAACCTTATCCGGAAAACAGGACATTTAAAATATTCCTCAGATAAATTGATGCGTAAAGACATTTTTTTTTCTCTATAGTGATCAAATGCTACGTTGGTGTGAAGTATTCACACCCTTTGAACCTTTTGATATTTTGTTTTCCAGTAGTAGTTGCAGCTCTTGATGTATAATTAAGGTTGTTGTCCTACTTGTCTTTGGGAACATCTCACAGGTTTTCTCCTTGTAAAGAAATTCTCCAAAATGTTACAAGCATTGTAACTGTTTTCTTCTCCTGCTTGTGATATTTCTTGCCGTTTTCTACAGTTTTGTCCTTGGTGCCTCCAGTAAGCATGCTCACAAATTTCTGGGTTTTATTCCCATGAGGCGATTTCTAACAAACCTCTGAGGCCTGGAAGTTACACAGGTGGTCCCTGCTTACTAATAGTGCTTTCTGAACACACCGGATTTTTAGAGGTATCAGAGGGAAGGAGGTCGTATAGAAATGTACAGCAACATATTCAGATTATTTGTAAAAAAAATTAATAATAATAATAATAATAAAACTTTGAAAACGGTGTATAATTTTCTTTCCACTTCACAACTGTGTTTTTTTGTTTATCTGTCATATGAAATTGCTGTAAAATGCAATTTAGCTGGCAGTTGTGACAGTGGAGAAACTGTAGAAACGATCAAGGGACATGAATAATGTATTCTCCTTTAAATTGGAAGCAGTACATTATGCCAAATCTGTTTGTGGTTTTAAAGTTTTAAAACACACATCTTTGACCCCTCATTGTATTCACCTCAAACTTTTGCACAAAACCTCCACCCAACCCACCCCCCCCCCCCCACCCCCCCCCCCCCCCCCACCCCCCCCCCCCCCCCCCCCCACCCTCATTAAAAACACCAAGTCCTGGAAGTCGTAAAAAAAGCACCGGCTGTTTATTAGCATCCCCACGTTTTACTGCTCTCCTCTCTCCTCCTTCTCTCCGTGGTGTTGTGTTTTCACGCAGGCAGCTTTTTAATCTGGCTGAGTAAACCACACAGCTTTTTTTATTGTCTGCTGTTTGTTTATTGTCCGCCCATAATCAGGCCACTCTGTCTCGTAAAGAGCAAACTGAAATATCTTCCTCTCTGATATTATATTACCTTGGCAGCCTTGCTTTGTAACATCGACTTGTTTTATGAAATATGGCCCCATTTCATTGACTGCCTTGTTTGTCCTGTAAAACGCTGGGAGTGAATCAACCAGCTGGTCAGAAAAAAAGCCGAGTGGAAACTTCTAGAGGAAAGTTCTTTATCATGGAGGATGTGCTGTCAGATTTCTGATCAGTCCGCTCTGCAACATCAGTCTTCGTCCCGTTGTCTCCTGTCTTTACTAACTTCCTTTACTTATTCACCCTTCATTGCCCTCATCATCCACGATTTTCTCCCGTTAGCTTTGCTTCGTTTATATTTATAGTACCACAAACCTACCGGGTTTACTAAGTAACTGGAAACCCCAGTTAATTAGATTTTTCCAAATAACTGTTATAAGATGTTTAAATGTATTTAGTGAGATCAGTAGAAAGAAAATGACTTCCTACGTAGTTTGCAATCTTTTTTTTTTTTAGAAACCTGAAAAGGGTCTCAAATTGTGCCTGCCCCTCTTTACTCTGATACCTCTAAATTATAACCATGCCAGAAGTCACCTGACGAATAAATGGAGAACAAAATGGAAACATCCGAGGGAGAACATTAGTGAACAAACAACATCAGGAAGACTGAGATCCTGAAGTAAAGTTACGGATAACTTTAAAACCCTTGAAGCCCAGAGGTGTTTAGGAGCAGTTTCTGCCTCAATTTACATATATACATAAATATATAAATTGCGTACAGCTCCACAGCTATAATGTGTGAATGCAAACTTTCAGTACCTGTGTGAAGGTAAGGCATTAAAGAATATTTTTCCTGTGGAACCACTATTGCAAATGTCACTATGTCTGACCTTTAGGTGATTAAACAAATTACAAATTAGCCTCTTCTAATTTCTTTTCCAAAATAAAAATGGCAAAACACCATTAAACCCGTTTTGAAAATACAGGAGAAGCCTCAGACCTTATAGACCCACATCTTTACTATAACTGCACCAAACCTGGACTCAATCAGCTGAAGAGTATTTGTAGAAGAAGAGTTAGGTTATGAAACAATATCCTAAGCTGTGGGTCGTAAGAAGTCTTTGCCGCCAGCAAACAGGGTGTCCTGGTTAGTTGAGACCAATATTAACCTTTTTACCTTCATGCCAAATGCTTTGGTTGTCAGAAACCAAACACCACAGCTCACCATGACGTGCCTCATCCATGCTTTGAGGAGGTTTGCTCATCAGCAAGGACCGGGAGGCTGGCCAGAATCGATGGTTAGATATATGGAGCTAATCACAGGGCGATCCTGGACGGAAACCTCTTAGTCTGCAACAGACTAAAGACTTCGCCGGGGTTGTCTTCCAGCAGAACAATGGCCCTAAACATACAGCAAGAGCTACAATCAAATGTTTCCGTCAACGGGGGAGGGCTGTTCCAAATGTCTGTCACACCTTTCATTTTTTAGCTGCAATTCCTGATAACAGAGCTCTTACACTTGTAGTAGTGACTTCAAGATTTTCAATTTGATAAATTCAAATTTTCTGTCAGTATTTGAGTTATGGCAGAAAACTCCTTGAAGTGGGCTAATAAAGCAGCAGTTGGACTGAAAGTTCAAGCCTCTCATTTAGCACCACCTCCAGTCGTCGCGTAAACCGAAGTTCTCTGTCAGCGGCACATTTCTTTGACAGAAAAACACCAACCACAGTATTTATTAACCAAACAAACAATGAACTAAATGCAGCATAGATTAAAAAAGGCATTAAAGGAACGTAAATAAATGGACTCTCATACTCTCCCAAGTCAAAACCAAGGAAAATAAGTAATAAAAAAATTGTATTGTAATCTTTAGATTAGAAGTATTAGAATTTAAATGTCAATGAAAGTAGCAGTGACTGGCTGTTTTGTCATTATTGGGTTTTATGTTGGCCTCTTTATTTATTTACCTCACAAATTCATCACTGTATTTACCTTTCCTCCTCTGATAATCTACAGATATCCTGGAGTCGTAGAGCTGGTTGATGTGCCACATTTTAACCCACTGATTTCATCTCCTCTTCGCCTTTTTATTTGATAGTTCTTCAGTTCTGGCTCGAGGCTATGCGCCGCGACCTTTCAGCTCGTCTCTCTCCACGGAGGAGCTGACCCCGGACCACGCTGCCCTGGACCCGGTGGTGGACAGCGGCCGCGGCAGCTGGACGTCCTGCTCCTCCAACTCCCACGAATCCTTCCAGATACTCCCCGCCTCCTCCTGCCGGCCCTGGGACCACGGCATCCACGGTCACCCCCTCTCTCTGCCGCACACGCACTTGAGCGGATTCAAGCACACGGCGTTGGTTCGGCCCACGGCGGAGGCGGAGGCCGGCAGGCCCTCGTGGGCCGGCGACGTCCCCGCCAACCGGCACGCCAGAGACTCCAGCTGCTCAGATCTGAGCGGGCAGCTGCGGGAGAGCTGGACGTCTTCGGGCTCCCTGTCAGATAACTACGAGGGCAATTACGGAACGATAAAGCGGCGAAACACCTCGGAGCATCCTTCCTCGCCGGCCAACGAGGAAGGAGGGCAAAGCACAGACGCCGCCTACAAAACGGTGACATCGAGCACAGAGAAGGGCCTGATAGGTGAGGGGACAGGATAAACGCAGTTTAGCAGCCGCCGGCTCTAGCGCCCCGCCTGCATGTGTGCTAGTCTGTCGAAAGGGGGTTGATCTTGTAGAGATATTAAAAACACATTAAGAAGCACCAGCTTCATGCAGGAAAGATTATTCCTACTTAGCTATTTTTTTTATTTTAGGCGTTAGGCTGATGTTGAGATTGGGCTATTTTTTGTTTTGTTTTTCTAAACAGATCTATATGATAAATGATGGACACATCACCCATTCCAGCTTTAGGTTTTGCTTTATGCACTTCAGTCATCCATCTTATTGATTTTATATTTTCTTATTCATTTCCACATTTTTGCTGCATCTATAGTTGTGTGTTGTGCTCGTGAATCCTCGCATTCATTTAATTTTCCCCCTTTTTTTTTCTTTTGTTTCCCGTTTACGCTCCTTCTGTTCGTCACACCCCCTCACCCACTCCTTTCTTTTCCTCCATCCTTCCTCTTTTTTTCACCGGCACATCCATCCAGTGTACTGTGTCACCTCCCCCACTAAGGATGAGCGTTACCGAGCTCCCCCTCCCACCCCTCCAGGCTACCAGGGTCTGGCTCTGGGCTTTCTCGGGCTCACAGACGGCGTAGTCAGCGGGCCGGGGTCTCCCGCCCCCCGACCTCCTCACCTCAGACCTCCAGACTACAGCGTGGCCCTGCAGAGGAGCAAGCTCCTGCAGAGCCCCGGAGCGGCCAGTGGTCTGGCTGAGGTGCGGAGGCTTCACCTCCAGCACCAAGATGCCCGAACCGCCAGCCCCACACACGGCCACTCCAGACCGCCCAGCATCTGCCACCCATCGAAGGACCTGGCTGATAGTGAGGATGGTAGGTCCTACCGCCAGTTTTCTCATGGTGAAATGACTTGATTCCCATTTGGTCCTCTTACCTTCAACCTCAGTATTGTAAAAAAAAAAAAAATCATGTCTTGAGCTGAAACTACTTGAAATTTGTGAAGCAATCATCTATTAGTTTTTATTTTTAAAAGTCATAAAAGAGAAACATTTAATTTCTATTACAAGCTGTCGGAAGTGAAGCATAAAAGAGCTTTAAAGTGGTGGTTTAAGTCTGTAAACGCAGCATCTTTTTTCCTTACTTTTCCTTCTTTTAATGTCACTGTCAAGAATGAATTAAAATACTGTTTCCTGCTATAGAAAAAGAAAATCACAGTGATATTATCCGAGTGGGTACCCACTGTGTCGCTGGAGAGGCATTCCTCTTCATATATCTTAGTAAAAAGTGAATGAATAAACAAATTTACATTTTTATTCATTTGGGCATAAGTGTATACAAACGATAAGGCAACAGGAAACTGACTGATTAGCTTCTCCAAATACAAAAATACAATCTAATGAAACGTCGCCCACTCACCACCAGGATAATGTAGGAATGCCCAGCAGTGCTAATTAAGAACCTGGTCTCGTTAATTTTGCATCACCTTGCATATTTTCCTCGTTGGCCTCCACCAGTTGTGAGAAAATTGCAACAATTGTGACTCTTACGGCTTTCCATATGTTCAACTTCTCACTGTCCGATGCTGCTTTAAATCACATGAAAATCAACAGCCTTTTTTCACAGCGGTGATTAAAAACAAGCAGGAGCGTCTCTCTAAGGATGTTATTATCAGCAGCCTGTATTGCGTTGATTTGGTGTGGAGGACTTGTTCAGTGTTTTTTTTTGTTTTTTTTTTTTCCTTATTTGTTCTTCCCTTATTTGTTTTCGTGGACCTCTACAAAAAGCAGTTTATATTTACTTTATATGCAAAACATTAATTTATTTGAAATGACAAAATATCCCCCGAAAAAAATATATTTTATTTCAGCTTATCTTTTATAACGTGTTTCCCCAATCAAGTGGAACCATCAAGTTCCACTTCCAGCATGACTGGATGCTGTTCTTTGCCTCCAAATATTATGCCCTAATTACTTATGTAATTAAAAATTAAACTATTAAATGTTTTGTGAATGTCGTACACGGTTAGACTGAATTGGAAAGAAAGAGAAAGAAGCTGCAGTTCAGTCATGAGTGCAACTCCGCTACTTAATTTAATTGTTTTTGACAAATATTTATAACTAACTCAAAGTATTCCCATATTTTACATAATTTCGGCTCATTGGGCGTTGAAGCGTCTGATTCAAGGCCGTGTTTGTTTTTGAAACTAACTCAGACGAAACCCGCTGTGACTGGAGGCAAGCAGCTTCAAAAACATGTTTGGTTTTTATTGTCTGGCTCCTTGCTTTAGTTTTCAGACTTTAGAATCACACTGAAAATGTTAAATGTTGTCGCATCTTCTCTTTTTCCAGATGAACAAGTGTCGGCGGTGTAACGTTACGTCCTCACAACACGGATCACGTGACCATGTTGACCAGGCGTAGGAGTGAACTTTCAGCCTGTGGTCATCATCGTCAGCGCACATTTGCCCACTCCGCCCACCATCCAGTGGGTCAATACGGGGTCTCCCGCCACCTGTCGGGACTCAGACTTTTATGGACCCGTTTCAAAAACCAGAGATTTTTAGAGACTTCTTTTTTTTTTTTTCAAAAATGAGAACTTCTGAACAAAGCTGAAAAAGGGTGGCGTGATGGGATCCCATCGCAGGAGACGGACTTTTAAAAGAGAAGGAAAGCGTGACGATATTTATGCCTCGCTGGAAAAACAGACCACCACGTACCTCCATTCGCTCTCCAGGCTCACTCATCTGCAGATGTTTTATATTGTTCTTACAGTTCTTTTACTTTGACTTGTTTGAGTTTTTGCCTTTGTGTTAGATTTCTGAGCTTGCAAATGTGAACTGCTTGAAGTTGTTTTTTTTTTTTTTTAAATCAACTTTAAAGGAAGATTGAATGTAAATGATGAAGATCCGCCGTGGGGGGGGGGGGGAGGGGGAGGAATTATTTTGAGATTTTTAAGTGTTCTTCTCTAATAGTTGATCTCCAAAAGGCACTGATAAATTTCTGAGGGAAATGTATGAAAATTTAACCTGGGAGTAAAGCTCTGCGTGATATTTTTCAGGTGGTGCAAAAAAAAAAAAAAAAAGAAAAAGACACGCGATCCCAAACAATTCTGCTGAAAACACTCGCGTCTGTGTTTAGCACTTACTGCCCTTTTGCTTCGCTTGACAAAAAAAAGAAAAAGACAAAGAGCATGTCTGACGGTTTTTCTGAAACTTTGCATCACCGCCACCCCGCCACCTCTCCCTCTGCTCGCTCTGCCTGCCGCGTGAGGCTCTTCAGCGGCCCGCTGCCTCCTGCACGTTCTATTAAACCTGTATTATAACTCGTTTTTAATGAGCTGAAGAACAAATGACTCGCTGCTTCCCGTAGAGTAAAACGCACGTGTTCATTTTATTGCAGCAGCTGTAATGAAACAGATAAATTAGCACTGCGTGGCGACACGATGTGCATGCAGACTTACACACACTCCAAAATCAAAAGTGTTTACGTCGAAGCTTATGTATTTTGTTTACAGTGTTTACTAGACTAGTTGTCTGTGGAATTACGAGCCGGAGAGTGGATCGCTCCGGGTTTCGCTGTAAATCTGTTTATAATGCAGCAGGGTTATGCTGACGCGGCATTATTTTCTGCTCACGGCGTACCTCTCTCGTCCTGCTTCTCATCCAAAGGAGGGCGCAACAAGAAGAACAAGTAGAAGTCTGCCTGCCTTATATCTCCCAATTCATGTTAATAATCTACATGAATTTTGTAAAATATTTAAAGAATACGCTTGAAGTTTTATTTGTATTGAAAGCAGGAGAGGATTTGTACAGTGAGATGAAACATTTGGAGGTTTTTTTGGCAGAGGATGTAACTGGAATCCCTTCTTTCCTCTGTCCGTCTTGTTTGCTTCCTGTAATTTGTTTTGCCACACAAAGACTTGAAATGGTTGATGCTAATATATATATATATATATATATATATATATATATATATATATATATATATATATATATATATATATATATATATATATATATATATACAGATAAATAGATACTCACACAGCAGATGTATAAATCTGTACATATATATTTTTGCTGTTCCTTTGCCATAATCTAATGTAAACTGGGTCTGTATAAATGTGCAGAGAGGGTTCTCTATAGAGGCTATTTTTGAATATTTTTGTTGAAAGAAAAACAGTTGTGAAGGCTCTGCTGCCGTTTTGGCGGCAGGAGTCTTTAAAGGAATTAGTATTTGTTCTTGTCGCTTTTTATGACACGTTCTCCCCCCTGTGATGCTCTGTTTTAGCTGCCACCTCGGATCTTTGAGTGTAATTGCTGCTGAGTTTTGGGAGGATGTAGCAGCGTGTTTGTGTGTGTTGCAGCGCCGTATTAGGTGTTGTTTTTTCAGTCTCTGGGTGCTGCACTCCTCGCACGTTATTTCCAACCCAAAACTTCTGTAGTCTGCAGGTTTGCTTTGATGGCTGTTGCCTACGTGATGCTGCCCCCTTTTCAGCCTCTTGCCACTTGTTTCATGACACAAGGCAGATTCATGCAAACCCCGACACTGAAAGGAGGTCTTTGATGCCGAAATATCCCCGCCTGTTTGAACTGAACAGACAAAGCCTCGTCCTAACCCCACGTTTGCCTCACCGAATCTCTTTATAACCCCACCACTTAGGCATAAAACTTTAAACCTCTCTTCTCTTTCTGCTTGGCTGATGCATTTCCCTCCCATGTTGAAAGTGTTTATGAATCATAAGACTGCATTATGACCCTCACTTTAGCCCTCTTTTTATTTTTTCTTTAAGATTACTTTGAAGTTTTGCCTTCTCCTTTTGTTTTGTACTTAAGAAGAAGAACAAATATACTTTGTTGTCCCACAGTGGGGAAATTCAGGTGTTACCGGCAGCAACGTCAGAGGCAAATGGAACATGCAGATACACAGAAAAAAAAATATAAAATCAAACAATAAGAAACTTTACTGTAAGGGCAAATGTCCAAACGAAGAAAAAAATGCTATTATTAAAAATAGTATACTCAGAAACATTAACAAAGTGTGCAACTGAGTAGCCTGATTAAAAAAAAAAAAAAATGTGCAAAACGTCTATGTATATTTACAAATAAGCAAAAACAGCAGAAATGTAAACACTTGTTGAGCTTGTAGGGAGCAGTGATTGTTATAAAGTCTAAAAGCTGCTGGGAGGAAGGATCTGTGATTACGCTCCTTTGTGCATTTAGGATGCAGCAGTCTGTAACTGAAATCAGTGTTACAGAAATGTAACAATCAGAATATTCTAGACAGTTTTAATCTCTGGTAAAATACAGATTTTGTCCCATTCAAACTTATAAAAGCAGAATTCAATATTAATATTCATGTATTTTTCTTACCTTCCTTGAGTGAATTGTAATAGATATATTCTGACCACGTTATATATTGGAGAGCAGTTGCTGTTAAACAAGGTTTTGATAATATTATAAATCAAAAACTAAATCATTAAACAGTTGCTTTTTTCTTTTCTTTTTCTTACTTTCTTGAGCAACTTGTGTGAGCAATTAGCATAGCTAGCATTGTTAAAAAAAGACTTTTTCATCTGAATGCCCAAGGGAATGTAGAAAAGCTGCCTACCTTTCCAAATTCAGCATGTTCCATTACAGATAGTTGCTATACTTGTTCAGCCTCCCTGTTATCTGCTTGAAGTCTTGCTTTCTCTCGCTCTCCTGCAGCCTGAATGAATTGCAGACTTGTCTCTACGTGTCCTTTTAAACTGCACCTCGTTAATTCTCAAAATAACTGACTTTAAGCCTTCTTTAGTGCGTCATAAGCCACACACTGAATAGTTTGCTAAGGGTTGATCAATATGAAAATCATCTATTGGTCAACATCCGATTTTCCATTGCATCTCTACAGTATTATTGCTCTGCATGGAATCTTTGAGCTAACAAGTTTTCTTCCCGATGATGTACTTGGTATAAATTATTTTGGATCGAACATGAGAGCAATTTAAATCCAGCAAAAGTTTTATTTCTTAGCACGTGCCAATGTTTGGATTCCTCCCCCTTTTTTTTTGTTGCTGCTCTCCGTACGTTTTTATAACTGAAAAATGCTAATTAGCGTTTGTTTTGTTATCAGTCTCCTAAAGCTTGTGAGGCTTTTCTGACCCCTTTGTTTCTCACTCCTGCAAAAATACAGTATAAACACAACATGACAGTGTTTCTTTGAACACAAAACAAGAAAAAACATCAGCTCCCTCAGCTGCATCAGTCAGAATATAATTTCGCCCTCACGCTATCCTTTTTTCCCTCGCTTCCTGGAATGCAATAAGAGAGATGCGAATGCGTCTTTTTTTTGTGTGTGTGTGTTTGTGGAAACATCTTCTGGCATTACAGCAGAAATGCACAATAAGCTTAAAACGTGGAGAGTGAGCTGCACAATCTTGTACAAAGAGGTATTAACTTGGTCTGTGGCTTAACGTTGGCTTTTCGTCTCACGTGTATAGATGTTGTAACTTATGTCTTTTAGAAAGACAAACATGATTTTAGCTTGTATGCTTTGTATGTATTTTTTACAAGTGATTGTAAATAATTGTTATATTTTTGTTTAAAAGAATGTTTAAAAAAGGAACAATTAACTTTTATTTCTCGGAGTCTACTGATATTAATTAGGACTATGAATAAAATGGTAAACTGAAACACGTTGTCTTTGTCTTGATTTAGCTGCTACACTTTATTATTTCTGCTTTAAAAATAGTCCAGAGAGAACGTTCTTCAACCATGTAATCTGATGAAGATTCAGTCTGTTTTTAAATACCTGCTTTTAGCTAAAACAATCTTTTTTTTATAGATCTCTGCAACATTTGCCGGCTTCTTACCCTTTTAAAAAAAAAATAAACTATATGTTCTTAAAACACTTTTTGTTTGGCATACTTTCTACTTCCTCATACTTTGGAGGCTTAAATCTTCGCACAGTGGACCATCCCTTCGTATGTCGCTTGGATGTCCTCTCGTCCACCGACTGCTCTGTTCTGGTCTTTTTTCAGATCTGATCCAATCCGGAGAGCGCTCAAGGTCAGCCTGCTTTTTATTGCTCATTACAGGTTTACTGTCACACAGAGAAGCAGGCTGATTGACCTCCCTGTGTGTTCGTTGGGATGCACTACTGCCTGTGCTGCTTGGTGCATTGCTCCTGCAGATGCACGTGTGAAGGCTGAGCCAACCGCAAAAAAGGTCAAATTTATCGTTTTTTAGCTTATGGTTGTTTTTCAGCAATTGCTTTCTTTTCCTAAAGGCCTTGGCTAATAGTTGTTTTGTCAACAGGTTCTCTCCCACCCCGATCTCCGCTGCTCCTCCAAATTTACCACAGGCAGCTCGGCTTCTCCTCTCATCAATGACTAGAATAGAATAAAAACTTTATTGATACCCCGAAGGGGAATTTCATATTGTCACAGCAGCCGCAGATGCAACAAGACGGACAAAAAAAAGTAACAGTGTCGCTGTTCCTGTGCAATAACAGCAATAAAAGCTAACAATGATAACTGAAAACAAAGCCTGTGTTACTAGTGCCACATCTGTGCTCGGACCTGTGTGTCTGCCTGATTTCTTCCACTTCGGCCCTGTTGAACAGCCTGATGGCTGTGGGAATAAAAGAGCGCCTGAACCTCTCCGTTCTGCAGATTCCGAGTCAGTCTCTGGCTGAAAGCGCTGCCCCTCTGCCACATCTCATCATAGAGGGGGTGAGAAGGGTTTGGTAGGATGCAGTGAATCTTGTCCCTTATCCTCCTCTCCGTCACCGCCTCCAAACTGTCCAGTTTGTGAACCACCGCACTGCTGGCCTTCCTCACCGGCCTGTGGATCCTATTCCTCTCTGCCTCCTTGATGCCTCCACCCAAGCACACCTCAGCAAAAAACAGCGCACTGGCCACCATGGCTTGGTAAAAGGTGGCCAACAGTTTGCTGCACACATTGAAGGACCTGAGCCTCCGTAGGAAATACATACGGCTCTGCCCCTTCCTGTATACGGCATCCGTGTTGTCCTTCTAGTCCAACTTGTTATTGATGTGGATCCCAAGGAAATTATGAGTCCAGTCCACTATCTCCACCTTCTCCCCCTGGATGCTGATGCTCTCCTTGCTCGGCCGTTTAGTTTTGTAGTGAATTGAACTGAATTTACATGGAAGGCCATGTCCTGTCACACCGTTTCCATTTGCAGATGGTGGATTGAATGATGCTCTTTGAGTTTTTCAGAGCTTGTGGGATCATTTTATAACCTAAACCTACTTTAGACCTCTCCCACAATTCATCCCCTAACCTGGCTGCTGGGTTCCTTCATCTTCAAGATGCCGTTGCTTCACTGATAATCTCTGGTAAACCTGAGGCCTTCACAGAACAGCTGGTTTTATACTGATATTGAGCTTTTTTTTAACTGTTGGACTATACATGCTGCTTAACTGACTACTGGTTACCGGATTTATTTATTATAATAACGTATTAGTCACGATTTTTAAGAATTATAAGAACTATACTTTTTTTCACCTTCCATTAAACTATGTGCTTTTTGTTGTTGCATAAAAAAGACATTTTCTTTTATGTATTTATGGCTTAAAATTGGTAGGTTGAACATAAAGTTCAAACAATATTGAGCTGTTAAGCAATGTTTTCTAAAATCAAGAGCCAAGGTTTTCAGTTTAATAGCAGGAATCCACAGGGATCCAAACGTCTGGTTCTGATCTCAGATTGAATGGGTCTCTGGTCAGAGATGTATTCATAATAATGTTTTTTTTAAGGATATGGATCAGAATAATTATTTCTGGATTGTCTCATATTTGATATTTGGCAAGTCAGTACAACATTCTTACTAAAAAAGAATAGTCTCAGGGGGCATGTGGTTATGTGGCCTAAGTAAAGATACTTTCATTTCAGTTTGAATGAACTGGGTTGGTAATTACTCAGGGGAGGAAAGGTTTTATTAACCATCCTGTTCAGGGAGCAGGTCTGATGACAAGAGAAGTTAAAGCTCAACTCCAGGTGGGAATCATCTAAAACACATGGATGAAATTAGATTATGTCACAATAGGCGAAGGAGCCCCACTGCATGACAGAGGAGGAAATAAAAAAAAATAAAAATGAAATAGGACTCCTAGGTGCTGTAATGTGTGCGACCTGCAGGCGCGTGGCTGTGTGTGTGTCTCACCTCTCCACTGTTTTGACTTTGAAGTTGTGACTTTGTCGGGAGCAGAAGCCGAGAGCAGGAGGTGGGAAAACGGAAAACCTGGCTCCTGGGGTACGTGCTCACACATGGGGCCTGGTTTTAGCATATTTCTGTCTATATGAAAATTTGAAAAGCAAAACAGCTTGGAAAGATATTCTGTCACCTGTACAGTCTGAGCAAATGTGCCCTTGTGTTTGCTGCGACATGTATGATTGTAAAAGCAATATGGTTCCTCTAGTGTTTCATTAAACTACCATGTCTTGTCTCAAATTTAGTATATTTCACTCTCTGGTGAAAACTATAATTGGGGTCATCCTTATCATCATGATTAACACTATTGTTTCATAACCCCGCCATGACCCTTCAGCAGCCTAAGAGATTACTCGTTGTACAGTCAGTCATGTTTTGGTTTTCTTTTTGATGTATTTGAATAATTTACTGCAATAACATAAAGTCTTAAACATTTCAAACGTTTTCAGAAAGAAATGAGTGAATGTCCGGTTGCCTCTGATTTAAGCCTGTTTGCTGTTGCGATGACCCGGATAACTGAGAATTAGCACAAGCATTTCCAGCGACATTGGCTCTGTCACATAAACAGCTGTTGCTTTGAGATTGGAGGCCACACATAATGGTAATACATTTCCCAACAAAGCACTGCTGAGTTGACCATGACATGATGCTAAATAGTCTGAGATGTTGCGTGGGTATATTGCGGGGTGCTTTGGAGGGATTTTCTTACCTAAACAATTCTGTTATGTGGCTGCTTTTACATTTTGGCTTCCTGCCAGGGGTGTACCCGAAGGTCCTGAGTTGAGACCCTTATTGTTTTTAATAAACGCTCGTCTTTCCTCAGCACATTTCTGGACGTTTCATATCCCTGCTACGCAGATGATATTCAATTCTATGTCTCTTTGAAACTCCAAGATGTTTCTAAGACAGAGATGTTTGATGAAGGGTTGAATAGCTGGAAACTTTGTCCAGTTTAACAAAGGGACGACTGGAGCCGTCGTTTACCTGTGCCCCTGCCACCTTGTGAAAGACGGAGGAAACTCTTGGTCCCTATGGTGTACCACACGGTCCCGTGCTGGGGCCCTTATTATGCCTTACTGTGTCACACTCGGAACTGGAAATTGTTCATGGCTTTATGCCTTCTAGATTATTGCAATGAATGTATTCACTTGTCTTAACAAGACATCCTTGGAACACCTGCAGGTTGGTCATACTACTTCTCCCAGGCTTTAGACTACTGGGTTTCATATGTCACACTGTAGTGTTTTTCAGCTCCCTGTAATTTCTGACTCCACTTTAAGATTTAGGTTTCCAGGGGTTTTATTTATGGACAATTACCAGCAACAAGAAACCACAGCATAAATCGGTTCCCGAATATGTGAAGTCGATGTTGTGCGAACAGGGCCAAGTGACGACACGTCATACAAGGCAGATTCCAGGCCCCTTCTGAGATCTTTGGGCAACAACTAAACACTATTTTGAAAGTTTCTTTTAATTAATTGTTTTAACCTATGCTTTTAGCTTTTTTCTTGACATTATCTCTAAGACGGGTTATACTTTACAAAGTATATGAATCTCTGAAGTTATTAAAGTAGCATGAGGTTTTTTTGTTGTCGTTGTTTTTAACCCAGCACATTATTCTGATAACTAAAAGATTTGATTACGACCTTTTCAGGGGGCTTTCATAAACAGGATGATAACGTGATGAAGATAATTTTACTCTCTGCTCAAATCAATTACTTGTTTTATTCCTGATGCATTAAAAAAAGGAGAATGTGAGATTCTGGTTCATTAACAGCTACAGTTGACTGTGATTTCCACAACTGCAAACAAATGTCAACAAGGTCTCAGAAGCTTTGGTTTCTTTTGGAGAAATGTTACTGTGCTTGTTAGCTCACCCGGAGGAGTGAAAGCAAGAATCTTGGGGGGGAAAAAAAACAAACAGCAAATAGGATATTTCGATTGTGATATTTACCGGTTAAAGTTGTAGCTGCAACAAATAAAAAGTAGTGGCCAGACAGGGAACCAAAATATTGTTTAGGTGTTTGATGCGAGGATTTTTATGACCCTTCCATCATCCCCGCCAAGAAAATTTTACATCATGGAAGAAACACTCAGCCTGCAGAACAAACAGAGGAGATGGTGTCTGCACATTGTTATAAACATTGGACAGACGAAATATGTTGTGCACACAGATACCGATTCCGACACCCAAGTCTGTCCTTGCAGCACCTTTTCAGATGTCATTGATGTGAGTTGTTCCAGCTATTTGTCACGAGTCCTCAAGGTTTCCCTCTTATAAAAGGGTTGAGGTCAGTGTCCTTGAGCCTCACCGTCCTCATCGATGTTTGCAGCACTGTGCAGATAGATGACCAGGCGATGTAACCCCGCGCTCAAAGGACAAGTCATTTTTAAAGTGTTCTCAAAAACTACACCTTTGTGTGACATTCAGTTTTCAGTCACACCCTTCATAGTCTAATGGCAGCATCATGAGGTGACAAAATATTCCATTATTCACCCTTTTCTGCCTTTGTATCAATATTAATCACTTCAGAGATTGAACACATAAAACTGTCTTTGATATGGTCAGGAAAAAATGAATTAGTCTGTTTTTAAATTAACTTTGTTCTGTTTTGGACACTTTTATGAGCTTCTAGCAGGCCCAGGCCTTCACAAAACTGAATTACTTTCAGCACAAATCACCCAAGTTATAAATTTTTAAGAAAGCTCTAAATATTTTATTATGATACTCAGGTTTCGTCTGAATCTATTAGAATTTTGTGACATCTTTTTACTTTCTCTGTCTACCAGAAACATAATATTAAGAGGACATCTTTTGATATTCTGCAAGATAAAGATTTAAAATGAATGATTTTGCTCACAAAGTTCTTCTGCTCTTCCACTGATGGCCATAAGGGGGCAGTGCTGCATTTTACCAAACACAGCATGTGGAGCAGCTCAACCTCTCCGTGTCCATGCCCTCAGGCTTTAGGCAAGATTTGTGAAAGAGGACTATTTGAAGAGCATGTTTCGCCCCAGAGGTTGGCCATCCTATTAAGGTGCAAATTACCAACATGTTGTCTGTGCTGGAACAATGCAAACCCGGCTTTGCGGAGGAGGTGATTGCATCTTACTCCATTCTGTTTGCCCTCTGTGTTAAAGCTTCCCCTCATGGTGGTAGCTGATGAATGCTGGTTCCTGAAAGGGTGTCCTGCCGTTCCATACTGGGATTTGATTGTAGGTTTTAATGGGTGGTCACATATTTGTGGTGGTTTCCTCTAATGGTGTGTGTTGCAAACTTTTGGGGGTGCAAATTAGTGTCATACTTACTAACATACAGTTATCTATGACTGTTTGTGAAGGTGTGCGGAGATGTGGGGTGGAGGCCATCAGGGAGGGTGTAATGTGTCTCTTAACTGCAGAAGATGCTGAGGCGTCTACACCTAGGTACCTCATCCTCATCATAATCATTGTTAACCTTAACCAGTGGAATGAGACGCCTTCGACTAAGGATTTCCAAATTCTGCATGTCTGGCAGTTTATTTATTACTTAGTTTTATTTAGGAGACATCCTTTAACCATTTCATTCAGTTACCTTTACTTTAGCACTAACAGTAAGCCTGAAAACTTAAACAAAGCTTTGGCAGATATAGAAAAAAAGAGAAATGGCCTGAAGTTCCCAGGTCCCCCCCCCAAAAAACAACAACACATACACACAGGCAATAGCTTTATGCAAGCATTGCTGCTGCAGAGCGAGAGGTAAAGTGCAGTTCACATCCCTCTTTGTCTTTTTTTTTTTAAACAAAGCTGGCAAAAGATCCCTCAGAAAGTGAGTGTCTGTGTGTTGGCAACAGGTTGAGTCTCATTCTGAGCTGTGGGAAAAGAAAAATACTGCTGGGAGCTTAGGAATTTGTTTCATTTCTGCAGAGGGTAACGCAGATCATCGTCTATTTTCTTTAGCATGTTCTTCAAGAGTAAATGAGGAAAGACTTGTGATTGGATACAATGCACTCACTTTAGCAATATTCTAAGTTTTGGTATGAGTCTGATAAGCCTCAGAAACTCCTCTGCATTTTTCTTTATGCAGCACTCACGTTGTCAGACCTTTATTCTGTACATAAAGTGGGACACCCACTCACAGCAGATAGTCATCCTATTTATCAAAGCCACCTGACATCAATTTTATCTTAAAATACCTCCTAACCTCAATGATTGACACACTTTTCCCCCCTCAATATTGCACACCTCCGCAGGTCTACTTGTGCTTGGGTTGGGAGCATATCTCTGTTCTGCAATAGTTTCAGTGTGATATGGACATTGTGGGGATTTGGTGTGTTCCTCAGTTGTTTAAATCCTGGCTCCCAGAAAACGTGTCTCTGCTCCTCTCTACAGATGTCCTGCCACCTTGTCTGTTGTTTCTTGGTTTAGTTTAGGTTCAACATTTTTAAATGCAGTTGTCACTCATGCATTCACCACTGATTTGACTGACCTGACCTTCACACTACATAGCAGACACTTTGGTTTTAACTCAAGCAAATTATTCTTCAGGAACGTTGATGTGTTTTTTTTATTATTAGAGTTTTAGCCAGATCATAACACATGCAGGCTCATCTGGGATTTAGGGAAACCATGTTTTTTGTGATTATGGCTTGTGTAGTTTCCATGAATAAAGATAAAACATTTGCACTTTTTCCTCCTGTGGGACGAGCTCCCAGTTTTAGTACTTGATTCAGAAACCTTGTCTATATAGGGTTAAAACTTGAGTGACTTAGGTTATGCTATATGTTACATTGTCTGACCTCTAGGGGTTCTCCTAGATGAGTTTATTTATTTCTCTTCTCCTTTTTGTTTTCAGGCCTTCTGTCACCCCTTGATGCACAGCTTAAAGGAGCAATAAGCAAAATTTCACCACTAAGTGGCTGTTGAGCGCTGTCTGTCAACCAAAACAAGATGTATGGAAAGCCACGCCCCTCTCTTCCTCCAAGATCTGAGCAACAGACCAGTTATCCACTTGAATTTTACATTTTGTTTGTCAAAAAAAGAATGCTCTGGATGTATGTGAGGATCATGGTGGACTGCTTACAAGCCTGCTGTGGTGCATTAAACAATGCTAACTGTGTTAGCTGGGCTACCGACAGCTATTTGCCTCATATTACAGCAACGCCTGGCCTATTGCTGGTCAAACTCCAACAATTAACCCACATGCCCCAATCATAGCATTATATTGAATCGATTCAACATAGCAACACAAGACTAAAAAGACTGTAACGGCAACAAAGACCAGCATTTGACTTCATGCTGTTACTCACCAGTCCGGAGGAGAAAAGCTAGCTCTGAGTCAAACCGGAGCTGCTTCGGCTCTGGAACTCCTCTCCACCTTGGAAACGCGAGACCACTATTAATCCTCATTTTGTCTCTTTCCTTATCTGACAACTTCTTTGCCAAAGACCGTTGATTTTTTTGTGTGTTTGTTTTTTGTGGTAATACTGGGTCAAGTGAAAGCGGCGGTAGCATTTTAATGGGAAGCGCTGAGTGTCAGCTGTTCACATACACGCGTGTACACGTACATTCACGCACGGCCGACCTGGCTTTGTACACAGGAAACTGGAGAACAACACAGAGAGCTGGTGTGTGATGTCATACCATATTCCATCTTAAAAGGTACATTTAGTTCTTCACAAAACTACTTTTTAGTTCTTTCTATCTAAACAAATGCAGTTTTGCTTATTGCACCTTTAAGCTACCTCCTCCTCATCAACGGACTACAGAAAAGCTTCAGTCATCCGGCCTCCTAGGCTTCCATTCTAGGGGTTGTAACTCTATGGTATCGCTATAGTTTTGTGCTGTAGGCTTACTCTGCTGGAGGACAGTCCATCCATTTTCCCTCAGTCTGCTGTTTTCTGTTTGTCTCCATTTATATTTCCAAGCCTGCCATTAAGTTTACGTTCTCTCTCTTTTACAGTTGGGTTTCTTCAACGGACGGTCCCATTGACAGTGCGACTAATGCTGTGATTAACCTTGTATTCTGTTGCTGCTTTACTTCCTTCTGAGTACACCTGGCTCAGTGATCCTGTGTTTAGAAGTGTCTGTTTCCTGAATGTTTCTACTGATAGAGCTATAGTTAATACCAACATGGTTCCCTTTTTTAATTTCATTCCCACAGAAGGTACACCTAGCTCACCACTTTGTGTTTAGTTGTCTCTCTTTCCTGGATGTTTCTATTGACAGAGCTATTGCTGATATTAACTTTGTGCTTGTTTCTTTTTCTCAGAGCTTCTGTGTGTAGGTGGACAATGACTTGTACTTTTTTCTATCTATATCTTTGGTTCAGTCTCTCTCCTGATAGCTTTCATTGCCTCTTCTATAGGAGGTAATTCTGGCCCAGTGCTTCTGTGTTTAGCCGTGTCTCTTTGCTGGACTGAGCCACTGACAGGTGCACGCTCTCTCCGTGATCGTCATCCAAAACGGGTTAACTCCCAAAGATGCTTGTCGCCCTCTCCCAACGGGTTTCCACCCTATATCCTGCAGCCAGCTGGTTGCACAGAGCAGCAGTCATCATCTCTACATCGCATCTTTATTTTTTTTTTGTGTTGTTGTGTTGAGTGTGTGCGGGGTACACCCTGGACAGGTCGCCAGTCTATCGCAGGGCAACACAGAGACAAACAGGATAAACAACCATTCACGCACACACTCACACTTAAGGAGGATTTAGAAAGGCCAATTAACCTAACAGTCATGTTTTTTGGACTGTGGGAGGAAGCCGGAGTACCCGGAGAGAACCCACGCATGCACAGGGAGAACATGCAAACTCCATGCAGAAAGACCCAGGGCAATGGCAGGACTTGAACTCAGGACCTTCTTGCTACCCACTGCGCCACTGTGAAGCCTGCGCCTATGAACATGGCATCAGTTATTTTAAGAATGCTTCTTGTTCTGCCCCCATGAGATAAACTTACAAAAAAAAAAAAAGTAGCATAAGATCAACATTATGGTGCTGTCGCTGCCTCCCTCAGGGGCTCAGCCCCCTTGGCTGCCTCAACTTTCAATTCCGCACAGGCAAATCAACTGAACCTCTTTTTTTTTTTTTTTTTTTTTTACTAATCTGAACTGCATAGAAAGAAATGGATTCATATAAATGGATTCACATTTGATCATATTGGATCATAATGGGGGGGGGTGCATGTTTGAGTGTGTGCTGTGGGAATAAGAAGGGATTTTAGATGTGAGTGTTTGGTGGTCCTTTAAGGATTCTCAGAAATGTCATTGTATGTCATGTATGCTATAGCAACCAAACATCCCTTAATCCTTGAATGTGGGCTATTGTCTTGATAAATGGATCTAAGCAGAATATGTCGAATATGTCCAAAGTGTAGTAAGAAACTAAATCAACAGAGACAAAAGAATGCTTCTGTGAACATTTAAAGTAAAAGACTGTTGTTGCTTTGCAGAATCCCAGATCCGAGTCTGACATCGAGGACAGGCGAGTAGCACGGCAGCAGTAAAGAGGGAACGTTAGAACCCGTGAAGGAACAGAGCCAGGGATAAAAACAGAAAAAGAGAGCGAGAGATCTACGCAGATCTGTGAAACATCCCCACTGAGAAAATAGGGGAGAAGCCGCAAAGGAATGGATGGGAGACATGGTGGAGGGTGCTTAGTGGGAGGTCGCTCTTTTGAACCGGAGAGGAGAGAAGGATGGAGGGATCTCAGGGTATATCAGATTGCAAACCAGTGGATTAAAGACAGAGATCACAGCAATGTTAGGGATGAAGAGACCGGGGGGGGGGGGGGGGGGGGGGGGGGGAGAGTAAAGTTTCAACAACGCTAGGAAAATAGGAAAGGAGACAAGGCGACTAAAGGTCCAATCTCTCCTGCTGTCTCTGAGCTGCAGCCAGGTCTTTGATCCTGCACTTCATTTACGTCCACTGTAGGAAACCTTCCCAGTTGTGCAGGATTAAACAGTCACTCCACTTTATTTGGCGTATGAAATATTATACACACACACAGACACACATCCAACATGAGTTCACGTTAAAACTTTTTTTTACAACTTACCTCGTGCCATTTTTTATTTCAGGAATCGTGCCTCGTGTCAGCGGCTGTCCCCGTGCAGAAAGGGGCCGATGGTTGCTCCCCATTATTTCTGTCTTTGTTTCCTCTTTCTCAGAGCCGCCGTAAAGGTGAAACCTGGATAGAAATTTGAAGGTCTTACTGCAATTTTCCCCTCGCTCTAATGTGGCTCATTATGTCTTTTGAAATTAAACCACCATTAGCGCACAGCGAGGTACATTAGTATTATACAGAGTTGTACAGAGGAAGGATAGGGAGCAAAGGGAGGAAAACGTTTTTTATCAGACATCGCTCATCAGTCGGAGCCTTAAAAGCTGCAAAACCCTGGAACATTTCACGTATATTCTGGGACACTGACAAATCTCTGTAAAATATATTTTATTAAAGTGTTCCTTACTCTTGATAAGGAAGATTCCAATTCTGGATCAGCATGTCTTGCCACAGTGACAAAGCTGATAAAAGCAAATGATCTGAAGCAGATATCGGCTGTAAACAGCGAAGGGATCCTTATGACACAGGGGTCCATGCCAATCCTTTGGTGGTTTCCCGCATTCACTGAGGATATGGCAAAAGGGAGTGGAAACTGATCCGATTCACTGTCTGCTAAGATTCACCCATGAAAGGTGTCAGTCAGCCCATCTCAACTCAGTCTTGTTTTTTATTAGCTTACGACAAAACTGATATCAATGCATTGAAGTAATTGGAAAACAAGACAGAGTGATGTGTTCTTCAAAGAGTAAAAGGATGAAAGGTTTCGGGGGTGTCTGTGGGTTTCAGGCGGTTTGCAGACCTGATGGTTACCCCGTTACTAAGGGGGTGGACCTGTTTCGGTTCAATTTGCATGTTATCTAAGCCATTACAAGGCCTTTGTTGGGCAGTACTATAAAGCTTGCTACTCCATACTACTCCAGAAAGCTTTCTGGATAGGAAGCGAAACGTCCAGTTGTTTTGTTTTTTAACTTTTTTGGAAAGAGCTGATGGTACAAACACAAACTTGAGTCGTGTTTCAGTGGGATTTTATTGCAAAAAGCAGTTTGTTGCTGTCAAGCGGACGGAAAATGATTCATGGCTTTATATATGGCATGGTTTTATATTCAAGACCCCTTTGAACAAAGTAAAATTCAGTGTTTGGTCTCATCTTAGCATGAATGCAGCTGTTCTTTGAAGGCCGCAGAGGTTTTGTGAAAGAACATCAGCGAAAAGACAACATCATGGAGACCAAGAAACACCATAGATGGATCAGAGACGAGGCGTCGGAGAAGTAAAACAAGATCTCATCGTCTGCGACGAGAAGAAGCGACTCTGGCCACAGGTGACAAAAATACAACTTTTTGGCCTACGTAGACTAACACTACAGAACCCCAAACAAATCATCTCCACAGTAAAATAGGGTTTTGACAGCAACGTGATGAGGGAAGGCTTTTTCAGCAGTGACAGGGGAGATATCTGTAGGACAATCCTGGGAAACAAAAAGTGTCAGATGTTGCAATAAATAAATAAATAAAAGGTTTAGATTTTTTTAAAAATTGTTGGAAATACCTGGTCAAAGCCCAGACCTAAATTCAACAGAGGATCTGTTACAACTGCAGTCCAAAACCTCTGTCATCTCTATTTGTAGTGAAAAGTGCTTCTCCAAAATATTGACCAAGTGAGGCTGAAAACAAATGCTCACAATTCGGATTTTCTTCTCCAAAAAAAACATTGAAAGCCACATGCATTCTTCCCCCCCTGCTTTAGATTATACACATCTCTGTGTTGCTCGGTGGCAGGAAATCCCTATAAGACTCTTGATGTTTGAGGTTGAAAGGTGAAAAAGTTTCAGACATATCATTACTCTGGCTATTATTTTTTTTTGGCTGAACTGCTACACAGTGCCAAAATGTATAATAAAAGAAGGTCCGACAGTGTCATCTACCATCGGAGCTGGAGAATAGGCGCCACGGCAGATGGACTGACAACGTAGCATTAGCGTGTCCGTGCACAGCAAAGACGGGTCACAATGTCCAAGAACTTTTTAGTGTGTTTACCTCCTCTCTCAAACCTGAAGAAAATGTTAGATCAAGTATTTTTCTGCAGCATCATGCTGTTTAGCCATTTCTTTGAAGTCTGAAAATTGATTCTTGAGTGCATCTGCTTTTATGATTCACTCAGAATGCCTGTGCAGCTATATATATATATATATATATATATATATATATATATATATATATATATATATTATAAAGAGAAAGAGGGAGAGAATTTGCTATTTAGCAATCTGTTCAAACAAGGGATTTTAAAGGAAGTAAGCAACAAAATATAAAGAGGGCACAGCACAGTCTGGTAAGACAAATTAATGAAATTATGCCTTTCACTCCACTCTGCTTCACTTAGAAATTTCCTTGTATTTTTTATTAAAAAGCAATATTTTCTTTTATCAAATTACCATTGAATTAATCAGAAATACTTAAACCCTATTTAAGTCAGTCTGGCTGGCTAGGCTAGGTAAGAAATGCCCATCGAGCCAATCTAACTCCATAGTATCTCCTCAGATTAACTCAACGCAGCTAGAATGCCAAAGGCTGTCATTTCTGTAAAGTGAGGGTTCTTTGATGAAAGCAAAGTTTGAAGGATAAAACAATTTCAAGTACATATAATTGTTACTAACCTTGCCAATATCTTAACTATAATTTCTATTCATTTTGCAACTCATTTGAATAATAAAATGGGAGATTTCTTGGAAAAAATGTTTATCTTTTGGGTGACCCGAAACCTTTGAGCAGTACGTGCCACCTTAAGCAAACTAAACTAAAAACGTGATTCCAGTATTTTTTTATTTGAAACCACTTTTTAATTAAATTTTCTTATTAGGACTCTTATTTTGAACGATTTCCTGGAGATTGCGCTGCAGCTGCACAGGTGTTCTGAGTAAAGCCTAATTAACCGTCTTGAACCTGGTGTGCACAGAACCCTAGAGACCTTAAACCTAAAGGGCAGATTTGTAGCACTGGATTTCTTTAGTTTTGCTAACATTTATTTTTAGAAGCCATTTTTTTATTATTTAGTAGAAACAAATAATAGTTGGATTTGAGTTTTTGGTGCACCGTCCTCTCAGGTCTTGCATATGAGGAGCCTTGATCAGCGACTGGCCTGTAAGTACTAACATGTCTAATGTTCTCCTTTTGTCTTTCTACGGTGTTATTTTGTTATTAATGCAAGTTTTATAAACTGCCATTAGCTGCTCGTTGCCACCTGAAAAGGGTGGTTTTGTTTGCCTTTTTTTCAAGCTATTAATGGTTTAAAAAAAGAAATCCGGGGTATATTAACTATAATAGACTGCAGACTTTTTGGCGTGTTCCTTCAGCCTCATCTGCTGGTTTTATTTCTTATCTAATTACAGTATTTTCACGTCCAAACGGACTTTTTATGCTTCATTCTGCTGAGCTCTCATCAGTGTGCTGATAGACATCTGCTGCTGATCCTGTTTATCCGTTTCATTTATTTTCATACAGCTTTAATTACCCTGAAGTTGAGCTTGTGATAGAAACTTTCTTTCCCCCTCTTAACTTTTATCATTTACTGAGGAAGCTTAAAAACTGCAGGAAAAAGACTGGTTTGTTTAACTCTAATGTGCAAAACTGAACGTCATGTGATAAACTGTGTTCATTCAAGCTCTTCTGTTTAGGGTGTTTTGTGTGATGATGCCTTTTTTAAAAGCCATAAAAAGTTGTAGGTCAAAACCAACAATTTTTTTCAAAATGAATAAAATAACTTTAAAATGATCCCAATGTCATGTATGTGGTTTTAAAAAAAAAAAAAAAGATGCCGGCTGCATTTTAAAAACACAAATCATGGCATTGAAAAAGGCAAATTCAAAACCAACTTTAAATTAATCCTGAAATTAAGATGTGAATCCTCTAACATTTTTATTGAACTCTGGATTGTGGGCTTGACAAATTGAGTTTTAATCTTTTGTTTCAGAGTTACCTGAAAACATTAAGTTATTAGGTTGATTTTAAACAAATTCTTCTAGTCTTTAGGTCAGAGGCTCTACAGCCAGTTGCAGAATCACCAATCCAGCAATGGGAGTCTGTCTGTCTTTCTGTTTTGGGATTTGGTTTTAAATACAGATTCAAGTCATGACTTTAAAACCAGCTTTTATAAATATTTGCTTTTCTAAGCTTGGTCCTGATTGGCTGACACAAACAGGCCTTCAGGTTGGTCAGTGGTGATAGTTTGGCAAGGAAATGTGGTGTTGCATGTAAGGAATCTGTTCTCTGGCTTCCGTCCCTTTCCTGCAGTTCTTGCGTGTTAATTTTTTAAGAGCTTCAGCAGCCCAGCTTGCTTCATTACCTTCCTTGTGTTGCACAAAAAAAAAAACATTGTAACTTCAGTGGACATCTTGGCTTGTTAAATATTTAAGCTCCGGGAGAAACTTTTTATCAATTTCCATTTAAAATCTTTTTTTGTTCTTTTCTTTTGAAGGAAACGTTAAAATGCTGAGTTTCCTAAAAGTTCCACCAACCGTTCTCTCCTCGGTTCCTCTCTCCTTCAGCGCTCCTCTCAGGGATTCTGCACAGGCCCGGTGGCCACTTCAACAGAAACTTTAGCTAAAAGACTGAAGTAAAACCTGTGATGTGCACTCTTCTCCAAAGGCTTCTATGCCTTTTCTGCTGAGCAGGGTTTTCTTTCTTCACAGAGAATAAAAATTAGGGCACGTGGAACACTGTAATTCAAGTTGGATATGAAAAGTTCAGTCATTTGGTTAAATTTTTAACAGGATATATGGGCTCTCACCATTAGCAACTACAAAAGATTCCTATATTAGGACTTTTCTTGCTAGAAAGGGTGGGATTTAGCTAATTTAATATTCCTCTTAACTACGTCTTTCTCACTTTAAGGGGAAAATTGCATGCGTGTGGCTTTTGGATTGATGGATGAATGCAGAGCCTGGAGGCAACAATTTCAATTTAGTGAGTCAGTCTGTGATTTCAACCCAGCTTTCATGTCAGACTGAAGACGACACCCGCTCATGCACACAGTTATGATCGGCCGGTTTGTCAATCTCTGGTTTTATTATTAGTTTTCACTGCCACTCTACTTCGACTGGACCTCCCAGATGAACGTTGTCTGTCTTTTGTGTAGTTTTGTGAATATCCATCTTTATATTTCTCTCCCTTAATGGGAACAAAATCTTTTTGTATGCCAAGCAGTGTCTGAGCTGTTAAGATGTAGCGTGCCTCTCTGCTTGGCAATGAAAGGCGAGCCATCTTCAGACTCTTGCTTTTATCTCAATCAGCTGTGTGACAGTGACTGTCTGTCTGTTTCTAAGCCTTTTCGTGCGTTATTTACATTGTTTGAACATACTTCAGTCTGTTTTCCGTCAGCCAGTTTTGAACAAATGTGCCGTCCAAAAAAATGTTTTTCATCGATCCACCGCCATAGAAATAAATTGGGTTCCCTTCTGAAGTGCTGCATCTAAACCAAGCAAAATGTGAGGTTTGAGATAAAGCTTTGAGAATATATAGTAGTCTTATCCTTAAACAGACAAGTTTTTTAGCATTATGATAAAATAATTTATTTTATAACTTTTACTAATCCCTACCTGGTACAGAAAAAAAACCTATTAAAACAACTATAAAGTTTGCAGGCACTGGTTTTACCAGCTCATCTTGAACATGTGACTAGTGAACAGGGTTATGTTCTCGTAGCAATAAACCTAGTGATATTAAAACAATAGTAAAACACCATGATATGTCTCGTCAAATTGAACGCTGTCTCATGATCCAGTTGGTGCTACCATGGAAGTGTAAGCTTTGGTTATGAGCCTCGGAAATAAAGGAGTTCTAACCTTAAAACTCTAATTTTATATTTGAGGTTCTTATCTCGGAGTAAGAAAGGAAGCTATTTACTCTGGTGTTTGGTAGTTGGCTGTCGAACACAAATACTTCTCTTGGGGCTAACCAACAACATTCAGCAGGCCTCTTGCACTAGTTTATGGTTAAATCTCTTAGTTATCAAGCTAGGCTACTAAATTAGCCAGATGGCCTCTCTGTAACGAACACGGGTTTTCTCAAACAGAAGTAGACATTAGGTTGATGTTGTCATGCCATGTTTTTGGATGAGTTGTCTCAAAATCTAGCTAGTTGGATAGTCAATAACTTTCTACATCCTGTTGAACCTGTTAATTTCTGGCTCAGAGCTTACAGATGTATTTCAGAAAATTAAAATATTGCTGAACAATTAAATAACTTCTATCACCCATTTCAGAAAATAAGAGTCATAAGTTCAATACACATGGTGAAATATTTCAAGCTTTAAGTTCTTGTAAACTTGATGGTTTATAGATATTTAAAACATAATTCAGTCTAAGAAAATGACACCAATTGTGTTTTTCTAAAGCATTTCTAATGTATAAATTTTATGGCCTACACAATCCCAGGGAACTTTGCTGAGTGGACAGATGTCAAGACAGTCGCTGACATCCTCCACAAGGAGAGCAAGCCACAGAAGGTCATTGCTAAAGAAGCTGGTTGTTCAGAGTGCAGGGTCATAGAAAGCTGAGCAGGGGTTGGAAAAGCTGCACAGACAAACATGATCACAGCCTTAGTTCAATCTCACCCAAGAATTTGGGTGAGATTCACAAGGAGTAGACTGAAGTTGAAGTTCTGCACAACAAGAGCCAGTACGCACAGATAAATCCTACACATGAGCTACTGATGTAGCATTCCTTGCATCAAGTCCCTCCTGAACAGGGATGGTGTCAGAAGCATCTTACCTGGACCAAGGAGAAGAACTGGCCTGTTGCTCAGTGTCTTTTCAGGTGAAAGTAAACTTTGTATTTTATTTGGAGATCAATGTCCCAGAGTCTGGAGGAAGAGTAGAGAAGCACAGAATCCATGTGGCTTGAAGTCCAGTGTGACATTTCCACAGTGGAAGATTTTGGGGGGAAGGTTATGTCATCTGCTGGGGTTGGTCCTCTGTATTTTCTTAAGTTCAGTTAACACAGCCATCTACCAGGAAATTTGAGTGATTCATGCTTACTTCTGCTGACAAGCTGAATGGAGATGTTGATTCATGTTTAAGGAGGACTTGGCACCTTCCCACACTGCTTCAATGACCATGCCATTACTGTGCTTGATTGGCCAGCAAACTGACCTGCCCTGAACCCCGCAGAGAAACTCTGTATTGTCAAGAGGAAGATTAGTCATCAGGCCCAACAAGGCAGATCACCTTGCTGTGCCATTACACATGGTTTTAAGTCATTTAATGTTTAATAAATAACTCTCGGTCTGTTAGGTATTGTCCGGTGAATATCAGGCCAAACAGCTGATATTAGGACAATAGTTGAAAGGAATGATTCGAGCACTGGTGTCTTTTAACAGCGAACTCTGCACACATGGAATAAAGGAGTGACAACTTCTCTTCAAGTTCAAGAATTTATTAAAAGAAACAAAATTAATATCCAGAGAACATCACTATGGAATGCTGTTTAATCTGCATTAACACGATCTGTTTCAACAAATCCTCTCTACCAGGCTAGTGAAACTTAACTAAAACTACTAAGCAAAATTAAGATAAAGATGCTAAAGAACTGTGTACACACAAGAAACAAGAAGGGAAAAATAAAGTAGTTAAACCATCAGAATGATTCAGTTAATCCTGGTTCACTGCAGATCTAAGTTATGAATCTAAGACTATGGAATGATGTAAATTAGCTCAACATTTGGTATGTGTTTCAACCCATTCACAATGCTGAGTGCGTCAGCGGTCGTCTTAAGTGTTGTCTGAATAGTGCAGTCAATCAGGAAGGAGGTAGATGGGAAAAGGATGCTTCCTCTCATAGCTAATTTAGCATAGGAGCCTCACAGTGTCCTTTACCAGCGCTAAGGGTTCCCACATACCCGGGTGTACTGTATGCCTACTGAGCCACACTCAGGGTCAGACTCTGCACTGACCCTCCGGACGTTTTACCCTTGTCACAGAAAATGTAGGCAATGGTACGCTGGACTAATTCCTATAATTCCCACACTTTCTGCAAGTGGGACGAAGCAGGTGGGAGGGATCGTAACATGTTTGATAAGCAAGCTGAGCACCTATACCCTTTTCTTTTCCAGCAGGCACCCACTGCACACCTGTCAGTGCGAACAGAGAGGGGCCGTGATGCCAAGAGTCCTCGTGATGCCTGCTTGGAGCAGCTCAGTGTATCAAGCTCGGTGTCACATAGGTTCAATGTGAAGACTTCTTGCCGCCGAACAGTTTAATGTGACACCATGTACGCAGTTGTAAAAATTGAACTCTTCGCAGAGTCCGCCTTCAGTATCCTGTAAGGAGGAGCTGTAAGGAATCCCACGACCCTTTGAGTGACATGACCTATAAGCAGAGTCCACCTCACGGAAATTAACCTAAGTGTCTGGTGAGACAGCGTGCACTTTGTGGTTCATGTTTGGAAGGCTGTTGGCCGGGATTTGACTGAAATCGTTCGTTTCTGTCGCGTAATGATGTACGAGTTACAGGCTGTCAGAAATCAGGACTGCAGTCCGTAGCTTGTTTCCTACCCACGATAGTCTTATCGTTGACCCCATGAAAGGTCAAGGAAGCGGGGCTTTTAAATACTTTAATGCTATTACAATTTTCTAATTTTGCTAAGTTTCATCTTAATTTCATATTTTTTAATCGAGTCTAATCAGTTAATTTCTCTCCATTGATTACTAGGAGTGCATTTGAGTGCTTTTTTTTTTTTTTTCTTGTACTATCAACCAATCTCGGTTCTTAAGACAGTCACACCTAGCAACAGGATCAACCATACCTCCTCACTAAAGCCGGGCGTACACTGTACGAGTTTTTGCCCTATTCCGGCCGATTCTTCAGTCGTGCGGGCATTTTTTGAATCGGGCCGAATTTCAGCTTGATCGTAGAGGGGGGGGGGAGGGGGGACTGGCTTCTCACGACCACCTCCCGATCAGGAATCCGGCGGTCGGTGAAAATTAAACATGTTTGAAATTCAGTTGGCTGTCGTGAGGTTTTCGTGAGCGCATCCTGCTGTTCAAGCAGAGCTACGAGGGGGCGCCCTCCCCTCCTCTCCGTCCCCACCAGCGGAGGGAGGGGAGCGGGCGTCCCTGAAGCGACCTCCGCCCGGGGGCGTTGGGGAGGGCGGCAACGCGCTGGCCGCCTGTTTCGGCACTCCTCCGCGGTCCGCTGCCTGTTTCGGCACTCCTCCGCTCGCGGGGGGGGGGGGGGGGCTGCCGTGCCGCGCGGCCGCCGGTGCGTCTCGTCCCTCCTCTCTCCCCTCCGTTCCCCCGACGCCCGCTGCCTCCTGCGGGCCTCACCAGAGCTGGGCTCGAACCCCTGCTCTGGGTCCCTGTCACCTACCATCGCTCGCCTGCCTCTGCCACCACAGCGAGCGGTCCCAGAGGGGGCACGACGTACAGTGTGAGCAGTCCGGTCGCGTCCCAGCGTCGCCCCGCACAGATCGTGAGCGGTGAACTTTTTAAACCCCGCGGTTCCGTCGCACAGTTTGAGATGTATATAAGTACCACGACTGAAAAACTCGTACAGTGTACGCCCGGCTTTACTCAGTCGCTCTCAGAAACTATCTTAATCGCTCTAAAGATTCGTCTGTAGGAATTTTTAGGTTGAGATGGGAGCTCTCTGAGAGGACTCTGAGAATATGGGCACAGGAGAACTGACTTGAAATGTAAGTGAGGTCGCCGTTTAAATTGACAGGAAACTGTAGAAAATATCGCACTGAATAAAAAACAAATATTCAGAGAAGGTGAGCTTTTTTTCACACTGAAAGTTACATGGCTCCCAGGAAGTGTGAAGCTGTGCATAACTAAAGCAAGAAACCTTACTTTTTTATAGGTATTTGAAAATGTGACAAGTATTTGGATTGCATACTGTCATTGCTCTGTTTTAAAACCCAACTGCAATCAGTTTTATATGGAAAAATCAGTTTCTGATGGAAACATTTGTGTAGGAGGAAGAGTGAGATGCATTATATTTAGCAGTGTAATGAGTTAAATGAACAAATTGAAGGCAGAAGTTTTTTAAGGGTGATATAAAAAGGCTTAAGTATTTTCTTTGTCAATTTTTCTTATGATAGTTTTGTTAATTGGATGTTCCCACCAAAACTATTGTTTTTTAAGATATAAACTAAATATTTAAATTAAAATCTTATCTACTTTTTACTGAAACCGGTGAGAAGAAATTATTTTTTATTTTATTCATGCGTACAGCATTAATCTGCAGCAAAGAAGTGGAAAATGGGCATTATTCTTAGATTTTCCTAAACATGCATCTACTAATGCAACTATCACACTGTGACTGTAAGAGGCGCTGTTTCTTTAGCCTGACAAAATTTTTCTAAGATATAAAAATAAGTTTGACTGTGAATTTCTGTTTTTTATGCACCCTATATCTAACACCCTGACCATACATGGGCTGTGAGAACATGGGGTGAAACCTATACATTACTGGTGTTTCAACCCTCCCTCTCCAAAAAAAAAAAAAAACTAGGTTCTGGCCAATCTATCAGACCACAAAAGTTATCTCAAGTTAACATTTTAAAATGATTGTTGTTGTCTTTCATTTCAGGCTTCTGTTGCAAACAAAACAAACCCAAAAGCATCCGGACACTGTTCACATGCTGCAGATTGGGTAGAGGTGGCCTGGTGGTTAGAGCAGTGCGCTTGCATTCAGAGAAGGCTGCATTACCTTTTTTGAACCCTGTAGACTGCTATTGTGGGTTCCTGAGCAAGATTATTAGCCCCCAACTTAAAACTACATTTTTCCAATGGTGTTTGGTATTTTTTAGGGTTAGGGTTTTTATCCTATAAATAAGTTTTGCTAAATTCTCTGCAACTTTCAGTCTAGCTTGGGGTGTGTGTGTGTGTGTGCGCGCACTGTTACTGTTGGGGGACAAATGAAGGTGAGCGATCACCTGGCTGTGTTCTGTTTAATCGGACTGAGACTGCTTGCCTGAGGCTAATGCGGCTCTGTTGTACAGTACACACATGCTGCTGGCTCACTCGCATCTCTAGTGCAACAATTACCCAAGCAAAAGTATTCTGCAATTTGGAGTCATTTTTCTATGATAGGAAAAATGCTGCAGTTGTGCCAAAGTTCACAGTCCTCTCCAATGCAACTGAAAATGGATGATCCAAGTTATTTTTTTTTGACTGAACATTTGTCTTTTCCTCCTGTTATTCTTTAACTCCTTGGCGTTAAGAGGAAGTGATGATCTATGTGAGCTACATTTAAAGTCCCTGTGGGTAATATTTACTCCCATCTAGCGGTGTGCTAATTAAATTACAAAGGGATGATAAGTGCGTTCTGGTCCCTCACCGTTAAGTGTGTAGTAACTCCTACGGAAGCTGCGGCACGTCAAAAATTTTACAATATCGTCAGTTGCTGTCCTGAGGGGACACTTGAACTCATGCAGAATGCTAACTGTTGCAATGGAGCTTGTCCAGTGTTGGCTAACAAACTAGCTGTCTTTGCGGGGAGGACAGAGTAGTTGCAGGACTAAACTGCCGTGTTACTGCCGTGTTTCCAATGTAACACCAAAATAAACTCCAGTTATATTGTATTAAGATGCCTGTCCAGTAGAACCTCTGCATTTGTTTTGAAGCCCTCCTCATGAGTTATCTCCACCTGGTGGTAATAGCTGCACCGATATAGACTCTTGTTTTCTTCTTTCTTGGTTACTTTCTCTTCTCTCTCTCTGGGCAAAGAGTATGGATGGTCATCCATTTCAACAGAAAACAGCATATAGAATTATCTACGGTCGTCTATGCTTGTTTTATACTTATCCACCGTCATCATAAACGGTAAAATGTGTAAGGCTTACAAGTTTGTCCCTTTTCGGCTACAGTAATAAAAAATGGTGACGCAACATGGGGTGGGTGCATCGCCGCCTATGTATTTATAAAGTACTCATTTTAAGCTATGAGAACGTTATTTTTGAGGCGATTATTAGACTTTGGCAGAACATGTATTTATGAAAACAATACTTTTACTAATAAAAAGCAAATTACACTGTCCCTTTTTAAGGAAATTCTTTAGATAAACCAATAATTTACCATTTAACCATTAACAATATTTTAAAGTAGTTTAACCAATAATAGTCTAACCAATAAAGTACTGTGAAGAGATGAAGAAAAAAAAAAACTAGAGTTTTTGTGATTAATCACTTCTCAAATGGCAGTATGTGATGCGTTAAGCAAGGCTTTTAGTTCGTCTCTCATAGATCATTGTGCTGCATTTATTTGCACTCAAACATTTGATAACATTTAATACTGATTAAGACAGCATATATTCCTATTCCAGTTTGATTGAAAGGAATCTTTTTTTTTTCTTATAAATAAACCTAACTTCCCCAGGTCTTCTTTAAAGGAATACATTTCTCATTGTAGGAGCTGCCGTCCTTCTGGTTCCCTCTCTAAATTGGGGGGAGAAAGCCAGCAAACTAGCCAGTTTTTTTCTTTTTAATTGCAACATTTTGTTTTCAGCTCAGTCATTGTTGAAGGATTTCCCTTATGAATTTTGGATGCTCAGGTTTGCCTGTATTTTTTTTGAGACTTGATGCATTTTCTCGTACAATCAGATATTTTAAAGAGAACCTTTCTCCAGAAATCTCTGAAAGTATTTGTAATTAAAATAATTGGCTTATTGCGGACCTAAAAAGTCGCCATCTTTTCCTCTGGTAATGAGGCATTTCAAACTGGCTCAGAGAAAAATACTAAATGGATTCATCTGCAGTGAAAATGGTGAATTACTCCATTTCATTATGGGCCAAAATTTGTGACATGTCACGGTAAGAAAAGTCAAGGTGTAAATAATGAAATTACTGCAGGTACTCTTTCGCCTGCTGGGTCACAGTCGCACTGTCGGCGCTCACAGGAACACTTGAAAAGCATGGAGCCATCATTAATGTTGTTAGTGGCACCTGTGCTTTCTCCATGACGAGTCACAGTGGCCTCTTCTTGACCCGGAAAACGGGGAAACCGCCTTTAACAACTCAAAACACACACAAGCACATTGTCTTTTAAATGCCCAGATGTCTTGAGGCATGATGAAAAAAACATTTCCTTCCAGTCAACGTAATACAAACTGTTGTACTGTAACAGGCTACATAAAAAAAACACTTTATAATCCTCGCTTCAGGAGAGGCATGTTTATTTTGACTCTATGCACATGTGCTTGTTGATGGAGATGAGCATAACCTTTAATAGTGCATAGATGAATGCCAGCATGTTATGAAGAAGTTGTTCTTCTCAAGATGAAGGAAACTGAAGTGAGAACAGCTTGGTGTGCTTGGAGGAGTCTAACCTGGTCAGCCAGATTGATAATCTGTAGCACTCTACGTTCTACACGTTGGTCTGGGACTGCTCCCATCAAATCCGTTGGGAGAATGGAGGGACATCTAGTGCCCGCCTACCAAGGATTGGTTTTAGCCAATCATGGTGTCAAATGGAAATGTAAGCAGCAGGCGCTATGAGAAACATCAAGTTACACTGGTCAAGGCACTTCTGACTGTTGTTCTTTCAAAGAAGAAATCATGGATTCTGACTAAACGGATGTGAAAGCAGCAGCTGTGTGTGCATCCTCCTGCGCTTATTTAGCTTCTTGGGTTCGGCTGTGGGCTGGGCAGCTCTTGCTTTAAGCACAGCTTTATGTCCCGCTTTAAACTAATACCCCATGATTGACCCGAGCTGTTTTATCCCAAACAATTTATGCGAGAGCGTGGCAAGATGGATTCTCATGTTTGAAAGCACAAATACCGCGAGAATTCGGCTTACAGGTTGGGTGGAGTTTTTCTACAGTTTTTCTTAAGCAGTTGTAGAGATGCAAAGATATGATGTAGCTTATTTGGATTTACTTTAAGTCTGTTTTGTGATATTAAGTGTTAAATATTATATATTTACTTTCCCTTGTGGCATTTGTATTAACTTTTTTTTTCTTGTCAATAAGTCTGATTGGAGATCAGTGGACTCGAAGCAGGATGTTATCCTGACCCTTTTGTGATCAGAAATTGTGGCCAGTGTTAAGGCTGAGCTTTGAAGGATTTAGTTATTTTTAAGACGACTTTATCAAGAATAAAGACACTTTATTGTCTGAGTTACCGTAATGAAATGTTTGATAAGACACACTGGCTCAGATTGCACATAACATACAGACACAACAAGACATAATCTTAAGAGCTCAAAGCAATTGCTTTTATGTTTTGGTGCATGTTTAGTTCTTGTCCTAAATGAAAGCTGCAATAAATATTTCCTAAGCATCTGCAATAAGAAAGCAGAAATGACTGTTTTTCTGGCACAAAACCCAGCACAGGTGAAAACAATCTCCTTTGTGCACAAAGACTCTGCTCTCCATTGGTCTTATGTGACATTTTCAAAAAATCAATACTTTGTTTGTGTGTGACATTTGTAAGAAGTTCATAATTTGTTATGGCTGCAGATTTAATAGTTGAGAGCATACGAGAGAAGGTTGAACCAGTGATCCAAACTCTGGATCATGACAAGTTCTGATTACACCCGTGTTTGCCTCTTTCCAAGAAATCGTTCCTGGCTTTGAAGGCAGAGGCACTGAGCAAATAGCAGAGAGCTCATGTGGGGCAGTGGAAAAGGAAATTATCCTTATGACCTTGGGTTGGAGAGGTTGTCGTGTTGTCAGGCTTGTGCTCTAGATGTGGAGTGCTTGCTTTAAATGAATCAGTTTTTCTACCATTACACTGGTTCAGATTTTAAACATTAGGAGAGGTCTGAGAAACCTAAATTGAATGTTTGAGAGAAATTGCGGAGGAAGGAGGCATGATGATGGGATGCTTATTTGAAATCCAGGGGCCTGAAAATCTTTTTCTTTAATATGATTTGGAAATATTTTTCCATGGTTTGAGTGAAGCATTTTGAGAAATGAATAGGTAAAAACATGTAATATGCAGTAGTAAAAACTATAAAAAGTGTTTAATGCACCCCTCAATCAGACCCAGCATTAACTTCTTAAGCAAATTAAGCTACAGCAGCTCAGCTGTTAGATTAGACCACACGAGCTAGCCTCCATCCACACTGGCAACAGAATTAGATCCAAGACTAATTGATGCAACTTAACCATTTGTTCCTTTAACTGTAAAAACCGATCCCTGCAGACTGGGAACATCCCTCAAGAGCTGCCCTTGTACGGAGGCTCATACTCAGAGTTAGGACCCTAGACCTGCACTGCCTTCATCTTGTGGTTTTCTTAGGATACTTCCCATATAGAAAGGCACTACAGAAAAATCTCTTATTACTAGATCTTCAGTTTCTGATTGGTTGCCTCCCGCTACTGGTGGACTCCTGACCAGGCCTTCAAAATGAGCTGTACAGAGATGGCTTGCTAGAGGAGGCCAGAATAGATGAGGGGTTTAAAAAGCCAGTCCTACCCTACAGTCAGGGCTGCTGTGCTTCATGTGCAGGATGCCATTGTTTGCTTGCTGAGATGATCTTTCTGTTTTTTCTAAGGTTGTCTCTGCTTTGTTTCAGTGATTCTTCTTTTGTACCCAAGAGACTAGATTTGTTTAAACACAATTTGTGATTTTTAGCCACTGAATTTAGTCTCTACCCTTTTTTGTAGTTTGAATTGTGTGTTTCTTATTATTTTGACTTTTTGTCTGATTATTGGTGTATTTAGTTGTATTGCTTTGCGCTTATACATTGAAAACCGTCACCTATTCTTGTTAAACGGTCTTTTTGGGTTTTGTGATTAATGTTGCGTCCACGAGCCGAGACGAACTTCTGTCATCTAAGATCACAATTTGGTTCATGTTAACTCTCCTTGCACTTAACCACATTTCCTTCTCAAGCATCAACTTTGAAGAGAAAATGTTAATTTCCTGCCTGTGGTCCGGTTTTTGGTGAAAACTGAAACATTTTGTTTTCTACTGTTCGTGTACACCACAACGACCCTGTTGTCTTATTATATTTTGTTTACTTTGTTTTTGCTCTTGGTCAGTTAAAAAAAAGTGTTTTGGTGTATATTTACCATAACGGCTACGTTACCGGATGTAGTCGTTATTGTGCCTGAGCACAATGGATAAACGAGAAGAAGAAATGCCGAGTGAGGTCAGCAACATCCAGCTGAGGTGCAAAAGAGTTTGAGTAACTCCAGCTGTGTATGTTGTGCCTTCTTTAGGATCACGTAAACACTATCAGGACAAACGCTTGGCATATATTGTTTTATTTATAGATTTTTTTTTTTTGTGATCATATTGCATGACTAGGCCCCTTTTAAGACAATGGTCTTAGCTTGGGGAGCCTCACATTGGTTAGGATCAACAGAATCCTAACCAAGAAGATTTAGTTAACCCTATGAGCAGATTTGTGCTCAAAGGTCCTAAGACATTATATTGATTTAAGCTAAAGACTTTCGCAATCTTCATTGTCTAATGTTTGAAAAATTGTGAAGGTCTTACTACTTTTTAGACCTGTTGGTATTATTTATTTCACAAAAACTTAAAGGCATTATATTCATTAGTAGTACATGTTCCTAGAACGGGGAGAACTCAAAGCTGGGTTTTACTTTCCTCAACTTTCTCTAATTTAATAACTTGACAGTTTAGAAACTGCCAGACTGAAGAGACTGATGTGTATTGGAAAGTAAGCAGAGGTGTTTCCAGAAACACTAATGGATACCCCATCTTTATTAAGAAAAACTGCATTCTGATGCGCCTTGACCTCAATTGGAAATATCCCCATCAGAAATTGGATTGTTGGCGATGTCGGTCTGATTCTGTGCTGCTTTCATTAATGATTTCACGGTGTGTTCAGGTGATCAGGTCAGAATATGCTGCTCAGAGCTACAACACTTCACTTCTACCAATTAGAAGAGAGTGAGCAACAGATTTAAGAAAAGAAGCAAGTGAGCATCGTTTGAGAGAAGGTTGTAGTTTTAGTGGGGATTTATTTCTTGACTGTTAGGCAAAAGGTGTTATGGCAAAAAAAGATGCCGACTTATTCACTTGATGTCTCAAGAACAGGTGATTTTTATTTATTTTCCTATATTTTCAGATTTTATTTTTCATATTAAAGTTAATAACTTCTACAATAAATTTTAAGGTTTATCATCCTTACGTGTGCAAAAATGATTGATTGCACCAGTTTTGTTGGAATTTAACCGTCAAGTATGGATCTTTTCATTGTGCTCTGGATTGTGAAAATCTTTAGTGTAGTGCCAAAACAAATTAAGTTTGTGGTTGATTTAAAATTTTAACATTCTTTATCTTTTAAGACTGTAGTGAAAACTATTTTAGAAAGACCTTTGCATAACTTTAACATGTTATTCCAGTCTGTTAGTTTAATGTTGACTCAGAGTAATGTTTTCTTCTTCCTCTTAGCATTTTTAAATAAATGGCTGCTTAATATAAAAGCTTGTTACCTCATCTTGTGGATCATTTTAGGGGAAAGACATTATTGCAGCCCTGAGAAACTTCCTGGGTTGAAGCCAAAAATCTGGAAGGGCATCACTAGCTGGTTCGCCATAGCTGCCAGACGATATTTGCTCGTGTGGGTATTGCTGGAGAAAAAGGAATATTATTCCTGAGTGGATGAGCAGTTTTAATTTTGTTTCAGGGTAACAACCCAAATAAATGCTGTAGATTTAGTTTTTGTTGCACTGGTGGGATGTGATTCTTCCAGGGTTAAGGATTGTCCACCAAACATGCATGTCCGGGAGAAAATAGAGGGAGGAAAATATGATTTTTGCAGTCAAAATGTAAATGTTCCTCCACTTTTTAAAGTTTTGTTTTTAATAATGCAGCATGAATAGGTTTTCATTGTTTAAATTGAACAAATGTTTGTTCAATTGATGAATTTTTGACTCACATGAGCAGATTTGTGCAGTTGTACTTGTTGATTTGTATTTGTGTTGAGGGAAAAAAATATAAAAATATATTTTTTTGAAGATTTTAATACACGTGTTTGAATTTGTTTTGCACCATTTGTTTTAGATCAACTGTAGCAGAACTGAATGACAGACACTTATGATGTGCAACTCACAGAACACACTTTGTGTACTTGTACTCAAGAATTTGAAGAGGTGTAACTTTATTTTGTACTTGTGACAGATTTAAAAAAATGTACAATTACAAAACACCAAAATTACAATGCACAAATAGTTTAGCAACAATAGTTCTGGACCATTTAGAGCAAAACTGAGAATGTAAGAGGTTTTTGATGTGCAACTCACAGAACACAATGTGTGTACTTGTACTTAAAATTTGAAGAGGTGTAAAAAAAATTTGTACTTGTACTTTTTTTTAAGAATTTAACTCCCTCTACAACTTCAAATTCACACTTACAATGCACAAATCCAATTGGAACAAGATTACCTTCATATTGTTGAGTCTAGATGAATAGCCTTGTATGTCTCTCCTGCCAGAGTTCAGAGATGACAAACTAAGATTTCAACCAGAGATGGGCTTTTTTGTCAAAAGTTACATCAGCTCTCCTCAGAACACTTTAAGCACTAAAAAAGTGAGAGAACACAGCAAACAGTTCCTTAAACTTATTGTTTCACCCGTGTAATAACTTTCAGTTTCCATAAATTTTAGCACTGCTTGCTGCAAGTTTTCTAGAACATCCGATCTACTGACTTCATGGTGCTTTGTGGTATCGATCAGTGACGTGAGGTTCATGACTGAGGCACCGACTCCTCTTGAGTTGGATGTACAAATATATGAACCCAAAATAGATGCTTGTATTTAAAATATGCCACCAGGTGACACATTTAGTTGTTTTAAAAGCTTTAGCGTTAGACCTCAATCAATTCCATACTGTTCAACAATATGGTAGCAAGAAAAATAAAATATTTAGTACTGTATAAGGAAAATGTGATTTTTGCCTGGTCTCTTTTTGTTTTTATTGAAATTTGAGAACAGTGTGTGATTTTATCTTTTTTGTGAATGAAGTCTATAGAAGCCTTACTCAGGTATTATAAAATATCCCGGTTCGCCCTCTCCTTTGCTTGTGGAGGCTGATGCTCACTCAGTGCCGAGTCAATCCGTGCACCTCCAAACATTTTCAGTTTTATCTGACTTTGAATGCGAGTCACCGATCTCATGTTAATTTATATTACATCGCTATATCCTGTTAGTACAGAAATTGTCATATTTCAAAAATGAAGAGCATGGAACGCAGAACTTGTTCCTGCATATAGAAGAACACAGAGGGACTTCCATTTGTTACCCACTGTTTCTATGGGGCTCAGCGATGCCCCATATCAGTGCAGTGCCGTACTTTTGCCTCACCCTGTGTATTTTAGGCTGATTGGAAAGACTAAATGTCACGCACAAAATATTTTACAAGGTGAAATGTCTGTATGTTGAGTATTTATGTAATCGAACATGTATATTGGCGATATAGATACTCAATGTGCTGCACCATACAGCTGCGTCAATTTGTGACATGGTGCCATCAGGGGTGAGGCAGAGCTCCTCTACCTCACCTCGCCCTTCTTCCACGTATTTGAACCAGTGATTAATAACGTTCAGCAAAGTTGACCACAGAAATGTTGAAATCATAGACAAAACTATTTATCGAACAGTCAATTGGACAAAATTAATTTTTTTGTTAGTAATGTTATTACTTGTATCACCGGAAATCGAGATGAACCAGAGTTTGAGAGCTGGAAAAACAGAAACTTGAAGAACTAAGAAAAGTGGGAAATGCAGAGCAGAGAAAATACCATTTACAATCCTTTAAGTATACAGTTCTTCGATCATCTTGGTGTGTATAAATAACTTTTGCCATTTACATTCATTTTTGAGATTAATTAATTTGGACATAGAGTTGCAGTCAAAACCCACACCAGGTCTAAAACTTTGCCAGTATGTACTTCATGTGTAGCGGAGAAAATTAAGCTTTGAAAATCATTGGTCTATAATGAGGCAAAATTAAAAAAGCTAATTGGGTAAATATTCTATAGGCTGTTAATACTGGCACTGTAGTCCTATGGTGTCTTTGCATCCTTGTTCTTCTTTCACCTACTTGTCTTTCTGCCATCCCCACCTCACTTCTTTCCATCAACTTGACCTTACTTCCCGTTTTCTTTCTAGTTTTATATTTGCACTGTGAACACTCTAGAAATATACACTCCTGATCAAAATCTTAAGACCAGTCAAAAATTTGCAAGAATTTGCATTTTGCACTATTGGACCTTAAGAAGGTTCTAAGTAGAGCTTCACAATGTTAAAAGGACAAATCAGTGCAAGAGACAAGAACATTTGAGCAGGGAATTGTCTGAAAACTGCATTTATACTCAAACATGATTTTTTTTCAGCTGATCAAAAGTTTAAGACCATAGCTCAAAAAACCCCGAAAACCCCCCAAAACAGAAATCAAAATGTCAAAAAAAAGGACTCAGTAATGAGTAGCTCCACCATTCTTGTTGATGACTTCAAACAATCGTTTAGGCATGCTCGATGCCAGTGTTTCCAGGAGGCTAGTGGGAACGTTGCTCCAAGTGTTGAAGATGGCTTCACGAAGGGCATCCATTGTCTGGAACTGATGACCATTTCTGTAAACTTCCCTTGCCATCCATCCATCCCCAAATGTTCTCAATTGGGTTTAGATCCGGGGAACATGCAGGATGGTCCAAAAGAGTGATGTTATTCTCTTGGAAGAACTCCTTTGTCAGGCGGGCATTGTGAACTGCAGCATTGTCCTGTTGAAAAACCCAATCATTACCACACAGACGAGGGCCCTCAGTCATGAGGGATGCCCGCTGCAACATCTCCACATAGCCAGCTGCTGTTTGACGCCCCTGCACAACCTGAAGCTCCATTGTTCCATTGAAGGAAAACGCACCCCAAATCATGATGGCGCCCCCACCACTGTGCCGTGTAGAAAACATCTCAGGTGGGATCTCCCTGTCATGCCAGTAACGTTGGAAGCCATCAGGACCATCAAGGTTAAATTTTTTCTCATCAGAGAAGACAACTTTCTTCCACCTTTCAATGTCCCATGTTTGGTGCATCCTTGCAAAGTCCAAACGGGCAATTCTGTGGCGTTGAAGAAGACGTGGCCTTTGAAGACGTTTTTTGTTTCTGAAGCCCTTCTCTCGCAGATGCCGTCTGATGGTTATTGGGCTGCAGTCAGCACCAGTAATGGCCTTAATTTGGGTAGAGGATCGTCCCGTGTCTTGACGGACAGCCAATCGGATCCTGCGGCTCAGAGCTGGTGAAATGTTTTGGGGTCTACCACTTGACTTTTTTGTTCCATAACCCTCAGGATCATTTAAAAAATGCAAAATGACTGTCTTACTGCGTCCAACCTCAGCAGCGATGGCACGTTGTGAGAGGCCTTGCTTATGCAGCTCAACAATCCTACCACGTTCAAAGTCAGTGAGCTTTTTTGCTTTTGCCATCAGGAGGTCTTGACAGTGTAAAGACTTCACAGAAAATTACATGGAATCCAGATGTTTGCACAGCTTTTGGCTTTTAAAGACTATGGTCTTAAACTTTTGATCAGCTGAAAAAATCATGTTTGAGTGTAAATGCAGTTTTCAGACAATTCCCTGCTCAAATGTTCTTGTCTCTTGCACTGATTTGTCCTTTTAACATTGTGAAGCTCTACTTAGAACCTTCTTAAGATCCAATAGTGCAAAATGCAAATTCTTGCAATTTTTTGACTTATTTTAAGATTTTGATCAGGAGTGTATTATTACTAAAATCATACCGAACACTGAGTTTTCCATGAAGGTGGACATAAGGTATTGAGTCAAGACATTTGTCTGGAAGAGGGTGAAATTTTAAAGAGGAAAATGATCTATAGGAACCCTGTACTGAGTATAAGCGTAAATGGCAAAAATGATCAAACTGAGAGGGACCTCATTTTCTTCTCCGTTGCTTCCATGAAGCCAAAAGTGATTTTGCTTTCACCCTGAGGGTTGAGCACAGCTGTTCACCTTGCACACCTGCAGGCATCACACAGAGGTGTAAAGGTGACGGTGAAAGTGTTAATAAAGGAAAAACAGGATGTAGCAGGAAAAGGGAGTGACAGACTGTAAAGATAAAAAAAACAGGTTAATTTAGGGGAGTTCATAGAGAAATGGCAGAAGATGAGTAACTGGGATAAATAAAGCAGTCTCTAAGTTTTTAAAACTGTAAAACTTCGCTATGATAAAATTAAAGATAAGGATTCTTTTGAGGCATTTTTTTTTTTTTTTTTTTTTTTTTTTAAGAAAACTATGTAAACGAATACAATTCCAGCTGTCTGAAAAGTCAGTTGCTTATTAGAAAAAAGAAATGCTTCTGGGGACATGAAGAGGAAGTGGGATTAAACTGAGCTGTCTTCACTTTGACTTTGGTTTTGTCAGCCACCTGCCAAGTCCTCATAACACTGCTCTAATACAGCTCTTTATGCGTCTGTCTTTTTGATTTTTAATGATTTTCTTTCATCGATCACTGTCAGCACCTCCGCCCCTCCTGTTTAAGGACATTATCCCCACGCTCTCAGGTCTCAGGTATCCTCCCACGGCTTCTGTTCACTGCGATTCCTCTTGGTGACATTTTTCCCTGACAGACCAAAAGAGACACCTGAGACATGCGGTCTATTGTCACAATCGTACATCATCTCTGCAGGGTTTAAGGGCACACTTCTCTATTACTGTGTGTTAGAGGAACAGAGAGGTTTGAGGTGCAAAGGTGAAACATGGGACTTCCTCATTAGGTGGAGCTGGAAGATGAGTTATAAACTTGAGGTCCCTGAAACCATAAAGGTTAAAGGCTAAATGTCACGGAGCTCATAATGGATAAAATACTATAGACTATAGTAGAAGCTAATTAGTGGAAAATAAAGGAAAAATATACATTTTAAACCTTGGCTAGGGTTTAGTTTATTCAAACGTGTTAATTGTTCTGTAATATTTCCATTGTTCCCAAAATACCTCCTACCATTCATTATTAGTTAGTATAATAGTGCCAATTAACATTTTAAGGAGGCATTTTAAGAAAAATTACCATTCCTCTGATTTCTGCAGGGGCCACCAACAAAAATCCTGGAAATGACCTTTTCAGTTTTTAACTTTTGTAAAAAAAAAAAAAAAAAGGAAAAAATATTATTTACATGCTTTAAGATGGTTCTGAATAGAACACTAAAATGTTTGATTCAGCGCCTTTCATAATTGTATATTAGTAACTATGTAATTTTAACTTGCCGCATAAACTACAGGGCTGTCCTGTTTCCTTATAGTGTGAATGTTTCTACCAGTTAGACAAAGTACAAACCTAAACCACTCCAACTAACTTTTGTCAAAAAGGAAAGTTTTAAGCTTAGTCTTAAAAGTAGACAGGGTGTCTGCCTCAAGGACAAAAACTGGGAGTTGGTTCCACAGGAGAGGAGGCCTGTTGTGGACTTCCTGATATTAAAGAATTACAACAGTCCAACCTTGAAATAACAAAATCATGCTCTAGTTTCCTGGACAGAATATTTCTAATTTTCACAATATTCTGGAGTTGGATGTCAATTTATTGCCATCCAGATTAAGTTTCATTCAAGACAATTTTTGTCTTGACTGAACAAAGCATAAAATTCAAATTAGTCCAGGTTTTCATGTCTTGAAGACATGCCTGGAGTATAACTGATTACATTTCTCATGATCCACGGCTGACTGAGCACCATTACAACTGATCGGTTGGGAGAATGGGTCAAAGGCCCCGTTTAACTGTTTTCTGAACGATGCCGGTGTGATACGTCACTTTTAGTATTATGCAGTGATTTAGGAGCTGACCTAAAAAAAGATTTAAGACCTTATCTTAAACTTTAATTACCATTTTTCTTAATTTCTAAATCTTGTGTTGTAAGAATTGCCATTGGCCTGAATTATAATTGGATTTTTTTTTTTTTTTTTTTTAAAGACCAGTTGGCATGCATTTTGGGATTGATTCAGTATCATTGACCCTGTGAGGATAACGTTCCATTATAAATGTTTTACCTTATTTCGGGTCACATTCAAAGCTGTTAATTTGTGCCAAACGTTCATTCTGTAATGTCCTTAAGGACTCGGAGATAAAATATTTGGTTTAACGATACAAATTCATCAGGTAACCTAAATCAGACAGGACCATCTAAATCAAAATGATTATTTACACTTATTTTGTGCCGTGGCTCTGCTCTGGGACTCCGCTGACCTTCATGTACCAAAGGAGGAATGCCTGAGGCAGAAAAAACTGGCCCCTGACCAGGGAACAAAACAAAGTAGTCATCAGTAAAAACACAGATGACTTTAGAAAAAATAAAAATGGTCCTGTGCCATGTAAAATAATTAGAACATCTGTTTTCCTTTTGTTTTGGTTACAACCACAACCTTTAATGCATGTTTCTCAGGATTGTATGTGACATACCCAAACAAACCAGTGCGTAATTTTGAACTGGACTGAAAAAAAATGAATTTTCAAAATATTTTACAAATTAAATCTCAAAAGTGTAATGCATTTGTAATTGTCCACTTTTACTGATAAAAGGATCTTTGTTTAAATAGCTTTTTTTTTTTTTTTTTTTTTTTAAAAAGACATGGGTACAGAAAAACCATAAGTATCAGTACATCTAAATGGTTAATACAAAGCAACTGCAAACGGATGAATTTTCCATAATGCTTGTGTACATTAAAGACATGCTATAAAAAAATGTTCCCTTTACAATTATTTTTAATTTTAAATAAAAAATGTACCCTCATGCGTTTATTACTCATAATAGACTTGAGTAGTTAAATGAAAAATCTGCTGAATGTGCTAATTACTTTTTTTTTATCCAGTTGATTAATCATCAGAATAACTGATGGATTAATTGATCACTAAAATAATCGTTGGCTGCAGCCCTAGGTAAGATTTGTGTTCAGCACTTCCCAGATATTGGCTTAATACAAGCCTGGGAAGGAGGTCTTGGATAAATGCAAACATTTCAGAATCTCATTAGGAGTTTGCCACAAGTAATGTAGGGGAAATGGCAAACGTGTGGAAGTACATTGATGAGATGAGACAAAACTTCAAGTTTTTGCTCTGCATGCAAACAGTCGTGTGGTAGAAAACCAACACGTCACATCTCAATGTCACTCTAAACATGGGGAAGGATTGTTTGCATTTTTGTCTTCAGGATGGACAGAGCAGCTGTTCAGAGTTGATGGAATGATAGATGGTGGTAGATTCAAGGCAACCATGGAACAGATTAGACCAAAATATTCACAGGTCAGAATAGCTGAGTTTGTGTCCTGACCGAAATAAAACAAGACTTTGGCAAGACTTGAAATTGATGTTAAGATTCTCTCTATCTAATCCGACAGTTCAAACTATTTTGCATTGCATATTGGTAAAAAAAATAAATCAGTCTCTAGATGTGGAAACCTTTTAAGAGATGGATCCCAAAAGACTTACAGCATTAAGTGCAGTGAAAGATGTAACTACTAAGTTTTAAATCAGAGAGCAGAATTCAAATGCTTGCTAGACTTTTCCTATTTCAACTAAAATTCCTTGAACTAAAACAAGTGGGTCATTTTTTCCTCAAAATTATACAACACTATGTTGGTATGTCACAAATAATCCTATTAAATTACGTCTAACTTTATCATATGGCAAAAGATAAAAGCATTTCATGGTGTAGAAATCATTTTGCAAGCCTCTGTAAAGAGGAGCTAAAGGTGGATTACATAGAATTGTGTAATTGTTGCTAAAGCAGCTTTGTATGAAGCTTTCATTTTATGAAATTACAAATGTTCATTTAACTTGTCCGTTTGAACAAAAGCTACGCCATATTTCCCCTTTGCATTTTTCTTTGTATCACAAAAACTGGGATTTGAATACTTTTTTTTTTTTCTTTTTGCCATTCTTCTGGCCAAGATCCAGACATTCCTACTTCACAAAACTGCTGCATCCTCCTAACATAATCATCTGTCGAAACATTTCCATAGGGAGGCGGCACTGGATGAATTTATTTACTTGTGTGTGCGCGTGCATATGAGCAGGGGCTGTGACTGCACTTGTGAGTGTTGAAAAAGGGCTGGCTGGATTCTAACCAGCGGTATATTGTGAGGAGTTATAAAAATGTTTCACTTGCTCCTGTCTGCTCATATTTTGAGTAAGTCCTGTTAAATTCCAGTCTGATCCTAAGTTCTAGTTGGAGAGAAGAAATTCTCCTTCAAAGCTCGTTTTCAAGGTTATAAAACCGTCTCCTCTGAAAATCCCTAATAAAATCTCTGGGTTTCATCGATTCAATTAGACCAGTTGTCAATGCTCTATCAGACCTGGTTATTGACTGAGAAAAAGGATTAGAAGTTGGGTTGGCTTTTTTTCCATTAGGTGTGCATCAAAATCACTTGAAATGCTTGCCAGAACTAATATGAGACCAGCTGCTCCTTGGAAACGGTGGGCCTGAAGCCTCGTCAGGGGAGCTTGCAGTCACAGTCTAGTCCCTGCAAGAGAAAACAATTTCTGGTGACAGCATGACACACTTAAAACCTGGAGGATCGTTTCTCTCTTCTCCTGTCCTTGCTATTAATTAGCAGTAGGTGAGCCAGTGTCAGAAGAACCCAACAGTTGACAAAAGGTGCGAGCGCCTTATTAGAGTCGCTCTTGGGTACAAGGTGTCAAGCATCAGCTTTCTTTTCTAAGACCGTTGTTAAAGAAAAAGGCAATATCCATATCCAAGAACTGAAAGCTAGGCTCAACTCGATCTTTTGTAAATCTTTTGCTAAAAGGATATTTATTCCCCCTGAATTCAGATATTTTCAACCTCTATCCTAAAACTATATTGAAATATAAATATTCAGTGAAAAATATGCTCAAATCTTCTCAGCTTGGCAAGCCTTAAATGCCTTTGGATGGGTTTTTCTGAAAGTTATATTAGAGATATGGTGGCAATCAAAAGTTTTCACAGCCATTTTATAGTGTCAGTTTCTGTTATGTAAATAAATGCGGTATTGAACATTTAAAAAATTCTGTTGACCATGGTCAATCAACAGAATATTGATCTTTCTGTTGATCAGACAGATCAACAGACTGCTTTGAAATTTTCTTTTAAATTTAATTGAAAAACTTAGGAGCAGTAAAGTAAAAGATGCATAACCTTTAAACCTATTAAACCTCTCTTGACGTCTAATTGTTGCTGATTTATTTGGTTTTAAGGCATTATATACAAACTGATGCTAAACATGGTATTGGGAGACATCTTCATATTTCTAACAGATACTTAAAGGTTTTGTGTAAAAACTGACTGGCATTTGGAAATGTTATTTTTGTCCACCTTGACAGAAACCTCAGATCCATCTGAAGAAAAGTAATTGTAGAAAAATCCTTTTGCTGCCACCACCATGGTTAAGTGTGGGTATGGTGTTTTTAGTGGGGTCAAATGTTTTTAGTTTTTAGTTTTCTGTGTGTGGGGGGTCAAACTTACTGCTTGTGGCTCAAAGTTCAAGTCGACTGTATCAGACCATAACACATTTATCCATCTTTTATTTCAGCCAAGCCTCCTGTTTTCTTTTGAGGGAAAAACTTCTGTTTTTATGATCCTACTCCTCTGTCCAGACATGGAGAGAATATATATTTTTTGTCACTTGCAGAACTCAACCAATGCTTTGTATAAGTTCTTGCAGCTCCTGCAGTGTTGCTGTTGACCTTTCGCCAGCCTTACTGACATGTTTCCATCTCATCTCTTTGATTGCTTATAGAGAAGATGTTAAATTGTACTGTCCTGTGTTTTTTTTTGTCTTGCATTTAAATGCTGTGAATTTGGTTGTACTTTGGTAATGACTGAAACGTATCTGGACTCTGCAAACTACACTTGGAGCTAAAGAATGAACATCGGCAAATGTTAGATTATTGGAAAGATCTTTTTTTTTTTTTTTTTTTTTTTTGTTCATCCAGATTTACTCTAATTGATGTTGGGTGTGCAGCAAATAGCAAAGACGACTGAATGTTGAAAAGAAATCAAAAGGTGCTTCAAAACACTTTTTTGTATTTGCCTTCCTGAGACGTACCATAAATAATAAACTTTCACACACATCTGATACCCTTTAATAAATTGTTGGTTTTCTTTTTCTGGAACTTCATTTATTCTTAATTTCTTGTTTAAAGTCAGTGTTTCCAAAAGATGAATATCTTAAACATAAGTGTTGGCTTTTACGTGCTTAAAAAAAACAAAAAAAAACAACAAAGAAAACTAGGACATAAGTTGCATGCCTTAAAATCTAAAATATTTTCAGTGAAGATTTTTTTAAATATGATGGTAAAGATTTGCCTGATTTGGAGCGACAGGGATTTTTAAATTCTAAATTTTATAAATGGCCATTTTTATATTGGAATTGAGCTAAAATGAGAACAATTGAAAACCTCTTTTCAAAGGTTTTTCTGTAACAGTGTCCTAATCTTCAAGGTATATGCATTTGTCATTGAAAATCAGAGATTATGTACATTTTTAAAAACAGCCTGGAAGGTTGAGAAGAAATGGTTACCAGTTTAAATGTTGGTATACAAAAACAATCTGTAGTATGACAATTGTAAATCTAAGTCACCATTTAAATGATGTTTGGTTACCTTGTTTACAAAATTACAGTTCTTTTTTTTTTTCTTTTTACGGTCATAATGTATTGCATCAGACTCTTTATAACAGGAACTCCCTGTCTCTAGCAGCTGCTTTACCTGGCTGGCAGTTAATCCAAAGTAATTTAACTTTTAAGATTTATAGATTTTGGTTTCCCTGACTTGTTACTTGGTGGCTTCTCGGACTCATAGTTAAAGGTTTGCTTAAACTCAGAAGCACAGCCACAATAATCATACTGTCAAGGTCTGATCTAGTGAACCCGAATTCAGCCACACACAGAGCCATGTTTAAGAGTTTTATTGAAGATGGATGAGTTCTGGGAGAGAAGAACCAGAAGGCAGTACCGGACTAGAGCTGGTGGAGGGTGTTGCAACAAAGGGAGGTAGGCAGGTGGTAGAATGACGACGATCGGGTGGGGAAGAGCTGGCTGAGGAGGGTTTATATAGGGACTTGTTTGGAGGCAACAGGTGGCAGTGATCAGGCGTGGAGTGGAGACTGGGCTGGATGAGAGGTGGAAGGATCTGGAAACTGTCCAAAAACTGAACCCTGACACATACCAAGTCTTGTCTAAAGAAGTCTGAGTGCATTTACTTTGAAATGGCTTTAATACAGCTAATGAACCAAGACGCAACCTTCTGTCAACCTTCACAACAACAAATTTGTTGATCATTGAGTGTAAAAACACTAGAAGAGAAATTAGTGGTGGGTGCACCATGAATGCTGCTTGTCAGGAAGAAATTAGGCAGGAAACACACGTTTTTTTGTATGAATTACTATTCGTGAATTTATATCCTTAAACAGTAACTCGCCACCAAATTAAATTTATTTTTTGCTAATAAACTGTATGCTTGGATGTCTTATAGTTCTATATTCAAATCCTGGTCATTGTTTTGACATTTACAGCACATTTGTTGAAATTCTGTCTTTTTTTTGGTCCTCTGTATAGTTTTCAAATGAGATTGGGCAGACTGAGGCTGTTATACTTTATTACCTAGATCTACAATATCAGAATTTTTAAAGGTCATTTTGAAGAGACGCAGAGTATCATGCTTAGGATGAGTCATGATTAAAATCAATTAAATGGCAGACAGCTTTGTGCTAACAATATTAACTGGAGGAAACTGGGGTAAGGGCTCTGGCTCCACTACAGTGACTTCAGTGTGAATAATGCATGTAGCATATTTTCAACCCATTTTAACAATTGCAATATTGAAGAATTGCAACTGTGAAGAATTTGCACACAAAACCAATTTTCACATTTAAATCAGTCGAGACTGAAACTATTATTTTTCTGTTGCCCTAAGCCAAATTTTGAGTTGTATTTGCAAAAATGATCCAGTTAGGATCTTAAAAGGCTTGTTCACCCCTCAAAAGCAGAATTTATACAATAAAAGCTACAAAGGCCAACTAAAACTTTTCTCGTTCACATGCATTGAACTCTGCTCTGATCTCACAATGTTTTGGTCATTACTTTCTTCCCCAAATACCACTTTCACAGCAATGAAAGTCCCTTCTTATCTGGCCTCATGAATTTTAATATAAATGCACAGATTATATTTCTGTAGATGCTGTGATGCCACAAGATGGAAATGGCCAAGATTCCAATTGTTTGAAAGAACACTTATTGTTTTTTTCATGAATATATCAGTAAGTTATGGAATAAAGGAAAACAAATTGTTTCTTTAAAAACGGCTGAATGAAAATGGTGAATCCTTTTTTTTTTCTGCTTAGTCTTATATTTTGATCATAGCCTTAAAACTTTTTCTGTACTAGGAATAATTTTAGGATGGCTACCTCAGAGCTAAAATAAATTTCCCAAGAAAAGGTTATAAAATTCTACTTTCAATCTTTATATGCATTTTTAAAAGATGAATTTTCATCTTTTAAAAATGCCGTACCCAACCGCAATTCAATCTGGATCCAGTTCCCACCGTTTTAGTTCACACATGAGGCTTAACCAACAGCCATGTGGGGACAGACACAGCCAGCACTCTGCTGTATATATATATATATATATATATATATATATATATATATATATATATATATATATATAATTTTTTTTTTTTTATTACATGAGCGAATGTTAGGAGCTGAATTGTCAGTGAGGCGAAAGCAACTTACTTTCAGCCTAGCACCATATGCTTTTCACTTGCACTAAGATCTGGAGAGTGAAATGCTTCGTCTACTGCAGACTTTTTCTTGCTTTATGTGCCAGCTTAAAGGTCTTTTAGAAATAAAGCATTACTCTTTAGTTTGTTGATGTTTTGTTTGAACGTTGTAGCAGCCCCTAAAACCTGCCTAGATCTGTGCAAAAACATTGTCCAGTAATTCTGAGGGGGCAAAGTCATTTCAATAACACTTTTATTGGTGAGAAATGTAGAACGCAATCACAGGACCATTTGTAACGCTGTATTGATGATAAATGCAATAATATTTATACCTGAAGATTTTTTTTAATCACAAAAGGAACAGTTTCTTCATTCATAAAGATATTTTATTTCTTTATGGTAAACAGAAATGACTAAAAGGTAGATTTAAAACCTTTACTAAGACAATCAGTCCTAATAAGTTTTTTTTTTTTTTCTATTAAACTGTTAAGGTTTACACATTGACCATATATTTTGCTACTTTTTTAGGGTAAAATATGTTTAAAATAAATATTAAAAATAAAATTTGAAAAAGGGGGATTTTTTTTTTTTTGGGTTAAGCTCTAAAATTGATTTAGGAAGAGAACATTATATTCTCTAGTTGTAGTCGGCTTATTCAAAGGTAGCAGTTCCTTTTTTTTTTTTTTTTTTTTTTTTTTTTTTTATGCACAAGGTTGATAAACAATGAATTTCTGACCCAAAGCTAAAATCATCCCCAGTCGTCGCAGCCAAAAACCATAATGATGCACACACTGAATGCATCAGTCCGTCAACCTTATTTTATCTTTATATACAGTAGATATGTTTTTCAGTGTTATTTTATATTCATACCTTTTAGATCACAGTTCAAGAGTTGCTGCTGACCATGTAGTTGTAATTCTATTTTGGGGCAATAAAAGCACCTTATGTATTTACAGTATAACTTCCTCTCAGTTTTTAAGTGACTCTTATTGTAATTGGGGTCTAGTTTATTTTATTCTCACATGTAAAGAAAGGCGCATTGTTTGTTGGATATATATATATATATATATATATATATATATATATATATATATATATATATATATATATATATATATATATATATATAAAAAAAAAAAACCTGAAATGGCTTTTTAATTATTTTTTATTACATAATTACACACTTTGAGTTGATAAATATGGTTGAAAAGAATCTGAATTTGGAGAAAAAATTTGGATTTCATAAGGCCCTCGCACGGTCACAAACGGTTGCAGGCATATGGTGTTTTACAAATTGTACTTTTGTTGATAAATTTTCACTTTTGTGTTTTATTAATATTCTCTTGGCATTTCAGTTTTCAGTATAACCAACAAAATATGGGGGGGGGGGGGGCTTGTTTTCTGTTCTTCCACTGCAGTCACTCCTTATATCGCTGATCAGAGGCTGCCTGTTTGTCTCATCTTAATTCTGTTTCTGTGTGTCGATGGGAAGGGGTCACCTTGTCCTTGGGAAACATCATGCATCCCCCACCTGATGCTTTTGTGTCGGGAGATGCTTTGCTCCACTTTTGGAAACCAGCTCAGGGACCAGCGAGAGCACCATAACTAACACAAATATAAATGACATGGAAGATATCTACCGATATGCACATAGATAACACACACACACTCGCACGAACATTGAAAGATAAAAACTCATTCTGGACCTTTCCACCATTCCCTTTAGGCTTCTTCTCCAGTTCATATATAAACTCAGGACATAAAGCTGTTTTTCTGACTTGATTTTAACTTGTGGCAATTTGTTCAATTCCCAATGCTCTGTTACTGACCCGTGAGAAAGGAATGGAAGATTGCAAAGAGAGGGAGTAACCCCCACCCCCATCTCAATGGAGCTTCAACTCATTTTCAACACTTTCACCCTCTTTTGGGAGAAATGGCATTCTCTGGAAAGGCCCATATGCCACAATGGGTTTGTGTGATGATATGATTTGCCATGAGAGTCTGTGTGCATCATATTCTACCATCACTGCTCAGCACACCATTTAGATTACTTTCACCTCATCAGCCCACATGCACTTGGCTTGTGGGAGTCCTTTGGGACAGACTCCCATGCGGATAGATGTTTTCACTGCACCACAAATGTATGTGCTTCAGTGTGTGGGTTTTGTCTGCATGAGGTGAGATAAGGAAATGGGAAGGCGGGGAAATAACGGACACTGGGGGAGAGAACCAAAGACATTTGTGACTTAGAGAAATGTAGGAGAGCTGTCTCAATAGAAAATTGTCTTTGGGCATGCAGTGGAGCTGTTTTTCACTTTTTTTTATTGCAGTGGAAGGTTTTTTTTTATGGGTGTACTTATGTACATTTGGTTTAAAAGGTCCTAAAGTCAAATATTGCTTAAATAAAACACAGCTTTGGCTCTGACAAGTGTGAAAGATGTTGAGAAATAATGGTTCAACTCTCTCAACATGAGAAGCTTTTTTTTTTCTTGCATCTTGTGCATGGATTAGCTATAATCTAGGCTCATTTTGTCCTTTTCTGCAAGTATGTAGATATTACCTGTACCTCCAATGAAGCAAAAAAGAGGAAAATAATTGATATACACTGTTTAAATATTTAATTATGGACTGATGACGACTTGTGACATAACACCTAATCATACCACCTGTTAGTGGCAGGGATGTATTTGGCAGCAAGAGAACATATTTGGTCCTCAAAATTGACGTTAAAAGTGGAACGATGAGCAAGAATAAGGATTTATGTGCATTTCACAAGGGCTTAATTGTTATGGCTTGCCAGTTGGTACAGAACATATCTATAATTGCTGCTGCGTGGAGATGCTTCTGGTCTAAAGTAGTCTGTAGTTATCAAGACTGGTTAAAGGAAGGAACAGAGGTGACACGGCGACAGTCTGGGGAGCGAAGGCTGGCTCTTGTGGTCCGTGGCATGCAGTGCAATGATTTTGGTAAAGTTCTGCTAGGAAAGCTTGAATCCTGCCATCGATATACAGTTGTGTCCAAAATAATAGCAGTGCCACAGTACATGTTTGAGTTTGTAACGAAAGATGTCAACGCTGCTATTTTTTGAACAATATATTTCTTGACCTTCTGTAAAATATCAAACTCGATTCCTTTTTTTTTTTTCCAATTTTCTTGTTTTGAAATAGAATATGCAGTGTTCCCAATGCATTTGTTAATTAAATACAATTTATTTGAAGAATCTCGAGGTTTACTCACCTTTTTAAACACATTATGAGCACAACTGTAGATGTTTGTTGCAGACCATGTCGGCGTTTTCACAAAAGCTGTATTCCTTGATGGTGGTACCGTCTTTTCAGCAGGTTCCCATCTTGACTAAACCTCAAAACTCCTCAGATCTTTGTCCAATTGTGCCTTCTAGAGAATGTGCTGGACTAACAAATCCAATCCAGTATCTTCCAGATACCACAGCACACCTTCCATTGGAATCACTGCCTAGACAGGTTAGGATGCAAAAGTGGTACCAACATACTGCTAAACAGGTGGTGATACTGTAATGCCTTAATCATTGTATAAAGGCTGCAAACTGATTTTTTTTTTTTTTTTTTTTTTTTGTACATATAATTAAATCCCACAGTGGTGAGGTATTTTTTTGTGGAGATGGAACTGGTTTCATTAAAATAATAAAATAAAAATGCATAAAAACTCTTATCCTTCCCAGTGAACTTTGTGATTTAACTCTAGATCATGTCAAAAGTCTTCTTATGGGACCATAGATCTACTCAAAACTACTTTTATCTGATCAGGTCAGAGGACTGCAGTGTCTTTGAGATTCTGATGTGTTCAATGCATTTCCGTAGGAATCCCCCACAACATTACATGCATCTATTTTTTTATTTTTTTTTATTTTATTTTTTGTGTGCAAATGTTGGCAAGATTCCAGTGTTTTCTACATGCACTAACTCTGACATAACTAAAAATAAATATAAATGAATACAGAAATGAATACATGTTCAATAAATAAGCATAAAACAAATGCACAAAAATACAGCAAATAAATGTAAGCAGTAATTTAATTATACAATGAGACATGAATGTAAATTTCAATTGGCTTATTTATTCCTCTTTTTAATAATCACCTAATTTATTTATTGTAATTGTCAACTTTATTTATCAACTCTTAATGAACAAGTATATTTTATTACATCACATGAATGCAGACGTTGGAAGGTGTGCCAAGTTCTCTCGACAGAAACAGCCCCTGTGCTGGGGCCAGCTTTGGGCTGGAGAAACGGATCCAGTCGGCTCTCTCATTTCCAGCCATCTAGTCGTAGAAATAGCGATGTGGGTTACAACAGAAAATGACACTTTATTGCTCTCCCGTGGCGTCGCAGTCTACGTGATTGTTTGAACAGAGTTTTCCTAATATGAGGATGATCACGTCTGTTTAAACTCAATTCATATAAACGGCCTGGCAGTCCAGCTCCGGCGGCCAGCCACCTTCATTACATGGACAGGTTTACAACAGAGGACACGGCTGTATAAACTGAGAAATGCTTGAAGATTCAACTTACCTGAGAATCATATAGTAATATATATTTGCGTAACTGCTTCAACTCTAACTGCTTCACATCTATGGTACATGGAGTTGACCAACTTCTGACACCGGTCTTCTGGTACTACGTTCCACAAAAACTTTGCATTTCTTGGTTTTGCCACATGAACATTTTTACTATGGGATTAAGATACGAGGATTGTGCTGGCCACTCCATTACTTGTTTGTCTAGAACCATGATTTTGCTTGCTTGCTCGTGTGTTTGGGGTCATTGACTTGTTGAAACACCCATTTCAAGGGCATTTCCTGTCGGGAGAACTAGTTTGATATGACACCTGCTAACATTTTCGTCCATGTAATAAAATACATGTTCAGTCAGAGCGTCGACATGACTGGTAAAAGTCGTGAATTACAGCGTTGTTTTCAAATCAAGTTGCTAAATGCCTCAGCTCAATGATAACCTGGTAGCCACTGATGGCAGTGGAAGGGTGATACTACCCAACCAATGGGGAGCAGCTGTGCCCTTAAAACCTGTCCCAGCCTCATTTGCATAAGGATGCAAACAGGGCAAGCATAAATGGGGTTGAAGAATAAATGGGGTAAAATATAGAAGGAATGAAACAAAAATATTAAAAACATACACAGAAATGAATACAGGTAAAAACTAAGTAATAAAGATGAATATTATAATGAAAAATAAGGGGAATATTAAAGAGAAATAAATAAGCTAAAAGATATTTTCATTTGTCTCATTGTATAATTTAATTACTGCTTGCAATTATTTACCGTATTTTTTTACGGACTGTAAGGCATGCTTAAAATCCTTAAATCTTCATCAAAAAATTTATGGTGCACCTTATATCTCGATACGCCTCATATATGATTAAAGTTGTGGTTACTGACCGGTTTTTGATGTGGCATAATGCGCTCAATCTGTTAAAAATGTGTAACTACGACTTTGGTAAGCAACGAAGCCGCTCTGCACAATGGATATTCACAGAATTACAGTGCACTGTCACTACCTGATCAGACTCCTGAGCTGTCTACAAGACCGCCTGACTGTAATGTCGAAACTAGAAGTGCATTCATGTAAAGGCCCCCAAATACTCGGGCGTAGTTGGGAGCCTGCTGGAAAAGAAATGGCTCTAGGAGCCCTTGTGGTCCGAAAAATATGGTATATGCTGTATTTTTGTGCATTCTTTTGACTGTTTTATTTATTGAACATGTATTTATTTCTATACCGAAATTTAGGTGTCAGTTAGTCCTCCATACATGCACCATGGACAAGTGTAATATACCATCAAGTCTTTTCCTTTCATATATAAAGATCCAAAGCTGAGAACCAGCAAAAATCATAAACCCTGTGCCTGATCAGACCAGCATCAGCCACCTGTCAGGGTTACCTTTGGCAGACTGAACCCATACAAACTCAAGCTGAGACAAACTGGGGACTAATGCACATTGCTCCAAAGTTACACAGCTCACATGTAAGTCAGACACTTTTTTTGGTCAGCGCAGTGTGTAGCGCTGTTGCCATGCAGCAAGAAGGTCCTGGGTTCGAGTCTGACCTTAGGTCTTTCTGGATGGAGTTTGCATGTTCTCCCTGTGCATGCGTGGGTTCTCTCCGGGTACCCACAGTCCAAAAACATGACTGTTAGGTTAATCGGCCTCTCTAAACTTCTCCTTAGGTGTGAGTGTGTGTGTGTGAATGGTTGTTTGTCCTGTGTGTCTGTGTTGCCCTGTGACAGACTGGTGACCTGTCCGCCTCTTGCCCATTGAACACTGGAGATAGGCACCAGCACCCCTCATGACCCCACAAGGGACAAGCGTGATGGAAAATGAATGGATGGGTTTGTTTTCCCTTTTTTCTGTTAGATCAGGTTTATTCTGTAGTTCTTTCTTTAGGCCTCTTAGAGAATGAAACCCCTGGTAAGGATTAAGTTTCAATAAGCTTAATATTTTAAGAATTCACTTCCCAGTAATTTATGTCCACTTTAGGGTAAACTGGTAGATTAGTGTTTATCTTTAAGTCATTATTTGGTTGCTGGCACTGTTTTTTGCTGAGTTTATTGGTTTTAGTATGAGAAGTTAAAATCTTAAATCCTGTAACTGCTAATTCTTGTTTATTCTTCCCGTAGTCTAGATTTCTAATCCTGAAAAATATGTAGAAATCTCCTTTTGGTTCTGTCAGATTTCTGCATGTAAAGGTGAGATTCTTTAAGATTATTATTTTTTTTAAACAACGTGACAGCGTGATTAATGATCTTTAGTACAATTCATCATAACTGTCGCTTCACTCTCTGTATATCGTTTATTAAAGCCAAAGATATGCTTGAAATTATTGAATATGATCATCCATTTTTCTAACAATCAGCCTGCAGAGTGTTTAAGAATAGGTGAACAACCAGAATTTACCTGGTTCACATCCTATCATACCTCTCAATGTTGTATTGTTCTTCACAACAGGTGATCCAAACAGTAAAGTAAATTAGCATGATTTTTTTTTTCAGCATCTAAAGCTTTGAAAATTCAGAAGTTACCAAGGTGTATACATTGAAAATGTTTTACTAAATCATTTGTAACCCAATACTTCAGGATATTAACTATTTTTACATATGCAAACCTTTTGGTGCTTAATACCAGGAACCATGTCCTAATAATAAATGTAGCAGAGAACAATGCAGGAGAGAAGCCGGCAAATGATACCAGCAAAGGGTTTTCATGGGATCCTTTATAGATCAGAGTTTAGGAATGCTGTCGGACCAGCTTCCTCTGGGAATTCTGAGGTTCTGTTTGTCTCTTCAAACACTCCCCCAGCTCATGTCCCTTTCATCCACCGTTTCATCAACTGAGGGGAATCTCTAGACACAGCCAACCTCATTAAACTTACTGCCATCAAAATAGGGCTCAATTACTGTGTGTGTCTACGATGACATCCCAGATCAATACTGCTAGAATCTATAATTGCATGCTGTGAATGCAACAAAAACATGAGTGGGAATGAGGATGAATATGAAATAAAACTGGGGTTTCCAAGTCTCCTCATACAATCAGTCTTTTTATTTTAGTTGATGGCTCAGCTTTGTGTTCTCTAGCCTGCACTGTGGTGTGTAGATGTGAAGAGATTTGCCTTGAACAAAGCTAAGCTTTTATAGAGTAGACATTATTTCTAGTTGTCTAAGGGTTTATCCATGCAGCAGGATTTATCTTTATTATCTTCTGTGTAAAACGATGCCCGAGAGAATGTGTGTAATGCTAGATCCTACTGTGTACAGTATATCGTCATCATAGCAATGACAATTTAGCAATAATCTAAACATAAATTTTGATTCATCTGTTTGCCTCTTTGTTGTAACCTGTCTAGGGGTGTTGGATGCAACATTTAAGGAAAAAAGAGAAGCACACACCCAGTGTCGAAATTGTGATTTATTTACAAGGTGCTTAAAAGACATAAACAAGTAACAAAATGTAAGAATCTCTTCAGGGTGAGCCAAAGGCCAAAACAAACTTAACAACCTTCTCCTGTATGAATTACTAAAACCCTACATAACAAAATAAGACATACAAAGATGTAACTTTAATGAGATCTACCTCCCTGAATGAAAGGAGAAAATTGTACGGGTTAGATAAAGGGCAGCTAACATCTCTGCATATCCCACACATCCTACAAACTGTTTAAACTTTTACCTTCAGGTCAACGCCACAGAGCGCAATTTACAAATAATCAGCCACTTCTCTTTATATAGAGCTCGGCTTTTTTTTTTTTTTTTTTTTTTTTTTTTTGTCAAAATGGATGAAAATTGACAGTTAACCGTTCTAAATACTCGTCGGTTTTGACCCAAAACCTTCATACATGTTCTAAAAAGGTTTAGCTAAAGAAGGAATTTTGTATATTTTTAGCCACTACTGTGCACCAATTCTTTAAGGAAATTTAAAGTGAAGCAAATATGGCCAAGTTAAGACGCAGAATGCTAACAGACTGGAAGAAGATCTGAATACTGAAATTGAGACGTAAGTTGATAGAACAATATTAGACGGTCTGCATCTATCCAACCAGATTCTTGCGTCTTTGTTTTGTATTCAGTTGAACTACACAGGGTGGATATAATTCATATGTTGTAATCATTTTAAATGTTAACTTTTGGAAACAAAAATATTAATCCTTTTTTTTTTTTTTTAGATCCAATAAAGAGGCATTTAAACAGGGGTTGTAAACCTTTGTGAAAAACTGTAGGTCTCGGAGATCATTTCCACAGAAAGATGAGATACTAAATGCTACTATAAATTGGTAATTGACTATATGTTCATTGTTATGGCTCCCAAAATGCTTATGTAAATCTTGAAAATAGTTTTTTTTTTCAGTAATTTCATTCAAAAAGTGAATGTACATATTATATTCCTTCATTAAACACAGACTGATATATTTCAAGTGCTTATTTATTTTAATTTTGATTGGGTTTTGTGTCACAATTCTCCCCAGGGTGTGGTCATCCCTATTGCTTGTACACTTTTTTTCTACCACGTGCTTGTACACAGAACTCTGTGAACAGCCAGCCTCTTTAGCAATGACCTTTTGGGTCTTGCTCTCCTTGTGAAAGGTGTCAATGGTCGTCTGACTTGACAACTATCAAGTCAGCAGTCTTCCCTCTGATTCTGTAGCCTACCAAACTAGACTAAACTAGAGATGCTGAATTTGGCGTTTTCATTGTCAGTTATCAACATTAAAAGAAATTAAAAAAAAAAACATCAGTCTGTGTAATGAATGCATATAACATACAAGTTTCACTTTGTGAATGAAATGTATAAAAATGGGAAACATTACTAAGCTATTATCTTTTCTAACGTCTGTGTTCAGCACTGGCTACAAGCTTAAGAAAATTGGTACAGAAGGATCTGTTACAAGACCGAACAGGAAGCAAAACCAAAGATCTTACAATTTACCAAAAAATCCATTCATCTCCATGCTGGGAGAGACAGTTGGGGAGGGATAAAAGGTGGGCTGATTAGGAACATGGATCAGGTGGTCAAATGGGGGCCAAGAAAAAGCACCCACTACTTCTAAGGGCTCTGCGCCAAAGCCAAACTGGTACTTGTTTGCACCCGTTTTTTATTTCTGCTGCCACAATCACTTATTCTGCACCATTAAACTGGTGCCTTCTCAGCACTAACTTCTAACTTGGCTAGAGGAGAAAATCTTTCATCAGGTTCTTTGGTTTGGCTGCTGAAGACCAAGAACAAAGCGCCATGTTTAAACTTCCTAGTTGGTTTGTTCAATTCTGCCTCATTGATATACATAAGATTAGACCTGCTTACACCATTAGATGGGTAATAGAGTAAAAAGCTAAATTATAAAGGGGACAGTGAGCTTGTATCATTCCACTGCTAACCAGTTTGTTTTTCTGTAAACGCATTAAACAATAAAACCCAAAATAATGAAGAAATGGCTGCTTAGAAGTATGTCACCGGAAAAAATTGCCTATCTGCAATTTAAATACTTAAAATAAAAATAAAAAATGCTAGTGGGTTTAATCACAACCAATACCACTTAGGTTATCAGCCAAATCAATATTAATTGAGAGATCTTTTAATTTAAGATTGGAAATAAGACTGGCATCTGTCTGAATATGTTTATCAATGAGTATCAACCTTTTATAACTACTGACCAGCTTTTTGCATATTTTCAATGGTATTTTGGTGATGACCCCCAAATCTGAGGTTGGAAGTCCTCCTGCCATCACCCTAGGCAGATGCACTACCAGATTAGAGTTGGGATTCTGGCAGGGCTACTCCAAAACATTTTACTTTCAGGCAGAAGTCATACATTTAAGATTACTTTCAGACCAAAATCTGCCAGGGGTATAAATCTTTTTTTGGCTTAGCTGTATGCTGTAATTTGAAAAGAGTTGCATTCAGCTAAAATCATTACTGGGAAGTCAGAACTTAAAAAAAAAAAAAAAAAAAAGTTAAATCTGATCTTGGCATCTCTAGCAAAAATATTTGATCTAAAACATCTAAAGTGAAGGAGGACTAAGATCTTTGACATCTTAAATATGCACACTGTTCACCTGATTTATACTAAAGTCAGTTGAGGAACTTAAAGAAGTGTTGTAGCGTGTTTTGCTGGCTTTAATGAGAGCTGACGCATAGCTCGACTCCATGATGAGGTCTCCCAAGTGCACACAATGGCAATTACAAGGGTCTTATGGGAGCACAGGGTGAGAGCAAACCACTCTCCTTTCTCATCAGAAAATGGGAGGACAGAATCCATGAAACGGGACCCTGTGATTATTCAGTCCACAAGCTGTTAGTGCGACGGCTTTTTAATCGTTGCTAATGGTGTTCCTACAAACATAAGCACCCTGTGGGAGTTTGCAGAGTGACTTTGGTCCACTCCTGAATGGTATACTCTCACTGCATCTATCACCTAATGATATCTTGCCTCACACATTGTTTTTTTTTATTCTTTACTCCTTTTTATTCTTTACTTATCCTCCCCTTGGACAGCAATTATGCACTGGAAAAAGAGTGGCTGTTATTTTTAATGTTGTGCCAGCTCTCTCGCCTTTTAAAAGCAAACACAATATTGTGCTCAGCAGCAAGCGGAGTCACCCCAGGGCAATACATTAGCTGCTGAAGTGGCTATTTAGAGTGAAAGTAAATGAGTCGAGGGATGACAGGTGAGCTAAACACTTTGGGTTTGCCAAGGACACTTGCTCCACACTACATCCTTCACACTCATGTTATAGAAAGTCATTCAGAAGGATCCTTTTCTCCACAGCTAGTATTTTCTCCCGCATCTAACTTTTTCCACTTCTATGTCTTACTCCTGCCAGAGTCTGCCTGCCATAGTAAGGGCATCCTGCTGTGGCAGTTGCTTTGCTGCCCACACTCCTCCTCCACCTTTCCCCATGCTGGTTGCTGCTCGCTGAGAGCAAAAGCACAAGAGATTTGAAAGGACTTTGTGTTGGGGAAAGTATACTCCATTTTGTGCTGCCTCACTTGCACCCAAAAACCCTCCTGCTGTGCTCCGAGTTCAGTAGACAATATAGAAATAAACCCAGGTTAGGAGCCACGAAGACACACTGTCAAGAAAAGTCAAAAACCATCATGCCCGTTCTTGGAGACGTTGCAGAAATGGAAAGTTTCAAGCTTGAACGGGAATAAAGTTAGTGTTTCTTTGCTGACAAAATTCCCCTCTCTGCCTCTTCTTATAGGTGCTTGGCTGAGTTTACTGGGGAAGTTGTTGACTTGATGCTTAAATTTATTACTCTTTTTATGTGTAATCAAGCATAATGGAGATGTCTGTTTTGTTCAGTGATTTGTCAAAAATGCACCTGATTTAATAAAAAGAATATTTAAAGTTCTATTTTTTTTTTATTGTTTCATTTGACTTTTTCTTATGTCTGGAGGTGCAGGTCACTTTCTGTCAGAAAGGGAAATTGCAGAAACGTCCTTTCAGGATTCAAGTAACCTGTAAGAAGTCAGGTCAATGAAAACAACCTGATCTATCATATCTTATTTGAGTTATTTGTGGAATTACTTACTGCTTGACAGTGGGTGCAGATACACTGTGCCATGGTGACGTAACAGGTTCAGTAAGCCCTTCTTTCCATCAGCTATGAGCACCTAAAATCTTAATATGTAAGAGTCTATACATTGATATTAAGTTGATTGTTTTGTCATCCTTAAAGATTTTGGTCCATTTTTAGATGATGGATATCACACAGTTCTTTTAGATTTGTCAGCACTTGAATCCATGATGCAAACGTCCTGTTCCATCACATCCCAACGTTTCTGTTGGATAGAGATCTGGTGAACATGGTTGTAATTGGAGCGTTGTGAACTCCAGGTCGGGTTTAGGAAATCTGTTTGAAATGATTTGAGCATTTTGATATAGTGCATTCTCCTGCTGGAGGTATACATCAGAAGATGGGTACGCTGTGATCATCACAGGATGGACAGGATCACCAATAGTACTCAAGTACGCCGTTGCATTTAAATGATGCTTGGCTAGTGACGAGGGCCCTTAGTGTGCCAGGAATATATTATATCTCCCACACCACAACAGAACCACCAGAAGCTTAACCTGGCAGCATTGAGCCATGCTTTTTGTGTGATTTTATTTTTTATTGATTTTGTTTTCGCCACATTCTGATTGTCCCGTTAGAAAATTAGAGCTAATGCTTGTAGGATCAGGCAATAGCTGCCTATTCAGTTTGGGCAAATGGTGTGAATTGTAGCCTTAGTTTTCCTGTTTTTAATGGTACCCAATATGACTTTCTGCTGTTGTAGCTCATATGCTTCAAGGTTTCATATGTTCTGTGTTGTGAGATGTTACAAAATTGTCCTAACCACGTCTGGATGCCTAAAAGCTGTGTACATGCTGCCATTGGACTGCTAGATTCACGTTTGTATAATTAAACAAACGTGAATGGATCTAATTAAGTATAGTTGTGCCTCAAATTTGAAAACATAAATGTTATACTGGTTGGGATATTTTCTATAAAATATGTCCTTTTGTTTCATTATGACAAAACTTTATTGGTTAAAAGATCAGGTTGGTTCAGCAATGGTTCCCAGATTTGGAAAAGGAGTGCACCCATCATTACTTTCATGACACATCCTGAGCTGTTGTTTGAGCTATAAAGCCGAAATATAATTTCCCTCTGGACAGGTACTCGTGCTTTTTGCTTGTTAGTTTTTACAAGCCCAGCTGCTCCAATACGCTGAGGTGTGAATAAGAAAGGGCCATTTTACACCCTCCCTGTACAGGGAGACCGCGTGGTTGTTTTGAAGGATCCTGATTGGCTGACATAGGTTTTAACTTTATGGTACACTGCCCCCTATGCGTTTGGCATGTTTAAAACAACGCTGAATGCAATGTTTGTGCTGGTTCATATGGATGAAAACTTCTCTGTAGATCTCATGTTTACAATATTATATTCAAACATGATGTGGGGGAGATATTATTTTTCACAAAGACCCAGCTATGTGTGTACAAGGCCTGAATGCTCACCTATAAAATTACAACCAACGAGAATGCTATCCTTTATGCCTAATGTTTATATTTTCAGCTAGCAAACATTTTTACTAAGTTTATACAAACCAAGCTATAAAAACATGAAATAAGAATTGATTTACAATATGACTGTTTTCAAATTTCATAAATTCATTGTAAGTTATTTGGAATTTTATTCACTGAAGCACAGAGGGCACCACTGGTATAATCATGCATTTATCACACGAGCAACATTTTTTGCATCGACTCTAAAAGGTGACTTTATTAGAAATGCTCTACATCTATCCTGAACAGAGATGACCTGGGTGCTGGGTTCTGTAACCGACTCAGCACTGTTTGATGTGCCTCAGTGAGTCTTTCTCCCTTGGCTTGGAAAAACCTGCTACATGTTTTAAACTTTTTGTTGGCCATAAACAAAAACAATACACTTGGGGTTAATTGCCCTTACCTCACCATTACACCCCCATTAACAATTGTTTGCTTCATCCAGAAAATATTGCTCTTGTGTGTGCCTTTGAAATGTTGTAAAGAATCTTTACTGGGTTTTTTTCTCATGTATTTTATTAGACTTTTTGATTATAAAAATTGCTGCTGACTTCAGGGATTTTGAAATGAAGCTGTGATCAAAGGTCAAAAACAAAATATACCATTAGATATAGTTTTTTAAATCTCAATGGTGAGGTTATAAATCCTTTTTCGTTGAGCTTTTTGACACTGTTGTTAATTCAGTGTAAATATAGTTATAAACAGTGGTGGTGTCAGAAAATAAACATTTCCCTGGTGAAATCACAAATGATGAAGCAAGAGAAATTTTCTTTAACCCAAGGAGTTAGGAGAGCTAAGAATACATTAGCCTTCCCCCTAAAAACAATTTTAGATGTTTTTTCTTCACAAGAACGGGAAGCGTGAGAAACAAGTTAACGGGGACATTTTTTAACATCAGGCAACTGGTTCATATAGTCGTGAAAATTATTTACCAATCCCTTTTAATATTTAAAAAACATAACAGATTATTTTTACTTCAGTTGCAAGCAGTAGTAGTGAAAGGCTTCCTTCATGAGCGTTTGGGTCCTAGGTAATGTTGACACAAGTCCTAAATTAATTTTTTTTTTCTCTGTTTTAAATGGGCTGCATCCCCCGTTCAGATTTATGTAGTTAAAATGTTTTTTGTGATTTGGTGGATGTATTGTTTCATGATTGTTTTGTATGTCAATGTTCATTTTTCTTTTGTTATAGTTAATTTGTTCTGTAAGTCATACTAACTCTCTTATTTGCTGAGGATTAGTGGTGTTGCTGGTGATTCTGTGGCATTGTTTTTTTTTTTTTGTCGTGTTTCCTAAGTTGGGTTGTCTCACCAAGTGTCTGGGTGTCTTACAGGTTTTATTTCGCTGTTTGGTCGATGCTTCTCACTTCCACTGCCCCTTCTCCATCCGGTAACCTCCCTTTCTGATTATTTTACTAAATTTTAAAGGTCTTTTTAATACACATTTAATAGACCTGTAGTTTTAAAATTTGGAACCACATTTCAGTGTCTTGAGTATACGAACCTGTGTGCCTCTAAGAAGGGCTTATATTCCCAGGGTGAAACTCCTAGGGTGGTGTTGTTGAGCTGTTTATTTATTTTTTTGTGTGTTAACATGTATATTGCCCAGTATTTCTTTATTCACCCCTTGTTGGAACACAACTCTTTTTGTTTAGTCTTTGACAATGAACTTGATCCAGGTCCCATGAAAATTAGGTCGGAGTTGGCTTTTTAATTTTGGTTAAGCATTAGAAAACATTAGGAAGCATTAGAATACAGGCCAATATAAACATTCTGAATCTGTTTAGAATAAAACATAGCCTAACAATAGTCACGTGTACTCTAAAGTCCAACTGATTTTTAGTGTCCTTTCTAGCAGCGGTATCTGCGTGAGGTCTCAGCATTTTATGTAAAGAGCAAAAAAAAAAAAAGCCAATTTGACCACAAGTTTGAGTTAGAGCTTAACTATTACTGTCAAATTGAGCAAGTCACTATTTTTTTATTGCAATATGTAATGTTTGTCATTACCCAGTCAGTGTTGCTACTTGTAATATTCAGTTTTCATACTATTAATAAATTAACTACTCACCTAAATAAGCCAACAAGTACTTTTAAAACTTGACTAAATTTGAAGTGTGAGGCCATCTATTTCAATAATCTACTCAAATGTCTTGTGGAAGCCTTATTGAATATCCTTGAAGAAACTACTTGATTTGTGCTCAGGGTCCAAATCTGTTACATCATCTTGACTGCTGTACCGGGATATTAGAAATCCATGCACCCAAAATATGATGAATGGCTCTTTTTCTGTGGAAGTGACTAGAGCTTTTGTTTGATGCAGAGTTTGTCTCTTAAAGAAAAAAAAGTGGAGAAAAAGCATCAGGCTTCAAAATTAAGAATCATTAACACATTCCACCCAGTGGAAAAGGTCATGTGTACAACAGCTTAAGAGACTGTTGCTTTTGACGAGGGCAGGTAACCTGTATTTTTGGCATGTGGTGTAAAAGTTAAGTGGCTCACATAGCTTTGTCTCAAATTGAAGGCAATTTGGCCAAATTTTCACCCTGTACGTGTTATTATACTTTACCTTCCTCAGGGGATTTCTCTTATCTTCTATTGTCTTAGTAAACTACCTGAGTGGGGAAAAAAAAAACGTGCTGAAGTCCACAAAATACATCTGGATAAGATGAATTGCATTTAAGCTAATACTTTATAGTACTGCTGTAAATGTTCATTATTTTCCTTTTTAATTCTAAATAATGAATAATCTCCCCAACAAACTGTTTAGAGACCTATCAGCAGGTTAATTAAGAGATGGTGAAAATGAACTAAATGTAAAAAAAGACAACTGCAGATTAAAAAGCCAATTACACACTAATAAATTGTAACAAGCTCATATTTCAGTGTGCACACATATTCACAAAAAATAGAATATTATTCAGATGTTCCTTTATTTCAGTAACTAAATTCACTGAGTGAAAACCCAATATATAGATTTACACCCGGCTGTGGAGCTCGACAGGGATTTGCCAGAGAACTTGGAATTGGCAGGTTCAGTATTGATGCCCTGTTCTTTTCACAGATGAGAGCTGGTTCACTCTGAGCTCATGTGATTTACTTGACAGCATGTGGAGAAGCTGCGGTGAACATTATGCTGTCTGCAACATTCTTCAGCATAGGTGGTTTGGTGGTTGGTCAGTGTTGGTCTGAGCAGGCATCTCCATGGAGGTATGCACAGACCTGTACAGGATAAATGATGGCATCCTGACTGCCATTAGGTATTGGGATACAATTCTTAGAGCCTGCGCTGGTGCAGTGGGTCCTGGGTTCCTCCTGGTGCATGATAATGCCAGGTCTCATGTCCCAGGAGTATGCAGGCAGTTCCTGGAGGATGAATATTTGATGCCATTTACTGGCCTCCAGGCTTTGCTGATCTAAAATCCAATAGAACATCTGAGACATAATTTTAGGTCCATCCGACGTCAACAGTTAGCACCTCAGACAGTCCTAGAGCTCAGTGATGCTCTGGTCAGGATCTGGGTAGGGATACCCTAGGACGCCATCTGTCATCTCATAAGGAAAATGCCCTGACGTTGTCAGGCATGCATAGAAATTTGTGGGGACCATACTAACTACTGAATACCATTTTTGAGCTGCTCCAGTGACATCTGAGCAAACTGTGGACCAGCGTGCCTCATCAGTTTTTCAGTTTCACTAAGCCCTCTGTGGTTTGATCATTTCTATTTTCATCCAATAATGTGACACCCTTTTGTTCCTTTACCCATTCCATATCTGTATGGGTATACAACATGTTTTTTTTTCTTCTTCCAATCAAAATGTGATGTGTGCCTTGAAGTTAATGCAGTACTCAAAAAAGTTAATGAATGTCTCTTATTTGAACTGTAAATCAACTACCAGTTTAAATCTTAAAGGAATTTTCTAATCGATGCCACCATCTTGCATGTGTTTGTGTGGGCCATCTGAGGGTTTTGGAAGAAATGTGAGACAGGTCTTTCATTGTTTCACTGTCTCTCCCAAGATGAACATTGGAGGCTGTCCAGAAACTGCTGCGTATGCCCTCCAAATCTGTTTCTCTAGCTGTGCCAGGTGTGCAGGCAGGAGGCACTTCTGGAAAGATGGTGAACACTGTGTACACACTGCACTCAAGGCAAAATTCTCAGGAACAGTAGTGACATAAATCCTCTGGTAATCATATCGTAAACAGAAATGGAACAGTAAAACTTTTAGATGTGGGTTTAAGTAGAGTGAGAGACCTAATCTTTCGCGAATCATTTCCTGGTGGACAATTGTCTTTTTTGCCTGCAGTATATCGTTTGTGAAAGGGGATTTCTTTTCTTTTTAGTCCATGGGGACTTTTATGAGCTGCCCATGCTTACTGGCCATGTGGTACAAGTGATATTGCCTGAATTTTTTCTCCTATTGTTTAGAAAACATGACGATGTGGAAAATATTTATAAAGTGGTGTTAAAAATCAATGCTACAATACAAAAAGACAAGTGCTGTTGTGAATATTGCTTCAGTATGTTATCAGTCTATTGATTTAAAAAGTAGTACCTTTGAGAAACAATTTTACTCCATTTTCAAAGCGCTTTACTTTCATAGTGAACTGAATTGGGTTTAAAATGTCCTCTCACACCTGTCAGATGTATTATTGTATTGTGCAGGACTTCCCTACAATGTAAAATAAGGGAAATGTATGTAACATCACCGGATATCCTTATTTTCCACCTTTTTTGTTCTTGCTAGCTCCCTTAAACCTAAAAATCAATGTGGTTTATGCCAGAGGTAGATGCTTCCCGGAGCTACGCATTTACACTCGATTATTAGAAGCTTCTCTTTGAGTATCTATCTTGAATGCATTAAAATGAGTTAACATTCTAAAAAGTAGTTGAGGACTGCTTGTACTCTAAGCAAGCATGTGATGCAACTCTCCATTTGCAATGAGGAAGATGTTTGTTTTTCTTAGAGAAATCTTTCGCATTTGCATGCAGAATATACATTTGCTAGCATGAGCCTTTAATTTTTGCAGTCTGTGCGCGCTCCCCCTATAAAGCCACATCGTTTTTAAAAAATACCGTACACAGGATCCTTTTTTTAGAAAAGTTTTCATCCACACAAACCCGTGTAAATTCACCACTCACCGTTTTAAACATGCCAGGTTCATAGGTTTTATCAAAGCTAAAACCTGTCAGCCAGTAAGTCCTTCAGAATAAAAGAAATATTGAACAGCATTGTGCCTTTGTAAAATAGCTTACCTTCAATCGCTTTTTCTTCCTTTGCACCTCAACATATTGAAGCAGCTGTGGCTGTAAAAACAAACAAATAAGCATCTGAACCAATTGTAACGTTTATAATGTAAATGGTGTGCGGTAATGTCAGTTAGAAATTAAGGACCATCGATGCCGTAGGATAGTGAATTTGCCCAGTTTAACATTGATTAGACATACAGTATGCATGGCTTTCGATTTATTTATTTTTAACTGACATTTAAGATCAAATTAAATTCAAATGCATGACACACTTTAGATTTTCATTTGTAAAATTTTGGATATGTTCTGGACATGGTGCATACTGTATGTTGCATATTGAGTAGGGTTTTCCACTTTAATTCAATTAAATTGCTTCTATTTTTAATTCCTTAGTATTCTTTTTCATAATATGTTAATTTACCCTGTCCCAAATCCAGCAAGTCATTCTGGGAATTGAAGAACTGCACAAGGGAAAGATGGGCCGTATTTATGAAAACATACACATTAAGACACAATAGTGAAACACAAAAGTCCAACAGAAACCTTCAGGTATTGCAGCACTGTGAATAGTAATGTTGGTGACTAATAACCTGAAGCTCAGAGATCACCACTAAACTATTTGAAATAAAGGACAAGTTTGGTTAAACAATGCCTTGGGGGTTCAGGGGACCCCTGTAATTGTCTCATTAATTAGGTCGACTGTGACATTGTTTAGACTGAGAGTCAGGCCTTTTCATCCAACATCAGTGTGTGACCTCACAAATGTGCTTCATGAAGAATGGTCAAATATTCCTGTAAACACACTCTTAAACCTTATGGACAGCCTTCCCAGAAGAGTCGAAGCTGTTCTAACTGAAAAGGGTGGACTGACGTCATATTGAACCCCTGTGGGTTAGCAATGGAATGTCACTTAAGCTTATATGTGAGTCAAGGCAGGTGAGCGAATACTTTTGGCAATATAGTGCATGTTATAAAAAGTCAATCACAACACCAACATAGAAATCAGCTCCTCTCTGACAGCATTAATTGTTTACTCCACTGTATGGCCAAGTGTATAACCATGGTCACTCGGGACGTCAGAGCCGTGATGCGCCGGACCCTAAAACTCTGTCTTGTTATGTACACACACAGGCTTAAAAACTACGCTTTTAGAAATCTCCACTTTGGCCGGAGTTTTCAGAATCATTTGTTTTTAGAGATGTAAAACATAGTTGACGTGTGGATGAATGGCCTAACCATATAAAAATTTATCCGCTTTCCCAGATATCCAGTTACTTGTAGACTAGGCCCATGTAAATATTGAGTTTTCTCACTAATGAAGCGCCAGTGAATCAATGAGAGGAGCTAGCTTACTGTTGAGTCACTGATGGGGACTCTGCTTGTGCAAAAATAATTTCAGACACTGCTTGCAAAGACTTGCTTATTTAGTGAGCAACCAAAAACTGATCAGCCTTACAGCAAAATATGGATGTGCAGATGAGGAGGATGAAGACGACTAAAAACACACGTTAGCAGTGTATAACGTGTATACACGTTATTGTCATAATACTTATTATACAAGACACTTATTATGAGTGTCTTTGTGAGACTGCTTTTTATTTTCTTTATTACATCGAAAAGAAAATGGAGTACCTGTTGTCTTGGAATATTTCAGATTTTGGTTTATTTGTCCAGTATGACTCAAAAAGTGAACTGCGATTTTTACAGGTGAATTTTCTGATGTATAATTATTTCTATCCTTTTTTAAATTCAAGAGATTTGTCATTTTTGTACATGCTGACTTATGAAAGCCAGCAAAGTTTAGTGAACTATTCTTTCTAATCTCACAGAGAAGTCGTACTTTTTAAAATTATAAGCCTTCTTTAAGTAAATCGTGTCATTGAAGTGGTTCACGACTGGGTCAAGTGTCCTTTCTTGAAAGCCTGTACCAGATCTTTACAACAGTGCCCATATTTTATGCACCAACTCTTTCAGTTATGTAGGATATTTCCCAGGAATAAACGTAGGAAACTTAACAAAAGGATGAACTAATATGCCAACACCCTACAGACAATAATGAACAAAGAAAAAAATGAACACCATACAGCAAAACCCTTTAGAACATAAATTCCCCCACCCTTGGAGTTACTGAAGGGGAGGCTAATGGACTCAATGAAAATTAGAGTTGGCATTCGGTTCTTTTCCGTAGACCTGAAAGGTGAGGTGATGGGTCAAGAAGAGGGACAGCCATTATCATGACTCATGTGAACGCCACATTCTTGTCCACATCTTTCACGTCATTGACCTTTGGGTTGGCGAGAAATTACTGCTCGGAGAGGTTAAAAAATGTAAAAGGGAAAAAATCAAGGATAATGACATGCAATGATGAGAAAATGAGACTGTGCGAAAGAATGGGTAGAGGTTCAACGAAAAAGGTGAGCGGGGTGCTTAAAGATGAAATGAAACGAAGGAGGGAGAAGGCAAGACATTAGCCTGTCCTTGCAATTAGTCACTGGTCACAGATCTTTGGCTTTATGGTGAGATTCCTGTCATGGTGCTGCTTTTTAATTGACATCAAAGTGCATTGACCAGCATGAAAGACTCCACCTTTCCTTCTCGTATATATCCTCCATTTTCTCTCTAACTCTGTATGCTTGATGGATCTGGTCTCAAAACTGGTACAATCACATACGGTGTGACTATACAAAGAAATATAATTTTTCATCTCACATTTCCAGTGTGGGAAATATTTGAGCTATCAAAGAGAATGTCATCCTTTAGAAAAGAGACCCACGTTCAAGCAGGTCCAAAGTATTTTATGTCTAGTTTTTAGTGACTACACTGTCAACCAGAAGCTAGTGTTTGACTCCCCTAGTGCTACTGCCAGTTCCTATTTGCACCATGCTCCTGTACATTTTCTGCTATGATAACTGACATGATCTTCCATTTAGTAAGGAGACATGTTATTGGTCAATAACGTGATGGGGTAGCCTGTTTCTGGGGGACCTTGGGCTGTCAGTCAGTCAAATTTTATTTACAGAACAGCTTTCATACAGCCAGGTGTAACACCAAGTGCTTTACAGTAATCAACAACAGAATTGGGGACATAAAACCACTAAAAAAAAAAACCTTGATCAAAATAAGTTTACAGATAAAAGAATGTAACAATTAAAAAAAATCCAATCTGTAAGCTGCACTTAGATCTTATTATTGTAAAGGGAGGAAGATGCCTCATGTTTACTTCTCATTTTAGCCATCAACAAAATACCTTTTCCAGAACACTTGAGTTGCCTGTTGGACATGCTGGAGAAAGGTAAATCTGATAAATATGGTTGTCTGAACCCATTAAGAGTTTTAAATACCAGTATACTCAAAGAATATGATTGAGAAAAAGCTTTTTTTGGTCAAGATTGTGTGCACAAAGAAGACATTTGACTATGAATATAGAGACTTTGGAGGACATGAATGGTACTGCAAATATCCTCATTTTGCTTTACAGTGGAGAAGCTGATTGCTCAGGCTATTAATTGGATTAATCAGAGAGACATCCTGGGTAAAGTAAAGGCTTCTCTAGCAGCTGGTTTGGCAAAGTGTCCAAAGGTTATTTTGTGTAGACATCTCCTGGATGGTGAGTAGAAATAAACATAGCGAAGAGAGAGAGATGGAGGGAAGGACAGATGGCCCATTAGATTATAAAGGATAGATGGATAAATATAAAGTAATATTAGGGGGGAGATGAGACACACCAGGAGAGTGGGAGAAACTGAGTAGGGAGGCACCATACAGGGCTGCTAGCTTGCCGAAGTCCCCCCCCCCCCCCCCCCCCCATCCCTCAGCCCAAGTACACATTACTTCTCGCATCCTACTGGCAGGGGTGATTGTTGATCGTAGTTCATGGGTTCATATACTTGTGTCCTACAGATCCTTTGTAATCTATTTATAACTTTGGCTTTTTTGATAAATTGTAATCTGAAAACATGCCCTAAAGCACTCTATTAGTGCAAAAAATATGGAAAACACTTACCTGTTCACCTGATGAGTTCCTTTCATGATCCTGCAGTAGTTGGAGCCAAATCATCAACGCTTCTGCCAGTTAGCTCTTAATGATAATGGTGATGGCCATAGCTTAACATTAATTAAAAATAAATTGCACTGCAGCTGTGACACCAAGCACAAATGGGAGTCTAAAATGATAAAGTGTTGAGCACAATCATGAATGACTGCTCGACCTACAAACTAAAAGTAATAATTTTTAGACATTTTTGTGCAAAAACGACTTAATTTCGTGTTTTTCATTTATTTCCCTAAAAAACTGAAAGTGAAATGATTGGAGCATTAGCCTTTTTGCATACATGGCAGAAGCCTTTGGCAGATTTTGTGAGTTTGTAATCTTGTCATTTTTGCATACTTGCTAAGAATGCCGATATAGTCATGGGGTGTTAATGTTGGCCCACTACATTTCTGCTCCACCTCAGGAGGTATCAGGGGCGATCCCTTTCAGTATTGTGTCCCCACAAAGACTGCAAACACTACTTCCATGTACATAACATTGACACCTGGTCATTAAGATCTCGTGGCGCGGAGCTTGTTGTGGCTCTTTTCAGCAGGAAAATGCAGTTTACATCTGCTGAATGCAGAACGGAGCGCTGTTAAATAGCATCATTATTAGCTCAATGTTCATCATATAAAAAAGGCAACCCTCCAAATACAGCAAAAATATTATCTAAAAACTAAATTACTACTTTAGGTCATTGACAAGTTGTAGCAACAACAAGAAGCAGTTGAAGCGGCCAGTGTGTTATTTTAAGTAATTCATGGAAGCCTTACATCTATTGTTTCCTTCGCTATGAGAAAACCAAACACTGCATTGTAAACCATCCAGTGGGTCTATTATGATAACCTGAAAACTTTCTTCATCAAAAGATGCAAAAATCACTCGAACAAGGAAAATTATTCATAGAAAATTGATCTTTATTTTCTTCCCAGCTAAACTTTTTGCCTCATGTATTGACAGTTTTTGCCATTTGTCCAACCTAATTTTAATAAGTTTGCATTTTTTTCTTTCTCCTCTCAACCTTCCACTGTGCATCATTGTCAACACATTGGAGATCAGCCGTATGAGGTGCTGCGCCATAATGACTCTCGCTTGCCCCTTCCTGCCATCCTTGCCCCACATTACCCAACATTGTTTTCACCTTCACAGATACTTCCCATCATTTCATACCGCATGCTGCTTTGCTGTCAGGTTGTTAATTCTGGTGATGGTTAAGATAACAATAGCAATTAGTTTTTTGTAAAATGCATATACAAATCTGAGAGTAGATGAGCCATGTTTTTGAATACAAAACGATATGTTTTCCATTAGAAATTTCCATAATTTCTATGCATAAAATATTACTGGGTGACCTTTTTTGGTGAGTGATTAATCTTTCTCACTTTGAAAAAATATTCACCTGCTAATTGGCCTCTGTGGAAATCCCAATTAACAGTCAAACCTGTGTTTTCCCCTTATGGAAAGGTGAGAATGAATTCAACAGGAGAGTGCACTCTTCAGGTTCCTCCTACTAACCTTTATCTTTACCGATCCAAATCCATTTTGGCAGCACTGTTGGAAGGAACTATAAGGGTTTGATATTGCTGAACCCGGATCTTTATAAAGATTTCATAATGCAGCATTATATAGAACATTGTGAAAACTAATTATCTCAAGCAGAATAAATACTCAAGAATTGATAAACACAACATTGTACTGGAATCAATTCAGTTAAGTTTTCGTTCAGTGGAGTCTTTGCATATATTGATAAAATATCCATATCACTTCTTGAAACAAATGGTCTGGATTATTATGCATGTATTTGTCAGCTTCTTTTATCCTTAAGAGTAAAGTTAAAGCTGTTTTTTGACTTTTTTTGTGCAGTACTGTGCAAAGTTTTAGGCAGGTTTGGAAAAAAATGCTGTAAACTAAGGGTGCTTTCAAAAATTTAAATGCTTATTTTTTTCAATTTACAAAATGCAATGTGAGGTAACAGTCAAAATGATATCAATATTTGGTGTTACTACCCTTTGCCTTCAAACCAGGATTAGTTCATATAGGTACAATTGCAAAACGTCAGGGATTCTGTAGGATTGTATTCAGGTGTGTGATCAACCAATTATACCAAACCGGGGCTAAGGCCAATCAACGTCACATGTAGGTTGAAACAGTAATTACCTGAAAGAGAAACGGCAGTGCAGGAAGTTTAAAACTGGGTGAGGAGCAGTCGAACTACAAAGGTGAGGTTGTGGAAGACAGTTTAAGGTCACAGGTCGTACACTGATGAGACTGAGCACATCAACGGGACACAATCATATTGCATCAGTAAAGTCTCTCCTAGATAACAGTTTCAAAGCAGTGCCATCAGCTCACAACTGGCAGAAATCTGAGAGACCCAGATACTGTCTGGGGAATTATGGCCACACGTGGCCTTCATGGAAGACTTACAAATAGTCGAGCCCAAGCGACTCAACTATGCGCAAAACATAGCAACTTGGGTCTAGAAAAATGGCAGCGGGTGATCTGGATTGAAGAGTCAAAATATGAGGTTTGGATGTAGCAGATAGCAGTTGTCCACCGAAGGGCTGGAGAGTGGTACTATGAGTGACTGCAGGCAACAGTGAAGCATGGAGGTAGTTCCTTGCAGGTTTGGGGCTTCATGTATACAAATGAAGTTGGAGATTTGGTCAGGATTCGTGGTGTTCTCAATGATGAGAATAATGGGCAGATTCTTATCCATCAGGTAGTACTGCTAAGGAGGGATGTGATTGGTCCAAAATGTATTCAGCAGAAGGACAATGACCCCAGACAAACAGCCAAGGTCATTATGAGCAATGTTTAATGTAAAGTACATGGCATGGCCCCCACAGAGCACTGATCTCAACCTTAAGTGTCCTTTTTGTTTACAGACCTGTAGTTAACGGTTGGTGCTTTTTATTGTTTCAGTTAAGTACTAAAATAAACTTAAAGCCCCAGTGTGTAAGATTTTCACACTGGTGCACAATCTAGTGGTGCGCTAAAGGAATTACATACAACTTCGCTGTTAAGCTCGTAATAATTACTATGGATGCCACGGAGCATCATAAATGTCAACATGTCCTCCCTGTATTGGCTATGACTAAGAGTTAATAGCTAATATGTGAATACCGTCATCGTGTGAAATGGATTTTGGCACTGTTGCCAAGTCCGCTTGTTTTTTTTTTTTTTTTTTTTTTTTAAAGTCGCGTGTAAATTCTGAGCTCTAAGATGAGCAACTATAAACACCAGTAAAGAGACCTGCTCGCGCTGCAATGCTATATCCGTGAATCAGCTGATACCACTCCTCTGTGCGCACACATACTCCCTGAGAGGGAGACAAACAGACTAGCCATCTCTGCTAGGACAGAGTAGTTGCTGAACTACACTGCCTTGTTTCTAACAAAATAAACTTCACTTATATTGAATTAATTTACCTGTCCAGCAGAAAGCCTGCAACCTCTGCATCTCCACCCCACCTCGTAATAACTGTGCTGATGTAGACTCTTGTTTTCTCCCGGTTATTACTATTTTTCTTATTTGCTCTTCCTTCTTGCTGGGCGAAGAGTATGGATTGTCCTCCATTTCAACAGAAAACGGGAAATTGAATGCTACGGTCGTCTTTTATTGTTTATTGTTCTTCTTACCGAAGACAGCTGAAAAGTTTCTCCTTTCGGCTACTGAAATCAGAAATGGCGACGCAACATGGTGTCTCCCAGTGGGTGCACCGACACCTATGTATTTATAAACTACTAATTCTAAGTTATGAGAATGGTTTCATTTTTGATGTGATATTATTCGACTTTGCCAGAATGTATTTATAAAAGCAATATTTGATTTTTGTTAAATTTGGTATATGCCAAGTTTATTTTGCAACCATACACTACTTAATGTTGATCTGTCCTGCAAAATCCCAACAAAACAGTGATTGTTGTTGAAATGTGACTGAAACTCTTCATTGGGTGTGAATACTCCATGAACTTTTAGAAGGTCCTGTTTGCTCATTGCTAAATCCTGTTCCTGCAATATTAGAAATTTTATTAAACAAGCTGTTTCTGAATATTGCTTTTCAGAAAATGATTTTTCCCCCACTACATAAGACACATTCCTGCATAACATTAGCATTTTATTATTAAAGTTTTTAGATAATGTGTCAATAGAATCAAATCAAAGTAAAACCACTCGGGAAGAATTACTCGCAACCAAAGACCCAACAGGGCTGTACCACAGGGGGATATAATCATCAGTTTCACAGTCATCCAAATAGAGCCTTCAACCTAAAACCTAGCACTTCAAGTGGGAGGACAGATGAATGTTCTGTAGTGGTGTCACATTGATTTAAGAAGAGCACAGCTAATTAGCAAAAGAAAGTTGCACAGTGCCACCCACACGGCCCCTTCAATTAGCACCGTTTCTTAGTCATTTGTGATGAAAAAATTAACTAATTTGCCTTTTAAGATAGTCAGTTTAAGGGCATGCATAAAAAGTCATGCATTTTTTGTGTTAGGTTTTGGCTTTTAAATGTGTAAGTGGTCAGGCACTCTGTAATCTAACAGAGCTTTTACATAAGCATGTTCCCAGAAAAAGTTTGAGGTCAGAACTCTTGTTGCTTTTAGATGTTCCTCAAACTTGAATTAAGCTTTTCCTGTTGTTGCTCCCAAACTCTGGAACAATCTTCCTGATTGATTTAATGATTTAAAAAAAAAACTGCATTTTTTTTACTTTTAAGTCTGGTTGAGCAGTATATTAAGCTGCTCTTATTAGTCTTTAGCTCTCGGTCATTTGTTGTTGTTTCTGTTTATCCTCAATGTATGGACCTGCATAGCATTTACTGCTCTATAAATGAGATTTGGATTGAATACGGGATTGAGAAAGGAGCATCTTTTGTTTTCCTTTATACCATGCATATACTCAAGGAAAATTATGAAATTTTAGTTTTGATAAATAATTTGCCAATAAACCTAAAAATGTGTTAAAAATTAGAAAGTTAAATATAATTGTTGTAAAAAAGCTATTGTATAGAGAATCTATCTTGCAGGCAACAATATTGGTGGGGATGCAGAAAAACAAAACAAAATCATTTCAGTCTGCTATTCCAGTTTACCCTTGAGAGTTAGTGGCAAGTTCAGTTCACATGTGAAAAAACAAAAAGCATTTTGTTAATTTAGTTTTTTAACTCCACATTGTCCACAGTAAATGCGTTCTTTTAACACAAATGTTTTCATAATCATGTTGAATTAGATGTTAAAAAAAATATCATAAAAAAAAATTTATTTCATAATTAAAGGGTTTTTTATAACCTCCTATAGAGCTGTTGTGTAATTAAAAAAAGTTGCAAATAAGATTGAATATGAAAGTAAAAAATAACACAATGAAAAATCTAGTAAAAGTAAGATAAGGATGTGCTTTTTTTTTAGTTTATTTTAAAGCGACCAAGCTTTTTCCTCCACTGAGTTTCTGGATTGTTTTCATCATAGCCAGCTTAAGTGGGTTTAAGGAAACTGCTATAATGTTGTAACCTTGCCTGCAAGCTGAATTCTCACAAACACACAAGAATCCACCTTGTCCAGCTTTCACCCAGGAAGTTCATTCAGGACTGAACCAAAACCAGTTTGGGGCCAATCAGGTTTCAGTATTATGGTTTAATAAGGCGGGACATATAGTTGTGACGGAAGCAAGAGCTGCCGAGCCCACAGCCAAAGCAAAATAAACATGGCAGGACAGGATAGGGTTGCCAACTGTCCCGTTTTAGCCGGGACGTCTCGTGTTTTGAGCCAAATTTCCTAGACCTATATAAAGAAGTCTCACCAAAGCAGAAGGTCCAGACTCGTGCAGCTTTGTGTCTCTGACAGATCGATTTTAATCAACGACCCACCCCACGCCGAGGTGCCGAGGTGCCAAGCTGGCAAACGCAGCACAGGGGGACGTACACGTGTGTAGCAGCTGCCATCACATCTGTTTTGTCAGAAACTGCAATTTCTTCTTTGAAAGAACAGCAAGAAGTACCTTGACCAGCGTAAGCTTTTGTTGTTGTTTTTTTCATGGCATCTGCTGCTTACATTTTATTTGGTACAGGGATTGGCTAAAACCAACCTCTGGTAGGCGGGCACTAGGGTCACCTCTCCCAATCAACTCTGAAAGCTCTGCTGAATGTCCCTCCTTTTCCCCGAACGGATTTGATGAGACCAGGCCCAGATTGACTACATATTATCAATCTGGCTTGTCAGGTAAATACGTAACAACTCCTACTTAAAATATGTAAAACTTTATCATTAGTTTTCACAAAGACTAGAGCTCTATAAACTATTCAGTGAATGTCTGTCTGCTGAGAGTCTTTGCTTCAGAAGGAGCTTACAGGAATCCAAGGCTAAAGCTTGCTTCTTGAATAAAACTTGGTGAAAGAATTATTTTGCTTCATATTCAAAGGGCTTTTCTCAAACAAGTGCTGCTCTGCTACCACACGACCGATGCAGAGCTGAGCCCCATCTCAGCAGGTCGCATCAGACAGGAAGTGGCAGCTCAGGTGCATCGCTGCCCCCGACAGGTTAGCTCTAGAACAGAACGGTGTTCGCCTGTTTTACTTGAAACTCTGCTCGTGTAGCTGGCTCTTCATAAAGTTCCAATTTCCACCCTGGTAGGATTAAGGGCTTACTTTACCAGCTTTACCAATGCCTGTCATTTTCACCTGAAAATAACACACTGTCAATAAAATGCAGGGTTGGATGGAGGATGACTTCATTCCTGATATGCTTCTTAAGTGTTAGTTGGTGGTATTGAACCACATCATGTTTCTTGGTCTCACGCAATACTTATCAGATGTGTTTTAGTTAAGTAGTTAAATAAATTAGTTGTGACAGATAAAACATTTAAATTATTATTCTAAAAGCTTATCACACTGGATGTTTCTGCTTTATAAAGCTCTCCAAAGGCTGTAACTTTAATCTGGTGGAAAATTTGGATAGATATTGATGTGTTTTTCCCTTTCAATCTGGGGATTGGATTTGTTTTATGACATGCCTTTTGATGATTTTAACATTGTTCTGCTACAATATCCTCATTAGTTCTACTTGGCAGTCAAATCAATTTGCTCTCAGGAGTCTTTTTTTTTTTGCTGTTCAACAAAGGCAGCTGCAGGAGGATTTTTTTCTTCTATAATCCTTTGACACACTTCAGTATCGCTCTGTGGAAGTCTAGCCTGGAGGTTCAGACACACAGAGGCACACATCCACACACACACACTTCGCGATTCCTAACCGAGGGAGTCCTGCATGCAGTCCCTATCTGTTGATAAGGGGGAGGAATTGTGGACTGAGCTAGCAGACCTTGACAACCATCAGAGAAGATGTTTAGCCCAATATCCACACGTCTGTCACTGACAGGCCAGTGTCACACTGCGCCGTTTGTGTGGGTGTGTGTAGATGTCTGGATGAACTCTGTGAAAAGAATGCTCGACAAGACTAAGCTTTTTATTTGCAGTAGCTCAAAGTGTTTTTATATGCATTTATCTACTTTTAGCTCTAAAGTCACAGTATGCTGTTATTTGCTTGTATCTTAAAGTGTTGTCACATAGTTTGACAGATTTGACAACCAACCATGACCAAATCTCATTATTTAGGCCCAATTAATGGAAAATGTTTAACACTGATTGTAAAAGATCATTTGATTTATCTGTGCATAAATATGTTATCTATATGTTTACAAGTATTTTAATGTGAGAAACATCACGTCTCAGAGAGAATAAATTTCAAATTGGCGGTTTCATTTTTTCATGTGTACACACAAGCTTCATCTCTTCGGGAAGAATGACGTAACTTCATTTCTCTCTGTAACCTGTATGCGCCTCATTCTCACAAATAAAGATGCCGCTGTCCAGTGTACGTAGCGTCTTTGTTATGGCTGTTAGTAGCTTCCTTTCTAATGAACCTGCTCCACAGGTTGTACCCCCTGGTGCTGACATCAAGTTGCTTACATCAAGTTAGCTTGTAAAGGCTGGCAGATGTGCAATAAAAAACTTTATTGCACATCTGTTTTTAAAGTTTATCCATAAGTTGCTGACAGAATTAGAGTTCACAGGAGCTTAGCTGTAATGTTATGCACATTTGGCTATAAGAACACTGTTTTAATACATTCACAAAACTGTATAGATTTCACAAATCTACCAATGTTTGCTCAAATACCTGCCTAATTTCTGTTAACTCATGTGTCAACTTTTGTCACACTCAAATAGTCTTGGAAAAAGCTAAAGCAAAATAAAAACTGTAATGGTAGTTTGGTTATTTGATTTTTTTTCTTTTTGTTTGTAACCCTAAGATTTACATAAGCTGGTCTTTAGGGGTGACAGTGGTACAGGAGTTTGGGACTTTGTCTGGCAATTGGCAGGTTGCTGGTTCAATTCCCCCGCTCTGATTGTCTGAGTCGTTGTGTCCTTGGGTAAGACACTTCACCCGCATTGCCTGCTGGCGGTGGTCAGACGGTCCGGTGGTGCCGATGTATGGCAGCCTCGCTTCTGTCGGTCTGCCCCAGGGCAGCTGTGGCTACTAGTATCGCTCACCAACATCAGGGTGGGAATGACTGACTGTAGTGTAAAGTGCTGGTGAAGATTCTCAGTCATCCAGGTCATGGTCATTCCAAAAAGAGTAAAAGTCCAGTTTCTTTTTTACTCTTTTTGGAATATAGTGTAAAACTCTTTGGTGTCGTCAAACTTGATAAAATGCTTTACAATTATAAGCCATTTGCCATTTTGAAATTTTTTAAATCCAACAAAACACAGCAGAGGTTCCATCTTGTCAATATTTATCAAAGAAGTGAAAATAAAAAGGCTTGAAGAAAATAAACACTCCTTTTAACATATAGACATAAACAAAAGCCTTGAATATAAAGGGGGTGCACTTTTCTAACCATGACTACATCTAGTTGCTTTATCTAGTCATTTTGTTTTTCTTTATCTAAATTACATGTATTTTACATTCTCAATCATAGTGCTTCTAATTTTCTTAAGATTCTTATTTCACATCTGATCGTATACAGTAGGCCTAACACCTATATTTAGGTTCCCATATTAGTGCATGTGCTACATCTGCCTGTAGTCCTTGATCCTTTGTTATAAACCTGTGTTGGGTTCTTCCATTGCTGTCTCAACATGGAGGTTGGTGTCATCATGTCTGATCCTCAATTTTTTTTATCTTCTTTGCGCCTATTGTCCCAAGCTTATCTAATTACTAATTAGGTTGAGATATACAAGATTAAATACGGATTTTATTAAATTACCTCCATATTTGTCTTTCATTTCCGATTTCTGTTGTATTGGTTTTTAATTCTCCAAGGCTCTGTGATGAAATCAGCATATAGTTATATGTAAGTGTTGCATAACAGCATTTCTGCTCTGGAAAATGAATAGTACTCAAAAGAAGCAGGAAAAAAGGTCTTTGCTGTCCTTACATCACCTTCACTCAGACTTGATATCCATATGAATGTTAAAAAGTAGTGTGAATGGAGAAAAGTTGAGTTTTGTGGCTCAGAAATATGAAAATCTAGTTCTGTTTTTAAAAAATCCATCGAGATAAATTAATGATCAATAACTGATTATATGTTTTAAACATGAGGTTCTCTAAAGGGACTATGAGGCAATGTGAAGTAACTACTGTAGCGTCTGCTTTGTGTAGAAATCCCCCGTTATTGAATGGACCCCACATAACCAGCTGGACTCATTTTAATTTGACCCATTTTGTCAGCAAGATATTTTATGAACTATTAGTGAGTTACATCTCAGTGGAGGGCTTACAGTTTTGATTATGTTTAAGCACTCTGTTCAGTGTCATGTTTTTTGTTCCCGTCAAATATTATGTTACAGTTTAATATATAAAACCAAGACAGAGCTCAGAGTTTCTTGCTTTTATTCACCAAATATATGTAAAAGGAATAACCAGAAAGCTATATTATGTGTTGCCAACTTTGCCAACAAGACTTGGGTGAGGCAAAGTTAAATGGGTAAAAAGTAAATGCCTAAGAACCAAAAACAACCCGAACAAAGACTTATGCAGGGAACAGAAAAGAAGCATCATGAAATAATGGATTTGATTGGGGGTAAAAAAAAAAGTTCTTCTGAACGACCAAAAACATTGTTTGACCTAGAGCTGTCCCAAAATGTATAGTTTTATTCCCGATATTAATCAGACGTTTTTGAATAAGCATCATAGTTTCTGAAAAGATCTGATTTGACACAAACCACTACAGTCTTCAATCAGTTCAGATGTTGCTACTGTCGATGTTTCCCATTTGTGGTAATGTGTTATAGTGCTAAGCTAACTTTACCATATTTACCCTCTGTTTTGGTAAGACTTGTGGAGTCATAAGGGTTTTCCCCCCAATACTGAGAGTTGACTATGTGGACAGCAGAGAGATAACGGTGGACAGAGATGGTCACCTGAGTGAAGGACGGCGAGCCTAAGCAGCTTCTACCAGGGTGACAGTCATAGGAAGGGTAACAAAGACTTAGATTCTAAGTGGAAAGTCTTGAACAAAATATTGTGCATGCACTATAATGCAGTTTTACAAGCATGCACACAAAATAAGCTGCTTATTAAAAAAATGACGGTGCAGTTTTACAAGCATGCATACAAGATAAGCTTTTTATTAAAAAAATGACGGTGCATCTCGCTGAGAGTGCTCCTGTGTTAAATTCACAATATCAAGAGGACTTAAACTTTTGTGGTTTTAAATTCTATTACAAAATTAGATATTATGACATTAAAAAGTCCTCGCTAACCAGTGCTAAAAAGCCGGTAATGGTTATTTAAGAGGTAGCTGTAGTATCAAGCTATATAATCTACAATTCCTCTGACTTGTTGCTCAGATTGAAATAACCGATTATCCAGGGAGCAAAGGACTTCCTCTGTCCACTGAGCAGCTCACTGATGGTGTGAAAATGCTCTTCTGCTTTTTGAATGTGCTGTGTAAAGAGTGACGGTCATTGACCGGGGTTGACAGAAGATTGCTTTTCCTCCTCCTCTCTGCCAATAATGTTAAGGATTTCAGCTCCATACCAACTACACAGCTTCACCAGTTTGTCTCTTTGTACTACATCCATTTTGTTAATATGGCCCTCTCAGCCCATGGCAGCATTGATCAGTAAGAGACTGGTAGAACCTGAGGGGTTCGTTGAAGCTGATAATGACCTTAACCTCTTCAGGAAATAAATGCTCAATTCCAGTGTTTATTTTTATTTATTTTTGGTGTTTTTGATGAGATCCCAATTATTTTTTATTTGCGTGGTGGTTGATTCTAATCAGGGTTCTAATGCACCTGCAATCAGACTCCTGTCGTCTCCGAGACTACAAGACATCACATATACACAGCACACTGTGCTTTCAGAAGTAAATACTGACACACTGTAACTGTTGTTCAATGAGAGCTGACAAAGTCGACTAGCTCCATCAATGGAGTCTAACGCTGATAAACAGCTCTTTAAAGAATTTTGTTCTGAATGAGACAGATTTTAATAAGAAGTGGTATTGATGTGATTGGGTTTAGGCAGACGCCTAACAAGCATTATTCTGCTCAGAATGTGAATAAAGACACAACTCAAACCTGCAACTCTGAACAACGTGGTGACCGTGAAATTGGTCAATAGCACAATAATTATATTTATTCTGTCTGCTTCCTGCCTCCTGCAGTGCCAGATTGTGAGCCTGTCACACGCCGTGACTTTAAAGTCAGGGGAAATAAAAAAAAATGACCCCTCAGACTTTGGTCGTTTTGAAAAATATCAGATGCCCATTTGATGTAGGACCACATGTGAAAGTGGCTTTGTTTGATTTGAAAATGATGAATTTGTGCTGAGCCACTTCTGGGTGCAGTGTGAACAAAGCCAGTGTGTAGCACCAGGTACCTTAATGTTTTGACCCCTTCCACAAAAATACATGCAGCACACACTGACCAACTTATAAGGGTTAAAATCTTGTGATTTGCAATAATAAAATGTCAAATAATTGTTTGTCAAAGTGTCTCATAATGTAGTGATCGCTTGTCAGTATGTGAAGTTAGCAGTCATCTAGTTAAAAAAACAAAAAAGCTTTATTATAAGCCCCAGAAATGACTCTTATGCTTTAAGCAGGTAAAGAAGTAGTTCTTGATTTGCCTTATTCTTTTATTGGTGTGATCACAAGTTACAGGCAGGCTGAAATCACTGAGCCTCCTACATTTTTGTTTGTGTTGCAGCTTTATGCCAACATTTGCACCTGTTTAAGAGTAGAAAAAGGAAGGGAAACGTAGTGATACCACAATTAGCACAGCCTCCTCAAATACTGCAAGTCATCCATTGACACTGTTCTGTTCAGTACTGCGGTGTGCTGAAAAAAAACTGCATTAGCAAAATGGATGTTGTAAAAAGAGACAAAATGAAGAAGGCCAGCTCTGTAGTTGGTAAGGAGCTGAAATCCTTAGTAGCAGAGAAAAGGAACCTGAGCAAACCGTTCATATATCATATTAGGGAATATGTGACTGATCTGTTTGATTAAAAGTTGTTGTGCAATCCATTTTACATTAAAATATATCAATTGGTTTCTATTTTTCATTCTGTTAGAAGACTGGTATTAGCTTCGTCTCTATTGCCTCACATGCCCTGATATTCTGTAAAAATAAGCATTTGAAAAATCTGATTAATAAAGCCTTGGTAAATAGGAGTATAAAGCAGGTAAGGGTTGAATGATTTTTAGTTTCACACAAGGAAACTAGATTAAAATGTTTTCTCCAGGTACAGAATATCTCAATTCTGTCAAATCTTGCTCTAAGGGTTGAAAATGTTAATGATCAAATCCACTCACACAGTAAATACTTTGCAGGGGGAGGGAACAGCAGGTGGTTCTACCAGAGGCAGCTCCACTTTTCTAATTACAGCCATTTGTTGTCCAGAAGTTGAGAACATGTCGCATGTAATGCTCCTCCATTTCAAAATAAAAATCTCTTGGGAGGGACCTCAAAATTGGTGTGTCTCAGGAAAAGGAATTTCATTTAATCCATTACTCTGAGACGGAGAAAGAAAGGACACGGGTTCTATGTGGAGTGTTATTTTTTTTCTGTTCTTATTCCTTTTGTTTTTTTTGCTATTTTATTTCTGCCTTTGTCTAAACCTCAGGCAGGTTTCTCAGGCTGAAGATGTCAATTTCAACGCTTTGGGGCAATAAAAAGGGCCAGTGTGGTGCAGGGTGTGAACAGATGATTACCCAATACATCATAAACCCCATCAATGAGTTGACCCATTAAGCACACGGTTATTGGGTTCCCTCAGTTTTGTTTTTGCAGGGGATATACAATTTATATTTGAGCCATCATTTTTATTTGCAGTGGTTGACTTGGGAATGGGATTGTTGCTTCAGAACTATGTTAATTTTATCATGCTTGGCTCCAAACAATACCTCATAGTGTACCGCATCTGGTAATGTTGATGAATATCTATTTAAAGATTGGTAAACCTTTTTCTTTAGCAAGACAATAGATTATTCATGACTAAGTTTAACATTTAAGAGCTCATGGTTATTTTGTATAAGATGTTAAGACCTACAGTCAGATTTTCAAAGTATGCAACTAAAGGATTTCACATATGTAGCAAACTTTTTAAAGCCATTAATTCTTACCGCTGCAATAAGATTTTCCTAATTCTGACAGTTTTCCTTGTATGAACCTAAACCTAAAGTAAGTTTGAGGCTAAATGTTTTAAGCCTTGAATGGATCTTGTTTACTATCATTGGATAAGAATTGGAAGAAATAGAAGGCCTGCTCAGTAATTATCTACCTGTGGATTTGTTCTATAGTCCTACACTATCATTTGTATACATAGTATGAAGTATTCATGACCTTGAAACTTTTCCTTGCTATATTGCATTGCAACCTCAAACTTAAATGTATTTTTGCAGAATTTTATGTGATAAACACACAAAGTAGTGCTTTTTAATAGTTTTGACAGATGACAGTCTGAAAGGTGCAGTATGTATTTTGTCTGTTCTAAGTCAAACCACCTCATTTAACAACCATTGATGGATTACAGCTGCAAGTCTTTTTTTTTTTTTTTTGTGTAGTAAATGTACAGACAACTTTCCCCATTCGTCTTTGTGACATCGCAAAGGCTCAGTCTGACTGAATGAAGAGAATCTCTGGATATTATTTTAACACTCCGTCATCACATTACCAATTGAATTTAGGTCTGGACTTTGACCGGACCATTCTAACACATGAATTTGCTTTGAAATGAATCATTCCATTGAAGCTTTGGCTGTATGTTTGTGTTTGCTGTTCTGCTGGAGGGTATGCCCCTGCCTCAGTCTCTAACAAGTTTTATTCTATGATTGCCCCTTAAATAGCTCCATCCATCTTCCATTCAACTTTGACCACCTCTCTCGCACTGCTGGAGAAAAACATCGGTTCAGGACCTGTATGCAGAATTTTGAGTGTAAGCCAAAGAAGTTAATTTGTAGTCTCATCTACTCGGAGCAGCATTTTTACACATGCTTTGTTCACAACAAACTACAAATGAGACTACTTATGAATTTATTTCAACAGTGGCTTTTTTTTCTTGCTACTTTTTAGTAGAGGCCATATTTATAGACTGCACAGCTAGTATTTCACCTATCCCTACTGAGCTGAGCTCCTCGCCTTACTATGGGCCTCTTAGCTACTCATCTGATTAACAGTGCTGGGCTGTAAGGCCCTGCAAGATCCTCTCTGTTGGCATAAGAAATAACAGAATCACACACTGATGTTGTGTTTTGTCCATGAATACTTGATTTAAAATGAAAAAAATTCAAATGGTCTCTGTTTTGTTTCATTGCTTCAGCTTCTAGTTTCATAGTTAAGTGCTTGACCCTGGCAAGAAATGATTCCTGAAATGTATTTGGTCAAAGAAATCTGCCAGGAGGCCTTTACAATCAGTTCTGTGGTCTCTGTCTCATACAGTGTCAATCAAATTTCAGTCAATGCTTAAGCCACTTAGGTTTTGAGTTGGTGACACAAAGGCCTTCCGGCAGGTGCACGGTAACGTCAGTGTATTCAAACCCTTTGATTGGATAGTCAGAGTGTACTAGTCAGAGCTAGCGAACTACATCTGTAGTAGCTGGACGAACAAGAATAGAATGTTGCTTTTTATGGCTGTTTTGTCAACCCACAATGGCTGAAGGTGGACAAGAAATTGATTTTCCAAATTCATTGTCGGAGCCTATTTTTTGGACTGACTTTTGAAAAAAAAAAAAAACTGTACGAGGCGCATAGCCACGTTATTTGACTTTTATTTATACGTCAGTAGCTCACTCTGGTTGCATACAAAGTTTTTATAAAAGATTATCACGTCCTGTTGGCGTATTAGTTGTTGTTTTTGGTGTTTTATACTTTGTTTTTGCTCAGTTTCTTACTAAATAAAGCCTTTCGTGTTTATTTATAATAAAAACGGAAGTACATACTGTGCACGCGCAGCAGGGGTTAAAACAAGGAAGCGGCTAACGGCTATTAGCATCTCCTAGCAAAACGATGAAGAAAGTCTAAGGTCCAGTGAAAAAAAGCGCAAAGAAATATGAATCCAAGAGGGAAAAGACTGGAAGGTCACTGGGAATACAGTATGAATGTTGGTGTTCACTGAAGTGGACACTAAACCTGCCGAGGCTCAGATGTGACCGCAGAGTTCTGATATGAGGTTAAAGTTTTTGTAGATGGGTGTATTTAATTAACGGTTGGTCTTCGATGACGCCGAGCTGCCGCTTTATTGTGAGGCATTGCAGAGGGTCAGGCTAGGTCCGCCATTATTTACAATTTATAAATTAAGCAAACCAGCATAGTTCTGCGATACTGCCGCTAGATGTTGCCACATCTGTTGTTCATCACGCCAGAGAGTGAATTATCTTTCGGCTCAAAAAGGACTATCAGAAAACTATCAAGATGGATGCTTTGTGTATATAATCTTATTTCATCATGATCAAACAGTTTTTGGTCTTTTTTATAAGCATATTACGTGACTATATACCTTTTTAACAGAGGTCAGTGAACTCCAAAGCTGGGAAGCCTGTCACAACCAGGAACATAATTTGTCTGCTACTTTAGGTTCACTAGTTTTGAGTGGTACCCCTTGGCTGACAGGCTCTGAGGAGCACTGCAAATTAAATTCATGGGAGTGCTTCTTTGCCACAGATCGACATGGTGTTCAGAGCCACACTGGTACTTGTAAAGCTGACGTGTCTAACCGAGTCAGCAGTGAGACACCAAAACACTGACACAAACAACCACCGGTGCTCTCCAAAACTTTTGGGGAAACGGTGTCCAGATCTACAGCTGAGCGAGCAGGTGCAAAGGGAAACAGAGCTCCCTATCGAAAAGGCAAAAATAATAGGGATGGACTTTTTTTTTTTTGCTAGCAGGAGCTTTCCTATTAGGGACACAATGAAAGCAGAAGACATTCTGGAGTCTGTCTTTAATTCCTGAGAGCAACACAGCTTTACATCACCACCTGTCCATTTAAAAAGTGCTTAGTGGGACTTTGGGCAAAATATAAAACAACCTGATCACTGCTACTGCTGTGCTGAAGTGTTGGGAGAGGAGATCTTAATGGAAGTTAGGTTTGCACAGTTTTTCTGTCATGGTGGGCGAGATGACAGACGCTAGTAACTCAGCGCAACTTGCAATGATCCTGTATTACATAATGGGCTTAGATGTCGAGAAATCAACAGGGCAGACTTGATTTTCAGCTTCGATGGAGATAGAAAAGGACTTTTGGATGAAACTGAAACTGCACAAGAGAGTAATTGAACCCTTTTTGAGGAATTAGAGGATGATGGATTATGTGTACAAATCAGGATTTTTGGTGCATGAAATGCTGCCATTTCCCCAAATAAGATTTAAGTTCTGAGGTTAATGTTTTTTTATGTGCGTCGCAACTGCAGAAAACTTGTGCACCTTGGGTTTGTTTATGTCCTAAATGCTTGTATTTTGGCTACACAAGTTATCTATATGTAGAAACAGCTCTTTATAGTGCATTTATGCACAAGATGTTTTTATTACCATAAAATAGTTTATGGTAATTGCAGTAATTGCGGGAGGGATTGATTCAGATAGAGCACTATCAGAAGGCCTAGGTTTGAAATGCACAACCCGCCACTACCGATTAATGTTCTCCTTACTCAGCCTGCCAGTTTGGGTAGACAACTATATAATGTTAGGTTTACAAATGTGCCCTACCTTTTAAAATGTTTGAATTATGAAAAAATACTCGGATTGAGATATTGCTTTTTAAAAAAAAGAAAATAATTATTTTATTGTCCTGCAGTGGGGAAATTTGGGTGTCACAGTGGCAGACAATTGCACACATTATTAGCAACGAAAAACTAGAAAGAACAAACTAGTCTAATCTAAAATTAGCTCTAAAGAAACAAAAAGAATATAAGATAAAAATAAGTGAATAAATATTGCACAGTGGGAATAAAATAAACAATGGAAAAGACTTCAGCCTATTTACACAACACACAATGCTGCTCTATCAATATGCATGATGGTGCAGCAGCCTTCTGCAGTAGCTAAGGCGTGTGCAAGTTACCTTAGCATGTGGGGAACAATGTAAATGGTTAATCATCGGATCAGAACCTGTGCCTCCATTAGAATGATGTATACAGTTATTGAGTCTGACGTGAGCAGCAGAGATTACAAAGTCTGACTGCAGCTGGGAAAAACGACCTGTGGAAACGTTCCTTAGAGCATCTGGGATGCAGCAGTCTGTCACTGAAAGAGCTCTCCAGCTCTCCAACAGCTCCTTGCATAGGGTGGGAGACATTGTCTATCAGTGATGTGATTTTTTCCTGCAGTCCTTCTGTCTCCCACCACCTGCACTGACTTCAGGGGGCATCCCAGGACAGAGCCGCCTCTCCTAATGAGCTTATCCAGCTGCTTCCTCTCAGCTACAGATAGGTTGCTACTCCAACAGACCACACCATAGACGACTGCTGATGCCACCACAGAGTCTAAGAAGATCTTCAGGAGCTCCCCCTGCACTCAGAAAGACCTCAGCCTCCTCAGCATGTAGAGTCTGCTCTGACCCTTCCTTTAAAGAGCATCAGTGTTATAACTCCAGTGCAGTTTACTGTTCTGGTGAACATCCAGGTACTTGGAGTCCACTATCTCCATATTAGTTCCCTGGATGCTCACCTGAGTCAGTGTGGTGGGACTGTTCCTGCAAATTTCCACCACCAGGTCCTTTGTTTTCTCTGTATTTAACAAGAGGTGGTTCTGTTGGCACCAGTCTACAAATCTCTGGATCCTCTGTCTGTACTCTGTGACTATTTAACTCACTTTTCAACGTCTCCACAACTTGTGTTTTCTTAGGCTATCTGCTCTGTTTCTTGGTCTTAAGGATGTTTCTTCACTGATCTCTAGCAAACCTCGTAGACCTTCACAGAGCATCTTTGTTTACAGTCAGATTAAATCACACTCGCATTTAGGTGACGTCTGAAGGCATCATACGTTGCGCTGCAATTTAATTAGGGATATCAGAGTAACAGGGAGCTGCACCTCCACACTTTTAAATTTTTTTCACAACTGTTTTAAAGCCATGTATGTTTTTCGCCTACTTCACAATTAGGTAATACTATGCGGGGATACTGTATTTTTGACCCATACTACAACAGCTTAAGTTATTATGGCAGCTTCAGTTGAGGTTACTTAGGTGATCATTTCTATTCCAGCATTGTGTCACTTGTAGTTGGGGTGTGTATGTGTGTCAGTATGCTGCAAGAGTTTCTCTGTGTAACTGGTTGAAAAATTGGGTCATAAGTGATAATCAACTTATGAATTGGGAATTTCAAAATATGATATTTAGGTTTTAGGTAAAGCATGCTGGGCCACTAAAATTAGAATTTTACCAGCTTTAATAAATATCACTCCATTAATCATGCTTTGGATTTAACAAATTTTACTTGGTTGTATCCAACAATGTTTGTTATCATGCATGTTGTTCATTTAAACATAAAGCACTCTACAAAATCATGGCTTAAGAAGTGCATGAAAAAAAAATTTTTTTTTTCAGTTTCCATGGTTACCGGTCCTGATGTGAAAACAGTCGCATGTAATGGCATTTTTACTTTATGGACAGGTACATCTAAAAAATGTCAATATCGTGACGAGGTTCATTATTTTCTTTAGTCATTTCAGAAAGAGTCATTACACATGGACTAAAGTATTTCAAGTCTGCATTTCTTATAGTTTTGATAATAATGAAAACCCAGAATACAGTGTCTCAGATTATTTGAATATTGTAAAAAAGTTAAATATTGAAAACTCTTGGTGTCGACCCCTAATTGGGCAATTAACTAAAAACACCGGCAGAAATTTCCTGAGCCTCACAATGGTCTCAGTTAAGGTCAGTAGGCTGCACAACCATGGAGAAGACTGCTGGCTTGACAAATGTCAAGAAGACAGTCAATGACATCCTCCACAAGGAGGGTCAGCTACAAAAGGTCATTCCTAAAAAAGCTGGTTGTTCCAAGAGTGCTTTATTCAATCATATTCATAAAAGGTTGAGTGGGAGGCAGAAGTGTGGTAGGAAAAGGTGCACCAGCAACAGGGATATCTGCAGCCTTGAGGATTGTCGATCAAAATCCAATAAATAATTTGGGGGAACCTCAAAAGGAATGGACCGAGGCTGGAGTCGGCACATCAAGAGTTGCTACGCACTGATGAATCCTTAAAATGACCTGGAAACATCTTACCTGGGCTGAGGAGAATAAAAACTGAACTGGTGCTCGGTGGTCCATCGTTGCCTTTTCAAGTGAAAATAAAGTTTGCATTTCGTTTTTTAAATCCAAATCCCCAGAGTTTTAGAGGAAGAGTGGAGAGGCACAGAATTACTATTGCTTGAAATCCGGTGTGAAGTTTCCACCGTCAGTAATGGTTTGGAGGGAATAGAAGCAGTGGTCCACTGGGTTTTGAGGTCCACAATCGACGCAACCAGGACATTTCTGAGCCCTTCATGATTCCTACTGCTGACGAGCTTTATGGAAATGCTGATAAAATTTTTCAGAAGGACTTGGCACCTCCCCACACAAAGGTACCAACAATTGGTTCAATGACCATGGTGTTGCTGTGCTTGAATGGCCTGTCCTGAACCCCAGGTTCAGGGTTAGACCTCAGTACAACCACAGGCTGATGGCCTACATACCTCCCTGCACTGATGCAGAAATTCATGCAAAAGGAGGCCCAACCACTTATTTCCTTTTTTCGTTGATCTTGATTGTATTTTAATCGTCTGAGACACTGAATGTTGGGCTTTCATTATCTGTAATGCGAAGAGATGTTTCACTCTGTTATTAATCTATAGAATGAGTTTTACTTTCCAGAATGAGTGACAGAAAATTTTGAACTTTCATTTGTTCACATTTTTAGAAAGTTACCCGTACAGTTCCAAACTTTCTACTGGGTTTATAGCCTCTTGATAAACCCGAAAAGAGGAAAGTGAGCTAAACTACAATTTCCAAGGGTTAGCAATACTATCAAGCCATATGTGATTAGAAGTGTGAATTTACCAGTATCTGACAATTCTCATCAGGACTGAAATGTATGCAGTAAAATTAAGACTTGAGTTTTATCCCCATGGTGGTAGATGTCACACATTGGCTGTCTTATTCTCCCTTTTCCATTGTTGTTGTTTGTTTTGTGGAGATGCTGAAAGAACCCAGAATCGTCATATGTTGAAAATGATAGTGATCACCTAAATTAGGAACTTTGATCCAGCACAAAAACAAAGAAAATGGAGAACGTTAAGATGGTAAGTTTTGATTGCCGGCTGAAATGGGAATGGATTTCACAGTTTGCATCCAGTCACCAAGAGTGCTAGTGTAGTGATTTAGCTCAAAATTTAGCTCAAAAACCAGGTCAGGGCAGTGTGATTTTATTTTTCATATTGAAAAAGCAATGTTTATTCATAGATGTCAAGAAAAGTAAAATTTTGCAAGGTCATGTAAACTGTAATTGCTACAAAAGTCTAGCTGCAAGGGGTTGCTATAATAAAATTGTAATGCACTTTACATTTGACCTCAAATCTTAAAATGCTACAATGGCAAACGGATAAAACAACATAAAACATTAAAAATGAGAGTATGCCTTTCTAAAAAGGTACGTTTTAATTTCCTTTTTTAAAACATCAACTATCAGCGGGGCTCTGAGATGGTCTAAGAGCGTTCCATAGACAGAGAGGTGTGGCAACATTCTTAAATGGACATTACTTTTGGAAGTCAAATAATCCTGAGATAATAGATTGTCGGGGCAGTCTGGGTTTTAAAGTAAATGAGTCAGGAGTGAGATTTTTACAAATATTTAGTACTAAATAACACAAGTAGCTTGATTTTCAACAGTCTTAAAAGGTAAAAGTTTTTCCTCTGCGCTTCATAACCTTTGTGTTTATTTTTTAATATCAACTATGTTGGTATTTTTTTCTTTTAAGTCCCAAGTCCCTGTCCATCTGTCCCTGTGTTTCTTTCTTATCCTCTGGATGATTTGGCTTGAGCAGCGTTATGTACTCTTCAAATGATTCAGTCTCTTGATGTAATATGAATGGGTAGCATTCTGTCTGGGGAGGGTACGAAGCACAGTGAGAACATGTGAATCGACAGTCACAGAAGAAAAAGGTACAGAGATGGGCAACAAATCAAAGCACAAAGCTGCGAGGAGAAAGATAATGATGGGGAGAGATGTTAAAGATGGAGGGATAAGGGAAAAAAGCGCAGAACAGCTGGAGGCGAGCGAGTGCAAGGGGTCGTTAAAGATGAAGGATGTTCTTCTTTTATGCTTTAAAAGTACACTCTTCACACATAAGACTGAGACTATTCGTTGAAAGGTAATGGCAACATAAATATTACTGATGTCAAGAAAAGGGCAGGCTGTTTAACCTGTAAGGCAAATGTGGAAATGGGATACTTTACACCTAAAGGTAGAAACAATAGAAAGCAAACTACATTAGGTAGTAAAAATAACTGGTAAATTATTCAGGTAAAATAAAAACACATTTCGTCTCAATGGGACACAAATGTTATACGTCAGGTTTTTTTTTTCAGTCTAGACCCAATGTCCTTCATGTTTTGTGTAATAACAGACCATGTTGATATACTGTGGAGATAATACAATCATCTGAATAAAGTGAATACGAGTATTTAAAATTTACCGGACTCTGGGTTCTGAGGACAGGAACAGGAAAAGCTGGGCCTTATGGGGGAATAGAATAAGACACTTAATTTCATTGCTTTGTGACTGTTGAGCTAAAGATGTGCAAATATCAGAATTATATTTTGATGTTTATCTGCACAAAGACAGCAAAAGAGAAATCAGCTCCCCTAGGGTAAACACAAACATTTACGCAAGTTCAACGGGATATTTATGTGGGTTGGTAGGGGACACGCTGCATAGAGTGGGCTTGTTTAAAAGGAATAATCTGAGGACACTAACAGCCATGACAAAGCTAATATTTGCCTTAGCATGAACGCAACACTGAACAGCGCCATGTTTGAGAGGGACAGAGCTACAAGGTTATCTTTTAAGAAAAGATGCAGCTCCAATGTACACATAAAAACACAAAACCAGCGTTCTGAAAATGTCCCTCACTGGGACCCAGTTTGAAAAGTTGTTTATGGTCTCCCAAAACACCAAATCCATTTGAATGCACAAACGAACAAAAAACTTTTGTGGATTCACAGAATCTCACCTCCGTGTGGACGGGGCTTTAATGGTCATGGGCCATACTCACAAAGAATCCTAAGAATTAAAGTAACACTTAGTGATGTCCTGTTAGAAAAGATCTTAACATTCCTCAAATTCTACGATTTTTCACAGAATGAGATGAATAAAAAGTTATTCACAAAGCACCTGAGTCCTTGAAAGCTCCTAAAGTAAAAAAAAAATGTTAGTAGTGGTGAGGAAGACTTTCTGCCAAGTGTCTTAAGCAATAAAGATGGCCCACCTGAACAATTATTATGTAGATAAAAGAAACTGTATATATTATTAATTAATTATAATTTCAGCAGACGGACGGGTTAAAAGTGCAGCTCTGGTAACATAATTTTATTTGGAGATAAATAAATGACAGGGAAAATACTGAATAATTATGGATTAAAAAGTGGAAAAATGTACAAATATATAATAGGAATTTCAATATTTAGACTGTAATGTGCTCTCAATAATTAAAAAAAAAAGTCGCTGAAGAATATAAGCATAAATCGACTCTAGGTAAGATAAAGTACAATAATACATACTTCGGTATATACGGTATTTTCTGTATTGTTCATGTCTGTATCCATAGCCTGAATGGTCATCTAGGAATTTGCTTGTGATGCATCTCCCTCTCTGGCTTTTGATTGATGCATGCAGCGCCTCTCATTCTGGCTGGTGTTTAAAAGCAGAGAAAAACGCACAGAGAAAAAGACATTGAAGCGAATTGCCACAAATCAAAGTCTGCCTCTTCGCACTGTGATTCCGGGACCAATTTACTTTTCGACATTCCTATATTCTCCTCCCACAGTTGTGGGGACTGAGGCACTGCCCCCCTGTCCAGTTTGTTTCTCCACTTTATGTTGGCTGTTTTGACAAATTCGACCACTTTATTCAAGCAAGCAATCACAATAAATTGCTGAGAGGTGAGAGCACATTAATATCAAATGGATGTAGTAAAATCACCAGTATGGAGAGTAAACACAACAAGCAAATCAACATGAGGATGTTAATAAGGTATGTTCAAACAGTTTGATCCTGCGTGACAATTATTTAATTTTGCTAAGTTTCATCATCATATCACACATTTCTTAATCCAGTCTAATCGGTTAATTTCACTCCATTGATTACTAGGACTACGTGTGTGTGTGTGTGTGTGTGTGTGTGTGTGTGTGTGTGTGTGTGTGTGTGTGTGTGTTTCTGGGACTATCAACCAATCACAGCGCTTAGACCCCAACCCCTGACTAAGATAGAAAATTTCTGTCATCTCCTTAGGGTTGCTCTCAGCAGCTATCTGAATCACTCTTAAGCTATAACTTGGCAGGAATCTTTACAGTGAGATAGGAGTTTGCTGAGAGGACTCTGAGAATCTTTGTGAATATGGCCCCTGCTCTTGTAGTGTAAGTGTAATAAAAGCACACATTGTGAGGGAATTTAAGCTACTTTGACTCTCTGGAAGAAGAGAAAAACAACGATACTACTGCTCTAAACAGAAATCTAAGATTTATCACAATAACGTTAAACAGTTTAAGTTTCATGTCTGAAAATGTATGACTACTTGCCACAAAAGTTGATTTGAGATCTGCAGATCTATATGTCAGTGACAATTTTTTAAAAATCTTTCTAGCATCTGTAATTTGTTTCACTGCCAAATGTTTAGTATGAAGGATCCCCCACAACCCCTCTGGGATACTTCAATACAAAATATGTTTAGTTTGGCTGGGTCAAGGTTAATCATTCGCCTAGGCTTGCTTTTTCAACTATCTGCTCCTTCCCTCAAGTCATTGATTGAATGGAATGACTGAACATGACACATTATTATCCATATCATCTAGAGAATGCTTATACCTACCATAAAAACACCCAGGGCAAATCAATAGTTCTATTATGAAATGTGGATTCCAGCATGCCATGTTGAGAAGTTGTACTTGCATTGTGGTGATTGGGAGAATGGATCACAAAATGTGCTGAAAAAGATGGGTAAAAAATATGATTTTTAAATGAACTTTGACTCGTTCTTGGTGACCAAATCTGTTTTGAAATATTTTACTTAATGTAAAATGTGTAACTAGTACCATTAAGTCAAAATATTTACAATCGAGAATTTAAATGTATATACGTTTGGATTTATTGCAGCTGATACACCCTAATGGTATGGGCACACTACTGTATTTTTTTTATTTCCCACCCAACTGGTCCTGAGCTGTGATGTAAACGTTTCCATTGCTTTCTTAGCACCAGTTATTTCTGTTTCTACCTCTGCACGCACCACCTCTGCTACCAAAAAACTGAGAAACAGCAGGCTCAGTTTGTGGCAGCGGCATCTGACACCGGCACTTCCTGTGGCATGCTGTGGCACTTTCACTGGCATGCTCTTGCCAAGAAGGTTCCACTGCTCTTCCTGTACTGCTGTTTCTGTTTTTAGGCAAACTGTTTGTTCTAGACGCCTGTTAGACTATAACTACTAAATAATCATATTTTATTTGTATTATTTGCTGTAAAAGCTGGCGGCTCATAGTGGCCCTTCTGGTGGAGGTAATGGTGGCACTTCCTGTGACACCTCCACCAACTAGTGGCACTTCCTGTGACACCTCCACCAACTAGTGGCACTTCCTGTGACACCTCCACCAACTAGTGGCACTTCCGGTGGTCGCGGCAGCTAATAGTGGCTCTTGTTGTGGCAGCAGCACGTTCACTGGCATGCGCCTACCAAGAAGATATATATATATATATATATATATATATATATATATATATATATATATATATATATATATATATATATATATATATATATATATATATATATATATATATATATATATATATATATATATACACACACACACACACTGTGGCGTCTTTGTGGCCAGGGAATTCTACCGAGTACCGTTTTTTTTTTTTTTTTTTTTCAATGACTTTTTCTTTATGTAACAGCTCACAGTAATATGTCACACTGTAATAAATCGACTGTTTGTGCAGTGAGTCTTTGCCATCCTTTCAGCACATCATACACATGCCGTGCTATTAGGACATATCTGAAGTATACAGTCACTTTATATTTAGTGTCTAACACTGTTTATTAACCCAGAAAAAATATTGACACCATCAATTGAAAGTACTTATTTACTAACAGTCAGTAGCTCATAACTAACCTGACATCCCGCTTGCCATTAATCGGCATTGCTTCCATGAAAACAGCGGCAGCCGGCGTGGGATGTTGGAGGCTTTTACAACGGGTCCGGCATCTTGGTGGCTTCCTGGCATCCTATGGACTTATCGTGGCATCTTCGTGGCACCTAACGGCCACAGACATCCTAAGTGTGCCAGCGTGTTTTCAAGTGATGTTTTTATATCACCACATTTGTTTTTCTTATCACGAGTTAAACCACTCATACAGTAACCTTATAACTTTTCTATTAAGTTGCTTGAAAATGTTTGTTAAATTATGTGAATTTCACATATGAATAATTAAAAGTAGATATATAATAGGTATTAAATAACCCCAAAAATCAAAGCATTTTCCACTAGTGCCACTAGTTGGTGGAGGTGTCAGAGGAAGTGCCACTAGTTGGTGGAGGTGTCACAGGAAGCGCCACTATTACCTCCACCAGAAGGGCCACTATGAGCCGCCAGCTTTTATAGCAAATAATACAAATAAAATATGATTATTTAGAAGTAGTTATAGTCTAACAGGCGTCTATAACAAACAATTTGCCTAAAAACAGAAACAGGAGTACAGGAAGAGCAGTGGCACCTTCTTGGCAAGAGCATGCCAGTGAAAGTGCCACAGCATGCCACAGGAAGTGCCGGTGTCAGATCCCCCTGCCACAAATTGAGCTCGGCCCTACTGAAAAAACTGGTGCTGTCTTAGGACCAACTCTGAATAAAGAACGGTTTATATGGGGATAACGACAACCAATCGAAATGTTATGGGTAGGATTTGAAGTGTTTTTACTATACAAACATTTTAATCTCAATACCCACAATAAAAAATACTCAATGTCATTTTCAATTCTGCTGCCACCTTTTTTAAGACATGGGGTTCTTTTTTTCATATAAGGACTGGAAAAATATAAGAAATGTAAATGCTTGAATGCTTTACTGTAAAGCAAAATGGCTATTTCTTGAGTGGTTGTGCAGTGCAGAGTTGGTGGGAAAAATCTTGACTGGAGACCGGAAACCTTCTTAACACCACAATGGGGCTAACATTTAATCACTCATATTTAATCAGATGTTGACTCCAAAGTCTTTTTATTCTTTAAAGGAGAAGTCCGGTCAAAATCAGAATTCAAACTGCTGAAAGTACTTTAAATATAAACCTATTACATACTGTTCAATAAATGATAAGCTTTTTTAAATTAAGAGTAATTTTCATTTGAAGGTCCTTTTATGGGGGCAGCCATCTTGGAGAAGAACAGTGCTGCCACCTCCCAGTTGGTGACGTCAGGTTGCGGTATCGCCTGTCGAGCAAGTCCCAATGCCCTATCTGTCCCCTTGTAAATAAATACCCGTTTTCATGCCAAAATATATATTTTTTTAACCTCTTAAACAAAGATAGACATGGTATTAAGCATTTAAATTTAAAGTAATACTAATTTTACATTTTATAGAAATAAAAAGACAACAAATAAGCATTAAAGTACGGTTAATGGATTGGGTTCTGCAATGTTATAAAATGAGTATAAAACTCATCTTTAGAACCAATCTCTGCTCAAAATGGTGATCTGCACCGCCTAATCTACTTTCAGCAGTTATCAGTTATTGCAACCGTAAACTGCAGAAAATACGGGCAGAGTAAACTTCTGAGTTTACTCACTCTGCTGCTGTCAGGATGAGCTGCAGTGCGTTATGAGGCGGAGGGATGTTTCAGCGTCACTTAGTTTAGAGCCCAAACAATCGACTACACTTTCAGAAACAAGCCCAAAAACTGCAACCCGCAGCTCATGAAATTTACACGAGACTTTAGAAAAAATAAGACCAAAATCGCATAAAATAAGTGGGCTTCGCAACAGTGAGCATTCTTTCTAAGTGTGTCGTATCACTCCGCCGCTCTGGTCGGTAAAAAAATGTCCCGGCAAATTCTACATTATAAAAAAAGTCTACACTACAAATAAACAAATTGTACATTATAAAAAAGAAAAAACAAATATTTTTTCCACTTTTACCCAATGTATTGCAACATCCAATTGCCATGCACGTGGGCATTGTTGCTTCAACAATAGCTCTCGCGAATTTCAATGGTGAAGTCCTCTCGAAATCCGAAATAATTGTTGTTGATCGCAGCTGTGTACAACAGTTCCTATTAATTTAGCTGGTAAAGCGCAGTGCCTCACCACACAAAGACGTCACAGGATGTGATGTCAGGCGTCCGTTTTTTCCCAAATATGGCCAATAATGGCCGCCCCATACACAGTGATCTAGATGACAATTTATGCTTTTATTTTCTTATTGATTAACGCTAAATTCATTAAATAACCACGAACGTATTCGTTTTAGGTATAGCTAATGATCCACGGATTTTTCCTTGTTGACCGGACTTCTCCTTTAAATATTTTTACTCCTCCACTGTTGTAAATGTAAATGCAGGAGAGTTGCCAACCTTTTTTTAAAAAAAAATAGCTTTCAAACATAAGTGTCTGCCTTTAAGGATCTTCACTAGGGTTATATTTCTAGTCACAGCCTGTAACACAACTAACATCAGTGCATCATTTATTGGCAAAATACCTCAGTACAACTCCTTTGACTTTTTAACTAAAGAGAATCACAGGGGCTTGTCTTTGGATGTACTTGCAATGTTACTGAAGCTTTCTTTGAACATTTCTTCGAACTTCCAGAAGCACTAATTTGTCTTTTGATTCTCAGTCATCAGGTGAGCTGTTATTGAGGGGTAAAATGTCTGTTTGGTTCTTCAGCCTTGTTGCGAGGAGTTGTATACCAGCTTGCGGAGATAAAAATGGGTCAGGGTTGATTTTCATTTAAATTACTATCTAACTTTATTTTTATTTTTTTTGTACTGATTATATTGGAAAATCCATGATTTTTAGAACCCCAGCTGCTTCCTTTTTGTCTCTCTTACAACCATTATATAACTCTATTTGCAAGACTTAAATGCATAAAATGAGTAATTTATATTCTTCTTTTGAAAGATATGGCTTAAGGGAATTATAGACGTTCTGTTGGTAAAGACAGAAGTCTAAATTCAACTAAATAAACCAGTCAGTAAGTATTAATATAGCACTTTTCAGTAACAAGACGATTCAAAGTGCTGTACATGAAGAAATAGAACATTAGAGGGAAAGAAAATAACAAAAACATTACATAGGAAAAGAAAACATTACTATCATTGTAACGGGCTTCAACACTAACATTCAAAGCTTAATTGTTTCTATTCATACTTTAGCAAGCTTCAACACTAACTAAAAAAAGGTTTAATTTTTTATATTCATAGACTTTCGTTTCATTGTAATAAGAAACATACAGACAGCATCATAAAGCATAAAATCACTTCTTAATTGTTTCTATTCATAATAAAAATAAACTAAATCTTTGGGGATTTCTGATCTACAGTAGTTTTGTCCAACTTTTTAAAGAATTGCAATAAAAGCAGGTTTTACTGTTTCTATTCAGACTTCTTTTGTTTCATTGTAATGAAAATAAACTAAGTAAATCCTTCCAGCTACAAATAGGTCTCTCGTCTCACTTTTCTGAAATCTACTGCTAACTTAGAAAGCAAACAGAGTAGAGGAAAGCCCTGCCAAAGCGGTGTGTACATGTTTGTGTAGATCATGTGAGAGTGCGCGTGTATGTTAGTGTAGGTCCGTCAACACTGTCCCACTAGCCCCCCAGCCAGGCAGTTCAGTAGAGCTCTATTCCAGGTCACAGATGTCATAGAAAGGGCGGGTAGTGGGGGCAGAGCATTTTATTAACATAACATCCAGGAGAAATTGAGATAGCCGTCCTTCCAAGGTCGACACAGGGGAGCCAGTTCGGATAACGGCAATTGTTTGCCGGTAGGCTGACTCTTGGTAATTTTCCATCAGCCTAAAAGTCTAACTGGTACGTCTCAAGGGCATTTCCAAACAGCCAAATTCGTGGTCAATTCTGCAAAATCCGAGCTTCCAACTTCTCCAAGATCTATTCGCTACCACAAGTGAGTTCAGATACAGCAACTGGCCTGCGATTCTGTGCAAAGATCACGTCCAATTTGTGATTCTGCTCACACAGCATCCGAGTGTTGAATGCTCAACATAACCCCTCGCATAGTTCAGGCAGCCTTGACATGGGCCAAAACAGCTGCCAATATTTTCTGAATTTCTCGATACACCAGCTAACCGCCAGCTCCAAAAATCAGAAATCCTGTTATCATAAATCTAATTATGTATGCATTTTAAACATCCTCGACCAACAAAATGGACATACACATGATCCTCCTCCCAACAGTCTTCCATCTGTCCAGCTGCAAATATCATGCTGGGGCACAAGGGCTCTCCTTTGCCCAGTCTTCTCGTTGAGAAAATTTGATCAATTGCATTGAGAGAGCAGCTGACCAGATCCATAATTTACAATTCAGAAGATATGCAAGGAAAGGCTCTAAAAAGATTGACAGAAAGCAGAAGCAGGGCAGATACCGGGGAGGGAGAGGAGAAAGGAGACGAGCAAATGTACCTTTGCATTGACATATGGAGGAAAGAAGTTTTAGTTTTATCTTGGAAGAACTGTTTGCAACAAGAGTAATTCACAAGAGAAGTCACTTGCTGTATCACAGTTTGGTTGTTGTGAATATACTTCTACACAGCAGGAATAGCAGAACAAGAAAAGTCAGCCGCAAATACTATCTTCACACCGAAAACTGATATTGCTCAATATTATCATTGGCATAAAAAAACTCAATCCTTCAGTTACGTTTAAGGTCATCAGGTTTTCTGGTTGCAGTCTCTTGACAGTTAATCTATTGCCTAGTGTTTCATAGCCAACATGCATATTAATTTCTGACTTTTCCAACAATTTTGACATAATTATCATGTAACTGTTTACGTGATAATGCAAAATATAGTGTTGGTCACATATATGCGGGATAATTTTCCAAGACAATTTCCTTTGAAACACACCAACTCCAGGTAAATTACCATGCCTTAGTTTGACAAAGATTGCTTTATCATCTCTTATTTCATGGTACAATCAGTCAGTTTCAAAACAATGGTTTTATTAATTTTTAGGACATTTAGAAAGCAGCATAATCAAGTTGAAGAAAAATAAACTTGTCCGTGATATTTGGGCAGCAACTTGTGGAATCCTCTTATTCAATCTCTTGTGTTGCCAAGCTTGACAAAATGAAACTGTGTACTGACCGTGTTGGGCCTTGTGTTAATCCAGGGTGACATTTGGAAAAACAGGATTTTAGTGAAAGCAGGATTATTTTTCTTTTCTTCCCATACATTGTAGTGTGCCTTTCTCTGACTGTGGCTCCTTCTTTCTTTAATTTGGAGACGCCTCCCTGGATTAAACAGTGTTCTCTGGGAGAGAGAGTTAACATTTATATGGAGACATGAGGCTGTTGTTTGACGTGCGATAAATTGAGTATTTTTCTAACTCCGTTTTTGGCTGCAACAATGAGCACAGAACTCGACCAAAAAAAATGTCCGCTGGCATGGATTAACCATGCCTCGAGGCTAAAATAAATTAACACAATTGCCTTTATTAGTTTGTGTTCCAGAATTTATTGTTGGGTTGTTGGTATGTTTGAACTGCCAGCTGTTCAAGGGAGTAGGCTTAGGAAGCTTGAGGGATGGATTTGGTTTGGGAATGGGTGGGTATATGTCAAGCCTGCTGAGGGGGCTCAAAGTCAATGGCAGCGGCAATTTGAAAGTTGCACACATGATAAATACATTGTGAGAAGAATGTGAGCAAGAACAAACACAAAATCCCAAGGCAGGGACAATGCAATAAATCATATGAATAAATCCGCCAGCTGACCGCTAGGGAGCACTAATAAACTGAACCTGACATGGCCTCTCTTGCTTTTTTTTCCCTTTTGTATGAGCTCTCTCACTTGTTCTCTAATTTTTTTTCTCCCTCTCTGCACCTTTACTGTTTTTGTCTTTGTCCCCCCGGTCAACTCTGTGCACACACACGGAGCACACACAAACAGTGCCTGGTCCTGTTATGAATTAATCAGTGGTGGGGGAGCTCTGAATTTGAACATCTACCCTGAAAAGTTGGCTGGGGTTTGTCGTGTAGGTGTGGCTGAAAGTAAGAATATTGACTGGATGAGTGTTTGTGTTTTGCTAAAATGGTTATAATTCCTGTGGAAAAAAGAGATCAATAGGAAATGGATTAAATTTACAGTTTTTTTTTTTTTTAGGTCTTGAAGCTAGAACTGTTTTTTTGGGCTTAATAAACACGTCCTGTAAGTGTAACTCACATTCTTGCCCCTGCATTCTGCGTTATTGTTGGCATGATGCAGAGCCCACTGTTGGGCTCACATTACCTTCCTCTGACAAATCATTTCAGAATGTCCCAAACAATTGTAAAGAGGATTCATCAGAGAAAACACATTTCCAACAGTCTATCTGTGTTTGTCTTGCAGAATTGCAGTCTCGCAATTCTTTCTTGGAAAGAAATGGCTTCTAAGCTTGTCTTTTTACAAGGGAGTTGTGAAATACAAATGCTGTCAAACAGATCTTTTCCCAACAGAAATAAATTTAAACAATATTCTGACTTAAATTACAGTTTAACTTAAAACTAAATACGCGATCTTTGTAAACCGTAAAATACCTGCTGAAATGCAAATAAAATGTATGGTGGATGTTGAAATAGTCTATGAAATACAATAATTGAAATAACATCATTCATGGATGTGATGGACTACAAAATCTGCTGAAATCCTAAATTAATTTATTAAGAAAACCAAACTGGTAAATAACATAGCCATTATAGGAAAGACTTGATACTCTATTAGATTATAAAGAACTATCATTGGTTTTACCATAATGAATTTATGTGGGGAAGTATGGGGGAACATATGCAAAAACAACATTGGGCCATTATGCAGACTCCAAAAATAGCCATTACAATACTTCACAACGTGGGATTGAGGGAGCATGCCAACACTCCATTTTTAAATCACAAATGTAAAAACTTGTGGATTTAGTGAGATTTCAAATAGCACAAATTATGTTTAAAGCACAAAATAAACTTGCCTTGCCTGTGTTCATACCACAGGGATAAGCTTGTATCAGTCTTTTAGATGAATGATGAATCAAAACAACACTATTGTATATTAATGTAAAAAATTATTTGAAACACATTATTGGCTGCTTTGTGTCTTGAAATGATTAATTAGCAAGATCTACTCTGTTTATTGTCTTATACATACAGTTGTAAAGCTGGATTGTAGAAAAAAAAACGATTTTTTTGTGGACTTGTACTGAAAATGAATGGGACCTGAAATTTTTAATTGGATACATTTGACTCAATGTAATGAATGAGGTGGAATATATTTACTTCAACCTACTCCCTTTTGAACATCTTTTTTATGGATATGTCTCTTTCATTCGTTTCTTTAATTTTTGTTTGAATACATTGCAGCTTTAACGTGCAAATACTTTTGCAGAACGTTTTTTTTTTCAAGCTACAGTTCCTGGATGATGCATCTGCAAAGAAGTTCCTTAACACGGCCCAAATCTCAGATATGTGATATCTGAAATGTGAGTTCACCTAGACTTGCAGGATTTTTGAAACAGAACGTGAAACTCCTGACATGACTTAATTTCAGATTCATTTAGCTAATATCTGACCCCTAGGAGCACTAAAATATGGAGGACTAACTCTGACATAATCAAAAATAAATATAGACATAAAAACATGCTCAAATACATAAGCATAAAATAAATGCACAAATACAGCAAATACATGTAAGCAGTAATTAAATTATGCAGTGAGACAAATGTATCACTTTTAATTAGCTTATTCTTTTTAATCATTTATTAATGTTTCATTATAATTGTCAACTTTATTAATTAGTTTTAAATATATACATTTTTATGTTTTATTATTTTTGTCTGTTTTATTCCTTTCTATATTTGTACCCCATTTATTTCTTCAACCCTATTTGTCCTTTTTTCCATTTTTGTGTACATCTCTACATCATTATGCAAATCAAGAGGGGTGGTCTGAAAGGGACAACTACTCCCTATTGGTTGGTTAGCTCAGCCTATAGAGAGAATCTAAACCCTGTTGCCATCAAAGGCTGCCGCTACCCGCCACAGTTACAATGGCTACCCAGATTATCAGTGAGCTCTGAGGCATTAAGCAACTTGTTTTGAAAACAACGCTGTACTCCGACTGAACATGCGTTTCAGTAAGTGGCTCACATGGACGCCGGTGTCGAGCCAAACTAGCTCTTCCTGACTGAAACTACAGCCTCTGTGCTGGAACCACCTTTGGGCTGGAGTAGCAGACCCAATGGGCTCAAACTCATTTCAAGCCATCTAGTCGTGAGAAATAGAAATGTTGAACTTTTGTTAAAAAGCAAAAAGTCGTTACCTCATCGTTTATTTAGTTACAACAGAAAATGACAATTCATTGTTCTCCTGTGGTATTGCAGCGTATGTGATTGAACACTGTTTGCCTAATATGAGGATGATCACATCTGTGTAAATTCAATTCATATAAACGGCCTGGTGGTCCAGGTCGGGTCAGCCTCGATCCTTAGACTCAACTGTTAGTCAGTTGAGTCAGCGTTTAGTTGTCACCACTGACTTGAGCCTAGTTTATTTTACTTCCACCTGCTCTCTGTGGGCCACAGGACAAACCAGGTTCCAACTCTGCGCTTGACTCTGATGCTGCAAGCGAATGGATCCGTGTCCTCTGTTGCAAATGAACGAGGCTGGCTGACGGACCTGGAGCGCCAGACCGTTACATGCAGAAATGGAAAAAGGACAGGCATAAATAGAGTTGAAGAAATAAACGGGGTAAAAATATGGAAGGAAAGAATGAAACTGATTTTTTTTTTTTTTTTTTTTAATCCTACACAAATACATTTAAAAACGAAGTAATTAAAAGATAATGTTGGCAATTCTGATGAAAAATAAAAGAGGTAATTAAGAGGAATAAATAAATAAGATAATTAAGAGATATTTAGAGTTATTCCGCATTGTATAATTTAATTACTTCATACATGGATTTATTTGATGTACTTTTGAGCATTTTTTTATGCTTATTTATAGAGCGTGTATTTATTTCTATTTTTTATGTCAATTAGACCTCCATACTAAAATGTTATCGAAATTAATTCCCAGGTAGTTGGTCAATCCTTAATTAGGAGAAAGCATAAAATGTGAAAAGACTTGATGTTGCACAAAATTCTTTTCATTTCCCACCATAAAAATAATTTTTTCAATATTCCAACACACATGGCATATTGAAAGATGGTAAAATTACATTTAACAGCAGAACAGCATTACATTATGTAATGGATTTTACTCTTTTTCCAAAAAAGAGAGAGGGAATGAAAGATGAAAGATATTTCTCTCTTTCTACCAACAAAATGGGAAAGGAACACCCACTGAGTGAATGGATGAAGGACATGAATGCTTTTTCACTCACTACATGATCATTTTTGCAGTGGTTATCTCTCGCTTACCTCCTTCCTTTCCTAGTCTGACCTCCCCAACCTGAAAGGTGTATCAGTTTGCTGTATCTGATCTTCCTTCTCGCCAGGGTTCCTTTGTTAGTGGCTGTTCGTGCCCACACTATCGAACCAAACTCCAGGCAGGTGAGGATGATTCGTCAGATAAGCTATCAGATGCCTACATCACATACAGAAACCATCAGGACGTGAAAGATGTGTCTGGCTGTGAGTAAGGATTATGGTACTGCCTGAGGAGTAGGTAAAAGCATATACACAGAAAATTCCAACTCTACGCTTTAGCATATTTGTTAAAATTGATCACATTTGCACACAATCTCCATACAGTGCAAAAAATGCTGTTAACTTCATGCTTTCCAAAGGTACAATTGTAAGTAGATGCAATTGATTTCTATATTTTTCATCTGAAAACACAAGAACATTCTAATGAACTTTTTTTAAAATTAAGAATCTGAACGCTTTAGTCATTTTGAGATCTAACACGAAACTCTCATACACAAAAAACGGTGCACAGACTAAGGTTACCCCTTACTAGCATTGTTGAGCGCAGGAGTTATTCTAATATTGATCTCTATGGAAATCTTATTTACACAGATGTATTGCACTGAAATTATTTATTTATTGTTGGATTAAGTTAATCAAAAAAAAGGAACATTGTGAAAAAAGTTAAACAAATTCACTTCATTCAAAAAGTGAATTTCATTAATTACACAGTGAATATTTTCGGCCTTTCTCTTAATTTTGACTTGTAGATGATAAATATCCAAAATTCAGGGTCTCTGAAAATAAGACTATTCTGTTTAACATATATATATATATTTTTTTAAAGTGCCAGGCTTCTGGAAAGCAGGAATAACAATCAGCTTTATTTGACTGAATGTATGCACAATCCATAAATTTTACTTCAGTTACAATGCTGATAGCATGCAGATATTAGGAATATCAAGACGGTATTAGGTGCATATACACATCATGATCAGAATAATTGATTGTGAGCCCGTATAAATGGTACAATCCAATTTTTATTTTTTTTATCCAAATGCATTTTTTTTTTTTTTTTTCTTTCCCCAGTGTCCTGTCTAGCAATGTGGCAATAAAAATTGATATCTTAATGCCAAATAGAGCTCGACAGATTTTACTTTCACAAGTGGAGCAAACAGCTTTCGCCATAATGCTCCGCTTGATTTGTGCGTGTAAATAGCTTTATTGTGATTCCTGCAGGGAGAATTTCAAATTATATGGACACTACAATGGGAAAGTAGGAGAGTAAAAGAAAAACAAGAGAAAAAAAAAGAGAAAGAAGAGGTGAAAGAAAGAAGAGATAAAAGGAAGAGAATGATAAAACTTCCTCTGTCTGCTCCATCACCTGGAAAGAGACACAAAAAGAACAGCACAACCAACAGACATAAAGCAACAGATACAATCGTGTAACACCTTGATACCATTGCTAAATCATATGTATTATTATTTAAGCTGACATGTGTAATGTGATACCTAAAAAAAAAAAAAAAAAAAAAAAAAAAGGTAAAAGAAAGTAAATAAATTATAGCCTTTCTGTATATAAGTGAACATTTAATACCTGGGACCCAGCACCTGTGGGAGATTGTGAGAGTGCACTAGTTTAGGTGAAAATTATACAGAAGGAAATAGCTCGATAGTGATTGTGGAGAACCGAAGACCCACCTTCCCCGAGCACAGAGGCAGGGGTCAGGGGACCCATAAGCCCGGACTCCCAAAGGGGCCCCCAAAGCAGTGCGCCCGAGAGGGGCCTTCACAGGAAATGTACAACCCCCCCCCCCGAGGAAAGAGGAGAGACGACCCCGAGGAAATCCCCCAGCCACCGCAATGCCGACGCCCCCAAGAGCCGCGGGGACGAGCCCGTGGGCTCCGCCGGCAGCCGGCCCCGCTGAAGTGGTCCCGGCCATGAGCCCTGGGGGCCAGAGGCCCCAGGGGCGCCCCGCCCCCGCGGCAGGGGCCCCGGCCGCCCCCCGGGGGGCCAGGCCCCGCGAAGCCACCGCCGGGAATGGGCCGGCGCCCACCCGGGAACCCGCCCCAAACCCGAGGACCGTCAACGCGCCAGAGGGTCAAGGCGCCCGCCAACGCAGCGGAGGAGGGCAGGACGTGGGGGGATGGGCTCCGCACCTAGCGGAGACTTGAGATGATCTTGGGAGAGGGAGCTGACCGAACCCAAACCTGGGAAAAAAAAAAAAAAAAAAAAAACTCATTCACACCATCCCTCCCTTGTGCCCCACTCGCCACACACAGACACCAAAAAAATAAATAAAAAAAGAAATAAAATAAATAAATAAAATAAAAAATAAATAAAAAAAAGGACGCTTTACACACATTCCCACATAGCATTCACATCCAAAAAACCCAAGTGGGGGGGGTCACCACAATTCAACAATACGACTGCCTGTGCCCGACCCCCGGCCCCGCCCCCGGACCAGGCGCCGCCCGGACCAGGCCCCCCAAAGAGGGGGGGCCGACACGACCCGCTCGGGCCATCCGACCAGAGCCCCCCATCACCCACTATATACCTAATAAACCCCCTCCCACCCCGACCTTACCCTAGCCAGCCCTGCCCCCCATCCCTTCCTGGGAAGAGCAGAGGCGCCAGCCCCAGATCCGGTAAGCCGCCGGCCAGCCGCAACAGCCCCCCGCCAAGACCCCGTACCCAGTGGCCCGCACCTCCTCCAGGCCCCAGACTCCGTGCCGCGATCGGAGATCGGGGGTGTGCAAAAGACCCCCGATCCTCCCTACGCCCGCTCAGATGTTGTGTTGTTGCATGTTGTTCTCAGGTGTGTTTAAAACTGGGAGCACCGAAGGGGGTGCACGACACAGCCCACCCCCCCTCCGGAAGGGAGCTGGTGCCAGCGCCCCCCCTCCAAGCAACCACCCAGAAGAACCCTCAATGTCTAAATGCGAGAGGGGGTGAAGGGAGCCGCCCGGGGCGAGGCTCACACAACATAAGCCCCCCCCCAGACGTCTTCCCCCCCACCCCCCCCATATCGTGGCCTACATGGATGTGCGTTGTGAAAATGTTTGGAGTGAAAGTGTCTAAAATGCATGATAAAATTGGGGAGAGGGACGTCACCAAAAGGTGGCAACCTCCAGTAACGCCCTCTCCCCAAGGACCTACATGTGTGGCGGCGTGATGGAGCAGGCAGAGGGAGGAGTCCGGGGATGGGGAGCAAAGGACTGGAGAGCCAACCCAGGGAGCCAGCTCCCCTACTGACTCCAATAGGCACCCCCGCTCCCCGAAAGCCCCACCCGGAGAAAGGGGCCCCTCCAGCGGCACCACCATAGCCCGGGGGCCGGGGAGAGGCCGCAGGGCCCGCCAGCCAACCACCCACCAGGACCAACACCTCTACCTCCCCCAGCCCACCCCCCATGCCTACTGTATTTAACCCCCCCCCCCCAAAAAAAAGATTATTAATAATAATAATAATAATAATATCTAATTAAATAAATAAATTAATAAGATGGGGGACCCTGGCCAGCCAGCCCGCACGAGCCATCCCAAACCCCACCCCCCAGGTGAGACCCGCACCGGGAGACTACACGGACCAGGACCGGGACAGGGGGCCGGACACAAGCCCACCAGAACGTCCACCAAACCCCCCCCCCCCCCCCCACACACCACCCGTAGATTTAAACCCTCCCCAACACTAACATTCAAACATCTCACCATACATTCGACACTAGACATCCAGGCTGGGTAAGTCACTACTCCCCCTCCCTCCCCTCCCCCCACTAGCAGAATGCCAACCCAAAGAAGGGGAAGAGCATCTGCCCTGAGATGTTAATGACCATGCCCCCCTACCAGCTCAACAGGCCCTGAGGACCCCCAACGCTCCAGAGGCCCCGTGCAGGGGCGGACACCCGGGCGCACGCCGGCCCAGACCCCAAGCGGCACACCCCCCGGAACCGGAACCCCCGAGGCCCCGCCGGGGCCCCCGCCCGAGGGCGGCGCGCCCCAGGGACCCCAGGCCCCCAGACCCACCCAGGACCCACCCAGCGACAGCACAGCTACCAGGTCAGTAACCCACGTCCGTCCCCGCGTAGCTCCCCAAGAGCGCCGCAAGCGGTGCTGTGGGCCACCCGTAGGCCTCCCAAGCTCCTCCCATATGGGGGCAACAGACCCTGGAGTCAGACCCACCAAGCGCCCCACTCCAAGTGCCCCCAGAGTCCCAGGAACCCCTCCACCCAGCCACTGCGCCCTGCAGGAAGCAACCCACCGCCCCCCATTCCACTAAGTGATAGTGCTAATCAAAGGAGCCCAAAGAGATCGAACAGATGTTGATGCAGATGCTGTCTCAAGATTAATATGATCCAACAAAAGATCTCTATATTGATTGATACTGAGATTCTCCTTACTTTTCCAATTCATGAGGATAGTTTTCTTTGCGATACATAGTGCAGTGAAAACCATGTAAACTATTTTATTCCCCAGAGGACTTTCCTCAAAATTACCAAGCAAGCAAACTGATGGGGAAGGTGTAATTTTACAGCTCAAGCACTTTGATAAGTCCTTACATATCTGTGTCCAGAACCTCTGGACTGGTGTGCATAACCATAACGCATGAATATAATTATCAGGATGATTGCCTATGCAGTGTGGACAGATATTAGATTGTGCCAGACCCATCTTGAATAATCTTTGTCCTGTGTAGTGTACTCTGTGAAGGATTTTGTATTGTATTAGTTGTAAGTTGGTGTTACTAGTCAATTTGAAAGTTCTTAGACATATCTGAGCCCAGAAGTCTTGTTCAAAGTTGACTGATAGATCCTCTTCCCATTTCGTAATAGGAAGAGATATTGAATCATCTATTTTAGTCAGTGTCCTGTATGATTTAGACAGTAGTTTGGGGGGGTTTAAATCTAGGAACTCTAATATATTACTTGGAATTTGTAAACCACCTTTAATATGCTTAAATTTTTTTCTAATTATAGATTTAAGTTGTTCATATTCCAAAAATTTATTTTTACTAATGCCATATTGCATATTTAGTTTGGAAAAATTGATGAACTCGGTTCCATCAAGTAAATGTTCCAGATATTCAATACCTTTGTTCTTCCAGTATGTAAAGTTTATCATATTATTATTTTGTAGGATGTCAGGGTTGTTCCAGATGGGTGTACGACTGCATGGGATAAGTGACGACTTTGTCATTTTAAGAAACTCCCACCATGCTGTCAGAGTAGAGCTGATATTGATATTTTTAAAGCATGTATGCCGTTTTATATTTGAGCTAATAAATGGCAAATCTGAAATCATGATATTATTGCATATTTTCTGTTCTATATCTATCCAGGGCTCGTCTAACGGATTTTGCTTTATCCATTTAGTGATATATTGTAGTCTATTTGCCAAGTAGTACTTATGGAAGTTAGGCAAATCTAGTCCCCCTCTGTCTTTAGTTTTCTGTAGCGTCTTTAAGCTGATACGGGGCGGTTTATCTTTCCAAAGAAATTTAGAGATTGAAGAGTCTAGAGATTTAAACCAGTCAGATGATGGTTTATTGGGGATCATTGAAAATAAGTAATTAATTCTAGGTAAGACCATCATTTTAATCGAAGCTACTCTACCCATGAGTGAAATTGGAAGCGATTTCCATCTATCCAGGTCATCTTCTATCTTTTTTAAAAGTGGGATGTGATTAGATTTTACTAAATCTGCAAGTTTAGACGACACAGTGATACCCAAATATGTGATGTTTCCTGAGCGCAAATGTAAATCTAGGGGGTTTTGGAAAGAGCAATTAATTGGCAGTACCGTAGATTTAGACCAGTTTATAGAGTAATCAGAAACCTTTGAGAAGGATTCTAGTAATCTAATTACTTGAGAAAGGGAAGAGTTTGAGTGCTGAAGATAGAGTAATACATCATCAGCATAAAGACTAATCTTATGCTCTATATTCATGCATTTTATACCTTTAATAACCTTTGTCTAATTGTTGCTGCTAGAGGTTCAATAAAAATGGCAAAAAGTGAGGGGGAAAGTGGACATCCTTGCCTAGTGCCCCTCTGGAGACAAAAGCTGGAAGATGTTTGATTATTTGTCCTGACACAGGCTGTAGGAGAGCTGTATAAAATTTTTAACCAATTTATAAAAAAATTGCCAAAACCAAATTTATGCAGAGTAGCGAATAAAAAATTCCAGTTTACTCTATCAAATGCTTTTTCTGCATCTAAAGACATTATAATAGTTTTATTATTTGTACTGTAGGAATAATCTATTAAATTAAGTAATCTGTGTGTATTTGTGGATGACTGCCTTCCTCTGATAAAACCAGTTTGGTCTGGGTGGATTATGAAAGGAGTGACTTTATCTAATCGTTTTGCAAAAGCTTTACATATTATTTTAATATCCACGTTGATTAAGGATATGGGACGATAGCTGGTGGGCAACATAGGATCTTTGCCTGGCTTAAGCAGAAGACTGATGGTGGCAGAGTTCATATTAGCTGGAAATCTGCCATTTTCCTGAATTTCTTGCAACATTCTGTGAAACGTTGGTGCCAGAATACTCCAGAACTCCTTATAAAACTCAGTAGGGAATCCGTCTGGACCTGGAGCCTTTTTATTGGGCATGCTTGTTAAAGCTTCCTGAACTTCAACTGTTGTCAGCGGTGAGTCCAGTGTCGTTCTTTGGTTATCTGATAGTTTAGGTAGTGTAATTTTATCCAGAAACTGCTTGATGACATTGTCTGATGGATTTATCTGTGATGTGTATAAAGTTTTGTAGAAATCACGGAAGGTGTTATTTATACATTCTGGATCATGTAATGTATTCCCATTGGAATCTGTAACTGCAAATATAGTCGTTTTCTCTTTATTTATTTTTAACTGATTAGCTAAGAAGCTTCCTGACTTATTGCCATGTTCAAAATTTTCTAATCGAAGTTTTTCTATTAGAAATTTGTTTTGCTTTTCAATATACTGGTTTAATTCTAGTTTTATTTTACGGATTTTTCCCAACTTTCCCTCTTCCAGGGAAGTTTCTAGTAACTTAAGTTTTTCTTCTAATTCCTGAATCTTCTTGTTTTCCAACTTCTTTTTGTGAGATGAGAATGAAATTATTTTACCTCTCATCACTGCTTTCCCTGCTTCCCAAAGTATAGATGCTGAAGTGCCTGGCAGATCATTGTGTTCTAAGTATGAAGCCCACTCTTCTTTGAAAAATTTATTAAAATCTTCATCTTTAAGCAACGATGTATTAAATCTCCAGCTCTTGTTTTGTGGGGTTATTTTTTTATTTGTTAGGGTTAAAGTAACAGGAGCATGATCACTAATAGCGATAGGATGAATTACAGCATCTGAAACATCCGACAGCAGCGAACTGCTGATTAAGAAATAGTCCAAACGAGAATAAGAGTGGTGAACATTTGAAAAAAAAGTATATTGCTTACTATTAGGATGAAGAGAACGCCATGCATCGCAAAGACCAAAATCACTCATGTATTGTTTGACTATATTTAATGACTGCCAACTACGCTGAGACCCTGTTGTATTCAGCCTGTCTATTTCCTCATTTAGACCAAAGTTGAGGTCACCCCCAATAATTAGAGAACAATCCCCGTGTTTTGAAATGCATTTCAAACCGATCGTGAAATTTGGTGCATGTAAACATAGGTATTGTTTATGCTGCACAAGTCCAGAAAAGGGCCAGACGTATTTCCACAGTCAATACACTCTCACTGACGTTAGGTAAACGATTCAGAAACATTACATCAAAAACTCATAGACTAAAGACAGCTTCTTTCCCAAAGCTGTGATGGCTATTGTCCCCTGCTGTGAATCCAGGAAACCACTATCCCAATTCAGTGTTTTACATGTTACAAATATACTACCGGTTCCATGCGCTCTTGAACCAACTTTGTCTCTCACATGCTAGTGTCTATTTACACGCATTAGCTTCTCAGGAAATGTTTATCCATGCAAATTGCACAGTCAAACAAATAAACGTAGCATTACTTAAACATATTTAAACTTTGCCTGTCGGCCTACTGTGAGGAAAAAATGAGCCATATTTCAACTTAAACTCATTAAGTTTTTGACTATTTGCTGACTTTTTAACTTCTCAGTGAACGTTTGTCTGATAAACTCGTGCAATTACACAGTAATCTACACTGCAAAAGGACACTATCTGTCTTTTTGAATCAACATTTTATCCAATGCTAAGGACTGTTTGCACGCTGTAATCTTCTCAGGAAGTGTTGTTGGGACGATCAGGAAATAGAAAACGTGAAAACACGTCTTGTGACTGCGTGTTATTGTGCATAATCTTATGTGCATTCGGAGCTGGTGTCTCACCCAATTTCATTATGGTAACACATAATGACAAATTCCTGATTCTTGAGTTTTTGCACTTCCCTGCAGCTTCAGTCCTGTCTGCTCTAAACAAAGAGCGGCTTGCTAGCTCCTCCTGAGCGTCAGAATGTTGTTGTCCAACCACGTCTCCGCTACACAGCTGTCCATCTTACGGGAGGCGATCCTCAGTTGGATCTTGTCCATTTTGTCAGCAAATGATCTAACGTTGCCCAGGAGGAGACTGGGCAGAGCTGGAGAGTGGGGGTTAGCCTTCAGCCTAGTGTGCAGTATCCCTCAGCTGCCTTGTCTTGTCTTCCGCCTGAGTCTAGGCCTCAAAAGCTGGTTGATCACAGCCTCTTATGTCCGCTGCAGTTTGGGCAGAATAAAGTCCCGTAGGACCCGTAAATTTTGTGGCTTTCCTCCAGCTCAAGGAGCTCAGCTCTTCCATACTGAATTACAGGTTGGACTGATGATAGCACGGAAAATAAAAGGACAAACCTAATGATCCGACACCCTCGGCCGGGTGCAGCTCGAATCTCCCCAAAAATACCCCTTGAGTGTAAATGATTTACTTTCCAAAAAGACAAAAAACCTGGACTAACTTGGATATGTAAATTCCTACATGAAATGTGCACGTTTGACAAAGGATCACCACCATGTTAACTAGCCACTAGCAAAAGGCGCTATTGCAAGGAGCAGGAGCTTACTAGACTGTTTTTAAAAATACAGGCAGATGGAGGGGAGGATGTTGCTACAGAGGACCAGATGAAAAAACGAGCATACTAATATATTACTAAAATTTTTCCCTAAGTTTGTTATTTTTACTCTTTCTTTACTCTGATCCTGTTTCTGTAAGCATTATTATTGAGCGGATCACCTCCAAGGATAGTTAGCCTCTAGCAGCAGGAGCTGGCAGGACCAAGAGCGTACAGGACTATTTTTACACACATATTTATACGTCAAATGAGAATGCGCATGCGTCATACAGGTATGAATATAAGTGAATATGTATTGAAGAGCAGAAAGGTGCAGCAATTTATTTTATTCAAGGCTTCTTCTTCCATGGCTACAAGTGAACTGGAAAGTAATGACATTCTTGGTTCTTCGGCGTTCTGTTGTGGCTCGCCATAGCTCAACATGCGTCTGGCTGCTCCAGCCACCAAAATAAGTCCAAAGGTAGTTATTGACAAAATGCTATCAACTCAATATTCAAGTTTGAGGTTGGAGAAATTGGTCCCTTGAATGTTTTATATAGGTGCCTCACTAAATGATATTCCAGCTATGTCAATCTGCCTCCGCAGTTGCTTAAAAGCTTTTTCAGAAGCACCATAGAGACCATCCACTGCCAAATCTGTACATTGTCGTGCAGGAGCTGCACAGCAGAAAACCGGAAAGATCTGTGCCGTGTGATGAGGACATGGGCTCTGTTTAAGGTGAGCCAGAGCACGGTCCATGTCCATGCAAGCACATCAACCACCTGGGACATTACGCTTTTGTTCCATTGCCATCTCAGAAGCGGTATGGCACCATTAAAATGCAGACTAACAGGCTGAGGAGCAGCTTTTTTCCCATTGCTATAGCCTCCATCCACCTGCCGTCTTCTTACCGTCACTAACCCCCATGTGATGAAGGCTGCACAGGAGATTGTGGGAGCTGAGCTCCCGGATTTGGACTTCGTGTGTGAGTCCAAAAACATACGCTCACACTCAAGCAGTTACATTTGCAGCTGGACCTCCCCTCCACCCGCATCCTGATGAACAAGGTGTGCAATAATTTTAGTCTCTACCACTGTGTACACTTTTATTTATTGCGTATAGTATGTACATATGTGTGATAATTGGTGTTGTTTCAACCTGTGTTTTTATGTTTTTTGTTGCTTTCATATATTTTTGCATGATTTTATACTTTTTGCCATTGCTATAGATTTGTGCCACCAAAAGTTTGTTGTAGCAATACAATGAAAAATTAACATCCTTATATCCTTCAGTCTGGTTTTATTTAAAGTTAAAGTAACCTACAACAGGTTACAGCAAAAACATTGTAATTGGTATCTCTTTTGTGAACAATTAACAATTAAATTCTAAGTTGGCCCAAAAGACCACAGAAATATTATCCTTTTTTAGTACAGTGGTTTATTTTATAATAAGAACATTGTAACTCACCTTAAGTGTCAAGCTGATCATTGCCATGGCTTTGTGCATGCTTGAGCCACAAGACGCAAAGGCTGGTTCACAAAGCAGGATATTTAGCCCGATTATTGCCCCGATCTCCCCCTTCCAAGAGGCGCTGATTATCAGCGTGTCTCTTGAGACAATCTTAAGAGAATATCGTGCCGTGTGTGGTGTGTTAAAAGCGATCGGGTCCACTGAGTAGAACGTCGGGACCGCTCCGACTTGAAATCGGGGATATTCAACATGTTCGATTGTCTTGCCCCGATATCCTATCGTGTGTGGTGTCCCCCGAAGATAAATGAGCATACAGCCTGTTGAATGTGACATGTATCCAAACAGAAAGTGAGGTGAGGGAAACCCCAAGAGAAAAGACCCCCAACTCGCCTCTATTTCACAGTGCAGCAAGTGTAAAGCCCCCGGTCGTGTTGTCTCCGCTTTTTTAAAGGTAGGGTCTTATCAGGTCTTATTTCTTTCTATTTAGGCCTTCCTCTTCTTCTCATAGACATGAACATGGTTCGCTTCATGTGACTTTCAGCCATGTTCAAAGTCTAAGGTTATACCCCCCAGACCTTGAGGGACAGAGGGGAATGAAAGCAGGAACAAAACTCTGTCAAATCCATGCCCTTTGGTCCGAGGGGCATGGATTGGTTAGTTTTTACAGGCCTGCAGCTCCCACAGAAAAAAAAAATGAACCTCCTTTTTGTGAATACATGTATTTACTACTTTCAGGATGGAAGGACAATTTTACCCAGTATTAAGTTTTTCTGAACAGGTTTACCAACTATAGCTTTAACCAACACCTTTTCTTTTTATGTCTATTTTATTCTCTCCATTAAAATCAGTTCACAGACTATCGCCATTATTATACCTGGTCGTCCATGCTTACTTACTTTGAACTCACGTTTGATCTTGAGAGGATTCGCAAGATTCCTCATCTGATAACTGAATGATCTTAAGTGAAATCTGTTTGTGAATGGTGTGTTGAGCTTGCCGTCTGACCGGACACCACACACTGTACGACCAAACCTGTTTAATCTTTTCTTTTTATCGTTGTGTGTGGTCGCTCAGGTTTTGAAAATCGTCCAACTATTTTAGAATCCTGCCAAGTGAGCCAGCCTTAAGGAACACCTGTGCAAGGATGGAGCTGGCTATAAGGAAGACCTGCTTGCTTTTATAGCCCCAAATTGCCAATTTGGCAACAGTGGCAACCTGAAGAATTTTGGTATGGTGAATTTACTGATAACAAAACTGTCTTTGACCGGTTAGGTATAAATTAAAATTTACTCAAAATTAAAATTGACCTACTTTGTTTATATCACTGCTAGGGAACAGTTTACTGCAAGCTCTTAGCACATCTTACCTCTGCGGCACAAATCATTCAAAATATATACCAAAAAAACATGGTTAGGTTCTTTAAATTCCTCTTAAACATCTTTTACATCTTTTGAACATGGCCTTATCTGTCCTTGTGCTTTTTTATTTATATAATTGTTTATACAAATGTTATTTTTTAATTTGATGAAGCAGTAGTATTTGCTAGAATTATGATCTAAAACATAACTTTTATATATTTGTGCATCTAAAATGCATCCAAAATCCACAATCCTTGGTGCAAATAAGCTTTCTCAGATAAACTGATGCTTCCACAGATTTGGCTAAATAGTTATCTTCTAAACCCCAAAATGTCCCATGTGTTCCTTAGGATTATGTTTCATCACTGATCAGAGGCAGAGGAATTTTGGCATTATTATCAATGTCATAATCCCTAATGCCATTGCTGAGGATTAGTGTTTCTTGTAATCATAGCCAATGCCTAATCTTAGTGTAGTCCTTTTTTAGAAGGCAGACTAAACCAAAAATGTTTCAGGATTTAGGTATTTGCCACAATTTAGCAAGCTTTTTAGTTATGTGTGGGGAAATAAGCAAGACTCCGTATATTCCTCTTTTCCCATACCATTACCCATTTATTTTTTTTACCCTACTTGCTTCTTGTCTTTGTCTTGTAAAAATGTTGAAAGTAGGCCTGCCAGGCTTTTAGGAATGAGAAGAATACACAGCATAATTCAGGAGAAAGCCTCACAGCACCAGGCTTCTGTGACCACACTTTCTTTTCTTTTTTCCCCCTTTGTTTCAGTATTCTGGAGTCATGTGAATTTAGCTCAGAGCAGATTGGCCACCAAAATCTCCAAAATAAGACACAAACAGAAAGTTGAAAAAATGATGGGAAATTGCCAGAGAAAGAGAAAAATTGTTTGAGAGTGATGGAGAGAAAAACATATTGGTTTGATTGAATGGGGTTTAGCCTGGCTGTTGGACCAAAAACAGTTTAATCTGTTTCCCTGCCTGTAATATTTTTCTTCAAGCATTCTCATGATTAATGGGAAAAAACTACTGAAGATGCAGTTGTACTTTTTCTTTGTGTTTTTGAAGTGTGGGGTCGTCTCCAGGTCAACAGAAAAGAATTAAATGGAAATGTGATTCTATATAGTGTTTGGTCTTCAATGGAAGATGGAAGGCTGACAAACGGAATTGAAAGAAAAATCCAAAGTTGAATACTTACCCTAATATTTGGTATATTATACTTGAAAACTTGGTATATTTGCAGCTACATCGATAATCAATTATCATAATTATTTAGTATTTCAGACATTGTGACACTGTAAAAATTAATGTTTAGTAAATGTCTTGTAAAATACTTTACTAGATTTCCATTTTATGCCCAAAAGAAGCATTTTTACCTTAAAGTAGTTAATGTTAAATTCTGGGGTATATTCTTAGTATTGGATTGTTTACTTGAAAACTTTTGCTTTAAATAGCCAAAAGGTAGTAAATCAGCTAGAGAGCACATGTTGTTCACTGCTGCCATCTTGAATCTGCTGTTTGTGCTCTCAATTCAAGCCTGTCCCTCTGTCAGGGTTTAAATAATTGTGCAAATGGTGAAGTTAGTTTTTCAGCCTGTTCCATCACCTCAAATGAACCTTTTAAATAAACACCTTATGCAAACTGCCTTTTTGTTAGAGAAATTAAAAAACCTTTAAGAGTGCAATATAAATGTGTGTCTTAAGTTAGCAGAAGACCTGTTGGGAGGGAGGGTCCATCATAAATTTGCAGATGAAAGTGGCTTTTTCAAACCAGGTCTTTATAAAGACTGAAATTGTACTAAAGTACATTTAATAGCTAAGACTATAGTTGAGAAACATTACTATTGCAGGAGCTTAATTTAACTGTGATGTATTACCATTACTGATACATTTATTTTTTAATAATTTTGTCTCATACCTAATGAAAATCCAAACTTTCATTATTCAAACAATTTATATAAAACAAATGAAAAAGGAGGTGTTTAACTCAGAAATAACGGCCTACTGAAAATTACCCTTGAATCATGTACGGTAAATTAACTCTTCTCCTTTCTACATTGTTGGGTCTCATATTCCTTTTGACAATACTCTATAGATTCTCTGGGGTTTCAGTAAAGTGTATTTGCTAGCCAACTAAACAGTGATACCATATAGGCATTTTTGGCTATGGAAAATGAATGTATCCATTTCGCTTATCAGTAGAGAGAAGCAGGAGCTGCTGATTTCGGCACACTGGCACATCACATAATTCCCCTAATCATAACACCAAAACGTCAGAACCTAAATTTACAAATTAAAAGGTAAATTTACTTCTGAAAGTAGTCTGTCTCCTTTCTCTCAGTAAGACATGTCTGACATTGTTTCCTGTTTAGGAGAGGCTTAACACATGGGATCCAGCTGGTTCTTGGAGGAACTACTCCAGCCAGATTCCACACCTTGTAAATATTTATCAGATCTTGAACTGTTTTTGGTTCGCAGTTTTGGGTATCCTAGTTGCATTGGCACCTATTTCAACAAACGTTCCATCCGCTGAACTTTTCATTAAAATGTTAGGCTCGGATACACCATGCTGTGAACGAGCGTCTTTAGACATTACTTTTGGTAACTTCACGTCAGCTACTGATACAGTGTTGGTGGTTATGCTGGACAACTCTCAAGTGAACAGTCTTACCTATGATATATAGGCCAGAACATGGCATTTCTGCATTATTTGTCTTTAGTAATATTAAAATGTTCTAAAACAAAATTTTGAGTAATCAATAGCTGTAATACATAACCAGGTATGTGTACACACATTTTTGGGGGCAGGTGCTCAAGCCAACAAAAGGTCACTCATTGTCAATTCTTTTTTCTAAATAAAATACACAGCAGGATATATTTAACTTTATATTTTTAAAAATCAGTACACATCTAATGAAATAGGGTAACTGAAATGATAAAATCGAATTATTGAAAACTAGACAGAACAGGACCGTTTTATGCATGCTTTATAATAATAAATTAAATGGTAAAAATTTTAAAATTTTACCATTTATAATAATTAAACAATATATAATATAATCAAATATTCTAAACTAAAATTTATCAAACCTCTGCTCTAAATAGATGAAATAAAGTATCACATATTTTCTATAAAATACAACTATCTACAAAAGGGAACAAGGTTGTTCAAGCAGCTACTTCAGAGAAGCATCCTCCTAGGTGCTACCTTTTGGAAGATTATAGTGCCCTCACTGAAGTTTATTTGTACATCTTGCTTAGAGGGAAGCCGAAGAAGTTCAGAGTTCCTTTCTTCGCCATAGAGACTCCTGAGCCTGTTCTTCATGAGTTTCAGTTTTGAAAGTGACTGTTCCACTGAAGCTGTTGTCACTGGCAGTGTTGCATAGATTCTTACCATCTCCACATTGTTAGAAATTGCAAAAAAACACTGAAAAGCTCATTTTTTCTTTGAGGGGAAAACTGGCATGGAACATCTGTAGCTCTGTCTTGAGCTGATCCTTCTTTTCCTCTAAGAAATGTCAAAGTTCATGGAGAACTAACTCTGCTTCTGGCTTTTGGGTTCTTCCATTGATGTTCCCCTGCAATCTTCTGTTGAGCTTTGCACTCAATGTATCAATAAATGTGAAGTAAGTTCATGTGCATCCTGTAATACAACTCCACAGAGTCAAACTCATCACTCACACGAAAAGCAGTTGTGCTGTCATGGAAACGAACAGGCACTTTTTGTTTACTCTCTGGACGAGGCACTACAGTAGGGTAAAGAGATGTTGAGTATGCTTCAGCTACTGGCCTGTAAAATGTTAAAAGCTTCAACAAATCTCTTTTATTTGTTTTGATGTAGATATCACACTGACTTCACACCGATTTCTTTGTGGGAAACATCAGTTGTCTCATCCAACAGAACATAATATATTGCTGTTGAGCTCCTGAGATTGTGGTAAGGTGTATTGTGTCACTTACTATGTTCTGTTACTGCAGTGTGGTTTGGTGTTCCAGACTGTAAATTTTATCTTAAATCTCTTTGCTGTGACATCTCTCTGGTTCTAACACATAAGCACGTTTAAAACAGTCTCTGTTGCTGTACTTCACGTTAAGGAACTCCTCGTGTTTAACACGGTTTACTTTTCTTGCCGTGGTAAGAGGTCAGTAGCCTATCTTTAGCCCGACAATGGCTTCCGCTAGAACTTCCATTAGCATCTCCATCTCTAAGTATTCTGCTCTCTCCTACTCGCTGTGTCTAATGTTCAGTTATTCCTCTGCCTCCTTTAGTAATAACGGTACCTGTAATAAATGTAGTGTTTTTGTAGCTTTGGTGGCCCGGCTCTGTACTGTTGAAAAACCAGCTGATACCCGAGGCCCCTTAGCTAGCACAGAGCCACAGAGATTAGCTTCACGAAGCGGTTCTCCAGTTGTAGTAAACGAGCAGCCGGGTAACAATACGCAGGAAGCATAGCTCTAGATCTCAGCCCCTGGGTCACCACCAAACCGTCTGCATTTCTAACAGATTTTCCCCACTCAGCGACACACCCGCTAAGAAGGCGACTCTGGTAAACGGCAGCTCCATAGTAAGAAACATGGCATTAGGGACACCAGGGACCTTAGTCATATGCCTGCCCGGGGCTAGAACAGGCAACATCAAATCCTATGTGAAACTGCTGGCTAAGAATAGGCATAAATACAGTAAGATTGTTATTCACACTTGTCGGTAATGACACCTGGTTACGTCAATCTGGGGTCACTAAAGTTGGTGTTGCTTTGGTATACAAGTTTGCTAAAACAATGTCGGACTCCATCATTTTCTCTGGTCCCCTGCCTAGTGTGACCAGTGATGACATGTTTAGCCCCATGTTGTCATTCAGCTGCTGGTGTTCTAAAGGAGGAAATACACCAGGCACGTGACATAAGCATATAACATAAGCGACGCATCTTACGGGCATGTTTTTTAAAAGTGTAGATTTACACCAGACGGTGCAAAGTACGCTCCACAACTGCATGTTTCTGCTGTGAAAAGAACTATCGTCACATGGAAAGAGCACCAAATACAAGGTGGGCCATTGCCTTCCTTCCTTTAGTTGACAAACTGTTGCGAGATGAAAGACTGAGAGCTCAGCAAAAAATGAGTGCACCCTGTTAATCAGCAGCGTCAACAACAAGGTGACCTCTACCACCTTGTGGCCGAACTGAGACTGGAGTTTTGGGACACTTTCGGAAGTGAACTTTGACACAAGATGTGTTTTTCCCGTTTATTCCCTGCCAAACAGGAGCGTATACGCATGTGAAATTAGAACTTCAATCTAATTTAGGCGTCACGTAGCAAAAATACTTGCATTGTATGTGTGTATTATGCTTCTAAGCTAAACGAAGCGTAGAACCCGCATATGTTGCTTTGCTGCGCTTATGCACCGCAACTCGTCCGGTGTATTTCCTCCTTAAGTGGTGCCCTGAAAACGATGTGGGCTACATTGAAAACTCGCGACCTTTCTGGGGAAAACCTGGTCTGATCCAGAGAGATGGCATCCATCCCACTTCTTTCTAGGAATCTGGCCGGATTTATTAGTTCTCCAAAATGCTGACAAACCAGGGTCCAGACCAGGAAGCAGAGCTGTAGTTTAACACACCTCTCTGCAGCTTTTGTACTGTTACCCATCCATTACACTATTGAGAGAGTGTTTTGCCCACGGAGAAAACTAAAAGGACTAAAAACTGATCTAAAAGGAGCAAATAATAAAAATCAATTTGACTCAGCTGGAACAAAAAATAAAACAATTAAATGCGGTTTATTAAATATAAGGTCTCTCCCACCAAAGACTTAGTTCATGAATTGACTTAGTTAATGAATTGATTTCTGATAATCAGATTAATTTCTCTCACAGAAACCTGGCTACAAAAGGACTACGTTGGTATAAATGAGTCTACTCCCTCTAATTATTTAAATTTCCACATTCCCAGAACTGTCTATATGTAATTTAACTTTGAAGTGCCTTGAGATGACGTGTTGTAAATTGATGACGTATTGTAAATTGGCGCAATATAAATAAAATTCAATTCAATTTCTTCCTCTTTGGATTTCTTTTTGGATTTCCCTCTGGATGCAAGTACAGAGTTCCATAAACATTATATTATAGCTACTGTAAGACAGCATGTTCGCCAGTGTCCTTTTCTTGATGACTTTCACTCCCTTAATATTTTCTATGTGCATCTTTAGAGCACAATTAAAGAAGAAATATATATACAAGTTCCAGAAAGTTACCATTGTCTTAACTTGAGGAACTCTTTTCACCTTGGAGTGCTAATGGAAGGCAGTATCTCCATTTGTCTGGTCTCTTGTTCTCTGGCTTCCAGTCTCTCTACATCAAATAAAGTCTGAAGCGCCTTTTTTTTGGTAATTGGTCCACCTCACAATCCTTGTCATGTGGACCTCTGTGACAGCTTGATTTCCCCCCCCCCCCCAAGAACTATATTCCACTTTCTGATCCCATTTCTCCACTCCTTTCTGCTTTTATACCCATCTTCACGTAGAAAACTGAATTGATTGAATCAGCACTGGGTAAATACAGCCATATATTATCAGAAAACGAATGCTTTTTGAATGCCCGACCCACAAGCTGCTTGCTGTAGTTCCTTCTCTTAATGCGTATGTAGCCTCTCTTGGCATTATGTTGCAAAATTTGTACACACACACACACACACACACACGCGCGCACACACACACGCACACACACACACACACACACACACACACACACACACACACACACACACACACACACACACGCACACACACACACACAGTTTTAGGAAAACGTCGGTCCAGAAGCCCGGTGGTGTCTTTAGGGCACACATACTCAAATAACCATCAAATACCAAAACCCTTTTGAGTGGAATTGATGGCAGAGAGGGTCATTTTTTATTTTTTGAATAAGAACATTGTTGGAGAGGGGACTTTTTTCATCCAGGGAAAAAGAGGTGCATAAGCACCATGAGGGATCTATCTGAGAACGTGCCTTGGCATAACCGTTAATATTAATCTTTATTCCTAGCTTCCATTTTTTTAATTCATTTACTAAACAAAATGCTTTATTATACTCTACTAAATTTACTTGTATGTACTTTTCCACACAATCCATACATTTCTTGGAATGATAAGGCATTGTTCTGGGCAGACCCTCCAATCTTGTGTCAAATGATGTAACTTTTTCCACGACTAAAATGTTTCCACAGCTTCCATGGTGACATTTACTTCATTGAGTGATTTATGGTGCTTCCTGCTGTTATCTCTTGATGCATTTGTAGGAATCAATAATAGACTAAATGACTGACGTTGGACATTTTCATGCAGTGTAGTGAACCGTCAGAAGCTCTTGCATTTTTTTTTCTTCTATCAAGGACGATGCCCCATCGACAGCTCTTGTCCAGACTTTATTATACGTGCTGATTTGACATTTCCCCTTAAAAGGTCACAGATAGATCTTGTTTTTTTTAGACTGGGTTTAGAAAGACTCCCCACTCCAGAGAGTAATGAGCCTTGCTGTACTAGAAAAAGAATATCAGGCTTCTTTGGTGAACTTGGCCCTATTCATATTCGAGTATTTACTGTGATATCAAACAGTTGCATAGTTTAACAGTTCACAGGTATAGGGCTGAAAATATACAGCTTCTGGTGCTCTACTTCCACTTATTTTTAAATGTCAGAATTCTCATATTATGGGTGTGGTGTAAAATTTTTTTTTTCTTGAATTTTCCCCCAGATGAACTTGATCGACTCATTGCGGCCAGATTAAGAAGCAATGCTTAAACCAAGCTTTGATTTTCAGTAATTTGTAATTGATTATGTTTCTACAAAGAGAAAATTCACTTTATGTTCTAGGGGGGAAAAAAGACTACCAATTGAATTTAATGGAGTTTACCGAACTCATGCAATTCTAGTCTGTTGCACTTTTTACAAAATGGTTCAAGCCAGGAAGTATACACCTTCTAGTAGTGTGCAATTTCTGAAACGGGGAGGGTGGCATCTGCATTCATAGAAACGTTTTACTCTACAGAGATACCAAGTGCGTTTTTGTAATAGTCACTTATGAGGTTTAGCTTGGTTCATGGCTTTATTGTAGAGTTGATACAGCCTGTGTCCTGATTTGGCCATGAAACTTAATGTAACCACAGACTTAGGCTGCCATGGAGTGACATTTGACAGATTCTTACTAAGTAAAGTTGAACCCTCTCACCACCCTCACTTATTCTGGAAACCAAGGATAATGTTCAATCGCTGTACTAGATTAGTGCAAGTTTTTTTTTAGCAAACTGTTTCTGCTGTAGCCATCATTTTAAAATAAATTCAAATGTATACATAGGGTAGGTCAACAAAGGTCAACCTGATAAGTTCCTTGTCATAAAAAGGTAGTTTTTACTGTTTGTACTGCCATTTTTGTACTTGTGCCACTATTACGTTGAAGATATGTTAATATAAAGAAAAAAACATGATGCAAATGATTGTTCCTTGTGGCTTTTTAGCACCAGAAAGGGACATCGCGAGCTCCCTATGCTAAAGGAACTATGATTGGAAGCATATAGGCTCCTTTTCATACCTCCTTCCCTACTGGCTTTACTTTTCAGACAGCACTTTTCATGATGAAGGCTTCCACTTTCTTACCACTCTGACACAGCCAGAGTTGCCCATGAGCATACTTGGCAACCCAGAAGCCAGGCCTAGAGGCTCAGTCCGAATATCCATATAGGGTAAGGACTCTTTAGCCAAAGTACTGTCCAAACAGCGCAGTCAATAAGGAAGGAGGTAGGAAAACTACCGTTTATGCTCCCTCCCATGGCTAGTTTTGACTAGGAACCCCGCAACGTCCCTTACTGGCGCTAAGAACCCTTTAGCTATACCACAATTGTTTGCATGACATGACGTATCAGCACAGCCCCTTCACAGAAGTCAACGAAAATGTCCTGAGAGATTGCGCACTTTGTAGTTATTTTCACAAGGCTGTAGGCCCGGATTTAACTCGCATCATCCATGTGCGTTTCCGTCACGGAATGACGTCTGAGTTAAAGGCTGTCCGAATTCGGCACCACAGTCCGAAGCTCGTTTCCTCCACATGATGGAGTTCTTACTGTTGACCCCATGAAAGTCCAGTCTTTTTTTTTCTTCTTTTTTTAGGTGGCGCTGTTAAGCATACCCAGAATGTTACTGTATTTAGTCACGATGGGTGAGGACCTGCCACACCTCTCTCCTCAGACTGCACGTCACCGTTCGTTACTCCAAATGAGCTTACTAAAGGACTTACAGAAGTTAACTGCACAGATGGTCCCTGTGACAAGATTGCTCACAGTGTAAAGCTCAAACATAATTGTCACCATTTGATGCTCTGTATCAGATTGTAGCATAATGTAATTCACATCTCCAGTCTCTTGGAAGGTTACAAAATAGATATGTAATATAACAAAACAAAGTTGAGCGTGACAGCTTACTTTCTGCTCACACCACATAGACAGACATACAGAACCCCCCCCCCCCCCCCCCCCACACACACACACACACGCACGCACGCACACGCACACACACAGCGAGATAGTCAGTGATTACATATCTGGGCAGTTTTTAACATTATCTTCAGATTAGATTTAAAAGACTCAGAGAGCTACAGTTCCTCACATCCTTTTAAATACACATGTCTAAGGTAAAGCCGAACCCTGTTCTTTCCTTTGTTGCAACTTTACAATATCTCACAATTCAATAGTTTACAGCAAAGCTTAGAGTTGAAATAAAATATAATGCAATATGCTGCAAGTTTCTCAGCATATGAATATGTCTAAGTAGCAGTGTGCTCAATGACCCAATTCTCTATCAACAATGAAGCCAGTCTTGAGGAAAATACATGAAATATGTCAGTTGTCTTGCTTGGGGGTTCTGATGGGGGTGAGGAATATTCGTATGCAAGGGGGTGGCAGACAGCTTCACATTTGCACTTCTTCCACCTCAGGTGAGAATTTTAGTCATGATGTCTGAGCAGTTTATAGCTGGGACATATTTTGCAAATTACATTTTCCTTGTCAAATTGTCTGTATCTTAGAAAATCCAGTCATCAAATATTTAGCTACACCTCTTCCATGATTGTGACTCATCCCATACCCAGGCCTGAAGCTTGAGACTTGATGAGAATTTTCAGAAATTTGGAAGTGGAGAAATCACATTAAATGTAAAGTGACAGAATGTGTACTTGTCTAAAACACAAAACGTTTCTAACTATTGAAGAGATAAATAGCTTAAGAAAATGCATCACTATTTTATTTTGCATATATTGCTACTTTAATTAGCTCTTTTTTCTAGAAGTCAAGATTGCAATGTAAAATTCAGCCTCAAAGGGGGTACAGTGTCCTGTGTGCTATTTGTGCTGCTCCTGAGCTTAGATAAATGCTGATTGCATCAGGAAGGGCAAATGGCATAACACTTTTGCAAAATTTGAAATGCGAGTCAATAACTTGATCTATATACCGAATCCATCGAGGCCGGTGTTGACCAACAAGGTACTGGTGGAAACTGGAATACTGTTGGCCATCAAAGGAGGAGACCAGTAGAAAAATTAATAAGATGTTGGTAGGCAGAAAGAGAAGAGCAAAAACCAGAGTCTAGGATTGAGAGTAGGGACTTTGAATGTTAGGACCATGAAAGGAAACGCTAGAGAGTTGGCTAACATGATGCAGAGGTGGACATTCTGTGAATTCAGGAGACCAAGTGGAAAAGTAGCGAGGCTAGAAGCTTAGATGCATGGTTCAGCCTGTTCTTTGTGGTAGGAATTGGGAAGAGAAATGGTCTAACAGGTATCTTGAAGGAGTTTGTCAGGAATGTTCTGGATGTGCAAGGGATGTTAGGGTGATGAGTCTGAAGCTAGAAATTGAAGGTGTAATATTCAAAATTGTTAGTGGTTGTATCCCACAGGTGGGAGTTGGAGGAGAAGGGGAAATGAAATGGCAAATATCCTCCGACATGAGAGCAGTGATTGGTGTAGATTTCCCTGGACACGTTGGAGCTGGGAACAGAGGTGATGAGCAGGTTTGGTATCTAGTACAGGAATGCAGCAATACAAATGGAAGTAAAGTTTGGAAAGAGGACTGAAACAGCTTTCTTTCAGCAGAGGCAGACACACAGGGGGGCTTACAAGAGTAAAGTGGGAGCACGCAGGTGGATTAATTCTTGTGTAGTTGATGTAACGTGAAGGAACTTGGGCTATATGCACACTACAGGGAAGTCTGACCAAAATCTGATCTTTTTGCCCATATGCGACCCATATGTCTTTTTCAAGGCATTGTGAACTACCCAGTTCCAGTCTTTTCACCACCCAAAAAATCAATTAATAATGTTTTTCAAGGCGTCCTCAGTCTGAATGGTCTTGTCACATTTTTTCCGTCTTTTCCGTCATTCTCCTGGCTCCAATTCGTCTTGCTACGATATGGTCTTAATATTTTTGGCTTCCATTGCTCAACGGCTTTCTCTGAATTTTTTTATTTTGATTTTTTTTTTTAACAGCTTTATTGAACACCTCTAAAAACAATTACCTTCAGCATTACTTCCATAAACTGTGTGTTGCTGTGTGATGTCTCTTGTTAACTGTGAATGCGGGTTGATTTGCGGTCTTGAACTGTTCAGACTGAAGTATGATGCATTTTAAAGTAGTATCAATGGTCACCTCAAAAAAAATGATTTCATCAAAAAGTCGGAATGGATCAAGTTAAAGACAAACAACGGGCATACATTGACTTTTATGGTAATATGGATAGTAAGGAGGGAGCAAAATATGCAGAAATGTTGGTGAGGAAGAGACCGAGCAGGGTAGGGTGATTAATTATTGAGATGTGGTGCAACAAGTGTGATGGGTAGATGGAAGTAGTACTTTAATGAGACAATAAATGAGGAAGATGAGATGGAACAAAGAGCAGAAGCAACCATTGTGGTCCAGGAAGTAGCAAAATTATATTATATTGATTAGTAATGAAGTTAGGAAGTCATTGAAAAGGATGAAGAGTGGAAATGCAGTTGGTCCTGATGATATACCTGCAGTGGTGAGAGAGGAGCTGTGGTGTTTTACTGAAGTTAAATTGAAGTATGTTTGAGTGGTGCATGACATGTATTAGAGCTGTAAGACAGTAGTCTTACAGCTCTAATACAGTAGTAAGTACACCTGGTCTGGCGTTCTGTTAGCTGTGACATCATCCAGGGGCGCAGATCTCTGCCATTACCATATAACATAGAAAGGATTCCTGGATCAATGTGTGCTTCTGTGCCTTTTGATATCTCTGCTCTGTCTTCTCTAACCCCCGGTCGGTCGAGGCAGATGTCCTGGTTCTGCTGGAGGTTTTTTAATTCTTGTTAGTTTTTCCCTTCATTGGTGCTTCATGCATGCTCAGTGTGAAGGATTGCTGCAAAGCAATCGACAATGCAGACAACTGTCCACTGTGGCTCTTTGCTCTTTCAGGAGGATTAAAACATTTGACCAATCTGTCTATATGATTTGATTGAATTTGACTTTGTAAAGTGCCTTGAGATGACATGTGTTGTGAATTGGCGCAGTTGAATTGAAATTGGGTATGCTGTAGGTGTGACAGAGGAATTCAATGTGCTACATACAAAGCATCTCCAAGTGGATTTCCTTGTCACACTAACAACTTTGTAGCCACCAAAGCCATCTGAATTGAATGTTTTTTCTCATCAGAGAACAAAGCTTTGTTCTTTCAATGTCCCATATTGCAAAATCCAAGAAGTTGGGTTCAGGGCTTAGAAGGAGGCTTGGCCCATGAAGGTGGGGTTATGTTCTCCAAGTCCTTCTCTCTCAGATGTTGTCCTTTGACTATCAACTAACAATCAGGGTTAGGACCTTAATTTGGATTGAGGAACCGACATGTCTTTATGGACTCCTGACCACAGTCTTCAGATTTTGATCAGGAGTGTTTCAGTAACCTAAATGAAATGGCATTCTTACACTTTTTTGCCTGGACTTTTTCATGACAAATTTCCTTTTTAAAGTTACTTTGTTTATTTTTGCTTTCTATTTCAATTATTTATTTGATAAACCTACGGATAGTTGCAACTCTGTATTAGCTCTGTTATTTGAGTTTTTGTTTCAATTTGCTTTGAATTCCCTTGTAGATTTGTGGTATGAATCACAATCGTGATAATTATACTGCAAGAGTAAATGAAACAAAAGTGTTTATACACTGCTGTGTGGTAAATGTTTTTCTTTTGTCTAAAACCGTGTTGTCAAACTCAGGTTCTGCAGGGTTGGTGTTCTGCAACCCTTAGCGGTAGCCCTGATTCAGTACATGAGAACCAAATGGGTGATTTAACTCCTGATGCAATTATGTTCTGCAGAGTTCCTACTAATGACCTGATTATTTAAGAGCCGTTGAAGTAGAGATGCATCTAAAAGTTGCAGATCAACCGGCCTTGAGGACTTCAGTTTTGGCACCTGTGGTAGAAAGGGACACAGGAGATGAGATTTACATAGAAGCAGACTTGGCCCTGTCGCTCAAAACCAACACCAAAGTTTGCACATACACAGAATTCTGACATCAAGGTCCTGCCACAAGCATCTGTGTGGATAGTCAGTGGCTCATCTTTCATAGAAGCAAAGAAAGATGAACACCATGTAGGACATGTAAAATATTAAACATTTTTCAAAAATGAAGAATTGGTACGGCTGACAAAGAACACCTTTTCGTTTGCTTTGTTTGACTGGAGGATGAAGATTTTTCAAATGTCAGGAAGTTGATGGGATTTGGTCAGGGACCATGTTAGATCCTGTTTACATTAAATTCAGCCATCTTTGGACAGATTTCAGCCAACACTTCTTAAAAAGAAAAAAAGCAAAAAAAAAAAACAGAAAATGTAGTTGGATTTTTTTTTTCTTAAGGCATGTGCATAAAAAGCATTTAGGAACAAGCTCCATGCCTGCCGTAACCTCAAGAGAACTGCAACTATGGTTCGGTGTCTAAATATATACAGCCGAAATTGTCAGAGCTGCAGCAATGTGCCAATTAAGGATGAGGTTGTGAGGTAAGCCAGAAATAAGGAACATAGCTTATTCAACCAAATATGTTCGAAAGATGTGAAGCGAAGGCTTTATATGGGAACACAGCGACAGAACACATTTCACTCAATCTACTTTGACTTGGGAGGACTGTGAAAAACAAATTTATCTTTTCAAGACAGAAATAAACTGGCTGTGCTAATCACCTGCAGTATAATAGTTACTGTTGAGGGCGATTGTAATTAGAAGCCTTTGTGTTTGTAGTATAAGCAATCCTCAACTTCTAATTATTAAATTCTTCAGAGATTAATTTCATTTCAGCTCTTGTAGGGTCAGAGTAACCAGCTAATCAACAATCACTTCATGTTTCTGAATTTATTGCTGTAAATGTCAAACAGTTGTTGGTCCTAGATTTGAATTGCAATGATTTCCTTTGCCCTACATCATTATAAAGCTGATGTGTGAATTACAAGGGGAGGCTCAGATATGGAGTGGTCTTCCTTTAATTAGAAGATTAATGGTTTAAATCAAGGCTTTTGAGCAAAGTCCTCCAACACAAGTGACGTCCTACTGTTGGTTGTTTTTGTGTGAAATTTCAGGAGGGTAAAGCTAGATCAATAAACTAATATTTAAAATATATTGAATTTCAAAAACTAGCTATTTAAAAAAACTAGACATTCCTATGGCAGCAAAAAACAAAACAATGTACCCGTTATTATAGATTGTGATGTTTTTCTTGCCCATGACTTCTGTTCTCTCAAGATGACCAAGTTTGATGAATCAATCTTTATAAAGCTCTTTTCTTACACAAGGGCAACAAAGTGTTTTAAATAAGATAGAAACAGGAGGCTGAACTAAACTAAACATAAGGGAGACCTGCAGACATTGTTTTGACTACCCAAGTTATTTTGTATGAATGTTAACTCCACATAAATGCTTGATACCCCAGTTTCCCAATAGCTTAAGTTTTTATATATTATATTTCTATATTATATAAATTACTATATAATCGAACTAGTTTGACACAATGGGTCAGTTCCCATCATTAGGGGGTCGTGGCCGAGTGGTTAGAGCAGCGCGCTTGCACTCAGAGAAGGATGCAAGTACCCGGTTCGATCCCCAGTGCCGGCACTCTGGGTCCCTGAGCAAGACCCTTAACCTCAGATTGCTTCCTGGGCGCCGCACATGGCAGCCCACTGCTCCCCAAGGGGATGGGTTAAATGCAGAAAGCAAATTTCATTGTAATGTATGTTTCAATGACAATAAAGACAATATTACTATTACTATTAGGAACCAGTGGCGTCTCTGGCATGTAAGTTAAGTGGTGCACAAATACTCGACACCTATTAGCAGCAACTATTCATTTTTTTGGGATGCATAAAACCTAACTTTGATAAATTTTAAATGAAACAGATAAATTAGCATAAACCAACACACGAGAAATGCCATTTTATATAAGCTAAATGTAATTACATTTGTATACATAAATTTACAAATACTCACTAATAATAATTTATTGAACAGAAAAGATTCACATCAATCCTTTAATGAGCTAGCAAGGACAACCAACACTAGATTGTCACACACTACCCAACAGAATGTAAATGTAACTTGTGCATTTCCACTATTTTTATTGGACCATCCGAGCCTGGGGCTGTAGTATTTGTGCCCCATGGAGGTCTACTGAGAGTGTATTGGGTATGCGCACTGTGATTTCAGATGTTCATTCTTTAAACAAATGTTGGCGGGCCGGCCCCAATATCAAGGCGCCTCAAGAGGATCTAGCCTATTGAGCTTGTCGGTATTCTGGCAGACATGGATATATAGACATAAATGTTTTATAATAGAATTTTATTGGTAAGGGAATCTATTTATTTTTGTAGTTTTTTTTTTTTTTTTTATACACACAATATTACTCTATAACGAACTATCATCTCCCACTGATTATGGTGAACATCGAGCTCCACAGTGACATCTAGTGGGACCTGGCCCCATTGGCCCCAAATGCAGAGACACCACACTAATAGGAACTCTGATTAATTCTCTGATCAGTTCAACACACCAACCAATGGCTCTTCTACCCTTTTTTTTTTTTTTTCAGCTTCTGACTGCGTTTTTAATCCATTTCTCCGTAAATTGCTCCAGTAACTATAGCGGCTTTAAAACTTCAAAGTATCTGAGTCTTTGTGCAGTTATTAGATTCATAAGAGATAGTTTCATGAGTACATTACCCATCACATAAAAAAAAAATCATGAGGGTCAAGCCAGCTACATTCGAGACCTGGAGGTTCCAGTTAGATTTTTGCTCATAACTCCTGAAAATCTTTACTCTTCCAACTGTGTTTTTTGCCTTCAGTCTTTCATTATAAATATTTAGCATGTTTGTAATGTAACTGTCCTGTTCTGAACTTTACCTGGCTTTGTGTTTATACGATATGTTTAGTATTTTGTTTTGGATTGATCTGGTTCTACGATGGTGAATAACACTTGGTAAATAGTGTTATATATATATATGTGTGTGTGTGTGTGTGTCTGTGTGTGTGTGTGTGTGTGGATGTATGTGTGTGTATGTGTATATATGTATGTGTGTGTATGTATGTGTGTGTATGTGTATATATGTATGTGTGTGTATGTGTATATATGTATGTGTGTGTATGTGTATATATGTATGTGTGTGTATGTATGTGTGTGTGTTTTCTCATAGGTTATTCTGTTTATCCCGGCCAGTTGGTGAAAATCAACCAAATCCTGTCACCAGCTGAGCAGTCATAAGTCCCCATGCTGCCATTTTTCCTGACACATGACTTTCCCCTGTGTGTTTCATCTCTACAAACAGAGATGTGACTGTGAACTGTCTGTTAATTGTGCTCAGTTCTCATCTCTATAGAGAAATGTGTGCGTAAGAAAGAAAGAAAGTGTAATTGTGTTTGAGAGTGCGTGGCTGTGTAAGTGTGAGGATGTGCAGCTGCTCATGTTCACAGCTGACTGCCTGTTTGCATTCGTGTGCCATTGCTGCCAAGTTGACTGCTGCATTCAAACCTGCATAAGTTGACACTTCCTCCCTCTGGAGAGGAACCAGGATCATGCGCTCTTGTAACTACATTGAAATCTGGACAACATGGATTGTCTTTGTTCTAATTAAATTAGTAAGGTCAAATCAGCAGAAAAGGACGAACGACCATGGACTAAACTATTTTGCCATCCATTCTTTAGATCTGGGGGTGCTAGTTCTGTTGAACATTTTTGACATCTAGTTTTCAAAACGATAAAAAAAATATCATGATAGAATATATAATAGAAATGCATGGTAATAAATCAGGTTGTGAAAGACTGAACATTTTATCATGGAGGTGGTGATGGGGCTAAAACAATTGAACATCTTATTTGGAGAATAGACAAGTGATCACTTGAGTACTGCAGATTGAGCTTAATACTAAATAAAACATGCTATGTGATCCCAATCCAGATAATTTTTGTGCTTGCTAAAGATTAATGGAACCCCTTTTAATTTTTGTGTGGTAAGTAGATTAAATACCTTCTCCCAGTGATTCATCTCATTAACAAGTTCCCTATTTTAAAGATGCATGACAAAGCTGACTAATTACAACTTGCTCTCTTTAAAAATTGCTTGTGGATTTTGCTTTATTTTTTCTTGTCTTACAAATGTGGCTTGTCTAGTTTGTGATTCCATCATCTTGTTATATGTTTAAGAAATAATTTTATCTAGATTACTTATCTTGTTCTGATGCTAATTTGAGACTGACAGAGAAGATTGAACACTCTGTTAAACTCCTTCATAAACCTCTGGACAGTGGATTCTGCCATCATCTGTGTATAAATGATAGCTTGAAACTGTCCAGAGATGGAGGCTTTATTGCATGTACACTTTTATAACAGTTGAGGAGGCCGTGACTAGCATTTTGTACATAAACTCTCAATGGTATTTTCCATAATTGATTAAAATACCCTATCTTGTCATGTGTCAGACCCAGACTGATATCAGTACTGGATGAGGCCAGTAACACATCCACTGACGCACACCTCATAATCCTGTGTTGCAGGACAACATATTACGTCTGATTATACTTTGCTTATAAAACCAAAAACATTTATTTGAGGAAAGCTTAAACTCCCAAAGTCCCCTGAACTTTATATAAACAGTCGTTTAAATCAGTGCAATTGTTTGCCAGATGACTTGGTGTAAACATACAAAATAAATCTTTGACAAATTTTTTAAAGCGCTAAAAGTTGTCACATTACCAGTAACTATAACCTTGATGAAAACTCTGCAGAGAAGAGAAAATGATTTTCAGTGACAGAGCAAGCATGGCTTAATATTTGGGAGTCTGATGGAAAGCTTTCATACAAAATGGCAAAAGTTATGATCTCAGACTACAGTTAGATACTAACAGCACTAATTGCTAATACCTTTTAAAGCATTTATTTTCTATATTCTATTATCATATAGTCTTTGTTTTACTGAGATGTTTATTGTGCCTTCTCTTCTTCTCTATTGAATATTATCTGATTGCCTCTAAAGTTGCCACCCCTATTTACTTTTAAGATTAGGCTTAAAACTTTCCCTTTTGACAAAGCGTACAGTTAGAGTTGCTTAGGTTACCCTGAGGTATCTCTATAGTTATGCTGCTATAGGCTTAGGCTACTGGAGGACATCAGGGTCTATTTTTCTCACTCTGAGTTCTACTGTTCTCCAGTTTTGCATTGCTTGTCATCGTTTCAGCTTTTAACTTTTTGTTCTCTCCCTTTTTTCTTCATAGTAGGTACACCTGGTCTGGCGTTCTGTTAGCTGTGACATCATCCAGGGAAGACGGATCACCACTATTACCATCTAATGTAGAACAGATTACTGGATCAATGTGTGCTTCTGTGCTTTTTTGTCTGTCTTGTTGTGTCTCTGCTCTGTCTTCTGTAACCCCCAGTCGGTCGAGGCAGATGACCGTTCATACTGAGCCTGGTTCTGGTTCTGCTGGAGGTTTTCCTTTCCGTTAATGGGGAGTTTTTCTTTCCACTGTCGCTTCATGCTTGTTCAGTATGAGGGATTGCTGCAAAGCCATGTACAATGCAGACGACTCTCCCTGTGGCTCTACGCTTCTCCAGGAGTGAATGCTGCTTGTCGGGACTTTGATGCAATCAACTGGTTCCCTTATATAGGAACTTTTAGACCAGTCTGTATAATATGATTGAATTTGACTTTGTAAAGTGCCTTGAGATGACATGTTTCATGAATTGGCGCTATATAAATAAAATTGAATTGAATTGTTGTGTCTCTGCTCTGTCTTCTCTAACCCCCAGTCGGTCGAGGCAGATGACCGTTCATACTGAGCCCGGTTCTGCTGGAGGTTTTCCTTTCCGTTAAAGGGGAGTTTTTCTTTCCACTGTCGCTTCATGCTTGCTCAGTATGAGGGATTGCTGCAAAGCCGCGGACAATGCAGACGACTCTCCCTGTGTCTCTATGCTTCTTCAGGAGGAGTGAAAGCTGCTTGTCAAGACTTTGATGCAATCAACTGGTTCCCTTATATAGGAAATGTTTTTTGACCAATCTGTATAATCTGACCCAATCTGTATAATGTGATTGAATTTAACTTTGGAAAGTGCCTTGAGATGACATGTTTCATGAATTGGCGCTATATAAATAAAATTTTATTGAATTGAGTAACATTTTAGAAACCATTTTGTATTTACTCAAGCTGTCTTTGGTTTTAGAACCCGAGGCAAACTGTGGAGGATCTCTACTGTGGGTTGAATGTAGGAAAGGGACCATTTTTGAATGACTATTTTGTGCAGACCCGTCACACAAAATAACATTTAAATTACAGGTTTTAATGTAACAAAATACGTAAATGGCCAAGGGCGGGGTGATACTTTATAATATATTTATCATTCCCTTTATTTGGCTGACTATATTCCTCCCCTTGTTCATTGGATACTGAAATGGGAAGGGAAAAGAGGGAAAAAGGAGAAACACAGATTAGACAAAATACTAAAAGATAAAAAAGGTGAAAGGGAGGAGGAAAGGGAGTGAGCAATATAACATTCTCTGAGTCTGCTTCTACACCTGCAAAGAGAGATATAAAAAGAACAGCAAAACCAACTAATGCTGCCCTCCAACTTCCTCACATCTTTGAATTGATGCAAATAAATTCAAATGTAGAGAACGCCAGTACAAAAAATTAACAGTTGGTTAATAACACAAAGAAAATTCATACAATTTAGACCACCTAATTATGTCTACTGCTATAAAAACACACTTAAACTCGAACACATGTTCTCATATTACATGCATGTGTCACCTATCCATTCTCTCCTGTTAGATTCCTCTTAATGAATCATGACAAAATGTAATGAATTAATTTTCAGGCAGATATGGTGTGCTGTCCTGCTGTGCTGTCAACTTCAACACATAACCTTATGTCATTTATTTATAGTGGGAGCCAGATGCAGCTGCCTAACTTTAAATAATTAACTGCTGAAGACAAAGTTAATGTGCGGACACACAATATCCTCTTTGACCAATCTGTCAAACAGAGACTAATAAACTGTCAGTGGAAATGAAAAGACACAAGATAACAGTTTAACAAATTGTACACAGCTGGCAGCGATAGCGTGCCATTTACTCAGCATACCTAACCCTGCAAAAAGAGAAAATGAGATTGTCAATAATACTGTTGTATTCTTATTTGGATCTGTCATCAGTGCTCAAACGTTCCCATCAGCTGTTAATAATACAATTATAATCCCGTCACGACATGGGAAGAATGCGTTTTGTATCCCTGCCACTTAGCATTTACTGATGACTTAATCAGCTGCAACTTGTTGGTTCAATGTGCATTTTAACAAATTCAGAGTAGGAACCTGATTTTGTATAATATGACAGAATTCATTGAAATTGTCAAAGCTTTACCTGTCAGGTTTGTTGGCAGATAATGGATTTTCTTCCTGGCAGAAAAAAAGATTCTCCAATTTAGTCAGCTGTGTTTGCTGTGATAAAACAAAGCAGGAGAAGTCAGATTGAAGTGATTATTATCCATTTTTATTTTTGGTCCATTTCGATAGTAAAAGAAAGATGGTAAACCACCGCCACATTTGTTATTAAAGTCTGTCTTGCAAATCACTCTCCAATTGCTGTCAACTTGAAGTATAAGCAATTATAATGAGCCCCAACAATAAATGAGCATGGGTCAGTTAGCATTATCAAGGTATACATTTCATCAATTACATGCAAAGCAAAGAAATTATTAATGTACTACATCCAGCAAAAGTTCATTCCCCCCCCTCCCCACAAGTAAGATACAAACAAGTGTTTTGATATACTTACCTTTTAAGGCCAAAAAGAAAACTATTTAGGTGTATATGCAATTTATGCAAAAAATCTCACTTATGTTGGTTAAATGTTTCCTGTAGAGGCTTGAGGAGGTTCTATGGAGGTTCTCCACATGTTCTGCAGCTGGGCACTCTGTTGGATTATTTCACTGTTTCTAATGAGTCTGGGCTGAATTTAATCGCTACTTCCAAATGACACAACTTATAACCTTGTGTATAAATCTTAACCGAAAAGAGATTCTTAAAGTACAGTAAAAACTTCATGAAATATTTTATTAGTGCAATAAAAGTACAAGGGACCAGGATTCTTGAAACTTTTTTAGTGTTTTAAAAAATATGGTTTATTTTTCAAATATATACTATACTTCACGTGTTGCTCCAATATGGTATATTGTTTCATGAGCTGGATCGTTACATCCCTATCAGTTTGGGCTTTTGAAATGTGTACATTTTGTTGAACTACATAAACATGAACACAGGAAATCATCAGACTCCCTTTTTATCACCAGTACTTTAAAACTAATTGGGAGCTGTCATACTTTTGAAGGAGAGGAAGAAAAGAAAACATCTATTGCAGTTAGTTTGCTGTGAGTTTCAGTATCTTTAAAATACAGTCCTTAAACCTCTCGGAGCACTTTAGCTCGAGTCAAATCTCTCCTTATCTTTCACTGAAGCAGTATAACACTCCAGGGTAGAATTCAAGCCTTGTACACGCTGAAGAAGCACCTACCTGAAAATTGTAGATTGTGATCATCATGACGACGAAATGGACCATTGCTTTCTTTGCTGCTTCACACTCAACTACCAAACAGTCAAAGCAGGTATGGGTGAAGTAAAAAGATTGTTTTATTTGTTGCTTGAAATTAGTTTGTTGGAGAGTTTTCAACAAAATCATATCTAAAAAAACCTGCAAATGTTTTTCAGTTGCTGTATAGTCTGTCTTATGACAATGTCGACATTGGTTTCCAACATTTTCTTGTCCTAAAAGGTTGTGTTATCTCATGTCTAGAAAAGGCGTTAGCATCAGCAACGTCTTTAGTTATCTTGAATCACCTCATGTTATTCACTTTCACTGCTTGAAATTTATTGCTAAAAATACAAAACATGTTTTCAAACGTCAAAGTTCTGCCAAATGTGATGAAAATATCTTGCTTTAAAGGGCTGTACTATATTTCCTTTTTCAGGACTAATCTTTAATGTCCCACAAAGTTCACTTTATTTTTTAAATTGTCCTCTTACCCCCATATGACAACCACCACACAAATATTCAATTCATAGACAGAACAGATTAGAAGGTTCCTTTCCTCTCCCACTGTGGGGCAATTCAGGCGTACCAGCAGGAAAGGAAAAACTTGCAACATAAGAAAAAAATACTTTAGTAATTAAAACAAACATACTACAGAAATCAAAGTGTGCAACTGGGTAGGGGGATTTTAAGAAATGTGCAAAACATTTAAGCATATTTATGCATGAAAAACACCAACAGACTATTTACAAGAATTAGAATGCAAAAAAAAAGGAGACGAACACTTATTGAATTGGAAGTAGTGATGCTTATAAGGTCCGACAGCTGCTGGGAGGAAAGACCTGCTCGTTCGTGCATTCAGCATACAACAGTATGTGACTGAAGGAGCTCTCCAGCGCTGCAACAGCCTCATACATGGCGTGGAAGACACTGTCCAACAGTGATGGTTTGGCCAGAGTCTCTCCCACCACCTACATTGGGTCCAGCAGACGTCCTGGGAAGAGCTGGCCTTCCTGATGAGCTTATGATTGTTTCCTCTCTGTTTTAGATAAGCTGCTGCAATGAAAGAAGGTCTCCAAGAGTGCCCCTGCACTCCAAAAGGTCTGTTTCCTCAGCAGGTGGAGTCTGCTCTGACCCTGAAATAAGCCTTTAGTGCTGTGATTCTAGTCCATTTTATTGTTCAGAGAAACGCCCAGGTACTTGAGTCTATCTCAGTTCCCTGGATGTTCACCAGTGTGGGTATGGTGGATCTGTTGCTGCTGCAATCCACCACAAGCTCTTTGGTATTCCCTGCTTCGATAAGGGGGTGTTTCTGCTGACACAAGTCCACAAAGTCTCGTTTGCACCGTCTGTGCTCTCCTCATACGTGATGAAGCCAACTACGGCAGAATCATCCGAGACCTTCTGAAGATTGGAGTTGGAGAGGTCTGCAGCAAAGACGGTGAACCTAAACGATGGCTGTTTCCAGCAGGGCCCCTGTACTGCAGATCGATATGTTAGAGACACATCTGTGTCCTCACATACTGCTGGCAGCCAGTGAGACAGTCCACTATCCACCTTCCTCCAGGGAAACAGGTGGTGGTTACTCCTGACAACTCCAGCTTGTCCCTCAGAAGTCCAGGATGGTATTAAAATAACTGTGGAACTCCACAATAAGTACAGATGATGGTCAATTAGAAAATCATGAAGTTGTTTTTTTTTTTCAGTATTTCCAATCAGAAAGTGAAACTTAAATATTAATTCATTACACACAGACTGCTATATTTCAAGTGTTTGTTTTTTAATTTTGATTATAACTGACAACTAATGAAAACCCCAAATTATAATATCACTTAAGACCAATTCAAAAAAAGGATTTCCAGGAATGTTGGCTGACTGAAAAGTATGAACATGAAAAGTATGAGCATGTACAGCACTCAATACTTAGTTCATGCTCCTATTCTCTGGATAGCTGCAGCAATGTGGCGTGGCATGGAGTCGGTTAGTCTGTGCCACTGCTCAGGTATTATGACAGCCCATATTGCTCTGACTTTGTCAGAGCTCTCAAACATTTAAAATAAATACTTCTGCTAGCATGGAAACGTGAAAAATGGCAATGCAACATGCTGATGTTTACCAGGTTTAGCAGTCTTGTTTACTGTGATTTTTTTCAGGTGTTTGCATAAACAAATATTAAATTTAGTAATTTAACAAGAATCAGTGTTTGAGCAATATAAACAGAATAACCCTCATCTTAATCTTTTAGAGAAAAGTAATTGGACAAATCAAAGCAAATAATTTCCTGATTAAAGATAACCTTAAATGAAAATTACAGTGTAAAGATGGTGGAAACCTGTAATGGTCATAAAACAAGACTCAATGCAGCTTCTTGGATAATGTGTAATAATAAAATATGTTTCATTTTACTTCAGCAATGGTTTAAAAGAGATGGAAGATTTTTAGACTTTAAGCATGCTCCATCTAGAAGGCTTCATGACAAACACAGAATTTATTTGTTCCCCTAAGTGCTACATTAAAAAGGATGGATCACAGTTCAGAAGGTAATCATTATTTACATATTCTTTCAAACTGCAGGGGAGTAGTTTATAATTTCTTCATTTAGAAAGACTCCCGCATACAGCACTTTTTGAGCTGTGTGTGTGTGTGTGTGTGTGTGTGTGTGTGTGTGTGTGTGTGTGTGTGTGTTAAATCTTGCACGCCTTCTCTGTCCTGTCAGTGACACACAGTAGACGTTCTGCTTTCTGGATGACTACCTACTGAAGAGGGATGAGACTGAAGTCTTAGTTGTTCCAAATCGGTTTGGTCCATTGCCAACTGCAAAGCACATTTCACTGTCGGCAGGAGCTTCATGTCTCTCTGCTCCTTTTAGGGTTTTGTCCTGAACTGAAAAGTGAAAGTTGACGACTCTTTTGCACCACATCTATTTTTTTTTAACGGTTAAAAAAACGGGTGCTTCTGCTGACACAAACCAATCAAGCATTATATGAACCCAAGTAACAGACTATAAGCATGATGGCCTAAAATTTACTGCATTAAAATTTTAATGAAATTGCAATATATTAAGATTTCAAAATTGTAGAATTTTTTTTACTCTTAATATTTGATCAGTCCTTATAATTTAAAGACAGGATGCTTGTAAATTCTTTGCTGCAACTGTATCTGGCCAACTTCACATCACAGAATTCATATTTCCATCTTCAGTCAGAATGTGCTTAAGGAAAATATGAGACGGTCAGTTCAAAAAAATGTTTAAGCTAAAGCAGATCTGGACTGTCCAACATGACAATAGCTATGTTTACCGTATTTTTTGGACCATAAGGCGCACTGTGAATTAAAATGTCTGTGTGTATTTGTCCACATATAAGGCGCACTGGATTATAAGGCGCACTAAATATTCCCAAGTGTCAAATATCACTCCGCCCCTTCACGTACACAGATCTGTATCTGTCTTTGTTGGGAGGACAGAGTAGTTGGACTACAGTGCCCTATTTTAACCCTATGTGCCCTATGTTTTATCCTTCATAGTCGAGCGTACTGTTGCCTACATTTCTGGTGGCAAATTCCTATAATTCCCACACTTTCTGTCAGTGAGACGAAGAGTTGGAATTGATGGTAAAATGTGTGATTAGTTAGCTGAGTACCTGGAGCTTTTCTTTTCCTGCAGGCTCCCACCTGTCAGTGAGAACAGAGAGGGACTGTGATGCCGCACATCCTTGCGACCGCCTGCTTGGAGCAGCTCTGTCTATCAAGCTCGGTGTTGCATATAAAACAGTTTGATGTAAAGACTTCTTACTGCTGAGAAGTCATAAAAATGGAGTTGTGCACATACCTGTATGCGGAGTGAACCACGTTTGAGATATTGGGGGCCTTTACATGAATGCACTTCTAGTTTCGACATTACAGTCAGGCAATCTTGTAGACAGCTCAGGGGTCTGTTCATGTAGTGACACAGTGTACTGTAATGCTCCGAATATCCATTGAGCGGCGTGGCTTCATTGCTAACCAAAGTCGTACTTACACATTTTAACATATTTTTGAACGCATTGTACCACATAAAATCAGGCAGTAAGCACAACAGTAATCATATATAAGGCATATCGGATTATAAGGTGTACCTTCAATTTTTGAGAAAATGTAAGGGTTCTAAGTGCGCCTTATTGTCTGAAAATACAGTACATGCACAAAATTTCATGATCAGATTAAAATGTGTTTGGATTAAATATTAGCATTGTACCGTTTATATGGACACACAATCTGATCATAATGTGTGTTTATATGCACCTGGCTTTATTCAGAATAGAACCTGTCTGACATATGGAGTTATAAAATTGCCCTAATAAAAACCACAGAAGAGGAAGAACTTCTCTTTGTTAAACAACAAAAAATGGTAAACAAAGCATCAGTGTACGAGTTTGTTTGTCTTCCGCGCGCCCAGGCTGGACATGCATGAGGTTCTAATTACAATTCAGATGTTACTGTGTAAAAAATGTTGAGCTCTTTAAATTTTTCGAACAGAAAGGTTGTATTGGGAGCCTTGAGAGTTTTGCTTCCCGACGTATTTCCGCCACTCGCCAGCGCGGAAATACATCACTTTTCCGTCGGGTGCACTCGATTCAGTTTGTCACATTTGGATTAACTTGAGCCTGACAAACATTTACATACACGTTGATCGAATTATCAATTGGCAGAAACCACCCCTCTCATTCGGATTACAATTTCCTTCCAATTGAGCTTAATCTCTTCATTATATTCTGATTGGCTTGTTTACATGACGCTTTTTATTCTGATTGGCCCTTTATTCCGATTTCTTTTGTCCATGTAAACGTAGCTAATGACATGAAACATACGAATACATCAACCATGGACCGGGTAAGAATTGAGAAACAAAGTCCTGGGCCAAGTCAAAGTCCACATCTCAAAGTCATGATGAAGATGCTTTGAGACTTGAAATGTGCTGGGAATCAAGAAAGTCCTCAAGCAAAGAGAAAGTGAAGAGTGAGGCAAATGTTCATTAAATGGGTGTCAGAGTCTGGAAAAGGGCTAAGAGTAGCATCTCACAGAAGTTTTTTTTTTTTTTTTTTTTTTTTTAGCCAGAGGGTAAGACTAGGCATAGTGGTAGGGTGTCCAAATGTTTGCCTTAGTCAGAATGTACATTTTAGCTGAAAGTGAAACGGGGCAAATTCCTGGTGTTTAGCTCTAAAGAAATTACGTTCTTTTACGGAGATAAATAAAAGCCATTAATAAGTGACCATTTATAAAAAATATTTTAAGAGTTGTCAAAAAATGTTTTCACATTTTCCTCTGATGAATGGATGTCCACTGAAAGTACTGATGAATACTAATATTTTTTTTTTCAGTTTTCTGACCTCAGTTTTGTTGGTTACAAGTTGGCATGCAGTTTTATAGTTTGCATGATAAAGCTTTTTTAATCAATTTACAAAATTAAGTTGAGCCTTTTGAGCGAGCTCACGGTCACCTGAAGAATCTGACCTTCATGTCAGCGCTCAGAGCTTGTAAACTGATAATCCTGACTAAGAATAATTACTTTATACATCTGTTGTAGAGTTTTTGTTGAATCATTTATACTATGCAACTATTCATGAAAGAACCTGTATAGCAAAATCAGATAAACAGAAGTATGACAAACACAGGGCAGGCCTATTATATTTTGGTTCCTGGATGGGTCAGAAAAATGAAAGGTCTCAATTGAACGTACTGTCTGAGTAACAAGCGGCACCCTTTTGTTTATATTTCTGCTCTTTTTATGGCCCCAGACGGCACCATAATGTTTATAACACCACCTTTAATGTTTCACATAGACAGAGCAAATGTGACTGCAAGTTGTACAGCGTAATGAATTATGCATATATTCTAATAAACAGAAGTATCTATGCCCTTTAGAGGGATGTCTCACACTCTCATGTATAGAATACATAAATGAAGAGAACTGAAGAAGAGAAGTATTTTTTTCTCTAGCTGTTGGTTTAATGGAAAATATTTGTTATATAGTTAATGCTGTGAGGGATAAATGATGTAGTTTTAGCAATTATTGTTAATGGTTTTGAACAGGAACATTAGGTGTGTGGCCAAAAACTAAATGGAATGTTTTTCATCACAACCTCACAGTTGCTCCGAGCACTCAGATGTTCAATTTAATCATCTGTGGTTTTGTAAAACAGAATCAACCAGCAGGACTATGACAAACCATCTTACTGTTTCCTGGGATTTAACACCTATTACTTAAGCTTGCCTCTGCAGGCAAGAGAGAAGATAAACATAGCACAGCATTCCACGGGTGCACAAAAGCATTATCACACAGGGAAGGAGGATGGGAGCCTTAGTGGTTGCTCAGGTTTGCTCACTCATCCCCTCCGCTCTGTACATGACCGCAGCATGAGAAGGCAGGCTTCCTTCCTTCATATGCTACCACTCCTGCGTGACTTTTTTTCTTTACCTGGACTGTGTTGAAAATCTTTACATGAAGGTACACGCAAAACAAAACAAATCAGGTTTTCCAGTCAAGCCCTGGGAGATCATACTCGGGAGATCAGAAATTGTTTTGTGTCCAGCTGATGGAAGAAATGAGCAACACGTTAGCTGAGAAGAAAATAAAACCCTGCACCTCATTCTCGTCTTTAGGGTTGCTTGTATTCTCATTAAGCTTTTGTAGGGACTAGGGTTGACTCTTTGAATTTGTTAACTTTTGGTTAAGTCTGTATTTCCTGGGTAGTTTAAAGGTATATGAATAGTTTATTTGTTCTAAATATGGCAATTTACACTTTAGAGAAATAGACCTCTAATAGCCCCCAAACCCATTTAAATAAAGCATAAAGGTTTGTTTTATGTTGAGAATCACCGATCCCCACCCATGCCCATCTGACTGATGAGCAAAATGCATTGTACCTGAGCAGGTACTAACGCCACACTTAAAGTTCAACCTAATTGCCAATGTCAGACACTCACTTTGTGTCATTGATATTATTTTTCTTTTATATTTACAGTGCTATCAAACAAAAAGCTTTAACCATGATACATTTACTGGTACAAACAAATCTAACTCATCAAATAAGCACCTAAAATGGCTATTAAGAGGCCTCACTCTGGGTATTACTTAAGGAAGGTTCAGGGTTTTTACTCAGTTAACCTGTGAGCTTGAATCGCTTCACGGAGCTTGAAGGTTCATCAGGAAATGTCACTTTTTTTCATAAATGTAGAGGTTAAAACACAAAGTAATTTTGTGTTTTAGATTGAAATATGTCTTAGTCTCTTGTTGCTGAATCACACAAATCTGCAAAAAAGAGAAATTGCCTGATGTCTGTTTTTAGACTGTAGCAAATCTATCAGTTCTGTTGGCTTACCTTTTGACACAATGCCGAATCAACCAATTGTATGGTGTCAAAGTAGATGCATTAAGACATCTCGATGCAGTGAAAATGACTTGAAAGTTAAAGCAACGGAATAGGGAAAAAAGGGGATGTAAATTACTTTGTGGCATGGTTGCTGTCTGTGTTTCAAAAACTGTTGATCTAGTGGCACCTTCACACAAAGACATATCTTGGATTAATAGAGAATGCTCTAAGAAAGACCAATGAGCTGCAGCTCTGTGGAAGAAAATATCTTGTTGATTTCACAAGAGAACAGGCAGACTAGTTTGAAATGATAAAACATTGATATTAGCTCAAATAATCCTTTCTTTGTAATCAGGTATGCAGCATACCATCTCTGAAGCAGATGGGCTACAGCAGAAGAGAATCACACTGCATGTCACTCTTGTCAGTAGAACAACGCAAACTGAGGCTGCAATTCACACAAATCAACAAATTAGACAATTGCAGATTGTCGCCTTTTTCAGTCTTGGGCTGCATCCGAAAACGTCTAATTATAGCTCCGAGCTCCTGTTCCTCAAGCTTTCACCAAGTCAACTGTAATAATAGTATCGTGGGTAGGAAAGCTGCTTTGGACTGCTGTGCCGATTTTGGGCAGCCTTTAACTCATATGTCATCACGTGACTGAAACGCACATGGATGATGTGAGTCAAATCCTGGTGGGCAGACTTCCAAAAAAGAACTACGAAACACGCAAGTTGGACAAATGCAGCAAACGGCTGAAGTTCTCTATTACACAAACCACAACCTATGAAGGTTTGTGAACTTATACAGACTTCCTAGTTCTCACAGTAACCGGTCCAATTGCTTGTTATTGGCTTCTTAAACAGAGTTGACATACTGCCGATGATTTTGTTGGGGGATGGATTTGGTGGAAACGGGTCAAAAGAATTGATCCATCCAAACTTTTTTCAATGCGTCAATGTTTGGCAGGTGGTGTATTGGTATGATGATCGTTCTTGACACACTTAAGGGCTTTTAAGTTCTTAGGGTCATTTAAATGTCAGCCTAGCTAAATATTACTGTGGATTATATCCATTCCTTAATGGCCACAGTGTACCTATCTTTTGATGGCTCCTTGTATGTGCGGTATAATGCAGCATGTCATAAAGCTTGAATCATCTCAGACTGGTTTCTTGAGCGTGTCGATGAGTTAGCTGCACTCACTGACTCACACAGTAACCAGATCTCAATCAATTAGAGCGCCTTTGGCATGTTGTGGAAAAAAATATATTTGCTGTATATATGCAGCTGAAAAATCTGTAGCAATGAATTTTTGGATCATGTCAACGTGGAACATAATTTTCTTAACTCTATACAACAAAAAATGATAGCAGTTCGGAAGGTAAGATGGCGTTGAACCCTCTACTAGTAAGGTGTACCTAACAAAGTGGCTGGCTAGGGAATTAAAGTTTGGTAAAAAAAAAGTGGATGTTTGGTTGTTTGCAGTAAGATGTGACCAATATTTTCTTTTATATTTATACATATTTTCATGTGATTTCGACAAGTTCTCAGTGGATTATTTAAGGTTTGGGTATGCATTTATGCCTTTCAGGAAGGTAAACAGATTTCCTAAACGTCATGAGGAGTTACAAACCTGAGATGAGGGAAAAAAAGTGGCAGCTTTTTTATTATTAAAACTGACTAGATTTCAGAATTATAGATGAGTAGTCCAAAAAAATTATTTTTTTTACATTGTCGGGTTATATCAGCTTCAGAAGTCGAGCTTTGAGACAGTTTTCAGTCTTTTGGATTGAAAGGATATTGGTACGTTCATTTCCTATTATTATAATTTTTTTGATACATTGCCCTTGCGGGCTTAATTTTATTTTATTTTTTTAGTTGTCCTGTCTGGTAATGTAGCCAGACAGGACACGTTTTGATTTCAAACTAGTTAAAGAATGATGACTTGGCACTTATCTTTTACGTGTCAGTTCTAAGACAGATTTCATTCCCCTCCCTTGAAGAATGTATGTATGACACATTATTTGCTGAGCCCACTTTCATTTCTGATGCTCTTCATCATAACCATCAGATCGAACACTAATATCCATAATTATTACTTACATCTCTACTGTAATGAGACAGATGTTCTCACTGTCACATTAACTATAAAGACTGCCTGCTCTGCAGACCTTTAACATTTCATATTTATGGCCAGTATATATATATTTTATTTTGAGTGTAATTGCAAACATACTATTGACCCAGTTACTTCTCCTACCTTCAACATCATCTCATAGTGCATGTCTGCTGTTTGGATGATTCTACCATTTGTCACATCAGCCAGTCAGAGAAACTGATTTTGCCTAATTTTAGTCTTGATTTATCACAGTCGGATGGAAAACTGAATCTGTATAGCTGCTGTTTATGCTGCTCATTACAACCGATAGAAAATAAACTAACATACGAGGTACAAAATGTAATGCATAATGTCCAAGTGAGACTGGATGATGAAAGTTTAATCAAATATATAATTTAATTGATCCTTTAAAAGCCATTCACCTCACCATTTAATATCTACAGCTTAATTTCTACTTATTTTAGATATTGAAGTCTGTTTCCTAATGGGTTATTTTTACAACGATCCTGGTGATTTTAATCTCAAGGAAATACCCCTGAATTATATCCTATAGTGAATGAACCTCTTGAATAAAATTGTCTGTGCTTCTGCACAGGGATTATAACGCAACAATAAATTCTACTTGAACATAAATCAGACAAGCTCCTAACATGACGTTGAAAGTGTCTATAATTGGTTGAGCTCCTTCTATGGAAGTCCCAGGGGCCACTGTAATGCATCATATATGCCCTGAAACTGCTGTGTCTGAATTTCAGCACTTTCAGAATTTTTCTGACATTTTGTATGATTTAGGAATTAGGGTAATGAGCATTATGCATGCAGAATCCTGTTGCTGATGACTGGTTGGTAGTGAGGGTTATGTTACCAATTACAGAGCGGCATGAAGTCACATGAAAGATTCAAGGACATGCATACACACATTTTGCTGGTACTATATGTATTTAGACTAAAAAAAAAAAAAAAAACTCACGATAGAATGAGTGCTGAAAAACAAGTCGGACATGTTTCATGAGTAAACATGAAAATCCCTTATTTTGTAATTTGTTTACATTGTTTATTTTGACAGGGGTGATGCCCTAGCGCCCCCATTAACAAGCTGCCACATATGATATTTTCAGGGTGTATTACTCCCAGCTGTAAACTGTCAGGTGCTTTTTCGTGTGTTTGACACACGTTACTCAGAATCTTTCAAAAGCTGCATGAGAAAAAGCTGTTGAAGCCTGAATTATAGGCCTAGATTCCAAATACTGTTCAAATAAAAGCCCTTTGTACGTTCCCTATTCAGAGAACACCAACAAGCACCATTTATACTCTTACAATTGATGTTAAAGGAGATTCACAGAAACAAGGTCCTTGACGTTTTTTCTGTGATGTGTAGCTGTAAAACTGTGTGGTGACACATTTGGTTATGAGAAACTAGAAACTATACAGTGATGTGTTCTGTACAACCCAAAAAAAATGATTATCCGACCAATTATAATTGTATGAGGGTACAGGGTCTACAAAGCATAGAAATACCAACGTTATGAGATACGGAAGTTAACTAATACATTTGGGTTTAGATTGAGTTATTTCACTGGTTTGAAGAGTTTAAATCTTTCCAACAAAATCTTCTTAGTAAAGTACATGTTGATGCACTTTGAGATATTGCATTTTAGTTTATATTGCTGTGATGTATTGTAAAATTTGTTTTATTAATTGATATCCAAGGTTTTATTTTACAAATAAGATATATTACAAATAAAGTTAAGAAGTAAATTTAATTTACTTCTTAAATTAGTTGTCCATTTTTTTTATTGTGCTAGATGTTGCTTGTGCAGCTTCTTTTGTGACTCTCTTCAGGCAAATTTAGGAGGAAACTAAGACATGCACAGCCAGATTGTGATAGATTCTTTGTGATTTTTCACTCTATATAAAAATTTTGTCTTTAGTCAACCTCACTTTAAAGGGTCTTATTTTGTTGTTCTTAAATGTTGTTTGTGATGATGCATCTTCATCTGTCATTAAGGCCATCTGAGGTGAAGTTTCTCCCACAATCTACCGGTGTATCTCTGCTTGACTTGGATTCATGGTTTCTCATGGACTGGATGGATTAAGTAAATGTAAAATAAAGTGCATTTGCTATAAATTTGGATTCAACATTTTTGTATTTGTTACAGACTTACAAAGAATATAATTACCATGCTGTGAAAAGCAAACAAACGAAAGTCCCTAATTATTTCCAGAGGAGCAGCACACATTTCTGATGTTCCCCATCCAAAGGGAAAGTCAGGCTTCCAACAAAGAAAGAAAGAAGTTGGAGAGAAAATGTACAACAGTTGGAATTAATATAAACAGCAGTTATCAGAGTGAATCACTACATTAAGCACTTTCTTATAACAACACAGATTAATTACCGTCATAAACTCACGAGTTACTACTGAAAATCATTTGATACGGACAAGTTTCAGACCACATGCAAAAAAATTTAACTTCGTATCACGTCATGTAAGCCCTTTCTGTGATTGATCATGACACATTTGATATCATTAGATAACTTGTAATCTCAGGATTGTGAAGATCCCACTGTCATCATTCAGTCTGAAAAGCTGAAAGCAACAGGCTTCAAAAACGGTAAAGTTACCAGATGATCTATGGCCACTTTAAAAAGGGTTCAAATTTGTGAAATGAAACAGAGGCGGCAAATATTCCAACTTTAATAAATAATGTTTAAGACACTCTAAATTGTTTGTTGATGGATTTCAGTCAGATGTATTGCCCTGTAAAAACGTTGAGGTTTTATTTCATGCTTGGATTGAGCCATAGAAATATTTTTGCTGTTATTCAGCAGCTTGGACCGTATTTTGATTTTCATGCACTCTGAGAAGGAACTTAAAACATATGAAGCTGCACAGGAGGAAGAATGAGTCTGATCAGATTGAGGTGGAAGTCTCTTTTTCTTTTTGTTTTTATAGCTTTTACCCTATATGCATGTAACAGGAGGCTTCCATTTGCCTTTTATTTCTGCTGTTGCACCTGGATTTTTCCCACTAAGGGACAATAAGGTTATTTCTCTTCTATTCATTGATAACTGGGGGCAGGGGACACTCCATGGAAAGGGAAACACCTGAACTGCATTCAGACTAGTTGTGTTGCCACACAGACTACTGTTTATCTCTGTAAATGGCAAAAATGGTCATAGAGAACTGAATCCGTGCAGTAATCTGAGGGTGGCTTTTATCGTGTTTGTTTCTCAAATCTGTACCATTAATAGCTCCCTTTTAAGTCCCTATTTATCCTGAAGAGGAAAGTGCTCATTTGGTTCAAATTGCAGGCTTGGGGATGGCTCATAAATGGAAAGAAAATTGCTGTTTTCCTGAGACGCTGATGAAACAGTGAAACCTAGTGAGAACAGATGTCGTGTTTGTGCTGAGCTCAGGCTCTCTGTCATCCAAACATGAACTGTGTCCCAGAATGGTTTGGTCTATCCACGCGTTCACACTGTCGGCAAACACCCTACATGCATGAAATCCCACCCCCCACCCCAACCTTTGTAGCGGAGCTAAAAATACCATGTAGAGAGTTGGAGTATGAAGTCGTTATATTGTTGTCTGTTTTAAGTATTTACATTGTTCCACGTTAATTATAAACATGGTAAAGGAATTTTGACTGTCCCAATGGGTGCACTTACTATGAACCTGACATTACTTTACCCTCCTGTATTATCCATCAAACCTGCTGAAAAATAAACCTTTCTGATGCGCTGCAATCGGATAATCCACAGAAAATATATATATTAACATAGGTTTTCTCTTGAGTCTCTTTAACATTCTGCAAAGTGTCTTAGGAATCTACTTTTCTAACATTTTCCTTTTTATATAAAGTATCACTAAATGACATTAGCATGGGCTCTGTTGTTCCCATGAGTTAAAGTTGATGTATGATTTGTATCACCTGAAAGACAGGGATAAGAACTCTGTCACTTTATTAACTGTCGATTTGGTCATTCAAATTTAATGCCATCTTCAGTGTATGTTGTTTTCCACCTGAATGAGTTGTGAACTTGTTTTAAACAGCCTTTTTGCAGTTTATCAGGTGAATGGTTGTTGGACCTTGTTTCCTCTCACAAGGGCAAGGACAACAACTACCAGGCTGAAAATAAATAATATAGGCTACTGCATGTGTATTTACTCAAGACTAGATTAATTATGTTCTTTGTGACTTCTAGAGTCCTTGCATGTTTCGGTAACTGGGATTTGTCATCAGAAACTAGTAATGGGGAAAGAAAATATGGCTGTTTTTCAGATTTTTGCTTTAAAATACATGTTAAATGGCATTTCTGTTTTGTGGTTACGGACCGGTGTGGTGTTTAATGTTTTCATAATTAAAATGACAAAATCGTATATCCTACACCTGCCCCACATCAGATTGTACCATCATACCAAAATATACATGACATTACTGCCTATATTTGGTAAGTTTTTTGACTCCAATATTTATTGTTACATGTCATCAAAATTATAGGTATGTGCTCATTATTTATGTTGTATAACTATTTGTTTTTGCAGCAACAACAAAAAACCCTGTATACCATGGTCGCAGAATTAATTGTCTTGGAATAGTGAAGAAAATGAATAATTATTTTAATTGTGAATAGATTGTCAAATCAAATTTACATATCAACATCTGTTTTAATCACAAAAAAGAAAAACCTGCCTATAACATTTTGTATTTTAAAAATAAAAACAAAGAAGCAGTTTTTCTGTTTTAAAATGTTGGCTAATAAGTGAAGCTTTTCACTGTTCTATATCTACTGTTTTCCTAAATATACTTATAATAATCTATTTATCTAGTTACCACTCTTTCTGCGGTCCTAATAAAACAGAAAATTTTAATTTGTCAAAAATGTTATCTGCCTGGCACATTCCCCCAGCTAAAATGTTAGTATGGTAAGGCAAGACACATTTATTTGAATAGTATATTTCAGTAAGGACAACGCAAAGTTCTTCACATGATTAAAGTCCCCACCTGTGTTGTATAGGTCTGCTTTTACATTGTCAAAAGTAAATGGCTCCCGATTAGATGTTGAAAGCCACAATATGTGGGAATTTCTGATATTGTCAAATCTTAGTTCATTGTTTGCCTTATTCACTTGCATTTAGGTTTGTAATGCTTAAAGTACCCATAGCAAAAGCAGTGTTTTTTAAAATTGGTAATGAAATTATAAATGGTTTAACAAACTTTAATTGATAACCAGACATCTCCTAGAGTATTTCCATGTGTGCAATTGATGAACTCAGTGTGCCTATTTTCATTACACCGTCTTCTCCTTTCTTTAAAAGCATTTAACACTTTAGCATATTTGGCATCACCCACTTTTGTAATTATCCTCATGAATGATTACCCGTAAATGCACTCAAGAAGCATTCAGACAGATACAGATCTGCTCGCTTGGCGTGACTCATTTCAATCCTCCAAGGGAGGTGTTTTGCCAGGCTTTCAGCCAGATGTTGAAAAGGTGTAAATGCATACTTTCTTTCAGCTCCACTACTGTCACTTACTCAGTTGAAGGAACAGACATGTTTCACATCTTCCATGTTGCCTCTTCTTACACACAGGATTTTTTTTTTTTCACCTCAGGTTTTTGCTCAGTGATGTGTGGTCTCCACAGTCAGAAAAGTGTTTGATAGTTCACTGTAATGGACACAGAAATGGTGCATCCGTAAACAGTGGAATTGTTTTTTCCATGAATTTTGATGGAAGCTCCTGGAGGCAATGTAAAGCTGAATGTTCAGACTCACTGGGTGAAGCAGGTTACAGAAAGTTGTTTATTCTCACTCCTGAGATATTGTTTCCCTTTTATGCTGAGAATGACGTGAAGTCTTGGAGGGAAAAAAATTCTTATGGTCTGTAAACAAGACTTAATTTACTCTAAAGATGTTGCAAAATTGTGCATGCACAATCCCACTAGATTACCTAATTGCTTTAAAAGATCCCAAAAGGTTTCTAGTGTTTGAAATCTTTTAAATATTGTGAGTGGAGCACATTTTTTTTACCTCTTGGTTAGGGCTGCAACAATGAATCGATAAAAATCAACAATTAAAAGCGTTGGCAACGAATTTCATCATCGATTCGTTGTGTCGCACGATTGTGTCACTCATGTCGCAGAGCTGTTTACCTCACCTGCAGAGCATCGTCAATGCTGACTGGCTGCAAAGCCAGCTGAACGCAACGAGGTAGAATTGTAGTAAATTCTACTAATGGTAAATTAACTTAACTTATATAGCGCTTTTCCAGTCATTCTGACCACCCAAAGTGCTGTACACTATAGCCACATTCACCCAATCGCTCTACCTAACGCACACACATTCATATACCGAGACGCAGCTCGGTAGGCAACTTGGGGTTAAGTGCCTTGCCCATCAACATGTGGCAAGGGGAAGCTGGAGTCGAACCCACAACCTTCGGATTGCCAGAAGACTACTCAACCCATCAAGCCAGAGAACACCCCCCTGAACTAAGTCCTCAAAATATAGGGAGTACGTCGCGTGTCACAAAAAATCATAAGCAAAATGCAAGATTTAACATGGCACGGGAACGCCACAGTGATATAGGAGCTGAAACAACATGGAGTCATTGATTAGGGCGATAGGAGCTCAACAACAGGGTAAGTTGTTACAATTTCTGACGTTTGTTCCATTTCAAAGTGAGGAAACGGCGACAGCGCTCTGCTTGCGGGCTGTGAGTGGAGTCCTGCGCGGCCAAAGTCGTGCTTTGGGGTGTCGCCTGAACATCAGTCTGGTAGCTCATAACGTGGCTGGTTAATGACAGGAGCTTGTTTACATGTGCAATATTCCCTGATTGGATTGAATTGTGTTCGGATTAAAAGGAAAGAAAGTATTCCGAAAGCATCGTTTACATGGACTCAAAATAATATAAACCGAGCATGACATTCGTTTTTTGCATCAAGCTTTATTCAAAGGAGAAACTCTGACATTAGTGGAGTTGTTGAATTTCCATAAAACAACTGCAGAAGTTTTATACTTCTTCATGCGGATAGCATGGACCGGCACCAGGTTCTGAGATGGTTGAGAATTGTTGCTGTTGAGAGAGCAGAAGGAAATGATGATCATCCCAAAATGTTCTATGCTGCAGCCCCATCCTCCACATGCATGCACGGTAACTTCATGAGTTAATCAGAACAAGTGTTTGGATGGCCACTGATCGGATCATGAACCAGCCCTTTCAATCGGAATACAATTTCATTCTGATGGTAATAATTTGTTGAATAAGCTTTAAGTTTTAATTTGCTGGCAAAGTGAGTGAAGGTACTGTATGGGAGAGAGAAGCAGGGCTCTTAACTAACTTTTCAAGAATCAAGAGTCTATTGTTGTTATGTAACCAGAATGAAATTTTGGTGAGACACTCAGAATAAGAGGCAGACCCAAATTAAAAACACTTACAAAAAAAATCAGCCATAAGCGTCCCTAAAGGACACCCTCAAAAATTTAAAAACTCTCAGAACAAATAAATATCTAACACCCTTTTTGAGTCTTCAAAGAAAAATTTGAAAAACTTATAGAATAAACGTTCTTGGAAGCAAAATATGTAGAAGGACAAATGTAGCATGTAGTATTTACAGTAAATGCAGCTTGTGCAGAAACAGTCTATGAAATGGGCTGGTGGTTTATTTGATTGTCAGAAGTGCACTGGTTGCATTGTTTTGCCCATTTATTTCCCCTAGGTGCACAAGGTGAGATTCAACTGAACCACATTTGACACCAGTTTTACAGATTCAATATTTTTGTTAAATCGCTGTTCATATTGTCAACATTGACTATTAAATGATTGACTAACAGACTAGTCAACATAAACTTCTTATTTGAAGCCATGGACAATGCAGACGACTCTCCCTGTAGCTCTACGCTTCTCCAGGAGTGAATGCTGCTTGTCGGGACTTTAATGCAATCAACTGGGTTCCCTTATATAGGACATTTTTGACCAATCTGTATAATCTGACCCAATCTGTATAATATGACTGAATTTGACTTTTTAAAGTGGCTTGAGATGACATGTTTCATGAATTGGCGCTATATAAATAAAATTGAATTGAATTGAAGCAAAAGTATTTATTACCCAATATTGTAACAGAACACCTAAGTAGCAACCTTTTTTGTGCGCTTATTTGCTCTCAGTCCAAATGTTCGATTTTGGAAAAAAGAAGTGGAAATAAAACTTTTTTTTTGTCCAATTAATTGTAAAAATAATTGACCGATTAATTGATTATTAAAATAAACGTTAGTTGCACCCCTACTCTTGGTCAACAGAGTTCAGATTCGTTAAATCACATTTTTGTGCAATTATCAACAACAATCTTATCTTAATAGTTGCAATCCAGGAAAGTGAAAGGCAAAAGAATTAGTTGTTCCAAGACCTTAGCTTTGGCACAAAGACACAGATTTAAAGCTGTAAAAAGATAAACACCTCCTCCCTTGCTTACCTTTGGCCTTTTTTACACAACCTCTTTGTGAACATAGCAAAATTGTTGGAATACACAAACTGTTGGACAGGGTAGATTCTTGTCATATGATTTAAACTGGATATTTTAGGATAAAACAATCAATGTGATTCCAAAACAATTCAAATTACAATACTCTTGGCTATTAAATTACCTGCCAGACTACTGATTTACTTATTCCGGATAGTTCAATCCTTTTTTTTTTCTAAGAGAATCGTAATACATTGAAAATTTGTACTGAACAAAGATTGTTTTAGATAGGACCAAAATTAACTTTTTCAAGTTTTTGTACTTCCATTTGGGTCTTTTGCTTCTAGAAAAAGTCAAAGTGCTAAAAGAAACTACCCAGCAGTTTTTTTTGGCAAAAAGTAAATGTTTTGTTGCTGTCTGGAAAACAAGCTGGTTCAAAAACCTCCCAATTGTTACATCACAATCGGAGGGCACTGCCCCCCACCTAAGAACCCAAGGGAAGCTCCGCCCACTTCATCAGCTTGTTTTACTGCTGTACAATGGCTGTTTGGCATGAACATGCAGGGTTTCCCCCACTATATTATAGGCCTCCCTGCAGCCGCTCCCCTCACACAAATAATAAAAAGTTAATGCTAGCTGTTATTAACTTTAGGGACACGGACAGCTCAATAATTGGGTTCTCTAAGCTTCCCTAGCCACTGGGCCCTACAGTGAAGTTCTTCAGTCTTAGACCAGAATGGTTTTCAACAGAACATGGACTTTGATGGTCGGGCTAAATAGGGCCAAATAGCATCAGACATACTGTCATAAAAAGTGCTGTTGAGATTCAGGGTGTCCCTTACTTCCACAGAAGGGCACAGACACATTATTACAATCCCAGCAGATCCCAGAATCAGTTAGGAGCACAAGAGCTCTTGGACATATGGATATTCCAAATTGAACAATACAAAAATATTGAGTAACAGTAAAGATAAATAAAACAATCATCATGTTATAATGCTAATTTCACTACTTGCATTGTATTATTCAGTCATTCTTTACTATCAGCTTTGGTGACAGTTGATGTATTGTCATTGAAACAGCACACTTAAGGATTAGTACGATCAATAATATTTAACGTCAGGAAAAATCATGAAGATATTTAAAATCTGCTAAATTTCCTGCTTAGTAAAGATAATAAATATAAAACAGATTAACATATTCTTACAATTGTTTGATAAACAATTTTCTAGCACAACAACCCACAAAGTCCTCATGTTTCCAACTTGTAAACACACCTGAATAACACTTTGCTTTGACAGTACAAAGGGTGACATAGAAGAAAAAAAAACACTGAATGCGTTTCAGAGTTCACATCTGAGCAAGGTAGGGCTTCACTTAGATAACACATAAGTGAATTCCTTCTCTTCTGGATAGTAAAAAACATGAAAAGCATAAAACGGCAAATCTCTGTTTGGGCCTTAATCAATCTTTTCTTTTCCTTTTGCAGTTAAATTCAGTTGACATCATAAAAGTTGCATTTTTTCTTGATTTATTTGTATAGTAAATGTTGTCAAAATAACGGAATCAGCTGTAGCTCTTTCAGGAAGCCTTGTGGTCTGATCAAGCTTAGGCCTCTGTCAGAAAAAAAATGGTTTCTTCTTTGTGATCTGAGTCGTTGGGAATTGAGAAACCATGAGCAGGATGATAATTGTCTGTATGATCAGAGCTCTTACCTCTCTGATGTTTGACTCTAGGAAGTCTTTTGTTTTCATTCACCGTTTCCTGTCACTATGACAATGATGGAGAGCATATTGACATTGTCCCTTGGTATGAGCGTGTTGTAAGTAATGATCATGGATTGTTGGTGCGTGTTGAGCCCAGGAAGACAATAGATTTCATTATCTTGTGAGGAGTGGAGGCCAACTCATCAAATAGCTGTTCCCATAAAGTTGGACGGGGACAAGGGGTGAATGTCATGCAGCAACATGTCACAAATATCCACTTATTTTATGGATGTGGGAAATGGTCACTAAAGTCCTTTGCAGTTACATAAATATAAAGTTGGACTGCAAAGTGATCAATGTGGCCAATTTTGGACAGGGAAAAAAAGAAATAAATGGAATAGATATTGTAGAATTGGACCTGCTTTTCAAACAATGCAGTCATGTCAAATTAATCATCTCTTCCAGGTTCTTCAGGTTGCATCATGCAGGAAGCCCTTCTGTTAAAGGTATAGTGGACGATAATTTTTCGGCTTTGCGTTATCTATTGGTTGTCCCCCATGCCGATCATTGTGATGTGCTCAGCTAACGCCAATGTGCATGCACGTTCCTTGCTAGTTTCCGCTTGCTGTGCAGGTGCACTTCTGGTGTTCATATACTGCTCAAGAAATAAAGGGAACACTAAAATAACACATCCTAGATCGGAATGAATGAAATATTCTCATTAAATACTTTGTTCTTTACATAGTTGAATGTGCTGGAAACAAAATCACACAAAACTATCAATGGAATTCAAATTGATTAACCCGTGGAGGTCTGGATTTGGAGCCCCACTCAAAATTAACGTGGAAAAACACACTACAGAGGGTTACAACTTTGATGTAATGTCCTTAAAACCAGTCAAAATGAGGTTCAGTAGCCGTCCCTGTATGACCTCCCTACAACACCTGGGCATGCTCCTGATGTGGTGGCGGATGGTCTCCTGACCGATCTCCTCCCAGACCTGGAGTAACGCATCTGCCAACTCCTGGACAGTCTGTGGTGCTAAGTGGCTTTGGTGAAGGAGCAGACATGTCCCAGATGTGCTCAATTAGATTCAGGTCTCTGGAACGGGCGGGCCGGTCCATAGCATCAATGCCTTCATCCTGCAAGAACTGCTGACACTCCGGCTACATGAGGTCTAGCAATGTCTTGCATTAGGAGGAACCCAGGGCCAAGAGCACCAGCATATGGTCTCACAATGAGTCTGAGGATCTCATCTCTGTACCTAATGGCAGTCAGACTGCCTCTGGTGAGCACATGGTGGGCTGTGCGCCCCCCCCCCCCCAAAGAAATGCCACCCCACACCATTATTGACCCACTATCAAACCGGTCATGCTGGAGGATGTTGCAGGCAGCAGAACATTCTCCACGGGTCTCCAGACTCTGTCACGTCTGTCCCATGTGCTCAGTGTGAACCTGCTTTCATCTGTGAAGAGCACAGGGCACCAGTGGTGAATTTGCCAATCTTGGTGTTTTCTGGCAAATGGCAAACGTCCTGCATGATGTTAGGCTGGAAGCATAACCCCCACCTTTGGACGTCAGGCCCTCATACCACTTCATGGAGTCTGTTTCTGATCCTTTGAGTAGACACATGCACACTTGTGGCCTGCTGGAGGTCATTTTACAGAACTCTGGCAGTGCCCCTCCTGTTCCTCTATGCACAAAGGTGGAGGTAGCGGTCCTGCTGCAGGGTTGTTGCCCTCCTACGGCCTCCTCCACGTCTCCTGATGTACTGGCCTGTCTCCTGGTAGCGCCTCCATGCTCTGGACACTACACTACACTACACACATTAAACCTTCATGCCACAGCTCGCTGCACTACCGGAGCCACTTGTCTGGGTTGTAGACTCCGTCTCATGCTACCACTAGAGTGAAAGCACCGCCGGCGGCATTCAAGAGACCAAAACATCAGCCAGAAAGCAGAGGAACTGAGAAGTGGTCTGTGGTCACCACCTGCAGAACCACTCCTTTATTGGGGGGGTCTTGCTAATTGCCTCTAGTTTCCACCTGTTGTCTATTCCATTTGCACAACAGCAGGTGGAATTGATTAAGTGGATAGTTTGATTCCACAGAAGTGTGATTGACTTGAGTTACAATGTGTTGTTTAAGTCTTCCCTTTATTTTTATTTTTGAGCGGTTATATCCAGTTTGCTTTGGTTTCAGCCATACATTGTAGCTCTGCTGCTTTCACCGTATATATTTTGAAGATGGCCGAGAGCCGCAAGAAGCAAATTGTCTTACAAGTTTATGAGTAGAAGAGGAAGGCCTCAGAAGAAAGAAATAAGACCAGAGTGGATCTGAGAGAATTTTTCACACGACCCCCCCTGAGGAGCAGAACAGCAGGTAAGTCGGTGTTTTGCATGTGCAGTTATTCAAAAAGGGACTTTCTTCTTACCTGCATTTCCATAAAAATCGTCCACTTTACTCTTAACCATTTCTTATCATTAATTCTTCAGAGGTTCTAATTGCAACTATTTAGTTAATAAAAACAATATTTTAAAAAGCACTCAATAATAACTTGCAGTCATAGTTTAGGTATGCAGTTTTTTAATACTCCTGCAAAAAGCAATTATCCCTGCATGCAGAACAGATTAGCAGATTGTTGATCTCCATTAGCTGTATTACAAATTGTAAACTGTCGACAAAGAGTGGGTGGTAGTGTAGCGCAGGCTCTTCGTGGCCAGAACTCATGCTTTTGCAGTGGACACAGAACTGGCAGTAAGTTAGCACGGCCTACAAAATTGAACTGGGACTGCTTTGCTGAGAAAGTTCCCTCCATCTGCCCCAAGCTGTTTTGAGTAGAACAAAATAGATGCTGCTCTTAGTTTTTTTGATGTTGTGGTTTATCAGCATCTGCAAAACTGTTAAAAATCAAAGAAAATATTTGTAAAATATATTTTAATGGGGACATATCATGCAAACCTACTTTTTTAGCTCAAATACATTTTGTTGTGTTTCTAGTAGTGTAGAAAATGTTAATGTAATCTCTCCCGGTGCTGCATAAATAGCTATATTCTGTTTTGATCATATTAGTCACGCTGTTCCATTTTTCTATTGCATCATTTTGTGAACAATTATGTCACAGTATTTGATGCATAACTGCTAAACAAGTTCGTGAATTAGCATACCAATGTCGCAAATCCACCATTTTTATTTCTCTGAGGGATATACATTAGTTCAAGCTTAAGGAGGACGACGCTACAAGTGGATACGGGAAAATGCTTGGTTGTTGGGATTATTAACCCACACAACTCATTACCCTGTCCCCTAGCACACAACAAAAATGGCTGAACATGGTAGAGTAGAACGCTTTGGGACCTGAAGTGAAGTGTGAAGTGCCTCCTTTAGATTTAAAGAGACGCCACCAAAACGAGTTGCTCTGACGCACCTCAAAACGGGTAAAAAGGGGGAATGTGGAGGTAAATTAGAGGAATTCACACCCAAGCATTGCAGTTCCACTTTATATAGACCACAGCTGAATGATTTAAATGTAAAAAGGAAGAATTGAAAAGCCTGATGTGTCCCCTGTAAAGGGAGCTGCTAATATTGTCTTTCAGTGTTATGTTCTTAAATTGAATAAATAAGACAATTTCATTGTTGTAGCTAAAACATTTTACTCTGATTTATTGGTACCATGAGTTTAAAAGAGAAAATACCTGTAAGTTGTTAAAATAACTGTCAAAGATCATTTAATTAACTTATTATGCAGATAATAGTATTTGGCAGCAGTCCCGAAAAGATTAAATCCCATCATTGTTGGATGATGGATTAATCTTTTCAAAATCTGTTAACCAACAGAACCATCTCCATCGTCTCATACTTGTTCTCTTTGGGGGGAAAAAACAACAATATTTATAGCTATTCATAGATATATTCAAGAAAACACTTTATTTTGGATTCAACTAGCAGCCATTGTTTGAAAAAGTCACTCTTGGAGGCGGATAAAAATGATTTTAACAATATATTTATTTCCATTTTTTCTTACAAAACAATTCCCTCATAAACCAGAACACACAAAATGCATAAAGAAAACTGTACAGTTTCATGTCATGTCTGAACGTGTTCTAACATGAACAATGTTATCTACAACAGTGGTTCCTACCAGGTTCTATCACACCAAGCGGTTTGGCTCCGCAGCTCCTTACTTCAGGGTAAAAGAGAGGTTCAGAAATAGTCATGTTAACACAGAGGGCCGATCCACATAAACAACAGGAGCTAGCCAACGTGATCCGCAAACACGGGGGCAGACTTTTTAGCTCTCGCTCTCCTTGGCTCTAGTAGTGGTGTGGCTTACTGATGAGAGGGCAGAAAAGTGACTTTAACAAGCAGCTTTAGGTAATTCTGGGCGATCACTGCGAGGTCAGAGGTCATGTTAAAGAGTTGTTTGATCACATGCAGTTTTCAGCACTGCCCAACATAGTGGGATACAGATTTAGAAGGGAGGGAATCGGATAGTATAGGGTTGTAACTTTAGGAAGTAGAGCCAAAAAAATAGATTCAATTCAACTATTTCTTTCTATAAAGACAGCAAAATGTAGTCTGATACATTTGTCTTCTCAGTGCAACAGTGGTCTAATAAACATCAACAATTTTGTGCTGATATTCTCAAACTATTATTTTAGACACCAGAAATGTTGCTTTTTCGTGGTAGATTGGTAGCAAATATCGGTCACAAACAGGAATTTCACTTTTGTTCATTTCTTTTCTTACATCTTGGTTTCAGCTCCATACACTGCATCTCATTATGGAGCTACAGTCACAACTACGCAACGAGAGCTAATAATGACATTTTATTTGGGTTGCTGTGTGTGTATGTGTGGGGGGGGAGAGAGGAGGCACACAGCAGCAGTATACTCCAAACTACACATGCTAAAGGCAGACTTTGACATCTTAGTTTGTGGAAATCAGTACGACTTTTATATTAGAGATAACTGACCTGCCAAATTAAAAGCCAGCAACGGAAACATTTCAAAGGCTGTGAGTACTTGTGATCTGCCCAGTTCTTGTTTTATACACTAAATATACAATTTCATATTCCATTGAGTGTCCTTTTCCACTTATTATCATGTCACAACCACAAACAGTGTTTTTATGTATTTTGGGATAGACTAAACCAATTAATGCAGAACTGCAAAGTGGACAAAAAAAGCATGAAGGATAATGGTTTTCATATTTTTCAGGCAAATCATCTCAAGATTGTGGCGTTTGTACTTCATTCACGTAAATCAACACTTGCAGACCATGTTGTTGAAGTTACAATGGTAAGGTTTTTGAGATATTGCATCTTTGGCTGTGTTTAGGGTTTTTGTCCTGCTGGAAGGTGAAACTTCACCCCAGCGTCTAAGACAGTTTCTACCAGGATTCCCATCTATTTAGCTCCATTCATCTTACCACCAATTCTGAATAGCTTTGTTAACCCCTTCCCCACAGCATGATGCTGCCAACACCTTGTTTCACCATAGAAATGGGAAATGTGCAGCATTTGTTTTCTGCCATACATTGCGTTAAGATTTGACAGCTAAAAGTTTGCTTTTGATCTCATCTAACCAGATAGCCTTCCTCTACATGTCTGCTTTATTCCTTGTATGGTTTGTGGTAAAACTGCTGATTAGGCATTTGCTGGTTCAGTATATAGGTATTCAAAGTTATTAAAGGTTAGTTTAAAAACCAGCAAATCTTTTACATGTCCTACAGCTTGAGTCCTGTTAATGTCATGCCAGAAAAAGTAGAGAATTCACTGGAGATTTGTCTGGGTGTACGAAGCAACACAGCACAAAATTTGGGCCACTAAGAAGCAATGAAAGCCACCCATCACTGTTATCAAGGTAACGTTTGAAACTACAGTTGGCAAGCAGCATGTTGCCTGAGCCTCTAACTAGCAATCCAGACAGGCAGTCCAGTCAATTATCCAGCTAATCTCATTTCTATACATCTTGAATTTGTTACTCAAGGTACTCATTATGAGAATATCATACTGCTCCATTAACACTGACGATTTATTTTGGCTTTCTTGGAACAGTGATTTTCTTCACACATAGCTTCCATTAAGTCCAGATATGTGGAATCTTGTACTACTTGTTCTGATTCTCCCGCCTATACTGTATTATCTCTGCAGCTGCTCCAGAATTAACAGGAGCCCCTTGGCTGCGTCTCTGATTAAAGCTTTCCTTGTCTGGCCTGTCAGTTTCTACAGGCTGCTCTTGGTAGGTTTGCAGTTGTCATCCTTTTTGAAGTTTCAGATGATGGACTAAACATTGTCCCATGAGATATTCAAAGTTTAAAGCTGGGGTAGGTTTCAAAACAAGATTCTTAACTTCTTCAGTACATGTCTGCTGCGTTCCTTGGAGCGATTTGCTAACATCATGTTGTGCTTTTACTAATTTTTCTCTAATTGCTAAAGCCATCACATACATTCTTTTCAGATGACATAACACAGGTGGACACTATTCAATAATTACATTTTTTAAAGACAATTTGTTGCACTAGATGGTATTTAGGGGTACATATCTACAGCACATTTTTCAGCTTGTTTTTAGCAATGAAATATGTTAATCCATTTATTTTTCTCCCAATTATACACTACTTTTTAATGGTCTATCATAGGAAATCAAAGTACATTGAAATTTGTGGTTGTAACATTGAAATATGTATAAAAGTTAAACTTTTTAACTTTTACTCACATATAAGATAAATCCCATCATTCAGCTCAGTACCCAACCTTTGGAAACATTCTAGAATAATTAGAGAAAATATTTCTGTCACAGTCGAAGCTAAAAGATGAACTTGTGGTTGTTGATAAAACGTATGGACACGGACTACATTCTGTCTTAAACTAAACTGTGACAAAGATGTTTTTGTTGCAGATATTAGCCTGGATGTTGGCAAAAGCCAAATGCACAAGTTAGCTGTTTTACAACCTGACAGTTTCACCATTTCTCTTCTGACAAATCTTGCACTTGTGAAAAATGCTAAACACGTGAGCTGCCTTCATGATCTAAAAGATCAAAGTTATGTCAACATCTTGGCTACATATTTTAGATTAAGGCATTGTGTGAATTTAGTGGAAATAAATCAAAATTCAGATGACTTGTGTTAAAGTTTAGGCTCACTTGAGAAATGAATTTGTCCTCAGAAGCACTGCAGCTAATGAGATTAGGATCAAAGCACACTTGGTTACAAGAAGCAACGTTTTGCTGTCAGGAAAGCAGAACGATGAGCATTTTTAAATATATTAATCCGTTTCTGGCGCTGGAGAGGTAAAGTTCAAAGTTGGTCACAAGCTGAAGTGTGCAAACATTTTGATATGCAGTATATAACTGTGCTGCTTTATCATTCTAAATATCCTTAATCAAGTGAGAAAGGTCAAATGGACCTGGAATCAGCTTTCTGATAAATCTCGTAATTTGGAACAAAAGCTGCTGCTCATCAGACAATTTAGTCCAATATGTGAAAGTCATTATGCGTGTAGTCCAAGCTAAGCATTGGCGTATAGGACAGCTCTGCTGTCAAGAGGCAAAAATGCTTAGTGAGGCATTCTTGTTTCCGTCATTATTACAAAAGCACAGAATCTCCAGTGCTGACTGGCTTCTAAAAGCTCATCATTGCAATGATTAGTGCAAGTGGAGAAGCACAATTACACCAAGAATTATGCAGTTACACCAGATAAAATGTGCTATTCTCAGACAAAAAGAGTTGCTGGTATTTGTTTAGTGGCTTTTCACAAGAATCTATAGGATCTTTGACTAACCATTATAAACACCTGCAAATGTAGGTTGAAAGTCGGCGGTTTTGTATAAATTACATATTGCTAATTGTACACCTTGTTTTCAAAGAGCTACTCAGCTTTGAGACACAGAACTGGCTTATGTGTTTTAGTTGCATGTTTTCAAAAGGTTTCTAAACTACAAACATTTTCGTGAGTACCTTTCTTGTGATTTAAAGTTCTTTTCAAGAGATACGAGACGGTCATAAAATGCAGTGGTGTTCCCTGTCCAACTGATTCGAGCTGTCAGTCACCTGTGTGACCAAACGCTTATGCTGGCGCCTCATTAAAAGGACTTTAAACCTTCACACAGTAAGAGTAGGTGTACTTTTGTCTACCACATGAGAAGTAGCAGTGTGCCTTTCAGAAAGTTTGATTTTGTTGTTATTCTGAATGGGTGCACAAATGCTCACAGCCTATCACATAGCATAAATGATGCTGCTTTGCCTCGACCTCAGCATACAGGTTAGCATAAACCGGAGTCATTACGCCGAGGGGGATCTGCTAAGTGGCATTTTTAGGCTTCACAGCACAGAGCTGTGCTACAGGTTTGTAGTAAACATGAGTGACAGCGGGGACCCATTATACCACTACAAAGATCACTCAATGTTCTTTTTGTTTCCTGTACGACCGAAACATCCATAGTTGAGTAATGGACCAATTGGACTCTTTGGATAGGCAACGGAAATAGAGGGAATTACATAAGTGCATGAAGCCAACCTCTGCCAGTATGATAATGAAAGCTTTCAGAGAGAGTACAGTACAATACCATGACATAGGCGAGTGAACGGATGTTGTGGTTAGCTTTAAAAGGACTCAGAACACTACACACTAGAGGCAGACAAGACATACTGTTTGTGGTGACTATATGCAGCACTGGTGAAAACGACAAACATGAGATTAACAAAACTGGAAAGCTTTTTATTCTTAAAAAAAAGTGAGCATTGTGCATAGTTCATAGTTGTTACTTTCGCCTCTCCAGGTACCTATTTGCTGTGATAACATGGAAGGAAGTGCAATAATTTACAATTCTGCAAAGTGCACATAGATCACTGTTGCACTGAACGGCATTGACACTTTCTCCCAATAGCAATATCACAACAGATTTTCTTAATATTTTCTCTATTTTAAGTGTACTTTTGTTACAGCAAACTCAGGCATGTTAACCCTTTCGCTCAGTCCCAGGGTCGGGTCCATAACTTATGTTCACATAAATCTTAATGATGGGTAATTTGGCCTGATTTTTCCCTTTCTCATTTGCTTCTAATTCTAAGTCTCCGTTTTTTTTTTCACTTTTCTTTTTTACTCATAACTCACCAACCCAGACAACTGTGTTGGCCCTTTTGATGTCTGATACCTCGCAGTGTGGTGTTCTCTGTTTGCCATTGAGGACGAAGAGGGACTCAACTGATGGCGTCACCAGATACTGTCCAAACAACCCGCTAGAGACTATCACTCGGTTGGGCCCCCCCCAGGGCCAGGCCTGGGGAGAGAGAGGCTCTTTGAGACTCCGCAATACCTCTGTGCGGCCTGACGACAGATCAGCAAACAGCAGGTCTGAGCCCGACCTGGAGGCGGCCACAACCACATGTTGGTTTGATTCCGTGAAAGAAGGCTGGAAAACCATATCGGAGACATTTATGGGCTCATCTATTTCTTGGTTCAGTTTCAGCTCCCCCTGGAAGGACACTGTCTGTACCGTCAGCTTAGAGCTCCATGGGTCTGGTGTCACTACGTAGCGACCGTCTGGCGACACGTAAGCCTGGCCCGTGACGTTTTGATTCGGCCCAATAACAGCATCGGTCACGCTGTCGATGAGAAGCTGAGCTGGAGCATGCAGAAGGCTCTTGCTCTGGCACTGGATGAAGTAGAAGCCGCTCAAGTGTGTATAGGCCATGCTGGCTGGGATGCAGCTGTAGTTTTTCAGGCTGATGGTCTTGACACGGTGGAACGTCTCAAGATCAATTTTGTGGACCGCCGGCTCATTTTTGAGGAAGACAAATGCAAACCTACAAAGTCAAAGTTCAAGCAAGAGGTTAATTGCCTGTCAAGATTTTCTGGGGAGACATGATTATTTCACATGGACATTCTCATTTGCTCTTTCCTCATTTGCTGTAAATGAGCAAGCAGCAAAGCTACTGGAGATTTTTAAGGTCAGAAGAGGCTGGTTTACCTCACGTGAGTTATGATGAGGTTAGTCGGAGGGATGAAGAAGTCGTTGACCCTTTGGAATGTAGTTCGAATGGCATGATGAACTTCACCCACACTGGTTTGAGGAATTACCTGAAAACATAAATGAATAAATAGGAGCTTCTTGAATGCTATTTGTAAAATGCAAACTTTACTGCTCTTGATGCAGTCATGAGTTCAAAGCTTTTGTGATCCAATCTATATATGTTTATAGAAGCAAAACATAACTCCAGCAAGTTTTTACATATCTGCGTTGTGAAAACTGTCTAGAAATCTCCACTGCCTTGTAAAAATATACATAAGTCAAAAACTTCAATTCCAAAGTTCTATGTATTTAATTGTAACGTTGTGATAGAAGTTCTACATGATTATGGTGGAAGAAAAATTATGCATTACTTTTTTTCATTTCAAATATCAGAAAATTGTGGTGTGCATATCTCAGCCCCCTCTAATAAAATCTAATTACAAAGTGACCCAGGAAGAAAGCATCTTGCTGACTGCAAAAGACTAACATTCTCCTTGCAGAAAAGCAACCCTTAAATTGAAACCCAGAACTACAAAGGAATGGTTTAGATCAAGGGTCCTCAACTAGTCATTTAGGGCCAATGTCTTGCAACATTTGTGTCCCTGTTCCAACACCCCCGAGTCATTTTAAAAGACTAATAAAAAATAATGTTTCTTCATTACTGAAGACCATCAACTGAAGAACTGGTGATCGGGGAGATATGTAAAGAAATATGTGCTGTTTTCTAGCCTAGATGGACAACTACAAACCACCAACAATCTTTAAATTCACTGACTTCCCTGTAAGTTGTCCTGTTTGAAGATATAAATTAATCTTTCAATAAGCAGCATGTGATATTTGAGCTTCCCTCGAATACCCTCCAACTTTCTTTTTTCTTATCCTCAGGTAAAACGAAGGCTCATCTGTCAGATCCTTACCACAAGAGCTTGTTCAGGTGACACCCCCATACATCCTGAAACAGATAAACATCTGCAGTTTATGACCTGAGCTGATGATATGTGGCTCTGCCTCAGTTCTCTGTAACAGCATCTCACTCAGAGATGGTTGTCTCAGGAGAACAAACCACTATAAAAGCCTCATCTCTCATGTCATCCTCCTGGCACTGAATCAGCAAGTTTGCAAAGTGAAAGGGATGTTCACCGACCTTCAATATGCCTCTGAAAGTTCACAAAACACGCCTCATCGTGCAGACTGACCCTAACCCTAATGATCTGAGTCAAATCGGAGCTAAGTGTTTGATAGAGCTAAAAAAACTAAACTTTTTGGCTGCTGACATGGTTTTGGCTCTGTACACCACAAGAGAGTCAATACGTAGGATGCAAAATGGAGTTTAAGTCTACAATTGTAACCTTTTTGAAGCAGCCACATGTAAAGGAAACCAAGAACTTGCTTTACATGTAGCTCAAAGTACCGTATTTTTCAGACCGTAAGGCGCACCAGATTATAAGGCATACTAAATATACTTCCAATGTGTGTAATGTCACTCCACCCCTTCACATACACAGCTGTACACCCATATCTGTCGGGGGGACAGAGTTGGACTACACTGTCCTGTTTCTAACAATAGGCCGAAAATAAACATAACTTATATTGAATTAACCTACTAGGTTTACTCCGGGCGCAGGCTGCCTAAAGGCTCCCACACACTCAGGCGTACTGTGTGCATACTGTGAGCTCGGTGGACTCCCAGCTGACTCTCCGAATGTTTTATCCGTCACAGTCGAGTGTACTGTTGCCGACACTTGTTGTGGCAAATTTCTACAATTCCCACACTTTCTGCCATTGGGATGAAGCAGTGGAACACCTAGAGCCGTTTTTTTTTCCAGCAGGCTCCCACCTGTTAGTGAGAACAGAGAGAGACTGTGATGCCTCTTGCACCCAGCTTGCAACCCCCTGCTCGAAGTAGCGGGTTGCAAGGAGTATCAAGCTCGGTGTCACATATAAAACAGTTCGATGTAAAGACTTCTTGCCTCTAAGAAGCTTAGTGTGACACCGTGTACGCGGTCGTAAAAATTGACCGTACCTGAATGAGCGGAGTCTGCCTCTGCGGAGTGCACTACACCCGAGTATGTGGGGGCCTTTACATGAATGCACTTCTAGTTTAGATATTACAGTCAGGCAGTGTTGTAGACAGCTCAGGAACCCAATCAGGTAGTGACACAGTTTACCGTAATGCTCCGAATATCCATTGAGCAGAGGGGCTTTGTTGCTTACCAAAGTCGTACTTTGGTAAGCAAACATTTTAACAGATTTTTGAGCGCATTGTACCACATAAAATCGGTCAGTAAGCACAATGGTAATTATATATAAGGTGCACCATAAATTTGAGAAAATTTAAGGATTTTAAGTGTGCCTTACAGCTAAATACGGTATTGTAAAAGTACCGTTTTATCTTCTTAACCACTGCCCACCTCCCGGTTACGAATGCGCTCATATACACTCGCTCAACACAATATAGTTGTCAATTATGAGTAAGTTGTTCAAAAGAATGAAAGTCAAGTGAAAAAACTGAACCAAATCACTTCATTTCTCAGCTCAGTTGAAGTCGGCTCTCTCCATTTTATTTGTACGGCAATCCAAACTTTTAATTTGTACTTCATTTAAATCTTTTTCTTTTTTGTAAGTGACCCCTGGCTGCTGTTTGTAAACATAATCTTTGTGCTGTTCTTTGTTACTTGATATTTTTGCCAATAAATTTCTGAGACAGACAAGAAAATGCAATAGTGCCGACCCTATGCTAATGCTACGCTAACATTATCTCAGATCATCGAGTCGAGCAGAAAACAGACTTTACATCCCATTATAGAATTCATTCTATATGTTTATAGTATTAATCTTAGATGATGGCCTTGGAGGCTGCCAAAGTAGCCGCCGAGATCTTCCCAATTTGCCGATATATCAGGTAACCGCCAGCTCCAATAAGATGAAATCCTGTTATCACAAATCCAATTATGTACGCATCTTCCACGTCCTTGATGGACAAAATAGACAGACACACAATCTTCCATTTCCCACAAGAATCGAGTGTGTATCTAGCTGCATGTGTCCCTTCCAATTCAAATGAATTGCAGAAAAAGGCTCAGAGTTACAAAGTGGCATACAGACAGATAAGCAGGAGAGGAGCATAAAAGTGTCTGCCTTCATCGTAAGCCAGAAGAAAGATGAATCTGAAAGAACCCCAATAGTCCTGAAAAGTAGAGGTGTTTAACCATAAAAGCCAAACTATATCAGCGAAGTGCCTTACAGCTGTGAGTCAAACATGAACACCTTTTTTAGTGAGTCATGCAACGGCACATTCATGATAAACACGGCAACCCATCTTGAACAGAATGGTTGAAAAATACATTTTGCACTTCCCCATTAAAGTCAATACTTGAACTCTTGTGGAGAGACCACAGATGAGCTTTGCATAAACAAATTTCTACACAACTAAATGCATTATAGCAACATCGTAAAGAGGACTTAGCAAAAACTACATAAAAATGTAAGAGACTTATAAAGATGTGGAGAAGACAGATACTCAGTTATTGTTACTAAAGGATGTTAAACATTGGATTAGGTGTACTTAGTTTTTGTAAACCTTTTTATTTTTCTTTGATAGAGAATGACCATATAAAACTGGAGTTTGTGTACGGTTTTAGTTTAACTAATTGACGCTGCTAAAGACCAGATCATTTTGACTTTGTTGCAGTACTTAATTTATTAGGTGCATTTATTAAAATCAGCTGTACATACGGTGATTTGATGCAATAAATGCCACAAAATAATTGTACCCCATTTTTATTCAAGTCAGACTTTACTGAACTACCACCTTCTACACTTCTGACTCCCTGGACAAAAAAGCCAGGATGAAAAAATGGTAAGTTATTTATGCCACACTCCAACAATACATTTCAGTTTTTTTCCTTCTGCACTTTTTCTGAACTCGGCTTTTAAATAGAAGATAACACTACAATTCTTTATGCTTGCAGAGTAGAGTATGAAAAAACCCTTGTTAACAAAATGTCATTACAACCATTGCAGAACTGTGGCATTGATGAGAGTTAATGAGTTTAATCTACAATCACTCATGTATTATTAGGCAGCTGCTGTGGTCTGCTGTGCTGCAGGTGCGTTACTTAATGCCACAGGCATGCCTTTATTAAAGCTCATCCTTCGATTTCATATCCACACACTCAATGATGAGACCAAATTGACTTTCTCTCTGCTCCCTTCCTACCTAAAGGGGAACATGGACGTTCTTTTTTGTGTATTTTAACATTTTACTCTACAATAAGATTATGATGTTATTAAATCTCATATTTAGCAGGCATTCATCAACAATATTAATATTAATTATCTTGTGTAGGCATCATTTTGAACATTTTAATATTACCTCTTGAATTGCATTTTGCACTGGAATACTTGTTGCTCCTGGGGAGCAAATTATATTGTGGATCATGAGGTGGGTTTTTCCCCCCATAAGATGTGTTTTTAAAAAGGCCTTCATGAGTGGCAAATGTCTTGCCACTGTGTTAACTTTCTTTCAAGACTCCTATTTTATGGTACATTTTCAGTTTTTATTTTCTGACTTAGTCTTTTGCACGATGACCTTGCGTGTCTTCAAATGTATCTACAAATAAAATGTATTAATGTTTACCTTAAAATTGCAATTATATGACCCATTTATTGTCAGCAATTTTGTAAACGCAGATATGTAAACATTTTCTGAATTGAAAACTGTCTTTATGGAGATTTTTAGCTTGTAAATGCCCTCCCACTTGACCTTTTACAACCATGCTTGACCATTAATATAAGGTTTTTGTGTTATGTTAAAATGAGTTTGTGGTTAAAGAGCTTTAGTCTCATCTGACCAAAAAACTTTGTTCAAAGTATTTCTTGTTTGTTCAGATGTACCTTTGTAAACTTGGGCCTTGCTTTTTAATAAGAAGAGATTTACTCCTAACATCCATCCATCAGTTTTCTTTAGATGCTTAATCCTTGCTGGGTCACTGGGGGCTGGTGCAGTCAATGACAGAGGCAGGGTGCACCCTGGACAGTTTGGCAGTCCATAACAGGGCAACAGATATGCACAGGAAAAACAATCACGTATTCATGTACTCCCACTTAATGGCATTATAGAGTGACCAATTAACCTAACAGGAATCACTGGATAATGGAGTGATACAGGAGTACCTGGACAAATACCCACACATGCACAGGCAGAGGATTTAAACAACCCACAAAGCAAGCAAATCTTGCTGTGAGGAAGCAATACTGAGACACGTGTATCATATTCTGTAACAGGAGAGGTGAAGCGACTTTGGCGAACATTCATAGTTTCCAGCTGGTATTAACCAAAGATGATGAAGAAAGCTTTGGACTCGCGGCAGATAAATAGGAAGAAAAACGTAGTGTATAGGTGTGAACATCTCTATTCATAGCTGTATTACAGCAAACAGGCACATCACCAACACCTAAACTGTGGACTTTGAGCTAGAAATGCATAAACTCTTTTGTATGATTCATTGCTGCTATACATGGGATGTTGCTCAATGGGATTCATTTGTATGGTAATGGCAATGAGAAATGTTATCTCAACAAGTGCCCATAAAACGTTTTTTGAAAAGATCCTTAAAAAAAAAACGAGCAATTAAAAAGCAATAATACCACTGTGCATGATGCAACTTGCAGACACAAAAACATTCAGAGATAAAAAACTTAAACTGTTTGACATTAACACGTTTTTTGTTTGTATGTGTTATTTTATTTTTTGAGCTTTTTACGGCACTAGTGGCACGTTTTTAGTACAGTAGGATGACAGGAAAGGGGGTACGAGAGAGGGGGAGAGACATGCGGCAAAGGACCACAGCTCAGAGTTGAACCTGGGTCAGCCACGTAGAGGACTAAGGCCTCCGTACATGGGTTGTGCGCGCTAACCACTGCGTCACAGAAGCACGCCCCTTGTGTCATAATTTTTTTGGACAGTTGAAAGATGTCTGTTCAATGCATAGATCTAACACAAACATTGTAATACAGAGCTGTAAATCATCTTTTCATGAACAAAATGGTGCACTAAGTTGATCTGGACCCTCTATAGACCAGTTCATTGTTATTGTTTTGATCCGTGTTTTTAGCGCATGAGCGCCGGACTGGTAGGCAAAAGGCGCACACAATAGCGGACGCAAACAAAGGAAACGACGAGTTCTCTACGTATTTTTGTTCTTTAGATAACGTATCACAAGATCGTTATAAGAGTAAGTTGATGGTTGATGGTATCAGATTGCCAGATCCACACAGCAAAAACCTGAAGGGATGGAGCGAGTCTGTTAAATGCTGGCCAAGTGTTCCGTACGGCGACATTTACAGCTACCTTATCAACACGCCACTACACACGAGAGAGCATGAAAGCCATGAAACCACTGGACGGCTACAATTATTTCATATCGGGACATGTTCAGACATGTTTGTGTAACATCCGAAAGCAGAGTCGGACACAGACAGCGCCTCAGCAGAGAGGAAGACCCGCCACCGGTAGGTTAAAAAAAAAAACATTGTTCACAAAGGATTATTTTGGTGTTTTTGTCTTATTAATCCCTTTCACAGACTCATGCCAGAGGGTTTGCATACATTGTACATGTACGTATATTATTACGAAACGAACGTTTACGTCTTGACTTAAGTATATATCCTAATTTTTTATTTATATAATTATTTAAGTAGAACAATGACTGGTGCAAAATTAAGTTGTATTTACCGGAGATGAAGTGTAGACTGCAAATTCTGTCGTGGTAAGATGGCTCCCACAGTCGATTGGGATTGTCTGCCTGCGTCCTTTTCATTGAAATTATCCATTTCTTTCGTCTTTCTTTGTCCTTCGGTAAACGAAAGAAACGTACATCCGACGATTTGGAATGCCTCTGTGTGCAACCGGGAGCACAACAAGTGGTAGGCATTGTTTAGATTTCAAAAATAAACTAACTAAAAGTACGCTCTAATTCACCCGTTTTGTCATGGTAGTAGACGAGAACAGTACTGTTTCTGCCTACCAGCGGGACCCGGATGTAGCGCGGATGTAGCTCGTGACGTCACGCGTGAACTGGTCTATCGACATGCTTAAAGGGGTTGGAGGTGTTGCAGCAAGGTAGGCAAAGTAATACAAATTAACAGCTTTTGTTCATACCCCCTTGGCTGGGGTTGATTCTAAAGAAACTTTGAGGCCTCTTTTCTCACTAATCTTCTTTGCAGAGTACCAACATTCAAAAGGTCACATATTCGTCAATTCTTTGTTGAGTTCCAGAAGTTCAACATCATTGGAAAGCTTAGAGTCCAGTCTTTCAGAATCTGGTTTTGCTGTGGCCGGTCACATTTTCGTAATGGCTGCTTTCCTGAATCTGTTTTGGAATAAATTCTTATAACATCAGATCTTTTTTGTGTGAACAATCCTGGTGTTTTTCCTGTTTTAATACACACACCTGAATGCTTTAGACCAGAAAACTGACAAAATCTCATCTTTGAGATGTTAACATTTGTTGATATCATTTCTCCTGTTTATTTAAACAGCTCAGTTATTTATATATGAACAAGAATACAGGAATCTTTTTTACTCACTGGTTCTGCATATTTGTGAAATAAAGACTGTTACTTTATCCGTTTTGTAAAACCTCAGAAATGTCCACAACTTTTTAACACGACTATCTTGTCAGCTCTCATACTTGACCACTGGACAGTCTGAAAAGGCCATGCCTTTCCCTATCTGGCAGATTCTTCCTTTGTCTTTAATGAATTGACAATCAACCTCCCTCTGATATTTACACAGAGTTATTGAATCATCCTTAAACCCTGCTGCTTAGAAATATCACAGGCACTGAGATGAATCCACACCTACACCAATTTCCACAGCACAAGTGCTCATACAGAGAGCCACAATCATACACATGTATGATCAGGTGAAGCGAAGCCATATTTCTGGTAGCGACAGGATGGTGCAGACCAGGTCAATTACTTTCAGTTCAAATGATATTATTAGACCATTTATTTGCATTGTGACCCATGTGGCCTGCAATCCATTCTATGGCATTCATGCAATTGCGTTTTTTGATAGATTCCTGCCCTGCTCACTGATCATTCATTACTTGTGGAAATATGCAGGGAAGAGAAGTAATTGATGAGATGAAAAAAACACATTTTTGTGCTAAAATTATCCCTCTGGTTGATTCCAATTAAATGAGAAATTGTTTTGTCTTTCAATAAAATAACCTTGAATAATTATTTTTCACAGAAAATGTTTGAGACGACTCCAATTTACTGTTGAAACCAGCTGCTTACATACACTACAATAATTATGCCTTTAAACAATTTGGGTACGCCCAGATGAACAAGATGTCACGTCTGTGAACGTGTGTTGGCCAGAAATGTGCATACCAATCCAAGAACAAAAGCAAAGACCTTGTGAAGATGCTGGTTGAAGAGTAAGGGTAAGAGTGTGTCGTTATCCACAGTGAAACAAGTAATGTACCGACATGGGCTGAACGGCTACTCTGCCAAGAAGAAGCCATTATTCCAAAGGAAACCCAGATTATAGTTTGCAATTGCACACAGGGACAAGGAATTAATTTTTGGAGACATTTCCTGTGGTCTGATAAAACTAAAATGTAACTGTTTGGCCATAATGACTATCGTTATATTTGGAGGAGGAAGAAGGGGGGAAGCTTTCAAGCCTGAGAACACCATCCCAACTGTTAAATACAGGGGAGGCAGCATCATGTTGTGGGGTTGTTTTGTTGCAGGAGGGACAGATGCACTTCATAAAATAGATGCCATCAAGAGAAAAGAACATTTTGTAGAAACTCTGAAGCAACATCTCAAGACATCAGCAAGAGAGTTAAAGTTCCAAATGGACAATTGCCCAAAGCATACAGCCAAACTGGTTACAAAGTGGCTTAAGGATAACAAAGTCAATGTTTTGGAGTGGCCATCACAAAGCCCTGATCTCTGTCCTATTCAAAATTGATGGACAAAGCTGAAAAGACGTGTGGAAGAAGGCGGCCTACATACTTGGTTCAGTTACACCAGTTCTGTCAGGGAATGGGAAGGATATCCAAAACATTTGACCCAAGTCATACAGTTTAAAGGGAAGGGTAAAAACATATATGAACTTCAAGAAAGCTATAAAAAAGTCTAAAAATAATTATCACTTTCATTATTCTGGCATTTAGAGAGTAGTTATAATTTTGTTAATAACGGACCTAAAACAGGACAGGTTTATTCAGCTTTTCCTATCTGATGGGAAGAAAAAAACAAACCAAAGCTGAAGTGGTGAAAACTAACAGATTGTACCCCCTAATTCTGTGCAGAAAGAATGCAGAAGTGAAGAACAGGCCAATAAAAGCACACAGAATTACAGCCTGCTTGGTCTCACAAATTACAACTTAGTAGAAACTGTTAAAGCCCACACACAAATGGTGGATTTCTTTTTACCTACTGATTTTGCCAATCCATAGTGGCACCTTCCGACTCACTACAATCTGCAATAAAGTACCAAATTTCTAAGCAACTGACACCTTACAGTATACGGTACATATAACAGCATAAATAAATGTGATTTGTATTATGATTTTAAAAGGCTGAGACTAAAGATGTGTAAAAAGCCTTAAAATACATTTATCATTTATCAATGTAGTATAATTTCAGCCTGAAAATGTATGAAAAATCAAACTTTTGAAACATTTTGTGGAAAAAAACAACTCCCAATTTAAAAAAATGGGGCATCAATGTGGGCAGATGGCTGCTAATACTAAGCCAAGTTCTGCTAGAGGTTTACTTTGTCAAAAGAGAGTTTTTCTTTCCACTATGAACACATGCATTGCCCAGTATGAGAGACTGCTACAAATAATTTATGGCAGGTTGGCTGGCTGTGTAGTACATGTAAAAATAACCTCCCATATTTTTTATGTCTTGATTTTGGGGGTAGGATGGAAAGATGAAAGCCTTTAGCTTAATTTTGCAACACTACATTCAAAATCTCCCATAATCATGTAAAAAAATGTGTTATGGTGTGAAAGAATCGCAAAGACAAATCTGCACATAATAAAAAGGACAATATACCATTAGTGAACCACAATGATGGCAGCATCTTGGTTTGGGGCTGTTTTTCTTCAGCTGAAACTGGGGCCATAGCATGTGGAGATTATTCTCAGAGCCAAATACCAGTCAATGTTAGAACAAAAACCTGCTGGCATTGGCTGGAATGCTGAAGATGAACGGGAACTTAATTTGTCAGCATGACAACTCCACAAATACAAATTAACAAAAGAATGGCTTCACCAGAATAGATCATCCCAACCAGAACCCAGACCTAAATTCAGTTGAAAGATTCGGCTGATCTGAAGAGAGCTCTGTCCTGAAGAGCCCTCATAGTCAGATAGATATCAGGGTTTCCCCCAGCGTATTATAAGCCTGGCGGGCTGCCAGGCTTAATTCGCACCCCTCCAGGCTAATCTTCGCCTTTTTATTTTAAATACAACGAAGTTTGAAAGCAACATAAAACTGTGACTAAAGTTCCCGTCTAGGAGAAAACCTCCCGGTCAAAATAACTAACACGCTAGCTGTTATTAGCTTGACGCACACCACGTTGTGCATCCCTCCTTTGAGCCGCATAACGCAATGCGCCTCACACCCAAATGGTAGCGCACACACTTTCCAGAGCCCTCAGAGACACCTACCACTAGTATGAGCCCATTTTCTTGGGAAACCCTGGATATGGAGCGTTTTTGCTGAGTGTGTTTCGAGAAATATTTCCAAGTCAAGCAAGATTTGTCATGTTGAGTACTGCTCAAAAAGACTGAGCGGCACAAAATCATAAAAAGTAAAAACAAATATTTAAGGGTTAAAGGGTACTTTTAACCATGTTATTTTAGGTTTTTTTTATTGCCTCTTCTCAAAAATCAGTATCTGCTATTGAGTTGTGCAGGTAAAAGGTCACATTAAAGGTGAAAAAAGTTTAAAAAAAAATTCTTGGTTTCCATCTAATGTCAACATCACAAAACTTGCCATTTTAAAAGTATGTTGACCTTTTACAATATATCCCTGCATATACACTGACTGACCAAAAGAAAAGTCGCCACCAAAAAAAAAGGTCACACTAATATTTTGTTGGACTGCCTTTAGCTTTGATTATGGCGCACATTCGCTGTGGCATTGTTTCGATAAGCTTCTGCAATGTCACAAGATTTAGAATGCCTCCCAGTTTTGCATTAATTTTTCCACCAATATCTTGCAGTGATGGTAGAGTGCCCGCTGCTCAAAGCCTTCTCCAGCACATCCCAAAGATTCTCAACGGGGTTAAGGTCTGGACTCTGTGGTGGCTAATCCATGTGAAAATGATGCTCCCTGAACCACTCTTTCACTATTTGAGCCCGATGAATTGTCATCTTGGAATATGCCCGTGCCATCAGGGAAGAAAAATATCCACTGATGGAATAACCTGGTCATTCAGTATATTCAGGTAGTCAGCAGACTTCATTCTTTAAGCACATACTGTTGCTGAACCTAGACCTGACCAACTGCAGCAAGCCCAGATCATAGCACCGCCCCCACAGGTTTGTACAGTAGGCACTAGGCATGATGGGTGCATCACTTCACCTGCCTCTCTTCTTACCTTGATGCACCCATCAGTCTGGAACAGGGTAAATCTGGCCTCATCAGACCACATGACCTTCTCCCATTGGTCCAGAGTCCAATCTTTATGCTCCCTAGCAAACTGAAGCCTTTTTTCCCCAGTTAGCCTCACTGATTAGTGGTTTTGTTAAGGCTACACAGCTGTAGCGTTCCGTTGCATTGTACATGTGGAAATGCTCTGACTTTCACTATTAAACATAGCCTGGAGTTCTACTGTTGTTTTTTTTCTATAAGTCATCGCAGATCACGATCATTCAGGATGTTTTTCAGGCCACAGTTTTTCCTCGAAGACGATGGGTCCCCACTATCTAGGGGCAGTTTCTGATATGGGCAACCTGGGCAGCTGCCCAAGGCAGCTTCTCGTCTAAAGCAGCATGAGAACACCCCGGACTGACAATTTTCACAGCACCTAATGCACTACGCCACCTGTAGGTATTTGGTTCCCTCTACCTGCAGAAGTGCACATAGTTTTCTGCCGTGGTTGTCTGACAGACAGTCTGTAGCAGCAGGGGGGAGGGAGCAGGAGATGGGAGGACCTACGCTGCTTCAGTGCCAGTACACATGCGCCACAGCCAGCTTGAATCTGCTGGATCGTAACCAATGGAGGGATCTTTTTTATTGATTTTCCTAAACCCTGAAGGATTGGTGAGAAATATCAGTGTTGGATATGAGCTTGTAACAGAGGACTTAACTGTGGAATCTGACCAAAGACACCTATGTGCTCTCCACATTTCCTCTGTAGTAAGGAGACATTTGAATGTCCAGACCTGATACAAACAACTGCAGCATCTGTGCAGGTAGGGTACATTTATTTGGCTTTTTCTCAGCCAAAATAAAATAAAAAAAAACATCATACAATTCATGATGAGTTTATATGAGCTTCAGTGTAGAATAGTCTGCTAAGCGACTTCAGGCTTGTTATTCTCTAAATTCACTTGTAACTTTTGTGAGTTTGCGGTTGTGTTCTTTTGAGTTTGTTTTTGAACATGAACTTGTTTATTTTGAGCTTGGCTTTTTTTTTTAAAGACAACCTCTTTTAATGCCTTCTCTGGTTATTGTGCCACACAAGATCTAATGTCACCCCTGATAACTATTTTCCGAGCAGGAAATGTCCTGGGATGTATAAATACCATCTAAATACATGCATTTGTGATGATTACAAGTAACCTTTGTAGTAGAGTGTGGTGGTTTGTTTGTTGGGCTTCTTTTGCTCATTTTGAGGCCTCTACATTTCAACCAACATTTAAGCTGTTGTACAGTTAAATCTATATTTCTTATTTGAAAAGCAATATTATTAAAAGCAAAATAGTTTGCGGTTACTTATTTAATGACAGATTAGACTTTACATCACAGTTGTCTTTGTCGAAAATGTGAAATACTCCAACTTGTTCTAGAAAAAGAGTTTAGGCCTTCCTCCAGTTGTGCAGTGAGATTTATGTCTTTTTCATAGTGCCATTGTGCACATATTTCCACAAATTTAGAAATGCCTTATTTTTTATTTTAATCGTTACTTGCTTTATTTATTTTGACATTTTTATATATTTGTATTTTATACTTTTAACTTGCACAGTTAATGTTTGTTTCTTTATGCGTTTGTTCACAGTAATATTTCAGTGTCTTCATTTGTCTGTGATGTCTGTGGTGGTGGACGGTAGGGTGGGGGGTGTCGGTTGGGTTGTTCGCCCATAGCGCGAAACAGGCTAGGACCGTCCCTGCCACTATGTATCCAGTTTTTAATAATGCGTTGAACAGTTCTTAACTCAATTTTGGTAGTTCCTGCAATCTCGGATGTTAATAATAATACTATTATAGTCTCAAAGATAATAGTCTATGTAGTAATTTTCCAATGGGAGGCTCGTACCTATTTGTTTAGTTAAATCCAGGTGGCGACTTTTTTTTGGCCATGCAGTGTATCTCAAGTGGTTGTTTTGGAGGCATGATGGAAAACGCCTCCTAGTGACAAAATGCAAACATGTGGAGTTACTAAACAACTAGAACTTCAGGTAAAAATAAGACTTAGCTTTTCAGCCACAAGCACTCAAAGGGGGTTTGGCATAAAACAAATGACAAATGTGAAGAATAGCATGTAATTGCCACTGGTGAGGTGGAGTCTACCAAAATAAGAGGAAATGGGCGTCAATGGGTCTTGAATGAAGCTGGAAACTAGAAGACTAAACACTGTCCAGTTGGCAAAAGGTGGTTATGCAAAGTATTGCCCGCAGCGGTGTGAATAAGCAGTGACTTTATTAAATATCTATATTATTACACAACTATTTAACAAGGAGTTTTTTTTACTAGATCAAAGCATTTCAAACTTCCAAATATTTTTCACTGCAATAAAGGGAATGTGTTTTAAGGCTTTTTACACATCTCTGTTAAGGGTGCCAACAAATTTGCCGGCATGTGTAACCGCGATGCAAGCTACAAATTCATACACCTGTACTGCTGAAAACCAACAGCTGTGCTGGAAAAAAAATCACTTAAGCAGAATCCAGAATGAATCATTCATTTCTAATTGTTCATTCAAACAGAAACATAATAAATTTGATTGCATATCACCTCGGCACATTTGTTACAACAAACGGAGGCAGAACAATCCCAAACCACAAAGACTGAGCACAACACCTCACTCGATTATAATAGGATCCCCTCCCTTCAGTGAGGCGTCCCAGAACAATGCACATGTTTGTGTTTGTTTCAGAGATTACAATAAGCTCCCTTGGTTGCTTTAGTCATGGAAGCATCCCCTGTTACATAAGCAAACAGAAGATTCCCGTCCTGGCTCCATAAAACAACACCATCACACCTCTCCCTCAAGCACCAGCTCCACTCCCTTCCACCTCATCGACCCTCTGCTTCCTTACTCTCTTCCCTCATCTGACTCAGTCCCCCGAGGTGGATTAAATACAGCCACACCTGTGATCATTTCTCATTGGTGAAGCCTCCAACATCAGCGGTCCGAAGGGACACGAGGCACAAGGCAAGAAGGCTGCAGCTGTGAACTGTTTTCCTGCCTTGGTAACTGCTCCAAAACATATGTAGTTTAGTTGCTAGAACGCATCACGCTTAAATCACATAAACATAAATGGAAGAAGACAACTGAGCTCAATTAGTTATCAAACGCAGTTTCTTCACTCTAAGCTGCCTGCCTCTTAGACTGTAACCTCCCAGGAATATTATAGCTGCTTGGAAAACTACACAATACAAAACTTTGTGCAGAAATAAAATAATAACAGGTTATTTGTTTCTAGCTGCTTCGAGATGATTTGTATAAAATGATGAACAGGTTTAAAAATGAGGCAGCAATCGCGCTTTAACAATGAATGATATTTTCCTAACCGAGCATTAGAAAATTACACCGACATCATGGCTGACAAGTAAGCATTCAGTGCTGTGTATAAATATATGTATCATTCACACTCACCTGGAGTGTTGGGTGGCTTTTGTCCATGTCCCCCCATGTAAGAATCCACACCTGGTCATGAGACTTGTCATATAGCATCTTCACAGGAAACGGATCTGTTGCTACAGCCTAGAGGACAACACCAGAGTATAACAGAAGGTACAATAAAAATCTTTGAACTAAAGAGGAAAAAACAAGATGCAGAGAACTAATTACAGTCAAAACTAAGTATAAAAATGACCTATCGAAATAGCTGAGATAATTCACCTGCAAATTAGAAATTTTGCTTCTGAACATACTGTCTCGCAAAAGTATATCAACACCCCTTTGTTTATTTATTTTTTTACCATTTTGGCACATTACAACCACAGACTTGAGTGCATTTTACTGGTATTTTATCTCAGACCAACACAACGTCTTAACTGTGATTTCAAATGTTACAAATAAAAATCAGCAAAGTGTAGAGTGCTTTTGTATTGAGCGCTCCTGGGTCAGTACTTTAAACTAAAAGTGCCCATGCTTTTCTAAATACCTCAAACTGACACATATTAGCTGTGGAGCAGCTGGAAGCATACATTTTCAAGTCTTGCCACACCTTCTCAACCAGACTTAGGTCAGGACATTGACTGGGCCATGAAAATGCTTTGATCTAAGACATTGCATTGTAGCTCTAGCTTTTGTCCTGCTGGAGGGGAACCTCAACCCTAGTCTGAAGTCATTTGCAGCATCTAGTCCGGCATTCTTCCAGGATTACACAGTATTTAGGCTCCATCTGTCTTCCCATCAATCTCCACACATCTGGCCTTCTAGAAACGCCAGATGTGTGGACTTAACTAATCATTCTGTTTTGCTGATTCTCCCAACTGAGCTGTGAATCTGTGCTGTCCTTCCAGTATAAGGTAAGGTGTAAATACTTTTGCAATGAATTTTACCCTATTAGACTTTTGACTTCTTTTATATGCCACAACCTGTGGCAACACACTCCAAATTAAGACTGTAAGCTATGGTAAATATTGAAAAGCTGACCTTTTTTCTGCGTGAAAATCCATTGTTTAGTATCAGGGCTACTCACTCAAACTATCACAGAGCAATTTTTTGTAACAGAAAATGTTGACACTACCATAATGTCAAGGTTTGGCACGTAGTGGATCAGGAGCATGAAATATGAAGTTGGCTTTGAGCTTAGAGAAGTAATTTTATGTTTTCCCCAAGGTCACCATTTTCCATAATGAGCCACTGAGCAATAGATAGATACTAAGGAGGAACAACCACTTACCTAAAACAGAAACTAATTTAAATAGTAAACTAATAGTGAACTATAGATTTATATTTTTTATATTACTAACAGGAATGTCTTACACTTCTCTTAACAGGAGGTTTAAGGTGAACAATGGCTTCAAAAAGTGTCCATTGCAGTTTCATTTCTTTTTTTTCGGAGATTTTTCGCAGCTCTAGTGGCTTGCGGCAAAGAACCGCGGGTCTGTTAGCAATGATTTCTTCTGCACCATGGGGCAGTGATCCAAGTTAATAACCAGAACTGTAACAGTCATTAGTGACACTTTAATTCTGGATATAGCACCGATTGATAACTGAGAAATGTTTGGGTTATGCTGATGAAGCTCACTGATCAACTCCAAGTTCAGAGTAGCTCTCACTCAACAAGGATAAACTTTGCATGAACTGTGGATGTACAACAGAATTGTGCTTACCAAAATACCTACTAACAAAGTCAGCAGTTGCTGCATGAGGAAAACAATGACATGAAAAGCAGAGAAGGTGCTGAAATAGAAGAGTACTGTATATACTGTATCCTGTACTTCTAAGGTGTTGCTGTTGGAGCGGTTTTAATGATGCTGTCTGAAACGCAACAGGAGCGAGAATAGACAGAATAGACTATAATCTACAGACATGTAGGAGTGAGCAGGGAAAGGTAAGCACACAGAGGGAAAGGAGCGTACGATGGGCAAGGTGGGGGAATAAACTCTACCTCAGATCTGCTGCAATGTCAACAACAAGGAATAACACAATCCATTACCCTGCTTCTGGCCAGTCGGATGGGGAGCTGCTGACACCCTCACCAGTGGAGCGAGACCCTGAGCTCTGTTGTCAGTAATGGGAGGTGCAGCCCTCTGCACTGCTCTGGTCAGCCAAGTGTCAACTCAGCATGTGCCTATGAATGGTTTGAGGAGAAGGTGGACGCTTTGTGTGTTTTCCGCCTAATGGGAGCAAAGGTAAAGCTGTGGCCAGGCCCTTAATACTGCAGCCTGAGAGCCAGCGGCTCAGTAAAATGACCAATATGTTGAAAATGATTGAAACGGACAGACTAAGAGCTTAAAAGACCTGGTTTTATTGGTCTGTTTATATGTACATCTCATGTTCTGATGGGGTTTTTCACCCATTTGTCACTGGTGAGAAAAACAAATGGCTAATTTCTGTTTTCATTAGGTCCTGAATAACTCACCTGTCTACAGTTATCGTTTTGCTGTTTAAATCCGAAATTTCATACTGACATCACATTTGGTGGTGTTTTTACTTACCACTTTCTTAAGGTGCGCTCACATTGAACGCGAATGTGTCAGGCCGATCGTCAGATTTACATGGTATCCCTATGCACAGGTGCTGTACATGAGTGACGTAACGCTTTGTGAAGCCACAGAGGCAATTCCAGCAACGCAAATCCTGCGATTTTGGTGAGTAATGTGAAGCTAAAGCGACACAACACCTATGGATACAAAGCGACAGTTGCTGGAGTGGAAACTACTGAACTTTTGTGTTTTGTGATACTGCAGCAACCAATCAGGAACTAGATGTGGCTGTGACGTGGGGTGAAGGACTGCAGCGGAGACAAAGCAGTTTTCATTCAACATGGAAGACAAGCAGTCTGCAGTCGGCCTGAGTTGTATGACACAACCAATTATTACTACCAAGACAAGTCTGGAGAAGAGTGAGTGAGGAGACTGGAGTGGCAGGTAAGTGAAAGCATCAGTAGATAGGGCCGTTGTACTGCTGCATTTGTGGCTTGTCGCTCGCTGTGCGATTGCTCTCGCCTGCTGTGCGAATGGCCAGCGATAATGTCAGGCGAGCGACAGCAAGCAAAGGTGGCGACACTGTGGCGCCAATGTGAACGCACCTTCAGTCAAAATTTAAGCTATGCCTCATCTGTTTACTAGATTTTTTTCTTGACTAAATCCTTCAGATTATAAAAATCTTAGGTAGTGTTAGTTTATTTTACTCAGGTAGTATTCTTACTACATTGTCCTGTTTGAGAGGTTACGTGCTCTAGCCATTAAACACGGATCTTGCATGCAGCTTTGCCTGCTATCTTGGTTCTGCATGCACCTTGTGGGAACATGCTTCAGGCCTTCAGTGAGTAAATCTCTGCTTGCAGAAGAAAGAAGAACCTTGCTAGAAAATGAGGTTTTACGCTTTAACGGATTTTAACACCTCAGAGGTATTTTGGTCATTTCTCCTTTGCAAAAATGTTTGAATTCAGCCACGTCTGAGGATAGACGGTGTGTTTATGAAATATTCAAGTGTAAACAAAAAAGAAATCTGTAGGGGAACAAATATTTTTTCACAGCACTGTATGCACTGAAATTTTTTTTTTCTAGATGTTCAAACATGTACAGTGCAATAAAAACATTTTGTCCCGATAAAGTTCTTCAGTTTTTGCTTTTGCCCACTTGCATATTTCATATCAGACAAATCTAAGTATTAGACAAATGCTGTTTTGAAATGATGACTTCCATTCATTTAATTGCACAAAAGCTATCCAAAAAACTGGTCCTGGGTGAATATCACATGAAAACAACTTTCTTTATTTATTCAGATTGTCTCAGTCCATTAAAATGCTTGATTATATGAAACATTTAAGTTTTGACAAAACCTAGTCAGGGATGAAATTATTTGGTACAAACAAAAAGTGTGAAGACATCATCCAACAGTTCATTTAGAATACTTTTACCATAAAAAAAGCAGATAAATGTTTGAATTATGGTGAATTTTGCTTTGTATTTTGCAGTGACAAGTGTACATTAAATTATTTAGTTTTAACCTGCTTGAGCTGAGCTTTGAAACTGTCACCCTGCAGGATGAACTTGTACAACACTGATCCATACGGAGGGACATCTCATCTCATGTTTATATGAAGAATAGCAGGTTTTTTGTTGAAGCCCTTAAGAACTACAAATATATTATACGACGCTGTTACCTCATAAAGCAGGTATAAATATAAAACAGGTATACCTAAACATGAAGCCAAAATATCTCAGTGTATAGTTAAAGGAACAATAAGTAATAATGACACCTAGTGTTTAAAATCGGAACATATACACAGTGCCTTTCACGGAGACCCGCCATTTACCAAACGGTCCTGCGACTGTGAAACTCCACTGAATTTTTACTTCCACAGAAGAGGTATATGATGTTTTATTCTGTTCTATTTCTGATCTGCGTCTCTTACTGGCTTCCATGTTGGCAGGCTGCTTCTCTTTTGCCAAAATAAAATACCAAATGCTGCGCTCTGTTTTGGGAAGACCGGGAAATCTCACATGATTCGCTCAGGAACCAAGAAGTAAACATGGGCTACACTCTGAACTGTAGTGGATCCGGACCATACCTCTAGGTTGGATATTATCAAGGAATACAGTCTGGTAGCAAGGAAAAGTGTAGCTGTGTAACTTAAATTATTTTAGTAATCTTTCCTTCGTTGTTTACTTTTCCTCTTTTTGTCCTCTGTTTTGTTTTTTGTTCTACCTTCTTACTGTACCTATGCCTCTAAGTATTTTGTATATGGATAATTTAAATGTACAAATGCATTTTTGTTTGTTCAAGACTGCTCAAAAAAAACAAAATAAAATAAAAACCTCTAGGAGAATGAGGTTGATTTTACAGTAAATATCTTACTTATAGCTTCTTTAAGCTCAGGCCAGTTAATGCTGGAAAGGGTGAAAACAACTGCAGTGTTTCTAATTGTTCTGTTTAGAAACTAACAGAAATATTATTTTAATTAATCAAATGAATCACCCCATTTTAAGCTTTATTTTTTATAAACAAAAAAAAGCCCCACATTCATGATCCTGAGGGTGAACTGAGTTGAACAGATTAAGTTGTAAGGAGCATTAGCTGCAGACACGCAACAGAAATTCCAAGCACAGAGAGACGTCAGAATAATGAATGCAGATTTGGAGTCAGATGAGCTTCTGGAGGTCACCTGAGAATATTCATTGGAAAAACAGAAATAAAAATGCAAATGCGTGGCTCAGAGGATCACTATAATCCATTAGGTGAGCACCATATCTTTAGAAGGCTTTACAGAATATTTACCTGCGTTAAAGGGGGAAAATAACAAAATTGTGATTGATTATTGCTGAGTTCATCTCATTGACCTTCGACCGTCTTGAACAGGAAATGGAGACGGTTGAAGCGACTACATAATCAGCTTTTTGCCATTTTTACATGTCTTTATGAGGATGGAGGACTGCTCCCCTAGAAAATAAGTCAAAGATGTTTTCTTGTTGAATCATGTTAGTACTAGAAGTAGTAGTAGAACTAAACTTGACCACTAAGAGGTTTTAGAAGAAAATATAACCAAAATCACTCTAATTTTTCATCAGTATAATTTGCCTCATGTTTCCTCAGTTCATCTCAGGACATAAATTGATTTAGGAGGAATTTCTCTTCCTCTGAATATTAATACAAAATCTCAAATTCGGAGTTTTCGGTTGTGTTTCATTACAAATATTATGGATATAGTTTTACTTTTTTCTATGCTCTTGCTCGTTTCAAAATGATTAAATCCTACTAGAGATGCACCCCAAAAAATCATCTGGTAATCGGAACTGGACAATTTTTTACCTTTCTGGGCCCTGAAAGAAACTCAAGAATTGGATATTTTTCCAGTTAGTAGATGTCCGGTACTGATTAGTACCAGGCCCTGCTGACGACCCCAATTCTCATTTTGACAACTGAGTAGAGACTCAAAGTTGACTATTTAATGGATCAGCATGACGTTTGCAGAAGCACAGGGACAAAAGCTAGTTTAAAAAGTCAAGCCTTTACCAAAAATGGGCCACAAAATTCTGATAAGTTGATCTCTAAATATCAGTATTTTCTTTCTTTTTTATGGCTAGATTTCTAACCTTAAACTTTTCTGGTGATGGATCCTCTATAAGGGAATTTGCTGTCTCTTCTCTGCTTCTAAAGACCATTGTGCCTTGAGATAACAGTGAGGGAGAAGATGGTGGAAAAAGAATGGAGGATGCATTAACCCTCTGCAGCCAGAGGCCAGTGAGGTGGGGCAGGAGCACAGAGAGAGGGCAATGAAGGATGGGAAAGTGGTTTTCCAGTGTTTGATGGAGTAAAACAGGAAAGTGGGCAGCTGGTGGGTCACAGTATGATAAAGGTTGTAACGAAGTGTCAGGAAAACATCTTTATGCACATATGTGCCACAGCACTCCGCTTCACCTTTGAATATGCAAGTATTTCTATTTTTTTAATAAGTGCAATTGTAATCAAGACACAATGATACATTTGTTAAAATTAGGATTTTCTGTTTGGTCTGATCATACTTCAAAGAAGTGGGGGTGGTGAGGTTATTTAAAAAAAACAAACACAAAATCGTGAATAGATTAAATAAATACACAATTTGTTCTAAATAAAAAAACGAAAATTAAAAATGGTCACACATTGCACCTACATGGCTTGCGTTTACTGGCTCAGCCTGGGAGTGCTAACCTTCTGGAAGGACGGGTGGACGATCTTTTACATGTCTGTGCCTCCAGGCCACTTGTTCCATAATCCCTCCTTGCATTAAGTCCTATTTTCCTACTTGGATAACAAGGCCATTTAACAGGCTTATAATGACATTTCTGCACTGCTACCTGCACAGCGGGGTGTCTCTCTTTCCCTTTGTCTCTTACTCAGGCTTTGGGCTCATATCCTTTCTTCTCTTCCACCTCCTTTGCCTTGAGTTAGGCCAATTTCCTCTCTTCCTGCACCTCAGTATAAATGATGCTGACCCTCGGAGGGGCCCTGAGGGATTCAGTCTCTAAACAGCCGTTACAGGCAAGATAAATGACAAAGCAGCCAGCACCCACCTGGGCAGCATATTGTTTCCAACACTTCAGGTAGGTTTGATTTATTTTACCTTGCATGTGGCCTAGACAAGAACTATATAATGACATAAATATTTTGTGTTTCTTCAATTTCCGACTTCTTGGTTAAACGAAGGACAAGCTCAAGACAAGGGTCAAGGTGCACCAGGGTACAGCACCAGTAGCAGCTTAAAAGCATAGCATTGATACTCCATGAACTTCTCCAATTTTTGTCTTGTTACAGTGCATTCTATGTGATAACCAACAGAAAGTAGCGCATCCTTATTTTATTGAATTTTTTCATATAAAGTGCACTGTGCATGTATTTCCAACCCCCTTGTCCTGATGCCACTAAATACAATCTAGTGCAACCAACTGACTTCCAGAGCCACCTCATTAGTAAATGGTCTGTGTGTATAAACAGCTCTTCCACACACCTAAATGATAGAATTGCTTTGTTACTAAGCCTCTGCAGAGCTGATTGACATGCTGACAGGGAAATGATAAATAGTGTCGACTGCAATTTTTCATCATGACTTAAAGAGATTAACTGTGTAATCTCCAATTTTTTTCCTCTTATCACTGACATTTTTACTGTATAACTATAAAATTAGTTTGGGATAAACTGTGTAATCTCATTTTTATTGGTGCATACACAAATCAACATTGCAGTAACTACTTGAAACTTTTTAGGGACTCATTTATGTTAACAGCAAGAGTTTTAAGATGCCATTTTTTTGTAGTTAAAATGCCTAAAGGCGGTTGTTTACAAATTTAGATTTCATGTCCCTTTCACTCCCTCTTACAGTTCACCGAATAAGTTATTAAAAAGGTCACTAAATAACTTTTAGTTGTGAACCAGTGGTATGATCTGTTTATACAGATGCAGTTGGTAGCTTGCGTCACCCACCTGAACCACTTTTTGGGCCTGAATATCGACAACTAGCAGTCGGCTCTGAAGGGGCTGGGTCACGTAGATGTATTTATCCCTGACGTTGACTGCTGAAGACCACACACAGCGCTGGGGTGACACCCCCTCACCTTTAGGGCACATCTCCTCCTGAGGAAAAAAAACAGTGCAGAACAGAAATTATTACAAAGGGCAATCAAGGGAGCACAAAAGTTGGAGTAGAGTGGAGAAGGACTATATATATGTAAATATTTCGACATGGACTTGTCAGTGAGTTCTACATTGATACAGCAAAACGCTGTTCAGAAAGCAATTCATGAAGGTACACTTTGCATGCCAATAAATCAACCTGTTTGATCCAGGCTATTCAGCCAAAGTTATACGTGTTCCAAGGATGGTAAAGGCCAGAACAGGTATTAATGTGCCTACCTAGAGGAGCTGTGTTTCCTATGTAGCTTCTGTAGAGTCCAGGTATCACTTTAAGCAGTAGTAATACTGACCCTTTGCAAAACCAAAACTAGTAAAAAACAGTCAGATAAGATTAGTCAGTGATCTCAACATGGAAACATTTTTGTGTTTTGCAGCAGCATCTTTGCCCCTTTTGGTGCACTTATTAATTTCATTAACACCAAAACATCTGGAATTGATAAGCAACCTCCTCTGCTACTGAACTGACCAGATCAATATACAAGACGCTTAATTAGCTTGCTGCTTTAATCTGATTTAAAAAGTGTTGCTTTGATTTTGTTGATCAATGTTTTTTAGATGGTGAGCTAAAAGGTATCAAATGCATTACGGATTATTTAAACACAGTGAAATCACCATTTAGCGCAGATAAGGCTGACTTGTGGCTGACTTGTGTTTTTATATTTTCAAATTGGATATCTGATTCCTTTAAAACAGGCTAATCCAGAATGACACCCTTCCTTCCAAAACTTAAAACAAACAAAAACAAATTTTCTCCTGCATAAAGCACACACCTTTACATCTACGGTTCATAATAAAAGCTTACATTGATGGAGCAGCTAAAAGCCATTTTACTTTTACCAGAAATATCCCAAAATCTATCAATTAACATTTTGCACTTATGATACTTTTGATATTCTTATCTGTTCCCAATTTGTTTTCTACAAGGCTTCTATAAACACAGTAAGTTGATAGTTGGAACCTTAAGACCTACCTTAAACCATGTCTGATCTATTTAGAAACTTGAACACAGATTTAAAATCCTGACCTGGGCACAACTAACAACTACCCTGGAGCCCAAACATTCCTTTTATGGTTGTCACTTAGGCATACATCACCTCTAAAGCTACGTTCACACAGCAGGTCTTGATGCTCAATTAAGATTTTTTTGCTGAAATTGGATTTTTTGGAGGTGGCCATTCATACTACTATTAAATGCGACCGCCATCAGTCTGAATGGTTCAAGAACGTAAAGTGGGGTGCGCTGGTGGTGCAGCGGGTGGCGCGACCCATGTACGGAGGCCTTCGTCCTCGACACGGGGTCGACTCCGACCCGCCATCCTTTGCCGCATGTCTCTCCCCCTCTTCAACCCCCTTCCTGTCAGCCTACTGTGTTAAAAAACGTGCCACTAGAGCCGGGAAAAATCTCCAAAAAAAAAGAAAAAAGAACATAAAGTGACCCGCATGCGCAGATAACAGGAGACGCCACACAGCAGCGCGCTGTTTACGGAAGGAATGTTGAATGTAATTGTTTCTGGAAGTGTTCAATAAAGTTTTGTTAAAAAGAAATGCAGATACCGGCCGGCATCTCTCCTTGCTATTATTAGAAAGATGTTGCGCAATGGGAGCCGACAATATTAAGACTGCATCATAGCAAGATTAAATAAGGTAAGAAGAAAGCAGTAAAGCTATTGACAATGGTCTTTTATGGAGCGCTAACTGCTACTGCTGTGTGTGGATGTGTAATGAGAATCAAAAATCAGTAATCTCTTATTGTCACCATGTTTTACCATGGTGAAGTTACCTTTGAGGGATAGGAGAGTGACGTGAAAGACAGATAAAATGTGACATGACCGTTGAGACTGACGCTTGGAAAAAAACTCCGATACGTATCTGAATTAGTACCACATATAGAAGTGGCCCAAATCAGATTTTTTGGGGAGTGAAAAGATCGGAATTGGGCCGTTCACACTGCCGTGAAAAAGACCGATATGGGTCGCATATGGGCAAAAAGATCGGATTTGGGTCGCATTTCCCTGTAGTGTGAACGTATCCTAAATGTACCATACACAACTTTGTTTTCATTTAAGGCAACTGTCATGAACATAACATAAAGGCAAACACTTAACCTTGATCAAATTCTAACTTGAAACATAACCATGTGACCCACAATAAGCCCTCTGATTTAATCAGCCCCACCTATGTTTTTCTCCTCTGACCCACAGACTCAGACTATAGTGGACTTCTGTTTTTTTAACCCAACAAACACTGAGAAACAGGACCACACACTAACAATGGGATTCAAGTGTGTCCAAATCCTCTCTGCCTCACCAAAGTACAGACACAGCTGTTTATAGCAGGAACTGGCTAACACATGGCTTATTGGGTTACTACTGATCCTTAATACAATTACACTCTCTTGTAAAACCCAAATCCCTAGGGAACAAGAAACCTTTACCTTTTATAGGCTCTTGCTTTTGGAGATGGATGTTATCCAGTGGATTAAAAGCCCAAGGGTCTTTAGGATGGACTATATACACTGTATTGTTGGAAGCTATTGACTAATGGACACAAATAATCCCATTATATTTAGCAAAGCAAAGAGTCCCATTTTGACAGCAGGAGGAAGGTGTACAGTAGAAGTCGTCCCTGGACTGGACTGAATAACCATTGCTTAAAGATGTGTGAACAGAAAGATGGAGAAAATGCTGAGGCTGATCTAATTTAATACACAAAGTCTTAAGATTTAATCAATATTCTGTTCGTTTGGAGAAGGGAATCTGGAGCCTTGACTATATTTCCACATCTTTCTATTATAGGTGTGCAAGACCCTTTACCAATAAGATTGTGATGACTTTCTCCCTCTCACATAAAACCTGATTTTTAAATCATTCAGTTTATAAGAACACCCTGAGTCTGAATCTCTCTTTCTTGCTGTCTCATTTTGTATTTCATATAGGGCCTTGCAAATGTATTCATACTTCCCAAACTTCTTCACATTTTGCCACGCTCCAACCACCAACTTCAATCTGTTTTATTGGGGTTTTATGCGATAAGACCAGCATAAGGCAGTACATAACTGTGACTCGAAGGGAAGAGGATATCTGTTTTTTTTTTTTATAAAAATGAAAACAGAAAAAAACTGGTATGTATAAGTATTTACCCCCAAATACTTTGCAAACTAGCTTTTGATTCAATTTAAGTCAATAATAAAACTTTATTAATCCCAAAGAGGTATTAAATGTTGGTGTAACTCATATTATACAGGTTCTCTATTCTCTCTGAGGCCTTCTCAGATTAGCTAGATTTATACTGAAATTAAATTATGCACAGGCAGATGAGATACTTACGAGCTACGTGTCTTCTGACAATTGGTTGCATTGGATTTCATTTAAAGATATGAGAGTAATGGTGGCTTAATGCAAAATCCTGTCATATTTTTTATGCCATGCACTACTTTGTGATGGCATGTAACATAAAATCTATATAAATCACATTTGAGCTTGTGGTTGTAAAGTGACAGAAATTGAAAAAGTTCAATTGGGATGAATAATTTGCATGATGCACTTCTCATCCAGATGTACTTACGTAGGTGGCGACAATCCTCTCCGTCCGCTTCATATGTCGGCGTATTTCACATTCACTGGGCTGAAGGACTGTGATGCCTTCATCAGAAAACACGTAAAACATGTTTCCCACACTCAACCCTAAAGAAGGACAAGAAAGAAAAGCTAAAAAATAATGTCAAAAATGTCACCTTAAAAAGAACAAATACAGTCTGAGCGACTCAAAATGGCACTCTTGTCATATCTGACATTTGTGATGGACATTTCAATTTCTATGTCTGCCTGAGGGACACTCCTGTTAGCAAGCTATCATATTAACAGGCTTGGACAGTGTGTAGAGCCTTCAAAGGGTACTGTCAACGACAAGTCTAGATCCTATTGTAACAGTGAAGATCAAATTCTCTGCTTGCGGATAAACAAGCATATGTGGCTGCAGTGGCCTAAATTAATACATCACATGTTCCGAGAAAGCAAATGAACCATAATTTCACCCCTGCCTTGTGTTTAAATGGCATATAAAGCTGCATGGCTTTATGTAAATATCAGCATCACTTTTCTGAACATGTGATTTTGTAGCACATGTGATGCAATATCTAGCTAAACCAGGATGTAACAAGTTGATTTTGACTAATTGGAAAATCCTTTGGTGTGAACATTGCAACTTAAAGCAGCATAGGTTAAGTTCAAGGATTTCTGCAGACATCTGCCCCCTCTGGCGACAAGTTGAAATGACACCAGTGTTGTGCACGTGCATCGGAGAAGAGGAAAAGCTTTCGCCGCTGCGACTGCACAAGTGTTTTGTTTATAGGCGTAATGTCCTCTGAGGTAAGAAAGTTATAAATATTGAACTTAACTCATGTTCTCTCACTAATGCATCGATTATGGCGGAGACTCAACACAGAATCCAGGCGAACAAGAGCACGCAGTGTATCACACCGACGCACACACCCAGAACTGACAAATGGAGCCCATAGAGGCAACTATGGTACATAGAGGATGACTTATTTTACACGTTGGGCAATTGTAAGGGCATGTAATGAAAATAAATATATAAATTCAAAACTTGCATTATGCACCTTAAAATTTTAATTTAGTTGTTGGCATCCTTGGTAAATAATTCCATTTACCAAGGATGCCCAAGTCCAGTCTTTAAGAGCTACCACCTTGCAACTTTTAGATGCATCCCTTCTCCAACAAAGCCGACTAAAATAAATGGCTCAGTACCAGGCCTCTGCAGAGCTGAAAGACATTGTGACAAGGGAAGTATGCCATTTAAAGTCAGGTGTGTTGGAGAAGGGATGCATCTAGAAGTTGCAGGATGGTAGATCTCAAAGACTGGACCTAGGCACCCCTGCTATGCACTCTCTAACAAAGTTCAGAGGGGGTTTGGAAAAGAAACAGGCCCACAGCAGGACAGATCCTTCACATAATGGGCTCCTCCAGATATTTAGCCTTTGCCTCTTGGAGTGTTTGTTGCAAACAATGTTCACTCTTAAGCCTTTTTCACAACGTTATTGTCATAAACCCACAAAGATCAGCCACCTTTAAACTCCCCCAATTAGTAAATCACTATTGGAAGAAATAACATAAGATTGTGAGTTTACTAAAAAAGTAAATTAGTCTGAACACAGTAACTTCTACACCCTTCATACACATGTAATATACAAAACTAAACACATCATAAGCGATGCACATGGTTTATAGATATTACAGTAAGTACGAGATGATTCACAAATATGCCTTATTTCTTCACATCTAGACTGACATGAAATGCATTTAGCTGACATATGTGGCAAAATGTGGCTACTTTCAGATGAATGTGCATCTGGATCTCTTAAACAATGAATGTATTCAAAGTAAGAACTCCATATAGAAGCATGTCAACTTAGGAAGGTTTATGCGTGCAGATTCAGCAACCAGGACAGCTAAGTTCATTTTACGTTTTTTTGGTAATATTGCCCTACTTGGGCTCATGCAACTGACCTTACAGGGTGTATAAATCAAAATAAATGTGTGCTGATTTCTACAGCAGCAGTGAAAGGGTATTTATAAATTAAGGATGCAATGTTCCTCAGCAAATAACCACAAAGCTGTTTTTTTAATGGCCACCACACTATGTCTACATGAATTGAATCACTTTTTTTGACCTAAAGACAATTGTAGAATTATGTATTTGCTTCCTGGTCATCTGAATACAAATATTAGAAGTCACAAACGCATGCAATTATGCAGCAGCTGCTGCAGACTGCTCCAATCTGCAAAACAAGCCTACAACAATTTCAAGTGCACACTCAAACAAAGATGTCTCACTACTGCTAATGTATTACCTTCTTCTCTCCAAAGGATGTTTGCAACTGCAGAGTTGGCCATTGAGCAGAGCAGAAAACAAGGGGGAAAAAAGAAAGAAAAAGATTAATTAATCTTAGCTTACACATATGCTGTAGCTGCAAATTGCTCCTCACTGGTGTTGACAGACGCGTTTTCTTCTAACTCATAAGATTATTTTTTCTTAGTGAAGACACACCAACAGTTTTTCAGTTTAATTAATGCCTAATTAAATCTCTCTAAGTGCTGAACATTATCTTGTCAAAGTGATGCAATCTGCTGAAAAGAATCTTCAAAAGCCTGTTTTCAGTAAGACTGTTGGACACATTTAAGCAGTCCACATGAAATGTTTTATTTTTTATGTCACAAATAATGACAAAATGGTCTAAATTACCCTAAACATATTATTTTTAACCTTTCTAGTTTACTGAGGTCTGCTGAGATTGGCCTAAGGGATTTGCTTTGTTGAACAAACATCAACTCTTATGTTCAAGTGACATGTTTTTAACTTCTAACATGGCTGCTGTGCCACACAGTGTATCAGTAACTGACCTAATGATGTGACAGTTTACTCCTTGGGTAATGACAGCTCTCGGTATAGTATGCGTATTTCGGTCTGTGCATACACTGACTTTTCAACAAGTGTCATTCTGGCTCTGAATGACTATTAGCCCAGATTCAGTAGTTTTAGCATGCCGGCTGTCAGTTTTTTGTGCCTCTGGATCACCTTCATTTCCTGCAGCAAATTATTGTTGTATTTTTTTTTATTATTTCTTTAAGAATGTACTTTCTAAATAGGGGTTTATGTATCATATAAACTACTAAATCAGTATGTCCTAATCAGGATTTGTACTGGTCCAGCGTTATTCTGGAATTTGGATTTGTGAATGGGACTTACTCTGGTGCTTGTTTAAAACAATGGAAAGAACAGCTGGAAAACTTTGGTGCTTTAAAGAGAAGTAAAATAAGCCATTATATTTCATCAGTATTGCATCATCTTTCAATCAACTATCTCATTAAAGACTCTCTATGGAAAAGTGCCCAGGAAAGAGGAATCCAGATAAGATGTCAAAACCACTTCAACGGACTGATTTCAATGTGGAAAAGCAGCGGCTCTAACCCAAGACTTTGATCAAGCCCCTCAGCCCATCTCGAAGGCTCAGTCAGCCATCCTGCAGAGGAAGATCAAGTCAGCTGCTTGTCTCCATAATCTTGTTGCTTGGGTGATGGATCCATAGTTCATCAACATAGTTGAAAATTGACGATCGGGATTCTGTATCTTTTGTTTGTTGTATTTGACAGCAACAGTTTGTTGAGGCAGAAGTTTCTGCAGGTCAGACTGAACATGCAGCTCTAATTTTAACAAGGTTAAGAAAACTACTATAATATTCTGACAATGCAGCACCTAAAAAGCAAGTTAGCTTTAGTATGCGCCAGTATATATTTCTTACGCTTGACTAAAAATCCTGCTTTCTGTTCTCTTTGTTCCCAAAATCAGAATTTGCTAGTCATTCCTTGCACAAGATTAAGGACTAAAAGAGATCAGGCCTCCCGGGTCGTGGCCCTGAGGCTGTGAAACAATCTGCCTCTGCAGTTGTGTTCCCTTAAATCACTGAATAAAGAACCCTAAAAAGAAAAATCTGTTCATTCAGGCCTTTGCCTAGGGTATATACTGTATTTAGTAGTTCTCTATTTGTATATTCCAATGCATGTTCTTATAGGCTTCTTTCATGTTTTTATGTCTATTGCTCTTTTGCGTCTTATGACTTCAGATCTTCTGCCTTCTTATGTGCTTTGTGAGTATGCCTATGAAAAGGGTTTTATAAATAAATACATTATTAATTTATGGTTGGCTCTATAAAGGATTGAAGAACTTGATCCTGTTGGATGTTACCTAAATGTGTTCAACAGGATTAGAAATGGATAAATTTGCATTTCTGCGCTTCAGATTCTACAGTGAATGCAGAGTTTAAAAAAAGCAAAGCATACATTAAAACAATTTTTCAAGGCTTCTGATTATTTTTCAGAACCCAGGTTTACACAGACTCTTGATGAGCATAATACGATGACTTTGGTCAAACATAAAAACCAGAACTGTGAATTTATTGCACATTTCGTTTATTCCACACAGGTTCAAAATCTAAGAAGAAATCCCCCCCAAAATTAGATAAATATCCATTAGTAGCTCTAGCACTGCTTCTTGTGGCAATCACCAAGGTTCTGGTATTATTCCTGCAGTATATAACGCTAAAAAGGTATAGTTAATAAATCTTTAGTGGGCTTAAGGTCAGACAACACTAGTACCACTCTGTCAGGTGAGGTGAGTTTTACATCACCACAGACTGGAAATGTCCTGACCAACAAAGAACCCATTGGACCGAATTAAACACCTTTGAATGAGCTATTTTGCTATTATTTTAAAACTTTTCAAGAGTCACGGTGAGAGTTTTAAACCTAAGACCATAGTACAAATTGACAAGCATGGTGGTGGTACATGGAGGACATTCACCAGACTTGTTGCACCAGGAAGGCCTCCGGCATCATCAGAGACAACCTACTATCTCACAGCTGCTGCAGGACACCATGCCCCCACACATTTAGGTTGAGGAACAGTTTCTACTACAGAGCTGTGACTCTTCTTAACTCTACCCCACTCCCACACAGAAATCCCAGATATATGAAGGACTCAGAGCTGTCCCAGGGATGGTGCTTGAATTAACTGAGCAGGAACATATTTGCTGTTCAGTTTGGAGTTTGTGAATTGCCGAACCTCTGACTTTTATTGGCTGGCTTGATCAGTGCTTAAACTTAAGCCCCATAAACCATCTGAAATGCCTTAAGATTGCGCTTTACAAGCACCAAATCTAAGTGAGTTTTAAAACATCTGCTGTATTTCTTCAGCGTATTGCTTGATATGCATAGCTTGAAGGAACTTACCTAAGATGATTCAGAGTTATTAAACTAAGATGTATCTGTTCATGGAACACTTGTAAGCAACTTTATTGTTGAGAAATTACACGTTTTTGTCTATTTTTTTTTTTTATTATTTGATGGGTATTAATTTGTTTGTCATGGACTTGTGTAGGCTGCTGTCTTCATAGGATTCAGTATCTGCAAGTTGTGAATTGTCCCAGACGAACCGCTCTTGAAATGTGGAAATAAAAAATGAGTTTAGTTCTGTCTGACATTTGCATTCTTTTCTATTTTGAATACCTTTGGTGTTGTATTGTGACATGACATAGCTGAGGTTGTGTACTTTAGCAGAATCTGAAAGGGGTTTTGCTGCTTCTCTGTTGGTCTAATTATTCACCACATTTGTTTTTTTTGTTTTCATATTCATTATTTAGACGTTTCAGGGTTTCACCTTCTCTGTCTTGCTTGAGAAAAAACACAAACATTAAAGTTTTTCTAAAAGCTAATCTACATTGAGTGCATTCAAAGATTTGTCATCTCTGTATTGCACAGCATTGAAGTAGCACACTTATTTTTGTAATCAGTCAAATTAATTTCTGAGATATATGCCCCCTCACGTACAAATGCATGACAGATCTAAGACGGATATCAGTCAGCCAGATGCTTTCAGTGTAGTCAGGGTCTAAATTAAAACACAGCGGGTATTGAGCTTTTACAGTGACAGACCTAAGACTGGAATGACTTACCACCTAACATTTAAACTGCTGCAGATTCAACACAGACTTTTAAATCACATCAAGGGTTTCTGGGTTATGTTTCAGTCCCATCAGATCTGTTATGATCTCCTTGTTTTTTTATTGTATTTGCTTGTTTGTGTTTTATTTAATTTTATTATAAATTTTGCAAAAAAAGCTTTTTGTCAGCCTTGTTCTTAAATGTGCCATAGAAAAAAATAGCAACAGAACATTACCATTCATTAAAAATGGTCAAGCATCTGCGATCATTCTTGAAAACTGCTTTTTCACATAGAAACATTTAAAGTTATTGTTTTGCATAGATTTCTACAGTAAAAAAGTAAAATGTGACTTACGAGTTTTCTTGGCAGAATCTTCAACAAAGAGAGATGAGATGTCCTCGTCCACTCCCACCTCGTTTTTGGCGATGCACGTGTAGGCGCCGGTGTCTTCGTAACGCACACTCGCAATGAAGAGCTCACTACTATTCGCTACGAAAAGAGCAAATAAGGAGAAGACACAATAAATTGTGCGTTCTCCATCGTATACAGTCTCTTACAGAGAACTGGCTTCCAGAATAAAAATGTTTTGTTGTTCAGTGTCGTCATTCATTTATGTTGACCAGATAAACTATTCACACATTCTACTGAGTCAGGCACTGTGGTGAAAAACTGCGTTTGACTTCTAAGTGAAAGGAAAATATTCATTCAACGGTTTTTAAAGCCCTTTAAAACATCCAAATAAGGAGACCAAAGCACAAAACACAATTATAAAACACTCAAAGATCACAGACAACTAAATGGTTCAGTTAAAGAATGTGCCAATGAACATTAAAAGCCTTTCTGAACAAATGCTTCTTCAAATTGCTTGTAAAAAGGCCTGGTTCAGATATGGCACAAAGGTCCAAAGGAAGCTGGTTCCAGAGATGGAACACCAGCGAAAAAAAAAACAAAAGACAGTCACCCCCACATATAAGCTTAGTTTTGGGATCATCCAATAAAAGATTACTGCATGACCTCAAGGACTTGTCACGCACACAAACACTTAAGAGTTCAGATAAATAAAAAAGGACATTGAGGCTATTGAGAGATTTAAAGACGGACATTGAAATCTAAAAGGAATATGACGCCAGCGTAAAGAATATAGAACAGGGGTTATGAGTGAACTTTGTGAGGTGTTAATTAAAATAAGATACTTAAAATACTTTTAACGAAGCTGTCTCTGTTGATCTAAAGCCAGACTGAACATTTTCAAAAATGGCATTCCTCTTTAGAAAACATTGAAGTTGAATAAATTCAGTTTTTCCTAAAACCTTGGAAAGAAAAAAGTTACAGATTGATCTCAAATTAAGTAAAACATTAAAACTAAATGCAGTGTTTTCCACAGGAATTTGGTTATGCGAGGCGGACCGACTCGCGGAGCGGGGGGGGGGGGGATGACGACACGTTGTCCACTCGCGGAGCGGGGGGTATCCATGTGTTTTTTACGTGCCATTCACGCACGCGCGAAAGCAACAACAACAAACCGCGTGTTAACGTCACTTTTTTTTTTTTTTTTTTTTTTGGAATGTTGGCGAGGCGGTAGCGTGAGTTTGCCAAGATAGCACTGCGGGAAACCCTGCTAAATGGCATGGTTCCTGAGCCAAGACAAAAAGTTAACAGGTCAGGAAACCAGGGCAAACAGTAACAAAAACCTCTCATCAGTTTAGATGGAAGACAGTCAAGAGGACAATTAGCAGGTCTCATATGTAAAGTGAGCAGAAGAAATGGTTTCATCATCTTAGAAAATAGTCTCATTAGCACCAAAACACACCATGTTCGGCCTTAATGTAATATACACAACTTGACGAACCACAGTTGCACTGCTATGGCCGTTTAGAAAGGACTAGTATGGATCATTTTAGCTCCTGGTGTGATTCCTAGAACATCAACAGAAAATGTGGAAAATCATAGGAATAACCTCGATGAAACCACATGAACAAACATGGACACAACAATATCACTATTTTATGTTGAAATACGTGTGATAACGCCACACCAAGGCCAAGTAAAGCTGGAGACACGCTACACGACTTTTACAATTATCACAGATTTTGAAAATAATGCGTAGTTTTTGCTTCATGACTGAAAATCATACTCAACAAGCACCTTGTCTGCTGAGGGGCAACAGACCCCAGGATCTTACAGAGCAACTGAAGCCAACTGTGCACATCAAGCTGTTGTGGAAAGTATCGCAAGAACAAAGGTTTGAAGAAACAAACATACCAGCAGGTGGCGATAATAGAGGATATTCTCAGAATTTGGATGGGTAATATTTTGTTGCCAGAGCTCCATAAAATGAAACAGATGCAATTAGAAATGTGCTAAGATTAGCCCACAAGTGCTTATGATTTGGATAGTTTTGACTGTTTTTTTTGCTATGTTAATGTTCAGAGTTTGGAACGTGTATCTTGTGTGTGTGCTTTTTGTAATTAGTCAATGTTGGCTGTAATCTAAAAATCTCTGTAGCCAGATCACACAAATAAGAATCAAGAATATCTGACAAATACATTTATTCTGTGGGGGTAAATATTTTATTTATGATGCGCATTATGTAAATTGTTTGGTTTAGTTTATTAAGACCCTGCTTTATATACTGTATTATTGTCTAAAATATCCAATGCCTCTTTTGCTTTTGTTTATTTTTTTTATGAAATCAACTAGATGATAGTTTTCATGATCTCCATTTTTCTTTTTTCTTTTAGTTGTTACTAAACATCTTTGTAATGTTGTTTAAGCAAATACTTTTTTTCTTTTTATCAGCTTGCAGCTGTCGTGTCCCAGGCTCTCTCTGTCACCGGTTTTTGGCCGCACACATTTGCAGAAGGTTAATTATCAGCTCACACTACTGACTGCATCCATATCCTTAGAAAATTGAGATGTTTCACTGCAACTGGGGTTGGATTGGGTCGATTACCTTTCAGACTTGCAGACTTCCGTCTTTCTGCCACCTCACACCAACAGACTCGCCCTGCTGATTGACAAACCAAGAGCGAACTTTGTGCAACTGGGAATTGGAGCCAAAACTGGGCTTTTTTTTTTTTCTGGTACTTTTATGTTAGTTACATATAGAATAATTGTCAGTTTGCAGTAATACAGACCAATAAATAACAGTATTTCCTATCATCACCTTTGTGATAATTATCATGTCCCTCCGACTGTGAAGACTTGTGGAAGAACAATGGATGCTTGTCAACAATTCTAGATTTCTGATCATTCAACAGAGAAATATCCAGAAAAATATAATTTAAAACATAGTATCACGTTCAAGTACATTTTTGGCTATAGACAAGGTGATAAAACTTACTTTTTCTACCAGGTTACAGTCACCAGGCTTTTTAAAGAGTTGTGCTTTCACTATTTATAGAAATAAATAATAATTCTGCTTTTGTTTACAAAGCACAACATTACAAACAAAAGTAGCACTCTTCTTTTTAAGCTCATATAAAAGAGTTTGTTTTTACTTTTCTGGTTTAGTGATAAACTGATGCACTGTAAAATGTAAGACCCTTTTATAGTGCATCTGGAAAGTATTCAGAGCTTAACTTTTTCCACATTTTATTATGTCACAGCATTGTTTAAAAGAGATTAAATTCATATATCAGTAAAATTTCCACACACCCCATTTCACAAGAAAAAATGTGCAAAGGAATTAATTGGAGAAAATTTAAGAAAAATTAAGAAATAAGTAGCTACATAGGTATCATAAGCGCCTTTGAGAGCAAATATAGCCTGATGTCTATATACGTTTCTGCTTTTGGTTAATTTAAACAATCCTTCTGTGCTAATCGTTTTAAGCTCGGCGAACCTGGATTGGCGGTGTTGGTAGAAAGCCATTTTAGGCCTTTTCAGGGATGTTCAATTGAATATTAGTCCTGGCTGTGGCTCAGCCACTCAGAGACATTCAGACTCCTCCTAAAGCCAGTCTTTTGTTATCTTGGCTGTGTGCTTCAGGTCAATGTCATGTTAAAAGAGAAATTGAGGTTCAGGGCAAAATGGAGCAGGCATCTTAAAGAATGGTTCTGTATTTGACTGCAGTCATCCTACACTGTGTGGAATACTGGCCCAGTTTCTGCTACTAAAGAAACATGACGCCACCATCCTCATGCTTTTCAGTAGGGATGGTACTAATTATGTGGAGAGCAGAACTTGTTTTTCTCTGAAAATGCACGCAGAGTTTCGACCAAAACGTGCTTTTTTATTCCCTTGGTCTGAGCATCACAGAGGTGCAGTTCTGGAAATTACTAGTACCACGCTACTGTGAACGCCTCATTGGTGGAATGTATTAGGTTCTGGTGGTTCCAAACTTTATTCTACTCTAAATATTTGAGACCACAAATATTGCCTTTTGTGCCTTTCAGTGCTGTTGAAATGTTTTTTTTTTTGCATTCTTCACCTCATTTGTGCTTTAGCGAAGACTGATCTTGGAAGTCCACAGACAATTCTTTTGACTTCATTATTTGGTTTCTGCTTTGATACACACTCTCAAATGTGAGACCTTGGACAAGTGTGTCCTGGTCTAAATTATATCCAGTCAACTCAATGTACCACAGCTAGACTCCATATTGCAGAAATCTCTGATTTAAGAGCAACCGGAGTCACCCGAGCAAAGATTAAATACTTATGGAGATGTGAATTTATTTAGTTTTCTTATTTTTTAAAAATCTACAGAAATTTCAAAACAACTTTTTTGACTTTGTCATTGTGTGAAGTATTTTAATGAAAAAAATAGTATTTTGGATTAAGATTCAAAGACAGACTGTGAAAAAATGGTTGGAACATGTGAGAAATCTGAGTTGTTTTGTATTCCTGGGAAATAGAGCATTGCATGAAAGTTTTACATTGCAGACAGTTTTATGGTGATAAAAAAACAAGTTTAGTCTCCTAAATGTCAGTGACATTTATTCATAGTAAGAACAAAAGCAGGCTTTCTGCTTGCAGCCCTGCTGGATTTCGACTGGATAGGGCAAATATGTTTAGGATGCTTTCCACCCGCAGCAAAAATATCAAGCTGATTTTTTATGGTCTATACAGATATATTTAATGGAGTTATAAAAGGAAATATTTGCTGACTTGCACAGCTTCTTCAGTGGATAAAATATGAACATAATAGTAAACCACCTTTTCCATCATACTATACAAGACTGCATTGTTTTTCTGGCTTTTTAGTGGCAGGTGATGTAGATCGAATTGAGAAAAAAAAGGTCATCATCAAAGACGAACTCTGATGTTAGCAGTAGCCTCCAGCTCTGTGATGATCCGTGCAGCTGCACTCTGATCCTTCCTGTAAACCTGCACGGATCACAAGGTGTGACTGAATCAGAGTGCAGCTTTCATAGGTCATGTTGTCTTCAGAAAGCTGGAGTTTCCATCTCTATGAAAGCCATGAAAGAGATGGAAACACCAATATGTTCTGTAACAAACGTACACATGGATCTTCCTCCCATAGTTTTAAGTTATTTCTTTTTTTTAATGCTCCAGCTGCTCTACCTTATAGCATAAATATAACATTTTCATCTATGAGACAAATCTAAAGCACTCACTTAAAAACAAATTGTGCTCCATGTTTACAATTAGCTCAAACCTCTAATTTATGAATAGTGGGCTGCAAAATAACATTTCAGACAATAAAAACAACTCCAATTAATGAAATGTTCTTTAGATTTGAATAATAATTTTCTTGTCAAAGAAAAAGCATGCAATTCTTTGAAGTGAAAACTAAATCAAAGTGGGGCTTTATAGAGTAAGACATCACTTTAATTAGCTAAATTCATAATTATGCTCAAATGGATTATATAAAACAGTCAAGCAGTCATTAAATTAATCGGTAAATCCAGACTGTTCGTGTTTGTAAAGTAAAGAGAGGCTTTTGAAAAGTTTTGTCTAATGAACTCAAATACTTCTGCTACGACCCTATGTTTTCTGTTCTCTAAAGCTCCTTTTAGCTCAGTTTTTATGCAATTCTTTCAGTTCATAAATCATTTGCTTTATTTCACTCTCTGAAAAAGGGAAAAGCACAAATGTATAAAAGCACTAGAGGTAGAGCTGAAATACAAGAGGATCATTAGTGAAAATATAATGAAAAGATGATCCCATGTAGATGATATTTCTACACAGGTTATGTAAATCAAAGGTTGCACAATGTCAAGCTAATTTATCACTGCTGATGCGTGATTAATTCTGTGCCTGTTTTGTGAAATTAATGGTGACTATCTCAGAGATTTATTTAAAAAGCACAAAATCTCAACAACTAAATACCTTTTCCTTGTTTTGACAGATAAATACACCACTTGGGTTTTGCTAAGACCAGCACAATCCTTCAGCCATGAAAGGTAATGCAGTTATTTTATTTTCAACAATTCTTTTAAGACTAATTCGTGGAACATTGAATAACTTCCTATTCCTAATCCAACTGTGTCATGTGGTGATTAAGAAAGATGTCATTCTCTTAAGGACTGATCTGAAACAGGATGAAAGAAAATTAAGGGAACTGCCAAAACTAATAAATGGCTGTAAGAATCTGAGACACACAGATAAGAATATTATGGCAGATTAATGATCACTTTCTGGTATAGCTTTGACCCACTGATACAGATTTTTGGCCAAATAATTGTGTTTTTTACATTGAGAAGGCTATAAGATTAGCATTGAAATAACTAGCCTATCATAAGCACTCCGTTATATTAAGAGCAGAAGTGATTTTTTGCCACTTAACAAAACTTGTTAAGTGACTTGTGCTTTGAAAAGCAGCAGTCCTCAAGTGTATTATACAAGATAACGTATACTGTTAACTGCGGTTTCTAAAATGTTGCCGTTATTTTCATAACCGACATGTTCCTTGACAGATCAAAGTCTAATAGCTCAAAACAATAAAAAAGAGCAACTTTGCTGTGCTAATTTTAGCCTTCCTGTTATCTGTTGAATGTTTTGCTCTTCCATGCTGAATGAAACAGCCGTTTCCCAACCTGTCATATGAAAACCCTTTAAATGGCTTGCTACCTCTCTCTGCTTCATCTGACCCTATTTTAAAAACCTCATTGAAGCTACAAATAACCGGTTCCTCTTCAATCAGAAACAGCATCCACACCGAGAAGTGTTGTTCTCAACACGGCCTGGTAGAGCTTACATGTGGTGCACTCACTGATCAGAGGAGAAACAAAACAAGAAAACAATCACATTGTTTGGCGGCCGGGCAGTTGGTTTTCAGACAGGGTTGATCACACCAAAAATCATCCAATTACGGTCAAAAGTGGATTTCCTGTGCATCAAAAAGTGTCCAGAGCATTATTGACACCTAAAGGGAGAAGGATGAACAATCATACTTGAAGTTGGGAAAAACTTACACTAAAATAATCCATGAATCTGTTTTCAATCACGTCTGTCAGGGGACCAACACAACGACACGTGACACAAACAATTCGTAATGCACATTTTTTATGCACATTCATACATAAAGATAACTCAAATACTCCAATTAACCAACATAAACATATTTTTGGACTGTTGGACAAAACCAGAATATCTGGATCAACCTCATACATGAGAACTCAGAACCACTACCTGAGAGACCCCTCAGGTACCCCTGGGTACTGATGTTGATCATCAACAGAATTCACAGCAGTATTTCAAGACAAAGTTAAGTGGGTTTTCAACACACCACACACTAAACTGTATACAGTCAAAACTGGATAGTTACAAACATTGCATTAAAACATTATAAAAATGCTCTGACATTAAAGTCATATTTTTCTTATACTAAGAAAATAAGGATTAGAATAATAACTTTTATTTGCTGTATGTGAAAAGTAAGACCCTGTATTTCTATAAATTTCTTCATATTTGGAAATTAACATACAGTAGGATTACTCTATACCTTTAAAAAGTTTAGCTAACCCCAGATGATGACATAAGCATTTAGAGCCACAGCTCTAAATGTTGCTTTAACATTAAGAGCTGTGGCATCTCTTAATGTGAGGTCAGTGAGGCCTGGCCCCACCAGATGTCGCTGTGAGGCTTTATATCACAGTAATAAGTGGAACATTATCGTTCTTTATAGAGTTAAAAATATGTGTGTCTATATATCCAAGTCTGCCAGAATACTAACGAGCTCAGTAGGCTAAATCCTCTTGAGGTGCCTTGATATTGGGGCCGGCCCATCAACATGTTTAAATAACGAACATCTGAAATCGCAGTGCGCATGCCCAACACGCTCTGTAGACAGCTGTGGGGCACAAATCCTATGGTCCCAAGCTCGGATAGTCCAATCAAAATACTGGAATTGCACACGCTGCGTTTACTTTCTGCTGGAAATGTGCAGCCATCTAGTGTTAGTTGTGCCGAATGAAGGATCAATGTGAATCCTTCTGTTCAATAAATCAACAATATTTGTGTGCCTTTTGTAATTGTACATATAAATGTATATAAATTAAATTTACATTTACTTAACTTATCATGCCAGAGACACCACTGTTTTAGAGTATTCCTAACTGAACAGGTCGTTTTTTAAGTTGGTTCCCATCCTTTGCCATTATAAACATGAGTTGGTTAATCTAAAAACCCTAGCCACCACAGTGTTTATGAGCCACTGAACCTTGAGTAAGCGCCCTTGTCTGAGTGTCAGTGGGTTGATAATAGGCTATTACCATAGGTAATGACCCACACTCGGCAAATAAACCGTCCTAATGAGAATTAGGCCATAAAAAGAAAAAAGCTTCACTCCTTTCTGCCCCTTTTCTCTGAGTACATCAAAAACAGTCAGATAAAAAGCTGATATTATGTTTCAGTCTTTTTGCTCTGGCGTTGTATTGCTTTTAAATATGATATTGTCATCAGTGGAGCAAAATAAACCCAGCTGGAAAAGTTGGTGGAACCTTGACCCTAGAATCCCAATCAGTGAAGCAAAACCAAATAGAAAGTTGAGAGAGATTTCCCCATTGACTTTCACACACACCTTCTATTCTACATCTTTTTTGGTTTACACTTATAACACTTATATCCTGCAGTCCCGTTTCCATTATTTACCAAAAAATAAAAAAATATAAAATAAAATAAAACAATTTAAACCCAGCTACTCTACAGTATCTGCGAAAACACATTTGCTCGCAGCACTTTCTAAAATAATCAACGGCTCCTCACCTATGAGAGAGAGTTGTGTGGAAGAGCTGAGCTGCAGATCCATGCCGTTCTTCAGCCAAACAAGTTTTGGATTTGGGATGCCGTCGGCATGGCAATGGAGGCTGGCAGACACCCCGGGCTCCTGGGCCTGCGTCTCCGGGTAGACCAGGATCACTGGCGGTACTGGACACACAAACACAAACACAGGAAGAGAGCGGAGGGACAAGTGAAGCCATAATCATGCACTGTTTCATGGTGGGCCGCAACTCCTGGGGGGATAAAAACACAAACACCCACACGCTTGGTGGGTAGAGAGAAATTTATCTCACCCCAGCATGAAATATATTCAGAAATAACAAGAACCCAAGAGCTCTGGGGGGCCTTTATTACAGCTCTGGCCCTGTGTGAAATAGATGTTGGACAACTCTGCTACTTACACCATCCTCTGGGGGAATGAGTGCGAATGAATGCAGAAGAATTGAAAGTCAAATAAAATGTGAGGTAATAGTTTACATGAACAGGTGGGTTGTAGTTGGCTTCTGTTGAAGCTCGGTAGACTATTAGCCCCTTGGGCTGGTAACACAAACCCAGTTCTTCTATTTCCAAGACCCGGAACAACTCTCACCTTTAACCTTTATCCTTCTTCAATAATTACATTAACTCTGGACTGCTGCTGGCTGCAATATTAGATTATTACTAACAGGACTCTCTTTTTAGTCACTATTATGGCTGTTTTACTAGAGTAATTTGTTTTTAGCAGCATAAGAAGGTCTGGTTGAGAATCTTCATCACTCTACTAAGGATTTTCTTTTTCTTGTATCCCTCTTGATACAGTGACTTGAAAAATGATTCAAACCCTTGGAACCTTTTCACGTAATTAGCCACAAACTCCAAGGTTTTTTGACAGTCAAACACAAAGTAGTAAATAACTGTAAAGTGAAAGGAAAATAATTAATGGTATTCATAACAGAATTTACAGGTAAACATCTGAAAGGTGTGGCTTGCCTTTTTCTTTGTCTTCTTATCTGATGTCCACAAATAAAATCCAGTGGAAAAAATTTTAATTACAAATCATCTAATTGGTAGATAGTCAACTTACGATCCAGCTGTTCTGTGATGGCCAGAGAGTTTTGTTAGAAAATAGTGAACCAACAGCATCATCAACACCAAGGAATGCATCAGACCAGTCAGGGAAGTTGTGCAGAGGTATAAAGCGAGGTTAAAAGAGTTGCAACGATGAATGTAGCAAAGGGTGGTTCTAGAATGTAATGAACCATGGCCTCTTCATTACACTCTGTAATTAACATTTTCTTTCTTCTGGTCTATCACAGTAAATCCCAGTAAAATAAACTCAACTTTTGTTAGGTTGTGACCTAACGAGACTTTAAAAAAAAAATAAGTTTCAAAGGACTGTATTTAAGCTTTCATTATAAATGGGCTTTTATTTTGTTCCAGTATACTGAAGTTATTTTAGGCTTTTTTTTAACATGTCCATCATTGTATTTTGGACACGTTGGTATTCTCTGAGCTTAATGACTCAATTAATACCAGACACACCCACATATCTAGCAAATATAACCCACAATTTCCACTTAGAAAGGAAATGCACCAAACATTCACAATATTTTCTCTCTGTATGTTTTGGCTCTTACAGCAACTGTTGTTTACTTGAATGAATGCAGTACTTTACAGCTCTTTTTCAGTGTTCATTAAGTGTTACTTTATGCTGCAGACACGTTTTTAACAGCAATGGCGTCACACTCCTAAGTGCTAAAATAATATAGACAAGAGTTCTAAACTGCAGTTTTGTGTACTTAGGGAAAGCTAAAGCTGCAGCATTGTCATTCTCCTCGTCAAACAGATTGCTTTAATAGCGAAGCGGGATGCAAACCGCCCACTTAGTATAATGTGGCACTTGGCTCCACTCCATTCCACCTTATCTCTACTCCTCCTATCTTTTTGAAATACCCTGAATACCCAAAGCAAACATTTGGTAATTGCCCTCTGCTGATAACACCCTCCCCAGACATCTTCTCTGTCTGCATGACTCCTGCAGCACTGCCTCTTCTTTTTTATTTTGAAGTCTACAAACTAAATCTGCTATATTTTGTTTTGTATTAATTGGTTTATTTAATTTAGTTACCAGAAAAATTTAATGATAACATATTTTTATTGAAAAAGCTTTACCTAGGTGTTTGTTTACTACAAAACAAGGAACGGCGGGAACAAAATTCTTTGGTCTGGTTAGAACTCCAAAGTCTGAAGAGGTCAGAGACTAGAAACACTGTACAGACTGCTGTTACCAGCTTTTCTAACAGCTACAAAAACTAGTGTATTTTTAAAATATATTTTACCTATTTGGGTAAAATAGGTGTGCAGCCCATTGGAAATATGTTAGATATTTTGTGGTCATGAATACCTTTGAAAACATGTTAAATTAAAATGTGTCATCTAAAAAGCTATAAGGGTTTTGAATGAACTTCACACTATAATGGTGGATGCTAATGTGCATTACATAATTGCAGAGTGGTCTGTCAATACATTTTATGACTCAGGAAAATATACCACAAGTTCAATTCATTAAATTAGAATATTATCAAGGATGATTTCTTTCAGTATCTCTTTTTCAAACACTTTTATAGACTACACACAGAGTGATGTATGCCATTTACTTTTAGTTTTGGTGATTGAGGCAACTAATTAAAATGAGAAAATCAAGTTTCTCAGGAAAATAGAAAGTTACAGAAGAACAACACATTTTTTTAACATGAACATGTAATGACCATTAATTTTCCTACACAACCATGGGGGAGACTGCTGAATTGCTAGTCTTCCAGCAGACAGTCACTGACACCCGCAACCAGCCATAAATGTTTTTGCTAAAGAAGCTGATTGTTTACAGAGTACTGTTTCTAATCATAATGAAAAGTTGGGAGAAGAGAAAAGTGTGGTAGACAAAGGTTAAGAGCAATGTCTGCTGCCTTAAGTTGATGGTGAAACATTGAACAATTTGCGGGAGCTTCACAAGGGTTGCACTGCCGCTGGACTCGAGCCACCACACACCGATGTATCCAGAACATTTGACACAAATGTCACATCCCTCGTTCTAAGCCTTAACAAAGATGAGATCAGAGGTTTCTTATCAGGGCTAAGGAAAAAAAGACTGAACTGTTGCTCAATGCGCCACAGTCCTCTTTTACTAGGAAAGTAAATTGTGCACTTCTTTTGAAAACCAAGGTCTAGAGTCTAGAGGAAAGGTGAAGAGGCACAGAACCCAGGTTGCTAGAGGTCCAATGTGAGATTTCCACGGTCGGTGGTGATTTGCAGTGCTATTTCATGGGCTGCTATTGGTCCACTGGGCTTTTTTCAAGTCTCAAGTCAGACCGCTGGGTACCAGGAAATGTTTTAACACTTAAAAACTCTCTCTGCTGAAAGCTTTACGGAGATGCTGATTTCATTTTCCCACAGGATCTGGCAACTGACCACCCTGCCTTAAGTACCACAACTTGCTGTAATAAACATGATGTCATTGTGCTTCGTTCTTTAGCTAACTTAAAGTCCACAGAAACTCTGTGGAGTATTGTCAAGAACAGGAAGAGGCACAACAGATCCAACTATGCAAACAAGCTGAAGGTCACTATCAAAGTGACCTGGGCTTCCTGAACACCTCAGCATTGCCTAAGGCTGATCTTCTCCATGCCTCCTCACAATTAATGTAGTAACTCCTGCAAAAGGAACCCAGACTGAGACTGAGTCCATATACCACAGAGTACATGTACATCATTTTTAGCAGGCTGATATTTCTGCTTTAAAAATCAAAATTTTTCTTCCTGGGCTTATGTAATAATCTAATTTTCAGAGAAACTGATTTTTGGGTGTAATGTAGCTAAAGATTATTATCATAATTAACAGATAAAAAACACTTGAAATATATCACACTGTGTGTAATGAGTGTCTTATTTATGAGTTTCACTTTTCAAACAGAATCACTGACATTAATTTTTTTGACGATATGCTAATTTATTTAGATGCCAGATAGAGTCCAAAGTGGACATACCGTCTTAAATTTGCTTCTGAAGCTTCTCTCTTAACCCAAAAACTGGGCCATTAGCTACCGACTGCTTATTCCATTCTTATATGAAAATGAATTGAAACAACAAGTATTTTTCTAATGCTGTTCCCTTTAGTATAAACACATTGGGCCAAAAAACTCACATGAGATCCACAAAGTAGGACAAAGAAAGCTATTTGTAGCATTTCTTGTGCAATTTTAAGAAAGAAATGAGCCACTACTGACCATTCACCTGCAGCACATGAGTCTGATAGAGGTCTTCATAGCCATAGGCATGGCAGCTGTAGTTCCCCATGTGTATTGTTGTCACCTTGGTGATATAGAGGGAGCCATCGTCCCCGAAGTCCTGTAATACAGGGAAGAGATGTAAGAGAAGAGTTAGGACTGCTGTAGATGGAAAAAGAAGAACAGGGGACCAGGATTGGGGATAGTGGTGAAGAATTGGGTGCAGGAAGCATCCACAGGGAGTCAGTGGAAAATGTAGGCAGGTTGATAGACTACATAACGATGCCTGTGGAGAGCGGCGAGAGGAGGAGCGCAACAGCAGGGAATGATGGGATGAGACAAGGGAGAAAAAGAGTGATGGGTAAAGGAAGACAAACCATGAATCAATGGTTTCCCTGTTGAGCTGAAGCAAGCATTTGGGGATTTGATCCTGCTCTCTCCCCTCATGACGGTGCCTCAGCCTGATAAATGGCAAGGGTTAAAAATATAAAGCCCATTAGGCTGATGAATGGAGCCGGTGTTGTTGGGGCAGCGTGAGGCAATCAGCGGGGGAGTTCCGTCTCCAAGTTAGGGGGGATTAAGGCATTAAATAGTTTGCTGCCCCACCAAGTGGCGGATCACAAAGCCCTGATGCAACTCATGACATTTAAACTGGTAATGGACAGATTTATTTCCTAAAATAAACAAAAGATTATGTACACAGACTATTTGTGACCGAATGTGTGAAGAATGTTAAACCATTTTCTTCTAAAACAGACAACAAAATAGACTTAGTCAATGCTTAGAAGTTAGAAAATTGGAATATTCATTGGGATATTCCATTAGGTATTCCTAATTAGTCAACCCAAATTACTTAAATTAAAACATAACAAAAATGCGTATTTTAACTGAGGAAATATTTTTCAGCAGTAGTCACTGTATTTGTATACTACACAGAACAGAAATGAAAGAGTATGCCTAATTGCATATTACACAGATTTTAAAAACTACTAGATACAATTTTATTTTCTTACTTTGTTTCCTCTTTCAGGCAGCTAGAGTGTAAAATATTTTAACAATTCCGACTGGAAAATAATGGCTCCGACCTCATCCTGCCCTGTCACCGTCAGGTACTTTACTTGTGTGTTTAAAGTTAACTTGGGTAAAATTTAGGATTATTCAAAAATGGCCTCCCATAGTCAATAAATTAACATTTTGGGCATTCTAGAGTTTGAAACAAAATCTACATGGGCCACCAGAAATGTGTTACATGGTACTGTAATAGAAGTACATATCTTGAATGTAACATTGAAACAGTGCAAAATGTTTAAGCAGCCTAAGAAATAGTAGCACCTGCTTAATATTTGCTTGATATATTTGCTAATACCCACAGCTAACAACTGTAATTTGCAGGCTAAATTTGTTGCAACTTGTTTTAAATACTTTCTCATTCAGTGGTACTATTTTTGGTGATCCAAATCTTAGCTAATTTTATTTCAAGAGCCGCAATCTTACACGCTAACATTCATTTAACTGACACCTAACAAAGTTTCTAAATTGTGTTTGATGCAGAAACTCATGGGTGCACCAATCCACTGCTTAATTCTCCATATAGTGAACAAGACAGTGAATGAGGAAGCAAGTGGATATTTTGAACTCTGAACAAGAAATGAGTCAGAAGAAAAGCCACAGGTGATTCTTCAGTTTTACAGATTTAGAGCTGCAATTATTAGGTCATCTCTCTGCAGATTAATGAACATTAACATATGAGTTAATGTGGCATACCCCATATTCAAAGTTGAATTAATCTACTGTATTTATTCACGATTTAATTAAAAATAAATAAGATAATTTACATTGCTATACAGTGCATAATGGGAAATTTATTTGCTGTTAAAATACCTTTTAGGCATTTTTAATTTGTCCTCAGTCCGGCTTAATTGACAAGCACAGCTCTCCCGATGAAAATGAGATGAATGAAATATTCACTCCATCAATATGAAACACAAACCAAGGATCAATTGGAGGCTTATGTTGGCCCTTGGGAAACTAATTTATCTGGATGTCTCATTAATTGATTACATATTAATTTACATATTTTTTCAGCTACACGTTTCTACAAGGCGCTGATCTCCAGCCGTAAACTGAGCACCCTGTTACTCATAACCATGTTTAGTACTTGAAAAGTGTTTCTTGTCTTTAATTACCTCCAAAGGATACGCAAATTACCTGCATGCAAAGTTATTAGTATAATTTAATTGCTTTCCTTTTCCAGTTCTTTCTTTGATTTACCAAAATGAAAAGAAACAACAGGCACTCCCCTCTCCCTCTTCTGCTCAGATCACAAATCTCTGTGAAAACCCATTATGGTCGGCCAAGAGCTTTAGGCACCTGAGCTGACATCACTTCTCGTCTTGTCACGACCCTAACACGCAGGACTGTTTATCTGGCCATGACCCCAGCAGACCAACATGTTGCTCATTAACATGCAGTCAGCGCATTGGGAAACGGCAGCGGTTAAAGTGTGCTTTCACCCAAACAGAAGCATGGTTTCACAGTTCATTAAGCACAGAGCTTACATTAATCGCATTCTTTTATGGAGGATGCTCAACAATTATTGTTCTTTAATTTGCACTTATTGGTCATTTTCATGAAATTAGTCTTTCACCTTCTCCTGCAGCTGTTTTTGGCTGAAAAATCTGACGAGAGACGTTTCCTCCCCTTTTTATGTGGCAGGAGATAACTTAAAATATAAAGTAAAAGTGGGTATAAATCAACTGAAATACTCGCAGGGGTTCTTTACAACTCTCAGCAGCATTGTAATTTTCAAATTTTGCAATTCAAAAAGGATCATAATTGGCTCTTTTTAAGCTAAATATGAACAGCCCACCCAGTGTGCCCCTTGCTGTTAAAATCAACCAGATATTAATTAGGCAACCCACTCAGATTAAGTAATAGGTTTTATTCAAAAGTGCAACACATTTTTATGTAGCAATAATTAGGTGGTATTATTCAGTGGCACAGTCTTGGTAATAAAAACAAGTCTGCTTTACAATGTAGTTCACATGAATCTGTCTATTTTCCTTTCTGTCTATATTCATGCATTAAGGGGAATGAAATGCATTTTCAGATTTAATTTGAATATTAATTTTTGTACATATGAGCCGAACAATTGATTTTTAGGTCTACTTATTTTCTCATTTCATATCTTTCCAACATATTTATATTTGTGACTTCGTACAGGATGCATATTTGCTCACTTAGTGCCTTGCAAAATTATTCACATCTGTTCAACCCGTTTCTCATTTTCTCACATCACAACCACTAGCTTCAATGTTTCTTTCTAGGGAAGTAGTTCTGGTCCTCAGGACCTGCTGTTCTCCATGTTTTAGATGCGTCTCTTCTCCGGCACACTTGATTACAATAACACCGTTTCTAGTATTTCTTCTGGTGTGGTGTGCCTGGAGATCACATTTAATGGAGATGTATCTGACAGAAATGGAAAAATCAGCCTGTTTTTAGTGGATTGTTGTCATGAGTGCAGGGCCCCTCAGGGACAGTGGGCCCTGAAGACCAGGACTGAGAATCACTGTTCCGGGACTTTAAGTGATATACCAGAAAGGAGAGTTTAATTCTGAAGTGGCAGGGAAATTATCCAAGCTATGCACGTTATTTCTCCACACCATTTGTGACAAAGCCAAAAACGCCACACAGCTTAGAATTGTTTACCTACAGACTTAAAATGGAGTTCATTAATACTCATGTCAAATTTAAATGAATTCTTGACAGCACATTATTATTAACACTGCCAAATCTGGTAATTATTTTTACATTTTTTTATTTTCTTTCTTAACTGAAAGCCAAATAGACCAGTGAACATAAATTAACAAATGAAATTCATCGGATAGCACAGCAAGGGACCCCAAACCCATTTGTAGACTTCTCCATATAGTCAAGCATCACCTGCATCATTACAAGCAACACAAAAGAGCCAGTAACTATCTGCACTCACATTGATATCCTCCAGGTCCAGGAAGTTTAGGATGATGCCATTCCTCTTCCAGATGATGGGTGGACGCAGCGTCCCCTGGATGGCGCAGGTGAGGACAGCACTGAGGCCCACTGTTACGGTTGAGGTGCTGATTCGCTGATCCTCCGCCAGGCTCAGTTGGACAACTTCTGTTGGTGCAAAAGTCGAGAGCAAAATAATTGGACAAAGAGAATCGATGACGAAGACTAAAAAAAGTACAAAGAGAAAGATGAGGTGGAAAATGAGAAGCAGGGAAAAAGAGGGATAAAAATCTGCCTCGTTTTAAATCACAGATCTGAATGGGTGTGCTGATGTGGTAAAACTGTAGCCAAGCTTAATACATTTCTAAGTGTTCATCTCATTACCGGTGGAGCAGAAAGGATAAACAGCTGTCCGCTTGTGAAATATTTCCACTGTGAGGAAGGACCACGGATCAGAGGACACACAGCAAGCCAAGTCTCGTTCCTCTTAACAGGGAAAATTCACCCAGATGACCATTCAGTTCAATTCAGCTTCACGGAAAATTAGGAATTAGTTTTCCCTTGTCCATCTTTGTGTTGTAAGTACTATCACATTGGTCTCTTTAGGTAATTTCTGTTTTAGTAATGAATGATGCATAGAAAACCAGACAATGGAAAGCTGTATTGTACGTAGCCCTCCAATGATTTATAATTTGTAATAATGTTTGTTCAAACAAAGATGACATTCTGTCAGTGGGAAAATGTAGCATTTACGGCAGCGACAACAGAAATGTAATGCTCAGGCACTAACACTTACACAATAGGTGACCAGGTGGGACCCTGTACCAGTTCTGGCTGGTTGAGAAGTCCCATATTAATAAAGTTTAATTTAATACAGGCCAGCCCAACATTATGTACACAATCCCTGGCAGATTTAGAATAATTAAAAGTGTTATAAAATTATGTTTCAACCCTGAAGTATTTTTCACATAGAAAATCAAACAGGAATCTCTCAAAAGATAATGAAACATTGTAAAAGGAGTATAAATACTATGTTTTAATTGACGTTTTATCAAAACAATGATCTCTCCCTTCCTCATGTTTCAATGGAAAACCTTCACAGCAATCAAACTACTTTTTAGAACTTCCATTGGTGCTTTGATGATTTAGCTTTGGTGTTTTCGAGGTTGGAAGGCCTCCTCATCATCACCCCGATTCTTAGCTTCCTCCACATAATCCCAATTACAGTTATGTTGAGACTGCCTGCGCCACTCTTAAACCTTATTATACTTTGAGAGAGAGAAAAAAATAAATCTATCTATCTATCTATCTATATAGTATATATATATATATATATATATATATATATATATATATATATATATATATATATATATATATATATATATACACTGACTGGTAATGTATGTGGAAAGGTCTAAACAACAAAGACCAAATACTTTCCTTGACTTAAAAAAGCAGTCCTCTGTCCTGTCAATACAAATATATTTGGGGACAGTAATACGTTTCCAAAAAAGTATTTAGTGAGAAAGACTTTTATTTTTGATGTCCTTGTAGGCAAGAACAGATAAAAAAAAAAACAATGATGGAAATACATTACAAACCACCACTATGGAGCCCGAATGGACTGTTTTTAATTAATGTTTCTGGCTGGACTTGCCCTGAACCCTGTTGCTATAAAAATGTGATAGTAATTTACATTTTCTTCTGTTATGGATTTATTGTGTGTCTTATGGTTTATTTCCGAGATAATGAATAAAAACAGCAACTGTTACATCTTCCAGGCTTCTCTTTCCTTTGACACCATCTGACACTAGTATCCGCTTCCTCTACTGCTGTTTATTGTATCATAACTTGCCTTATAAAGTCAACCAAATCTTTACTGCGATCGGCATGTTATGGCAGAATAACAGTGATACGGTCAGCAGAAACCTACGCTTATTTCAGCAGCCACAGCTGACAGTATTTTATTGTCCAAACAGACTTTAGGTAAGATGGCTAACAGGCTCTGAAATGTTTGCGGGAAGCCTCCTGTCACAATGCAGACTTTGACAAAAGCTGTTGTAAAGGACCCCAGGATATTAGCTGTCTGTTCCACACAGCTCACCCACTGATAGATGTATCCGGGATGACAGCTCGGTCTGCCAGTGGTATTTCAAAATGCCTTGGGTACAGTACACTGCTGCACCAACCAAGTTATAATTCAGCACATCAGTAATTTGGGTGGCAGAACAAGCTTTGAGTGCCATGTGACAGATGAGGGATGGAAGTGCATTGATCTGACGTGGCTTAGAGGGGCAGTTTCAGGTTGCGCTGTGAATCTCAACTAGACCACTTCTTACATGATGCACAATAGCAGACCTGTGTGGTTTGCAAAGTCAGCAGGCGCCGACTGTTCAGATGGACATCTAAGGCCGCTTTGTATCGATTCTTTAAAGGGAGACGAGGAGTATAACGGCTTAAAAGTCTGCTAGGGAGAAAACCTCTTTAGAGTTCACTCTATGCGGAGCAGCAAGCTGTAATTAATAGACTGTGGCAGATAAACCACAGTGAGGTAGAGTCGTTATTTTAACAGCTACAGCTGGTACATACAAGCATATACTGGTTCCCTGGTTTTCAGACTCTAGTGTTTAGACGTGTCAAAACAGGAGGTTGGAGGGGAGAAAACAATAACGGGTTGAATTTCAGATGATTCCCGTCCAAATATTTGCACAGGTAAAAAGCTTCATCTTGCTGAGAATTTTCTTTAACTAATACTTGTATTTTTTTATTTCTGAGAAAGAATCCTGTCAAGTTTTTAAAAAAAAAATAATACGATGAAAAGTCAAACTTATATAAACCAAGTATAAAAAACTAAAATAGCTGTAATAACCTGATTGTATACATGTGCGAATCATTGAATCTATTTGATATAACCTATTTCAATTTCAGCATTCAGTGTTTTTTTTTTTTTTTTTTGTTCTCAGTTTGGATTCAGGTCAGCTTGAGATACAATTTGGGAAAATACAGACAAAAAAATAAACAAATAATCAGCATTAAACTACAAAAACTTGATATTTCTCCACAATTGATACAGAAAGAACAGAATCTGGTCAGGTAAGCTGTCAGAGAACAACAACAGTGAAGAAGATGCAGGAATTACAGGACGTACTGGGCATGCTCTAAATGTTATTGCTGAACAAAAGTATTTTATTCCAATAAACTTCATCAACTCCTGAATGAAGTCTCCCAAAACTACATGAGACAATGTGTTAACTTTCCGTTAATGGGGAGTTTTTCTTCCCACTGTCGCTTCATGCTTGCTCAGTATGAGGGATTGCAGCAAAGCCATGTACAATGCAGACGACTCTCCCTGTAGCTCTACGCTTCTCCAGGAGTGAATGCTGCTTGTCGGGACTTTGATGCAATCAACTGGTTTCCCTATATAGGAACATTTTTGACCAATCTGTATAATCTGACCCAATCTGTATAATATGATTGAACTTAACTTTGTAAAGTGCCTTGAGATGACATGTTTCATGAATTGGCACTATATAAATAAAATTGAATTGAATTGAATGTGTTAAAGTTTCATGAAATAAAACCTGAACTTTTAAGCTACAACTTCAAGCTTATTTGCCACAGAAACAAAGCGGATCACCAAAAAAGAAAAAAAAGCCTCACACAAACAGTGAAATATTGGTGGCAGCATCATGCCACAAAGTTACTTTTCCTCAGATGAGGAATTTTGAACTTGAATTTTAGTTTGGGAACATGAAGTCATGAACAGTTCCAAATAAAAGTTATTTTTTACTCAAAAGCCTCTGATGTTTTATGACAAAAAAGCTTGAATGATCATTTATTTCTAAGGAAAAGGCTTTAAAGAAAGGAAGTAAATAAATGCTTTAAACTGACTTTATTTAACAGCCATCACTAGACTGAATGTTGCCCTTCAAACTGTTAAAGCCAACACCTACAACTAAGAGTTTGAAAATGACAAACAGCAATACAAAATTATTCATGACATATTTCAATGTTAAGTTAGCACAAATTAAAATTAAACATAAAAAAGTACAATATTTGGCCTGAGCTGTGTGCATTTTATACGTTGATTATCTTGGAATGAGTAGTTGCTGCATTGCTTTTTCTAGACTGGATAAAACTTGGCTTTACATAGGTTTTTGCAACCTCAGCAGTTTTTCCTCAACACTTAAAAAGTGGAGTGGGTGGTGTTCAGGTGTTTATCTTTCTATAGGCAAGTATATATTAACATTTTATAAAATGTAAAGAACTACAGTGAACAAATACAAATGTAGAAATTACAAGCTGGTGTCTTCCTACACTGTTTGAAGATGTTTAAGTATTAACTATTATTATTGCTTCATCAGCTTTACCTAGATTTCACATGCTGTTGTACAAATGGAATAGACAACAGGTAAAAACTAGAGGCAATTAGCAAGACACCCCCAATAAAGGAGCGGTTCTGCAGGTGGTGACCACAGACTACTTCTCTTGCTGTGTCTGTCAGCGTAGTGTCCAGAGCATGGAGGCGCTACCAGGAGACAGGCCAGTACATCAGGAGACGTGGAGGAGTCCGTAGGAGGGCAACAACCCTGCAGGACCACTACCTCCACCTTTGTGCAAGGAGGAACAGGAGGAGCACTGCCAGAGCCCTGCAGGATGACCTCCAGCAGGCCACAAATCTGCATGTGTCTACTCAAACGATCAGAAACAGACTCCATGAGGGTGTTATGAGGGCCCGATGTCCACAGGTGGGGGTTATGCTTCCAGCCTAACATCGTGCAGGACGTTTGGCGTTTGCCAGAAAACACCAAGATTGGCAAATTCACCACTGGTCCCCTGTGCTCTTCACAGATGAAAGCAGGTTCACACTGAGTACATGGAACAGAGTCTGGAGACCCGTGGAGAATGTTCTGCTGCCTGCAACATCTTCCAGCCTGACCGGTTTGACAGTGGGTCAGTAATGGGGTGGGGTAGCATTTCTTTCGGGGGCGGCACTGCCGCCCATGCGCTCGCCAGAGGTAGTCTGACTGCCATTAGCTACAGATATGAGATCCATTGTGAGACCATATGCTTGTGCTCTTGGCCCTGGGTTCCTCCTAATGTAAGACATTGCTAGACCTCATGTGGTTGGAGTGTCAGCAGTTCCTGCAAGATGAAGGCATTGATGCTATGGACCGGCCCGCCCATTCCCCAGACCTGAATCCAGTTGAGCACATCTGGGACATCATGTCTGGCTCCATCCACCAATACCACGTTGCACCACAGACTGTCCAGGAATTGGTGGATGCGTTAGTCCAGGTCTGGGAAGAGATCCCTCAGGAGACCATCCGCCACCTCATCAGCAGCATGCCCAGGTGTTGTAGGGAGGTAATACAGGGACGTGGAGGCCACACACGCTACTGAGTTTCATTTGACTTGTTTTAAGGACATTACATCAAAGTTGGATCCTCCTGTAGTGTGTTTTTCCAGTTTGATTTTGAGTATGGCTCCAAATCCAGACCTCCATGGGTTAATCAATTTGAATTCCATTGATGATTTTGTGTGATTTTGTTGTCAGCACATTCAAAGTTGTAAAGAACACTTCATTCATTCATTAAGATCTAGGATGTGTTATTGTAGTGTTCCCTTTATTTTTGAGCAGTGTATATTTCTCCCCAATCAGATTAGGTGGAGTTCAAAAAATTCTTATTTGTGGAACATGACACAGTCAAGGCAAAACTAGTATCAACTATTTTATTCAAGCCATTCTGTTTCTGTTTCAAGTGAGACAGTTCTTATACTACAAAGCGTACAACACTGGCTAAAAGCGCCCTGATTATTCAAGGTCCACAATGCATCATATTAAAAGGAGAAACGTTTGCATTCAGAGTCCCACATTAAATCCTTTTTTAAAATTATTATAACTGATCATGAATTAATCATGGATCTTTCAAAACGTTGGTAAATTCTAAACTAGCAGAATAAGATCATTCACTGGAGGAACAATGAAAAGGATTCAGTTTCTTCACCAGAGTACTTCATAAGCATTATGTATTTTGAAGTTTTCAGGATCATCATCTGTGGTATAAAGGATTTTTTTCCCGCTCAGTCAAATGTCATGAACAAGGTCTTCAAGAGCCTTGGTCAATGTAGTGAAATATGTGCCAATGTGTACTGTATAAGAAAAGTACAATTTCTGAGGGTTGTGGTAACTGAAGTATTGATGGACAAGTTGAAAGCTCAGATCACACAGATGAACACATTTTTACTTGCAGCCTTGCAGGAAAACAAAACATTTAGCAACATTTAAAATCCTGACACTACAGGCATATTTTAGGCTGTACTACATGTTTGATTCAAGCTCTATTAGATGGGCTCATGTTAACTCGACCACAATCACAGGGACCCATGTTAAATCTATTAAACACATTGTCCCCTGCTCTGGTAAGTTCTCAGATGACCCAGACAAACTGCCTATTCACAGGCAGCGGGTCCTCCGTGGTTTCGCCTGACTGGAGAAGATGGTCTGAAATTACGTAGCTATTGAATCCTACAAATCCTCATTTACTCCAAAGATTGGCACAATGAGTTAAGTTAGTGAATCTCAGAAAGTCAGAAGGTACACATTGTAAAGCCCTTCTAAGTGATGTGCAGATGGTCAGAACGAGCCAACACAAGGGTTCCCTCTGTCCAGCTTGCAGTATAAACAGCAGGAGTAAGAAGACCAGAAGAGTCTGAAGAACAGAAGAATAATGCTGAAAGGAATAAAAAATGAAGGGAGAACAAGGGAAAATCTAGCCATGAAAAGAACAAAAAAGGAACAAAAAGGCTACCAAATAGTTTGAGCGAGGGAAAGCAAAAACACTGATTGATTCTGGGCTTAAAACATGTAATAAAATGATTAAAAAAACGTGTTTCAATGAGTCAGGATAAAAAGACATTTGATGCAGGGTACACCGAATATCTGAGTGAAGCTGGAGTCTGCACCTCAGAGGGTCGTCCTTTTTCCCCACTCGCGTAAGACGAGCCCCTCATGAGCTGGAGAAAGACATCAAACCAGAATGCAGAGAGGCAGAAAGAAGCAGAGAACGTTGACGTCTTTTTAAAGTGAGCGGCAGATAGAGGCTGACTGTAGGCATGATGAGCAGCAAGAAAGGTAGAGGAACCCGGGTGGAAGGGTCAAAGGTGCAGCAGTGGAATGCATAGAGCCGCACCGAGAACGATCACGGACCAAGAAAACTATTTATCAAAAAAAGTAAAGAACTCTTGTGATCTTTTTGGATCTGCAGATTCTTCCCTGATGTCTGAGCAATTTTTGAAATCTCTGTAAAAAAAAAAGAAACACCCTTGAATACAAAGAATACTTCAAGACCAATCTATACGTTGCAGATCTTTACATGACATTTCAGGTATAGGGGCTTCCAAAAGTATTCACACCCTACACCTTTTCACACTTTTAACAATACAACCTTTAATGTATTTCATTTACATTTCATGTCACAGCCCAAAACAAAGCAGTACATAATTATGAGTTAGGTGGCGCTGCCAGTGCCAGCACGATGTTTCAACATGAGGAAGGTGTGTTCAGAGTCATCTGCAGCTAGTTTTCGGCCACTTCATGTTTTGTGTGATAGCCCAAATGGTTTAATTATGGTTTCATTTGATCAGAGCACCCTCTCCCCATGTTTGCTGCCTCCCCACATGGTTTCTGGTTAACCGCAAACAACTTCTTGTCACTACCTCCTTAATAAAAGATGGCTTTGTGAAGTGGAAAAAAATACTAGTTGGACTGTCCATCTCTCCCACCTGAGTTGTGAATCTCTCCAGCTGTTTCAGAGATACCACAGGCCTTTTGGCGGTTTCCCTCTGATGAATTGCCCTGTCTTGGTAGGTTTGCAGTTGTGCCATAACTCTTCCCCTTTTCAGAAAAAAAAAGGATTTAAAATAGCTTTTTGAGACGTTCAAAACTTGGGATCTTATTTTATAACCCAAACCTACATTACACTTTTCCATGTCTTTTTCTCTTTGAGGCCTTCAACGAATGGCTGGATTTACACTAAGATTAAATAATAAAAAAAAGGTGGAATTGATTCACAAATTCATTGACTTCAGTTGGCAATTTTTATTGGGAGTATCTGGGTAAAAGGGACTAAATTCAAATGCATGCCACACTTCTCAGATTTAACAGTAGAGCAATGAAAACCAGGTGCTGGTCTATCACATAAAATCCCAATAAAATGTAAAAAAAAAAACTTCTGCAAGTTAGAGTAAATAAACCTGCTCAATAATATCACCTAAAGAGAGTGTTTCATGTTTTGATCCTGGCAAACCTATAATTCATCTTTAGAGAACATAACAGACCTTAAGCTAGTGCGGGGTTTAAATGCCACAAACCAGCTGGCATGTCTGGGAATATGAAGTAACTGAAATAGAAGGCCTCCACAGTATTAGGTATGGGTGCTTGTTTACCGCTGCCTTTTCTAGATTAGTCATGGAAGGGATGAGTGTATCAATCTGATGACTAACCTTAATTTAAAAGGAAAACCACACAAACGAGCTTTCTGTGTGAATGAGGTCTTCATGTCTGTGACACTTTAGATCCACCCTCCCAGTAAAGAAGAGTGATCCCTCCATTCCTGTGGCTGTGCACAGGCCTCAGAGCGGGCAGTGTGTCACTCATCTGACAGCACATCCTCCTACTTTCATGTATCATTCATGCAGACCACGCATGACACATTGGATTATTCATATTTGCCCGTTGTGAAAAACTAGTCTTTTTGATCTGAGTAGGTAAATTAATATTCAGGCATTATCTAACCCGTCGCAGAGCGAGGAGCATCTGCTGCACTAAGTTGGCTTGTTGCGCGTTCCTTCACAGGCTCTATCAGTTCCTGCAAGGCTGCAAAACCCAAAAGAGATTTATTAAAGTAAAAGGAATCTCAACCAGTAAGTTTAACTCGACTAAACATCACTTTTTAACAAGCTTCAGAAATGGTTTTGTCCATTCTGACCGCAATGCAACAACTGCATGTCAGCACAACAAGCATTCTTCAACCACCAGCAGATTTTGCACTACAGCTTTGTGCAAGAAGCTGTTTTAAACATATGTTTTTCTAATGGAAACAGTTGTTCCAATAATAGGCGCACATGTTGACATTGTACCTACCCTTTGCAAAAGCAGAAACAAACACTTATTTCATTATCAATTAATGAAATAAAATACTCTAAAGGGTGTTTTATGTCAAGGGTGGCTATGCAAAAACATTTAAATATACCACAGAGTATAAAGAAAGATGACACCAAAGGTGACCTTGGATTAGTTGTAAAAACGCTGAGAATTCATCTATATTCTAAAGACTTTTTTTCATTTATTCATTGAAGAATCAACTTAATATACACAGGGTTGTTTCTAACCTACGTTATGTGAAAAGCAGAGAAATTTGCAGTATAAAAACAACTAAACAAAATACAAGTAAACAGTGAGAATGCAACAAAGCCCCTGGAATAAGAGGCAGAATTAAACCATTTACTGTCAATGGCTGCAGTAGAAAATCCAGAATAATTCAATATTGGTTCTTATCACTTTCATCATTCATTGAACTTTATTTGATGGTAATTCGCTGCCTTTTCAAACTAGTTTTAACTGAAGTAAAAAAAAGTATTTCCAGTATATTTAAGTGGTCAGTAAGATAAGATAAGATGAGATAAGAATTCCTTTAATGTCCCTCAAAGGAAATTCGGGCGTGACAGTGGCAAACACAAACAATTTTTAGTGATGAGAATAGAAAACAGAATACAAGGAAAGAAAAGTAAACTGTCTAATCCACGGGTCACCAACATGGTGTCCGTGGGCACCAGGTAGCCCCCCAGGACCACATGTGGTGACCTCAAGCCTATTAAAAAAATTAGTACATCCCTCCAGTGAGCTGCATTTAAAATAGTATTTTATTCAGTTGCTCTTCCTTTTTAATCCTACTTGTATTCACATAGATTTAAAAATGACAAAAGAATTAAAAACATATTCATATTACATAAAGTTAAGGTGAGCTTGGACTCTTGTAGCTCAAAAGATCAGTACAGGTAGCCCTTCACATGAGACAGTCCCGATGAAGTAGCTCTCAGTTTCAAAAATGTTGGTGACCCCTGGTCTAATCTAACGTTAGCTCTAAAGAAAATATTAAGAGTAGAATATAAGGGTAAATGAATAAATTGACCAAAGGAAAAGCAAAGTTATTTGATAGTGGTAAATAACTCCAGACTATAGACCCAACACACGATAATAGAGTATGCAATATTTCCATACTACAATTTCCATAACGTACAAAGCTTATACAATATGCACTATGTATCATAGTCCAGCAGCATCCCAGCTAAGGCGTAAGACAAGAAAAGTGAGTTTTATGTTCAGTCCATTTTTGAGAACCAACCATAAATGCACATGGTCACTTTCAGTTAGTTTGACTCAGTGTTTTCATTGAGATTCAGTGCTGGCCACATGTATTAGGATCTCTGGAATAGATGTGGATAAAAAAAAACTTGGAATACATTTATATTTTATAAAAGCAGCATAATCTCACACTAATTATGAAAAACCCAACCTTTAATTTGAGTGCATTTATTCTATGGGTGAATAATCTCATGTTGAGAAGAAAAATCCCTAGTTGCCCAATTATTGGTACCCCTGCTGTCAACACTTGCGTCAACTCCCATTTGCCAATAAGACATGACCTAGTCTTCTACTTAAAAATTTCGCAAGACTGGAGGATAGAGTTAGAAGGACCTTTGATCACCCTCTTTGCACCACATTTTAACATTGTCCAGAGTTCTCTGTCCCTCTTATGCGCTCTTCTTCAGGTCACCCCACAGGTTTTCTACAGGATTTAGGTCTGGGGTCTAAGACGGTGATGGAAGAAGGTTGATGTTGTGCCTGGTGAATAGTTTCTGTACACATTTGGCCATATATTACAGAGATTCAAAAGATCTTTGGAATCTTCTGTTATAGGAATGTTTCCAGGGGTATGTGTTACAAAGGAGGTTAAACATATTAAGTTTCCCTTTAAAGGTTCTTGCTTAATTAACGATAGCTATGTTTACATGCACAAAATTGCGCGATCAGATTAACATGTATTCGGATTGTACTGTTTATATGGGCACACAATCAGTTAATCCGATCATAATGTGCGTTTATATGCACCAGGCTTTTTTCATAATAGAAACACTCTGACATGCACAGTTATCAAATTCCCCTAAAAAAAACACACACACAGAAGAAGTACGTCTGTCTTTGCTAAAACAAAAAATAGCAAACTAACCAGTATTATACGAGTTTGTCTTCTGAGCGCCCAGGCTGTACTTGCACGATGTTCTTATTACAGTTGAAATTTACTGAGTAAGCAATAATTTGGAGCCCTTTTATTTTTTCGAACAGAAAGGTTGTATCGGGAGCCCTGACAGATTTTCTTCCCGACGTACTTCCACCACTCACCAACGTGGAAATACGTCACGTTTACGTCAGGCGCACATGTGCGCTCGGGTCGGTTTGCCACATTCGGAATATCTTGAGCCTGACGAACGTTTATATGAACGTTGATCAAATTATCAATCGGCATAAACCACTCCTCTCATTCGGATTACAATTTAATTCCAATTGAGCTTAATCCAATCATAATATTCCGATTAGCTTGTTCACATGCCGCCTTTTTATTCTGATTGGCCGTTTATTCCAATTACTTTTCTCCATGTAAATGTAGCTACTTACTTTGTAGATTACAATGAAGTGGTGCTGAAGCTTCTTAACAGCTTGGTAAATCAATTCAGGGCAAGTCATTCTGGATATGTCTGAATTCATGTAAAGCATATGAAGGTGGAATGAAGACGGTCAATCACAATGAAGACACAGGAGTGACGGACTAATGTGCAAATTTATACCTGCTCTAATGCACCTGGATAAGACGTTAATCAGCTTCATTAGTTTTTAAAAGCTTAAACCAAATCCAAGGGTACATTGTTAAACCACTAATCTTGCCTTGCTGTGCAAGCCCACAGCATCATGGATTCTCCAATATACTCAACAGGGGGGCTGAATTATGCTTAGATCAGATTAATTTTATTGGATATATGTTAAGTACAGTTTGTTTCCACACCAATTTTTTTCACACTGAATACATTTTGTGAAATTAAAGTTAGTATTTTCTTAATTTTTAATTGTGAGATAATTCTGTTGTGATAAAAAATAAACCTATTCTAAGACTATGCATTATTCAACTGTATGTTTCATCATTTGAATTCACAGTATTTATTTTGATACTCTTAACTAATCTGTTATTTTATTTTTCCAAATCTCATTTTTTGTTTCTAAAACACTGACATTCAGTTTGAAAATTGAATATGCCACGTACCTTGTCTATGAACGAGCTTGTGTGGGGAACATTTCCAGATAGATTTACTGCACTTATACAGGGCATTTCTATCTTAATGGAAAAACAGCTTTAAGTTTTTTTTTTCTTAGTCACACAGACCCAAATGTATAAACACACTGTTAATGGTGGAAAATGTGAGATGGTGCTCTGGCCACTAAGAGCAGAATGGGGGCTCAAGGACATGCTCATACGCAGACAGGACCAATCTTGTGATTAATGGCAGATCTGCAGCCCATCCACACCTTTAAACGTGTGCTGAACCCATACTTCAACATTTTTCAAACTATCTCTTGTTTTGACTGCAATCCAAGTTAGGATTCACCTTCAATACTGCATCTATTAAAAAATCAATTACCTGTGTAACTGTAGGAAAGTTTCCTGAACATAATGACAGCAGTAGGTACGTATAGTACATGTAATGGGACAGAACTCCCACTGGTACCCCGGAGTAAGCACAAATTATCTCGGTGTGTCACTGTGCATTTGTTATGAGCACAGCTCTCTCCATGCAGCCTGCAGCTTTTAGTAAATACATCATCAATATTTCAAACACACTGACACCGAATTAATGATATGCAGCATTTCTTTTCAGCCAATCAATAACTACACACACTTTGGCTCCTAATCATATGCATACTGTATATACATCGCATATTTAAATGTTGCACACATACACTGACCATTTGCTGAGTTTTATGCATAAAGGCTCTGGTTCTGCATCTCTTTTGTTAAACAAGCACTTATTCTCTCACAAGCATATGCAGAAAATCATGCTTCTTCTGTGAGAGTGCTGGCATGGTGATTATTCTTGGGAAGGATAGCAGGGATGAGCAATCAGTGGTGAGCTCATTAATCATGCTGGATGGAGACCCTGAATCTCCTCCACAGGTACAGACGAATACTCTGGTAACCCTCCTTCTCTTTTTCCACCCACCAGCTCATTTTCTCCATCGTGCTGTGTTTGCATCTTTGGCTACAGCTCTCTGTCCTTCGCAGCACCTCTAAACCTCTTGATATTTGTGTGACTGTAACTCCCTGTCAGTCTCACTTTTTCTCTTTCTCTGTATTTCTATTACGCTTCTCTCCTTCTCCTTTCATTCCACTCGATGTGCTCCTTGCCCGGCTGTTTCTAGCCTCGCTGGCAATACCAAATTTCTGACCATTTTTTTCCCTGTTGGACCCCTTAACTAGACAGTGAATTTGCCTTGTTAAGATCACAGACAAAAGACTGGGAATGAAAGGAGACAAGTATAACGTAAATGTCTGCAGTAGGGACTATTTTATAAAAATGACAGAAATTGCATCAATAATCTGACTCCAGAGGTTTTCATCTGAGTATCTGTCAGCTTCTTCACTTCAGGGAAACACTCAAAATAAAATGTGGATGCTTTCTGATGAGGATTTAACAAAATTTCTACATTGTGATGAAGAAGACCAGAACATGGAGACATGCAGTGGATTGGACCTTAGGTCAAAGTGTAATAACAATTATCATTAATGCATAAAAAAATACTTTAAACTTGATAGAAAACCACTGGTGTTTTCAATGTAACTCCTATAGTCCCTCTAGAGGAAAATAACTCAGCGGCAGATAATTATTTGACAACCAGATTCAGAGGACAGCCTCTAAATAACCTTCATCTATAGGGGTATGTTTCTAAGCATCTGAGTACACTAAGTTGACAAGTTGTATACAGAGGCTCAAACTGAATGATGCCTTCACAATGCTTTGATACCAGGGCAGAGTACTTTTTACTGTGGTTTTCCTTCCATAGAGCAGTTCCAGTCAAAGGTTTTCTGCCAAAGTCTTCTGATCTTTGACAATTCTAGGCTCAACAGGCTTATTTATAAGGCACAAGAAAAGTGGTGTCAGTCCTCAAGGGTGTTATCCTGTTTTAGACGTTATCCTGGTTCAACTGAACTGATCACAGGTGCTTAATAACAGGCCTCTGCAGACCTTGAGAACATACTGAGGAGGTAAATCAGTAATTTAAATCCAACATGTTGGAGCATGGACAAACCTAAAACATGTAGGACACTGACCCTTGAGGATTGGAGTTAGAAACCTTTCACATAAGCAATTATAGAAAGTAATTTTAGGTGCTTTCCTGGACAAAAAAAATGCTTAGAAAGATTAGAAAAGAATTCATTAATTTATTTTAAAATGTGGAAGCCAATTAAAGGGTACTGTAAGTTGATAGATCATGTTCTATCAATGTGAAGCACCAGTTAATTCAGTTCAATATGTTTCACAGACTCCACTATTCCTTATTTGTCATTGAAACATACATTCCAGTGAAATTCATCCTCTGCCTTTAACCCATCCCTTAGGGAGCAGTGGGCTGCCACTGTGCGGCAAGTGCCCTGCTCTCTAGCCACCAGGCCACCAGTCCCCCCTGCAATCTAGTACAAAGACTAAATGGCATAGAATTGTTCCATCCACCTCTTCAAAATGGCATAGACCTAAATCTGCTGACGTTTTTTTTTCTCATCTATTCTGGGCATGCCCTGAATTGGTTTAATCCTGACCTTCAAAACTGCACTATTTGTGTACTCTCCTTCACTTAGGATTTGCAGCATCTTTATGCAAGCAATTTAATTCAATTCAATTTCAATTCAATTTTATTTATATAGCGGCAATTCATGAAACATGTCATCTCAAGTCACTTTTCAAAGTCAAATTCAATCAGATTATACAGATTGGGTCAGATTATACAGATTGGTCAAAAAATGTCCTATATAAGGGAACCCAGTTGATTGTATCAAAGTCTTGACAAGCAGCATTCACTCCTCCTGAAGAAGCGTAGAGCCACAGGGAGAGTCGTCTGCATTGTCCATGGCTTTGCATCAATTCCTCATACCGAGCAAGCATGAAGCGACAGTATGTATGGAATGATAATGACCAAGAAACTAATTATAAAATAGTTGAAAAGTGATAAAGTGCCTTTGTTCAAAGTGTAGTCAACTGAATTTACTGAGATACACTGCATCTAGAAAATCATCAAAATACTTAGACAAAAATGCCTTAATTTGCTGGTGACCCTTTTTTGTTTAATTTTTGTAGTCTATTTCTTCTTCTTCTTCTGTGATCCAAAATTCTACTGCTACTACTCTCTTTAATCCATTAAGATAGGAAAAAGAAAAAGCAGATGTGGCCCAAGAATGGAGCCTTCAGGAACCCCAAATGTGAACCAGCAGTCCCATCCCACTTTTCCAGTCCATCAATCTGTATACTATGATCAACTGTGACAACCACATTAGTAAGACAAATAATACCCAGACACGGGTTTTCAGGTTTCAGGTTCAAGCGTATGCACTTTAAAACTTTCCCAAATTGAGCCTCAGTGTTATGGTGTGATGCTGAACCATACTGAAAAGCACTGAGGTGATTCTGTTTCATCACAAAGGCGTAAACTCTATAATGGACTGGCTTTATAATTATATTTGACAAAGATGGGTCTATAGATTAGGGGATAAATATTAAAATAAATTCCATTAACAACGTTTTTAAAACAAGACACTGTAATACCATCAAACTCCCTTTCATCTCTATTTATTAGTCTTCTTTGGCTTTTGTATGTCTGTTAGTGGTGCTTGCATTGAGAGCTTTATTTCTATTCCTTCACATTGGCTGCTCCTCTGTCCAGCCTGTCTCTTCTAAAAATGTTGCTCATCTCCGCACCTGCAACCATGCACAGCCAATCCTTGACCCAGGTGGCTGCCAACTAACCCGAGCAGCTGGGCCGTGTGCCACTTGTTTTGTGCCATTGCTGTTCTTGCTCTTGTCTGAGGCAACATATAAACACCTGGAGGTCATGAGACCCTAAGCCTAGACACTATCAAGGTTTTAAATGACAGAAATACTTGAATAGTTGGCTTTGTTTACTTTTATCAAAGTATTTATTTTGAATAATTGCTTTGTTGTAAAGGCAAGGCAATTTATGTATATGGCAAGACGATTCAAATTGCCTTACCTGAACAGTAAAAACATTACAGACAAAGGAAAAAATAAAGGAATAAGCTAAGTAAATCCTTGACTAAACTTCTTTCATACATTAACAAACATACAGAAAGACTTAATTGTTTGTATTAATAATAAGAAATAAGCTAGTATAAGTATATTCCTGGGGATCTCCGATCCAAAGTAATTCCATCCAACCTCTCCAAAGCTAAACATAGAATAACTTATTTTGTTTCGTTGTTTCACTGGAACAAGCTTGATCACTAAACATTGAAAGCTTAATTGTTTATATTCATAAAGCTAAAGCTTGAGGTTTCTGATCTGACCTTTCTAACACTACAGCTAAAACATAAAGCAGTATAGTAGGGGAAGGAAGCACAGTAGAGGCGACGTGTGTGTGCCTGTGTGTTTTAGTGTAATTGTGTGTGTGTGTGTGTGTGTGTGTGTGTGTGTGTGTGTGTGTGTGTGTGTGTATGTGTTTGTCTGTGAACTGTCCCAGATAGCTCTTGCAACCATTAGTCTTTGATAGTAATGGAACATTATCAGTCAGTTCAGTGCACTCTGTTCAAGGTCACAGATGTCAGAGCGTCTTGTTTACATAACATCCAGGAGAAATTAAGATTGCAGGGGAGCCAGTTTGGATGATAGCATTTGTTTTGGGCAGGCAGACTCTTGTTTTTCTGTGTGCCTTAAAGCCTCACTGGTTGTTGTCAATGGCGATTCCAAAGAAGCCAAAAATGTGGTCATTCTGCCAGAGTTCACCTTCCAGCTTTGTCCAATATCGTTCCCATTTTGCAAGCATGTTCAGAAACAGCAGCTGGTCTGCAGTTCTGCTTACACAACATATACCTCACATAGTTTAAGCAGCCCAACGTTTTCACAATTTCTCCATACTCCACATAACTTCCAGCTCCGAAAAGCAGAAATCCTGTTATAAATCCAATTTTGAACACATTTTTAACATCCTTGACTGACAACATGGACAAACACACGATTCTCCTCCCACCGTGTGTCCACCTGCAAATGTCCCTTCGGGCACAAGTGCTCTCCTTCACCCAGTCTTCTCATTGAGAAAATTTTATCAATTGCTTTTAGAGTCCAGGTGACCAGATCCATAATTTACAATATGGAAGATATGTAAAAAGGGGCTCCAAAAAAGATTGATAGAAGCAGGCAGGGAAACAGGAGAGGGAGAGGAAAAAGTAGAGGAGAGAAAAGTTTCCGCCTTCACAGAAAAGCAGGAACAGTACATAATAATGCAATGCATCTCATTTTTTAAAATACTTTCTGTGCAAGGAAACCAAAGTAGCTTTTATCAGTTTACTGCCTCACTTCTGTTTGTCAAATATAGTGGTTAAAAGGATTATAAAAATAAAGTTTAGGAGAAAGATCGAAAAGTGATCTTATCTTCACATATTTGATAAAACGGAGAACACTTTAAATCTCAGGGGCCAAAAAAGCTATCCTGATGTGGGAGGATTAGTGGAAACAAGCTGACAGTCTGGAGCTAATCTCCTATACTTCATTTGGCGGGATGAGATCCAATTCATTAAAGCTATATTCTCATCTGACAGCAGCATAAGATCTCTGACAATCTCAGTAATCTTTCATCGTTATGGAAAGAAAGACATCCTCTTGCTCTCTCCCCAGATATATTTCTCCTACTGTAAAATGCTAGAGGATCTTCTGACAGGGCTGGCTAAGTGGTCTTTTTTGTATTAAAGCCCTTTGAGCTTTGTGGAAGAGAGATTAGTGGCCTGCAACACAACTCCGCTCTGCTGGAGCCACAGCTTGACCTGACCCGAGGGTCCACCTCCACCGAGACACAGAACGCACAATAAGGTGCACTGGGAAGAGTCTGGATATGTGTAACTGTATGTGCCCAAATGTATCAGCAGGACTCTAGTTATTTGTGCTCTGTGGGAATCTTTTTCAAGCGTGGACACTTTAAAGCATTTGCAAACATTTTAGAAACAGCATGATTATGCCGCAGGGCAGAAGAACAGAAAGACCTATGATATTCTTTGTATAAACTCCCGGAAGGGCATCTTTCCAGATAAAACACTCTGAGGTTAAGGAGTTCAACAGACTGGAGGTCATCAGTGCTAGCACAATGCCATGAGATGTATTATTTGATTTGTTATAGTGCTGAAGGAAAACAGCACTGGATGGTTTTAAATGCCTATTTTATAAGATCAAGTATTAGAATCTGGCTATATTTTATGCTCTCTTTCTGAAATGATGAACACAGAAAGATAAATATTAACTGCAATTAAGTATATTAAATGACAAAAGCAAATAACTGCTGGTATTAAATATCACCACACTGCAATATTCCAGTCTATTTTCAGTCAAATGGTTCTCTACACTTTAGGGGGTAAAATAAGGGCATGAGAAAATGTTAGCATTATGCATTAATTTGAAAAATCTTTGAATTTTAGGAGAAATGGACAAACTATGCCAGACACAATCTAACATGTAGGAAGGTTTCTAGAAGCAAATTTAAAGAAGCTTGTCTGGGAAGTGCATGGACAGAGGGCAGTTGGGCTTGTTTTTATTGAAATGTTTCCAGTGCTAAAAAGAATTTCTGTATTAATTCCTAACCAAATTATGTGCAAATTAACTCCTTAGGGAGAAGAAAATACTGAGGAAATATGATGAACATGCTACACATTTAGCATCAACAAGCAATGCTAATTTAAGAAGATTTTTTTGTCTGCAAACTATTTTATTTAATTTTTTTGAAGACCTGGATAGAGGCTGTCAAAATAAACTATTAACAAGCAAGAACTAATTGTTAACTTGCTGAATCTGGATACAGGCATTTAAATACAAGCCTGTTGGCTTGTATTTAAATGCTTAATCAGGAAGAGACATCTAGTAGAACCAGAGTCAGAAACTGTAATAATCTGCCTTCAAGCACAAAATCAGGTCATGGTTTGGAATATAAGGATTGATGCACAGTAATTAGGTAAATATATGGGGTGGATGTTTTTGTCGTTTTAGTTATACATCAAAAACACAAATCAAGAATTGGACACTTGCATAAAATATATTTATATGATGTTGCTTTTGTGAATTCTAGAATAAAGTAACTTGGTTGCTTCTTTGATTGTTACGTGTTGCATAAAGTAGTGAAAGCAGGATCTATGTGCAAGATCCAGTGGGTTGGCCATAAGCTAAATCAACTTTAATAACCAAAATACAGGAAAATCCACCCCTTCCAAAAAGTTACAAATGAAGAGAGTAATTCAATGAAATGCAACATGAAAATTATTTTTTTCCCTCACAATAATTAACATTGGTTAAATTTATGTTACATTTGTTAAATTGACTGATTTTATATAGAGCTGATGTAATCATACTACACCAAAACAAAACATCACAAATTTGGGATTAAAAGTGTCTTGCCCAGAGGCATATCAACACATGACAGCAAGAAGTTGGAATCAAACCAGCAACTTTAGGACTGCAAGACAGTAACCTAACCCATTCAGCAACTCAGGGAGGTTGAAAAACTGAAGCTCAAAGTTGAACAGAACGTACGGGGAAACAAAACAATGCAATAAATCTTTTTAACGGAATGCATATTGTTTGACATTAAAATTTCTTCTCTTAGTCACTTTACAGTCTTGACAGCCAGGACTCCAAAACCTATCCAGCTTCTTGAACAGGAACAGCGTTTCCTTTTATGTATAGGCCCCTCATCACATATTCCAAAGCTGTTTCACAGGTTTTATGATTAATGGTCTCAATAGGTTAGATAGTCCTAAAATAAATTCTCTATATTGAGAAAAATGACTTTAAATGAAGTGACAAAGGGCTTATTTTAACACCACAAATGTTAGTAAAATACAAGGCTGAATCGGGCCTCATTGATCTATTTTGACAGAGTAATTTGGGTGAGAAATGGCAGAGGTTCAAGTGGTGTCAACAAAAACACCTACAGTAAGTGCACCTGTGGAAAAAAAATGCAAAGAATTGAAAATTGTGTCTTTGTACATGTAGAGTTTGACCTTTATCTCTTTTCCAATTATCAATCCAAGAAGGTTTGCTGAACTCACACAATCCTGTCCTGAGTAAGTATTTAGTTTAGTCTGAACTTTAATATAATCTTTTCATCGAAATGGAAAACGTTTGTGTGCCACTCATTACCAACATTGCATCATAAAGAAACTTCCACCATCTTAGGTTAGGTGACATGACATTAAGAGGTTAACTAAACTGCCTTATTGTTAAACTGCTGCTTTGGTTTACCATCTTCAAGCTGTAATATATTTTATGTCAGAATCAACTACAATCATTTAGATTTTCTGCCTCTTCAATCATAGAAACTCCATCTATGCAACTTAGATCATGTTTTGCAAAGGTCAAACAAGACATTTTATAGCTTTTAAATTCTTGGCTTTTCACTTGAAGTCGGATAGTCTTTTGAAACAGCCACCGAGGAAGGACTTATTTTAGTTTAGTGGAAACACAAAGCAGAGCTTGGACCATGACTAACACATTTAAATACCATAGAGTCTACAATTCCTGGAAAAGTGCTATTTTTCCACAGCTCACAGATATAACTACCCAAAAATAATACTGGTAAAAACAAATACCTTACTGGTATAAGTTTTATCTTTTCTCACCATCTGATCAAAATGTTAAATTATGAATGAGCATTTTTAACATAAATATTGGTTTTTATTTTTTGCACCTTTCACATATATTATAAATCACAGTTGTGCTGGTAATTATGGGTCCAATTCCACAGTATAATTTCTAAACTATATAACTATGTAAATTAAGAGAGATGGATGTTTTTAGATGCTCTATTTATTTACCTATCCAAGGCATTTGACATTGTGGATCACCGTCTCTTATCAAAAATTGTTTTAAAAAAATAGCAACTCCAAACAAACTGTTTGATTCTGCAATTTCCAGCTGCTCAAACTCAAAGGCATCCGAATTCCTGGAGTCTGCCTTTGATGCAGTGCAGATCTGTCTGGAACAATTGAGACTGGTTGTAAATGCTGAAAAATCCAAAATAATGTGTTTTTCTTTAATTGATCTCTTTCCTTGGAGAACATATCTCATGAAATTCATCATAAACATTTGATCTCCAAGCTGAGGGTGAAAATCGGTTTCTATAACAGAAATGTGTCATATTTCTCCCTCAGAGCTAAGAAGCTTCTAATAACAGCCACTTTTCTAACTTGTATGTGTTTGTGACAATGTTGTATGCATGCTTCACGCAGTTGCCTATAGTTCATTATTCTGGTGTACAACTGTGCTATTTATCTGAGATGTATCACAGGTTTTAGCAGTCTCACCTACTACTGTGAACTGTATTCTAAAGCAGGCATGCGTTCCTGAAATGTACGACATGCACACTGTATAACACTGGTTTACAAGGCTCTAATTGGGTTGGTTCCTATTTATTTATGAACTTTTTTTCCCAGAATACTAAAAGTGCTTTAGTCTTACAATCAGAGTTCATTTTATATTTCTGTGCAAATGAAACGCAAACAAAAGCTTCATGTTTTTCTGCCCTCTCTGCTTGAGATAACCTCCAACCCGAACGAGAACTGTCAGAACTGGTTTCAATGAAAGCCTACTGCTCCCTCTTTAGAAACCGACAACGGAAATCCTTTCAACAGCGCCTGTGTTTTTAAATATTAATTAATGCTTTAAATTTTATATTGTCACTGTAACAATAACACCTGCATATTGTTTGTCATAATATTTTAAGGGTTGTTTTGTTGTTGCTGTCCTGCTTGTCCACTATGAGATGTGCTACTGCCTTTCTTTTGTGTTTTTTTATTTAATGAAAATAATCTTGTTTTCTAAATATTTTTGGTTGATTCTAACCATTTTTGTGCAATTAAATCAAAGGTATAATTATGTCCATTCTGATATTTTTTTAGTGGAGGTACTATAATAAAACCTTTGCTGATTAATTGCCAGAAAGTGAACTTAACAGGCACTGCAACACTGCTCAATTATATCAACTAACGGGGTTTAAAAAAAGCTGCTGGTGAGTCCATGAAGTTGATTAATTGCTACATAATTTACCCTGAAGTACCCCCTTGCTAATTAATTATGGGAGAGTAAACTTTGTCTACAGCACGCTTACACCACTCTGCTAAATTATTATAGATCCTCCAAGCATGACAGGAATCTTGCAACTAACTATGAAAGTTGCAGGCTAAATACCTGCATGCTTACTGATTAAATTATACGTAGGCAGCACAGCAGCTCGGAGGAAGAAGTGTCTGCTCAAAGTGAAAATGACACTGGAATGATCCCCAAGCGGTCCTGTAATGACCCCCGTGTGTGTTTACAGGAGATAGTATGCTAATTTCAGTGCACATGAGCTGCCACATTAAAGATGCAGGTGACCAAATGCATATGCTGCAAACCGGTGACAGTCCGGGGCTTACACTGCTGATTCACAACTCTGTCAAGATGGCTGCTTTGTGGTAGCTGTCCATTGTAGGGGAATGTTTGACTAATGGCGTCTGTAGTTGTGCTTATTGCTGCATATATTCCTTGGGAAATTAACACATACAGGTGTATCTCAATAAAATAGAATGCATTTGACTTTATTTTAAGAGTCATTATTTTAAACCTTTCTGTCTTTTGATTCCAAAATTCACTCTTCTCTGCAAATTTTTATTTTACAAAAGACCAACAAATATTTAATTTAGCAAAGAAATGTTATATTATGGCCATGTTAGGGTTCACACCAGTCCATTTTTTTCCCTTTGCAACATTTAAAGTATTCAAAGGGCACAAACATTTAAGAATAGGAGAATACATTTATTATCAATTTAAAATTTGTACCTACGTCACATAAAATCAAGAGGGGAATTTTAAATTTAATAAACAAAGCAGTCTAACTTTAGTGACCTAAATCATCACAGATCCAAATCAGAAGGACTCTTGCATAAATTCCCTACATCTTTTGAGTCACCTTTTTTGCATTTGTGTAAACAATCCTTAAAGAAATCTGGCCACCCTCTTTAAATTGATGAGAATTGTTTCTAAAATGTAGTTAAGGGGTTTATTTCTGATGTAGTCGTGTTTCCCCTGTCTGGGTTAGGCCAGCCAAACGGTCCCTGATCTGTGTCATAACTGGGTTCTGCCCTGGCATCAAGACATTGAGCTTAAAGCTCTAATATGTAAATCTGGGTTTCTGATGTGTAGTACATCACCTCATTAATGAGGATGTTAAAAATTACGCTTGTGATGGAAATTTTGTCTGGAAAAAGATTAGCAAGAAATAAAATTGCATTATTTTTGCTCAAAAAGAAACTTGAACCATCTTCTCATTCGCAGTTTGAGAAGACCGAGATGAATAGGAGCTGGTTGTAAACTCAGAGAGCTTTGTTGCTCCCAGCTCAGTTTACCTGCAGTCTGCAGGGAGAGTGAATCCTTGAGCTGCTCCACAGAATCAGACAACACTCCTGAGAATAAAGACTTTGGTGATTTGAGATTGCCTACTCTGCTGTGATCAATTTCTCTTTTTTCCTCATACTTCAAAATGTTTGACTGTTTCAGCTTCCTGAAGCTGTCATGGATGCACTTTCAAGGTCAGCTGAATTGAGTTCTTTGATAGCCACTAAACGATTATGGCTGCTAGTATGAACAGTAAACAGGAGTAATTTAATTATTTTTAACAGTTAGAGAAAAGGTCCAGCTCACTACATGAAAGCTGTGGCAAAACTAATTTAAACTTCTGTGAGAAAAAAAGTTTTCTTCTCCTCAAAACATCTTCTGCTGAGATGCAGAAGGTTATCTACAAAAGGAGATCTTTTTTTATAATTCAGAAATGTTTTGTCATGTTTGGTGGTGGACAACCAAACTGCAAATGGGGACTTTTAGTTAAAAATAGCAAATATCTGATTAGAAACCCAAATGTTTACTTCATTTACACCAAATAAACTGACTTTTGGAAGATATCCAAGTTTACACATACAATTTAAGGATTTATATATAAAATAACCAGCAGTGGCAGCATGCAAGAGAGAAAATAAAGAACAGATGGGTTGACAGCCTGCAAAACGGTGAGGTGGTACAAACCTCTAAAAAAAGCCTAAAAACCTGTTTATATTAAAACACCTAAAAACAGCTTAAATCCTTTATAATTCCCAATCCTCACTGCATATTTTTTATGGTGGTAACTGAAATGCATATATTAGCAAAGTTAATGACAAATTAATCACATTTGTAATTTGATTTAGCCCTTAAAAACACCAGTTTGCATCATAGTTATTCTACTGTTAGCTTAGAGCACAGTGTGAAGAGGATAGGGCAGCTGACATCTCTGTTATTCTGACTGAGTCAGAAGAGCAGAATGGTTGCTTTAAAAGGAAGTGGTGCTTGATTTAATTTTACTTTATTCTAACCTAGGTTACCTAAGAGAAAAAAAAACATTGTTGCGTTGCATCAAAAAAGGTTTTACAGGCATTGATTTTGCTGCTCGTAAGCTGGAACTCAAAATGTGCTTTGAACCATTAGCAACTTCAAAGAGACGGCTTGCTATCGCTATGAAGATCGCCTCAGGATGTTTAACAAAGTCTGGTAAGCATCAGGATCTCCTAAAGGGGACTAAGCTAAGGGGACAGGTTGCCGCCAGCGCAGAGCTTGCTCAGGAAAGGAATCAAGCAGTTATACATTTTTCTGCACGCAAACTGAGGCAAAGAATATTAGATACTTGTGTCAGGCAGGGATGTCAAAAACAGACACTTTCCTCCAAGAACGCAGAGGACTGTGATGTTCTGCTGGGATTAAGAAGATTGAACTGCAGATGACTGTGGTAGCCCCATTCAGCCTGTATGGGACGTCTGGAAATTGGAGTCTAGAGAAGAATCAGCGAACGTCATCATGAGTTCTGGAAACTGTTGGCAGTGAACCATCCTGAAACCATTCCTGCAGGGTTTTGCCCTAACTCACTTACAATATGGCCTAAAAACACAACTCAACAATAAAGAATTGGACCAAAACCTCCATCAGGAGCAACTTTCCCCAACAATCCAGGATCAAGTTGGTTAAAAGAAGAATGATTTTTCCAGCACAGTTTTGCATCCCATTGCAAGGCAAACATGATTACCAAGTGGCTTAGGGATAGAAACATTAAAAATATTTCTTATATGGCCAGAAAAACTCCAAAGACAGTAATATTATTGAGAAGTTTTGGTCAAATGCAACAGGTAACAAAAAGACAGGTATCAAAATTGTGCCCTAATAAAGCAAAATTCATCAGTAGTCATAATTATTCCCACAAGTTGGTATCCAGTATGCCAGGATGAATTGTGGAAGACCAAATGACACTTCAAGTACCAAAATGTATAATTCTTTAAAAAGGTCTTGGCATATGTCCATTACTGAGCTTCAGTATATAATAAAAATGTCTAACAAAATGATCTTAAAAACACTAAAGCAGGAATCTTTTGTTGAGTCTCAAACAGCCCTCACCCATTACTTTGCCACTGCTTCACACTACAGCTTACTGTCAGGCTGCCATCAGATCTGAAATGATGACTGGTAGAAATACATTTCTAATCATTGATGGAGGAGACAAACAAACTTTGAATACATTGTTTTTCTTCTGATCAGCTTGATCTGCATACAGTCTGATATCTTTCAAACTACATTCAGTCATTGGAGCTTTGAAAACTCTTATTGGGAAAATGTAACATTTTTCCTCCAATTCTTACAAGTAAAATAAACCCATAACAAAGCATTCACAGCCTCTACTTATTTTGATTAAAGTTCAACAGAACTGCAAAGCAGACAACCCAAATCCATTTAAATAGCCTACTAGAAGGAAAAAAAAGAGAAAAATCGAGACTTGTCACAGTTTCTGTAACGTCTCAGGAGTCTGACCTGCCCGTTTGCTGCTGTTTCATGTTATCTATGTTGCATCATCCAGCAAGTTAAGCAGTTGCTACGTATGCAGTTTGGTGAATTTGAGACCACATATTTTACAGACTATGCTCCTCACACTGCTAACAAAAATGTCAAAGCTTATACACTAAGTTTTATAACTTTTGTCTACATCTGTCTTTTCTAAAAAGCATCAGATTACTTAGGGGAGTCAAGCACAGATGTTTCTTTTTAATTACCTTCTCCCTAAACTAAGTGTTTAGGTACCCTCTGGGTACAACAGATTCAAATCTAAATTACTAGCTAATATTATACATCTGGAAACTTAATCATCAAGATAAACATGCCTGAACAGGACTGACTGACTGTTGGAGCACAAAATGTAAAGTACACAAATCAACAAATGCAAATGTCCGGTTACAAAAACGTCTACTTTATCTCAGTAAACTTAAAGGAGCATAGCCAGGTTATTTGACATTTTTTAAATTTATACGTCAGTAACTCACTCTGGTTGCATGCAAAGTTTTTATGAAAGATTACCACGTCCTGCTGGCATATTAGTTATTATTTTGGTGTTTTATGCTTTGTTTTTGCACAATTGGTTAGTAAATAAAGCCTTCTGTGTTTATTTCTAACAATTGACGTACAACACTGTGCATTTGCAACAGGGGATAAACAAGGTAGCAGCTGACGTTAACTAACTGTGGAAACAATGAAGAAAGGTTCAACATCCAGTGAAAAAAAACACAAAAATATATATGATTCCAAGATGGGAAAGAGTGTAATAGCGCCGGGAATACAGTATGAACGTTGGTGTTCACTGAAGTGGAAGCTAAAGCTGTCAAGGCTCAGATGTAACCGCAGAGTTGATTGATGTGAGTAAACTTCCTTATTAATACTGTGAAAATAGTGATAGCAATGCACTTCTTAGCCTCTACAGTCATAAGTATAAACAACATTATACATAGATCGATTCATTGGTTCTTAACTCGATGCTTTGTCCCCATTTGCGTTTATGAATGGAAAATTCATCTCTCTGTGATGTTCTGATGTGAGGCTCTTAGAGTTGATGTTAAATTAGTTGGTCTTCAATCACGCTGAGCTGTTGCTTTACCGCAAGGCGTTTCAGAGCGTCAGGCTCGGTTCGGCATTATTATCCGTGATTTATTAATCGCTAATCGTTAATCGCTTTCTGATAGTTCTGCAGTACTGCCGGTAGATGGGGCCACGTCTGTTTATATCTCATCGCGCCTGATGAGGTGGTTATTTTTAGGCTAAAAATGACCATCAATACACTATCTGGATGAACGCTTGGTGTATATAACCTTATTTTATCATAATCAACTCGATTTTGGTCTTCTTGGTATAGGCATATAGCGTGGCTATAGACCTTTAAGCACAAATTGACATGTTATAATTTAAAAGTGGAGAAAGAGGATTATTCAGTGTTTTTACAGAAAAGAAAGGTGATCACATGTCCATCCATTTCCTCGTCTGCCCTTGAACGACAAACAGAATTTTATCTGGACTTTATATAATAATAGACCAAAAGAGTAGTGCGTAACTGTGAGGCGGAAGGAATTTTTACACCTGACTCACAAAAATCTGCTGATCATATTTATTCTGCATTTAAACTATAATTCAAAATAATAGATGACTTCAGAAGTCACTCAATTAGTAAAACTAGTTAGCCTCTTTCATCTTGGCATAAATACAGTTCTATGAAGTTCTCTGGGGGTTGTTAGAGGACATGAGTGAACAACATCATGACAACCAAGGAACAAAGCACAGGACAGGTCAGGGAGAAAGTAAGGTTACAAAAAAAATAAAAAATATACCAAGCTTTAAACATCTCACAGGACACTGGTATTTCATCATCCCAAAATGGAATGACTGTGGAGCAGAAGTAGTCGCAAGGCCCATGATAGCTTTGAAGGAGCTGCAGGGATACACAGCTCCAGTGGGATAATCTGTTCAATAGATAACAGTTACCCGCTCACTCCACAAATCTGGACTTTATGTAGGAGTGGCAAAAAAACAAAGCTACATTTAAAGAAAGCCATGAGAAGTCAAAGTGATAGATATGAGAAAGACGATGCTCTGGTCAGGTGAGACCAAAACGGTTCTTTTTGGCCCACATGCAAAACAACAATTTCTTGCGGCAAATGCTCTGAGCACACCAATCCCCGCCAGTAAACATGGTGGTGGCAGCATCATGCTGTGGGGATGACCAAACAGGGACAGATATATGACAATATCTATAAAGATGGATGCATCTAAAGTCAGGACAGTATAGGAGGAGAACCTGTTAGAAGCTGAAAAAGGACAATAACTGTAAACCTCCAGCCAGATGTTTACCGACACTTAATCCAACGTGACAGACTGGGCTATTTTGAAAAGAAGAATGGGTAAAACTTTGAGACTCTAGATACGCAAAGCTGGTAAAGACAAGGGCTGTAATTAGAGCAAACTGTGGCGCTGCAACGCCTTGACTCGGTGCTCCATAGAGATTTTTATGTGTAAAATCATTTGAAAACCATGAGTCATTTTCCTTCTGCCTTACGATTATTCACTGCATTGTGTTGGTCTGTCAAGCGCCAAAATGTGTAAAAGTTTAAGAGGTACAAATGCTTTAAAAGGCATTGTAAACTTTCAAAATGTGTATGGCGTTGGGCTTTAAAATGAGAAACACTTAGGTCCAGAATTTGTCTTTGTTTTTTCTGAGCTTAAATCCATTTTATCAACTTTTATCCTGCCAACACCACATGTGATTTCTGGGATATGAAAATCTTTGCAGGGAACTTGCTATGAGTGTTTTCTTTCCTTGTGGTCTTTAACCAGTAATATCCATAGGATAAATCAGTATTCACTTCTCTTATTATGTGCTGTTTTTCTCCAACTCCATCAATGCTTTCAAAAGTAAAAAATAATATAATGTGAAAATATTTTTGTCAGGCAGTTGGTCCTTGATCTAATTAACACCACCAATGGAAAACAACAGATTTTCTACACTCAGATAATTTAAACACTTAAGAGTCACAGTATTTTTTTTTTTACAGGCTTACTTTCCGAATGTCTCTAACAAGCCGTTGACGTGTTCACACCTCTTCTCTTAGCTCTTCTTAAACAACTTTACGCTTCCTGATCTTAAGGAACATGCTAAAATATATTTAATCATTACCTTATACCTATATTTATCTCCTTTTCATGTATTGACGTTTATAACCAGCTCCAAAACCTTATGGCTTACATAAAACTGCATTTTCTGTAGCCACAGTATTTACCATTAGCGTTTGACATATGGAAATACTGAGGGGAAGAGACTCAACTGTTTAATTGTGTTTGACATGATTTTATGAGCGTGTTCTGGATGTTTGCGAATTGAGGTTTCGAGATAAAACCCGCCTCATCTTATCACTTTTACTTTCACCCTTTCACACTTCTCTTGCAGACTTTCTTTCATCCCTTTATGAGATCAGAGTTTGTCGCCGTGTCTTTTCAGTTTAACTTGGCGATGTTGGCGCTGGACTCCATTCAGCTGAGAAAAGAAGAAACTCTTTCATTAAATGCAACTCTGTTAATATTAGCATACCATCTGGAACAACTTTCTGATGATTTGCAAAAAACAGATGTTTTCCCAAAGAAAACAACTCTGACTGCATCTATTGGACAACATTTCTTTATATCTCTCACACATACCAGTGTACCAAAAGCTGAGCTTATCCAGCTGTGAAGAATTTCATGGCTGTGCTCTCACCTTGATTGGTTGTTTTCCATTTTATATTATTTTCCCCCAGTAAAATGGCTTTCATAGTCCTTTACTGTCTCCTCCTTGTTCTGAAAGTCCTTTTTCAAAGCTGATAAAAGTGGTTGCTAGGGGGGATTTGCTGAGTGTGATGAGAGGGAAATAAAGGAAGTAAAGAAACCTCAATGGAAGCAGACATTAAGCAGAAATAGACACACACCCATATGAATGCACACTTGTTTGAAATTGAAGAAGGGTGTTAAAATAAGGAGAGGGGATTGTTTCAGTGCAGAGTCAAGACAAAGACCAAATCAATGGAGGCATGATAATAAATTATGTCCTCGCTGGAAAGGAGTTAAAGAAGAGAGATAAAAGCAGACCACATGCTGTGCCACTAACAGCCTGGAGGCTGCTGCCTGTGAATTATGGTGTGCCGAAACACACTGGCTGCCCTCGGGACCCATTGGCTACAAACGAAAGAGGAACGGAGAAAAAAAAAAGTACTAAGAAAGTCGCTGAGAGATGAGGGGACCAGAAAATAGATGTCAGAGAGGATAACGGGTCAAACCAAAGCCCCTGGAGGCTCTGCAGAGCGTGGATTTACATCTCTATGGCTAATTAGAGACATAACGATGAAATTAAAGTGGTGGAAATGAAAGACTGATAGACTAAGGAGGGATTTCTGCAAAGAAGGGACTGCGGGTAAAATTATTCAGTGTGTGGGTAATTATGAAGGATATTAGATGTCTGGTTGAAAGGCGAGTGTGTCAGCAATCAGAAGTCATAACTTAATAATCCTAATGTGATACTCAGAATGCACTGTCAGAGTTTAACAAGTGGATTTTTCCCCAGTGCAACATTATGTCCACTTAAAGCTTAGGAATACTCAGCTGAACTCTAGAGACCCCCACCTATGGATAAAAGTCGAAATTAGACTAACTCTTCCTCTTGTTCTTCAGACACCCTGCTGAGCCCGTGGCGAATTACGTACTTGATTTAGGTTAGCCTTTACGGCTAAATAGGCTGAATTTATACACCGCTCTCCTATTCTTGTTGAACACTCTGAGCACATAATACACTAAGGGGAAGGACTTCAGCAGGCTGGAAGCAAAAGTCAGTAACCCAGTAAGTCTGAATTACCTACATCCCAATTAGCCACAGCTGCCACAGTCGTCTTAAGCCTTTTACTACAAAAATGACAAATGAAAAATTAAAGTACAAATATAGAAGTAATTCACATTCAGTGTGAAGCTTCAAAGTACATGTGGCTAATAATTTTTGTACCCCCACTGTGCGGGCTGCCCAATCGAAAGCCTAGCTGTTTTTTTGTTAATGTAGATTTCCATTTGTATAGATTTTGTCTGCAGATGTTAAAACTTTATGCGTCATCGATGATGGTAACCTACTCAGTCTATGCTTTGTAATTTATATGCACATGTTTCACTTCCAGTCTCATCATTTTAATAGATTTTTTCATTTGCATTGCTGCACTTAATTTTGTCTCTCGGTAATTTTAAAAGTGTTTTTTTGGTTTCTTTTTAAAACAAACACATTTCATTACATTTACCTTTGGTTGACATCACAGGATAAACCCTGTGGGAACTAGATCTACACTTGCAGGTGCATCCCAGTACATTAGAATATATTCAAAAAGGTAATTTACTTAAATGATTGAGCCCAAAATGTAAACTTATTTCATATTAATTGCTGACAAGTTATATATTTTAAAGACTTGTTTCTATTAATGTTGACTTTTACTTATAGCTAATGAATACTAACAAATATTCAGAAAATCTGAATATTACATAGGACTTAGTAAAAACAAATAAACAGAAATATAACAGAAATGTTACGTTATGGTTTGAAACAACTTTGGGGAAGGGTGATTACATGACCATTGCCAGAGAACCGCTTGGTAAGCCAAAAACAAGCATCCATGGAAGCTGGTTGTTCCCAGTTTTGTGGCCAAACATAATTATGGAAAATTGAGTGGAAGAAATAAGTGTGGTAGAAAATGGCCCACATTCAATAGGGATACTTGAACATTTAATAGGGTTGTAAAGTATTGAGTGCTCACATTGAACAACACAGACATCCATTTCAGGCTGACATTTCTTCATAAGACTGACTTTTACATCTGTTTTCTTTAATTTTCTGAGACATTTATTTATAGGTTGCTATTAACTAAGATGTTTGACACTAGAAAAATACAGTATTACTGTATTGGAACCAACATCTTTAGACAAATTCATAAACTATCCTCGTCTGAGGGTGTATTTACACCTTCCACGTTTGGTCTGCTTTAAATGGACCAGAGTAGTCTAGTATATACTTAAAACATTGTCCAAGAAACATTTCATCACGACAGTACCTCAACACTCCAAAGAATTGTATGTTTCTTTCAACCACCAACCCTTGTAACCTGAGCTAAAGTATCTACCTTTTATAAAAACGGCTCACCATATAGTGGAAAATAGTAGTACAACTAAGGTATAACACAAAACTCAAAAAGACAACAATGGCTCCTACAAAGACAAGAGAGCTTTGTGTGTGGCAGCTCTATAAAATACAACCATATTACAAACAACAAGTGAAAAATCTAAATGGATACCATTTAGAGGGTATTATTTCCGAGGGTATTAAAAATGATACTCTAAGAGAGCTCCAGTGGATCTTTTACATTTAGGCAGTTGAAAACCATCTCCTTCACAACTGCTTCTAGCTTTAATTGTTGGGCTAATCTAACACACTCAATTTTTAGCTCTCTATAAAACGTTGAGTCCTGATGGTGACACTGATCTTTTCTAAATCTCGAGAAATAAGAGCGCCAGATGGAAAATTGGGATACTATTTTTATGAAGTATTTTGGGAGCTTTTTGCAATACTTATAAAAAGTAGAGCAGAGGTGACAGCACATGACAGCATGCCAGCAGGATACAAGAAGCATTAAACCAAGATACCCTTGTCAAGGTGATTTGAAATTTCTGAATAATTTTCTGTATAGAAAATATTTAATTTCAACACCAGATTCACACTCTATCCTTCTTTCACTTGGACATTTTTGATGATTCTAAACAGAAGAAAGAAACAGTGCAATAAAAGAGCATCTGTAATATCATGCATAAGCAGATGGCCCAACGCCTCAATTCATCCTTTGAGGACCACAATCAAATTATTTTGTTTAAATACACATCGGCGTTGGTTTCTCACAGGCTCAACACACAACATTTGAATGGCCTCGGTGAAGATGTTCCCTTTGCTCATCTCTAATTCTGTTTTATGAAAGATGCCCACCTCTCTCCCAGGGACTGTACAGAGAGATATCGGAGACTACACAAATCTTTATCCCTTAACTGTTAATTGTTTGCTGGACTCATGTTGCCTCCTTAACTCAATTTCTTCCTCTCTGCCCTCCTTTTCTCCCTTTCCAACTCCTGCAGGGAATTAGCTGCATCAGAAAAGTGTTCTACTAAATAAATCATCCACAGATTAAAAAGACATCCACAGTTGCTATGGCAACTTAAGGGGCATCTCTTACAATTGCATTCACATCACAGCAAGGTGACCACTGGCTTTGAGGTGATATTTGAGTATGCCTGTCCATGTGAGAAGAAGTTTTATGATCACGTGCTTGTAGGCTGAAAATTCCCATTATATCTTTTTTTTTCTCCAGAACACTACACACTGGTGCATGTGCATGGCATTTTAATGACCTAATAAAGACAGATAGGATTAAAAAAAATCCATGTCAAAGCATCGTCTTTCTAACAGAACTGCACAGTATATTGTTAATCATCCTTGCAATATAAATGTGCTAATTTCAAAGGACTACTTGTGATGAATAGGATTGTAGAAAACAAGCGTGAGGAGAAAGTGGTTTGATCACAACCTAAACCCTCATTGCAATGTTCAACAGTAATATCATAATTCTGTTTTCCCAGTGTCATACAGCCCTACTTTCTACACATTTAACCTGCTTAAATAATGTGATCAATAACTTTGCCAGGCTGCCAAGGATTTCTTTGGCCACGTCAAACTATTGTGGAATGATCATGTTATCTTAGTTTAGTGACAATATCCACATATGTGCCACTGCAGAGCATTAAACTGAATGTAAATGCAATGCAAATGTGACAGGAATGATTCAGTTATAACATTTCTTATTCTCATGTTATAATATGCACACACTCTGTCTGCTCTGATGATGTTTCACTCATGTCAGGATGCTGAATGTTTGAAGCAGCTGCCATGGAAATGCATCTTCTTAATAATTTGGCTGTTATTTCAGCACTTGGGGGAGCTCGAATTTGTATAAATCATTGAGCTTTCCATAGCAAAACATAACCTAATGAGTGCTGATAGAGTAGCGAACTGCAGTATTTAGAAATGTCATCCAATTATATACACAATATGCAAGATGGGGCCGTTCTATTTATGCATCATGCATAGGGTTACATAGTAATGCTTAATACTCACCCAGAAGAACCCGTCGTGAAGACCTACTAAACATTTTTTGAATGCTTAATATTGCTATGCCTAAAGCAATTACAAATCACTGTTATCTCGCCACTCTTTTTTTATCCAAATGTTCCATCACTCTCCCTTGGTTCTAGGATCTCGGCTTTTAAGGTAATATAGATTGGATCTATCAAGGACAGTAAAAGTCCATCCAGGTGTTCAAATATAGAAAAGCAGAGCTTTAATGCCTTAAACTTGAAAGGGTATAGTCTAGCAAAATATTGCATTCTAGCAGTCCACAAAACTAGCAGTATGAAAGGCTTTATAATTTTATTTAAAGCTGTGTTATTTCAGGGTTTCTGCCAAATTTCGTAAGATTATTTTAAGTCCTTTAGAGGAGCATTATAATTCAAATACATCCTTAAGGATTTATTAACCTGATTTTCATTTACCTTACTTTAGGATTTAAACAAAACATAACTTTGTCTAATCAAATAGTTGTTTTTTCCTTGCTCTAGCCTTTGCATAACTTCAATGCCTTCTAACAGTTAATAGTAGGTGTATTTAGTATAGATTATAACTTGTAGCCAACAAATCTTTATATTTGCTTACAAGGAAAATCTAGTTAACATACACATTTTAGGTTTGAAGAAGTTGGTAAAAGGTGAAATAACAAGAATCTTTCAATTTTATTTGCCTAAACATATTAGAAATCTTTAGGCATAACTTTATTTTGTAGACTTGGGAAGGCTGAATATCCAAGGGTAAATTCCTTCAGACAGGACTGTCTTGCATCATGAGGCTTATAGCTTTGTTATTGCAGCATTAAATCAGAACTCTAAATTGTGGAACAAACTTTATGCTGCAAGCAAATTTCTCAAAAAAGGAGGAAGCCAGAAATTATCTAACTTATAAATTTAATACAACATGTAATATCAAAACTAGTATGGTCAACTTGGGCCCATTTAAGACTTTTTAGGCTTACAATTGAGATCATTTCTCCCTTGGCTATATGTCTATTGATGGTCCTTGTATTTCACAACAACACATATTGATCTTAGTGCATGAGCAACCACAGGCGGGTTAAAGAGGTGCTCATGTTTGGGATGTTTTTTTTTTTTTTTACCAGCGAGGGAGCACTAAAGAGTGTGCACCATTTATCTTTTTGCAGAGCTGGACTGGGACTCAAATTTCAATATTGTATCATTTATTCTCATGTTATATTACAATCTGAGTTCCTGTTAACATGCCACTATAATAGCAGAAAATATGTGTCTCCATGTTTAAGCACAATAAACAGTGTTATACTACAAAGGGCATCATTACAATACTGTAACCATTATCTCAGCAACTGTGTCTGCCTCGGAAGAGGTTAAGAGCCTTATCTCCTCTCAATACTGTAAATCCTTCCAGAGTTAAACATTCCTCAAAAACATGTCCTTTACCACTTAAAAATCACATTAAGCTTACAAATCAGAATCCTTGCTAGAAGCTAAAATAGTGGTTGCTAAACTGAAAAATACCGAACATTACAATCTGGTCATATCCTTCAAGTTCAGTTTTGTATTTTTATTTATAAGCAAGGTTATCAAATTATTTTGTATTGTGATCTTTTGGTTTCCAAGACGAGTTAACATTAATCAGCTAGCCAATCAAAGCCTATTTGCTGATTTGATGGACTATTTACTCAAAGTCAGCAAATGGCATTTTAAACTTCCTTGCGTGCTTTACTGTTCAAAACCTTTTTTCTCTCTGCATTGCCTCTTAACATGGCTAGGTCTGAAATTATCTATTGAAGCTTAGCCTTTTTATAGTTTCTCTCCAGAAAGCAAATGTTGCTTTCATTGGGCAGTTAATAAGGCAAAAGAAACACAGTGTACCACAGGCAGGTATTACATCAAAAATGCTTCTTTTAGATGCCATTCTAAAAGGAAAAATAAACTATTGCTGACCTTAAAACAGTTATTTATCTGGAAGAGAAAACACATAGCATCCTCTTTAATTTGCAAGAAACTGAATTGTTTTTATAAAAGTAAACAAAAGATCAAGGCCAGCTTTAGATTAGGTCTTTTTGGGGAGGAAACCACTAACATATCACACAATAAACTGTATTTTTTTAAATAATATGCTGCAGAGCTTGGACCATCTTGGACTAAACCCTTTACAGTCCCTTACCTGTTAGTGCAGCTCCTGAACAATGGGTAATTACCCAGGAATGGAGATGACACTTGGAAGGCACCACAGCCCCATATTCACACTGGCAATTAGATGTTAAGGTCCACTGAGCAGTAATGAGGCATCAGACATAGGCTAGGTGGAGTGAGGTGAGGGGGTCGTTGAGGAAATAATTTAAAAAGAGAAGAATAAAAGAGAGTGAATGGGATTCAAAAGGAAATACCAAAATTATGTATAAAAGGTTGAAAGCAGATAAAAGTACTATAGCTAAGACAACATGGATGGCAAACAATGGAAAGCAGAAGAGAGAAAAAAGATGTAGGGCATGTTTTATGGGAGGCTGCTGAAAAAAGGAAAAGACTCCAGGATCTCCATTTCAAAGTCACTTTGCGGTTGACAGGTTAGCTGGAGGTCTCTCACCCACTTGGCTGTCAGGAGAACAACAGGCACCCCTTGTAAAAGTGATATCTGATCTCAGCAAGATCATTTGAGCAGATTAAGGGCAAACTTGAGTAACATAAAAGATCAAACCCTGGCAGTTGCTGCTGGGCAGCAACAGAAGAGATATTATCTTGCAACAAAGGCATCAGGACTTCATTCTTTTAAAAGGTGTATAGCCAAGTAATATTCTTATAAAAAAGACCAAAAACCATTTGATCATGATAAAGTTATATACACCAAGCCTCCATCTTTTATCCATTTTTGTGGATAAAAATAGCCCCAGCACCGGGCGCGATGAGCAGATATAAACAGACGTGGCGCCATCTACTGGCAGTATCGAAGAACTATCATAATGCCGGTTTGCTTAATTAATAAAACAGTATTAAATAACGGTGGACCGAGCCTGATCCTCTGCAATGCCTCGCAGTAAAGCAGCAGCTCGGTGTGATTGAAGACTAAACCGTTATTAATTAAATACATAGATCTACAGCAACATTAAGAGCCTCTATCAGAACATTTACTCAAATCAATCAACATTCTGTGGTCACATCTGAGCAATCGACAGGTTTAGCATCAGCTTCAGTGAACATCAACAGTCATACTGTATTTCCAGTGCAATTCCAGTATTTTCCCTCTTGGAATCATACATTGTTTTGTGTTGTTTTTTTTTCTCTGAATCTTGGGCCATTCTTCATTGTTTCGCTGGGAGATGCTAATAGGCTTTAGCCGCTGTCTTGTTTTAACCCCTGCTGTGCATGCGCACCGTTATTAAAAATAAACACGAAAGGCTTTATTTACTAACAAATTGAGCAGAAGCAAAGCGTAAAACGCCAAAGTAGTAACCAATATGCCAGCGGGATGTGATAATCTTTCATAAAAACCTTGTATGCAACCAGAGTGAGCTACTGCCGTATAAATTATACATATAAATAACGTGGCTATGCACGAGAGGTATGTAAAATCTACGACATGGAGGCCGAGCTCTTAAAACATCAATGGCCAAAATACATAATTATCTTGAAAAAACAACCTTTCTCCCTCTCTAAAATAACACACTACCTAACCACTTTATTAAGTACAACACAAAGCAAATCAGTTCATTACATGGCAGCTACTCAATACATCTAAAAACGGTGAAGACACCTTTTTAAAGTTCAAACTGATAATTGGAATGGTGAGAAAAGTGAGATTTAAGTGAGCATGGGCATATTGTTGGTGCCAGACTGGCCGATCCAAGTATTTCAGGAGCTGCTGATCTACTGGGCTTTTAATTATCATAATTCTTTCATGCTTACCCTGAAAAAGAAATGGTTGTTTTGCAGACAAAAATGCCAAACAGATTGGTAAGACATGGTAGAAGAGCAATGAATTAAATTAAACACTCATTACAACCAGGGTATGAGGAATACCATTTCAGTTCACAACACACTGGACCTTAAAAAAGATGAGCTACAGCAGCAGAAGACCAAACTGGGTACCACTCCTGTCACTGAAAAACAGGAAATGGAGATATAATTCAAAGAGGGTTACTGAATTGGTCAACGTGAAAGGCCACTCCCTTCCTGCCATTTCATTAACAGTTTAGGGTGCTGCTGATGGTGGTGTAATGATGCAGGGCATATTTTCTAGGCACACTTTGGGACCCTTAGTACCAATCGAGTATTGTTTGATAGCAACAGCCATTTTCATACCATTTTGACAACAGTGTGCCCATCATCTGGTGGCTCCTTCAAGCTGGATAATGCACCATCTCCCAAAGCTTTTCTTAGAAAAGAACAATGTCACCTCGCTCCAGTAACCTTCACAAGCACTTTGTCTCATTCCAACAGAGCAGCATGTGGATGTGGTGGAACGGGAGATTGAATCATGGATTTGCGTCAGGGACGCTAACAAATAATCTTACTATTAATTGCCAATTAATGGTTAGTTAAAATTTGTTCCATCCGATTGACTGATTCTTTCAGTGTTGTAGTATGGCTGTCATCCACAGCCATACCGTGCTGCCGGTAATTCTAAAGTGGACAAGACCGTCATGGCGGACAACATTAAACTTTCTAAATGGAGTCCGGTGTAGAATTATTTTTGCAGTTTAATGAGAATGAGGATGAAAAAATGCTCTTTATGCAGCCCTGTTTTTAAATATAAACAATCAATAAGCTCCTTAAGTTGTCAGCTGAATTGCTCCCATTCAGCTAGGCTGCATGGCAGAGCAGACAACTTCTCAACCAAATCTCTGATGTGCTCATAAGGTAAGGATGCGACAACAGAAATGTGGAGGGAATGACGCAAAAAATGGTAACATGATAGAAAAAGACATGATACCAAAACCACAGTTGATGGTGAGGGTAAGGATTATTGTAAGGATTATTAGCGTTTCATATAGTTTATTCGATTCAACTTATTTTATTCTATTCAGTAACTAATACAATCCTGTTTTGTTACATTTTATAAATCTGCCCAAGTATAATAATGTGTGAGAAAACCACATTTTTTTTTTATTCAGTCACTATTTAATACAGGTGGCACAATAAACTGTTTAATTATAATGATATAGTATTATGATTTACATGACATGTCATGGAAAGACCCTCTTGATACAAGAAATTATTCATGTTTTTATGAAAATCACCACTTATCGATTGTTAGTGGATCAATACTGATCCACTAACAAACTGAACTTTAGATTAAGATTAAGTCATTAATCGATAGCTTGTATTCCTAATGTGCAGCCAACAAATCTGACCCCCTCTGTTAAAATCCCATCATGTCAAAACGGAACGTTTCCAACACATTGTTGAATCAATGCCATGAAGAAGTGAGGCAGCTCTAAAGCCAAAAAGAGGTCCAGCCTGCTAGCAGCAAGGTTCACCTAAGAAAGGGGCTGGTAAATACACTGCTCATAAAAAAAATTAAAGGAACACTTTGAAAACAAGTCAGATCTTAGTTGGAAAAAACATGCAAGATATACATACTGATATGGAATGGGTAATGTAATGGGAACAAAAGGATTCACCATCATTTGAATTGATTGATTAATTGGTTGATAATTTTCATTTTCATCAAAGTAGATTTGAACACTTTTGATCATACCCGGTAATCAACAGCCCCCCCCTCCCCCGACACATCAAAAACTGCCATTGACATTTTAGAAAGCTGATACCTGGCTCCACAGTTGAAGATTGATGGGTGTGAGCAATATTAAAGTGTGCCTCCTCTACACATCACCTGAGGGGGTAGCCACTGTCCCCAGTAGGTTTATAGCAGAATGCAATGCTCTATGGAGACTAAATAGGCATATTAGCCAGTCGTCATCATCATGGGCCGGGAAAGTTTTGAACCCTGAAATTGCGCTCCCTCCTAGATCTTCCATATGCAAGGTTGTCCAGGAATGCTGCATCCACTGCACATTTAACTGTTTACACTAATTAAAGTAATTGCCTCACAACTTGTCACAACTTATGTGCTAATCTGTGGTGCACACAACCGTGGTGATCATTGTGGAGTGGGATGTGACGGTAGGAAACTCTGATGAAATGCTGTCCAGACTTTGATTTAAAAATGAAGTTGGCTTATAAGCCTTTATTAATTTGAATTATGTATAGTTTATGTATAGTTATTTCTCACTAACGCAAGTATGAATAACACTATTGTTTTGAATGCTTATGACTAAGTAGATCTATGATTAAAGTCTAATATGGAGTCAAATTGAACGTGTTAGAGGAATCATCATGCAGTGTGGCTGCAATTCACAACTTTATTCATGTTGCAAATTTCCACTGCCTCCAAAATGAGCGTGCGCATGGGTCAGAGCTTGTGTGACGGACTGCATGTTCTGACGCCCAGTTTTCTTTATAGATCACTGCCTTTGGTGGAAAGTGATGTACCCAAGATTTAGTCCCTGTTTGAGTACATAAACTTTAGAAATGAGACCTCAGGACGATATTTCAGAAATGCAGCTGATTTGATAGTATACTCTGATTAAAAAGTGTTCCTTTAATTTTTATTTTCATTTTTTGAGCAGTGAATTTATACAGGAGTAATAATGTTCATAATTTCTGCATCATGTGCCAACGGCAGTCACACTCAGAGTGTTACCATTTAATTGAAGCCAACTACAGAAACTCTGACAAGTTAATTTGCACACGGAAAATATGCAATCCATGTAAACACAGAAACAACGAAGTGCATTGTTCCTGTTGACTCAGAGCAAGCTTCTTTTGCAGCTTTTCGTTAAGAAAGGACATCAGTATATATGTTCCGCACTTATAGCTGATACTTTTGAGTCATAGTAAGCAGTTATATTCTGGCTCCTTCAGCCTGTCTTAGACCTGTTTCACTTACCACAACTACACAATATTTATTTACTTAATGTCAACAGGGCCAAAATAGTGAACCTTAGCCTTACCTTTGTATTCTTTATGTATACCTAAAAACGCATCACCTTGAGATAAATTAATGTTTATCTATAGTCAGATACGCTACGTTAATTAAAACTCTAAGCCATTCCTGAACTTACAATATTTCTCTGCAATTAGGTAGCCAGACAAAGTGGCTGAAATCCTTTCTTCTTTTGTTCTGTGTGCCATCATCATTAATTTCACCTTTTTTGCTAGTGAAGCTAAAACCAAATGATTTAGAAATATGAAACTTTGTGACAGGGTGCCATATCTCACTGTACTATTCGACACCAAATGCAAGCATCAGAACACACAAACCTCTCTTCAGCACATGGACTTGGTACCCTTCATCAAACTCTGGCTGCTCCTCTCACTGAGTGACCAATTACAACTATATCACTTTATTTTTCATTTTCTACTATTTCTTATGCTGCTTTAGGTAGGAAGCAAACGTCTCCTCCTCCTTCCTTAACAAGCACTTTACTCATCCTTCTTCCAACACCCTTGCAAGGCTTCCCTCAACCTCCTGTAATAATACTCTATATCCATTTCAGCCCTTTGTCTTCTCGTTCTTGTCCTCCCTCATGGTCTCTCTCCTAGATATCCAACATTTTCCCAAAAAAAGTCAAGGTTACAAGCAATGTAAATAAATGTAGAAAAGGCTTTTAAAAAGGTATCAAAACTGAAAGTTTAGGAAGAATGAAACGCCAAGGCATTTCTAAATGGATTCATTGACAAAACCTAACTATCAATACTCTCTGGGAAAGGGCGGTATGATGCAGCTACCTGGGACATGGCTTCCAGTTGCGTAATACTACTGAAGTTCGTTTCTGTTAGGTGTTTCGGAAAGTGTATAAAATAAAGTAAAAATAGTTAAACTTAGGTTGTGTCTGAGGTAAAAATGACATTTTCATTCATGTGTGATGGGCGGATACTTTATGCAATTGTTGGTTTGTCAGAGTGGGGTTTTGTTTTAGCTGAAACCACAGTACTAACTTTATGAAGTAAGGGGAAAAAACAAAGTTTGATGGAACACAATTACCTGCAATGGCACAAAAAGTTTATTATGAGATAAATTACCAATAAGTCATAAAATCAGACAATAAGCATACCAGCAGTAGCCTAGAACTTCAGCAAATTGCTCAGGAAAACAGCAGATGTGAGTTTAATAAAAACTGTATTTCTCTAGCCAGACATCTTTGTATAAAAATGACAAGATAGCCATCATTTAGGTGCTGTGCTATGTGATTATAGTTTCTTTCTTAACTGATTTAACCCTGTCTTGGACAAGCATATTGAAGTTTTTCTGATCTAGTACAGGAGGACCAGCTGATTCCTCATATCACTGTTAAATGGGACACAATCACTATAGTAATGTAAACCAGGGACTTTAACTTGTATACAATACTGGTTTTATTCATTTCTGTGGGTTACTGGATTGTGATTTGGTATCGATGAATATATAGTCTTAAATTACTTATTTTCAGTGGATCAAAGTCTTCAAAATGAGTTCCTTAATGATGTCTTTCATGTGTTATTCTTCTCATTCGCCTGTACATTGCTGTGATGTTGAAGAGCCACAGTCAATTGTGAAGATTTACTGAAATCAGCACCACAGCAGACTGACAGCACAGCAGCATGTGAAGCCATCTTCATTCTTCTGCTTGCTTGCTGGTCTCTGCGGGATCTGGAGGGTTTCCAGTTCTCTTCATGTTTCTGTCTTTACGCCAGCTGCAATAAATTTTCAACATGATCACCCGCTGGGGCCCCTAATTTCTCATTGGAAAATTAAAGCGCAACCTCGCTGCAGTGCGTCAATCCTCGTGTGATACCAAGTTTCCTTCTGGCATGCGGATTTGACAACTGTAACAGCATCAGTGACAAAACCAGTAAACAAATCTCTTCCCGTTTATCTAGAGAGCGTCTGAACATGATGCAGGATGACAGCTTATATAACGTCACATCAGCATGACATGAAAAAAATGTAGCTAGACTGCTGTGTAACCGCAACGCAACATGTTCTGGTGCATGATACTTTTTCCTTTCTGGCAGGGATAAATCTGTTCCTGATTAAATATATTTATTGCACAGCTAAATATTTTAATCAAATATACACAACCGCACAAGTCTTTAAAAAGTATTGATAGTACTAGCACAATCATTCTACATGAGCTGCAATGTTATGTGTGTCATTCCTCTCACACTTTGTACAAACAGACTCAATGCCAGATGCACGAAACAGAAAAGCTAGCATTAAAAAATCAGAATGTTGTGTGTAAAGTTGTATTTAGCTTTTTTTATTCAGACAATTGTAGTTAGAGCAATGTATAGCACAGAATAAACATGTTGATGTAGGTGCTCTAGATCAGTGGCCCTCAAACTGGGGTCCCTGGACGTGCAAAATACTGTATGGCAGAAAACCAAAACAGACTAACGTGATTCAAGCAAATGTTCCATGTCATTTGTGCACTTGTGCTTGCTTGACATTTTGCCTAGAATTTGCTTGAATCAACAGAGGTAAGGCGAGGAGGCCTTAACAACACCCTTGCAAGGCTTCCCTCAACCTCCTGTAATAATACTCTATATCAATTTCAGCCCTTTGTCTTCTCGTTCTTGTCCTCCCTCATGGTCTCTCTACTAGATATCCAACATTTTCCCAAAAAAAGTCAAGGTTACAAGCAATGTAAATAAATGTAGAAAAGGCTTTTAAAAAGCTCCTTTCTGGAGCTCAGACAGGAGCAGCAAGAGAATAGAGCAAGAGACCGGGCAGAGAAAGCACCAGAGCCGGGCAGAGGCAGCTAGTGTTGGTTGATAATTTTCATTTTCATCAAAGTAGATTTGAACACTTTTGATCATACCCGGTAACATTCTTTCTAAGGGTTGAATCAAAATAGCTTTTTTAAAAGGCATTCCTCAATTCATTCTATGTCAATATGAATGTTTCTATCTTCCATTTTGATCGAAAAAAGCTTCATCTCCGCTGCGCTCCCTAGGTCACTACAAGACGCAAATTAACAGAAAAGTTCAGATTTTTTAACTCCAGCGAAATTCGCTTTGTGTCAACGGTGGGACTCACTTCGCCTTAATCACCCTAATGGCAACGTTCGAATGGCTAGAAACTCGCCCCTCACATCACTTCGCTCCTGAACGCACCGCTACATAGGAATAACATGTAAACTACTCATTCCGGTCGTGACATTCACAATCGGTGTGAACACACCTTACAGCAAACTAATACCATGAAAGATGGTGGTGACAGCATCAGGGTGAGAATAAACTTTTCTTCTCTAGGACAGGGAAGCTGGTCAGAGATGTTGGGCCAGATTGATGCAGCTAAATATAAGGGATTCCTATTAGAGGCTACAAAAGAGTCAGAGCTACAATGGTGTAGATCAAAGCATATTCATGACTTAGAATGTCCCAGCCTAAATCTTTTTTAGTCTATAGCAAACCTTTAGAATGGATGTTCAGAGAAGCTTTCCATCTATTTTCAACGAGTTTGAGTTGTTTTTACGAAAAATAAAGTCATGTCATTCCCTAGATGTGCAAAGCTGGTAGAGACATACCCCAAAAAGACCTTTCAGTGAACATTTAAGAGTTGGTCTACAAAGCATTGCCAGAGCGAAAAGAAAACAAATATACAAAACACTTTATAGAGTTTTATTTTGTGAACAAAAAGGATTTCATCTTCCTACCATTTCATGGTTAGACACTACATTAAATGTTGCACAAGAGTTTTAAAAAAGTTAAACTATCAAAACCACAAAAATACTCTTTATAGTGTTAATAGGGTATAAAGCGCCTGAAGTGCAAGAGAAAGTTTTTCAACGCACCACAGTCACATATTTCTCTGAATCATAAGAAAGACAACAAAAATCAGTGGCTTGGAAAGTCATTTGAGGAAAGTGAGCGTGATTAACTACTGTTATCAGTATTAGTAAGTAATGCTTTGAAATCGCAGTTAGGATGTAAGAGGCTAGAGCTACAGGAGCGTTTAGCAGTCAAGAGAACTCTAGTTGACTTAGCTAAAAGTCCGGCTCATTAACCAGCTAAAGTAGGCAAAAAAACAGTATTCTGCACCTAGAGCACATTTATTTAGAAACCTCTGTTTATAGCTGGTTTTTATTTCATGTTTTAATGTTTTCTACCACCATGTTGTACATCTGTTTAAAACACCCAAATGTTTAAGCAGATGGAACTTAAATGTATCGCTTATGACTTAAAATTTATCTCTTGATCTTGCAAATCATTAAACAGTTTATTCTCTTTTTACACACTTATGTTATCTCACTCTCCATATATGTCTATGCATCAAAGTAAAAACAAAATCAGAAGAATAAATGTTATTTTGATAATAATTTTTCACATTTTGTTTTAAATAAAAGAGGTTAGATCATGTAAAACATTTTGGTTTTAAATTTTTTAATTGATATGAAGTCAGGTTTATTATACTGTGAGAATCACATACCTCCCGGTGACAAAGTGTCACGTCTTACCTCTAGAAAATGAGACTTAAGGATGTCTTCTGTTTAAACAGACAGGGAATGTGTGATAACCTTGCATCATGAACTCATGCTTACTTATCAAAGTGATTATTATGGGATTTACAATCATTTGTGGCTGCATTGACTGACTGGATTAGACAAACAGTTGTAAATCTGATTGCTGTTATTGCCATCTCCAAGTAATTATCTGTAATATCTGTGAATACATCAGTGCAATTGAGATCAAACCCACACACTTTAGGAAGGAAAAGGGTTTTTAAGCATATCTATTCAGCAGTCAAGCCAAGGAGACAGGAGGGCAATCTGACAGAAGAAAACCCAAGATGGAATAAGGAACAGTGGATCGATAAGAATGCAATCAGGAGTATTCGCTAACCATATTTTCTAATCAATTTGTTTCAGAAATGAAAAAATATATATAACAAGGTTTACGTAGCAACACAGCAAACCGTATTGTGATGTGCTTGTCAAGATTTATGTGTTCGATTACTAGCGGATAATACAGGACAGGGACAGGGTTAGCATGGGTTTTCCTCTTAGAAATCAGTGTGATACCTACAAAGCTACAGGACAGGAGGAGGCTGTAAATCAAAAACTGTGCAGTCAAAACGATACAGCAGCTCCCAAAAGTGTTCATCCAAATGTTGTTCCATTGTCACAACACACTTCACTGTTTTTATTGAAACTTTGTGATACCAACATGTAGTAGAGATACATTTTAAAATGCTAAATAACTTTATTTTTTTCTTTTTACAAAATACATCTGGTAATTGCATGCATATGTATTTCCCCCTTTAAGCAGATTACGGTAAATAAAACCCAGTGAATCCAACTCACCTCAGAATTCACATAATTAGTAAATAGTAAACCTGTGTGTACTGTAATCACAATAATACATACATAGAATGGCAAATGGTTTAGATTTTACTCTGGGGTATCAGATTAAAGGGGGCCCCAGTTCAGGTCTAGAATATTATTAAGCAGCAGACTCCAGTCCAGTTTATTGTTCAGGTGAACAATGAACCCACCCAGGTATTTATTAGAGTCCACTATCTAGACCAGGGGTGTCAAACATACGGCCCGCGGGCCGCTTTCGGCCCGCCGAACAATTTAGTCCGGCCCGGTGGCTAAATGCACTATCATTATTCAACAATGATTTTTTTTTTTTTCTCCAGTGTCCTGTCTGGCAGTGTGCCAATAAGAATTGTTGTCTTAATGCCAAAAAGAGCTCATCAGATTTGACTTTCACAAGTGGAGCAGTACGGCTTTTGCCATAGTGCTCCGCTTGATTTATGAATGTGAATAGTTTTATTATGATTCATGCAGGGAATATCTCAAATGATATGGACACTACAATGGGAAAGTAGGAGAGGAAATGAAGAACAAGAAGAAAAAAAGAAATAGTGAAAGAAAGAGGAGATAAAAGGAAGAGAATGATAAAACAATTATTGAAAAAAAACATGTACTTTGTTTAATTGAAAATCTGTAGTTCCTATATTGTCCACGAGGTGTGGTTTAATCAGCAGATGGTAGCACTGAGCTTCAGATGTGGAAAATTGATTTTAAATCATTTCTTCATTTTTATCTGTTTGATGTATTTTGTCATGCAGGACAGTGTTTTTAAGTTCCAAAAATGTGAATAAATGTTTTTCAACAATGCACATACTTTTCTTAAAAACGCTGAGGTTATTCATAATATATTGTGTAAAAGTGAAATTCATTTAATATAAAAATCAACAACAAGTCCACTTTTATTGGTTCTATTTAATCTTGCAATGAGTTTACTCGTGTGGCCCTCTTGAGATCAGATTAAGCTGTATGCGGCCCCTAAACCAAAATGAGTTTGACACCCCTGATCTAGACCATTGTGTAGTCATGTATGCGTTTAAATAGTCCAAGGATCTTTGTGGTCCTATTTATCAGGAAAAATATAAATAAATACATTTTTATTTGCAACATCTTTTTTGAAAGACTTGTGAAAGTGAAAACCCCCAAAAATGAATTAAAAACTTTTCCTCGGCATCAAACTGCCCTATGCTAGTTAGTCGAATCCATCTCGTTCTTGAATTGTGATCGTGGTCCACAAAAGATCATCACAACAGTCACAAATGGTACTTTCAACACCCCTGGTCCATCACATAAAACCGCCAAAGAGATGCATTCTGGTTTGCAACAAGGCAAATGTGAAAAAGTTCAAGGGGAATGTAAACCTCCTAAAGTTTCTTTTTTTAAAGACTTTAAAATGTCAACAAGAGCTGTGCAGAAAATGCTCACCTGAAATCAAAGATTTGGGTTGAAAACTAATATCAATCATGAAAAACACACCTTCATTTAGGTATATAATTTGCGTCTTTCATTACAAGTTTAAATCCACATTGTCAATTTCCACCCTGCTAAGCACACCTGTGATTCCTGACTCTGCTGTTTCCCAGATCACTAACTGGATAGAGAATTGAGATTATTCCAAGGCACATGCACATACTCACGCAATCATGCTAAATTACACAATTTAACAGCATCCACATTACATAAAATACCAGATGTGGCACCTATACATAATGACTCCCTGTAGGCACTGCCTTTCCACCATCCAACACTTAACCTTGAGCTTTATCTGATCAATAGCTTGTTATTGGTCCCTACTTGCCTCTTCAGCTGCTTGTCAAACATAAAATTCATCGACAAACTCTGCCTAAAACACTGTGGGCAAATCTGCAGGTTGATAAATACAGTGAAACTTCTGCCCACTGCCCATCTGGAGAGGCAGGAAAAAAAGTAAACGACGGTGAGAAGTTTTCCACTAAAACCACTCATTAGGGGCTGAATTAATGGTTAAACTTAATACGCCATTACAAGCTGAAATTAAAGCCTTGGAAATGGCCGCTGCCATTGTTAGCTGCTTTCCTGACAAAATTTCTATCTCTATGTTTGACCTGACCTCTTCTTTTACTGACGTTTCAAGCAACATTTGGAGAAGAAAAAAAAAGTCTGTTTGTAAAACACAATCCAGTTGCCATGACAACTGACAATTTTCAGGTCGATACTACAGTAGCATTATAGTGAGAGAATTGTTCTGCTTAAACCTCAAATGTGATTATAGAAGCTCCAGTTGCCACAATCAAGGCCGAGTCTGGCCACATGTGCTACATGTAGCATTTAGCTTAGACAGAAATGGGATTTCTAAGTAAAAAAAAGGATAAATACTATTCTTTGTCCTTAAAAATTCAAAGTATGTTATACATAAAACAGATGCACAACAATATTGAAATGATGACAACTATTGTTAATGACAGAGTACGGGTCATTGTTGGCTCTTTGCAGTAATGGTAATGTGTTTAGAATTAAGTCAGAGGAAAGATGTCATTTTCTAGGACACAGACGTGGTTCATTAAAATTGGAAGGAAGCAAGAGAGCGGAGTATTTTCTACAGATAACAAGAAGGCTGAGCTGAGTAAAGGTAAGGTGCTGTTTTAGTTGTCTGATTTTCAACCCTTTGTTTTCCTATATTGAAAACTACTGGATTAGAAAATATTGCCAGCCTTCTGAAATTTTAGTGAAGGTATGGAGTTACAATTTTCAGGGAAGGCACACAGAAGCAGCTTTTTTTGTAACGCTTGCTAACCATGCTAATTGCTAATAATTGTGTCTTAAATAAAACCTTGTTTTGCAGGACTTTAACACACACACATCTTGATGCCTCTGCTCCTGCGATAAACATTTAATGACCACTCATGGTAGGAATGCTAAAATTAAATATATTTTATGCTTATATTTGGCACCATATATTCTTATATTATGGTGCCAAATGCAAAACCGGAATAGACTAAAATAGGTATTACCAGGTCAAAGCTTGACAAAAACCTGATAGAAAATTGGTCACAAAATTCTGATTGGTGCATCTCTAAAACACAATGGTCAAAAAATGTTATGGTCTCTTTCAAGACGATGAAAATCATTGAAGACAAAAATGGGGGAAAAAACTTACGGAAAGCTGTATAAAACTCATGAAGACTAAGATGTCCGTCATTGTTGTAGTCGTCATAACGAAGCAGGTCTTGCATGGTGCACTCCAAAAGACTGCTCTCCAGCTGGTCCTTCATCGAGATCTAAGGTTAAAAAACAAAGAGCGCATCATTAAGCCCCTTAGAGAGAACATCAAGAAAAGGCCAGATTGTCAAAGCTAAATTCTTCAAACATCTTGTTAGAGCTACAATTTTTCTCTCTCATTTGGCTTTAAAGAAATTCTCAATTTAAAAAAGGAACCCACATATAAAAGATGGGCTGTCAAATACTAAAACAAGCATTTGTATTCAGAGATGACCAAGTTTTTGATTAATTAAATTTATAAAATTGTTAATTTGGAATTTGGCAGTTACTTTTCACGACCTCATTTAAACAGATTAGGGAGACAATACTTTTTCTTTCATTACTTTATCACTCTGCCTTTTTTGAGGGCGAGTCGTCTTTGAATACGTGTGAAGCAATTTTAGAGAGATAAAAAGAAAACTCAAACTGTTCAATATTTGCAGGTTGGATTATTATTTTGTTGATTTTTTTTTTTTTTTTGCTTTTCTTCAAAAGCACAAAACACAAAAGCTTTTCTTAGTTCCAGCCCATCTCCGTAACCCTTCATGTGAGGAAAGTGAGAGTATTGTTTGTGCATTCAAGGTGCTAAACAGGTAGCCTCATCTGAAACATTTACATGTATTTGTACATCTTTAATGTTTAATCTAAATAGCCACAGCCTTTTTTTAAACTAAATATTGCACAGTTGTATCAGTATTTATACTGCTAGGTTGGAAATTATTACCAGCATAAAACAACGCACTATTTAAAATAAAAATTATTGAAAAGACATAATCCCAGAGTTGCCGCAGCTCTCCTTTAATATTTTACCCAGACCACAAAGAGATAGCTGAACACTCCACTTACACACTGCAAGCTAACCACATATAAAAACCCCAAGTGACAGAAGTGTTGCTGGTTTAAGTGCTGCATGAGTTGCCTCCAACTTCCCACAAACACAAAAATACAGCAGTTATGCCTTTTGTCGATGTCTCAGTGGAGTGCAGCGTCGGATCAACTAACTTTAGTTACGCCTCTCTTCTTTCACACATGACCTCACTGTGCAACAAAGGCACATTAAGTCAACCTTGAAAATGTTGTGCAGAATGGGGGTTGGCACGTTATATGGGCTATTTAGTACATCTACACATGCAATGCAAACTTAGATGCAATTCTGTTTGCTGTCAATTTTTTTGAGTTCTCTCTACTATAAAACCATTATGCAATTAACATTGTAAATGCCAATGTTAAACACTTACCTATTTAATTTATAAAGCTGCTCATCAAAATAATTAAACTAACATACATTTACTTAAATTACCAGGTGGAGTGGAGACAATTCATGAGGGAGTGGGGATTCTAAACGTACGCAGAGGATTCAGGCTTTCTGCTTGACAGGTTAGTTAATTCAATATAAAGATGCTCATTTAAGTTTCTACTAATCTGAAATTTGAGACTTCTGTGCATGTTTTTATAGCTGACTATAGTAATGCTTTTCACTACTAACTTTCTACTTTAAGTTGCAAATACACTGAGGAAAGCAAACTTACATCACACTAGGTTTTAGTACCAAAGAAAGAACTGAAAAGCACAGCGATGCTTCCAAATGTTACACTGCTTTATATTCCAGCCCTTAACAAAGCTCAGCTGTAATCCCTTTCCAACTATCACACAAAGGTTTCTCAATCGTATTAGAAACAAGAATAATGGTTTTAAATAACAGTTTTTAAGGAAAACATAAAACCATTTGAAAATAAGATAAAGACAAAAAGTATGGTTTCCATAACAGAATAATTAACCCCATCAAATCTGCCAAAATGCAAACAAATAAGCCAAGGAGCAAAGACTTTTTCTATTGCCCACAAAGATATTTGCAAAAGACCTCAAAAGCATGCAACACAGCCAGAGAATATTACACATTTAAACTCCTTTTGCATGAAGAATGAGCAAAATCCCTCAAATCAGAAGCCTCTTAGCTGTTACAAAGGCCATGAAACATGCAAAACAGACTGTTAGAAATTATTGAGACGGCAGAGAGCTCATAGACTTTCACCTTTTAGTAGCTTAAAAGCATAAACAATGGAATTCAGAAAACTGATCTACATTAAATATTAGTCAAATATTAGTCATCTTTAAGATTTACACAAATCAGGTCCTCTTTAACTCTTCCGTTTTACAATAATGTTCACAAACTGTGTGGTCTAAGGTCACAATCCCAACAAAATAAATGCAAGGTACGTTGCATTATATGTCTTGTTCCTCTAGCCAGCAATTTCTTTAAGTATACCCTTCGTCCCGGTAATCTTCTTTCAAATGATTTTGTATGGAGCGGCACATGTGACATGGCAGATTAAAGGATGTGACAAACTTTTTATCTGGTGTTGCCGCCCGCAGCCGACTGCTGCTGTATGTGCGCTGTCACAGACTGCTCTGACCTCGGGCATTTGAATAAAATATCTTCAAACCCTAAGTAGAGGACTTCACCATCCAACATTATCTGTGACAAAAGGCAGATCCCCAAGTGAAGACGGTGCGGATGGGTGACTGGAATTCCACTTTGATCCTTAAAGGCGTCATCTGTGCAAAGCAGAATTCATGAATTCCTACATGATAAGAATGTCTTATCAAGGGATTTCTCAGTAACACGCCAGCTTTATTAAATCTTTTAACACAGCTCTGACATAAAAGGGAAGTCACTTAATTTTTTTTCCCCTATTGTAAAAACTGAACTAAACTTGTCGGAATTTCACACACAATCATCCAACAAAAGATCAGTGTTCTGCAGTGCTTTAAGAATATTTGGAAGTGCTAATAAATGTACAGCTTCTTATGAGATTATTTATGTTTAACAATAAGCATCATTTTAATTTCTGTTACATGAGAAACAAAGCTGGTTTGGAGTTTTAACCTAATAAAGTCCTTCCACTGCAGTCTGTATTCCACACTGACACTAATATGGGTCACTCCAGCCTGACAGAATGACAGTCACTCAGATCTCAGGTTTGGTTCTGAGTCAAGATCTTTTATTTTCAGCATTAATCTTTTATCAAGCCCTGAAAACTGCAGGGATGTAACTATTTTTTTTAAAATACGTTACCTTAACAATAAGTAACCACAGGCTCTAAATCAACACTCTTTGCAAAGATCCCTGAAAAGGCAGTTAGACAGTTTTACTCCTTTTTCTTAAAGAAAAAGCTCTTTAGTGACTTTTTTGTTAGATTGCAAACCACAACACTAAGATGTTAAAGGTTTAATTAACATACTTGTGTCTTGATTTTACGCATGGGTATCGTTAAGGATTTATCGATACTACTACGCTTAACGATACTCCTTATCGATCCAGTATTTTATCAATACTATTATCAACACTTAATTTTTTAATCAAACAAAAGGGTAAAATAACAAATAATGATCACAATGTGTTTATATTTTAAACACTTGCAACAAAAGCAAACAAAATAAAAGTACAAAATAAATATTTATTATAGAAATAGGGCAACAAAAAAGAAATCTAAAATAATTTCAAGTATTAAATAATACAGGGGGATCTATTTAAGCGCAACAGTTTCAGAGAAAAAAAATACAATTACCCATTAAAGATTATGTTTATAATATATTTACATCCCGCTTTGTAATGTTGTGGAAGCTTTGCTAATGTATGACTCATTTTCGATGGGGAAACAGACGAGTCGGTCTCTGCAGCACCACGGTGAGGCTGACTGCCTGCCTGACCGCGTGTCAGTGCTTTCAGAGCGGCTGGGGCTCTCAGCTGCACTCGCGGTTTGCTAACGAGACAGTAAATTCAGAGCGATCAGTGCTTTTACCTGTTGCCAAAGTCTTAAACACAGAAACAGTTAGCTAGATTCGTTGTTTGTCGCTTTTGAATAAAAAGTTGCTAGAGGGGTCTGAAAAGTTGCTAAATAACTTTAGCCCGTTCCATCAGTCCCCTCAGTGTGTGGGTTTTTAAATGTACATAGCCACGTTATATGCTTATAAAAAAAGACCATAACAGTTTTGATCATGAAAATATACACCAAGCATCCATCCTGATAGTGTATTGATAGTCCTTTTTTGAGCCTAACTAAAACCCCAGCAATGGACACAATGAGCAGATATAAACAAATGCGGTGCCATCTACCAACAGTATTGCAGAACTATCAGAAAGCCAGATGGCGATTACAAAATGACTAGTAAATGATGCCAGACCAAGCCTGACCCCTCTGCAATGCCTCACGGTAAAGTGGCAGCTTGGCGTAATCGAAGACCAATCATTATTAATTAAATAAACTGATCTAACAGCAACTCTAAGAGCCTCATATCAGAACATCACAGAAGAAGAAAATTCCTGTTCATAAACGGAAACAGGGACACAGCATCAAGGTAAGAACCAATCAATAAATCTATTTATAATGTTGTTTGTACTTAAGACTGTAGCGGCTAAGAAGAGCATTGCTATCACTATTATCACAGTATTAATCAGAACATTTACTCTGCAGTCACATCTGAGCAATCGACAACTTTAGCTATTCCAGTGTTTTTCCTCTTGGAATAATATTTTTTTCCGTTTTTTATTAATAACAATTTAACCTTTCTTTATTCTTTCCGACGTTCGCTGGGAGATGCTAATAGTCATTAGCTGCTTCCTTGTTTATCCCCTGTGCTTAAGGTAAGTTATTAGAAATAAACATGAAGGGCTTTATTTACTAACAAATTGAGCAAAAACAACTAATGCGCCAGCAGGACGTGATAATTTTTCAGAAAAACTGTGTATGCAACCAGAATGAGCTACTGACAAACAAATGAAAAAAAAAAAGTCAAATAACCTGGCTATGTACCTTTAAGGAGGAGAAGATCGGCAAAATAATGTTGTTTGGGCTGGACTCTCCCTGAAAAATTTAATGTGACCTTAAAACCGATAAGGCTGGTTTTGGTACCCATCCCTACTGCAAAGGTGTGTAAACATTTTCATACTGTGCTAGTTTGGTTTAAATCATATTGGGACTACTTTATTGTCATTTGGCAATTGTAAATCTAGACTCAGACTGTAGACCAACACAATATCTCGTACCATACATGTGCTGATGACAACTGATTATTACCAATCATGTCAGATCAGCTGAAGACCCACCTTTTCCAATTCATCACTAATCAGCCTGCCATCCTCGTTTACATCCAGGTATTTAAACATGGTGTCCACCAGCGCCCTCTTTTGCTCCATATCCCTCTGCTGGCTCTGCTCTCCGATCCTCAGTACTTTTGGTTGCATATCCAACAGTGTGCTCTTCAGCTTGTTGTACTCTGACATGGTGCATGTGCTGCCTGCAAGGGTAAACACACAGACATGGATAAAAAGACATTTAAATAATCTCAATTATACAAGCCTTTGGATTGTAGCTATAAATTGGATTTAATGTGCTAGTGTGTTTAATACTGGGAGTAGAGGAAAAAAAGGTTTGAGGGAAAGATAATGTGTGTATCTGCACATGCATGTGTGTCCTAAAGACCGCATCTGAAAAGATGACGCTTATATTTGCATAATTTGTTTTGGAGTTGTTTTTTTTGTTGCAGAGGGTCTAAATAATTACATTTAATCCTTGAATCCAAATTAGAAACAAAAGGTAAATATTCTAATTTAGTGCATTTTAGGCAACAAGTCATGATGTAGTCTGGCAGTACAGCAGTACTGTGGCGTTAAAGCTTAGGTTTCAGACAAGAATGTTTTCAATAAATTGTCTGCTTTAAACTTCTAAGTCAATGTTTATGACAAAAAAAAACTGTCACATGTGAGGAGGAACTGACTATGCATATAAGACATCGACAAGGAAATGCTACTTTTCTTCAGCAGGGACAGGGAAGTTGGTCATAGTTGGTGGGAAGATGGATGGAGGTAAATGCACAACAATCCTGGAAGAAAACCTGTTGGAGGCTCTGAAAGATTGGAGACTGGGGCAGAGTTTACAGCAGGATGCAGCCAGAGCTACAGCTGAATGGTCTAAATGTAAGAAGTCATGTGTTAGAAAATCCAGGTACAAGTCCAAATCTAATTTTAGTTGAGAATCTAATCTATGGCAGGATTTGAAAAGAAAATCCACAAAAGAAGTTCACAGACACTATTTCTGTGTGACTAATCCTGAGCATTCTTGCGATGTAAAATGAGTGAAAGTTTCAGTCTCTAAATGTGAAAAGGTGGTAGAGACATATCCCCAAGGACTAGCAGCTGAATTAGCAACAAAACAAAGTATTGACTCAAAGGGGGTGAACATAATTTTGAAAACTATCTAACTTTTTCACAGGGTTTTTTGAATACTTCTGAGAGGCATTGTGTGTCCCTGATTATTGCATAACAGAAGACCCAAACTTGAGACCACATGGAGGAGGAACGACTTCCTAAACGTCCCAAACACAGTCATAATAGCAAACTATAAACTATGGGGCATGTTGAGTCTAACAGCCTAATTCTTTTGCTGAAGAATCTCTTTTTTAAAATTCAAAACTGTAATGTTCTTTGCAACAGTCAAAGCGTACTTCAGTGTCCTTGGACATACTGGAACAAGGTTCCAGCTGGGCTACAGCAGGGACAACCTCCTCCTGTTCTGCTTAAAAATCAGTCATATTCTAAATGTGCATCTTTTAGGATATGACTACAAACGTACATAAACAGCCTCCTGGTGTGCAGAATGTTTCATATCCAAGCAAAAGGTCAAAGTCACCCATAACTAAGTCCTCAACAACCTCAGGCATAGACTAGAAAGGGCTTTGATAATGAAAAATCACATTACTTCATAAGATTTATAAAGAGACAAAACTATTATTTAATGCTTTAGTTTATCTTGGATGCCACTAGACAGTCAAAGGAATACCATATCTACTTTGCACCTTTGACTACAATAATGTTACTTTCTAATAGCTGAAGACTTTTGGAGAAAGTTTTATTTCCTCCTAGATCAATGTCCTAAATTTGTAATATTGTCGGAAATGCCATATAATATACTAAAGTGCATTAATGAGTAAGTTTTCATATCTTCAAAGATGAAACATTCGTTTTAAGAGAATTCATAAATGTGTGCATGTTGTACATTTTTAATGCTTGATAAATTATTTGTTAAAATGGCTCAGTAGAACAAACATCACTCCAACAGAACTTAAATGACTATTCTGAACTATATATTTTGGGTTAGGGAATGTCACACATCCCCCTCTTGCTGCAAGACTTCAGCAATGTTCTATAATAACAGCAAAAAAATTTAACGCCTCTCATACCTCGTGATGAATTGCTTACAGAAGAGAGTCACACTACACTCCAATTTGTGAGAGGGCGACTGAGGTTTTAAGGAGGACTTCTAATTTGTGGAACTCAGATTTACTAATCAAGTACATCTGTCAAACTGTTTTGCTAGATGTTGGTCAATTTTAAAAGTTAATCAGTGCAATAAATCTCATTTACCGAGGTATATTTCTAACTAGACCCTCTGAAATGTGAAAGATATGTGGAGACACGACACTGTTGACCCTTCTAAGACTTAAAAACCCATGCAACAGAGACAATGCGCATTCCTGCCTGCAAGCAGGCAGCCACGTCAAGGTCTTCGCTAAATCCGTGCTCAATGTTATTCCTGCGAGGCGAATGAGGCGTGAGAAGGCTCAGATATTAGGGATCATCACCTGACCGTCATCTCTGTCCTCGCACCGCAGGGACAGAAATAAATTCACCTCCATGCCAATTTAGATCTTGTCATATACGCAGAGAATTATCCTCACCTTGCCCTAATCTTACTGCGCCGCCTCAAAACTCTATGCTGCAGATAGCAAGGGCACCTGTGAGAAAACTGTTGACAAAATAATTAACATATTAGGCTGCACCAATATTTCATGACTTAAAAAGTTCGATTATTTCGGCGAAGTAAACACCTTCTCGTCCGCAAAACTGAGTGTTACACCTGGATGCTGCAGTGAATTATGTCTTCACTGTATTCCACATGTCCTTTGACTCTGGCTTTCTTATTCTGCTGAGCACAGCAGCAGCAGAACTGGCAGATAAATATCAGTCTGCGTTATAGTGTATCCACCTCTTACTCCTGTTTTATTGTTCAGGGGAGACCCAGACCCTCTTTACAGCCTGTTTGAAATATTAGCCACTTAAGTGAGCGTGCCAAAGCTGCTTGGACCATGGACCCCTAATGTCCCAAAGAGGGTGCTTCTCTCTCTCTGCCTAAAATATCCTCCAAACTCATACTTTGTAAGTGTCATGCAGAGAGAAACCAATGCAAAGATGGAGAAGAACCTCAAAATAATAGGGAAAAGAAAATAACTACTAAAAAATTGAAAGGCTAAAAGATGGTTAAGAAAAACATACGGTATGTAGTTGCCTTTGAACATCCCAAGTTGTCTTGAATTACTTCAACAATAAGTTAGAGTAATGCATTTTGGAAATGCATCTTGTATTTTCAAGAAAACTGCAGAACTTGTCTATCCTCTAAAAGTGAGCTCCTTGCAGCAGCTTCTCCTGGCAGTGACTGTCGACACCATGTCAAGCCCAGGTTTGAACCAATTTCTTATTCCTTTTTTTGTGTGTGTGTGTCCTGTCTGGCAATGTAGCATTAAGAATTGTTTTAATGCCAAAAAGAGCCCAACAGAAGTGGAGCCTTACTGCTTTCGCTATAGTGCTTTGTTTGATTTATATGCATAAAGCTTTACTAGATTTTATTCTGGGACTATTTCCTGTTCAATGAACACTGAAACGGGAAGGTAGAAGAGGAAAAAAGAGAAACATTTGAGACAAAAATGGTAAAAAGGAAGAAAAGGTGAAAGAGAAAGAGAGGAAAGGGAGAGAGCAATATAACATTCTCTGAGTCTGCTTCTACACCTGCAGCGAGATAAAAAAAGAACAGCAAAATCAGCCGATAAAGTATTACAGGTACCAACAACCAATGCCTTGATACCATCACTGAAGAATATACAGCATTATTTAATACGACATGTATAAAGTGACAGAAGATAATAATAGGCGTTTTCTGTAAAGAAGTGATTCTGTAAGTACCTGGATCCAAGCACCTGTAGGTGTTTGTGAGTGCACTTGTGTATGTAAGGTTTATCTATAAGGAAAATTCTCAATAGTGGTTGTGAGGAGCCAAAGACCCGCGCCACCCGCACTGGTGCAGACGCCAGGGGAACCAGAACCCCAGATGCCCGAAGGGACCGAACGGAGCAAAGGTACCCAAGAGGGACCAACACAGGGAATGCTGCCTCCCCCATCTGAGGGAAGAGTAGAGAGGAGCCAAGGAAACCCCCCAGCAGCCACAATGCCTCCGGGTGACAAGCTCGCGGGCTCTGACGGCAGCTTACTGCGCCAGAGCGTATCCAGTGATGGTCCCAGAGACCAAAGACCCAGAGGTGCCCCGCCCCCTGGCGTGACCCTGACAGAGCAAAGGGGGCCTAGGCCCCGTCAAGCAGCTGCCAGGAGCGAACCGGCGTCCGCCCGAGCACCCAGCCCCAGACACTGAGGACACACCAGCGGGTCAAGGTGCCGGGCAACATCGAGGAAGGGGTTATTGGCTCCCCACCTAGAGAAGACCTGAGAAGTCTCAGGAGAAGGGGCAGTCCAAACCCAACCTGACAAAAAGACAAACAGAAAACCACGTACACAGTCACCTTCACATGTTCCCACCCTAGTGCCCCCACATGCAAACAGTCCTATACATAAAACAAAGAAACAGTACACACACTTGTCACTCGTCCTATAATCCCATGTCCAGGCAACAGCACCCCTGAGGGGTATCCAGACCCAGTGAGGTGAACTTCAACAACCCCACCTACCCGGTCCATACTCCGGTCCTGACCCCCCACCCCAATTCTAGCCCAGATGACCCACGGGCCCATCCACCCGGAGATGGGGCCAACATGAACAGCACAATTTCTTATTCCTAGAACAAAAAGCATTGCTGGCACAATTTAGTTGCAAGCAATAAATAATAAATTGTCTTATTGTTCTGGTTAAATACTAAAAGAATTAAGTTATTTTTATACATGAATTCATCATCAAAGAAAGTCAAAGAATGCTAACACTTTTTATAAATAAACAAAATATTGATTGGGACTGAGGGCATTTTGTTTTAATAGAACATGACCTTCTACCAATTAGCCATCAATACTTCATTTTTGCTAGGCAGATGGTCAAGCGTTGCTTGATTGAAAAATTTGCCATAATTATGCTAAAGAAAAAAAATAGGTCAAAGCAGCCACACAAATAGTGCATGAAGAACCTAAAAATCTGTATTTCCTCTACACTGGTATTCCTGGCTCTTGGAGAGCAGGGAAATCCAAGGCATCAATCCTTCATATGATGAAACCTCCACACAATGCCCTGCAGCATGTAAAAGTGCTCTGTGTTAAATTTATGTCTGCCTGACCTCCTCTGGCTGAGATGATGGGATTATTTACTGCCATGCTGCCTGTGTGCTACTAAGATGCAACAGTGATGGACCTCCCTTCCAGATAATTATGGAGATGATGGACACTTTCTGCTCCCGAGGGCAGCTAGGTCTGAGAGAGCACAGCCAATCTTGGGAGGGTTACACAAGTCATAGAAGAACCACATACTGCATAATCGCAGTTGGCAGCTGTTTAAATCGGCTTACTGTGAGCTTCATAGTTTATATAGCACTTCTGTGATTTCTGTCAAAGAAACTACTTGGACCTTTAACAGTATTCTGTTCAATATTCCTCGTATTTTTCTATAAATTAAGCAAATTTTATTATGTTTATTTATATCTAGCATAGAAATAACAAATGGGCTACATATTGATAATTCCATAAACTAGTTTATTACAGGCAAGGACTGCTCTCAAGAAAGCTCACCAGAAAAAGCCAAGGAGCAAGTGAGAGCCTGCAGACAGGATTGTGAAACAGGTTGTGAGGCTGCAAAAAGGAGAATGGGGATGAGGAGGGAGTTTATAGTCCTTAGTGTTAGCAGCACCTGTAAAAAAGGAATACTCAGAAAAGTTAGAATACAACTTGCACAGTTATGAGAAGGTCACCGACATCCTTGATATGTTTGGGGATTGGAGGGATCAGTCAAGAGGATCAACTGAGAAGCATCACAGCAGACCGCTGAGTAAACCATCATGACCTATAGTGAGTTTTGCTCTCTGAATTAATATCTTACATTAACTTGCTACCGTTAGCAATGATCCCATATCAGGCGAGCACAGAGAGTTGATCCATAGTTTAAACTGACTCCCACACATCCTGGCAAACAGAACTTGCAGTGATTTAAAACGACACCCCTAGATTTCCTGAGTAAAGGCGAGCGGTCTGCCAGTTCGCCTCACTATACATTCCCACAGAGTGGATCCGTGTGTGTTCAGGAAGCCTTATCAGTCTCTGCAGCTTGCCGCCAACTAAATGAGAAACCTATTGCAAACCTGGAGTTATTGCTAAAGCAATGAAGGAGAAATAGTAGAGCAGCCTTCTCCACCTGCCTACATGCATGTCTGCGAGCCCACCGTTATCAGGTCTGTACACATCAGCCCTGTCCGCCTCTCTCTCAATCTGGATCAGCCCGTTCTCACTATCACAACAAATCCCATGGCTGTAAAGAAGATGATCACTTACATGGCAAGGGTTTGTATAGTGGCTCCAATGCTTTGTGTAGTTTTAGATTGAAATGGAATAAATAATGAGCATCGGCCTCTGCAATGCTTTTAGTTTTTGTGTCTTAGCTGCTGCTGACTAAAAATAATTACTTCTGTGAAAACCCATGCTGAGCTACTATTTAATAACCATGCTAAGCGCCCACAATATAGGTTTGATTTAAGCAATTAATATATAATGCACAGCATGAAGGGGGACTGGTTATGTACAGCAAGTCCAGTCCTTGGGAGTTACTATTGTGCAACTTTTTGCTGATCCCCCTCTACAACGCGCTTTAATCAAACGAATGAGTCGTTACTAGGCCTCTGCAGAGCTCAATGGCATGCTGAGGAGGTAATTTAACCATTCAAGTCTGGAACGCTGTGAGTGCTTGAAAATGGAGTCAAATTCCTTGTTTACGCACATAATCTTGGCCAATAAAGCTGATTCTAACTGAGTCGGGTGTGTTGGAGAAGGGATGTATCTAAAAGCTCCTGGATAGCAGTTCTCGGGGAGTGAACTTGGGCACCCCTAAACTAAATCCTTTGGAAAATACTTCCAAAAGTGTGGTTAACTGCAGGAACCTTTCCCAGGAACCAGAGATGTAGAGCAATTAATTGGTAATTACAGTCATCACTTTTTTGCATTTACTCAGGATGACTTTGCTCAAAATTTGTTTGATGATCTGAAACATAAAGGTGACAAAAAGAGAAAAAAGTGATCTTTAAGGGGAAAATAATTTTTCGAGTCACTGTAAATGGCTAAGAACTGATTAAATAAAAAGATAAACTAATACGTTAAGCCTAGCCTCCTAAGGAACTTCAGTTACATATTGTTTTCTGTCTCAACAGATCAGAACCAACAGTTTCTGTACATCTCAGCTTCTGATCCTGCGAACGTACAACCTAAAACACACGACTTACTACCAAAGGAGGTTTGTAAGGTTCATAGCAGACAACACTTAAAGATATTTAGGCTTAAGACGGTTTAGTGCCTTATAAACCAATACCAAGACTTTTAAATCCATCTATTTATAAAAAGGGAGCCAGTGTAGTCATTTTAATTTGCCACTTTAACATTCCAATTTCCACTATAATAGATTTAGAGTTAGTTTGTCTACCTTTATGACATCTCCTTGGATTTTAGTTTAATTATTAAAAAAATATTTTTCCATTATTTTATTTTTCATATTTCTCAACAGAACTTTGGTCAGCATGGGCTGGGCCAAATGGGCAGCAGAACCAGACTCATTGGGTCTAAAAAATATTAGAATAATATCCAGTTAAATCAAATTTTAAGAGACTTCAATGCAGTTTTATTGTATGGTTAAATAAATAAGTAGAAGTAATTCAGCAATGTGACAGTATGAAAAATTAGAGTATGAACTGAAATTCAGGTAAAAAGTGGTAAATTAACATTTTAAACTCAGTAAAAATTTGGTCCATCCTTTGAATTTAAGTGTCTTTTTATGATTAAATGTTAGTAGGTTGGTACTCTTAGACTTCACAGCAAAGACTCATTCTCAACATTTTTAACACCAGACTCAGAATAATTCTAACAAAAGTAACCAAGGTTCAAAGACATAGTTTGAGATTTTTAGAAACCAGAGCCAAAGGATTTGAAAAGTATTTTCAAACTCTTAGCAAGTATATCTGCTTCAGAGGGATCCAAGCGTAAAGACCTGGAACAATAAGTTTATACAGTACTGTGCAGTACAGTAAATGCAATATTTTGATTTTGATAATCTCATAAGGAATTTGTTTTCAAGCTAACATTTAGAAGTTAACTTTAATCTAAAAAATAAATTGTAGGATCAAATATAAAAAACGCAAAAAATCTATAAAATGTTAACAATGACACTATTCATAATCAAACTCTCATTGGTAAGGACTGTACCTCTAAAAATATAGTTGCACTTATCCCCTAAGCTTTGTTGAAACGGATCAAGAACGGCCCAAAAAAAATTATTACCAAGGTCCTCCTTCTGCTAATAGATTAAGACTGGGTCCAGGCTCCGGTGTTGATTACATTTTGAGTGTCCGCCCTCCTCTCTCCCTCACACCTGCAGTCGAAGTTACAGAAATCCCAAGGCAGTTCATGGTTCTCGCCGAGGCCTGCAAGCTGCTGCCTGATGATCCCATGAGCATACACATTTTAAATTGCCTCAATGAAGAGACTGGAGGAAATGAATGCCTCTGGCTGAATGTGCCCCACTGACAACAGAGTGCCCTGGACTAACTTATCACGTTACCCCTCACAAACAACACGTTGACCTTGTGCAGAGAGTTTTTAGAGGTTGGGGCAGAAAGAAAGTGCAAGTGTGAGCCTGAAAGCTGTTAAACAGATTTTTACAGTTTTCTTTACTTTGTTTTATATCTACTGGCAGAGCGCTTGTTTGTTTTTTGTATAGAAAATCAAATTAGGTACTTGGTTCCAGGTACTTACAGATTCACTTCCATACAGTAAATCCTTATTTTTATCTTCAGCTGCCACGTTATACATGTCGTATTAAATAATGCTACATATACTTCAGCGATGGTATCAAGGTGTTACTTTATTGTATCTATAATTCTATATCCGTTGGTTGTGCTGTTCTTTTTACATCTCTCTTTGCAGGTGATGAAGCAGACTGAAGACGTTTTATCATTCTCTCTTTTTTATCTCCTATTTCTTTCACCTCTTCTCCTTTTTTTCTTTTCTTGTTTTTCTTTTCCTCTTCTACTTTCTCATTGTAGTGTCCATATAACATGAATTACTCCCTGAATAAATTATAATAAAACTATTTGCATGTATGAAACAAATGAAGCACTATGGCGAAAGCAGTACTGATCCACATGTGAAAGTAAAATCTGTTGGGCTCTTTTTGACTGTCCACAGCCTTTTCTGTGAGCTTTAGTATCTAGTCTATGTCAGTAGTGGACATCAGGGGCAGGTAATATGCATCCAACAGGCCAAGATTTTCAAATAGCTTGAAATGTGCCAGTGCATTTCTGACTCAGCAAATACTCATGGCAACAACTCAATACCTTTAGACATTTAGAGGTCATAGAGACTACTTGCTAAAATTCAAACGGAGCATTAGAATAACAAAGGCAAAGGGTTTAAGTGACTTTAAAGCAGTTTGGCCACGTAAGTACGTAGAATTTTGATTTGGTAGTCATAGCATCAGCAATAGACTACCAAATTGGAAAAAACATTTCCTCTGGATTGAAATCATGGCTTCAGCTGCAACATTCAGATGGCAGGGATCATTTAGAGAGTCAGGAAGTCTTTGCAGTTGGTTTTAAGTTAATCAGCTGATTAGGGTGTTACACCAAGAGTTTCCAGAATTTAACTTTTTCGCAATATTCAAGTTTTTGGGTTTTCTTTAACTGTACTCTATAATAATCAAAAGGCTTAAAATATTTCACTCCATATGTAATGAAGTTTTACCGTATACGAGTTTCACTTTCTGAAATAACTGACATTATATTTTACTTTTCAACGATATTGAACTTTTTTTTAGATGTACCTGTATACGTCAATGCTGCTATTCTCTAGTGTGAAAAGCCGTGGCCCTATTTTGGACTCCATCTAACACTGGTGTCTCTGAGTGATGCAGGGAAAAATACTCTGCACATTTATTATTTCTAGGCTAGAATGTTGCTAGTATCCTCTGTGGAAAGGATCAGCAGCAAAACATTTTTAGCAGTCTACATCAGTGGGGAAGTCCCCTGGTCTCTCAACACCTCATACCTGGCCAAAAAAAACAGAGGCTCAGCTGAGGATGCACTTGCATGGGAGGCAACGTTTTGTTACACCTTTGCCTTTATTTATAGCTGGAATGACAAAGTACTTAAAATAGACCACCAAACGCAGCCAACATAAACCCTGTTTAGACCGTGGAATAACAAGCATCTTGGCAGACATGATCACAAAGGGACAGCTTTAAGTACAACTGTTCACCAATTGAAATAGGATAAATTATACAGTCATCTGAGCCCCACACAGAATCTGCAGGACTACTGATGTTTCTGGATTATTACAATTAAATTCTGGCACCTACAAACCTTATATTTGTGACACCCCATGGGGAAGGCTGGGACGCAGCACAAAAGAAACAAAGTAAGTAAAATATACTTGAAATGAGTGCATTTGTCCTTGATTTAAGCAGAGAAGTTTAAATGATTGCCAATGGAATAAGATGTTGGCACTTAAAATAGGAACAACTCATCATCATATTATTTCAAGTGCAGTATCTGTAATTATCTAATTTTAGGGGTAAAATACTCATTCCATTGGCAGATAATCTTATTTACCTGCTCAAATCAAGGACAAATACACTCATTTAAAGAAAATTGTACTTTTTACTGTGGTACACTTTTTGCAGAGAACAATTCGGCAGAGAAAACTAGTGTTTGTTGAAGTTACAAAGAAACCATTAAATTCTTTAAATTACAGTTTCTGAGGTTTTAAAAAGGTAAACCATGTGTATAAACATGTCCTGTTTTCATCCTAAAATCCAGCTGACCAGGATCTGCAGGCTGGGGAGGGGAAAGCCACAGCTCATGTGAATACCGCCTTTGTGTGGCTCCGCACAAGCCTTTGTTATGCGTGTCGGCCAATAAGCTGCGTAATTGAACATAACACATGGCTACTAATGCAGCTACTTATCACTGAAACTGTAAGTTTCTGTGGCTGGTCAAGATGCACCAAGCTGAATGGGTCACCCAAAACTGACCTGCAGCTTGCTCAGCACTTGCTCAGCTCCACATTCTGAAAGAAGAAAGCTGAAGCGGAAGAAATAACGCCTGCATAACAATGGTAAACATTCGTTAGTTACCAGCTGACGTTAACTGAAGATGAAGACAATGAAGAAAGCTTTGAACTTGTGGCGGAGGGGCGAGAACGTAGGATATTAGAAGCTATTGCCAGTACATTAGCAGAAGACCAAGATAGCAAAGTGGGGAAGATGTGCAACGCTGACTATAAATGCTGTGGAAGAAGAAAGGAGAATTGTGCACTTGGGGAACAGTCCTGAAATGCAAACTTTCTCCTGAGGACGGATGGATGAATTATTTAGAAGCAGACAGACAGCAGCAGAGACATGAGAATCGTTGGACATGGGTTAAGTTTGAGAACTTTTAAAACTATTATGACGCATCATCCTGAAATTAAAGCCATTTTTATATCCAAACATAAGTGACAGATTATTTTGTTATGGGTCTTTAATGTAACACAAGATATGAACATTTTTTAAAAATAAATAATAATAATAAAATAATATATATATATATATATATATATATATATATATATATATATATATATATATATCCCAATTTGACCGTAGGCTTAGTGTGATAGTACAAAAGTGTGAGCAGACCTCTATTCATCCCTGCATTTTGAGCAGACACATACGTTGATCACCAACCTCCAAAATGCTGTCTTTGAATAAGAAATGCATAATCCCTCCTATGAGTGATTGCTGCTCATGGGTGTCGTAATAATTATGTGTGAAGGGGACGGGTCCCTCCTACTTTTGAAAGCTATCCGATTGGACCCCCCTCATATTTACAAATATATGACTTCCCTTTGCGCTGTTTTTTGCTTCCCAAAAAGAATCCATTCAACTTGGAGAATACTAATATTTCTAAAACTCCATTCCGTGTTTTTCTGGTTACCCATAACATCTCACCACACTGTTGCATTCTCCAAGCATACATAAACTGTATGGCAGCTGAAAACTGGGCAAGGTAATGTTGGTCCCACTGATGTCTCACTATGTCTAGCTTTTGCTAAAAACCCTTTTTACATGGCTTTGAAATGCACCCTTCACCACTAGTACGGATGACGTATTTACAACATCTGATCCCTCCCCAGACACAGTTTACGTCAGAAGATTCCCAATAAAGGAGAGAAAAGTCAAAACCTCCCAACAGGACAGTTTCTTTCGCAGTGTGATGTTTGTGCAGTTTGCTGTAGGATTTTCACCTGTCCTGTAAAATATGGAATTGTCCTTTATTTGGCTAATGGTGTGTCTGTTTTGAAGCAATGTGGGACAGTTTGTTCTGTATTTTCATAAATGTCAGATACACATGTCTGTCGCACACAGTTCAACAAATATGAACAAAATAAAAAACAGGAAAAAATAAGGCTAGCAAATCTATTGTGGCGGGATTTAAGCAAGATCCCCTCAGTCGCCCCTGCGCTGCTTTCACAGTTGCCTCAAGATGAACACTGCTCAGTCAGTTTCAAACCAAATCATTATATTTAGTCCACAGACAGTGCTCAACAGTATACCTAGTGGTGAAATTTCACCTATTGCTCCTTTAATAAAACAAAAAGCAAAAACAAAACAAGGGAAATGTATGGTGAACAAAACTTAAGCTGTCCTCTCAGTCAAGGAGACACATTTATCCCTGGACATATGCCTTGAGAAGAATTTATTTTTTCTTCTGGCTTTTTCCCCATTCCTTCCATACAGCAGGTCAACACTGTGTGAGTGCTAAAGGTGCTGTGCGTGGGAGTCTCTTGACAGATTATTCCGTTTATTTTCCTGACTTGTCATTACAACAGCACAAACACTTCACTACACATCAATTGCTGTTTCAAAAACCATGATGACCTTTAAGCATTAAAATAATTTATATTTACATTCCACAAGTTATTTTTCTTTGTCAGACAAAACAGTTTGGTATGCAAAAAAAACATTGATTCAGCATGAAATGTTACATTAAAATGTAAAAGTTTTCAGTTACATAAAATTTGTGTGTGGGAGAAGTGAATTTTATTTAACACTAATGAAAACTGACTTTAATTTGAAAATGAATTCAATTATGTTTTCCCAAAGAGGATAGAAGGATATGTTCGCAACATGTGTCAGTTAAATCACAAAATAAGTGTTTTCTTCATTTAATCAGAATGTTTTAACTTACAATTTGTAATTATGCTTTATGAAGTGAGACAACCTCAATGTTTATTTCAACACATGTTAGTTTATCTGGACATGTATGGCTTATAATGTTATAATGTTTAAGCTACTCATGTCAGACATGTGAAATCTGTTTAATTAAATTTAATTAGTGAACTTGATAACATTTAATAGGGATGATGAACTAAACTTGCCTCAATGTGCGGGAAGTAATTGTCAAACAAAAGTTTGATTTCTGATTTTTGGAACTATTCAATTGTATGCTTGCATGGTTCTAGCCAGAAAGAGCTCGGATGTGTGTTTTTCCCCCCAAGAAATCGATTGTGTCATTTTTTCTTCTTATCAATGCTAATATTTGTGTGTAACTGTCTGTGTGTTTGCCACTGTCACACCCAAATGTACCCATTGCGGGACAATAAAGGAATTCTTATTCTTATTCTAGTAAAAGTCCAAGTAACAGTGGTTTATTAAAAAAAATATGTATTTTGAGAGCAAAACAACTTTGTAGATTTTTGAGGCTCATATTCAGCATCAACTATGGCTCAAGCCAAATTTCAAATTCGATTTTTCCTGAACAGCATATGCAATTTCACTTACAAAAGTCAATTGATACTGACACTGAGTTTACAGTTGGGAACCCTCTCCCCAAACAGGTAGATATACTAGCAAGGCATGCAGGTCATTAACCAGAAAGCAGAAACTAATGAAGGAGAAAATTAACAAAAGGCAAACAACACATCCATTTTTCTAAATTTCCTCCCTAGCGCCTGTTCCCAGGGCTTTGCTGCTTGCACACACAATCTCCTGAAGATATCTGGGTCACATAGCTGCTACCACAAGAGGGAAGTTGTCAAAACCAAGAGGGAAAATGAAAAAACGGAGTAAAGTTGTGATTTACGATTGATAATAAAGTAACCTAAATGAGGAGAGTTATTCAGACCTTTCTACCACCAGACTATTAATAGAAAGACCAATGTGTATATATACACAAGTGCATTGATCTCTTGGATAAGACAGTAAAACACGTGATACATTTCAAATTTGTTCTATGATTGGCAACCCGTTGACTAGTTGTAAAGTTCCCTTCACCTAATTCTTGTTCTATCCTTATGTTGAGGAGTACACCAGTTTCCAGGGATAAAGGGCAAGGCTTCCTCGCCCAACAATGCTAAAACAATAGGGTATTTTTGTCAGTCAGCTACCTGTCAACTGGAATCACATCTTCCACAGCCTGAGAACCACAGTTATTAAAATTCCTATAAGATTGTGGCCTCTCCAGATCCCAGGCCAAACCTTGAATATCACTTCCCTTATGCCCAAGAGTGTCAATCACCCCAGGCATATGGGATGAGCTGCCTCTAAAGCTACCAAGTGATGATTTCTTCTAAGTCATGCAATGTCATGCTTCTCAAATAAATTCATCCTCCAGTCAAGTGCTGTAGTGTTTTATTTTCCCATGAATACATAAGGAAGAACGTATTACTGAGCTTTGTTTATGTTCCAGACCTTTATGTTTCATGTTAGTGGAGGTTAATACTTCAATCTGACTGCATTTTAAGAACAAGAGTGATGTACATATGCATGAGGCTGCCTTTAATTACAAAATACGTCTAAAGGAACATTTTAATGCTACATTTAACTCTGATCATCAAGACAGGGGCGAAGGAATGGGTTACTTTTTATCTGTACTGTTTATATACTCCTCAACCTTCATCGCTTGAATGAATCTATAAATCCATATGCCTGAAAATGAGTTTTGCATATTAAAGTCTAGATAATAGACTTTTATATTAAATGAGAATACTTAAATATAGAGAGGCAGTGGAAAGAAATTAGGCCAGTTGGTCACAAGTAGTACAGTATCTAGTATAACTGTTTACCCTGGAGTCCTGCTTGTTGAGGTGACTAATTAGAGAGCATTAGGGAAACATAGTTCATCACTGTACTTTCTTTAATTACTATAGCCCCAATGCATGATGAATTATGGGTCAGCTCATCTTCCCTTGAATAATATCACACAAGTAAAAGTAGTAAGTAGCAAGATGGAGCCAATTTAGGTGCATTATTGCAATACAATACAGGCTGAGTTTCCTGCATTTCAGTGGAGGTCTGCATGATAATTGTTCAAATTTAGTTTGATTTAAGATGATTATTCTGTAAATTTTTCTGACGAAGAAACAAAGAACGTTTACTTATTTTAGCAGCAATAGTCGCATGTGGATGCCACTGAGCTTCCTCAACAACTGTCATTTTATCAGCCCCTTTAGCTGCACAACATGCTGTGGCTACTTTGAGCCCCGAGGAGAGACAGCAGACTTGAGTCAATGAGGAAAAGAGATTAGGGAAGTGAGACTAAATCATTAACCGAGCTCTGGTTTGATTAATCAATCAGTGTGTTTTGTTTTACTCTGTGAGGCCAATGAATGTGTCTGAAGTACTGTAGCGTTCAGGAATTTGCCAAAGTGAGCGTAGGAATGCAGCATGAACTTAGAGCCAGGAAAAAGACACACACACACACACACACACACACACACACACACACACAATTTATTGTTGTAATCCATTATTTACATACAATGTATTAAATAAAAAGATTTACTATTTTTCCTTTACTAAGACCAAACCTTTCCTGTTTTAGGTCAATGCCATTGGCTAAATTATTTGAAAAACAACAAAGCTTTTCAATTTATACTGCGTTCTATTCAAGCACCAAGATTACTGTACCTCTTTACAATTCCTAAGAGCCCAAATGATTTATAAGCCCCTGAGAGGGTTATTATTAACATTTGAGTTAAATTAAGGCAAATATGTGGATAAATGTTAAGGCAACTTCCTTGTGTGACTTTATGGGTTCATCTTTGGTTACAAAGTCTGGATGTGTGAGGGTGTGACATTCATATGCTTAAATAATTACATGCACAAATAAACACCTTTGGAATATGCAGATATTATATTGTCCAGAAAGGAGACTGGCTCTGTTTTCCAGAGATGAATGTGTTCTGGTGCAAAATTAATGCACCAACCCCCATGAACATTAGCAAAACCCCTTGTGAAGATCCTGGCTTAAGCAGGTTATTATCTACAGTTAAATGTTTTACAGACTTGGGATGAAAGGCTACTAAGCAAATAAGAAGCCATTACTCCAAGAGCATCATAAACAGCTAGATTACAGTTTGCAAATACAGGTACATCTCAGTCAATTGAAATATGTTTCCAATGAGGCTCATTTGTCAGATTAAAAGCACCTTTTGAACATAAATCTTAAGCAGTTATTAGACATACTTTTCATTGAGTCCACCATTCAGTGTTAAAAGTGATTTTAGTCTAATGTAAAATTCAAATCTTAAATGCCCCATTTCATTAGCTGTAAAAGAAGAAAATGCTTACATGGATGCAAGAATCCAGATTCTACTTTCCTAAACAATTCTCCTATTTAAATTTAAAGTGGTAGGGCAGATTTTGAAAGTTACATTCTATGCTATTATCAGTTCCTTTATGTGCAGCATAAAGGTGTCATATTGTAGAAAGGCGAAGAAATCCTTAGAGTAGTAATGAAGCTAAGATCTAGACACACAAACTTTTGTTTAGGCTGATTTAATACATTTAAAATTTTAATGTGGATATTAACCGTTTACAATTTTACAAGATACCTTTCATAAGTTTGTCACCATTTTCTCAGCCAAAAAAAGCATGTTATATATTTCAAACTTTTGTTTGTGAATATTAAAAACTGCATTAATCCATGTGACCAGCTTATCGCGACTCCATCAGTATCATTTCTAAACCACAGTGAGACCTAGGAAAAAAACATAGGAATGTAACATAGTTAATGCTGCAAAACCAAAATACACTTACTCCATTTACTACTCCAATCAAAATAACTCAAGTCAATCACACTTTTGTGAGATCAAACTATCCACTTAATCAATTCCACCTGCTGTTGTGCAAATGGAATAGACAACAGGTGGAAACTAGAGGCAATTAGCAAGACCCCCCCCCCCCCCAATAAAGGAGTGGTTCTGCAGGTGGTGACCACAGACCACTTCTTTGTTCCTTTGCTTTCTGGCTGATGTTTTGGTCTTTTGAATGTTGGCGGTGCTTTCACTCTAGTGGTAGCATGAGATGGAGTCTACAACCCACACAGGGTTGTGGCTCAGGTAGTGCAGCTCATCCAGGATGGCACATCAATGCGAGTTGTGGCAAGGTTTGCTGTGTCTGTCAGCGTAGTGTCCAGAGCATGGAGGCGCTACCAGGAGACAGGCCAGTACATCAGGAGACGTGGAGGAGGCCGTAGGAGGGCAACAACCCTGCAGCAGGACCGCTACCTCCACTTTTGTGCAAAGAGGAATAGGAGGAGCACTGCCAGAGCCCTGTAAAATGACCTCCAGCAGGCCACAAACGTGCATGTGTCTACTCAAAGGATCAGAAATGGACCCCATGAGGGTGCTATGAGGGCCCAACATCCACAGGTGGGGGTTATGCTTCCAGCCCAACATCGAGCAGGACGTTTGCCGCTTGCCAGAAATTACCAAGATTGGCAAATTCACCACTGGTGCCCTGTGCTCTTCACAGATGAAAGCAGGTTCACACTGAGCACATGGGACAGACGTGACAGAGTCTGGAGACCCGTGGAGAATGTTCTGCTGCCTGCAACATCCTCCAGCATGACCGGTTTGACAGTGGGTCAGTAATGGTGTGGGGTGGCATTTCTTTGGGGGGGGGGGGGGGGCACAGCCCACCATGTGCTCACCAGAGGCAGTCTGACTGCCATTAAGTACAGAGATGAGATCCTCAGACTCATTGTGGGACCATATGCTGGTGCGGTTGGCCCTGGGTTCCTCCTAATGTAAGACATTGCTAGACCTCTTGTGGTTGGAGTGTCAGCAGTTCTTGCAGGATGAAGGCATTGATGCTATGGACCGGCCCGCCCGTTCCCCAGACCTGAATCCAATTGAGCACATCTGAGACATCATGTCTGGCTCCATCCACCAACACCACGTTGCACCAAAGACTGTCCAGGAGTTGGTGGATGTGTTAGTCCAGGTCTGAGAGGAGATCCCTCAGGAGACCATCCGCCACCTCATCAGGAGCATGCCCAGGTGTTGTAGGGAGGTCATACAGGGACGGCTATTGAACCTCATTTTGACTGGTTTTAAGGACATTACATCAAAGTTGTAACTGCCTGTAGTGTTTTTTTCAGCTTAAAATTTGAGTGTGGCTCGAAATCCAGACCTCCATGGGTTAATCAATTTGATTTCCATTGATAATTTATGTGCAATTCTGTTGTCAGCTGTTAGGAATGGGGTGGAGTAGAACCCGGAATTCAGCCAAGACAATGTTTGCCTTTGCTGGATTTTATTGAAGAACAAATGAACAAAAACCAGATCCAAAAGGGGGTAAGGCAGACATCAAAAACACTTGACAGGAACAGAACTGGGCAGAAATAAACAGAAGCAGGTTAACAAAAAACAGGATCAAGATGCTGGAGCTCTTACCAAAACAGACAAGGAGGAAACAGACGCATGGGCATGAAGTGTAACGAACCGAGGAATAACTGAGGAGGGAGTGAGGCTTAAATAGACAGACAAACAGGTGAGCGGAGTGAACCAATTAACTATAGGCAGGTGAAAACAATAATGACGCTGACAGAAGAAAAAACCTAAGACTGAGCATAACACAAAGCACAGAGCAAAAATAAGAACTAATACAAAGACCGGATAACTTAAAGCAATACACAGACTAAACCGGAGCCTAAAACAAGACAGAACCTACAATAGAAATAAACCCAGAGGCAGGAGAGAACTAATTTAACCAAACAATAAACCTAAACCAAAACAGAACATTACAGTCAGCACATTCAACTATGTAAAGAACAAAGTATTTAATGAGAATATTTAACTCATTCAGATCTAAGATGTGTTATTTTAGTGTTCCCTTTATTTTTTGACCAGTGTACTAAGATTTACACTTAAGGCCAAGGCTGCAAGAACAAGAACAATGCCTTGGCCTTAAGGAGCAGCTGATGAGGCAGTTTATTGCAACCACCTTTAGCATAGTAACATGGACAGAAAACGCCAAACTTAACAACAGTCCCTTGTGAGAGTGTTGACCTTTAATATCTTCCAACATAATGTTGAATCTCACAGGTATGAACATTTTTAGTTTTAATTGTTTTAAAAAGTTAATATCAGCTAAAAAAAAAAGTGTGTCCCTCTGACTAGCTGTTAACCTTAAACTTTATATAAATCTAACTGATAACTGTTTTTAGCACAGGCAGGAGACAATTGCTGGCGTTAACTATACAGAATTTTCCTTCAAACAATCCGAACCCCTTTATTTAAGGGAAGGCAAGGGCATAAGCTGGCTCGATTTGTTAAAAGTAACAACTCTCAAATATTAACTAAAAAAGTGGGCAAAGATCTTATGTCTGTACAGGTAAGAAATACAAACTTTCTAACAGCAATCTGTCATACTAAACAGTTTGTTTTAAAGTTTGACACTTCCTTGAATACAAATGAAAACTGTTTAAGACTATTACTTAAATTTTTAACTTTAGCAGAGCTGAGAAGGAAAGATGGCCGGTATCAGTTCAGTCCAGGGAAGCTGAAACAGTCAGGTCAGATCGGATTAGGTTTTAAAGGAGCAACAAGGAATAATGACACCCAGTGTTCCTTTTAGTCAAGAATCAGAATCAGAAATACTTTAATAATCCCAGAGGGAAATTGCTGTTTCAGTACAATCGCCATAACATAAACATCACAAAAATTTTAGGGGAGACGATTTACTGGGGCCTTGCTGCCAAGGAACCGCATTTCACGGTACCCACAGGTCGCTGCCTTGGAATCTGTGGAAAAGATAGATTTTCAACAAAGGAAGGTGGGAGGGGGGGGGGAGGTAGTGGGGGAGAGTTCTGAGCTCCTTCCCCATAACAATCCAGGAGTAGAGATAGGGAGGCAGACCAAATACTTTATTTGTTATGATACAGCTGCTCTGACTTTCCTGACAGCTTTAAGTCTTTTGCTGGCTCCAAATGGTGAAATCCAATTTTCCAAATTGTTGGGCTTTTCCGTGTATCACTTCCAGATTTTATCCCAAATTCCCCTTGAGTTCAAACCACCGAAGCCAGTCTGCGTTCCAGCACATCCAGCTTTTCGGCTCTGCTCCTCCACCTTCCAGAACTGTCCGTTCACCGCCCTAGTGAGCGCGTCATATGCAGCCGGCAGCCTGATCAAGGCCAAATGGCTACCGACATCCGCTGTATTTGCTGATACTTCAAAAATCCACCAGATACAATAAAGTAGAAATCCAAGTATCCTGAATCCAAACATGCAAACGTTTCAAACTAACTAATAGCCTCATAAGTATGTTTTTACTGGAAGAATAAGAAGCAGTAAGAAGTTTTATCACAAGAGCACAACAATGATAAAGTTTGGGTTTGTCCATGAGTTGCTCAGTGCCATTCCCTCCAGCAGTACCACTTCAGACTCTCAGTGTAATATATAACTTCAGCTCTCCTCAAGTCTACTAGACAGAGGAGATGAATAAATACAGTGCTCAAACCTTCAGCAGGTAACATTGCAGTGAAAGATGGCATTCAGCTGCCTTGGAGTCTGTGCACACCTCCATAAGAGTTACAGCAAAGTACTGTGTCTCATGGGCTGATATAATTAATCAGCTGGGAATAATTAACGAACAAAGAAAATTTAAGCAATTACAAGGCCAAACAGTGGAGAAACGGCAGATATCTCTGGGGAAGAAAGACAGAAGTATGTATCCATAATTATCCATTTTAAACTTCAATGAGACAAGTGTTACAGATTTTTTTAAAAACATGTAACATTTCTAATTAAAGCTATTCTTTTTTTTGTACTCTCCTAATCCTTGTGCGGTGGCAGGGAGTGTTTCATTTATTTGCTGATCAATCAGCAATGTGCATCGCTCATTTAAAATGGTGCACTCTCAGTGGAAAAGCTCAGTGTTGCTATATGGATTTACTTTTAAATACGTGTAAAGTCTTAGCTACAATCCAAGAATTTCCAAACCAAACGATCTTATGTAAACATCTATAGTATTAGTAGAAGTATATCAACATTTAGGTAAGTCTACACTGTGTTAGCATCACACTTTGTTTAATAGTCACAGTTACACATTCTGTCAAATATACAAAGGGATAACCTAAAAAATAAACATTTATGTTTCTACAAAAAATACTATGTTAATCACAAGGATTTCCTATTTTAAAAGATATATTTCAAGTGTTTTACTTTGTTGAATCGAAGGAAGATGGTTCACAGTAAAAAGGTTATTAGTTTATTTTCATATTTTACATGAAGCTAGGAAGTTGTAAATTTTTTATTGTTGTTTTAACCACGAAAACTATAAGCTATGTCAAGTAATGCTAATGTAAATGTTTTAAATGTTCAACATTAAATTCCTAGCCAACCACATCAACATTTATAAATATGTTCTGGACTGAAGCCGTTTTAACAGTCCCTGTGATGGTAATCTAAGTGTATATGAGACAATTGAGCGGTCTGTCATCTCCCCCTACTGTCTTTGGCCAAATAAACCCACTTGCAACTTTCTTTGGACCGACCTGGTGGCAGACACGTGGCTCTGTTCTTGTGGTAAGACGAAGATCTTTACGGTAGTCCAACATAAGTCCATTGGTATCAATTGGTGCATTACAGACAGTGTGAGCCAGCCAAAACTATCTGTCTGCATACACTCATTCCTCTCTCTCTCTCTCTCTCACTAGCTGCTTTGAGAGTGACAGTGCGCTGTAGCTGTGAGGTGTGGGGCATACGGAGGGCAGCCAATGTTTACAACAGTGCTATGTTCAACAGGTCCTGTAGAGGGAGCAGGTTGAAGCAATGTACATAGGATTAATTCAACAACTGAGGATTTTTGAGTAGACTTGTCAGGATTAATTGTGATTAACTAAGTGCCCTCTCATTATTGAAAGTTTGCAGTGATTTAACTAAAACTAAATCTGTCTGAATAGCAACAGAAAAAAACTATTAAAACATTTTAACAACTCTGAGCATTTTATTTGATTTTATAGACACACAAAAATTGAGCAACCATTTTAAAGTTCATGCAGTTTCTTGTGAATACTGCTTTGAATAACAAAGATACATTTTTCTTGGGATGCAAAACCTTGTATTACAGAGACAGTATGTGGCTGTTCCAGAAGTAAAAAGACTCAGCAAGCCATCTGTGGTCACACTTGGAGATGATTCACAAGATAAGTCTGTGATATGAGCCTAAAATCTTTTCTTTGGATGATTTCCTGATGGGTTTCAAATGGAGCATTTTTCCTACATTATGTTAATTGAGGTGAAGCCCAAACGTCTTAGCTAAGCTTAAAAGGACACAAAGGATCTCTTCAGTCCATAACATATTTGAAGCTTTTATCTGTGAAAATCCAAAAGTAAAATTCAAAACTTGCAACTAATTTGAGGCAGACTAAGAAAAAGTTAAATGAACTACAGTGACAACACTAATGGAAAGAAACAGACATACAGGCTTATACCCCACTATTGTACATTGTATATCTGCTTTGCATTTCAGAAGTGCAGGGAGATATAGGCCTTAGGTAAATCATATTTCAGTATCACCTTGTTATAAATCTGATACCCTAGCTGGCAAAACCTGATCTGGGGTTTAGCCAAGCTGCCCTAGATGTATTGAGATCTGTCAGAAAACTTCTACATGAGTTGGAATTCCCTAACCTGGCCAGCAAGATTCATAATGTGTAGCACTCTCCGCTGTGCACATTATCAATCTGGGACTGCTTCCATCGAATTTGTTTGGGGAAAGGAAGGTCTTTCAGCAGAACTCTCCGAGCTGAATGGGTGAAGCGACGCTTAATGCCCGCCTACCAAAGGTTGGCTTTAGCCAATCATGGTATCAAATTAAAACGTAAGCAGCAGACGTTATAAGAAACCACAACTAGGTAAGCTAGTCAAGGTACTTCTTGTTGTTCTTACTTCAAAAGATAAAATTGTGGATTTTTACAAATCAGATGTTATAGCAGCCGTGCTGCCATGTTTAGGTTGGTTTGGCTGTGGGCTCGTCAGCTCTTGTTTTGTCGCACCGGTATGCCCTGCCTTAATCCACAATACTGTAAAGTTTTGTGTCCGAACCGTTTTTGTTCGGACACAAGCGGTTGAAGCCGAAGCGGCACAAGATGTATTCTTGTGTGTCTGTGAACGCAAAAATACTGTAAGAATTCATCTTGCAGGCAAGGTTAGGAATTCCTCATGCCATGTAACATGTATGCTCCACTGCTATGGAATTTACTTCAGAGTTACTCAATGGTTACAACAGTGACCCAGTATCATTTCTTAATGTCATGATATGCTATGCAGATGCTCTGTCTGGATTGGTGCCGATTCACCTACCTGAACATGCAGAATTGGATTAGCTCCAGTTTCACTTGGAGCTTGCTTTTTTGTTGGTGTTACAGTCTTGTTAGAATATTGCTATGTTGATTCAATTTAATAGTGCCACAGTTGTGGCATGTGGGTTAATTGTTGGAGTTTGACCAGCAATTGGCCAGGCGTTACTGTTATGTGAGACGAGAAGCCGATAGTCCAGCTAACATAGTTAGCATTGTTTAATGCAAACTGCCGGGCTTGTGAGTTGCCCAAAGTCATACTCATTCAGGGCATTCATTTTTTAACAAAAAATGCAAAATTCAAAACAGATAACTGGTGCTTGGAGGTAGAGAGGAGTGTGGCTCATCGTACATCTTGTTTTGGTCTACAGTGCTCAACAGCCACCTAGTGGTGAAATTTCGCTTATTGCTCCTTTAAATCTAAAAAATATATATGTACATGTAGGATAATGACACACTTTAAAGACGTGGCTGTCACTACATGCATGCTTAGTACGAGAGACACCTGCTAAGTTAACAAACTGATGGAATCAACCTTCCCTGTCAGAATATATCCAAACATTAGCATTGCATAAACATTGCATTTAATGAAACTGACAGAAAATAATTTAATGAGAACTTGAAAAACAGCTTTTAAAAACATCTATGACCTATAATGCTACTCCAAAAAGATATTCTAAAGCCAGTCGTGATGCAATAAAATAGAAAGTTTGACAGCGTCAAAAGTTATACTAAAAGCTGCTACATACAGCATCCCCTCCACCCCAAAAATACCTCTGGCTCCATAATGCACCTAACCAGGACGGTTTGATTGAAACAGCATCAATCGGATGATTTTAAAACACCTGAGTTATTTTCAGCACATTGCAAAAATTACATCTCAAGCTAAGCTTATGTCTGGTTAAAACATACTAAAAGTTAAAAGGGGCCCTTTGATGTACTACCATGAATGATACACGGCATTATCTGAGTTGAGGCAATTCTGTATGAAAAGCATCTTGGCTCCCATAAACATCGACCAGACATGGTCTAAGTGGAGAGCTGCTCATGTGAATTAATACTCTGAGTTGGAAATGCTCAGCTGGGAAACAAACAGAAAAAATTATCATGATCAGAAGGTTTTTTTCATTTTAAAAAAATATGTCTAGTTGCTGGGCTTGATGAATATTAATTGTGACCACTAATGTCCTTGTGGAAGAAGCTTAACCAATATTTCCAGTAAAATATGTTGAATGAATGCAAGATTATGCTGAGGATCATGGCATTGAACAAAAGGCTACAACCACAGATGTGCACCACTCTTATTCGTGGTACTAATCCTTGACTGAATTAATAACTAAACAGCAACATTATTTCAGATGTCTTCCAGTACTGTGGTTACTCTACACCATGATTTAATAACTGCAACAATAAGTGTTTGCTCAATAAAACCTGCTTCCCATAATTATGGAAATAAACAAAATCGGTTTTACAGCCATGGGGATGTATGGAAGGGATAGGATAAATATTTCAGTTGTTTGCTTTAGATAAGAGTGCCATTTTAACAGACGAGAGCCTAAACAAATCTGACATATAAAACACACATTCCTTTCACAGCATCTCTCTATTGATCTATCTCCCTCCCACCTGTAATACCGCCCTTCCAAAGCGTGTGCGATTTCTTTCTCCTTTGAGTGCTGCAGTGCCTGTTCGTGATTTGGCATATGAGGGCGACTGCCGTGTTGCTATATGGATTTACTTTTAAATACGTGTAAAGTCTTAGCTACAATCCAAGAATTTCCAAACCAAACGATCTTATGTAAACATCTATAGTATTAGTAGAAGTATATCAACATTTAGGTAAGTCTACACTGTGTTAGCATCACACTTTGTTTAATAGTCACAGTTACACATTCTGTCAAATATACAAAGGGATAACCTAAAAAATAAACATTTATGTTTCTACAAAAAATACTATGTTAATCACAAGGATTTCCTATTTTAAAAGATATATTTCAAGTGTTTTACTTTGTTGAATCGAAGGAAGATGGTTCACAGTAAAAAGGTTATTAGTTTATTTTCATATTTTACATGAAGCTAGGAAGTTGTAAATTTTTTATTGTTGTTTTAACCACGAAAACTATAAGCTATGTCAAGTAATGCTAATGTAAATGTTTTAAATGTTCAACATTAAATTCCTAGCCAACCACATCAACATTTATAAATATGTTCTGGACTGAAGCCGTTTTAACAGTCCCTGTGATGGTAATCTAAGTGTATATGAGACAATTGAGCGGTCTGTCATCTCCCCCTACTGTCTTTGGCCAAATAAACCCACTTGCAACTTTCTTTGGACCGACCTGGTGGCAGACACGTGGCTCTGTTCTTGTGGTAAGACGAAGATCTTTACGGTAGTCCAACATAAGTCCATTGGTATCAATTGGTGCATTACAGACAGTGTGAGCCAGCCAAAACTATCTGTCTGCATACACTCATTCCTCTCTCTCTCTCTCTCTCACTAGCTGCTTTGAGAGTGACAGTGCGCTGTAGCTGTGAGGTGTGGGGCATACGGAGGGCAGCCAATGTTTACAACAGTGCTATGTTCAACAGGTCCTGTAGAGGGAGCAGGTTGAAGCAATGTACATAGGATTAATTCAACAACTGAGGATTTTTGAGTAGACTTGTCAGGATTAATTGTGATTAACTAAGTGCCCTCTCATTATTGAAAGTTTGCAGTGATTTAACTAAAACTAAATCTGTCTGAATAGCAACAGAAAAAAACTATTAAAACATTTTAACAACTCTGAGCATTTTATTTGATTTTATAGACACACAAAAATTGAGCAACCATTTTAAAGTTCATGCAGTTTCTTGTGAATACTGCTTTGAATAACAAAGATACATTTTTCTTGGGATGCAAAACCTTGTATTACAGAGACAGTATGTGGCTGTTCCAGAAGTAAAAAGACTCAGCAAGCCATCTGTGGTCACACTTGGAGATGATTCACAAGATAAGTCTGTGATATGAGCCTAAAATCTTTTCTTTGGATGATTTCCTGATGGGTTTCAAATGGAGCATTTTTCCTACATTATGTTAATTGAGGTGAAGCCCAAACGTCTTAGCTAAGCTTAAAAGGACACAAAGGATCTCTTCAGTCCATAACATATTTGAAGCTTTTATCTGTGAAAATCCAAAAGTAAAATTCAAAACTTGCAACTAATTTGAGGCAGACTAAGAAAAAGTTAAATGAACTACAGTGACAACACTAATGGAAAGAAACAGACATACAGGCTTATACCCCACTATTGTACATTGTATATCTGCTTTGCATTTCAGAAGTGCAGGGAGATATAGGCCTTAGGTAAATCATATTTCAGTATCACCTTGTTATAAATCTGATACCCTAGCTGGCAAAACCTGATCTGGGGTTTAGCCAAGCTGCCCTAGATGTATTGAGATCTGTCAGAAAACTTCTACATGAGTTGGAATTCCCTAACCTGGCCAGCAAGATTCATAATGTGTAGCACTCTCCGCTGTGCACATTATCAATCTGGGACTGCTTCCATCGAATTTGTTTGGGGAAAGGAAGGTCTTTCAGCAGAACTCTCCGAGCTGAATGGGTGAAGCGACGCTTAATGCCCGCCTACCAAAGGTTGGCTTTAGCCAATCATGGTATCAAATTAAAACGTAAGCAGCAGACGTTATAAGAAACCACAACTAGGTAAGCTAGTCAAGGTACTTCTTGTTGTTCTTACTTCAAAAGATAAAATTGTGGATTTTTACAAATCAGATGTTATAGCAGCCGTGCTGCCATGTTTAGGTTGGTTTGGCTGTGGGCTCGTCAGCTCTTGTTTTGTCGCACCGGTATGCCCTGCCTTAATCCACAATACTGTAAAGTTTTGTGTCCGAACCGTTTTTGTTCGGACACAAGCGGTTGAAGCCGAAGCGGCACAAGATGTATTCTTGTGTGTCTGTGAACGCAAAAATACTGTAAGAATTCATCTTGCAGGCAAGGTTAGGAATTCCTCATGCCATGTAACATGTATGCTCCACTGCTATGGAATTTACTTCAGAGTTACTCAATGGTTACAACAGTGACCCAGTATCATTTCTTAATGTCATGATATGCTATGCAGATGCTCTGTCTGGATTGGTGCCGATTCACCTACCTGAACATGCAGAATTGGATTAGCTCCAGTTTCACTTGGAGCTTGCTTTTTTGTTGGTGTTACAGTCTTGTTAGAATATTGCTATGTTGATTCAATTTAATAGTGCCACAGTTGTGGCATGTGGGTTAATTGTTGGAGTTTGACCAGCAATTGGCCAGGCGTTACTGTTATGTGAGACGAGAAGCCGATAGTCCAGCTAACATAGTTAGCATTGTTTAATGCAAACTGCCGGGCTTGTGAGTTGCCCAAAGTCATACTCATTCAGGGCATTCATTTTTTAACAAAAAATGCAAAATTCAAAACAGATAACTGGTGCTTGGAGGTAGAGAGGAGTGTGGCTCATCGTACATCTTGTTTTGGTCTACAGTGCTCAACAGCCACCTAGTGGTGAAATTTCGCTTATTGCTCCTTTAAATCTAAAAAATATATATGTACATGTAGGATAATGACACACTTTAAAGACGTGGCTGTCACTACATGCATGCTTAGTACGAGAGACACCTGCTAAGTTAACAAACTGATGGAATCAACCTTCCCTGTCAGAATATATCCAAACATTAGCATTGCATAAACATTGCATTTAATGAAACTGACAGAAAATAATTTAATGAGAACTTGAAAAACAGCTTTTAAAAACATCTATGACCTATAATGCTACTCCAAAAAGATATTCTAAAGCCAGTCGTGATGCAATAAAATAGAAAGTTTGACAGCGTCAAAAGTTATACTAAAAGCTGCTACATACAGCATCCCCTCCACCCCAAAAATACCTCTGGCTCCATAATGCACCTAACCAGGACGGTTTGATTGAAACAGCATCAATCGGATGATTTTAAAACACCTGAGTTATTTTCAGCACATTGCAAAAATTACATCTCAAGCTAAGCTTATGTCTGGTTAAAACATACTAAAAGTTAAAAGGGGCCCTTTGATGTACTACCATGAATGATACACGGCATTATCTGAGTTGAGGCAATTCTGTATGAAAAGCATCTTGGCTCCCATAAACATCGACCAGACATGGTCTAAGTGGAGAGCTGCTCATGTGAATTAATACTCTGAGTTGGAAATGCTCAGCTGGGAAACAAACAGAAAAAATTATCATGATCAGAAGGTTTTTTTCATTTTAAAAAAATATGTCTAGTTGCTGGGCTTGATGAATATTAATTGTGACCACTAATGTCCTTGTGGAAGAAGCTTAACCAATATTTCCAGTAAAATATGTTGAATGAATGCAAGATTATGCTGAGGATCATGGCATTGAACAAAAGGCTACAACCACAGATGTGCACCACTCTTATTCGTGGTACTAATCCTTGACTGAATTAATAACTAAACAGCAACATTATTTCAGATGTCTTCCAGTACTGTGGTTACTCTACACCATGATTTAATAACTGCAACAATAAGTGTTTGCTCAATAAAACCTGCTTCCCATAATTATGGAAATAAACAAAATCGGTTTTACAGCCATGGGGATGTATGGAAGGGATAGGATAAATATTTCAGTTGTTTGCTTTAGATAAGAGTGCCATTTTAACAGACGAGAGCCTAAACAAATCTGACATATAAAACACACATTCCTTTCACAGCATCTCTCTATTGATCTATCTCCCTCCCACCTGTAATACCGCCCTTCCAAAGCGTGTGCGATTTCTTTCTCCTTTGAGTGCTGCAGTGCCTGTTCGTGATTTGGCATATGAGGGCGACTGCCGCCGCCACCGCTGCTGCTGCTGCAGCCACTTCATGATTTAATCAGGACGAGACACACTGTGACTTTGTCTTTGTTTATCTGTTTGATCTATTTTCCTACCTGTGCCTCCCTCTTCGACTCCATCATACATCAGCGCCCCCAACGTTTATTTGTATTGTTGTCCCATAGAGAAACTTTATCTGTATGGTTTAGAGCTGATGACAGATCTATTATCTGTTCCGTCTCATAAATGGTGCATGCAACTGAAATCTCAGTCACTGTACACAGGGTCAAACACATGCGTTAATGCAAATTGTTATGCATAAAAAAGTATTTAACAGCGAAAACTAAACTAAATCATGCTTTTGTAATAACTGATTGTATTTAACTAAACTCGAGAAGTTTTAAAAGTTGAAGTCATGAAATCTTTTTGTCACCATCTCATACACAATGCTTTATTGGATCAGCTGGAGGGACAAAGGTATCTTTCATTGAATAATGTTTCACACATTTGCAAAAAGATATTTCAAATGAGACTTAAGATATGAAGTGTTTCACTCCTATGTTGAATGTGTTATTGTTTAATCAAAATCCTGATATCTCATGCTCAATCAGTGCTGTGCGTTGATGCAACTACGCCATCTGCATCGCATTTTCCTCAAATGTGCAAAAATCTGAATTTTAAATCTAGCAATGTGATTGATGAGCAGTATTCATGAATTCAAGGCTATTCTTCCAAACTTCCATATAATTATTATGAATATATGCAGATTGATCTCTGACAAATAAATATACTGTGTTCCAAGGAAACATGAATATCAAATGTCAGCAAATTGTGTTTTCAGGCTCATTTTCTATTTGCATTTCAGGAAAATAAGAAACATTTAGCCAAGGAAAGACAAGTGGAGTACAGTAATTCTGATAAGATGATAGAAAAGAGGAAGTATATTTAAATATTCCTGAGCTCTTTTCTGTTAAACATTAGCAGTCTTCATTCTTGGTCATCGGCATTTATTCAGTGGTAAAGTCTCTTTCTAAAGTAAAAATATAAAACACTATTGGAAACTATTCTAAATGTACTTACATTTTACATCATATTAAGTTTATTGTAACTAATAATTTGTGGTTTGCTAACTTTGCATGGTATAATCAACATAGTCGATGTGTAGACTTGGTTTCCACTTTACAGTTTCCACTGTAAAAGGGAACAAAGAATACCTGAAAAAAACAGAAGTATATGAAAATCAAAACCTTGTAGAGCACAGTGGTATTATAAACTGAAAAGACGTACAATTCAAACTAAAACACAGTATTACTGTTTAATATAATGGGCAAGATAGATTAATTTTTTTATTTAATTGACTTCAAATGGTTAAAAACTGCACTTTGGTCATGTCTCCAGTCAGAAACAAAAGTTGGAAGCAAATAAACAGCTTATAAACAAGTCATGACAGAAAATGCAACTTAACTAAACTAACTTTACCAAAGCAGCACCAAATGTATTTTTTTCTTAACATGTAAATCTTAAAAGCAAAAATCTGTGCTATTATTTTATGAATGAATTAAGAGGGCCATTCTGTGCCCATAATATGGAGGGTATACAAATAATTTTCAACCACACTTTAAAGAAAATAAGGTTCCACATTTATGATATTCATAAATAGGCTTCACAAATCAAGTTGTTAAAAAATTAGATCACACTGCTGGTTAGATTAACTTAAATTCTATACATTGTACAATTGTCACTATTGGTCTTAAGATAATGTGATTCTGTTGCTAAAAGAAAACATTCAAAATGCTCAGTAGGTTTTCCAGAAAAAGAATAAATGTTTGGTACACGTCAAGTCAAATAATCTTTGTTCAGCGTAGAACAATCCAGTCTGCATTTGTAGTATGTTAGTATTTTAAAAGAAATCCATGGAATATTATCCTTAAATTTTAAAGACTCCTTTAATTTAGAGCTGGATCTCACTAGAGAGTGGTGTTGTACAGCCCTTTTTTTCTTGTATTCTTGTCTATTGGCTCGAGATCACGATTAGCGATAGGAAACCACTTTGAGATCAACTTGCCCATTTTTTTCAAATGCAAAGTTACACCCAAAGACAATGGTAACCTGCAACCAGCCACGTTGCAGTAATTAAGTTCAATAGCTAAAATTTAATGTTTGCTTGTTAGTCATGTTAATGTGCAAGCTAGTGTTAGCACAGCTAGTCAATACTGGAAGTTGGAAAAGCTGCATGTTGAACACGCCCACAATCCAAATGGATTGAAATATATTCATAGATTGTTGTGTGTGTGTGCAGTATATATATATATATATATATATATATATATATATATATATATATATATATATATATATATATATATATATATAAGAGCTGTCAGTTAAACGCGTTATTAACGGCGTTAACGTAAACCCATTTTAACGCCAACAATTTTTTTGTCGCCGTTAATCGCGCGTCAAAACACACACACCGTTCCCTATTGTTTTTCCCCCCCCGCCGCGCTCTCCGGACTGTGTTTCTTTTACACTCGGCGCTTTCCGTAGTTTCAAGAGTGCTAGAAAACTGTAGCAAAACAGACCCGCGCTGTTGCTAAAGACTGTTTATTTCATGCGACTTTGGGCTTCTTTTTTCTAAAAGTGCTTCTAAATTTCATGAGTCACGGGTTGCGTTTTTTTGGGCAGGTTTCTGAAAGTGAAATTGCTTATTTGGGCTCTAAAATAAGTGACGAAAAAGGGGTTATTATGAGACCTGCCTGCACTGCATTTGAGTGTATCCAGCTGAAATATCCCTCCGCCATAGGAGCCGTCGGTAGTAAAGGCAGACAGAGCAACTCTGCACGTATTTTCTGCAGTTTACGGTGCAATAACTGGTGATAACTGCTGAAAGTAGATTACATGGTGCAGATCACCATTTTAAGCAGAGATTGGTTCTGAAGATGAGTTTTTACACGTTGATAACAGAAACCCCAACCCATAAACCGTACTTTAATGCTTATTAATTTGTTGTCTCTGTATTTGACAAACCAAGGATGAATCACATTGCCAAACGAAGTACCTGGAGTTATTAATCAGTTCCTAAACAGTCTCTTTCAAGGGTATTAAGCTCCTGGCCCAGTTGCAAGCAAAGTGTAAGACTGGAATGACCTGGAAATTTAAAACCTTTTTCCAGGCTTAAACTCTATGAATATGGATAGAAACAGCAAGCAAAAATATTCAAAGAAATTATTGTTGTTGGTGTGAAAGCTCAGAATTAGATGTGTGAGAGAGAGAGAGAGAGAAGAAATGAACAAAACTTATGACTTTATTGAAATGTACAATTTTTATTAATTTATATGTTTATGCATAATACCATGTCTATCTTTGTTTAAGAGGCAAAAAAAATATATCGGCATGAAAACAGGTATTTATTTACATATTTGTTTACACACTGTGTAAACATCAGGGCGTCATGATTAGTCATATAGCCATTATACAGTAGTCCAGAGTTTAACATTTGGCACCAGGATGTTTTCATTCCAATTCTGAAAAGTGCTTGAAAAATAACAAAATAAAAATATTTTTTGTACAAGCATGTATTTTATTAGTGTCATTTATTGCAAAATTGCATATTAAAATGCCCAAACAGGCTATTACACTTTCAGAAATAAAAGGATAAAATATGCAATTAATTTGCGATTAATCTCAAGTTAACTATCGACATTATGCGATTAATCGCGATTAAAATTTTTAATCGTTTGACAGCCCTAATATATATATATATATACACACACACACACATACATACATACATACATACATACACTACAATAAATTATTCTAATTGAAGGGAGCAATTGGGATTAATAACATCACATTAACACCATGATCAGATCTGAGACTGCACAATAACAGTGAAAAAGGACAAGAGAATTTTAATACATTGGTAAACAGAAACTTACCACATACACACACAAAAGGCTTGGAACATCAAAGCCATTTCTCTGTGTTTTCATCATGTGGAGTGCCAGCTGCTATCTTACTGCACAACCACTGCTGTATGTTCATTGAGAGCCCAGGCTTGAAATATTCAACAAACTGGGGAGGATAGTAACACAACTGTGTCCTTCAACACAACTAAAACAAGTAATTTTCATTGGATGTCCACAGAGAGTTGAGTTGTTTAGGGCCCCAGTAAGAAAAAAAAAAAAATCTTTCATGCTAAGACCGAAAAATTATTGAAGACTGAAACACTACAAACAAATACTAAAATAATAGTAATATGAAGATTCATTTCGTGCAATGCAAGAAAGCAGTTAAAATAAAATGCTGTGTTAATTTTGTTAAATCAGTTAATTAAATGGATCTTGAGTTATTATATCTGTCATGAGCTTATTCCTTGTGGATGTAATATGAAAATATAAAATAGACTACGATTCAACGATTTCATTGTTGTTCCTATGGCTGAACCACATGTATAAAGTGTATTTTTTATTTAATTAGATGGAAAAAAACACAAGGCAAGATGTTTATTCTCTTTCATAGCAACTGTAGCCATGTATTCACTGTGGTGTTTTAATAAACAACATTTTATCTAATATATAGAAGGATTGAGCAGTAAAATGGGCAATAAAAAAAAACAATTATGTGAGGCTTTGTTCAAACCCCAAAAGCTTAAGGTATAGTTGGGATGGTTAGTTGGTTTAAAGGAGCAATAAGCAATTTTTCACCATTAGGTGTAGCTTGAGCACTGTCTGTACACCAAAACAAGACGTGTATCAAGCCACGCCTCTATGTCCGCTCCAGCACTCAGCTCCCCTTCTCATCCATCAACTCATATGCGCATATTTGCAAAGGATAAAAACACAGTAAAACGGCATGACCTTACAGAGGAACATGTCTAATGAAGAAGTAACTCATAACTTTATAATGCTGTTAGAGAACCTTTTGATCCAATGGGTGTGCTCTCCGCCATTTTGTGACTGGCGTGGCATTTTATAGGGAGGGAAGGGCCAGCATGCACGTATGTGCATGCGCGGCCGGCCCGGCTATATAAACAAGTGATTGGAGAACAACACAGAGGGTTAGTGTGACATTTAACCATAGTCCATCTAAAAAGTTACCTTTAGTTCTTCACAAAACTATTTTTATTTCTATGTAAAATAACAAAATTTTGCTTATTGCTACTTTAATGAGAGCACAAATAAATATGCTGCATTCATATTTAAAGAAATTCAACACATGTTATTTTCTGTTTAGCAGCAATGTTGCTGAATTAAGATTTTTTTTTGTGAGGTTTTGAATGTATGCCAGTGATCATTTTGTGAAAAAATTTACTAGGTAATAATTTTTATGTAGCTTTCTGGTGTAAATGCAACCTGCTGTAGTAGAAAAGCCAGACACATGTCGCTCTGAAAACAACAGTGCTGTGGTGAAACATGGAGCTGGAAGAATCATGCTTTGGGAATCTTGAGGGATAGAGAAGGTAATCCAAGTTGATGGGAAGGTGGATAGATATATAAAGGGTAATTTTGGTAGAACAAAATGTTATAGGATACCTAAGGGTTGAGACTGAGGAGGACCTTCCGGCAGGACAATAATGGTAAAACCTCAGCTACAGTTGTAATGAAATGGTTTCGATCATAACGCATTTATATCTCACAGTAGCCCAGTCATAAGCCAGACCTAAATCCAGGAGGCAATCTGTTGCAAAACCTGAAAATGTATTATGTTCACACATTTTCCATTCAATCAGGCTGAGCTTCAGCTGTTTTAAAAAGGAGACTGGAGAAAATATACATTGTCTAATGAAGAAGTAACTCACCAAAGATAAACTCGTCATCAAAGATAAAACTGGGAAGATTGGTAGTTCTGATAATTATCATCCGATAGCGCTGGCCAGTATAGTTTCAAAAATTATCGAATCAATCCTGCTGGACAGGATTTTAGAGGTTATCAATTCTACAGATAACCAGTTTGGTTTTAAGGCTAGGCTGGGCACAGATATGTGTATATATGCTCTAAAAGAGATTATTTATAAATATAATAAGCAGAACTCTTCAGTTTTTATGTGTTTCCTGGATGCATCGAAAGCATTTGATAGGGTAAATCACAGAAAACTATTCGTGAAACTGACACAAAAAGGTGTTCCAGAGTATATTGTTTGTATTTTGAAGTATTGGTATGCTCAGCAAACACTGCAGATTAAGTGGGGGGAATGTGTCTCAGCTCCATTCAAAGTTAGTAATGGGGTGAGGCAGGGTGGGATTTTGTCCCCAGTTCTCTTTAATTTGTATCTGGACGAACTGTCAACCAAGTTGAGAGCTTGTAACACTGGTTGTGTGGCTGGTAACTCTGTACTTAATCACCTGATGTATACAGATGATTTAGTAATATTTAGTCCAAGTACTGCTGGGTTACAGCAACTACTTAACATCTGTTCTGAGTATGATCTGGAAAATTACATTAAGTACAATCCATCTAAAAGTGTGGTCATGATCTGTAGGAGTAAATAAGATAAATCTATTCAGTTTCCAGATTTTCGGCTGTCAAATACTGTGCTGGGTGTTACAAACAAAACCACATCATTACAGAAAATCTGTCAGACGATGATGATATCTGTAGACAATGTAGAATGTTGTATGCTCAAGCTAATACCCTTGCACGTAAATTCGGTGCATGTACTGATGAAGTCAAAGTGGAACTGTTTAATGCATATTGTACCTCTCTGTACACTGCTCACCTGTGGTCTACATATAGAAAAACCAACCTGCAAAGGCTGCAGGTGGCCTATAATGATGCGTTGCGGGTACTTTTGAAACGGCCAAGATGGACTAGTGCGAGTGAGATGTTTGTCACAGCGAGGGTCAATACCCTACAAGCTGTTTTACGAAAGTTAATGTATAAGTTTATCTGCAGGTTAAATGCATCTGGCAATGATATTATCGTGTCACTTACTGACACCACACGTAGTGCAATCCGATACCAGTCTAAGCTGTGGAGACACTGGTATTACTGTCTTCTTAAAGCGCCTATTTAATTGATAATGGTACTTGTATTGTGTTTTTATTTTTATCTTCTCACTTCTCCAGGAGTGAATGCTGCTTGTCGGGACTTTGAAGCAATCAACTGGTTCCCTTATATAGGGAATCTTTGACCAATCTGTATAATATGATTCAATTTGACTTTGTAAAGTGCCTCGAGATGACATGTTTCATGCATTGGCGCTATATAAATAAAATTTAATTGAATATATTTATTTATTTTATTTATGTATTTATTGGACCATGAGTCCGGAATAAAGTTTATCTATCTATCTATCTATCTATCTATCTATCTATCTATCTATCTATCTATCTATCTATCTATCTAGACAGGCTCATGATAATTAAAGCTGGTAAAGACATGCTCAATTTTTTGTAAACCCTCAATTATTTTCCTTCCACTCCATGATTATGAACTTTATTTTTGTGTATCCAATAAAACTAAGTACAAAATGCTGAAGTTTGTGCTTTTAACGTGGCAAAATTCGTAAAGGTTTGAGATTAGAGGATCTTTGCACAGCACCGTATAGCTTCAAAATGTACAACTCTCTCTCTTTTACACACATTGAATTTAAAGTTATTTCAGATTTAGCACATATTACTAGAACGCTTTCTTCTTGCCAAGGGGCTTGTCATGATGAACAGTGTTTGCATAGTTGGAGACCATCATTAGCTACCTGGTAAGTGTTCAGAGTGCTGAGAGCCCGTGTCCTGGCATCTCACCTGCTATTTGAGAAGGAATATCCTCGGGTGAAAACCACCTCAGCCTCCTCCTCCATTCAAGCAGAAATCTATTCATCAGCGATATAATGAGGCATGGCCAAATCTGCTGTACAGGTGGACCACTGTGCATATACACATGCAAGCCTGGAGGCTTTGGAGGGTCACATTAATTTCTATGGAGGACATGGAAAAATCTACTGTTTGGCCGCATTTGAAAATGTTTTATGGCTACTCTGTATTTTATGGGAATGGGACTTAAAAAGAAAAGTGCTGGATGATTGGAAAAGCATTAATCATATTCTGGAATGAAACATCTGGCATGAAAGAGGCTCAAAAGACCAAAAATAAGACATGAGAGGACTACCAGCTCTATTTGACCTCATAAGTATACAGAATAAAACAGCATATATTTTATTAATCTGTGAGTCTCAATTATTGAATGGAAAGCAGGAATGAAATAGGGTCGCAACTGTCACCATTTCATAGAAAATCTGTCAAAAATAGTAATTTGAAACTTTCCACTACTGTGCAAGATAACTTGTTTCAGTGGGCCAGGATGAAAATATATTTCCAGAGCAAAGCCCTCACTCTTTAACCGGTGCTTGTGAAAACTTCCTTTTTTCATCTCACTGGATTTTCTAGCTTAAATATAGCACAAAGTTACTGAATCACCAAATTTGCATTCCTGAAATCTAAACCTACACAAGTCAAATTATGGAAATTGGCTGACTATTAAAAGAGAGTTCTGAAATCCAATAAACTGTATGACAGAACACACCATCTAAACAAAGAAACTCCTTCAGGAAGGTAGCTCACCATAGATAATTGATGTTGGTTATTGCCAGTCATGTCAAGAAGAGTCAAACCAAATGTTTAGCTTGTAAATGGGAAACATGTAGAGAAACACGAGCGAAGGAGGACATCAATGATTCAGGACAGAAAAGTCAAATCAATGCGCTTGTGAAAAAAATGCAAGACAAAAGTAATGACAAAGAAATGGGTAGAAACAGGAGTCAATGTTGGTACTAAACCTAAAAAAAACATCAGCAAAAGAAAATGTGATTTAGAAAGCTGGGGTCAAGAGAAGCAGTTGTGGACTCTGGACGATTGGGGGAAAGCAGGATTCAGTGATAAATTTCAATAGCTTTATTTGTCATGGAGATGATCAAGAAAACTACAGTGTCTGAACTGTTTAAAAGCAGTAGAGCTTTCTGAGCTATCTAGAATATTAGCTTCATCTAAACCTTCTACCTGTATGTTAGACCCAATCCCAACCAAGTTGTTTAAGGAGGTATTCCCTCTGATCAGTGGTCCTATTTTAGACATGATTAATCTATCCTTAGTAAATGGATATGTACCACAGGCTTTTAAAGTAGCTGTTATTAAACCTTTACTTAAGAAACCTTCTCTTGATCAAGATGAGCTAGTAAACTACAGACCTATATCTAATCTTCTTTTCTTATCTAAAATTCTTGAGAAAGTAGTTGCTAATCAACTTTGTGAACATTTACAAAGTAATGACCTACTTGAGGAGTTTCAGTCAGGCTTTAGAGCTCATCATAGCACTGAAACAGCTCTGGTGAAGGTCACCAATGATATTCTCATGGCCTCAGATAATGGACTTGTGTCTATACTTGTCCTGTTAGATCTCAGTGCTGCATTTGATACAGTTGATCACAATATTCTCCTACAAAGACTTGAGCATACTGTAGGGATTAAGGGAAAAGCATTAGGCTGGCTTAAATCTTATCTGTCGGACAGATTCCAGTTTGTTCATGTTAATAATAAATCTTCTTCAAACTCTAGGGTCACCTGTGGAGTACCACAGGGTTCAGTCCTTGGACCAATTCTATTTACTATATATATGCCTCCGGTTGGCAAAATTATCAGACAGCATGGGATTAATTTCCACTGTTATGCTGATGACACTCAGCTATATTTATCCATAAATCCTGATGAATCCAATCAGTTACTTCGACTGCAGTCATGTCTTGATGACATCAAAAGCTGGATGACTTTAAATTTCCTGCATTTAAATTCTGACAAGACAGAAGTTGTAATCTTTGGGCCAGAGTCCTCAAAAAATAAACTTCTTAATCAATCACTTAATCTGGATGGCATTAACTTGGCCTCTGGTAATCAAGTTAAAAACCTTGGTGTTGTTTTTGACCAAGACATGTCATTTAAATCCCATATTAAACAGGTTTCCAGAGTTTCCTTTTTTCACCTCCGGAATATCGCCAAAATTAGAAACATTCTGTCCAGGAGTGATGCTGAAAAACTAGTCCATGCATTTGTTACTTCAAGGCTGGACTATTGTAATTCTTTACTATCAGGAAGTCCACAAAATGCAGTTCGAAGTCTTCAGCTGATCCAAAATGCTGCGGCAAGAGTCCTGATGAAAATCAACAAGAGGGATCATATTTCTCCAATTTTAGCTTCCCTTCATTGGCTTCCTGTTAAATCAAGAATAGAATTTAAAATTCTTCTTCTAACGTATAAAGCCCTTAATAACCAAGCTCCATCATATATCAGAGATATAATGAGGCATGGCTCATTCCTAACAGAGCACTTCGCTCTCAGACTGCAGGTCTGCTGGTGGTTCCTAGAGTCTCTAAAAGTAGAATGGGAGGCAGATCCTTTAGCTATCAGGCTCCTCTCCTGTGGAACCAACTCCCAGTTTTGGTCCGTGAGGCAGACACCCTATCTATTTTTAAGACTAATCTTAAAACTTTCCTTTTTGACAAAGCTTATAGTTAGAGTGGCTCATGTTACCCTGAGCTATCTCTATAGTTGTGCTGTGATAGGCCTAAGCTGCTGGAGGACATCAGGGTCTAATTTTCTCACTCTACTGATTTCTACTGTTCTTCATTCTACGGTTCTCCAGTTTTGCATTGTATTACATTGAAATGACTGTCGTCATTTCAGCTTTTAACTTTTTGCTCTCTCTCTTTTTCTTCATAGTAGGTACACCTGGTCTGGCGTTCTGTTAACTTTGACATCATCCAGAGAAGACGGCTCACCCGTTACTACCATCTAATGTAGAACAGATTACTAGATCAATGTGTGCTTCTGTGCTTTTTGTCTCTCTTGTTGTGTCTCTGCTCTGTCTTCTGTAACCCCAGTCGGTCGAGGCAGATGACCGTTCATACTGAGCCCGGTTCTGCCGGAGGGTTTTTTTTCCCGTTAATGGGTGGTTTTTCTTCCCACTGTCGCTTCATGCTTGCTCAGTATGAGGGATTGCAGCAAAGCCATGTACAATGCAGACGACTCTCCCTGTGGCTCTACGGTTCCCCAGGAGTGAATGCTGCTTGTCGGGACTTTGATGCAATCAACTGGTTTCCTTATATAGGACATTTTGACCAATCTGTATAATCTGACCCAATCTGTATAATATGATTGAACTTGATTTTGTAAAGTGCCTTGAGATGACATGTTTCATGATTTGGCGCTATATAAATAAAATTGAATTGAATTGAATTGAATTGAAGATATGTGCAGGTATGCCAGGTAAAACTTGGCATAAGGGATTGCAGCAAAATCAACAACACAATGCAAATGACTGTCCACTGTCACTACATGCTCATCAAGGAGGAAGGTATGATGCAAGCTTGTATAGTGCCTTTATCAAGTCCTAATCTCTTTGCCCTACAAACAATGATTCACCCATTCACTCATAGTGGTAAGCTGACAGAAACAGAGCTGGCAAACTCTGGCAGCAGGCAAGGCGGGGGGGTGTTTAGCCCAAGGATGACAATGGAGATGGACGGACAGACTCGTACCTCCTGAGCAACTGTTGCCTTCCCAATATATTGGGTTTCTTAAGATACAAAACTTTTTAACCAATATATTTGTTTAAATAAAATAAAATGTAAATTATTTAAATTATTTCATTAAATAAAATTTACTTTGTATAGTGCCTTGAGATGAGGTGTTGTGAATCGGCACTGTATAAATAAACTGAAAATAACTGATTTGAAATAAAGGAGCAACAAAAACTAAGTCATTGACTTTACAGAAAATACACAGGTGGGCACTAAAACTATATTTTCTTTGATACTACTTCTGTATTTAGGTCACTTTAATTTGGCTCAGAATAGGGGGCATCCCGGCTAACACGAGACAGTTGGCCACCCTAGTCCCTGCCCCAGCAACATTTGTGTTTGATTGCTCACTCTTCTTTTCAATTTATTGCAGCAATTCGGAACACTTTTGCTATTTTTTAAGCCTGGCTAAAGCCAGGTTTTTTTCTGGGAGTTTTTCCTGAGGCTTTTATATTGTTTATATTGACATTGGAATTATATCGTATCGACCGAAGTTAAGAAATTTATCACTATATGAAGTTTGGCCATATCGTCCAGCCCTATGCTTAAATGATGACTTGTTGTGATACGACCCTTATTTTAACACATTTTGCGGCTCTCCTGAACAACAACACAGGAGGCAAAAATTGGTGTTGCCAAGCCCGCTTAATATAAGCAACTTTTGGCTTATTTTTTTCTAAAGTCACATAGAAATTTTGTGTGCCGCGGGTTGCGTTTTTTTGGTCTTGTTTTTGAACCTCAGCTTGCTTATTTGGCCTTGGCTTTTTTACCCGACCGACACATTTTCCTGGCTATCATGCTGCGCAACAAGTTCTTAACAGACCTGCCCGCGCTGCGGCTTTGTAACAGGCAGCCGTCCACATACACACACCTCGCCTTGCACCAAAGTGTTTCTGATTTGTCCAACTGTGCTGTGTTTTGAGCCTCAGGGCTCTTTGCCCTGCTACTCTCCCGTCCTCACAGAGCCCAGGGTTATTGCCAGTGGCCAGCTTTCAGAATGTGTATCCATGTGTTTAATTGTCTTCATGCATGTTACAAAAGGTCCCAAATAAAAATCACATTTTTTAATCAATTTTTATACTGTAGGCCTTTTAATTGTTATCACAAGTTACAGCCTGCTGTCAGTTTTCATCCATATCCATCTAATACTAGCAGTGACAGTAAGCAAGGAGAAATCAAAAAGCTAAAATTGGTGAGTGTTGCAGCTTAGCTGAGCAAATTAATCTGGTATTTGGAAAGCTATTTGCACCAACACCACTTTGGAGATGTAATTCTTCAGGGCGATAATGCATGTTGCCCTTAGGTAAAGAGAGTTAAATCATTACTTTGAGAAAACTATCGAATTAATGGCATTACCAGTTAGGTCGCAAGCCGATCAATTCGGCAACACTGAACAAGAACATTGGAAACTGACTGTTATAGAAAATAGTTTTTCAGTTTTAAAGCCAATGCCTTAAAAAAATGAAGTGCTCATAAAAGTCAGTTGTTGCAACAGTGTGCTATTTGTTATGTATTTTTGGAGGAATTACTTTTTCTGTTAAGCAGATCTGAAAATGTGTTACTTTCAAATAATGTTATATAATGTTAAACAACCGACTATAGTAGTGATAATCAAAATACTAGAAAGTTGAAATATGAAGAAAATTGTACAAAAACATTCATAGTTTTGATTTAGGGCTCGATCTTTCAGGTTGATACCTCAGTTCTACCTCTTGTTTCTATTAAAAGCATTCATATAGTTAGAGAAGATGCAATTTAGGTTAGCCATTAAGGCTAAAACCCAAATAAATAGTGAAACATGCCCTAATTAAGACACTGTAATTTCTTCATTGTTAAATTTTTTTGGCCCATTTCCAGTTTTTGAGACTTATCAACATTGTATGTGTATAATGTAGGCTGATATATAGGTTCTATTTGTTCACATGTAATGGCCATATGTTATTTGATCAGGTGAACCGCCAGCAGAGCAGGATAAAGTAACCAAAGATAAGGAACACTGCAAGAGTGCCTTCAAAAGGACAATCACTAAAGCTCTTCATGAGAATGTCAGAAAGGAAAGAAAAATCATTCAGCGATTTTATTCTGAAAATTGATCTTCAAAGAGCATCTTTTCACACATGGAGACACCCGGTCACTATTGTATCATAGGTTCTTTGTGTCAAGCAGAGCTCCATGAGTGCTTTTAAGAGCTTTTCTGTCTCTACTGTCCATTCTCAGGCAGTGAGACAAGAATGCAAAGGTTATTTTCTTTGTAAATTGTAACTGAAAATCCAGGGACTTAACATTTTTAACGTTACTGCCAATTGTCTGTTGTTTCATTGGGGGGAAAAAAGCTTGATTTTAGTGCATTTCTGATCGGTTAAGATCTTTTTCCAAACCATTTCTCCTGAAATAAGATTCTAAAAAGGAAAGGTGAAGGTGACAGAATTATTTAACACATTTGGAACCCAGTGCATCCACTTCACAGCAAACTCCGACTGTACAGAGAATGACACAAAAACCTCAAATCTCAGAACTCCTGCAGAGATGATCTAAACATAATTTGTTGATGTCACATATGATGCACTGACCTAATTAGAGACCTACAAATTAGGCTGGAAATTCCAGCTAATCATATTAGCTCTTTTTTGGGACCATGTTTCCCTCTTTTCCTATGTTTAGTTCTTAAGTAACACTTGAAATTCCAAGTTGTGAGCTGAAATGCAATCTACAGTAAGTGATATAATACAGCAGAAATAGGGTAAACTTATTTGTCAGTGTAGCTTTTTTGGAATATTTATTAGGCTGACCACCTCTTAGGACAAAAAAAAAAATAATTATTTTTTTAATGAATACAGTTTTTATATATATAAAAAAATTTCTCCAAATTATTTGGAAATTTATAATTATCTAAAGAAATAAAGCAACTGACAGAAACTGGTTGGTAAGAGTTAGAAATCATGTTTTGTTTAAAAACAGCCAGTTTTCATCCTGTCAGGATTTATTCAGCTCAGTAAACAATGGACCTAAATCTATGAGCTTGGATTGAACCTCTGACATTCATAGTGGGCCTTTTTATACAGATTCTATGAAAGACGAATAGCAGTAAACTCAACCAATCGTATTTCTCACCATTTCTCATCACAACAGCCATAGTAAGGAGAAGCCTGTGGTGCTATTCTCAGTACTAACCTTTAATTCAAACTTGGATCATTTTCCAACAACATTACTGAATTTAGAGCAGAAAAAAACAGCCTTTCAAGAAGCTTTTTAGTTCATCTACACACACTGATGATGGGTCAAGTGAAAGGGATAAGCTTTTTTGATACACTTTTTTTGGTTCTGAGAAGTTCAGGGCAGGTGACACTCTGATTAATAAACTTGATTTAACGTCTTGAGTTATGTTGTCCGGTAGTTTCAGTGAGCAGCATGGTTGGTCTGCAAGGAAACAGCTGCTAGCCCAGAGGACAACTGAGAGACTCACTAAGACGTTCGTGGTTTACACTGTACAGTTACAGGACATCATTTTCTAGGTGGACAGAAGGACAAAACAGCTGTTGCTTTTTGTATTTTTCAATTTCCTCTTAAAGCCATGCTACGTTTATTCTGCTCCCTTCATCTCTTTCCCTGAGCTTTTCACACCCTTTATCTCAGACAGTAATCAATACCCTTTCTCAACTCACCATGCTTCTGGTTAAACGGAGCTTTTTTTTTTTTAATGATTGCCATCATAGCCTCTGGGTAAACCTAATTCCTGATACTTGTTTTTATACCAACTGAATCTTTTAGTTGAACCACCAGTTTATTTTTATCTATTTTTATTTTCATGTTCAAAGACACGAAAGCTGTTTAAGAAGTCTTGTTTTATTTTGCAAATACGATTCAAATTGTGATGACTAAAACAAAGCACTGAGTTTATGTAGCAAAACAGCCTTTTCTATACATTTTGTCTGCATATGACATATTACAAACTGCCCTGAAATATGTTACACATAGAATTATCAACAAGCCTGATCCAAACTGAGTAAACAGGCTAACATTAGCTTAACACTTCAGAAAACTGCCTCAGCAAAGCAGCAGCAGAACAAGCAAGACATATGCTTATTAAAGACTGCTGTATGTTTAGTCATCTCTTTAGATAAGACTGCCGATTTTAGGTGACGTTTTAGAACATTATGGTAAACTTGACCTCCAGCTTGGGCAAATTTTAAGGCAATCCAGGATCTGTGGTTTGGACAAAATATCCTTTGCTGTCAAGAAATATACATAAACCCTGTAATGTCACTTGTGAGGAAGTTTAGTTGCTCAAAAAAGTCTGATTGGGATATCACTATAATGGATATTACTGATATTATACACATCATTGCAGGTGTTGTGTTATGGAGTCATGTGACAACATTTAAAAACTCAACTTCTGATTCAAATTAATGCTGCAGCAAAATCCTTTGAGAAAACGCTTTGTTTTATTCAGGCAGGTTCACTGGGTTTATGATTTTTAAACAGTTTTTAAACAGTTTTTATCTGAATGCACAACAGCAAAGGGGGTAAAGAGTAAAGACCTGCAAGCAAGCATGTAAATAATGAAGCTTTCATTAAATAAATCCATGTTACAAATGGTTTATGTAATGAGGTAACTGTTTTAAACACTTTCATCCGGCTTTATGGATACACACAATGTCCTTCTGAGTAAAACTCAAGGTAAACAGAAAACGGGCAATACTCCACAGGGCACCTTTAAGTGTTCAACATTATGTTTTCAAGCCTCATAATATGTTTCCTGCACAGTAAATTATTTAGTATTTTCCCGAAGAAAAAAGGCAAATGAGCAAACAAGGGACCAATTTGAATCCACTGTTAATTTCTAAATTCCATCCCTCATCAGCAAAACTTTATATAAGTGGATTTAATTCATATCTCACATGCTTATGAGGATATATGATGTACAAAGCAATAAATGAGCAGACAAAATGTCTCAGAAGCAAGATGCAGCAATGTAAACAGTACATATGTATATCAATGTGTGGTAAAGAAAAAAAACTATTTTGGCTTCAAACACAGTAACAGTGCAAGAAAAAGGAATATGCAATTAGTCTGGTTCTTCCAATTTTTATATTTCCGACACCACCAAATTCCAGCTAGTGAAATAGCCTTTCAGTAGCTACATAACCTTACAAACAGTATTTTTTTGGTTACCAAAATAGTTATATAATCATATATAATTTGTATATCTTGTGTATAGAGATTATCCATTACTAGTAGGAAAAAGTGAGTCTGGTGGTTTCTATTTAGCTATACAAACCTACTTTTCTAACTGTAATGCATTATTCAGTATGGCATAAGCTAAACAGGTGTTTTGCTGATAGTAAAACCCTTTGTATACATATGAGTAACATTATTGAATGACTGTTTCCTGTTTGAACACTACAGAAATTATCTGAACAACATGCACTGAACAAGAAACGTTTAAATTCATTTTAATTCACATTAGGTCCTGGCATTTTGCCCAGATTTGAGTTCTGGATTTGCTGGCAGGGAAGTCTGTGGTTCACACCAGCAGGGGAGTGGCACCATGAGGCCTGGTTTCAACAGAAGAGGTTCAATGGCAGTCAATGACTGGGCTTTAGATGCTCATGGTTTGGTAGATCAAAGACGTGCAGCTAAAAAGGCTCTGTGAGCTCTCTGCAGGAGAGGTGATGGGTTGGAAGAAGGATTCTGGGAAAGGCATTGGAAGTTATAATCAATGAAAAATTAGAGTGGCTTTAAATCAGAAATGGAAGCTGTGGATATTCCCATGACGCAACAATTTTTTATTACTCCAGCCGGACTATCTACATTTGCCTCATTAATTTAAGGCTCAAACTTACCTGAACCAAATTTTTATCTTTGTGGAGTAGACAACATGCTGTGCTTGACTACACTAAATTACAACCCGCAACCTCAATGTACAGTTAGATTCAATACATTAGAATAATATATAAAAGGTTTATTTATGTCAATTCACCAAGTGAAACACATAGATTAATTACTCTCAGGCTGATGTTTTAAAGCTTTTATTTCTGGTAATAGAAAAAAACAACATTTTAATAATGTAATAATAAATGTGGTTGTAGTGAAAAGTATGTTTAACACTAAAGGTGATTTTCAAAAGTTATTTTTTAAACTGACAAACGGGGATCATCAGAACACATCTAATTTCTAATTGAATGTGAAGAAAGATCTGAATTAACATGTTATTTACAGATGGAAAAAAAGTTTTTCTCTACAAAAATATCTAACAAGGTTTCCTACATTGGTAATAATATTGTGTCATATTTAACAGTTAGTTGTACAGAGCTTGGGGGCACACATACCTACTCTGTTCGTTGTTCGGCTAAATAAATACATGCAGGCTGTCAGGCAGAGCAGCACCTCCCACATGCATAAATCTGACAAATGTCAGCAGTAGTTTATTGCTTCCATGTTGCCAGGTGGCTCTGCTTTCCAGGAGATTTTGAATACACAAGTTTTATTTTGGTTGGCGATTTTCATGGGGGTTTGTTTCAGGGTTGTTTTTGTATTTTTATCTCTTTCCAGAATAATTGGTTTAGAAAATTAGTTTGTCCATAGCCCAAGCTTAATTGGAATTAAACACAAATGGAACTGTGCACCTGTCTTGCTCTTAGATAAACAGAGTCTATAAATGTCTACCCAAGGTAATAGCATTAAAAAATGTGTGTGTGTGTGTGTGTGTGTGTGTGTGTAGGTGAATCTGCAGACTGATGTATGGTAGTGCTGTCATGTGTGCTGCTGTCGACTTTAAGGCCCTATGCGTGCACATCTGTCAAAATTAACCCATTCCACTAAAGGTCAGCTCAAACATGGAATTAGCATTAGGACACAGGATATCATCTCCTAATTTTCCCATGTGCCCTCTAAAGGGTGTCCTGATATATAGGCCTTGAAAGTATCAGCAACAAACCACAAAGTCAATGAGCGTAGAGTTGTTATTCAGGAAAAGCTGTGACAAATTAATCACAGCAGATGTTCACATTTATTTCTGATGTCCCTTCCTTCTTGAAAATCTCTAATTAACACTGTTGATCCCTCTGTGTTGCCAAATTAAATCAGGGAGGATCTAAAGGATGATTCCCAGACGGTTATTGATAATGGGTTTCAATTATTTGAGTACTCTTGAAGCATCAATCCTGCCTCAGTGGCAAGCACCTGTTTCAGTAATTAAGCATCTTGTGCTCTCAGTCGGAGGCATGGCTTCCCTGCGGCTTGTGTTAAATAAATACTTCCTGTTCAAAAATTCATTCAGACGCCAAAAACTCGACACTTGATCTAAAGACACGACGTTTAGAGATTAAACGTTTAAGTAGAATTTGAAAAAATGTGCTTAATGTGTCTACTGTGTTGTATATACAGTAGAAATCAGATACATACACTAGACTAGATAAAGAAAAGAATAGTTTTCTCATTGCTGGATTAAACCTTTTCTGTTTAAGTGCAGTTAGAATTAGGTTTGGTTCTCCTAAATGCCAGAATAAAGTGGTTGCTTTAAATTCAGTAGTTTACATGCAAAACAATCACTTTGACTTCAAGCTATCGGGGCAAGTCAGATGATCAAGTTATGGCTTTCTAAGCATCTGATTGGTCATTCACAACATTCTAGTTAAATTAATGTAGCTTTGGATTTACTTGAAGGCTACACCTCTAACACATCGCATCCTTTTGTGACATTATGGGACAAACAGGCAAGAGAATTGTAGACCGCAAAGAGTCTGGTTCATGCTTTTGGTAAAATTCCCACATGAGTGAAGGTGCCATGTTCATCTGCTCAGACTATTAAAAGCGAGAATATACACAGCATGAGAATGTCTAACCGATATACCATTTAGGATGGTGAAATTAACTTGTTTTGGTGTGAAATTTGTCAATCAGCTACTGCTACTACAAAAGACCATGTGGAGATGGAGGCTGAAGCTGTTTTTTTTTCCAGTCATGGGGACATGTCTGGATTGTGGGACCAGAAAACAGTGTTATCTTTATCAACAGAGCATGTGCACAGACAATTTACTTATATCTATAAAGAAAGTTATATTGACAGGTAGAGTCAGCAGTTTTCATATCATTTTATGAAAAACATGTTTATTCTGATCAAATACATAATCATTTTAACAAATATTCCTGTGAGATAAAATTAGTTGTTAACAGTGCTAAAAAACATTTTTTCTTTTAACAAAAATCGGTTTTTCTACAGAGCAATTTAGGAATGGAATAAACTACCAAAAAACATCAGATAATTAAATACAATTTATTTTTAAAGAGCACTGAATTCTGTTTTTAAACTAGGGTTTATGTGTGTAGTTTAAAATGTGATGTTTGACTAATGTGCATATTATGTCAATGTTAAGATTGTTTTAGAGTCTGTATTAATACTTTTTAGTATTTTATTGGACCCCAGAAACTACTTTTAGTGGAAACTAATGGGGATCCTAATAGATAAACAAACAAATAATTGATTTGAAAGGAAAACCAATCAGCGACACGCCCATTATATACATCCATGGATCCATGTCATCATGAAGCGGGGTACAACAACATGTACTATTGTGTTGCAAAAACGGAAATAAATCAACCACCCCTCTACCTGTAAAATAAAGGCATTGTTATCAGACTATTGTAAAACAAAATACAAAAATCATAAGGGATGGAGCTGTGCAGTACATGCTGCCATGGAAAATCTTATGTATGAGTGGTGTTCAGTTCAAGGCATCTATACAAAAAAACCTGAAAACAGAAAAGGATGGCTAAGCATCTGCTGCTGTGGGGTCACAAGGGGCTTTAAACTTCTCACACCACACTGGTTGTGATTTTTTTTTTTTTTTTACGGACCAGCACATTAAGCTGCTTTTTGACCATAATTTCTGATCTGTGCAGCTGTGTTTTTGAAAGTTGTAGCACCATTATGCTGTTGGTCAGACCAAGGAACGTAAAATTGTTGGCTGAATTCTTCAAGAACTGATTTTGCCCATGTGACAGAAAAATAGAAGACCATCTTTTGCAACTGCTAGTGAAACAAAACCCCTTTATGAGTTACAAAGAAGTATTAAAATATCAACATCTGTTTAGAACTGCTGGTTTTGGCAGACGGTCTTTCTAAAAACAAAGCAGATTTAATCTGTGCAAAAGACTTTATTCAACGCAATAAAAGGAAACTTTGCTGCACATTGACGTGTTGATAGGCATGCGTAACAGGTTTTTCACAGTGCAATGCCATACAAATACTTTCTAGCCCTGCTGAATTGCTCAAAATAGATGAAATTCGATAAAATCTTTTCGATAGATCCTATAGACATTCACAAGCATACTCAGAATAATTTACCACGGAGTAAGATAAGTGAATGTGCTGGTTTTTGCAGCTGTGAGCCATTTGAAGAGGCAATGCAGTGGCCTGAATCACCGTCACAAAACTCAGGAGACAGAGTGTCTCTTTGAGTTAGACAGATTAATGCAGGCTCGTTGAAGGACAGATAGGGAGGGACAGTCATATTACGCTGGGCTGGAAGCCTGGGAAGGGAGGGAGCATTTTAAGCACCAACTCGCTAGATAGGGCTTGCCTTCAGCATCAAAAAAGACAAAGGGAAGGTGAGGGACAGAGAACAATACAGCCAGGAAAGGAGAGCAAAAGGGAGTGAAAAGTACTGCAGGATAGGAGTATAAAGTCAAAGAACGACATTAAAGAAGGAATCCAACAAAAGGAGGGGAAAAAGAGATGCCTTAGAGGAAATTCAAGTAAAGCAAACATGTCTTTAGGGTAAGACTTCGCCTAAACCAGACACAATCTTATATTACATGATGATAAGTTCTGTTTGTCCTGAATAATAAGTAATCTTATAATGAGGCTCGATTTAAAAGACAAAGTGAGTCATTAGAAACTCACATAAAGTTTGGCTAAATATTAAAACAAAAAACACTAAAGAAAAACAAACAAAGAGCAGGTTGATATATTAGGCAGCAATATTATTAAGGCCTCTGGTCAAGATGTTGAGCAACAATTCATCTTTTATTGCAGTGGCATAAAAATCTGAAAAGCTTTGTAAAACGTGCCCTTTCATTTATATTCATTGTCCACTAGTTATCAAAATGCTGCTTTTACACTCTACAAGCATGTAGCAAACTAAACAAGGGATCTTTGACTATTCTTCTCTAGATCATCAAGAGTTCTGGGTCTTCTATCATACACTCTTCTCTTGAGGTTCCCAAACACTTTTTTCTTTAACATTTTGTCACTGGAAACTGCAGTGGCCAAGGAAAAGGATTGATTTTCTCACTGGTGAACCATTTCTGTGTTTGTCTGGCCTCATTTGTTGGATCATTAACCTGGTGAAGACAGAATGTTGAGCCAAGTTCCATTTACTGGCAGAATCCATTAGGTTTTGTACAACAAAGGCTACGTTCACACTGCAGGCAAATGCGACGCACATCCGATCCTTTTGCCGATATGTGACCCAGATACGTCTTTTTCATGGCTATGTGAAAGGTCCAATTCTGATTTTTTCAGACAAAAAAAAATCCTATTTGTGCCACTTCCATATGTGGTACTAATTCGGATATGTATCGGATATTTTTCAAAGCAACCGCAGTGTGAACGGTCATGATGCATTTCATCCAGGTTTTTATGCCACTTTTAACTGTGGTTTTATGCCGTGCTGCTTTTTTCTTGCCATATATAGTCTTGCTATGATGTGATCTTAATATTGTCTGCTCCCATTGCTCAACAGCCTTCTAAGTATTAGTATGAACGGCCACCTCAAAAAAATCTGATTACAGTAAATAAAATTGGAATTGAGCATAAAGACCTGCAGTGTGAACGCAGCCATAGACTCTGGAAATCAACCAGACCCACAGCATCACAGATCTCTCACCATACCAAACAGCAGGCAGCTGTTTAATATTTATTTAACCCCCCAGAGTTTGTGCTACTGAAAAGATTCATCTTAGTATCATCTGACCAAACCATTTACATCCAAATCAAGTCCAAGCAGTGTTATAATAAACACCAATCATATTGGTGCATGTAGGTACCATCTAATCATTGTTATGGAGACCCGATTACTCAAAGGTGCTACTCTTTGCTGTAGTTCCCTCACAGTGAGCTTTACAGACCGTTTAGCCAATTTGTCATCCCACTCATTGGCAAGATAAATATGAGTCCTTATCCAGCCCAGTGGCCTTTGGCTACATGAAATGAGCTTTGAGTCTCATCATGCTTACCCCAGGGAAACAGAGAGTCACAGATTCAATTTTTTGTTGAAACTCGGATCAGCTTAAAATGAAATATCAAGTCGAAAGAAATTTAATTGAAACAAACAAACAAAAAAAAAATTCCATTCATCCATTTCCTACTGTATACTTGCTTAATTATCTGTCACAGGGAGGTTGGCAACCATCTACAGTGAGTCAGTAGGCAACAAGTGTGGGGAAAAACCCTGCACAGGCCATCTGTCCATCACAGGGCAACAGAGAGACAAACAGGCCAGAAAATTATGCATGGACACATTTAGACCTAGGGCCAATTTAGAATGACCAATTACTCTACCTTGGATTTTTTTAAACACCTGGATAACATGTAAACTCTATTAAGAAAGGCTCTAACTAGGTATCAAACCCACAGTCTTCTTGCAAGAGGACAGTGGTGCTAATTGCATCACTGTGCAACAGTGATGTCATCAAAACTACTCTCAAAAATTCAAGTTAGATTTTTTTTAATTGTCAGTGTAAGATTCCAATTATCATAATAAAAGGTTAATGTATTCTAAGGCTTTTCACATGCCTTTAGCATGGTTGCCAATAGCGCTATAAACAGTTTTTTGTTACTAAAACAGATCAAGAGTATAAAAATATCCTCAAATGTGTCTCTTCATCAAATTCTTTTCAAACATGATGCTTTTTTTTTAAATACAATATCACATCACCAAGCGTAGCGCTTAGCCCCTGCTGGAAAGACGATGATTTATTCAAATCAGTGCAAAAGTGAAATAAGAGGACATGGACAAGTACGAGAGGGACTAAGGGACATAGAATGAAGCGGATGAGTGAATAACTAGTAAGGGCAGAAGGAGGGAAGAGTGGGAAGGGAAGGTCGCAAAGAAGAGGAGCAGAGGGGGAAAAGAAGAGGAACATGCAGATGGCTTGGAGAGCTAGGTTGAGGCTCCGGGGACACCATAAAGAAGAGGCTGGCAGAGATGGGATGTAGCTGTAGGGATGGTTGCTTCATTGAGCTGGTTGCGCTAGAAAAGAAGGCAGAGATAGAAGTCACTGTGTAAGCTCTGGGGCCTGAAATCCAGTGTGTGCGTGTCAGTTAGGGTAGGAAGTATGTTTTTGCCCTGTTGTCGAGGCGCCATGGCCAACCACTGGCGCATGGTTCCATGGCGAATTACCCTGCAGGAAAGAGACTCATTTGCACCCAGCTTTCTTCTGTGCTCATTTTTGTAAATAAGTTCTTTTTTTCTCCCCTTTTTTTTGCAGACAACACTGTAGCTACTCTTCAGAAGCAATTATTGAATGCGAATGTTTGAGAATGCAGTGTTTGTTTACCATGAAAGTGACCTGCCACTCAGGATTTCAATTATCATCCTCTCTGCCAGCGAACCAAATCGTATACACAGAAGAATAACATCCCACGCCTTGCAGAGATAAGGCAGCAGTCACCAGCTCTGGCCACAATGGATAGCATTACATCAAACTAGATAAGACAACTATTACAACATTTGATGTGTGCATGAGTAGCTGCTGTTATCTGACAGGGGAGTCGTCATGTGGGAACAAGGTGAACAAACAAAAATAAACAAGTGTGAAACACGGGGTTGTATTGCCTACATGACTATCTAACTTTTTAGTATTGTTCCATCATTGGCATATATTTGTCTTTTAAGGGAATGCTTGATGCCTTAATTTTGTATTAAAGTACTAATCAGGACCATTTAAAATACTTTTTTAAAGGCTGCAGTTAAAAGAAGGGGGAATGAGTTTGTTGACTATCAAACATGGATGCACCAACGGAAGAGATAAACCCAACAGTCAACATGTCCCCTGAAATAGTGCACATTTTTAGCAGTATTTTGTCTGAGCCTGAACTGTTAATTCATACGGCTCAACATGTCTGCTGGGTTTTCTTAGGAAACATTTTAACCAAACTGTCTGGATAATTTGATTGAACTTGACTTTTTAAAGGGCCTTGAGATGACATGTGTGGTTAACTGGCACTATATGAATAACATTTTATTGAATTAATTTGTGAACAAGCTTGATTTCCTCTGCTGCAACAAATGTCAACACTGACAGACTTGTATACACAATCTAAGACCTGGTGTGGGATTTGAACATACCCAACACTCGCATACGAACAGACAAATCAAAAACATTGCTCTGAAATGGCTCTACACCCATTTTTCATCTGCACTCACAGCTGGCAAATTAAAGCCAGCTTGATGTGAAGAATAAGAAACATCTGAGGAAAAAGTAACTTCTTGTTACGGGGCTGGTGCCTATTTTCAGTGGTCACCGGGTGAGAGGAGAGGTCCACCCTGGACCAGCCATCACAGAGGCACACAGGGCAAATAACGCCCTCATACCTAAGGCCAATTTGGAACTACCAGGGAATCTAACAGTCATTTTGGACAGTGGGACAAACCCAGAGCAACCGCGGTGAAACCATGCATGCATAGGGAGAACATGCAACTTAGGCTGCATCCGAAAAGTTCTAATTATAGCTCCTACCTCCTCTTCCTAGCTCCTGTTCCTTGACCTTCATGGGGTCAACAGTAAGAACTCTATCGTGGGTAGGAAAGGTGCTTCGGACTGCTGTGCTGATTTCCGGCAGCCTTTAATTCATACGTCATTACGTGACGCAAACACACATTGATGATTCTAGTTAAATCCGGGCCTACAGCCTTCCCAAAATTAACTACAAAGTGTGCGCTCTCTTCTTTCTGGATGCTTTCGTTAATTTCTGTGATGTGGGCTGTGCTCATGTCAAGAAAAGGATTGTGGGATTGCTTATAACTTCTTAGTGCCCGAAAGAGACCTCGCAAGGTTCCTATGCTAAGGGAATTAGGAGAGGAAGCATACAGGATCCTTTCCCTACCTCCTTCTATGTGCACTGCACTATTTGGACAGCACTTATCATGGTGACTGCTGACGCACTTCCGCTTTGGCTAAAGAGCTCTTACCAAAAAGGCGTATTCGGATGCAATGTTAGTGCTGGGACTCAAACCCAGTACCTTAATGCTGCAAGGCAACAATGCTAACACAACTGTGCATCCTGACTCTGCAACACATTAAAGAAAAAAAGATTGTATCACTTAGCACTCTGGTGAACATTTAGAGAAAACAAATTAAGCCTTAAGATTCCAGTGGGAGCAAAGTGTTTTGCAGTGAGTACTCATTTGACCGGCCTTCCTCACAGTGAGGTCACTGGTGGATCAACTGAGTAGACAAATCTTCCTAAAGTGGTCTTTAGCACTAGCTTGCAATTACTTGCACAGAAAATTGCTTAACATGAAGAGAATAAGTGCAGATGACTGAACAGCAAAGAAACGAAGCAAAGCAACAACAGAATTAGCAAGCAGAGGAATAAACAGCACTTTCCATCTATCCAGCTGTAAGTAATTCGTTTGAAGTGCTGTGACCAATTTATTTGAAATGGTATCCATCAATGACATCTTAAATTGCAATGAAGCCCACTTGAGTAATTCAGCTGTTTTGCATAAAAATGTGACCGGGGACTGCACAGTGAAGCCCACCAAATGTCCAATCATATAGATTTGGAGTGTTTAATCCTTTTGATCACATTGTTACAGATTTTATGTCTCACAGTTGTTGAGAAAACTTTGAAAAGTAATTTAAGCGAAATTTGTTTACAGAACATCTGTGAAGACCCATTTAAAGAGAGGTTTGACACTCATTAACATTTACAGAAATGCTGGAAGGTAAGCATCATGAGGGTTATGGAGCAAACAGGGAAATGTCTCCAAAAACAGAGCAGTCCTAGTATACAGTCATGTCCATTCTCAGTGTTTCCAAAGCACTGGTGCTGGTATTATAAATTAATCACTGTTGTTTTTTTTCTTCAACCACATTAATTCATGAACTGAACAGCAGTCCTATTATAATGCCCAAAGTTTTACTACATCTTTATACAAATTGGGAAGTTTGATTTAAACTGCACTAACATGGGCAGTAGCCTGAGTACTATAAACAATATTAGATAATATCATGTAGATATTCAGAGCTCGTTTCTTGGCGCATTCCTCTGAGTTGAAAGACCTTTTTGCTATCTTTACAGACACTCTTGATCAGCATCTTTTAAGGCTTTCTAAAGATTTTCAAAATTTTATTGTAATTTTTAAAAACCATCTGGAACAGAATCTGAAAATCATGCATCTAAGAAACAGAAAAAATCCTGCAGACCTAAGAGATGCATCATTCTACAGCTCTACATCCGCTGTGTGCTGAGTCTTAAGCTAACAGCTCTCTTAATGTTTTTATGACCTTTGTTATAGTTGGAAAGGTTAACGCCTATCCTTTAAGTGTGGGTGAATGTTAATGCCTCGTCACCTAAATTCATAGCTTATACTTAAACAAAAAAAATACATTATTCTGAAGAAAAGGGTCAGGCAACGGACTGAAGAAGAGTTAAAAAATAAAATCAGCCAAACTCTAAGCAGAACCTTTGGGAAAACCCGAAGAAACATGGAGAACAATGAATCACTTTATTTTGAACTCTGATGTGTACAGAGCTATGCAGATGGTGAACACAATAAAATACTTAAAGAAATAAAATATATTTTAAGACACATTGGGTAATGTGTGCAGTGAATAGGAACAGTGGGCAGGGAAGTAAAGGTAAAAAGTTGCATGACTGTGACTATTAGGCATATACACCTTGGGCATGTGTTTGACAGATGAATGGACAACCTGATGAGTTATTTCATGCATTTAGCTGCTGGAGAGCCTTCAGAGACCAGCACCTTATCTACTTAAAGAGAAACTTGTGAAAAACAGCTTAACTGGCTGCTTTGCTGCACACGGTGGCTGTTGGGAACGACACCGTGAAGGGATCGGACGGATCAGAACAAGATACAGCTGTGGTTGCTTTGGAAGCATCAGTGACACCTCTAACACAAGTCTTAAAACAGGAAGGTCAGTGGCAGCTGTGCTCAGGTTCTCTGAGGAAATCTTAAGGGATGAGCTTGAAAACAATAACACGGCTGATAACTTCCCCCAAGCAGCTGGTGGGGTCATTACTCCCTTTGGATCTTAGAATTAAAGCATTCTCCATAGTCAGCAGCTTATGGTAGAATGGTAACTCAATGATGCAAATAGATCCTGTTGTGCTGAGAGACCAATAACGAAGGCCAAGGGCACCATGTCACTATAAATCAGCAGCTTCCCGTTCTGATGGCATGACCATGAAACCAGGAACAAATATTTAGTCTCAATGAACAATATCATCTGAAGGCCACCTTGCTTTATGAAGATTTCTTTGTTGCTGATGGTGCTAATTTAAACCCTTCTTCTGGGTCAGTGATTTTGGACAATTTCTAAATAAAAAGAAGATTTTATTTGGAATAAAAGAAAACAATCCTTTATGTATTTAAATCGATCATAGAAGCACGGAACAACAAAAACAAGCTTATTCTAATGCAACATTTGTTTAAAGGAGACTTGTTTGGTTGCTAATACGGGAATTTCAGTAAGATACATATTTTACGTGTAGCTTTTTGTGAGTGCAGCACTACTAACTCCAGCACCAGGGTCAAATAAAGGCGAGGAGACTAACAGTATTTTCGTTGAAGATAATGTCAAAGAGCTGGCATCACATTGAGTTGTGCTAGTTCTGGATGTGGGCTTTTTTTTGCCCTCTGGTCAAACTGTTGAGCTGGCAGGGAGGAAATGTAAAATTTGACAGCCAAGATTACACAGGACTGTGGAAAGACTCTGCAGATATCAGGAGGACAGAGTGAATTGAAGAAAAGCATGATGTTTTATGAATGGAGCAAAGTAACAGGAAAAAAAGACCCGGAATATCCCAAAAATGTTTGGATAAAAACTGTAAAAGAGGACAAGCATCATTTAACCTGTGTCAGCTTTTGTTTTGGCACATAAAATAATGAGGATTTACATTACATAATCTAAATTTACCTTTTATGACTACTGGTGCATAAATAACTGTCCAACAAACTAGAACGTATTGATTTGGATAGTTCATGTTTTTGTCTTTAAATATGTTGTCATCTTTTAGCTAATTCTTACATTTTAATTTATTTCAGTACATTGGTCAATTTAGTTAAATACATTATATAGATGTATTACACACAGACTGGTGTTTTTAAGCCTTTATTTCTAATTGTGATTGATTTTTTCCGGCGCTGCCCCATCAAACTTACAGGAGAGAAACAGACACAGCAAATGTATAACAAAATAAAAAGTAATTATCACATCTATTCTCTCATGAAATGTGTCTGACTTTTGATTTTCCAACATTACCATTCAATTTTGGGTTTATTGAGGGTCATTTTTTCTGTCTGCCCCATACTTTTAATGATTCTGTAGCGAGGTACAGCGGACAGATGAGCGTGTACGTACGTACAGTCTAACTTTTGGTTTACATGTGACTCCATGCTGGTCTCTAATTGGTTACTTAAAGGAGCAATAAGCGATATTTCACCACTAGGTGGTGCTTGAGCACTGTCTGTACTCCAAAACAAGATGTATGGTAAGCCGCGCATCTTGCTCCAAGCAGCCACCCAGCCCCTCCTTCCCTCATCACACGTCGCCTTCTATGCGGATATTTGTAAAGGGCAAAAATACAAAATAGCAGCCTCACCTTTCGTAGGAACATTTCAAGAGAAGTAGTAAGTTTGTTGGTGAAGATTCTCAGTCATCCATGTCATGATCAATCCAAAAAAAGGGTTAAAAATAAAACAACTGGACTTCTATTCTGAAGCTGAAGACGTTTTGCTTCCCATCCAGGAAGCTTTCTCAATTCAAAATGTTTGGAGCAGTGTGGAGTTCCAAGCTTTATAGACCTGCCGGCTAAGCTCTAACGAGGCCTAGCTAAGACTTAGCTAAAAGTAGGAGAAGAGTGGAAAAATCAGGTGACGTCTTGGGGTCATTTAAAGTTCAGATCCTAACCTGATTAAAGTGTTGTGGTAAGACTACAAATGAATAACTGCAAAGTTGAATTCAATTAAATGGTAAATATAAAACAAGGTGGACCAAATTACCTCCACAAGACAAGGATTATAAGGTTGCAATGAAGAAAATGATATATATATTAGTTAAACTTAGCTTTTCACCAACTTAATGTGCATAATTTTTGTCAGACAAAATTTCTGCTTATTTTGACTTTTTCCTTTAAAGGGTCAAGACTGTAACGCATCTGTCTCCATCTAAACCTATCTTCTGCGTTGTCTTCTCTCACACCAACTACCTTCATGTTGTCTTTAACTCCATTCATAAATCTCATCCTTGGTCTTTCTCCAGGTCTCCTATCTGGGAGCTCCAGCCTCAGCATCCTTCTTCTTACTCACTATCCCTCCTCTTTACATCTCCAAACCATCTCTGTCTGGCCCGTCTGTCTAAAACATCTAACAAGACCTGTCCCTCTGATGTATTCATTACTGATCCTATTCACCCTCGTCCCTCCCAGAGAGAACATCACCACCTCCAGCTCTGCATCCTGTCTCTTCCTCAGTGCCACTGTCTCTAAACCGTACAACATCACTGGTCTCACCACCGTCTTGTACACCTTCCATTTCATTCTTGTTGACACCCTTATCACTCAACACACCTGACACTCTTCTGCATCCGTTTCAACCTGCTTGGACACATTTCTCCAACTCTTTTCAACAATCACTGTGGATCTGGACTGGACATCATGGCATGAATCCACACTACAGTTCACAGACGCTCACTTCTGACCTCAGTCTAGCTTCTGCTACTCTTTTCCATTACTTCATTGTGTGACTCATCAACTTTATTCAACTGTAGCTGCCATAACTCAGCAGATCTCCCTTGTTCTTGAAAATTGGTACCAGCAATCTCACTCTCTAAGATCATATTGAACAGCCTGTTCAGAAACTCTATGTCTGTCTCTCCTCAACATGTCCATACCTCCACATATTCAGGTTATCCAGCAGATATTCACTTCATCTAACTCAATCCAGAATTTCCCCTTCTCCTCTAAGTCACACTCCACCATGTAGGACATAACCACTAACCTTCAATTTCAAGATTCACACTCATCACCCTATCTGATATGGCTTTCACCTCCAGGATATTCCTGACAAACTTCTCGTTCAAGATACCTCCTACACCATTTCTCTTCCCATCAACACCATGGTAAACCAGCTGAACCCTGCCTTTCCACTTGGTCTCCTGGACACAGTATGTTCACCTTCCTCTGCGTCGTGTCAGCCAACTCTCTAGCTTTTCCTGTCATGGTCCAACATTGAAAGTCTCTATTCTCACTCCTAAACTCTTGCCTTGCCTCTTCTCCCTGCCGACGGACACCTCTTCCTCCTCTTTTTCTTTGCTAACCAATAGCAGCCCAGTTTCTACCAGAAATCTGTCAATCACTAACACCAGTGGCGGTTGTTATTAACCCTTCCTGATGTAATCCTCTGCTTTTATCTGGGCTTGGGAGTGGCCAAAGATGGCACATAGGACCCTGTGCCCCATTTGAAGCTGCCTTTCCGTTAAACAAATACTGTATAATATATAAACATTTCTTCTTTATCACTCAGTATACATCATTTTATAATTCAATAGGTTCCAGATAATTTGAGACGATGCCCTGATACCAGTATTATTAGGTAATAGCCAGGTTGGTTATCCAAATCACTAACATGAACCAAAATGCAGGTTAGAATAAAAGGCCCGTCAGTTAAAAAACTTGTCATTCCTGCATTTTGCCCATGCATTTGCTCTCCACGTGGCCCGTTCTTCACAGCACCAGCACCAAAGGACACTGCGAGCATATCTCAGAGCAGCCACCATACTGTACACCCTGGGAATAGGTGTGATTTAGAACTGAACTCAGCACATTTTTAACTCCAGGCTTATTAATGTGGGCACACGTGTGAGTGTTTGCATTTGTCAGAGACATCGCCTGCAGTCTTGGCTTTGTTTTTGTTGGTTTTTTTTCAGCCAGGGTCACTTTGCCTCAAGACGTTGTTTGTATTTTTTATGTTTTTTTCCAGGCTCAGACTCTACTTAAGCTCTGAACCAATTTAACACAGACCGGGAATGTAGACGGAAGCTTGACAGAGTCACTCAAATCCCTGTCTGCACTATATTGGGGGCATAGCAAGAGAAAAATGAGGGTAGGAGATAGAGGAAAGTAGTCTGTAAGGAGGGGGTGAGATGAGGGGAACAGGGGGAAATAAATAGATCTACATTGGGACGAAGAGAGCAGTGTGCTTATGTGTTGTGCTACTAAACAAGAGTTTCCTGGCAAAAAGTATAATAGAGGGATAAGATAGAGAGAGGTAGATAGATAAACCTATTTTTATATTTTCTTCAGATGATCATTAAATGCATTCATTAAACTAATTAAATCACTTCCAATTTATGACAATGGATCAATTGAATGATTATGTATTTTCTAAAGTCCTAAAGGACATTTTCCTTTAAAGGAATCAACACTAGTAGTGTTAAATGTGTGACTAATGAGCATTTCACAAAAGATAAAGTGCAAAAGTGTCATTTGTTATATGAAGTCAACATTAATTATGTTTTAATGACTTCAGTAGCAAAGAATATGCTGCTGGTGTCTAGTTTCTAATACAAGTCATAAATTATACCCATTTTCTTCTTATTTGCTCATATCTACTTCAGTCTTCTATGCAACCCTACAGAGGAGGCAGGCGAGCAAAGCACATCAAAGGTTAAACATCCAAGAAGCTAAATGTAGTGCCTTTAGAGTACAGCTCATTGCTGGGAAGAGAAAGCGATAGGCAGTTCCAGCTGTGTGACAAGCATGTCTAAATCTCTTAGGCATCAATAAATATCTTGTGGAATAAGCTTATACACATGAATTCCTCTGAATGTATATCTGTAGTGGTAAATCAAATTTAGATTGTGTGTTTTAGTGGATTAACAGTCTTTGAAAAGGATCCGTGTCTGTGTCAGAGGTGAAACAGAGGAGAGCAAAGAAAACACATTTAAAAATAAGCAAAGTTGGTTATACAAAGAAATCAGTTTGGTTGTCATTGTCAGATAGATGATTTTTATAAGAAGAACTTCACTATTAAGGACTAGAGATAAAGCAATAATTACGCTGCGCTTCTGCAGCCATGGATTTCTGATTCATAAACGAAATATTTTGCAGCGCAAGAAAGACAATTCTCAAGGTGTTTAAACACCTGTTTATAAATGACAAAATAATGATTACAAAGAGTTAAGGTACAATAAAGTGACTTATTTACTTTACAGAAAACACTAGTTTATTCATGTTTTTAAAAGGCAAATTGAATTATGTTTTAGAACCAGAGAAGCCCATTTATAAAATTCATGGCTGATGGAAGGCATTGCTATTTTAACACAGTATCCTTGAGAAAGTCCCATTAAAGTTCCAGTGTGGGGTGTCCATGGTCAAAAGAAAGCTCCTCATTTCATTGGGAACACTGATGTTTATGAGACAAGGGACCAGAACCGGGCCAGGGGAACGTCTCTATCTGGGGCAGGGCATCCATTTCAAACAGCAAATGCATCTAAAGTAACAGCTCTATGGGGAAGAAATCTACCTAATGAGGGAGGACTCACGTGACTGCTGGGGGAAGTAAATGAGGAGGAAGCTGTTGGGGGGGAAACAACAGAAAAAGAAGGAGCTGCTGGTTGGAGGGCTCATTAATAAGCCCACTGTAATAAATAAAGGCCTGTCAGGGAAAGTCTAAATGATGTAAGGAGTGTTTTGAGTCCAAGTGGACATGTTAGACCTGGTAGTTCAACCTGGCCTTATAGTCATGTTAGCCTAACAGAGTTGGATAGCAGCTCTGATCAAAGCATTTGTGACCAGAACAAGTCAACAATTCTGCTAAAAACCTTTAATTTAAGCATTTAATTTGTTAAAACGATGAATAAATCTTTTCAGCTTAAAAGTAGTAAAACATGAAACGGCACAAAACATTTTTGTCGACAAAATATTTTGACATTTTGTCACCCAAACACCAGAAGAGACATCTAAGCAGTGTGGGCAGAAACAGAAAACCTGCTGGTACACTATCCTGCACACAGCTGAAGTTGCAGAGCCTGAACCCGTGTCAAAAGTTAATCCTCCTCGTAAGCGCTGGGTTTGTGTGAGTTAATGGCTGCAGTCACAAGAGGAGGCAGAAGGTTAGTGAGGAAGAAGATGGACGGTGGTGGGGCACCACAGGCAAAGACAGCTGAGAGCAAAGTGAAGAGGGACAGCACTCCTGGCTGATGCAGTAACTACAGTTGCCACGTAAAGAGCAATCTGATGGGTTGAGACACCTTTTAAAATAAGCAAACATACGATATGTAGATGATGGGTAGCTAAAAAGGATTAGACGAGAGAGCGTTTTTTTTAACCAAAGGTCAAGAACAGGTGATGCTTTTGGAAATCTGGCTCCAGCTATAACAAAACTTCAAGGCTATTATTTTTGTCCAGCACGTTTTGGACCAACTTTAAATATTCATTCATTTTTCATACAAGTGTAATGTTAAGAAATTATTTTTAAACTTAGCAGGCTAGTCACAGTTATGAATGAATAATAACCAACCATAAAATAAAACATTCAGTTCAAAAAGGAGCAGCAAGAAGCCAATGCTTATTATACTCTACCTCTATTTGACTCACCCGGCATGAACAGTACGCATTTCAGTCTAAACTGTATTCAGGATGGTTAGGATGCAGATGTTAAAGGCCTGGTTTGACTGCCCAGACTGGAGTGTTTTTCAGGCTGTAGTCGCTAATCTGAACGAACTTGCTGAAACTGACATCACGCATCAGTTTTTGTCAGGAAATACATGTGCAGGCCAAGACCTTTTGCACATACAACAGCAATAAACAATGGTTCACTTCACATCCGAGGAAGCTGTGTCAGACTAAAGAAGCGGCTTACAGCAGTGGGGACTGGGGCGTGTACTATCTAGATCCAAACTCAAAGATAACAGTTTAAATTGGTTTTAAATTAAAATAAAGCTAGATTTACCAATAACCTGTACACAATACCCCTTATGGGAAAAATGGGAATAACATGTAGATGAAGATAAAAGCAGTGCATTAGCCTTTTTTAAGGAGAAATGTATATCAATCACTTGACTAATGCCTCCTGGTTTGATAAATAACTTTCCTGCTTTAAATGAAACACATCTCATCATAACCCTCTGAGACTGTGCTCTAAATTCTCCCCCGAGCACAGTCACGTCCCTGATCAGATCGCAAGGTCAGTAGGTCCCCAGCAGAGTGTCACTTCTGAGATACTCATCACTGATGAAGCGCTTATACCTGGATGCACTAAAGACCCCCTTGCCGAGTGCCCTAAACAACCTGATGGAAACGGAAGTCTCTTTGGACTGCCTTTGCTAGAAGCCTCCTATTCATCAGGATGATGAAAGCTATTAATCAGCTGTGTTAGTTCTTATTCAACCCCTTCAGAGGGAAGGGATTGTAATCAAAGGCAGGATGAGAAGAGGGGCAACTCGTTGCCCAGGACTCGCCACATGAGAAGAGACAAAAAACATCTGTGATTGTGATGCTAATTTTTACAAACCAGTCCCTGATTGCTAAACGTAATGAGATTTTTAAATGTGTAAATCAGATTTATTACATTACATCCCTCTAGTAGGTTCTACGCTGAAACTGGAGTTTTATTTGAATAAAAGGGAGCTATACACTGCAGCCTTCTGCTCGTCTTTTTTATTTGTTTAATCCCATTTGCAAAAGGTAGATTAATAATAATGCAACAACAACCAAGAGTTTTGTTACTTGGGGGGGGGGGGGGGGGGGCGATTTGTTGTGGGTAAAGCTGCTAAGTTACACTAATTTTGTTGAAAAGGTAAAATGTGCCAAAATCAAACACGGAAAATGTGTTCTCCTACTTAGGTCATTCGATGTCAAGTAACTTAATTGTCTTTGTTTTAGGCAACCTTATTTCTTTATGAAGCCATTTATAGTTTTTGTAAAGGCTTTACAGAGCTACAAACTTTGAGGAGTAATAATAATAGTAATATATTTTCTAGGCGTGTTCCCCAACCCTCAAAGTCACCGTCCGTCCGTCCGTCCGTTGTCTTCCGCTTATCCGGGGTCGGGTCGCGGGGGTAGCAGCTTCAGTAGGGAGGCCCAGACGTCCCTCTCCCCAGCCACTTGGGCCAGCTCCTCAGGAGGAACCCCAAGGCGTTCCCAGGCCAGCCGGGAGACATAGTCCCTCCAGCGTGTCCTGGGTCTTCCCCTGGGCCTCCTCCCGGTGGGACGTGCCTGGAACACCTCTCCAGGGAGGCGTCCAGGAGGCATCCTGACCAGATGCCCGAGCCACCTCAACTGGCTCCTCTCGACGTGGAGGAGCAGCGGCTCTACTCTGAGTCCTCCCCGGATGACTGAGCTCCTCACCCTATCTCTAAGGGAGAGCCCAGACACACTACGGAGAAAACTCATTTCAGCCGCTTGTATCCGGGATCTCGTTCTTTCGGTCACGACCCAAAGCTCGTGACCATAGATGAGGGTAGGAACGTAGATCGACCGGTAAATCGAGAGCTTCGCCTTTTGGCTCAGCTCTCTCTTCACCACAACGGATCGGTACAGCGCCCGCTTCACAGCAGACGCTGCACCAATCCGCCTGTCGATCTCCCGCTCCATCTTCCCCTCTTTCGTGAACAAGACCCCAAGATACTTGAACTCCTCCACTAGGGGCAGGACATCCTCCCCAACCCGGAGAAGGCACTCTACCCTTTTCCGGTTCAAGACCATGGTCTCGGATTTGGAGGCACTGATTTTCATCCTGGCCGCTTCGCACTCGGCTGCGAACCGCTCCAGTGAGAGCTGTAGATCACGCCCTGATGAAGCCAATAGGACCACGTCATCCGCGAATAGCAGAGACGCAATCCTAAGGTCACCAAAGCGGATCCCCTCAACACCTTGGCTGCGCCTAGAAATTCTGTCCATAAAAGTTATGAACAGAATCGGTGACAAAGGGCAGCCTTGGCGGAGTCCAACTCTCACCGGAAACGAGTCCGACTTACTGCCGGCAATGCGGACCAGACTCTGACACCGGTCGTACAGAGACCTGACAGCCCTATTAAAGGGTCCGGTACTCCATACTCCCGGAGTACCCCCCACAGGATCCCCCGGGGGACATGGTCGAATGCCTTCTCCAGATCCACAAAACACATGTAGACTGGTTGGGCAAACTCCCATGCCCCCTCAAGAATCCTGCTGAGGGTATAGAGCTGGTCCAGTGTTCCACGGCCAGGACGAAAACCACACTGCTCTTCCTGAATCCGAGATTCGACTATCCGACGGACCCTCCTTTCCAGAACCCCTGAATAGACCTTACCAGGGAGGCTTAAGAGTGTGATTCCTCTGTAGTTGGAACACACCCTCCGGTCCCCCTTTTTAAATAGGGGGACCACCACCCCAGTCTGCCAATCCAGGGGAACTGCCCCCGATGTCCACGCAATGTTGCAGAGCCGCGTTAACCAACACAGCCCCACAACATCCAGAGCCTCAAGGTACTCAGGGCGAATCTCATCCACCCCCGGAGCCTTGCCACCGAGGAGCTTTTTAACAACCTCGGCAACCTCAGCACCAGAGATGGGAGAACCCGACCCAGAGTCCTCAGGCTCTGCTTCCTCAATGGAAGACGTGTTGGTGGGATTAAGGAGTTCTTCGAAGTATTCCGCCCACCGACGCACGACGTCCCGAGTCGAGGTCAGCAGCACACCACCCCCACTGTAAACAGTGTTGGTGCTGCACTGCTTCCCCCTCCTGAGACGCCGGATGGTGGACCAGAATCGCCTCGAAGCCGTACGGAAGTCTTTCTCCATGGCCTCTCCGAACTCTTCCCACGCCCGAGTTTTTGCCTCGGCGACCAGCCGAGCCGCCTGCCGCTTCGACTGCCGGTACACATCAGCTGCTTCCGGAGTCCCACAGGCCAAAAAAGCCCGATAGGACTCCTTCTTCAGCTTGACGGCTTCCCTCACCGCTGGTGTCCACCAGCGGGTTCGAGGGTTGCCGCCACGACATGCACCGACAACCTTGCGGCCACAGCTCCAACTAGCCGCCTCAGCAATAGAGGCGTGGAACATGGTCCATTCAGACTCAATGTCCCCCGCCTCCCTCGGGACGTGTTTAAAGTTCTCCCGGAGGTGGGAGTTAAAGCTCCGCCTCACAGGGGACTCCGCCAGACGTTCCCAGCAAACCCTCACAGTGCGTTTGGGCCTGCCCGGTCGGACCGGCTTCCTCCCCCGCCATCGGAGCCAACTCACCACCAGGTAGTGGTCGGTGGAGAGCTCCGCCCCTCTCTTCACCCGAGTGTCCAAGACATGCGGCCGCAGGTCAGATGAAACGACAACAAAGTCGATCATTGAACTGCGACCTAGGGTGTCCTGGTGCCAAGAGCACATATGGACACCCTTATGCCTGAACATGGTGTTTGTGATGGACAATCCATGACGAGCACAGAAGTCCAACAACAAAACACCACTCGAGTTCAGATCAGGTGGGCCATTCCTCCCAACCACGCCCCTCCAGGTCCCACTGTCATTGCCCACGTGAGCGTTGAAGTCCCCCAGCAAAACGAGGGAGTCCCCAGGAGGGGCACTCTCCAGTACCCCTTCCAAGGACTCCAAAAAGGGTGGGTAATCTGAACTGCTGTTTGGCGCATAAGCGCAAACAACAGTCAGAACCCGTCCCCCCACACGAATGCGGAGGGAGGCCACCCTCTCGTTCACCGGGGAAAACCCCAACGTGCAGGCACCGAGATGGGGGGCAACAAGTATGCCAACCCCAGCTCGGCGCCTCTCACCATGGGCAACTCCAGAGTGGAAGAATGTCCAGCCCCTCAAAGTCACCTTAAAATAAAAAACTAAATCTTGAATTTACAGTAAATCTGTTCAAGTAGGAGTATAGAGATGATACCAGATCACGGGACAGAACCTTGGATCAAATCGCAGTCTAGGAATGAAATTTCAGTGTCTGAGTGTCCACAAGTAGACAGATAACATTTTACTGAATTAACTGAAAAGTACGTTATGCTGTCAAGGTCGCGTTCAGTTTCAGGAATCAATCATGCTGAGGAAGGTACAACGTCTGCATTGTGAAGTTCGATCTTAAGTAATGTCATGATTAGGTCATTGCTACAATCTCTGAGTCACAGTTGTGTTGATTCTGTAGCAGTAGCACACGGTATACATGGCGTGTCAGAGCTGTGCCGGTAATGGAGGAGTACACTGGCATGTCCAAAACAATCCATGGCAGCCTGGCTGATGTGAAGAACAAATTGTGAAAGCTACAGAGTCAGTTGTGTTGTAAGGTGATGCAGAAGATATATTTTCCTCTGGCAACCTACTTTTCTGTGCCGATGAGACAAAAAGTAGATACGCGATAGTGTCACATTGGCTTTATTCATTCATGTCATGCATATGCTGCAATTTATCATTTTTTAAAGAAACAAAAATCACAGGATAAGAGACATTTAGTTTATGTCGCTGACTCTTTTCTCCTAAACACTTAAACAGTATTAAATCTATCAGAAGTTATAGTAATGTTGTTTTTGCTGGTCACAAACTGACAGTTTGCATATGTTTCATTAAATGTTGGATAACTTCACTAATTTACTTTATTTCATATGGCAAACTTACTAACCATTAATGTTTTCTTGCACATTTTGAAGTGCCTGTGAGTCTTTGTGATGCCCAAAACCTCAAACAGCTCAGATAGAATGATCCAAAAGTGGTGCATAAAAACAGAATTTAACTTATGAATAACTGGGAAATAACAAATAATTATAGCCTATTGAGGCCATTTCAACACTGTGTATTGTTTATCATTATTTCATTATAGAACCCTTTTTATATAATTTTTATTTATTGCCTGATGTAACAAGGTCTGTTGTCATTTTAATTAATAATCACAATGTAATACAGCTCTTAATTAATATTTTGTCCCAATTTTGAAAAATTAGATGAATATAAATATCCAGACAACCCGGGACGTTCACGTAAAAAACTGTATTTTGTGGAACACAGCCAATTGAAATGTATTCCTTTCTGGTGGAAAGGGAGTCAAAAGTGGACAGGGCGCACCTATTTTAACCATTTAATGTTGGACACCTTTATTAACTTTCGTTTAGAAAGCAAAGAAATCTCTTTGTTAAGTCAATTATGGTTCTTCTGCCTTCTGTAGTCTTTGTGATGCTGAAAACTTGGAAGAGCTCAGAATAATCCTAAAAGTTGTGCAGAAAAACAAAATTTTGCTACTGCAATTGAGGAATAACAAAATCATGTTATCCCATTTTGCCTCTATTTTGCTATTGTTGCTATTGTATCAATTGTATGTGTGTAGAGTAATTTATATTATAATTTGCACTGAAGAATCATAATAAATTATTGTGCAAAGAGATTGAACACAAAGGAGCCAACAGCAGGACTGAACAAAGAGCGCCATCAAGCCAGGGGTTTATTGTCATCGTCTCTTCTCTGCCGTCACAAATCCTTTGCAAAATACACAAAAACAAAAATCCTACCAAGTCAGATATTCTACTTCAAAGGGAATATTTGGTTACCATGAGATAGAGAGCTAAATTTCTTCACCTCAGCAGCTATGTTTGCCCCAACAGGAGCTACTGTAGTTTGAAGCATAACATCGTGTCATATCGCACCTATTGCCTCAGGATAAAATAAATAAAATACAGATTTTTATAAAACATATGAAAAAGAGTATCAGACCCCTCTCCTAGAATCAAATCTAATTTTTCTTTGAAGCCCATAAAACCGTCTGATGTTACATGATTATTCACTAAAGACAGCAAACAGGAAAGAACAGATTGCCAAACACAGTAACAGCAATATTGTCTACTCACCATAAGTTAGCCGTTACTATTAAACTCAATCAAATGAAAACCTAAATTAAACTTACTTTGTCAGCTTTTGCTGTATCTTTCTACCAGCTCTGCATGTCTAGAGAGTGAAAAATGTGTCCCATCTTTTTAAACTTGTCTTGTCAGACTGATTGAGAGCACCTGTGAACATCAATTTTCTTGTTGCCAACAATTTTTTACTGGCTTTAGGTCTGATTCGAAAATAGGAGCTGGGAATGGCATAACATCCAAGTTAACAGTGTTCCAGCTAACACAGTTGGAGAAGTTGGTACTCCAAAATAAAAACTAAAGATTAGGATTCTAATATGGTTGCCAGGAAAGCTGTCTTCTTATGAACAGTGATTAAAGGAACCATGACAACAAATTTCCTTTTTCTGTGGTTCTGGGAGTATAGTATGGTTAGTTGTGCACTGATGTGGCCGTGTGAATGGCAAGAGTAGGTCCCAAAGGATCTGCTCATGGGCGGTCACCTTTGTATCTTTGCTCAAAAACAGATCAGAAAACATTTTATCTTTATGTGTAGGTTATCTTTCAACGTAATTCAGATTCCCCAATTAGAGCACAGCATCAAGCAAACAGCCTTCCCCCTTCTTCTCCCCTCCTCACCTAAGCTGATACCAGCCGGCTCATTTAATGTCGAGTCGCGCTAGCATTTCTGACTGCTCCACTCCAGCAGAGGATGGCCACACATGTAGGTCCTTGGGGAGAGGGCGTTACTGGAGGTTGCCACTTTCTGGTGACGTCCCTCTCCCCAATTTTATCATGCATTTTAGACACTTTCACTCCAAACATTTTCACAACGCACATTCATGTAGGCCACGGTATGGGGGGGGTGAAGACGTCTGGGGGGGGGGGGGGGGGGGGGCTTATGTTGTGTGAGCCTCGCCTCGGACGGCTCCCTTCACCCCCTCTCGCATTTAGACATTGAGGGTTCTGGGTCGTTGCTTGGAGGGGGGGCGCTGGCACCAGGTTCCTTCCGGACGGGGGGTGGGCTGTGCCGTGCACCCCCTTTGGTGCTCGCAGTTTTAAACAGACTTGAGAACAACATGCAACAACACAACATCTGAGCGGGCGTAGGGAGGATCGGGGGTCTTTTGCACACCCCCGATCTCCGATCGCGGCACGGAGTCTGGGGCCTGGAGGAGGTGCGGGCCACTGGATCCGGGGTCTTGGCGGGGGGCTGCTGTGGGTAGCCAGCGGCTTGCCGGGTCTGACTCCTCTGTTCTCCCCAGAAAGGGGTGGGGGGCAGGGGTGGCTAGGGTAAGGTTGGGGAGGGAGGGGGTTTATTAGGTATTTAGTGGGTGAGGGGGGTTCTGGTCGGGTGGCCCGTACGGGTCGTGTTGGCCCCCCTCTTTGGGGGGCCTGGTCCGGGGGCGGGGCCGGGGGTCGGGCACAGGCAGTCGTATAGTTGAATTGTGGTGACCCCCCCCCCCCACTTGGGATTTTTGGATGTGAGTGTTATGTGGGAATGTGTGTACAGCGTCCTTTTTTTTTGTGTCTGTGTGTGGTGAGTGGTGCACTAGGGAGGGATGGTGTGAATGAGTTTTTTTTTTTTTCCCAGGTTCGGGTCTGGTCTGCTCCCTCTCCCAAGATCATCTCAAGTCTCCGATAGGTGCGGAGCCCATCCCCCCACATCCTGCCCTCCTCCGCCGCGCTGGCAGGCGCCTTGGCCCTCTGGCGCGTTGACGGTCCTCGGGTTTTGGGCGGGTTCCCGGGTGGGTACCGGCCCATTCCCGGTGGCGCCTTCGCGGGGCCTGGCCCCCCGGGGGGCGGCCGGGGCCCCTCCGCGGGGGCGGGGCGCCCCTGGGGCCTCTGGCCCTCAGGGCCCATGGCCGGGACCACTTCAGCGCGGCTGGCTGCCGGCGGAGCCCACGGGCTCGTCCCCACGGCTCTTGGGGGCGTCGGCATGGCCCCTCTTGGGCGCACTGCTTTGGGGGCCCCTTTGGGAGTCCGGGGTTATGGGTCCCCTGACCCCTGCCTCTGTGCTCGGGGAAGGCGGGTCTTTGGTTCTCCACAACCACTATCGAGCTATTTCCTTTTGGATAATTTTCACCTAAACTAGTGCACTCTCACAAACTCCCACAGGTGCAGGGTTCCAGGTATTAAGTGTTCACTTGTATACAGAAAGCCTGTAATTTATTTATTTATTTTCTTTTTTCAGGTATCACATTACACATGTCAGCTTAAATAATAATACATATGATTTAGCAATGGCGTCAAGGTGTTACTCGATTGTATCTGTTGCTTTATGTCTGTTGGTTGTGCTGTTCTTTTTGCGTCTCTTTCCAGGTGACGGAGCAGACGGAGAAGGTTTTATCATTCTCTCCCTTTTATCTCTTCTTTCTTTCACCTCTTCTCTTTCTTTTTTTTCTCTTCTTGTTCTTCCTTTACTCTCCTACTTTCCCATTGTAGTGTCCATATAATTTGAAATTCTCCCTGCAGGAATCACAATAAAGCTATTTACATGCAAAAATCAAGCGGAGCACAATGGCGTAAGCTGTTTGCTCCACTTGTGAAAGCAAAATCTGTCGAGCTCTATTTGGCTTTAAGACATCAATTCTTATTGCCACATTGCTAGACAGGACACTGGGGAAAAAAAATAAATAAAAAATATTCAATATCCAACCTAAAACCAACTTCACCGCAATCTAATGCAAGACCGTGTTATGTTCATATGTTCAGCCAAATTTAGTGAAGTGAATTCAAGTCGGGGTTTTCGAACAAACTGATTTTCAAAAAGACATCTGTACCAACACTGAGGGTGGTGACCCCAACGCTGTCATTACCAGTAAGTTTATTTTTTCCTAAATGCTTGTCTCATCTGATAAAAGTATGAGCATCATCTGAAGCGCTCTGCTGCTGACAGCAGAAGAAAAACTTTCCTAGAGCATGATGTGGCCACGACCGTTCACCTTGGAAATGGCGTGCTCTAGTGTTTAGAGTAGCGCGCTTCATTCTAGGAAGGCTGCAAGTATCTGGTTCGAAGCCCAAAGACTGCCACTATGGTCCCTGAACAAGACGGTTAGCCCCAGATTGCTCCCCTGGTGCAGTAAAATGCTGCCCATGCTACCTAAAGAACGGGTTAAATGTAGAAGACACATTTTATTGGGATGTACAATTGCAATGACAGGGATTTCTTTCACACTTCGAACATCATCATTTTTCATCCACTACAGTACTTTATGTAAGTCTATTAGATAAAATCACAATATCACAACCACAGACATTGATGTTTGTGGTTGGAACATGGCAAAAAGTGAAGAAGAAAATAAATTAAGACAATTGAGAGCATCCTGTGTCTCAGAATGACGGGATGGGAGCTGCAGAGCACAATAGAGGAAGGATTTAGCACAGGTGGTGGGGATAGCCCAGGGGATTGTCGGATGCTGTCTGCAAGATCTCGACACGTTTTATTCTAGCTACAAGAGTCCAGGAAAGAGCCAGTGATAGTTTCACAGACCCCAGCCACCTGGGCAATGCCCTGCTTGTCCCACTTCCATTCCCACAATTCAACAACATGAAATAAAAATGTAATAGACTTCAAAATAGCTTCTTTCCCAAAGCTGTGAGGGATATCACCTCCCGCTATTAATAAACCACCAGCCCATATCAGAGTTACATATTTACAAACATGCTGCTGGTTCCACAGGTTCTTGATTCAATAAATAATTACTTAGTCTCTTACATGCTAATGTGTATTTGCAAGCTTTACTTTTTCAGGCAGTGTTTTTTTGGGAATTCATGCAAATTTCACAGTTCTTTAACTTGAAGATTTTAATTTTTATTTCAATGACAACTTGCGCACTTAACTTCTCCAGGAGACTTTGTCTGGTACATGCAGGTGATTGGATAGTGTTTTACGTTGTCCTGTAAACTGATTGCTGTCTTTTGACTTGAACATCAAATCAACTTAAACATTTAAATTTTTACTAATGACTATTTGCACACTTCTTAACTTCTCTGCAAATGTTTGATACATTCATGCAATTGCACAGTAAATTGCACTGCTCTGTAAAAGTGACTAATATCCACATCTTTTAACTCAAACATTTAAATCCTATCAGATGCTAAGGACTACCTACAGGCTTTCAGCTTCTCATAGGCATTGGTGGCACATTCAACATTATGTCTTGATATGTCTGTGGTTTATGTATCAATTCTAAGACAGTGTTTCATCAAAATTTCATTATGGCCACATAATGACAATAAAGACTCCAGATTCTAGAGTATGTTTACATGGCACTGTATTGCATAAAATTTTTTTGGATGACTTGGATTGAAAAATGTCTCCTACACTACAGTGTTCAGCTTTTATCTGGAGCAATCATTTAGCTTTGTTGTTCTGTAACAGAGGCTACGTTTACACTGCAGGCCTCGATGCTCAATTCCGATTTCTTTGTGAAATCAGATTTTTTTGCGTGTCCCTTCACACTTCCAAATATATGCGACTTGTATGTGATCTCCTGTGTGAACTGAATTCATGCAACGTAAGTGTCCTGCATGCGCAGTTGAGGATGCGATGACGTCTGATAGGGTTATGATAAATAAGCCCTTTATCCTACAAAGAAAACCACACAAACACGAGTTTAGACTGTTCTGCAGAAGAGGACAGAGGATAAACCCAAACGGAGAACTTTTACTCCCTGACAGTCTGGGATCATCTGTGCCGGGCTACCTCTGTCTTTCTGCCTTTATTGTCAGACATCAAAGAAGGGTCAGGAGGATTCAGGAGTTTACAACATGGGGGTTAAAAAACAAAGAAGGGAGCAGGTTTTGTAGCGGGTGGTGATCAGTCACCAGCTTCATGCACAGCTGGATAAGGGAGACATTCGTTATCTGGGAAAACCATTTGTTCTCCCTGTCTAAGGTTAAAAACAACAGAACCTTCCAGAAAGCAAACTCTTAAAACAAACCAAATGCCTGTAACTTGATAAAAATAAAATGATTACATTCACATTTCTCTAACAATGTCACACATAGCAAGCGTGCTCAGTGCTTGCGGAAGTAAACATGGATCGTAATGCTGCAGCATATCTTGCGTTCTTTAAGTTCTTCTCCAGCCGGAGCCAGCACAATACTGACGCAATATTTTTAAGAAGATCGAAAAGAAAGAGCCAAATTTTTGGCAATGTCGTTTTGTGGGGCAGTAACGTCCATACAGAGAAACGTGTGGGTGCTGAAGCCAGGAATGGTGGGATAGCAATGTGGGCGGCTTTACTGATACAGACTTCATTCACAATTTTCAAATGACAAAGGCAACCTTTATGTGCGTCTGTGAACGGCTCTCTTTAGCGCTCCCACGTAAAGACACACATCTTCGGCGGGCCATAGCAGTAAGTAAACGCGTTGCCGTGGGGCTGTATTGGCTTGCAACAGGTGCTTGTTACTGTATCAATAAGTATCAGTGACATACAGATCGGATTAATGCGACCTGGCCGTACAGACACAGGTCGCATTTGAAAAGATCAGATACGTATCGGATTCAGGACCACATATCCAAGCGGCCCGGGTCGCATTTGAAAAAATCCGATCTGTGTTGTTCAGACTGTCATGAAAAGATCAGATACAGGACGCATATGGGCAAAAAAAAATTATTCCAAGATACGTCCTTTAACAAATTCAGAAATTAACTCTTTCGGTGGGAATCCAAAGAAGTCCAAAGAAACCAGCACCAAAGAAATGTATTACTCTTACTTTTATCAAAGGGAACTTGGATTTGTTGGCAGTATAGGGTGAATCACAAAAAGCCAAAAATGATGAAACGAAAGTCTGCATGACTACTTGCCACATTTGACACTGTGACTTTGGTCATGGCCCTGAGCTGAAGGAAATAGGCTTTCACAGCTGAGCTTTTAAGCTTATCACATTTGAAAGTAAATCTACCCTCCAAAAACCATAAAACCATGAAAAAAGTTTTTTTTTTTTTACAATGTAGCTTTAAGGGCCTATGGCATCTACTTTTTAGGCTTAGAGATTCTTGCTCTAAGAATGAGGTTAAAATTTTCAAAAGTTCAAATTAAGTGTGTGATAAAAATGAGCTGACAAAAATGCTAACTAAATGGATCTTCTATTACAAAATGCAGATTTTAAGGGGACTCAGCGTGAGCTGCTCTGCAGCTGCAAATGGATCAGTAACAAGTCGAAGCTGAACTCAGCCCTTGATATATGGTCTCTGATCCAACACTCAAATACACCAACTTTGCATTTCCTGAGCTGTTTACGCAAACACAAACTGTGATTGTGAAAACCACTTAAGCACCAAATCTCAACCATGGACACCAATGATGCTTTTGTATGTCAACTGCAATAATTGCACGCAATTCACACACACGCACACACACACACACACACACACACACACAAATATGAAGCCCATGACATCTGACTTATTCCAATGTTTTCCATCTCCCGCTGGTTTGCATTCAGACATCAAGTTTAAGCTTAATGTGCCTACTGAACATCCCAAATGTGGATTAGATATGCATGGTGGTGTCTGCCAGGAGCGCTTCCCTCCTTAATGTGACATGACAAAAAGTGCTGCCAGCTCTGTATGTACGCGTCTGTGTTTTTTCTAAGTTGTGCTGACATGGAACCAAGCTCTTAAAAATAACTATAGCTTCAACTTTCCTTTTTTAACATTTATTCAAGATGAGATGATTTTAAAAGGTTTATGCTACACGGACTTGACAAACAATATTGAAATAGGAGAACATGTTAAATTTATTTTTACGTTTCTGATCCAATGCTTTCTAAAACTGGGAAACTGGTACTTATAAAATTACAAGGATAATTTATCCAATTTCAATATTTAAATCAGAGTTAAAACCATTGATGGTCAAGATCAAATATGAGTCCTTGTGTAACAGAGTCCAATGTTCAGTAACACTGAATTTTAAACCTAAAGAAAAATAACAACTAATAGCGTAATACATAAAGGAGAACTTAGAAACAAAAAACTCCACAGCCAAAAATGACTTGATTAATTGGTGGGTATGCTGGTATGATCAGAGCAACATGCTGTTTGACATCAAAGTTTAAGGGGAACATTTCTATTTTTCCACAACCGTATGCAGTGTTCGCAACCTAAAAAAACTTTTCATTTAATATTTCTAATAACAAAATTATACCCAGACTAAGTCTTCCGTTTCTAATACCTTCCACTATCAATTCAACATAATTGTATCTCTTGTGCAGCAGCCCTCAGCTGTGCCAGTGTAACAACGGAAAGACTGACCTTTGAAGAAGCAGTCTTTGCCGTGTACCACGTAGATCCGTCTCCTCTCCAGGCAGGCGGTGCGGTAAACCTCACAGTGGTTCTCATAAAACCTGCCGTCCGAGCCGCACACGGGCACAAATGAGGGCCGGCATTTTTCCTGGCAAATGCACTCTGCACGCCCGGTTTCTGCCATCAGAACACACTGTCGGCCTCGTCCGCAGTAGGTCCTGCGACACGGGTCTTCTTCTGCGTCAGAATGATCTGGAAGAAAAGAGTACAGGACATTGTGGTTACAAGCTGAGAAGTTATCAGTAAGCAGAAAAATGTAATGACCTATATATAAACCGCAAATTTGTTGAATGGTGGCAACTCATGTAAAACACACTTTTGAAAGCTCAAAAATGTGTTTATCCATACATTTTTAGCAGGAAATACAGGCCAGGAATGCAGACTATTTTTGTAACTTTTTTGCTGTAGTCTTGCATAGCTCAATAAACATTGCCTAAATATATATTGACTTGTGACAGTTATGTGTAGAAAATTAACAAGAATTCAAACCACCTTGGTTACAAGTTCAGTGTATTTTCCTTATCAGTAAAAGACGGAAGTATGTAAAATTCCAGTGCTGTAGGGGGATTTGCACCTTGAAAAACAGAAGAGTCACAGACTAAAGCCATACGCCTCCAAGGCTTACTGCAAGAACATACTTTTTTTTAAACCATTGCTTACCAACTGTTAGGTGTCCTTATTAACGCTCTCTGCAGTCGTTACACAGTCAAGCGCACAAGCAAGGATATTTATGCATGAACATCTACTGTTGGTGAGCTCAAAATGTAAGCAAATATCACAATTTCGCTTCGTTTTTCCAACTTCAACAACCACAAATATCTGGTCAGTTAAACAAGAACAAAAGAGAAGCAGTAATGATCATTTTCATAACTAGAGCTCACACGCAAGCATCTCCGGCACTGCTGCTCAGTGCCTTCATGACGTTGTCCTACTCCCTGAACGCAGCTCAGTGCAGGTGCATCTCAATAAGTTGAATATCTCCAGAACGTTTATTCAAAAAGTAAAACTCATACAATCTGAATCCACACAGAGAAAGTCATTTTTATTAAGCTAATGAAAACTCTAAATTCAGTTACTTTGAAACTGATGACATTACTATATTATATTGTTACTATACTGAAAATATTTGTTATATAATTAATATTAGAAGGCAAGGCAAACTTATTTGTATAGCACATTTCAGTACAAGGAGAACGCAAAGTGCTTTACATGATTAAAACATAGATAAATAAAAACAGAATAAGAGCAAGTTGGAATAAAATGTAAACAAAATAAAACAGGAAAATGGAAGCTAAAAGCAAATATGAATGAATTAAAAAAACTGTTCTAGTCAAAGGCTTGAAAGGCTGTTAACTGAAACATCATTAGTCCAAAGGCAATCCTAAACAAATGTGTTTTTAATCTTGATTTAAAGGAACTCATGCTTTCAGCACTTTATAGTCCTCTGGAAGTTTGTTCCAGATAAGTGGAGCATAGGAACTAAATGCTGCTTCTCCGTCTTTGGTTCTGGTTCTAGGTATGCAGAGTAGGCTGGAGCCAGAAGACCTGAGTGGTCTGGAGGGTTGATACACTGATAACAAGTCTGCGATGTATTTAGGTGCTAAGCCATTCAGTGATTTATAGACTAACAGAAGTATTTTAAAGTCTATTCTCTGAGATACAGGGAGCCAGTGTAAGGACTTTAGAACTGGGGTTATGTGTTCTACTTTCTTAGTCTTAGAGAGGACGCGGGCAGCAGCGTTCTGGATCAGCTGCAACTGTCTGATCCACTTTTTAGGCAGACCTGTGAAAACACCGTTGCAGTAATCAATTATACTAAAGATAAACCCATGGAGTAGTTTTTCCAGATCCTGTTCAGACATCCTGGAAATGCTCTTCAGGTGATAGGATGACTTTGTAATGGTATTTATATGCTTGTGGAGGTTCAGGCCTGAGTTCATTACTACACCCAGATTTCGGGCCTGCTCGGTGGTTCCTAGCTGAAGCTCCTGAAGCTGTGTGCTAACTTTTGATAGCTCGTCTATTGGTCCAGAAATTATTACTTCATGTTTTTTTTTTTATTCAGTTGAAGAAAATGTTGGCACATCCATGCATTGATTTCTTCTAAGCATTTACTCAGTGCTTGAATGGGTTCATAGTCACCTGGTGACATGGTGATGTAGAGCTGTGTGTCGTCTGCATAGTTATGGTAACTGATGTTGAGGATGATCTGAGCTAGAGGGAGCATGTAGATATGCAATAGGAGGTGACCCAGAATGGACCCTTGGGGAACCCCATGGGTGATTTTTATCATCTCTGATGTAAAGTTACATATTGACCTCTTAAGACCAGCCCCCTTAAGCTCTTTTCTCCAGATTTTTTTCCTTTTTTATGCTCAAATCTAATCACGCTTTATTCCGCAATTATAAACTACATTTAAATAATCCTGGTTTCAATTTAGATAATTTGTGGATACAAAATATTCTATGTTTAACAAAGGGAATTTACAATAATGAACCTCAAAAATAAAAAAAGGTTAAATAATGAACATTCTGAATCTCTCACACTCTTTAATAGGTTTGCTTTATAATTCTCTCAAGGTTATCATTATGTTGCTTCTGCAACCTTTTTATACAACAATTTTTCCTTCCGCTCGGCTTTCCAGTAATAAACTTGGATACAGCTCTTTAAAAAGAACACACAGGCCCACTATCTTTGTGGAGGGTGTTATTCTCTTTCTGTTGGATAGGTTGAAAGCGTTTCAAAAATAATTGTGTTGGCCATAACATGTATGATTAAAAGACATTTTCCTGATTGGTTTTTGGAAAAATTCTAATATTCAGAGAAATTAAATTTTCACTATCCAGTAGCTGTAAACCATAACCCCAACTGGTTTTCAAAATCATTGATAATATATGTGTTTGGTAAATATTTATAGTGTTCAACTAGTACATCTGAAAAAATACTTTAACAATAATGAGATTGCACAATCACTCTTTGAAAACATTATGGACAAACTGGAAAGAATCTCATCCCGAACTTCAAAGTTTGCTTAAGTTAATAATCATTTGTGCTTTTCTAATACTAGACACATTTTTTCTCTGTTTTGGTGTCACAATTAGCGTTGATAAATATTGAAGTACTCTCTAATTTGTAATAAAATACTTAAATATCAAGCCATGGCTAAAAATACTGCCCTCTAGAGGCATGTAATAAGGGTCTAATCCTTTGAAATGTACTATTTTAAGATGAAACATTAGACTCAAGCAGTGAAGTCAAAGCAATCTACTCTAAAACTGACCCCATTTAGTTTTATTCCTGTATTTCCTTTTAATATTTCAAGCACTTCTTTCTGTCACTCTTTTTACCTTTGATGTTAACAAGCTTAGCTTTTTTAGAAACCAGAGCAAACATAAAGAAGATAGATAAAACTGCTGGCTGCAGCAATTTCAGTGAACAAATCGCAAGACATAAACTTTGTTAGTGTCAAGCGAACGGCACATACAAAAACCATCTGCTTTAGAAAATGGTGAAAATACAACTACAGTTTTAGATTTAAAAATAGCTAATGTGTGCAAGTAAGTCTGATATCACTGCCTGGAACATTTTATTGTTGTTAGAGACACTAGAAGGAGTGCTCAACTGTTTCAGAGGAATAAACATACCTCCCAGAGGGGCTTTGTGGGCGCTGTGCTCATCCTGTTTTGAGAATGAGTCGGTTAAGATGCTGGGAACGAGTTAGCTCTATTATCCCTCTGTGAAATAATGGTAAAAAGCATATTGGCTAAACATGAAAAAGCTCAAGCTGTGCCCTTATATTCAAACTGCTGAAAACAGAAATTGAATTTGCCTTAAGTATAATCATATCTCTACTCTCAGCATATTAAATAACAGAGATAATGTGCTGCCATTGGAGGACAAAAGTATAGTAATTGCATGAAGGCGATTTCAGGGTTGGTGCACAGAGGTCAATGGCAGCACACACATTTTACGCCCCTACCTCTCCTTCTGTCTTTGAGGTGACTGGAGGCAGGCAAGAATACAGCATCTGGCAAAATACTCCTTCCCCTTAAACCTTATAAATCTTATCACAATACACTGTATTTCAATGTATTTTTTTATATTTTATATAAAAAGATGTCATGTCACATTAATTTATGTGAAGAACAAAATGTAATGCATAACTGTGCTGAAAAAAGAAAAGGATACATAGTTTTCAATTTATTTAAATAAGTCTAAAATTTAGCCATCTACCTAAACTGACAAGTAGATAATTACCCAGAAAAGCAGCCAAGAGGCTCAAGGTAACACTCGAGGAGCTGCAGAGGTCAGCAAATCTTTCCACAAGACTACTATAAGTAATGTCCTCCACAAAAATGGCCTTTCTATAACTGGAATTAAGAAAACGGTACATAAAGAAAAGTAAAGGAAGTCTTACCATAATTAGAAAAAGGTTTGCCAAAATCAAAGTTTTTGCGCATGTGTGCAAAACGGCATGTGTGGTGGTAAACATGTGTTGTGGTAAACAGGGCGATGTGCAGCGGTAAACACTCCACATTGCCCTTAAAATCATCCGTGTGGTAAAATTTGCCGGTTGCAGTAGCATGCTGCTGGGCAGCTTTATTTAGGTACGGGCAATGAAGCATGTCATAGTTGATAGGAAGATGGATGGAGCTAGATACAAAACAATCCTGGACGAAAACCTTTCAGAGGATCCAAGACTTGAGACAGGGACAGAGGTTTGCCATCCAGTGGAATGCCCTCATCAACCTTTTGTTGAAATTGGACTTTGCATCAATTATCTGCCTTTTGCTTTAAGTATTCTTAGTAATTCTCATCAGTTTAAGGGGGAGTTTGAGTGGGATTTTTCTAAGAGGAAGTGGCTCATTCAGTGCTAGTTTACCAAAACTGCTTTGTGCAAACACTTGGCCAATCTGCAAGCAGATACGGAGAATGATCCAACTTGCCAAATGGTGCAGTGCTGCGTATAATTAACATCTGTACTATGCCTTAGGCAGAGAAGTGACTTGCTGCTGCATGTGTCCATATTTAAATGACTTTTCATGCACAATAATTAAATAATACTTCAAAAAGTTGAAGTCTTATTGCATTTACTTTATGTTCTCACTTGACTTACTGATAATAGAAAGCCCCTGCAAAAAGCCAGAGGTACAATGGAATGATTTAAATGTAATCATATTCATGTGTTATAATGGCCTAGTCAAATTCCTGATCTCAAAACCAATCTGTAGCATTATATTTAAAATGCTGCTTACAGACACTCTCCAATCTGACTGAGTTTGAGCTATTCTGCAAAACAAATAGGAACATTTTCCCTCTCTAGATGTGCAAAACTGCTAGACACAGCATTGAAGACTTGCAGCAAAGGTTGGTTCTGTGTGTATTGACTCAAGCAGGCTTAACATGGCAAACCTTTTCAAATTTCAGCTGTAAAAATGAAAAAAGTATTGTTTTGATTCCATTTCACTTTCAATTTAACTCATAAAATGGCTACAAAATACTGTCAACTTTGTGGCTGTAACATGATAAAAGTTCAGGGGTGTGAATACTTTTTAAAGGTTTAAAGGTGACCGGAATGAAGGCCAAATAAAGACAGGAACTACAGCCATTTCCCAGTAGTTCAAGCGTTGCTGGAGTCTTCACCAGATGGATGACCCTCTCCATGCACATTAGGAGTCGGTGAAGTAGTGCCAGAAACGTTTTGATTTCTACTTTAAGGCTCCGTCTGCTCTGTTTTCATTTATTGTCCATTACAGACAAGTCAAATTGTTAGCTGACTGTTCAGACAAACTGATCAATCCAGAAAACCTGCATTAATCATCTAGGAAAGTTACCTGAATACATTTTTCATTATATATGACTATCTCTCTACAACATAACACTATGCATAACTGTTGGAATAGTAATTTAAAAGTAAAATCAATAATTGCAGGCCGACAAAGCCCACAGGAATGTCCAGCCTGACCCAACATGGCAGCTCTGACCACATCTTTATCATAATTAAGTATTAGAAATCAAAGGCAGCTGAGGTTTGGGGGTTTGCCAGGTTACCATCCTGATGGGAACACAAGTGAGGCAAGACGGATGCTATGCCTAAGACAGGCTCAATTCCTTTTTATCCAGTTGGCTAATTGTTCTGCGTGTCTCGGCAAGGCATCTGTGGGAAATGCAAAACAGCCGAGCTCCCTCGCCACCTCGCTGTTCATGTCAAGGTCAGGGACGATTACAAGATCGTTTGTATTCTCCAAGCATGAGAGATTAAACGCTTAGCAACAACCGTCCAACGGCAAGAACCCGCCGGTGTTCGCCTCGTCTTTCTCTTTCCCGCTCAGCGTCTTCATCATTCCCCTTGCCCTTTCCATTTTGTTTGTAGAAAAGAACATGAACAGCAGCCACTCAAAAACAACAGTAGCAAAAGTGCATAAAAGCTACATTTACAATACCAAAGCTTTCTGACATTTAGCTAACTCGTTAGGCCTGCATTCATCTCCTCTCTAACATCTTTTGTTTCATATTGTCTTGGACTATGCTGTTTGCAGTTGAGGCTTGCTTAAGAGGCTGAAAGTGGTGTCTGATAATCCTTCCTGTCTAAGCTGCTGGCACAATGCTTTCAATGGATCAGGCTTTCACTGGTGACAGGACAATGCCAGGCTGACCAACAAGTTTCAATCCATGCCTTCTGTCACTCTTATTTGTTCATTTTAATTCTCCCCCAGTGCTCAGTCTTTTGTCTTCTTTAGTACACTGATCATGTCTATTTTCTTTGTTGTTTCAGACAAAATATACACATTTTCCACTAGAATAACATAATTCCAGTCTTGCTTTTAGGATAATTGTTAAGATAAGTTCTGATGAGTTTACATGCAATCATCATGGACCTAAATTTCAGATTTTTAAGTTTTATTAATTTATTAGATGGAGAAAAATATAATTCAAGATAAAACTATGTAATATTAATAACAGTTATAGCAATGTTTTGAGCAGAATTATGGATTCTTTAATCAACATATAGTAAGGATTATCCATGAAAGGTCAAATATATACAGATACAACCCCACTAATGTTTTGTTCAGCAGGTTCCACATTGACCACATGATGTTTGTGGACTTCAGCTCAGCCTTCAACACAATCATCCCAGCTCTGCTTCAGGAGAAGCTCTCCCAGCTGAATGTGCCTGACTCCACCTGCAGGTGGATTACAGACTTCCTGTCTGACAGGAAGCAGCACGTAAAGCTGGGAAAACATGACTGACTCACAGCTCATCAGCACTGGTTCCCCCCAGGGCTGTGTTCTTTCTCATCTGCTCTTCTCCCTGTACACCAACAGCTGCACCTCCAGTCATCAGTCTGTCAAGCTCCTGAAGTTCGCGGACGACACCACTCTCATTGGACTTATCTCTGATGGTGACGAGTCCGCCTACAGGTGGGAGGCTGACCATCTGGCGACCTGGTGCAGGGAGAACAACCTGGAGCTCAACGCTGTAAAAACAGTGGAGATGGTTGTGGACTTCAGGAAGAACTCAGCCCCAGCTACCACCATCACCCTCTGTGACTCCGCCATTGACACTGTGGAGTCTTTCCGCTTCCTGGGAACTATCATCTCCCAGGACCTAAAGTGGGAGCTGAACATCAACTCCCTCACCAAGAAAGCCCAGCAGAGGATGCACTTCCTACGGCAGCTGAAGAAATTCAACCTGCCAAGGACAATGATGGTGCAGTTCTACTCCTCCATCATTGAGTCCATCCTCACCTCCTCCATCACCATCTGGTACGCTTGTGCCACCGCTAAGGACAAGGGCAGACTGCAGCGTGTCATCAGGTCTGCAGAGAAGGTGACTGGCTGCAATCTTCCATCTCTCCAGGACCTGTACGCCTCTAGGACTCTGAGGCGTGCAGGAAGATTGTAGCTGATCCCTCGCACCCCAGTCACAGACTATTTCAGTCACTTCCCTCTGGTAGGAGGCTGCGGTCCATCAGGACCAAAACCTCACGCCACAAGAACAGTTTCTTCCCATCTGCTACCGGCCTTATGAACAAGGCCAAGAGCTGCCCGTGACACTGGACACTGCCTCTCTCCCCCGTTCAGGACTTACAAGCTTCTGCGTTACATTAACGCACCGTTTACTGAGTGTATATAGGTTCTGTATATATATCCTTTTTATTTTACTGTATTTTTACTTTTTGGCTGCACCATCAACACCAAGTCAAATTCCTTGTAAGTGCAAACCTACTTGGCGATTAAACTTGATTCTGATTCTGGTACATCCATTTAAGTAAGCTACTGCATAAAATACCTCAGGCTAGAATCTCCATTTGCCATTTAAAGACAATCGCCAAAAACACTTTTTTGTTTGAACTTTCTGATACATGTTCCTTCAGAGGGACAAAAGAATACCCCTGAGCATCTTACTAACTAGAGTGGAAGTATGTTTACCCTGCTGATGGGGGACTCTGCCTGAAGCGACACCATTTTATTAATCTCTCCAAGCTAAGAAAATCCAGAAAATACAAACCTTTCCGTATCTCACTATGTGAAATTTACAATGTTTTTCTGTTTCCCCCAGGTGGACTGCTTTATTTATTGAATGTGCTGGATTTAACAAAAGCAGTGATGTTTTCATTGTACACACTTTACAGGGAACATATGAAGGGCATATGAATGCTCCATATGTGTTTCTTCACCGGAGCAGAGCCCAGGATGTCTGCAGATCCAGCAGATTATTCCATTTGCTCTGTAGCAGCTGTAGATAATTAAATATTGAGACACACTGTCAAACACTGTCTTTCCTGTGCTGCACAGTTGGACAAAGCGCTCCTGACATGCACACTGCGCTTGAATATCAATGGACACCTGCATCCCTTGGTGCTAGGTGAGATATTCTGGGGTGTACACACACACACAGATAAGGACAAACTTATTTTTGCTGCATTGTACCAAATAATGTTATTTGTGTCTGTAAATAAGGGTAGAAGCTAGAATACAAATGTCTAGGCAGTATGCAATGTGTATTTATAGCTTTTTGCACTTACAGTCACAAGTTTACGTACACTCAGTTCAGTTTTGGCTTCATCTTCAATCATTCATTTGATTTGTTTTAGTTGGAATGGTGTGCTGCTCAAAGTGACTGCATGTTGGAGTAGCTCTGTTTTTATTTTGCTGAATCTTTAAAGAAACTTCAATTCCTCCTTTTTTGTGGATCAATTTCTTTGGATGTTTTTCTCTACCGGTGTTGGATGCTTCGCTGCTTGAAGGACTTTTGTTGGGCCATTTGTTATGACATGTAACCATAGCAACCAGTTGGTTTTATACAACCGGGAGCAGCTGGTTAACATCTTAAAAGCTGAAATAATACTTAAGCTACGTCCCCAAATCCCAGATGAGCTGAACAGGAGGTGCCGAGGATGAGGGAGCAAGAAGGAGAGAGAGAGAGGAGGAGGAAATTTTAGCCATTTCTTCCATGGATTATTATGGGCAATGTGAGATCTTTGGGAAACAAGTTGGAGAACTCCAAGCCTTAACAAAGACCCAGCTAGAATATTGGGAATGATGTATAATGTGTTTCAGTGAAACATGGCTGCAGGATCATATTCCTGACTCCAGCGTCTCTCTATCAAGCTTCCTGACCATACGAGCAGACAGACATTTAAAGAAGAGTGGAAAGAGCAAAGGTGGTGGATTGGCGGTGCTGGTGAACAACAGCACCCAGGACAATGTCGCTGTGAAGTTTCGTCCCTGCAGCCTGGATATTGCAGTGTTAGCAGTGAGGTTTCGTCCATATTGTTTACCCAGAGGGTTCATCAGTGTTATTTAGTCAATAGTCTACATTCCACCATCAGCTATTGCTGACACTGCATGTAAATGTCATCAGCTCAGTTGTGGATAAGATGACTACAGACACGTCATCCAAATGCTTTTCTAACAATATCTGGTGATTTTATTCATGTCTCACTCTCTACTACACTTCCAACTTTTCAACAGTTTGTCACCTGCTCTACTAGAGAAAATAAAACCTCGGATTTCTTTAATACAAATGTCAAAAACTCACATCTTTAAGGCAAGATCTCCTCTAGGTAAATCACATCACAATCTGTTTTTTTCTGCTCAGAACATAAGCCTCTTTTTCAACAGCAACCTGTGTTAAGGAGAACTTTGTGAAAATGGTCACAGGAAGCCTAGGAAGCCCTTAAGGGTTGTTTTGAGGTAACAGACCGGATGCACTGGGGTGCCAGCCAGGGCCTACTTAACCTACTGGTAGGCCCTAGACTCCTGTCATCTGCATAAATACTCTGATGACTGCAGTCGTTGGGTGCAAAGATGTACAGGGAGCTGAGCACAGGGAGCGGATGGACTGCTCTGTGGCATTGTATGGAAACAATCATCTCATCCTGAATGTGGGTAAAACAAAGGAATAGGACCAACCCGATTACCACACTGGGAGACGGAGGTGGCGGAGAAGTACACATACCTCTGTGTTCAACTAGACAACAAACTGGACTGGGGACACAACTGTGAAGCTGTCTACACAAAGGGACAGATCAGACTGTACTTCCATAGGAAGCTTAGGTCCTTGAGGGTTTGCAGCAATATACTGCAGATCTTCTATATGTCTGTTGTGGAGAGGGTGAGCTCCTCTGCCATCATCTGTTGGGGAATCAGCATCAGAGAAACTGACTTAGAGAAGCTCAACAAGCTTATAAAGAAGACCTGGTCTGTTCTGGGGACTCTTCTAGAACCTCTGGAGATGGTTGTACAAAAAAGCATTCTTCATAAAATTAACAACATTATGGACAACCCTAAGCATCCTACTGATCAGAATGTTGTACAACAACAGAGTGTCTTCAGTCAGAGGCTTCCCTATCTCAGCTGTAAGACAGACCGGTAAAAGAAATCCTTCCTGTTTGCAGCCATCGCCATCTACAACAACTCGTTGAAGAAACCCGTGTAACATGAGTTACGCCAGCATTTAAATTTCCCTTTGGGATTAATAAAGTATTTCTAACTGCATATAATTGAATTTTAAAAATGATTATACAACCTATAATTAGTTTATACTGGATTCTCTCAAATTCATGAAGGACTCAAAATCCTACACACAGGTCCAAATAAACTGTATTAGTGCATATCCATGAGCATTTAGTTTAATGTCTCTTAGCACCATGGCCACACACTTTTCTGTAACCATCAACAGGCTTCCTGGCATACTTGATCAGTTCTTTAAGTAAAATTGGTAGCATTCATTTAAATTGTTTGGTGTCCAGGCCATGACACAGTCCATATATAATCAATGAGGCAGAGGAGGGGACTTTGGGGAGGCTATTTCTACAGCTTAATTTTTGCTTTGTTTATTAAGTCCAAAACCAGGTTGATTGTGTATTTTGATAATCCTGCTGGCATATGCCATTGTGCCCAAATTACAACTATCTATCTTGAATTAAAGTTACAATTGAAGAATCTCAAGGTAGTCTTTCCCCACTATCCCTTCCCTTTGCTACATGTAATTGCACTACTGGCAGCAAAGCTCAGTCTTTGTCCAATCTAACCATAAAATCATTTTCTGAAAGCAATAGCTATTGTCAATTTTGGAAGATGCAGCTTTTAATCTCAGTCCATCTGAAACTAGTGTCACCGTGGGCAGTCCAGCAGGTGGAGTTAAGACCCGTTTTTTCTGCCAAAGAGAAACTATCAGCTCCAGTCAATCATGATCACTAATGGAAGTCATTAAACCTTGGTTCTTGATCTTGACAAGCTAAAGAGTCTTCAGTATCACTATTAAAATATGTAAGTCTCCATATGTAAATATTTAAGTCTGTATATACCTTTCTTTCCCTGTCAAGACTACAGAAAATCTACATTAAATTCAAACTTATGCAACAAATTGTTGTTTTCAAAATGCATTATAGTTATATGTTCATTGTAGCCCAGGAAAAGACCAGTCCAGATAAATCAATAAAAGCCCAAAATTACGACTTTCAGACTGACGTCAGTATGTAAATAAAAGTGGAGCAGTGGGTAATTCAGACAAAACAATCATAACATTTCATTTATCCAGCGAGGATGACTGGATCAGACTGGTCAGACTGTTATGAAACTCCTCCAAACAGCTCACACTACTGTCACTGATTAGTAGAAAAAATATACGTAAACATTTATCACTAACCAACTAGTTAGATCAGTGCATACTTGTATCAAATCCAATAATACAAGATTACATTAAAGTGGCTGCTACCCAGAAGAAAACTCCAACAATTTTCCATAAAAGTAAAATCACTACAAGAGATGTAATCTGTCAGCCAGTTTCACGGCGTGCTCCTCTCTATGTGCTCGTTTATTTCCATACGAGTTGGTGGAATTGAATATTACATTTTAACAGGAACAACTAATGAAAAGAGGTAAAACTGTTGTTGTCCATGACGACAAGTTTTAGGTTTTCAGTTCTCATAATCTCAAAATTTTTTTATAGCTTTGAAAAGTATTCAGGGGGCCATTCAGATTTGGAAAGCAAATGTACATCACTTTAACATTTTCTCCTTAGAAGAGCGAAATCTAACTTTCTTTGCAAATGCAAGTCATGATCAGAAGTCGGTGAACTTTAACAAGACAATAGATCATTTTAATGCAACCAAGATCACATCAGACAGCCTGCACGAGTCCAACTGCTGTTTTAATTGTCTGGCTTACAGTGACATTCACTCAGAGTTGTAGGAGCAATATGGTGATGTAATAACCCGGACATGTTAAACACTTGTTTTACAAAAGGATGGATCACAGCAGTTTCAGACTGAACTGTAGATGAGGTCAGTGTTTAACTTGATAAAAAATAAAGTGTTTTTCATTTAGTGTGCAGAATTTAGCTTCTTTAGAGTTTGCAGCAAGTGCTCGTTTTAATTGTCACTCGAAATACTCCAAGATCTCTTCAAGGGTTAGCATTTGTATAATTTCCATGTAATTACCAATCTCCAAGAACACATAAAAAGAGGGAAGAAGTGGAGTCAAGGGCTACAAACAAGCTCAGTAAATACATCTTTGACATTGGAGGGCTTTGAGGCATTATTCTCGCACCATTTCTTTATGAGTGTTTTTAAACACAGCTCAATTTTAGCTAATCAATACATACCAAAAGCAAACCTTATAAAGGATATACTCAATTATGAAGCCACAGATTAAAATTATAGCATTTTGCCATTTTAAGTTAGGTAATTAGTTACATTTACTCTGTTAAGAGTTTCCACACTGTGGACTACAGGCCAATGTTCTCGCCATGACAATGTAAAAAAGCCTATATCTGGAAGTATCGTCTAGCATTTTGAAACGAATCAACAACACTATTGTAACAATCTATTGTTTTTCTTAAGTATGCAGCTATCCATATATGCCTGCCTCTCACGTAGACCTTTTGTCCAAAGTATTTTCTTAATTATATTCTTTAACCAGAGGTTTTAATATGATGTTGGCCCTCCATTTCCAGGTTTAACAGCTTCAACTCTCATGAGACAGCTTTCCAAGAGGTTTGACAGTGAGTTTTTTTTTTGACAATTCTTCGAGAAGCACAACTGTGAAGTCAGACGTTGATGTTGGACAAGGAGGCCTGGCCCACAATTTCTAATCCATTCCACACCAAACCTTGTGTTTGTGGACCTTATTTGTGCACTGGAGAGCAGTGGACAGAAAGTGGATATTCCCAAATTGTTCCTACAAAGTCAGAGCAAGAAATTGTCAAAATTGTCTTGGCATTCAAAGGCTTTATCGCCTTAAGCCCATCCATACCGGTACCATTATGAGCAGAGCCACACCCATTTTATCACGCTTTAAAAGTATGTCAGTAACTGTCACTTTTTCCCTAAAAAATATTTTCACTGGAAATAAGAAACAAAGCCCAACTCTTGAAAAGATGTCCCACAATACATTCCCCTCAGCAACAAACATTACACTTGATACTGTGTTCAAAATTGGATTTATGATAAGTTTTCTGCTTTTTGGAGTTGGCGGTTACCTAGAGTATCGCGAAATTGTGAAAACATTGGCAGCTGTTTGGGCCCATGTCAAGGCTGCCTGAACTATGTGAGGGATATGTCCGCTGCCAGCACTCAGACTGAATGCTGTGTAAGCAAAACTGCAGGCCAGCTGCGGTTTCTGAACTTGCCTACAGGATGGGAACAATCTTGGAGAAAGCTGGAAGCTGGATTCTGGCAGAATTACCACAATTTTGGCTTTTTTGGAATTGCAAAAACAAATGGTGGTATCCAAACGGGCACCTTTGGAATCTTAATGTCTCCTGGATAATATGTAAAAGAGACGCTCTGTGACATCTGTGACCTTGAAACAGAGCGCTACTGAACTGCCCGATATTGTTCCATCACTATCAGGCTCTGGCTGTGAGAGCTATCTGCCACAGTTCACAGACACACACACACACACACGCACACACACACACACACCACACTGCTTTCTGTTTTAGCTGTAGCATCAGAAATGTGAGATCAGAGACGCTTAACATTGCACTTAGTGACACAAAGCTTAGATGCAGCTGTTTAGGAATAGAAACTAATCATATGAAGCTCCCTGTGCAGTGCTCATGAGCTAATCTGAGAGTCACGTGAATATTAAAGGTCTGTAGGTATTGCCTCAGCAGAACGGCACACCTTGCACCTCAGGAGCCCTGGCCCTACTCTGATTTGCTTGCATAGGCTGTAGTATCAGTTGCATAGAAAGGCATTCCTAGAACATTATTTTCTTAAAGTCACACATCTTCATATGCCACTGAAATGCAGGGTATGTACTCAATATGAGTTGAGCATTTTTTTAAATGCTCAAGTCATATATATATATATATATATATATATATATATATATATATATATATATTTTTTTTTTTTTTTATTTATTTTTTTTTTTTTTACCAGTAAACATACAAACAAAAAAAGATTTTCATGAAGTTTTTTATTTGTTTAAAATTAACAAAGTCAGTCTTAGCTTTATGGTGCACCATGAAAGGTTGACAACACTTATACAAATTTAATTACTGTGCAAAATGTCAGCTGTCAACAGCTGACCAGGCACCAACTCCCCCCCCAGATGATTGATTCTAAACACAGGACAGCACAAAATAGCAAACTATTAAAAAAATGTCAGTCAGCAAATATTTTATATTTTTCTGTTACAGACATGCCGGTAAAGCCATCTTTCCTGATATGACAAAGAATTAAATAAATAGATGCTGAAATGTTTTAGTATAATCTAACTTATTTTAAACAACTGTGACAAAAGGGTGGCAATTACATTTTTGAGGGTCATTTAAGCTATGGACAGAAGCTGCTAACAGATAGAATACAGAAAGTAGTCTTTGCTGATTAACTGTACTTGTCAGATCCCATATTAAGATGTGCTGACTCCACTTTTCTCTCTGTCTTGATGCTTGTCTCGCCATCCCCAGATTATTGATTGAGGAAAATGCACATGAAGGAGGTAATCAAATGTAAAGACCAGCTGGCCTCAGCTGCTGTTTATGAGGTCTTGCCACCTCTTGGGACACATGTACTGCAGTTACTTTTTTGGTAATAAAAAGTAAAAGATGTAATTCATTAGGCTTAGATGCAGGTAGTAGAGTTGCAGTTACTTTGATGTAGGAACATAAGTGAGAAAGCCTTCTGAGCAGAACAGTTATGATGCAGGCACAGAGGGAAAGGTCATCCGCTCCTCCGTATAGCAATCATACTTAGTCTATGCTTCAAGACATAATGTCAGAGCTCATCTGGAAGGTTCATCTGGTCTGTCTTCATCATGTGTCTCCACCTGCTACCATGACAGCAACCTTAGAGAGCGAGACAGCTGTTACTTGCCCTACCTTTACCCAGTGCTTCTATGCAATCATCAACATAACAGATAGTTGGGGGCTTAGTCAAGTTTTTGGTAGAGCATTCAGTAAATCAGATGCTAAATTAAACACATTGCTAATTTGAGAACCTCAGATACAAATGTATGTTAATAGGATGCAACTATAGACATTACTAGGCACAGCTCTGACTGCGAGATGGAAGCAAAGTGCTGCCAATCCTTGCGATGAGCGAAATATACATCAACTGGCATTAAAAGGAAACATGCGTCACCTTGGCCGCATTGAGAGCGGAAACAATTTGATGATTGTCTACCACGGCTTAAATTATAAACATTTTCATGGACTTTAAAGGGACAGTTTTTGAATATGAGCTTCAGGTAAAAGTTATTTGCAGGTTATGCATTTGCTGACGTTACTGTCATCTATATTAGCATAAATCAAGTCAATCAATATACAAACAGTGTAAAACAGC